>CM042695.1:302118827-303386237 GCA_023614405.1 Avena insularis
ACAACAATAAGTGAGGATCCGGAACCTGTCCATTAGGAGCCGACTGAACCCATTGTTGAGCATGAAAGGGATCAGCAACAGCCACCTCCAGAAGATACGCCACATGTTAAGACACATGATGTGCCGGTATATGAGGCCCTAGAAGGTCTCAAAGAGTTAAAAGATCAGCAATTCCTACTGATTATAAAGTGTATAACACAGAAAGAGTTCAAATGGAGAATGATTCCACTTCATTTTAATAAGCCATGAGTATCCCGCACTCATCGAAATGTCTAGATTCTATGGAATATGAGATGAGGTCGATGAGTTCCAACGAAGTTTGGGACTTAGAGGAAATTCCTAAAGGATCCAAAATAGTAGGCTGTAAATGGGTCTACAAAACAAAGTATGACTCTAGAGGGAATATGGAGAAGTACAAAGCATGGCTTGTGGCAAAAGGATTTACACAAAGAGATGGAGTAGATTACAATGAGACTTTTTCTCCAGTCTCATGTAAGGATTCCTTCAGAATCATAATGGCACTAGTTGCACATTTTGATTTAGAGATGCATCAAATGGATGTAAATACGACGTTTCTAAACAGAGATTTAGAAGAAAGAGTCTACATGAAACAACCCAAGGGTTTTTTCATGGAAGGCAAGGAAAACATGGGATGCCACCTAAAGAAATCCATTTATGGATTAAAGCAAGCTTCTAGATAGTGATATCTAAAGTTTAATGAGACCATTAAGAAATTTGGATTGTTTAGGACAACTGCGTTTACGCAAAGTTTAAAAGTGGAAAATATATTTTCCTAATTCTGTATGTGGATGATATCTTGCTTGCTAGCAGCAATGTCAGTCTGCTACTAGAAAAAATAAGTTCTTGTCCTCAAACTTTGATATGAAAGATCTTGGTGAAGCTTCATATGTTTTGGGCATAGAAATTCACCGAGATGGGATAAATGGGGTTTTAGGACTATCGCAAAAGGCATACCTAGAGAAGATTCTAAAGAAATATAGTATGCATGCGTGCAATACCACACCTACTCCTATAGTCAAGGGCGACAGTTTTGGGAAATTTCAATGTCCAAAGAGTCAATATGAGATCGATCAAATGAAATCAGTACCATATGCTTCGGCTGTTGGAAGCTTACAGTATGCACAAGTGTGCACTCGCCCTGACTTAGCTTTTATCACCGGGGTACTCGGTAGATATCAAGAGAATATAGGCATAGAGCACTGAAAGATGGTAAAGAAAGCTTTGCGTTATGCGCAAGGCACAAAAGACCTCATGCTAACATATAGAAGGTCTAATTCCCTAGAGATAAGAGGGTATTCAGACGCTGATTTTGCGAGAGATAGAGATGGTAGAAAATCCACGATAGGATACATCTTCGCTCTCACAGGAGGGGATATTTCGTGGAGAAGCTCCAAACAGTCAATAGTTGCATCATCCATGATGTATGCAGAATTTATAGCATGTTATGAGGCCACGGGGCAGGCGATATGGTTAAAGAAATTTACACCCGACTTGAAAGTGGTAGATTGCATTGACAAACCACTAAAGATATATCGTGACAATGATCCCGCAGTATTGTATGCTCACAACAACAAGTCATGTAATGCTTCCAAACAAATAGAGATAAAGTATTATGTTGTGAAAGATAAAATCCAGGATCACACTATAAGTCTCGAGCATATAAGTACAAAGGATATGCTTGCAGATCCGCTAACGAAATTCTTACTACCCAATGTGTTCAAGGAACACTTAGCCGGCATGGGTTTAAGGGAAGCCTATGATTCCTGGATCATAAGAGGCCCAAAAACGAACATAATTTGTTTCAAAACAGAGAGGTATATTGTAGCTATCTAATTCTATCTGCAATTGAGCTATGACGATGAAACATGCTCTATGTACCAAACCATGATGAAACAAGTAAAGTATAAAGAATAAAGTTAAAAATAAAGTTGATATCAAGGAGGAGAATGTTAGGTTGATCCCTCACCCCGATTAAGCCCGGCTTGACGGGATCCCCTTGACCACGCCCTGATCGGGGCGCCCAACCTCTTCATGGTTGGTGGGCCCCTATGAAAGCGCTATATATAAAGAGGTGGGCGGCGGGGCATGCGGTACGAGGTTCACCATGTTGCCTCTCGCCCCACTGACATCCCAATCCGATCTAGGTTAGCGCTAGTCACGGGAATCTCCACCACCGTGATATGTCATAAACGTATCTATAATTTTTGATGTTCCATGCTTGTTTAGTATCAACTTTGCTATGCTTTGTCTACACTTTGAGATATTTTTATACATTTTCAGGGACTAACCTATTAACAAGATGCCATAGTGCTAGTTGCATGTTTTCTGTTGTTTTTGGTTTCAGAAAATCTAGTAATGAAATATTCTCGGAATTGGACGGGACAAAAGCCAAAGTCAATATTTTACCGGAACGAACACAGAGACCGAAGGGAACCTGAAGGAGGGCCACGATGCCTCCACACCCTAGGGTGACGCGGGCCCTCCTAGGGCTCGCCGCCACCTGGTGTGGGCGCCTCGGGTGCCCCTGCCTTGCCTCTTCGCCTATAAAAGCCTCCCGATGCAGAAACCCTAAGAACCCGATCAGATCTCCATGAAACAGTCTGTAGCCGCCGCGACCATCGTCCCTAGATCGAGGGGATCTGAAGCTCTTCCCGGCACCCTGCCTATAAGATCTCACCCAATAAGATAGAGATCCCTGTGATTGCAGTGCTAGTCCCTGGATCGTTTTGCCAACACCCATAGTTTAAGATGAAGTATAGAAAAACAAAGGTCATTATTACATCGCAAATCCAGGAGTACAATAGTTCTTACAACTCACTTATCCCAAGGCTAACTTATTTAGAGTTCTCAATACAAAGCATAATAATTGAGTCTTCATCTTCATGCGCCACAGGAAAACATGTCGAGCGTAGACCCGTAACCCTACTCACCATCAGAGTAACCTACAACGTGATAAGTTACAGCCACAAAGGATCAATATAGTTGGAATTGTGTTGTCAAGTGATACCATAGTTGTATAGTAGAGCCTAACAACTACATGAATCTGGCTAAGTGTGGATTTGGCTGGCTTTGCAAAAATCAAGTTTTATCCTACTAGTTTGAAAATACTAAGTTTTGCTTTACAAAACACTAAGGTACCACCAATAGACATTAGTGAACCTCTACCCTTGTTCACCCACAATTTTAACTTAGAGAAACTGGGATGAGGAGATTCTTGAACCATTTCAATGTATTTGACACTCAGAATTGTCCATAACCGGGGACACGGCTAAGTACTTAGGTTTACCCTCTCGAGAGGTGGTGCACTTTCCCCACAAGACTCTACATGCATCGAGACGAGACTTTTCAGAAGTAATCCCTCGGACCACCACAGACATGTTCCATCTTATCAAATATACCAGCTTCTGTCTGTCTGGCTGAGTTCTTACAACTTAGTTGGTCAAGGCAGAGCCCATATGCCATGTGGTTGCACTATAAGCTTCGTGGCACAAACATCTCAAATCTCTTTGTTCCTGGGTGGCCATCCACAAGTGTGATACACCAAGGTAAACCATAGAAATGGGCCCTGAGTAACCACTCAACACAAACCATACAAGTCCCAATCCACCCAGGTGTTTCATTAACAATAGTTGTTTTCTTAGTCAAAAATATATAAGTATAAACTTCCATACCATCATAATATGAATTTCCACCCACGGATTCTAATAGCAAGACTAAGCATTCTAACATACAATGTCTCCTAACTTAGGAAAAACTACCAAGATATAATCTATAGGACTTCCATAGCATAGCAATATAATTAAAACTATCGTGCAAATTCCTACTAAAATAACACTAATGCAATAGGTAAAATAATAGGACATATTATGAAAATATCACTTGCCTTGGTAGCTAGGAGAGTAGGTACAATCCTCATAGTCACAAACTTCACAATCCACACAATCTACACATCAAATCAAACAACAAAAATACACAATTTAAAATAGGCATTCAAAAATAGTATGGATGCATGCATGAATGCAATGAGATGAAAACCACACTTTTAAAACCAAAGTGTACAGTACATAAGATAAAGTACACTTTCTAAAGGCTAAAGATCACAAGATCCACCTAAAAATAATATTCACAATAATTTTTATAGTCAAAATAGCCCTAAAAATGTATCTGCCAAAAACTCAAATTTTCCAGAAACAAGTGAACAAATTAAGGCCACGGTAATAAATTTCACATTTTTCTGAATCCATAGACACTAAATTTGCATTTTTCTGAATTGTGGATCAAAAGTTATGAATTTTACAAGTTTAAACATCTAACAAATCATTTCTGGTTTTTATCTGAAAAACCTATCCACGTGAAAGCAATCCACTTGGGTGCATGCAGCTCAGGCGGTCGCGCGGTAGCGTCTCTAAGTTAGATTAAATTTCTCAAAACCTATCCACGCATGCGCACTTATTTCTGCGCGCATTACAGCGAATCGCAAGCGTAGATCTAATCTAAGTCGTTAATAGATCGGCCAGTACCCCTTTGCGCTAACTTCTAATCCTAGCCTTTAGATCTGGATCCAGCGGATCGAGGCGCTGGCGAATCGGCGGCGGGATGGCACTGTGGCAGCGCGGGCGCCCGATTTAGCGATGGCCCGGTGGGGGTAAGGGAAGGGCACAAGGGCGTTACCAAGGTCGCATGGATGAGGCGGTTGCGGTGGAGGTCACAGTAGAGGGAGGGGCGCACGGGTTTGGCCGGGATTCCTCGTCGGAGTTGCTCCTGGTGTCGGTGGTTCGCGGGTGTAGACGAAGGCGAGCTTCTAGGCCACGAGCAAGCAAGTGGCGGGCGTCAGTGAGTGCGTACGAAGATGACGAGCAAGATAGTGTGAACCAGAGGGCAATGGGGGTCGAACCTCACCGGAATGTTTCGCCGACGTGCGTCGAGGCGGCGGCAGCTCGAGCAGAAATACACGGAGCCTGGCGGCTCTCTAGGGTTGCGGTGTGGGGGGAAATGGAGAGGGGGCCATGGGGAATAAGTAGCGGGGTCGAGGGGGGAATCACGCCACGAATCAATTGCAATAACACGAATTCAAGCGCTGAAGAAACGGCCGAAGAGCGGGTCTGCGCGTGGTGATTTGGGGATGAATCGGCGATGTGATAGAAGAGGGCCAACGTCGGCCGATGAAGGGTGTGCACGGTGAGAAAAGAGCAGAGGGGGAAGGGGATGCAGGGTGGGCTGCTGTGCTGAGTGTTGGTCCGCGTCGGTTTGGGCAGGTAGGGTTTTTTTTCTAATCTTTTTCCTTTTCTTTTTTTGTTTCTATTTTCTATAAATATTTGAATTATCAAAACAACTCCAAATCAAATCAAACTTTCACCAAAACTTTGAGGGGTGAACCTAGTGTTCAATAATGTTTTAAACACATTAAACCACTACAAATCTTTTAGGTAAAATAAAAAAATAAAAACACCATCTCCACCTTGCATATAAAGGGAGGGTTTAAATAGGGTTTCGCTAGGTTTTAAATTTTTAAAATTTATGTTCAATGCACACATGCCATGATGATATGAATGCAATGTTGAATGTTTTGGTTTAATGAAAATTAGGATGTTACACTGCCGGAGGGGATAGATCATCTCGGAGGCCTTATTCATCACCATGCCAGCCTCCGGTATGATGTGTGAGTAGTTCACCCTTGGACTATGGGTCCATACAGTAGCTAGATGGTTATTTATCCTCCTTTGTGCTATCATGTTTAGATCGTGTGAGCTCCGTTCATGATCAAGATCATCTATTTGCAATCATAAATATTGTGTTTGTAGGGATCCGATGGATATTGAGATACTATGTCAGATTGATTATTGATTCTATCATGTCTTATTGATTATTGATTCTATCATGTATGTGCTGTTTGTGATCTTGCATGCTCTCCATTTCTAGTATCTATCTTGGCCAAGTAGATGCTAGTGACTCCAAGAGGGAGTATTTATGCTCGATAGTGGGTTCATGCCTCTAGTAATCTAGGGAAGTGATAGGAATCTCTCAGGTTGTAGATTTTCTTTTGCTACTAGGGAGCAAACAACAATCTTTTGTTCATGGGAAAATTGTATTGTTTACTGTACACATATTGCTTAATGCAATTATCCGTTGCTTGCAACTTAATACTAGAGGGGGTTTGGATGGTAACCTGAATGTGGATTATTAGTCATAGATGCAGTTGGATGGCGGTCTATGTATATTGTTGTAATGCCCAGTCAAATATCATAGGAATCATGATGTCTAGTATTTGCATTGTTATGCCTTGCTCAGTCCTGTCAATTTCCCCGCTGTAATTTTTTCACCCAGCATGTTATTTATCTTAAGGAGAACACCTCTAGTGAACCGTGGACCTCGGTCCAATCTTTACCATTGTTAAATCATCTACTATTAACGTTTACTTTCTACCAGCAACCATTACCTTCCACACTATACGTTCAATCCTTTGTTTTCAGCAAACTAGTGAGATTGACAACCTCACTATAAGTTGGGGCAAAGTATTAAGTTTGTGTTGTGTAGGATTCCAAGTTGTTAGCAACACCTTGGAGTTGTTTCCTTGTTCCTACTGGTTTGATAACTTTGGTTTCGTAACTGAGGGAAAACTTGCTATTGTGCTCATCATACCTTCCTCTTGGGGTCTCCCAATGAAGCTCTGCAATTGACTGAGCCACGTAAAGATTTTTTTGGCGCCGTTGTCGGGGAGTTAAGGACAGCTTTACAAGGGGTGTCTTTCACAACCACTCTCTTTAATTTGTGTTTGTTTTGCTTAGTTCCGTTTGCTTTGTTTTTCTTGCTTCTTTTTATCAAAAATTACAAAAAAATAGTTTCGTTTGGTTTGCTTTTTCTTATCAAAAAATACAAAAAAATTAGTTCCTACTTCAAGTTGCTACGATGTCTAGTGTTGCTCCAATCACTATGTCACCTGTGGAAATGATCTTTACTTTCAAACAAGGAAGTGAAGAGAGTTTCAAAGAAGTTTGGTCTAGAATTTCTGATTCACATGTGGAAGGGTTGTATGCCCCCATGTGTGGTTTTGGTAATTAATGACAATCTCTATGGACTAATGTGTAAATTGAGTTTCACTTGTAGGTTTGTCCATTGGCATCTCTTAGGCCATGTGTTGGTCTCAACGTTGGAAGATGAAGAAATGTCCAAGGGTTTTGTGCCCATTGGAATCATGAATAAAGAAGGAGCTTGAAGGTTTATCAAGGCAGGTGCAAAGATTTTCATCAAGATGGATCAACCTCAAGAAGGGATGAAGAAGGGCGAGATCAAGATGCGCCATATCTAGAAGATCTCATGCTTGAAGCTTCACATCCTCGTGCTCATGGAGTGATGAACAAAAGTTCAAATAGAGGTTTCCCCATGGAGTATGGGGGAGCAATTTGCAAGTCTTCATCTTCATCAAGCAAGAGCATCCAAGAAAGGTGTTCCAACTATAGAAGAACAAGACGGTCTACATCAAGTTCAAGTGGGATGCTCAAGGCAAAGGTATGTTCTTGATAGGGCTTCTCTTTTGTCGGTCTCGTGTTGTTAGTTGGGAGATAGTCGTTCTATCAAGAGGGGCTCTCAAGCGGGTGTCTCGTTTGCATCGTTCAGAGAGAGCTCAAACATTTGCATTCATAGCATCATATTTCTTGGTTGTTATTTGGTTCTTGTCCATGAGAGGATCTAGAGCTTGTGGTCATCATCATAACAATCTCTAGTTCATCAAATAAGGATTTCACTTGCATATCTTATTGCGGTTTGTGATCTTGCGAGTTTTCCGGCTCCACACCTTGGGGGATACTTCACATATATATTCATGGTATTTTATCCCCAAAGGTGATACCCAATATTTCAAACAAAATTGGTTCCGGCTCCACACCTTGGGGGATTCTATTCGTCGTTATCTTTCCAACGAAATTGGTTTCATCCCGTTTGGAGTTCGGATGCAAAAGTTATTGCATTTCTGGTTTTCTGGTTTCTGGAATTTCCCTGCCGGAAGTTTCGGCTTCCCATCGGAAGTTCCGCTAGGGCATTTTTGCCGCAGGAAGTTCTGGTGGAAGTTAAGGTTCTTCTTCCGCTCATGTTCAGTATTCTCTCTGTTTGGTTTGTTGTAGTTGTTGGAATTTGGGCCGGAAGTTACAGCGGAAATACCGCCCCCACCGGAAGTTCCGGCCAGGGACCGGAAGTTCCGCTCGGGCCTAGTTGCCGCCGGAAGTACCGATTGAAAATCCGCCTCTTGTTTCGCTCATGTTCGGTAACCTTCTGTTTTGGTTGTGTCTATTTAACGGAACTTCTATCGGAACTTCCATCGGAAGTTCCGCTCCCATCGGAAGTTCCAGTGGACCGGCGGAAGTTCCAACCAGGGCTCGCGTTTTCAGATTCTCGCATCGTAGTTTTTGACCGTTGGCTATGTGCCACCGAAACTTTCGGGCTCCCATCAGAAGTTCAGGCTAGGATCGCGAATGCCCATTACGGGCAGATCTGGGAGCCCTTTAAAAGGGGCTCCTCCTCCCCTTCGTGGGTACCAGCTTTTCTTCTTGGTTCTTAGCTTTCTCTCTCTCCTCCATTGATGACCTTGAAGAAGCTTTCCCTCTCCCCTTTCCCTTCCTATGATTCTTGCATCTTTTTGAGGGATTTGGGAGAGGAGATCTAGATCTACAATCCCCCAAGCTAAATACCTTCTTTGTGAAGGAATCATTGGGATCTAGATCTTAGAGAGTTTTGTGTTCTCCTCTTGTGTTCTTCCTCCCTTATTCCCCCAATAGCTTTTGTAGCTTTGTTGGAATTTGGAAGTAAAGGACTTGCCCTTGCATTTCGTGCATAGGTTTGAGTTCTCCTCGGAGATTCGGCGAGTTCAAGCTTGTGGGCTTGTTACTCTTGGGTTCCTTGGAACCCTAGACGGTTGTGTGGTTGGTTTGTTAACCTTTTGTGGTCATGTAGCCTTTTGTGGCATTGTTGGCCTTTTGTGGCATTGTAGCCTTTTGTGGCTTTGTTGTTGGGAGCCTCCAATTGAGTTGTGGAGTAAGCCCCAATCTTGTACGGGTTCGGTGACCACCCTCAAGAGTCCCATAGTGGAGCGAGTGCCCGCCTTTTGTGGTGTGCACTCGGGAGAATAAGGTGAGCCTTTTGTAGCGTCGGTGAGTTGCGTGCTTCCGCATCCGGGGCGAGGCCTTGTGTGGCGTTGGGTGAGCATCGAGCCACCACACCTCGAGGTGTGCCATTTGTGGCGTTCGGAGTGCATTGTGCCATCGCACCTCTCCAACGGAGACGTAGCTTCTTTGGAAGTGAACTTCGGGAAACAAATCTTCGTCTCTGTGTCCATCGGTTATCTCTCAACCGAGCCCTTTACTTATGCACTTTACTTTGTGATAGCCATCATGCTTGAAGTATTTATCTTGCTATCACCTTGTTGCTTGTATTGCTTAACATAGGTTGTTGGTGCACATAGGTGAACCTAGTAGTTAGGTTTTGTGCTCAATAAATTAAACGTTAGTTTTATTCCGCATTTATTTTAGCCTAAACCATAATATTTTTAAAAATACTATTCACCCCGCTCTAGGCGACGTCCTTTGCACTTTCAACATGGAAAAACTAAGCCTAAAATGACTCTAGGCTTAGTTATTAGCAGTTTCTACCATGGTCTTGCTCTTTGTTATAGATATGCTTTGGATGCTATAGCAGGAAGAGATTTTTTCCAATGTAATGAGGATGAAGCTTTGGATGCCATAAAGAATTTGATTACAATTTATAATTTTCCTAGCAAATTTGATTCTTCCTTTATAAACATCTATGCTAGGTTGAACACTCTTGAGACCAGTACAGCTAGTTTAAAAGATTGCTATAACATGCTTAGAGAGCATCGTGATTATGTTCCAATATATTCTGATCCTTCAAAATGGTTTCCTACAATAAAAGTTGTTATAAACAATGAAACTATTGATGCTCGTTGTGATATCATGTCTGAATTTTATCTTATGCCTAAAGATGTCTATGAGTCTTTGAATCTTTGGGGACTTTATGAAGGAGGAGAAGAAATATCTCTTACCAATAATGCAACTATATGACCCATTGAAGTAGCTGAAGGAGTGTTTACAAAGATCTTAGGGAAAGTGGTGTCTACTGATTATCTTGTTATTGAATGTGTAGGAAAAGGACAAATTACACTTGGAAGATCCCTACTGAAACTCCTTGGAGCAATAATAGATGTGGGAAAAGGCACTATGCATTTTGCTTCTCCAACAAGCAATCATACATTCCCTAAAGATAAGAGTAAAGCTAAGAAAGGTAGGGGCAAGAAATTTAATGTTAATGCTTCTTCATTTGAAAATACTTGATTCTTGCTTCTTGTGCCTAACTTAAAGGCGTTAAAGAAAAGTACTTCTTGGGAGATAACCCAATAGTTTTCTTGAGTCTTGGAAGTTATTACTTCTGTAATAATCTCTCCTTATCCTTTTTATTTGATTTTTGTGCCAAGAATAACCTCTAATGAGAGAGAAGTAAGATTTGGGGAAGTTGATGTCCCGAAACAGATTTTTGTGCTTCACTGTAAAAATTCGCGAAAAATCTCTGTATGTCAGATTGAGCTGTAATTTTCTGAGTAAATACCCCAGGTTGTTATATAACTTTCGTTAGTTCAACACTTTTATATTTGAGCAACAAAAGGTCTTCGAAAAAATCGGTTTTTACCTGCTGGTCTGTTTTGACAGATTTCTGCCATTATTTGCATTTGCCTCTTTATCGGTTTCTTTTTGAGTTCTTCTTGATAACTTGAGATTTTTAAAGGAATTTCTACAGTAGCTTGTGTTTTTAATGAAGGGTTTTTCTATGTTGATACTAAACCCAAAGGCCTTTTCTTTTGATTACACTAATGTTGCTAATGAAGATTGTGTGAAGTTTTGTATGAAGGAAATTTGCAGGTGTAGGGGAAGAATGATATGATGAGATGAAGAATAGACAAAAGCTCAAGCTTGGGGATGCCACCCATGTCACCACAAGAAATATTCAAGAGGTACAAGCATCAAAGCTTGGGGGATGCCCAAGGCATCCCCTTCTTCATCAATAAAAATTTTAGGTCTCTTTCTAGACACTTCGTTTTTATTGTTTCATGCACTGTTGTGTTGTTCTTGGAGCGTCTTAGTTTTTGTTCATTTATTTTGCTTGAATAAAGTAGTTGGATCCCCTCTTTCGATGTGTTATTTCAAATAAGTTGATTGGTGTTGGAAAAGAGTAGAAATTTTCATGCTTAAGTGGTACAAAAGGGAGCTTGCTTTGACAGTGACTTAGACTTTATCATGTCATGCTAGATATTGTTTTGACCTTATGCTTAGTGATTATTGTTGTAGCATTATTTCTTCAAAAGATTGTTTAATGTGCCTTGAAAGAATCATGCGTTGTTTTAGCATACACAAGCATAATATTGTGGTATTATCCTTTGATGCTTTGTTTGGGTTGACTTGGCACATGCTCACACCATGTTATGACTATGAACTAGTCACCTTAGTATCTATGATCATTTAGTTTTTGACTTGTGGTACCACTTTATGCTTTGATTGATAATGTTTTGCCGCTCTACATGATTATGGCCATTATTGCTCTCTTAGTTGGTCGCTCCTAGTAAGAGTCCACTATAAATTCCTATGCATGGTGTGTTATACCATTCCAAGTATATTCTTATTTTATCTATCTTCCAAATTAAAGTTGTTATGTGAAAATTAGTGATTAAAGCTCTCACAAACTTGATGGCACATTTTATTTTTCTTGCCCCTAATAAACTTGAACCATTGTGTCATCTATGTTGTATATGCTTGCACTTATAAGTTGGGAATTAGCAGAACCGTGCTAGCACGGGGAACGCTTTCAACACCTGTAAATATCTACCCAGTTGATATCATGCTCTTTTGTTTATGGATGTCGACGGTGTGAAATAAAAGGGGAGCTTATAAGTTCATGGAGTTATGTATGTGTGTTAGAGAAACGTCTGGGCCGCTAGCCTAAGCCATGCCTAATCATGGTGGAAACTTGCAGTGTCATCATAGTGAGCAATCCATGAAGCATCCTCAGAAAAAAATATAGAAAAAAAGAGAGAGAGAAATATGCACCATGCTCATGGTAAATAAAAGGATTGCTGAGATGCTCACTGTCTGTTGCCTTGTCATTTTGATATGGGATAGCTCCTGTGTCATAGGAAAAGGGGTACCCTGTTGGCGGTTCTCTATGATAACACCTATACTTACAATGACAAGAACTTGCTTGTGACTAAAGTTGAGTAGCATGAGGAACGACCCTCGTACTCAAGGGACATGAGATTGCCAACCTATGATTTGTCAAGCATATACTCCATACTTTGTTCACTTTAACCTTAAGAACTTCAAGATGCTTATGATAGGGGCAATGAGAGCTCAAAGCTAACAAGTACCATAATTTTTGGAAGCTCTTTATGAAACTTGAAATCCCTGCTTCCCTGTGAAGGGCCTTTCTTCCTACCTTTATATTGAGTCTCCATCTTCTATCTTTATGCACCAACTAGGAGAGCATAGTTGTCATTCTTAGTTCTATGTGCATTGTCCCAAAACTTATTGATTGATTCATAATGTTGATATTGCTTGTTCTTGAACTATTTGTATCTAGTCGCCCTTATGAACTTTGAAGGTGTCTATGCATTTATGTTTTGCTACTCCATGAGGGACAAGCTGAATACCACTATGCTATGTTTTCTATATGTGAAACAAACAAACGTCTTTCAATGCACTATTATTCATGATTCTTTGTTTGTATCCTTTCATGTTGCAACATAGTTGCTATGTCTTATTGTTAGAACTTCATCTTTCATGCTCATGTTTAGAGTACTTTGATCCCAGCTTTCAATGCTTTGCAAATGGTTTGATCAAGATTTTGATGGTGCATGTCACCTCAAAAATTATTCTTTTTATCACTTACCTAATCGAGGACAAGCAGGAGTTAAGCTTGGGGATGCTTGATACGTCATAAACGTATCTATAATTTTTGATGTTCCATGCTTGTTTAGTATCAACTTTGCTATGCTTTGTCTATACTTTGAGGTATTTTTATACATTTTCTGGGACTAACCTATTAAAAAGTTGTCGTGATGCCAGTTGCATGTGTTTCTGCTGTTTTTGGTTTCAGAAAAGCTAGTAAGAAAATATTCTCGAAATTGGACGGGACAAAAGCTAAACTCAATATTTTACCGGAACGAGCACAGAGACCAAAGGGCAACCGAAGGAGGGCCACGAGGCCTCCACACCCTAGGGTGGCACAGCCCCCCCCTAGGGCGCGCCACCGCCTGGTGTGGGAACCTCGGGTGCCCCTGCCTTGCCACTTCACCTATAAAAGCCCCCCGATGCAGAAACCCTAAGAACCCGATTAGATCTCCACGAAACAGTCTGTAGCCACCACCACCATTGTCCCTATATCAGGGGGATCTGAAGCTCTTCACGGCACCTGCCGGAGGGGAGATATCATCCCGGAGGCCTTCTTCATCACCATGCCAGCCTCCGGTATGATGCGTGAGTAGTTCACCCTTGGACTATGGGTCCATACAGTAGCTAGATGGTTTTTTCTCTTCCTTTGGGCTATCATGTTTAGATCTTGTGATCTCCGTTCATGATCAAGATCATCTATTTGTAATCATACATGTTGTGTTTGCGGGGATCCGATGGATATTGAGATACTATGTTAGATTGATCATTGATTCTATCATGTCTTATTGATTATTGATTCTATCATGTCTGTGTTGTTTGTGATCTTGCATGCTCTCCATTGCTAGTAGCTATCTTGGACAAGTAGATGCTACTGACTCCAAGAGGGAGTATTTATGCTCGATAGTGGGTTCATGCCTCTAGTAATCTGGCGAAGTGACATGAATCTCTAAGGTTGTAGATGTGATGTTGATACTAGGGAGAAAACAATAATCTTTTGTTCATGGAATAATTGTATTGTTTACTTTACACACATTGCTTAATGCAATTATCCGTTGCTTGCAACTTAATACTGGAAGGGGTTCGGATGATAACCTGAAGGTAAATTATTATTCATAGATGCAGTTGTAATGCCCAATCAAATCATGATGTCTAGTATTTATATTGTTATGCCTTGCTCAGTCCTGTCAATTGCCCCGCTATAATTTGTTCACCCAGCATGTTATTTATCTTAAGGAGAACACCTCTAGTGAACTGTGGACCCCGGTCCAATCTTTACCATTGTTACATCATCTACTGTTACCATTTAATTTCTACCAGCAACCATTACCTTCCATACTATACGTCTAATCCTTTGTTTTTAGCAAACCAGTGAGATTGACAACCTCACTGTAAGTTGGGGAAAAGTCTTGAGTTTATGTTGTGCAGGATTCCAAGTTGTTAGCAACACCTTGGAGTTGTTTCCTTGCTCCTACTGGTTCGATAACCTTGGTTTCATAACTGAGGGAAAACTTTCTATTGTGCTCATCATACCTTCCTCTTAGGGTCTCCCAACGAAGCTCTGCAATTTACTCAGCCACTTCACACCACCGCCACTCTCTCCGCAGCCCTCTGCCATGGCCTCTGGCCCGAGCTCGTTGAGCACCAGCGAAGGTATCTCTTTCCTTCCTCTCTCTCTCTCAGATCACAATGATCCAAAGACAGAACATTCTACCGATTACATCTACCCTAGTAGATCCTACAAAGAATATAATAGTTAAGAGAAGTTCTTATAAAAATAAACCAACCATTTTGCTAAGCATTGATGCTTATTTTTATAGAAGAGGTGCCTAGTTAGGCATCTACCTAGTATAAATAAACACCGGTGTTTAAATAAAAACCGATTTATTTTTTTAAGCATCATTCTAATCACCTTGCATTGTACAAGCTCTTAGTGTTTGGAACTAGCACTATTCCTCGACACCTCCACTAGCATTTTCACAATGGTTTTTTCCAGGGTTTTTTATCCGGACGGCGAAAATTCGTCCACCCGCGTTAGCAACACCATTTTTGTTATATTTGGTCTATCTTTCATCCGGTGTTCCGCGATTCGGCTCTCCCGTGGAACACAGCCTTCTCCCCACCTACCAGTCGCCGCTGGCGATGCCCTGCGCCGCCTCACCAAATTCACGACAATAGAAAGATCCACTACCGCCGCAGCTTCCCCTCCCCTTGCTACTCGCCTTGTTTCGCCTTCTCCGGCGTTGCCGGCAGCTCCACTCTGTTTTGAGGTTGTTCCCATCGCGCCTGTGAAGTGTTCAGTGTTTTGCCTGCTCGGTCATGGATGTTCGAGGAAGAACCGCCGTAGCCGCCGAAGATGAAGAGCATACGTGGATCCTTGGTGGCCTAGCAGACTATACATGTAGGCTGCAGCACTGAAGCATGGAGGCTCAGCGAAAGGACTTTGTAAGTGCAAAGCAAGACAGCGGACGGAGGGCTACTGCATGTTGTGGTCGTCGACAACCCATTGCATAAAAAGGCCCTGTTTCGGCGGTGTTTTAGGATGAGACAGAAACTCTTTCTCGAGATCGTGTATGCCATCTGCGAGGTCGACCCCTACTTCGTATGCAAGAAGGACTACACCAACATGGTACAGTTTTCCTCACTGCAGAAGGGCATGGTGGCGATAAGTGCTTGCATACGGAGCTCTAGGTGACCGTGCCGATAACTATCTCCGCATGGCCAAGTCCACTGCCATCGATTGTTTGTACAGGTTCTGCACGGGAATGATTGCAGTGTTTGGGCCACTAAACTAGAGATCGCACACTGCTGAAGACACTGCTCGGATCCTTGCAGTCAATAAAATTAGAGGATTTACTGGGGTGCTTTGAAGCATTGACTGCATGCATTGGCATGCATTGACACTAGAAGAACTCTTCATTTGCTTGACAAGGAATTTACAAAGGCCACAAAGGAGATTGCAGTGTGATATCGAGCCAGTTGCTACACATGATCTTTGGATTTGGAACTCCTTCTTTGTCATGGTAGGATCGAGCAACAACATCAATGTCCTCCAGTCCTCTATCGTCTTCGCCAAGCTTGTTGGGGGTCATGCTCCTTCGGTGGACTTTGAGATCAACAGACACCACTACAACAAGGGATATTATTTTTTAGATGGAATCTATCCAAGATGGTCAACATTTGTGAAGACTATCTCAAGCTCCATGCTCTCCAAGCATTCCTAGTTTTCCAAGAAACAAGAAGCTTGCAGGAAGGACGTGGAGCGAGCATTTAGTGTGCTCCAACATAGATTTTTAGTTGTCTGGTTTCCTGCTATAACCTGATCGAAATATCAGATGTGAAAAGTGATGAACTATTGCGTGATATTGCTCAACATGATTATTAGGAACGAGCGAAAGCATCCAATGGATGTGGTCGACCAGGAGGAGTCATACTACATACAGGGGCCTCTTGCAGAGCCTGATCACCAGGTGTCGGCATAGTGGCATGCATTCATCGCCATGTGTCAGAAGATCTGGTCGAGTACATATGGATACACGGGAGCAACACATAGCTACAGGATGATCTAACTGAACTATGCCGTTGTGTTTTTCATTCTATGCCGAACTATGATGTGTTTAATTTTATGCCAAACTATGCTTTATATTCATTTTAATGTTAAAATGTGTAAATTTAAGCTGAATTGTGGTGAAAATATAGCTAAATTTTCCAAAAACACTCCTACCTCAAAATCCCATCTGGGAAAGCGAATGTGAATTCCCATACCAAAATTTCCATCCGGCGCTAAATAGCGTCGGATTTCGTTTAGAAACGCCAACGAGTGGAGGTGCTAATTGCTGTGTTAAATGTTCCCTTGAACTCGTTTATTTGCACAGCTACCGTTTAGGTTGAAGTTGCGCTCTAGAATGACGGAGCGGGCCCATCGTGGATCGTTAATGATCTAGGGTCTCATATGGTGAAATTTCGTTAGCTGGTGCTGGTGCTGGTGGGTTTTGTTTTAATCTGTGTCTGCTGCGTGTCGCTTTGTTTTCGTCTTCGTTTTGATTGTCGCGCCTACAACAGCTACAAACTTGCCTTCACAGCGAGTATCAGGGTCATCGTACAGACTACAGTGGCACAGTGCGTACGAACGGTGTCATCTTCAACTCTGGAATCTGGCTACTCGACACCAAGTTCCAAACAAGGCCTCGTTTTTCCTGTTGGACTTCCGTTGAAAACTTCATACTAATTCGCTAGTATTGAATTCTATATGCCCCTGAAATTTGAATGCACGAGGCAGGAACTGATAAACCGAGAGACCTACGGAAGTAAAGTTCTTCCTCCGGGGATTATCATGTGCTCCAGACTGAGCAACTGAAATCTTATCATGTGCTCCGGACTGAGCAACTGAAATCTGGAACAGGTTGATGTGCTGACGAAGCGAGACCGAGACGCCAAATTCGTGTCAATAACTAATACTGTAGATGTGACCTGCACTCTTCCCCTGTATTTCAAAATTTCTCATTTCCTGTACCTCAAACCAAGACCTAACCCTCGCGACCTTGGTTCCAAACCGACGGCCAAAGCACAAATCCACGACTTGCAGAAGTACTACCGATCTGCGTTGCTCTGTTCTACTCGTTTAGCCACAACAAATTATTTACTCAATGGATCAAAGACGAGAAATGGAAGGAACTACCACACTAGGAGTATATACAGTGCCTTTCATACATAGGCAATGTAACGATGCACTACTGTTCTGTTGTTCTACACGAGTACTTGTAGCCCAAAGGGAACATAAAGATTGCTCGCAGCAAAGACCACGCGGGCTGATCAGAGGCATGCCATCTTTCCTGCTGTCCTCGGGTTTACAGTGCTCTTGTAACTTTTTTGAAGATTTCTGGTAGAAAAATCAATTTCTGCAATGAGCAGGGAGATAATAGAAACTACTCGTAAACTGGAAGATTTGATCAGACGTCAAGAACCCACTGTTTTTGCGGCCAAGGAGTACCTGTGAATTATTCGTCGGAACCACCACGAACTGAAGAGAGTCATGGTTCCCCTAAGTACCTTTTTGTGTGCTCCTTCCTTCTTGATGTTCTGAATGTTCAGTAGAAAACAAAATTCATCAAATGCCTGGTCAGAGGAAAGCAACTTCGATTTATTTACAAAAGAATGGTACTGGAAGAATTGCATCCAACCAAAACAAACCTTAATTTGATGCTTCGATGTCTTCCCTACAGATGTAACCGGCTGAGCAAGTATGCCAACCTGGAACATAACCAGAATTTCTATCAGAAACCAGATGTTAAGATTTGCATGATAAGACCAATATAGTACCAACCCGAAATTTCTTGTACGATCTAGACTTCCATCGCTGGCATGAAAATGAATCACTGCCACTGGCGCCGGCTCTTCCAAACTACCATCGGTGTAGGCGTGCTGAAGGACATACATCACCGCAGGAGTCAAAACAAAGGAGCAAAAGAGCATAGGAAAACTGACTATTGGCAACACAAAACCACTAAAGAGTTTATCTTGCAAAGTTCATTGCATGAGTCAAGCTACAACTTTTCTATTCCAATTTCAAGGCTACCAGACAGTCACTATTTTCCACACGCCTTTGATAAACATACCATTCACTTTTCCTTCCCAACATTCTACATGGCCTAAGCTAGCACTGATTTCAGAAAGCTTAATGTTGTCACTCTTATGTAGAGGTGCTAGTTCAAACTACAGTACAATAACAAAATATTTGCACGACTCACTATAATACTTTAACTACACTTCATTCAAAAATGATGCTGCACATTAAGTATGAGAACGTAACAACAGGCAAAATATCATTCTGGAGCAGTGGATCAAGATGCAAAAGGGCAGGTAACTGGTCAAGTTTCAGTTGAGAATTCACACATTTATAGGATGCATATGAGATAACAAATTTACATCTGAACCCAAATTGGTGTATGTATACTGTACCTTGTAAAAACATCGACCACCAAAAGGACACATGTCCCTTCCAAAGTCAAAGTACCTACAATCAATAGACCTGCAATAAAATATATGTATGTGGATTAGACAATTGAAAATTAATTGACCTCTGCTCTGACATAACATACAATGGCAATGTTCTCTAGGTTACTATGAACTAATAATTATATAATGGGATACTTGCAAGCATTAGATCTGCTGTGACTGTTACTAACCAAAGAATTTCTGTACTTCCATCTCAAAAAAAAAACATAGTAACCACATGAGGATGTGCCTGATGGTAAAACTAATTGAAGAAGGAAGTTATCTTACTTGAGCTTGGCCTTGTAACCATCAATTATATCCTGTTTTTCCTCCTTTGAGGAGTACCATGTAGCACTAGGAATGACATAGTATGAGACCTTGCGGCATATTGGACAAGCCTTGACTGTAGAGTCGATATCCATGGCAGATGTAACAGAGCTGCTGCGCCACTTCCTAATGCATGTGATACAGAAGGCATGATCACATTCCGGCAGAAGTCCAAACCTCTTTTCAGCAGCTGTGTGCTTTGAAAGCACACGGTCCAAGCACACACTACATTCTATCTCTTCACTCTTTTTCAAGGTCTCAAGACGATTGCTATTTCTCTTGCAGAGCTTGATATGAGCCCCCCTTTCGCTGGGACGGTAGGGATGCAAGCACTGTTTTCCACACGTTGTGCACAGATCCCCATGGATCTGAGGGCACCCTTTCCCATAGGGACAAGTTCCAGCTGCAGCGGAAGAGCATATGGGCAGATGAGCAAGTGGATGAGGTGCTTGGTTTTGTGCAGTTAGTGTTGATGACAAGCTGTTCCCATCCTCTTGAATGTAATCTTCATGATCAAATCTCGAGCCAGGTCGATGAACATATGCCAATCCAGATCTCTGCATCTCCTGTGCCTGGATGATCACATCTGGGTGTCTCTCGCAGAGAGGACATCCATTAGAACCGGAAATCTGGGAAGAGTTGGATGGTGCAAGTGCTGCAGTGGTTGATGGTGGGGGGTATTCAAAAGAAACTTCAGCATGCTCATATCTGCAACGGCTACCATAGGAGCACACACCATTCTGGTAAAATGTGCAAACCTGCATGAATAACATCACAGTAATGAACACTAGGCTGTGTTATTATAAGTCAGTCTGTGAGGGCAAACTGGTCAGAAGATTATTAAATATGTAAGTTCGTATGTTACATCATTTGGTTGGTCATTCCAGTCATGGGAGAATTGGCAGTGCTCTCCTTTAAAGCATGCACCATTCACGAAGAATTTGCAAATGGACCTGATGGATGCAGAAAACAACAAACAAACCTGTAAGTGATTCCACAGATATTAAAGATCAACATCAAGCAGAACACAGTGACAAATCAGAAGCAGAGCTGGGAAAACGCTTTACAATCGCTGGAATTGGCTACTCGTAGTGCTAATTGAAAACTACACTTTCATAAGCCATAGGCTTATGACCTTCCCATCGTATGTGGTATTGATATAGTAGAACCACACAGTAGTGATATGCTACGACAATACACACAGTCCTTAATAGAGATGCCTAAGCTAGACAATAATATACCAGGAATCAATTGCTTATCATTCAGACAGCATAGTATCCCACGGTCTCATGTGCTTGGGACTCACTAAGCACGTAGAGCCCAAATTATTCTATTCTCCTACATCGTTGTAACTTACAATTTTGCTCTAACTCATTTATAAAGAATTCAGATTTTCAGCACCATCATTCTCTTCAGACAAGCAAAGTGTCCTACGGTCTCATGTATTCAGGACTTGCTGTTTGTCTAGATCCTACTTTATTTTTTGTCTACTACATCATTTCTACCTTACAATTTTGCTCTTACTAAAGTACAAAGAATTCAGACATAATTTTCAACACCATCATTCTCTTCTGTCGATGCCCATGCACCAGTAGGGGATTATACCCTAAAACACGTCCTGTTTCTACAGAACTTACCATCACCTCTGTTTGCCCCAAATAAATTGTATCCAGCTGTTGGATTGTAGGCATGGTAACAGTGTACCACCACCGGAATCACAACAGAATTTGGGCGGTTAGAAAACCCAATCAACAGATAGTGATGCACAGTGAGAACCTGAGGTCCATCACCATTCGTACTTATCACTCGCATTGAGAAAAAAATCACCATACGTGCCCTAGTGCCCCCACAACCAAAATCATATAAGATTAGCAATGATCCCTCTGAGTTCAACCCGGCTACCTCAATTGAAAATTTAGGCACAGAATCGCATCCAGTAGTGCTATGTTTCTACATAATCACCATCCTCATCCTTTTCGCCATATAAATTGCATCCTGCTGTTGGATCGTAGGCGCAGTGCCAATGTACCACCACCTGAATCCGCAACAAAACTTGGGTGATTGAAGCGAAAACCTAATCAGCACATAGTGGCGCACAGGGGGATTCCGAGGTCCATAACCACACGCGCTCTAGTGTTTCCACAACCAAAACCACACTACGAGTACGATATTAGCACTCCTCGAAACAGGCATACGCCTAGCTTTATAAATAAAGCAAACGATATTAGCACTGACTCCCTCCGAGTTCGATTCAGCTACATCGCTGGTCACAGACTTCCTAAAACCTAAAATTGCATGCTCTTTCAAGCCAGTGCCAGCTAAATTACCTCAAATCACCAACAACAAGCAGGAAGCTGACTCAATTCATGACCCCCTGACCGCCCTACGGTGATAGTACAAGCTAAATCCAACACAAATTCTCGACGCAGCGGCATAAACACGATTCCGCCTCCAAGCTTAACGCCGCTGCCTAAATCAGTTCGAATCGCCCGCGAGGAAAGGGCGCGAGTTAGGGAAGATGAGGAATCGCAGTACCTGTTCGCCATGGCCGCCGAGCCGGATCAGACCCGACGGAATTGAGCCGGGCGACCAGCGCAGCGTAGCCTGCCTGCGCCCTCTCCGCCGGGGCCGTAGCGCCTGCCGGAACGCCTAGGGATTGACCTGTGCCGTGCTTGGCTTCCTTGCGTCTCCTTCGCGCTTCCGCAGCTCCGCTTTGCTTTGGGTGGTGGTGCCGCTGCGGGGAATGGTTTTTTCCTAATAAACGGAACGGGAGGGGGGAGACGGGCGGGCACGCGTGACCGTTCTACCCCTGGGACGTGAAGACAGTGGGCGCCAACTGTTTGGGGCATGATGGTAAATAACATGGACGCGGGAAGGCGGGGAGAGCGTGGCGCTATGCTCCCGCCGGTTTGCGTGGGGAACCGCTTTTCCGGAGGCAGAGGCCAAAGTGACGTCGTGAGGCCGCCCGCGATAAGGAAGCGTGATTAAGCTGGTGAAACACGTGGTTACATGGGTAGTGACCAAGCAGGGCAGCTGGAAGCTCTCATGGAGTGCATGGGTAACACTTGTTTCTTTTTGTCCACGGGAGCATGGCACCCGGTCTCCATTTTTGTTTAAACTATTTTACATTTTTGTAGAAAACGTTTCTGAAATGCAGGAGTCCGAGCTCCGAGATCCATGATAGGAGTTGATATACTCCATTTTAAACAAAAAAAATTTCTTTGTCGGGTCTTTGAGATTTCAAACTAGACCGCTCCTCTTCTTCCGTGTGATCGGGCGACACAGGAGGGCCAAGCCCTAGCTGTTGTCGGAGGCAGACCACCTCCTCTCCTCTTCTCCCGCCTCTGCCGAAGGACGCGGCCGAGCAAAGCTCGCGCCGCCACGACTTGGGTGGGGTCTCTACATCTCTCTTGTGGCGCCTCCTTGTCGCGTAGTCGGCCTGGGCGGCGGCGGCGGTACTCGATGGCGCGACGCGTGCGGCAGTGCGCAGAGCACATGGTGGAGGCTACGACGTGTGGTGAGCTTCCCGTAGTCGTGGTAGCGCACGGTGGCTGGGCTTGATCTAGGCCTGTGCGGGCCACGACCTCGGGGGACATGCGGCGCGAGGAGCTTCAAGTCCGGCGTGCCGCGTGGGTGCGACAGCCATGGTGGTCGGTCGACATGGGGGGCCTGCTCCCCCGAGCCCATGCCGGCTAACAGCGAGGCTGATGGTGACCAGTGCCCTTCTTCTTCGATGGTGAGACAGGTGTTGCATCTTGCCTCTCTGGTGGTGGCTCAAGATGACACACAACTGCATCCCTGTCTCCAGTCAGTCTTGGGGTCACGGTGAAGGACTAGGGTGAAAACTCAATGCGGTGACTTTCAAAGCGGACCACGACGACGGCTGCGGGTGGTGTGAGATCTAGGCACATGGCTTAATAGGATTGATAGGATACTCATACCAACAAGTTACAACTTTTTTTCGGAAGCTCATCTGAAAAGATCTCTGAGGTAAGCGTGCTTGGCCTAGAGTAATTTGGGGATGGTTGACCGACCGAAAAGTGGATACCGGGTGCGCACGAGTGAGGACAAAGTGTGCAGAAAATACTGGGGCCATTGTTGAGATCCTAGTAAGCTGCCAGGAGTGACACCCCCGAGGCCTGTTGTTGGACGGGGTGTTACAAGTGGTATCAGAGTCGATCCTTGCGGTTACACGAACGTGTGCAGGTCAATGGTGGACATGTGGAGCATGGCGCATGTGGCCTAGAGTGAACATGGCATGGCACATGTGTCGGCACTAGACGCACAGACATGTGCCAAGAGGGGACGTTCCTGACTTGTGCTTGATCGATGAGGGCATTATTCTTGTGATTGGCTTAATAGATCTAGGCACATGGCTTAATAGATTGATTGGATACTCATACCAACAAGTTGTAACTTGTTTTCTAGAAGCTCGTCTGAAAAGAACTCTGAGGTTAAGCATGCTTGTCCTAGAGTAATTTGGGATGGTTGACCGACCGGAAAGTGGGTACCAGGTACGCACGAGTGAGGAAAAAGTGCGTAGAAAATACTAGTATTTGTCTGTGGGGCCATTCTGGAGATCCTAGTAAGCTGCCGGGAGTGACACCCCCGGGGCCTGTTGTTGGACGTGGTGTTACAAGTGGTATCAGGGTCAATCCTCGCGGTTACACATGCGTGTGCGGGTCGGTGGCAGACATGTGGAGCATGGTGCATGTGGCCCAAAGTGGACATGACATGACACATGTGTCGGCACTAGACGCATAGACGTGTGCCAAGAGGGGGCGTTCCTGGCCTGTGCTTGATCGATAAGGGTATCGTTCTTCTAAGGATGGGTGTATGTGAGATCTAGGCACATGGCTTAATAGATTGATTGGATACTCATACCAACAAGTTGCAACTTCTTTTCTAAAAGCTCATCTGAAAAGAACTCTGAGGTTAAGCGTGCTTGGCCTAGAGTAATTTGGGATGGTTGGACGACCGGAAAGTGGGTACCGGATGCGCACGAGTGAGGACAAAGTGCGCAGAAAAGGCTAGTGTTTGTCTGTGGGAGCCATTCTGGAGATCCCAGTAAGCTACCAGGAGTGACACCCCTGGGGCTTATTGTTGGACGGGGTGTTGCATGTGTCGCTATCAACGGAGAGGGCGATGCGACTATGGGCGATGTGTTGATGCGTTGGGTGTTCGCTGTTGTCCAGGGCATGGGCTTATGGGGCACAATGTATGGAATGGTTGATGCAACTGTCGGCGCCTTCACCGAGTTTGGTTGGATCCCGCCTTCTACTCGTTGTATCTTAGGCTCGTGGGGGAAGGTGCTTTGGTTCGGATTGCATTGGAGTCATTGTCGTGCTATGGTCGTGTTTGCTTGAACTGTGACGTGGTCTTGTAGCTCCATGCGTCATCTCCTCTCCACCCTTGGACAAATGTTGGGCAGGGCAAATCATTATCGTTAGGTCGATGTTCGAAGTCGCGTTGTAAGCCGCTTAACAATGTATCGTGTTTGGTGAGCGGAGTTGTAGCCTCTAATGATGTTGTATCAGTCGTCGGCCTCTTCTTCTATGTGATTGATTCCTAACAAGGGTATGCCTTGCGGGTACCCAAGGTTGGCCTATCCGATTGGCCTAGAGAGAGCCCAGGTGATGATCCATACCTGATGACGAAGCCCAGGAGGATTCGGGTGTCCCGGGACAATGGAGGATGCAACTCCTTGGAGGATACAACTAGCTTAGGATAGAAACTTTGAAGGGAGAAAACCTAACTTGTAACCGACTCGGCCTCTATCCTGAGACCTGGCCTCTCCATATAAAGGCTAGGAGGGAACAGCGAGAAGTACATCTGAAATCCTAGCATACACACCCGACAGATTGCATCTGTGGACCATCGCCATCAAGGCACCCATGTAACCTCCGATTCTCCATCAATCAAACAACAGACAAGCAGGAGTAGGATTTTCTGTCCGAAGGCCTGAACCTGGGTAAAAATTGTGTCCCCGTGTTGCTTGAATGTTATCCGAACAAGATCTCCAGCGTACCCCTCTTCCTCAAACCCAAGTTCATCAACAATGGGCATTGACATGTTAGCCCCACGTCAATGCCTCTTCCAAAATGTATCATAGAAAATAAATCCTTTGTACACATGAAGTATTCGGTGGAGAGGCTGACTAGAACTTTTGAATTGTTATTATTAAACTAAATCATGTAATTAGGAGATAATTTTGTTTGTAACCCCACATGGAGTTTGCTACCGAACAACCGTCATGACTCTCCTCAATCGTCATGACTCTCCTCATGCACCCACGAACAGACGTGATCTTTCTCTCTCTCGCCTCCTTCACCTCGTATAAAATATGAGATCTTGAAATAAGACACTCTTAGAAACAGGCTTTCGCCCAGCTTTTAAATAAAGCAACCATCCATATAAAATCTGATATAGTCGGGCAAAACAAAAAACAAATGGTGGGGCAACATCACAAGAACCATCCAAGTCAAGCGAAACCAGGAGAAAACAAAAGGTAAAGCGATACAACTCCCAATGTGGGGTGATCACATCAATGACCATACTTGATGGACTTGGGTCTTTTGGGAAGAGCGGTGCACTAGAGACTTTGTCGACTAACAGACAAACGACAGGGACACGAGGTTTACCCAGGTTCAGCCCCTGGAGGGGAAATGCTACTCCTACTTGTATGCTCTTGATTGATTAAGAAACCAAAGATTACAATGTCGCCTAGATGGCTATGGTGCGCAGATTAGATCCGGTGAGTTTATGATGTATGCTAGGGGTGCCCTCCTCGGATGCCCCTCATAGCCTTTATGTGAGAATACTAGGTCTCAGGTGCTGACTGAGTTGGTTATAAGTTGGGGAGGTAGCCCTAGAAGCTTCCTATCTAGTACTTTCTTGTCCACCAAGGAGTCAGAGCCTTCGTGGACTTGGCTTCACCCAAATCATCATGGGCTTCAGGGATATCAGCGGATCTTCACATGGGCCTCCAACTAGGCCGAGCCAGATGGGCTAAAGGTGGTTGCCTGTTAGGAATACCAATGTTAGTATCCCCCAAGTGTCCATCTGAATCATAGATTTGGGTGGAGACTTTAGAAGTCTTGAGTCTTGATCTTCGTAGCCGGTGTCGACAACTATATAAGGTGCAAAGTACTCACCCAGAAGTTCATCAGGCGCTGACAATTTTTTTATTGTTCATAGGGATGCTGGTTAACACGCCTAGTGCTCTCGATGGATCTGGACCAGTTAATTGTTCTAGGGAAAAAAACTACGTTACCTACTCAGATTTGAGTCCCCGGACAACTTGAATCAGGTATAAGCTGGGGTAATGTTACTCATGTTGCAAAGGCCCTACTAAGTCAAATTCCAGTTGATATGTACATACCCAACGCATTCGTTGGAATTTTTTCATGTCATAGACACTGTATTTAACTAGTAGAGCACAACGAATGCAAGTGTTAGGCCAGCAGATAGGAGCCATAGGGATTATCTTTACGACACAGTCGCATCATCCAGATATGTTCTCACAGTGGATGCGATCTAGACAGCTAGGAGATGTTTTCTCTAGACTCGGTGTTGGTACAAGTTAGAGAGAAGCAGAGTCTCTATTTGTTCAGTTTCTATTTGCATGGAGTCGACATTATGGATGTAGTTAACACAATGGACAATCTTGCACACATTTTGTTTTTTATAGGGTGCGTGACCAATGCTCCTTATGGGAGTAGCCTCTAAGTATCTAGTCGAATCGTAGATTCAGGTGGAGACTTAAATTTATTGTTGTGTAGTATACGCTTTTAGTCAGGACTTTTCTTGGAATGATGGTACTGACCCGAAAGTGTATCAAGTTAGTAGTTACTTTTATTTCAGGTGACCACCAGTCGACACCGCCGTTGCTTTATTTTCTTTGGGTGCGCGACTAGCTTTTCCTATGAGAGTAGCCCCCCAAGTGTCTGGTCAAGTCGTCGACTCGGGCAGGGATTCTGTTCATGTATCATGTGGGTCGCAGTCGACAATATCATATGAATACACTATGGACCCGGGTGTACATTGGGTGCGCGACCAACACTCCTGATAGGAGTAGCCCCCGATTGTTTAGCGGAGTCATAGACTCAATCGAAGATTGAGATCTTTATTAGTATTTGATTGCTCCTTTCTTCAAGGCACTCAAGGAGATGCTTGACTCGAGTGTAATTTGTTGTAGGCTTATCCTTATGTACCATCGACTCCTATTGGAGGACTTGCTTGATTGAAGAGTTTGATGATGTTAGGGATGATGATCGAGGCGCTCAACCGTCAGCCTAAGTAGCTGAAGGTACGTGATGATGTGGGACTGTTCATAAAGCTGGCCGGATTTCATCGCATGAGGCGCAAAACGAGGTTTTAACAACATCTCCTTGGTTTGCGTGCATAGTGGAGTTACTGCAACGCCGATTTAGCTCTCACCCATCCATGTGTCATCTTGGATGTGTGTCGCACGCCCTTGAGTTGAATTGATGCCTGGATTTCCTGTGATCAATAACAGGGTTATTGCAGTACTTGTAGCAGCAAATATTATTTATAAAGTTCGTCTCTTAAAAGTTTTGCAAATGGCAACAACACAACCCCATAGCCACATTGTCAATGTGGCCACGTTCGCACCTAAAATGGTGTTTGGAAATAGTCTACTCTATAGGTTACAAGAATGGCAATGAATAAGTGAGTAACTAAGAGCAAAGTAAATAACAAAAGTAAAGTAGAGCAAGAGAGTATTTATGAAATGTTGTGTGATATGATTGAGGGGTTCTCAAGGAGTGTAGGATTCACCACTAGCATGATATTATTATTATTAATTAAGATAATATAATTCTTGTGTCATGAGATGTGTGGAGAGAGTTCCATAATAAGATGTTCACTACAAGGCTCATAAGAAGCCACTTTGTTGAGCCAAGAGCGAGGTACCCTGATATGGGGTGGCCTGATCTTCTCAGCAAGCACTTGTCGATGTTGATGATGGATGTAAGATAACTAGCCTATAGCTATGAACTCTCCCGCTCGAACCCTGATGCCAATGCAACAAATCTCGAACCTTGTGGGATATTCACCACACACGCTCTTGTGCACGTAGCCATCTACCATGAACGGTAGTTTCCAATCTACTGATTCCCAGTGGAACAACATATCACACTCAATTGCAATTGTATAACTTGATCACAGGTAATTCCAGTGGTTCTAAAAGAATCAACTCCAAAATATCTTAACATGGTCTGAATGACTAGAAACTGTGCTCCATCTATTTAAGAGAGAGGGGGCGACTAGGCTAAGAGTCTAAGATGCAAACGACTACAACTAGGATATATGCCGACCCAAGTGGGACAGCCTCTAAGGCGCACATGCCTGTTTCTTGCTGTGGCAGAAATATGGGTCGGAAACGTGTCGCGGCAGGACTCTCTGCTGTGGCAGAGTTTTAGCCACTTTCTGTGTCGCGGCAGCCTGCCGTGGCGGGATTTGGCATTGTTTCTCTGCCGCAGCAGAGACTCTGGCACGTATTGATCTCATCCTTTGTAGCTCCTTGCGCTTCCTCCCTCTCCTCCCTCGCGTTTGCTTCATTGATAAACACATCTTGCTCCATGTGCTTCATCTCCTCGCTCCGTGCTATCCTTCTTTTCCAACGTACCTGACCATACAATAACACAAAGAATTAGGCAGTATAAAATTCTCATTAAGTAAAACATCAGGTTCATTAAGAAACAAATTCACCTGTTGTTCTAGTAGCTTAGCACGAGCTCTTGTAATTGGTCCAATTCTAATCTCATTGGACTTGTCCTTATTAGTAGCAGTTGGAGCATCATCAGTAGTAACTGGGGTAGGTGTAAGTATAGGGATGTCCTCATCATCTCTCCCCTTCAATAGGCGTCGACCTCGAAGCTCCAAGGTCTTCTCCATCATATGGTGACAAATCAGCAACATTGCAATTGTTGCTAGCTCCACCAAATTCAGCAATAGGTATATCAATCGAGTTGGCATTATCATTAATCTTGGCTAACACCTTGTAAGGACCAGCACCACGCGGCTTCAACTTGGATTGGCGCAGCAATGGGAACCTATCCTTGCGCAGATGTACCCAAACCATATCACCAGGATTGAACAATACTTCCTTCCTTGCTTGATTTCTTGCAGCAACAATGTTCTTGTGTTTCTTCTCAGTAGCCTCTCGAGTCTTCTCATGAATCTTTTTCACATATTCAGCATATTTTGATGCCTCCATATCAATTCTCTCATGTAATGGTAGAGGCAACAAATATAGTGGCGTCAATGGCTTGAAAGCATACACCACCGCAAAAGGAAAAAGCTGAGTAGTTGAATGCACTTCCCTATTGTAAGCAAACTCGACATGTGGCAAACATTCTTCCCACTCCCTCAAATTCTTATTTATCATAGTCCTCAATAGCTGCGACAGTGTTCTATTCACCACCTCTATCTGACCATCTGTCTGGGGATGACAAGTAGTACTGAATAGCAGCTTCGTTCCTAGCTTCCCCCATAATATCTTCCAAAAGTAGTTCATAAACTTCACATCACGATCAGAAACAATTGTTCTTTGTACTCCATGTAATCTCACAATGTCCCTGAAAAACAGGTTAGCAACATGCGATACATCGTTGCTTTTGTGGCAGGCAATAAAATGAGCCATCTTAGAGAATCTATCTACTACCACAAATATAGAATCATGCCCTCTCTGTGTTTTAGGTAGACCTAGCACAAAATCCATACTAATGTCTTCCCATGGTGAAGTAGGCGCAGAGAGAGGGGTATACAAACCATGAGGCTTCAATTTGGATTTCGACTTGTGGCATGCAATGCATCGGCTCACAAATCTGTACACATCATTGTAACATCCCAAAAATACTAAACTTGGATCATCAAACTCTAATCATAAAAATTAGGGTTAACAAAAACGTTTCTAAAATAAAAATATGAAAGCATGCATGGTGTATGCATTTCATTTGGAATTCTTTTGAACCACCTTGTTTGTGTGTTCCTTTGCTTGTAAATGGATTCTTAGGTGAAATAAACATCATCTAAACAATTCCCAAACTTTTCTCAAAGACAAATAAATCAAAACAAATAAAACAAGGGAATGGTCATTTTGACCAATTTAACTCCCATGCCTACTTTGGCTGTCTCAAACTTTCAGAACTTAACAGAAACTTTTCTGGATCTTTACACCCCTTGATTATACTCATAACAAGGTATCAAGGCCCACTTTGTGATCATCCAGAAACATTCAAATGCATAGTTTAAATGACAATTCAAAATTGAATCTTTATCATATGGGAAGATCCCACTTTTTCAAAAACCACCCAAACAAGCTCAACTTTCAAAACCCAAGCAACTGCAGACTCACCAGCACCAACCTAGCACACCCACCAAAAATCTTTTCAAAATTCAAAACTTGAATTCTTGCGGCCATTTTATCAAACACCTTGCAGATACAAATCAAACAAAATCCAAACACTATTGTGAGCAGTGATTGAAGCCTAACTTGTTCCCTCTCTAGCTCACAACCATCTCAGTAGATCATCTAGCAAGTTAAACCAAGCACTAGCCTCACTGTAAGCTGGGCAATGACATCAATGGTGACCAGCCGAAGCTCACCATGCCACCCCAGTGTAGACAGCAATCTAGGAGAGAAACTAGCCGTGCCAACCTTGTCTGGAAGATCACCCATGCCTCACCGCCCCCTCTCGACTAGCCCTGCCTCGAAGACACCGACCAGAGCACCCAGGAACGCCGCGCTCATGCCTCTGTCAACCATGCCGAGCATGCGCCAGAGTGCCACCCTCGACCGAAGCCCACAGACCGCGCGCTGCCCTCACCGCGTGCATACATGATCACCACCAACCCAGGAGACCGCCAGACATCCCCGTCCCGCCCCATGCCCTGTAGCCACTGTTCGCCATCGAAGATGCCACCTCGGCCGCGCAGAGCATCGCACGTTCTAGACCAAACCGCACCGCCCCTACACGCACATTAAAGCCGTAGAGCATCACCAGGAGACCACCGATCGATCGCCACCGCCGGCCATGCCTCTAGCAGTGCACAGCCATGTCGCCACCGTCGCCTGCCCATGCCGTTCGGTCTCGTCGTCGCGAATAAATAGAGGCCACCCCCAGCCGAATTGAGCACACCATCTCACTCCCCTCTCCTCACTGATCGTGCCACCCCATTCCGGGAGCAAGGCGAGACGCCATGAATTTCACCGAGCCTCGCCTTTGGAGAAGAAGGGCCAGCGATTGAGCCGCCCAGAGAAGTCTGCGGTACCAGGAGGTTCGCCGTTGTCAACTTCGTCGTTCGCCCGCCTTGCCGACCCTCGCCTGAACCCCGGTGAGCCCCCAACGACCCCAACTGGCCGCGCTAGGTTTCTGTCTCGCCGGCGTTGCCCAACGTCGACGATGACCCTCAGCCGTTGGATTAGAACCAGATCGAACGCACCACATCACCCCATACCGCTTTGCACCCCCTGTCTCACTGACGCGTGGGGACAACGACTTAACCAGCCCGCGTAAGCGCTGTGCTTAGCAGGCCGGCCCAGTATCATTTCCCGCGCAGCCCAGTTATTTGAATTAAACCTTTTCCATTTTATTTCAAACACACTTCTGTACCCAGTTGAAAAAATCAATCCAGGTCGATTCAGTGAACCAAATTGAATGAAACCAATTTTGTTAGAAAGGTCTAGAAATGCTGAATCCAAGCCCTTTGGATTCAAGTCATTTGGATTTGTATATCATCCTTGGTAAAAATAACAAGGCACAAGCTTTTCTGCATTCAAACGTTTTTCAAACTTAAACCATAATAGCTTTTGAGTTGATTCCAACTCTCAAAAATCACATTTAACCATACCTTTCAGAATATATAAAAATATATAGGTTTACTTACAGAAATAATGTTCAAGTAATAAAAGAATGCTACATAGGCCTTTCTAGTCACTTTATTTAATTAAAATAAAAGGGTAAAACCTTATTAAATTGTGACACCACTTTAAAATCACATTCCCATGGACTAAAATATGTGGTGATGACATGTGTCAACATGATCCCATGTTTGGTTTGGAGAATATTAAATCTTAAGTAGTTTTTCAATGAGTAGAAATTACTTTTCTAAAAATAAAAGGATTTAAACCAAGCTTTAATCTTGTAATGTTAGTGATGATGCTAGATCATCTATAGGACACTTGTGTGTGATGAATGCAAGTAATTAAGTATTGTTTGGTGATTGTGTACCTCGTATTTATTCATAGACGCTAGTACCGACCAAGGATACGAGGAGGAAGGAGGATTCTATGAAGAAGAAGCCGAGGAGAACTTCAACCACTGCTCTGCACAAGGTAAGCTAACCCTTGCAAGATACTCTACTTTAGCAAGCCTAATGCTACTAGTTGAATGTGCAAGATAACACTTGCAATTTAGCAAGCTTATACTGATACTATGCAAGCCAATACTTGCTTGTCACCATGCCAACTATATGCCTTAAGCATAGATGATCCTACCCACTTGATAAACCAATCCTAGTTTACCTACAAGCTTTATACTTTATTTCTTTATCAAAGCTAGTACTTAGAGCTTACTTAAGTGAATTGTAGATACTAGAAAGATATGTGAAGGTTGCATAAAGAGCATAAAATTTGGCCTAAGCTAGATAATCTTGATATCATCCTAAGGCATGAGATTGAACTTAGTTGAAACTCCACTTGTTTACCACCCCTCATTAGTACTTACCCCCACTTGTAGATGCTAGTGCTAAGCATAAAACTTGATCAACTTTATATGGGAATACTTGGTGGAAAAATGGTTATGAAAACCTTGGAATGATGGATCATTCTATTGAAATGTTTTGGACATGTGTTTCCGAACACCTGATGATTTTGGTGATGAAAATGTTGAGGCATGATCCTTAGCCCTTTATAAAACTGATGGTTGTCTGGATGCGATACCATTCCAATTTTATCGTACAACCACAATACCCGAGAATTGGGTAGGGCTTGACTGGAAACTTATATACCTTAGTATTAGTTCCCTCATGGCCAAGGTCTGAGCTGAGGCTACCTTGTGAAGATTGTCCACCTGTGCAGTACCCAAGATGACAGTTGGTCATGGTTGGGAGGCCAAACTCACAGGAGAGGTGCTTATACTAGGGTGTGTAATTGAAAGGTTAGGATTGATTATCCGATATCGAGTATGGTGAATTCAGGATTTGTTCTGATGGATGTATCGAATGTTGTGGTGAAAGTGTACAATCTCTGCAGTGTCAAACTATTCGAATAGCCGCGTCATGATTATGGACAGCTTAGTGGCCATCTTGTTCCCCGTCGACATGTTTTCAAAAGACTTGTGAAATGAATTGAGACTTTGACTTGACCACAACAGGGTTGTGATATGAAATACAAGTTCCCACTTAGGTGTTATAAAACTTCAACTAGCATTCGTTGCTTCTAAACTTAGTAGAGATAAATCTGGCTTTTGCAAAACAACCCTAGAGCCGAGTGTCCTATTATCAAAAACCCCTTTCACTTGTTAGTATTAGTTTGCGAGTACTTAAAGAGTACTCATGGCTTTGTCCCTGGCTATTCCCATGGCCAGACTATGAAGAGGAGTACCTGGAAGATGGACCCCAGGAAGGTTACGACAACTAGGATCATCTCCCATCGTCAAGATTACTGTGACCCCGAAGATGGAGCTTCGCCTATGCTACCGTTATTATTACGTATTCCGCTGCTTGAAGTTGTATTAAGAACTGGATCATGAGATCCTTATTTGTGTAAGACCTTATGTATGGTTTGTAATGGTTGATGTACTATGGTATCCAATTCTGTTATGTCTCGCAAAAATGGTAATCTTGGGATTGCGATGTATGGCATAACTGGCATCTGGGATTAAAAATCCGGGTGTTGACAATCACGCCTCATCTTGGGCCAATAAAAATCATTAGAAAGCATGAGCAATGTCTTCTCACGCCCAAAGTGACCCATCAAACCACCAGCATGTGATTCCTGCACTAAGAAGAAACACAACGATGATTCTGTAATACACAGTTTGTTAGCTCTAAACAAATATCCATCATGTATATGATACTTATCCCATGCGTTTCTAAGAGCACACAAACGATATGGTTCAGCAAAATCATTGTCAGTTGCATAAAGTGCACAAATACTTTCTAATCCAGGAATTTTAACATCAAGATTGGTTAATAGCATGTTTTTCCTAGACAAAGCATCAACAACGACATTCTCTTTTCCCTTCCTATTTTTAATGATGTATGGAAAAGATTCAACAAACTCAACCCATTTATCTAATCTTCTATGCAAGTTTGACTGAGCTTTTAGATACTTTAAAGCTTCATGATTAGAATGTATGATAAACTCTTTTGGCCACAAATAATGTTGCCAAACTTCTAGTACCCTAACAAGTGCATACAATTCTTTATCATATATAGGATAGTGTAATCTAGCATCAGTAAGTTTGTTAGAAAAATATGCTATAGGGCGACCCTATTGCATCAAAACGCCACCAATACCTATACCACTAGCATCACATTCAACTTAAAATTGCTTGGAAAAATCAGGTAATGCAAGTAATGGTGCAGAAGTAAGCAAACGTTTCAATGTATCAAATGCAATGTATTGGGCTGCACCCCACACAAATAGCACACCTTTCTTAGTCAAATCATTCAATGGTGCAATAATAGTGCTAAAATCCTTCACAAAGTGCTTATAGAATCCAGCTAATCCATGAAAACTATGCACTTGACTAACATTCATGGGAATAGACCAATTCTGAATTGATTCAATTTTAGATTGATCTACTTCTACCCCATGCTTAGATACAACATACCCCAAAAATATGACCTTATCTTTTGCAAATGTGCACTTCTCAAGATTAGATACAATTTATTATCACGCAACACTTGCAAAACTTGTCGAATATGAGTACAGTGTTTAGTTTCGTTGTGGCTATTGATACGTCGGAAACGTATCTATAATTTTTGATGCTCCATGCTTGTTTATTATCTAATTTGCTTTGCTTTGTCTACACTTTGAGGTGCTTTTTACATGTTTTCTGGTACTAACCTATTAACAAGTTGCCACAGTGCCAGTTGCCTGTTTTCTGCTGTTTTTGGTTTCAGAAAAGTTAGTAAAGAAATATTCTCGGAATTGGATGGGACAAAATCCAAAGTCAATAACTTTCCGTGGGGAATAAGAAGTCCGGAGGGGAGACAGAGAGGCGTTCCAGGGCAGCCAAACCTCCCCTAGGCGCGACCAGGGGTGGGCCCGCGCCTGGGAGGGGTGTGGCCCACCTGGTCGCCTCCTTGGCCTCCCCTTCGCCTATAAGAAGCCCCCGATGCAGAAACCCTAATCACCCTATCAAATCTCCATGAAACCTTCTGTAGCCGCCACCACCGTCGTCCCTAGATCGGGGGGATCTGAAGTTCTTCCTGGCACCCTGCCGGAGGAGAGATCATCCCGGAGGCCTTCTCTCCGGTATGATGCGTGAGTAGTTCTACCTTGGACTATGGGTCCATGTAGTAGCTAGATGGTTGTATCTCCTCCTTGTGCTTTCATGTATAGATCTCGTGAGCTCCATTCATGATCAAGATCTAATCTATTTGTAATCATGCATGTTGTGTTTGCGGGGATCCGATGGATATTGAGATTATTATGTTGATTTGATTAATGGTTTTGTCTTTATGATTCTATCATGTCTGTGTTGTTTGTGATATTGTATGCTCTCCGTTGTTAGTAGCTATCTTGTCCAAGTAATTGCTAGTGACTCCAAGAGGGGGTATTTATGTTCGATAGTGGGTTCATGCCTCTAGTTTCCAAGGGAAGTGACAATAATCTCTTCGGTTGTAGATGTGCTGTTGCTACTAGGGAGAAAACAATGGTCTCTTGTTCATGGAACATGTGGACTGTTTACCTTACACACTTTGCTTAAAGCAGTTGTCTGTTGCTTGCAACTTAATACTGGAGGGGGTTCGGATGATAACCTGAAGGTGGATTTCTAGGCATAGATGCAGTTGGATGGCAGTCTATGTATATTGTTGTATTGCCCAATCGAATCTCCTAGGATCTTTCTGACTAGTAATTGCATTGTTATTCCTTGCTCAGTTCCTGTCAATTGCCCTGCTGTAATTTGTTTACCCTTCATGCCATGTTGTTTATCTAAGGAGAGCACCTCTAGTAAACTATGGACCCCGGTCCAATCTTTACCATTGATACATATTCCACTGTTACTTGTTTACTTGCTACAAACCATTACCTTCCACACCATACGTTTAATCATTTGTTACAGCAAACCAGTGAGCTTGACAACCTCACTGATTCGTTGGGGCAAAGTCTTGAGTTTGTGTTGTGCAGGTCTCCGCGTTGCTAGCAACACCTGTGTGACGTTTCCTTCCTCTTACTGGTTCGATAACCTCGGTTTCTTACTGAGGGAAGACTTGCTGTTGTGCTGCTTCACACCTTGCTCTTGGGGTTCCCAACAGGCTCCTCATCAACTGAGCCATCAGCTATAGATAAGAATATCATCAAAATAAACAACAAAAAAACGACCAATAAATTCTCTCAAAACATGATTCATTAATCTCATGAATGTACTAGGTGCATTTGTAAGCCCAAAAGGCTTGACTAGCCATTCATATAAGCCAAATTTAGTTTTGAAAGAAGTTTTCCACTCATCCCCTTCTTTCATCCTAATTTGATGATAACCACTACGCAAATCAATCTTAGAGAAAATAGCAGCACCACTCAATTCATCAAGCATATCTTCTAAGCATGGAATAGGATGACGATATCGAATAGTGATGTTATTAATATCTCTACAATCTACACACATGCGCCATGTACCATCTTTCTTAGGAACTAAAATAACAGGAACAACACAAGGGCTAAGAGAAACACGAATGTACCCTTTGTCGAGCAGTGCTTGTACTTGTTTCTGTATCTCATTAGTTTCTTCGGGGTTGGTCCTGTAGGGTGCACAGTGGGTAATGTGGCGCCTGGAATAAGATCAATCTGATTCTCTATGCCGTGCATGGGAGGTAGTCTAGTGGGCACATCCTCCAGAAACACATCACCAAAGTCCTACAAAACAGTAGAGACACCAAGAGAAATAGGGGTCATGTCGTTAGAAACTAAAACCTCGCCCTTATAAATGAGCACAAGCGGCATGGCACTAGGATCCTCTCGAAACTCTCTCATATCTTATATGGTGGCTAGCATTAATAGGTTAGGCACTCTCTCTATTTTAGTTATATCACTCCTTGTAGGCTTTATGACATCATGTACAACTACAACACTCTCACGTCCTTCAACATATGCATCCTTCAAGTTCACCTCTATCTTCTGTCTAGACTCATTTACAATCTGTTGTGGTGTCATTGGTTGCAGGTTAATATTCTTGCCCTTAAACTCCAAGTGATAAGTATTGGCACGGCCATTGTGTTGCACATGGCGATCATATAACCAAGGCCGACCCAATAACAAATGGAAAACAGTCATAGGAACCACATCAAAATAAATAGAATCTTTGTATGGCACTATTTCAAAATTCACTCTCACCATATGGTTTACCTTCATCTCACCACTCTCACTTAACCACTGTATGTAGTGATGTCTACGCACTTCTATTCTTGTAGACAGTTGTTGGGCCTCCAAGTGAAGAGGTTTGTAGAACAGCAGTAAGTTTCCCTTAAGTGGATTACCCAAGGTTTATCGAACTCAGGGAGGAAGTGGTCAAAGGTATTCCCTCTCAGGCAACCCTAAAATCAAGATACAAGAAGTCTCTTGTGTCCCCAACACACCCAATACACTTGTCAGGTGTATAGGTGCACTAGTTCGGCGAAGAGATAGTGAAATACAAGTGGTAATGGTGCCAGAAAATAGCTTGACGGTGAGGTAAAGACTAAAGCAAGCAAACATGCAACAGATCTAGATGTAAACGGTGTTTCAATTTTTAGAAACAAGGCCTAGGGATCATACTTTCACTAGTGAACACTCTCTCATATAAATATCCTCTCTTCATGATACTACTCTTAACTAATCTCCGGTTGGACACTCTAATCATCGGTAGGGCTATATCAGCACTCCTCAAAGTCCGCCTTCCCCAATCTAGATAACCCCACACTGTCACCTTGAGCGCTAGATGGTTCCAACAAACACCACAATTTCATAGAGACAACCAACTCAAAATATAACTCATAACAAATATTCAATCTAGCCAAAGTGCCACACACGGTATGCACGCTGTCACTTTCACACACGTGGGGAAAAGCATAGATCTATTAAAGCACAAAGAGTATTTATGTAGACTCAAACCTAAGTGCCACCATGGCGCGTGCACTTTCACTTACACACATGGGGAGAGCAGAGATCTATTGAAGCACTTGAGTAGCAAGGTAGATCTACTTGATTACAAAGCTCATGACCACAAGATCATGCATAGAGAGAGATGAACACATAGCTACCGGTAGAGCCCTTAGCCCTGAGGAAGAACTACTCCCTCCTCATCATGGGAATCAACAATGGTGATGGAGATGGTGGTGGAGATCGATGGAGATGGCTCCGAGGGCACTTCCCCGTCCCATCAGGGTGCCGGAACAGAGGCTTTCTGTCCCTCGAATCTCTCCTTCGGTGGCGGCGGCACTAGAGAGGTTTTCGTGGATTTCTTCTGGATGCCCTAGGCTTTTTGGGTCGGAGACTTCTTATAGGCGCAGGAATCAAGGTCGGTGGGGGTCTAGGGGGCCCACACCCCATGTGGGCGCCTCGAGGGCTTGCCCGTGCCTAGGAGGGTGCGGCCACCCTATGGCCCCCCTCTGGCTCTGTTTCGTGGTTCCGTGTTGCTCCGGGAAAAATAATGACTTTGGCTTTTGTCCTGTCCAATTCCGAGAATATTGATTTTCTGCCTTTCTAAAACGAAAAATAGAAGAAAACAAGAAACTGGCACTATGGCATCTTGTCAATAGGTTAGTTCTAGAAAGTGTATAAAAATACCTCAAAGTGTAGACAAAACATAAGACAAATGATACAAAACAAGCATGGCGCATCAAAAATTATAGATATGTTTCCGACGTATTAAGCATCCCCAAGCTTAACTCCTGCTCGTCCTCGAGTAGGTAAGTGATAAAAAGAATAATTTTTGAGGTGACATGCACCATAAAAACTAAGATCAAAACATTTGCAAGCATTGAAAGCTGGGATCAAAGAACTCTAAACATGCGCATGAAAGATGGAGTTCTAACAATAGTACATAGTAAATATGCATGCAACATGAAAGGCTACAAACAAAGATCATGAATAACATGCATTGAAAAATGTTTGTTTGTTTCACATACATAAAACATAGCATGGTGACATTCAGCTTGTCCCTCATGGAGTAGAAAATAGATGCATAGGACACCTTGAAAGTTCACAAGGGTGACTAGAAACAAATAGCACAAGAACAAGTAATATCACAATATGCATCAATCAATAAGATTTGGAACACTGCACACATAATGACAACTATGCTCTCTTAATGGTGCCTAAAGGTAGAAGGTGGAGACTCAAATAATGGTGGAAGAAAGGCCTTTTATAAAGGAAGCATGGATTTCAAGTTTCAAAAAGAGCTTCCAAAAATTATGGTACTTGTTAGCTTTCAAAACTCATTGGCCCTATCATAAGCATCTTGAAGTGATTAAGGTTAAAGCGAACAAAGATGGAGTATATGCTTGAAAGCATAAGTTGGCAATCTCAAGTCCCTTGAATACGAGGGCCACACCTCATGCTACTCAACTTCAGTCACCTGTAAGTTCTTGTCATTGTAAGTACATGCGTATCATATAGAACCACCAACGGGGTACCCCTTCCACATGGTACATGAGCTATCCCATAACCAAAATGACAAGGCAAGAGACAATGAGCATCTCAGCGATATTTTTATTTACTATATGCATAGCTTTTTATTGAGGATGCTTCATGGATAGCTCACTATGGTGACATCCATAGACAAAAGAGCATGATATCAACTGAGTACAAAGTACAAGTGCAATGTTGAAAACGTTTCCCGTGACAACACGGTTCTGCTAATTCCAATGTATAAGTGCAAGCATATACAACATAGATGACACAATGGTTCAAGATTATTAGGGGCAAAGAATATAAAGTGTGCCATCAAGTTTGTGAGGGCTTTAATCACTAAGTTTTCACATAACAAAATACTTTTTAATCAGAAGATAGATGAAAACAAAAACATACTTGGAATGGTGTAACACACCATACATAGGAATTTATAGTGGACACTTTGGAATAACTTGGTTTCTTGGGAGTTGGAAGCATGAGTAGAGCTTACTCATACAAGTGGAGGCTATCAAAAGACTAGGAGCAACCAACTAAGAGAGCAATAATGGCCATAATCATGCAGAGCAACAAAACATTACTAATCAAAGCATAGAGTGGTACTACAAGTCAAGGACTAAATTATCATAGAGGCTATGGTGACTTGTTCATAGTCATAACATGGTTTGAGCATGTGCCAAGTGAACCCAAACAAAGCACAAAGGAGAATACCGCAATACTATGCTTTTGTATACTAAAACAACGCATGATTCCTTCAAGGCACATTAAGCAATCCTAATTGTTTGGAACAAGTCATGCTACAACAATAATCAATAAGCATAAGGTCAAAACAACACCTATCATGTCATGCTAAAGTCTAAGTCACAGTCAATGCAATCTCCCTTTTGTAGCACTTAAGCATGAAGCTCCCTACTCTTTTCCAACACCAAACAACTTATTTGAAACAACTCACAAAGATAATAATCAATAAAGATCAGCGAGATCGTCTCACAAATCCACAAAGAAGAACTAAAAAGTTCTAAGATGAAATCACATGAAAACTAAAGCTAAACACAGTGCTAGCAAAAGTGAACACTCACAAAAAAAACAATAAGAGTGAAAACTAGAGTGTTCTAGGCAATGGAAACAGAGTGTGTCTCTCTCCAAAAGAAGTGTGGTGTAACCAACCAAATTACTCAAGCAAACTAAGAAAACGAAAACCAAAAACAAAAACTAAGACGCTCCAAGAACAACACAACAATGCATGAAACAATAAAAACAAAGTGTCTAGAAAGACCTGAGATTTTTATTGATGAAGATGGGGATGTCTTGGGCATCCCCAAGCTTTGACGCTTGTACATCTTGGATATTTCTTGGGGTGACACAGGGTGGCATCCCCAAGCTTGAGCTTTTGTTCATTCTTCATCTCATTACATCATTCTTTCTCTACGCCTAAAAGTTTCCCTTCATACACAACTTCACACAATCTTCATTAGCAACATTAGTGCATTCAAAAGATAATAGACCCTTAGGTAAAGCTTTGGAACAACGAGAATTTTCACTAAAAAACATGCTACTGTAGAAACTCCTTCAAAAATCTCAATTCCCCAAAAGATAACTGGAAAAGGAATCAATAAGAAGCAAATGCAAATAATGGCAGAAATCTGTGAAAACAGACCAGCAGGTAGAAACCGATTTTTTTCAAAAATCTTCTGTTACTCAAATAAAAAAGTGTTCAACTAACGAAAGTTAGCTAACATACTGGGGGATTTATTCATAAATTTTGATCTCAATCTGATTTACAGAGACTCCTCACGAATTTTTATGGTGGAGGATAGAAATCTGTTTCGGGACAGCAACTCCCCAAATCTTACTTCCCTCTCATTAGAGGTCATTCTTGGCACAAAAAGCAAACAAAATTGATAAGAAGAGGTCATTACTGAAGTAATAATTTCCAAGACTCAAGGAAACTCTTGGATTATCTCCCAACAAGTAATTGTGTTTAATGCCTTAACGTTAGGCTTGATAGTTTGAGAAGATGCTCACATAAGAAATATGGATTGAAGTAAAAGAGAGCATCAAGAAGACCATAGTTTGAGAAGATGCTCACACTTAAGTCTAACCCACTTCCTATGCATAGGAATCTTGTAAATAAACAAGTCTTGAAAGCACAAAGCAACAAGCATAGGAAAGCAAAACAAGTGCAACTTAAAATTTTTGAACATAAAGTGGGGAAACTTAATATTGTCGAGATACATAAGACCATGTTCCCCTCTCTCATAATAACTTTCAGTAGCATCATGAATAAAATTAACAATATAACTATCACATAAAACATTCTTATCATGATCCACATCCATAAAATGATTATTACTCTCCACATAAGCATAGTCATCCTTATTAATTGTAGTGGGAGCAAATTCAACAAAATATCTATCATTATTATTCTCATCACCATAATCTTCAAATATAGGAGGCATAGTGTAATCACAATTAATTTCCTCCTCAATAGTATGTGGATTGAAAATATCATAATCATCATATATTGGAGGTAAACTATCATCAAAGAAAATTTTCTCCTCTATGCTTGGGGGACTAAAAATGTCATGCGCATCAAAACCAGCTTCCCCAAGCTTAGACTTTTCCATAGCATTAGCAACAATGGTGTTAAAAAGATTCATACTAATAACATTGCTATTAGCATGCGAATAAAGTTCCATAGGTTTTTTAATTTTCTCTTCAAACACTTCATGTCCTAACTCAAGATAAATGCTATAGAGCTCTCTAATTTTGTTGTTGTTTTCCATTAAGCCTAACTAGTGAAAACAAGAAACAAAAAGACAAAATTGTAGAATCTAAAGGAAATAACTTCGAGCACTCACACCGGAGGATGTGAGTACCTTTTACCTTACATCCCCGGCAATGGCGCCAGAAAATACTTTGATGGAGCTTGACGTGGAGGAAAGGTAAAAGCCCAAAACCTCCCCGTCAACGGCGCCAGAAAAGAGCTTGATGTCTACACACTTCTATTCTTGTAGACAGTTGTTGGGCCTCCAAGTGCAGAGGTTTGTAGAACAACATCAAGTTTCCCTTAAGTGGATTACCCAAGGTTTATCGAACTCAGGGAGGAAGTGGTCAAAGGTATTCCCTCTCAAGCAATCCTGCAATCAAGATACAAGAAGTATCTTGTGTCCCCAACACACCCAATACACTTGTCAAGTGTATAGGTGCACTAGTTCGGTGAAGAGATAGTGAAATACAAGTGGTAATGGTGCCAGAAAATAGCTTGATGGTGAGGTAAAGACTAAAGCAAGCAAACATGCAACAAATCTAGATGCAAATGGTGTTTCAATGTTTAGAAACAAGGCCTAGGGATCATACTTTCACTAGTGAACACTCTCTCATATAAATATACTCTCTTCATGATACTACTCTTAACTAATCGCTGGTTGGACACTCTAATCATCGGTAGGGCTATAACAGCACTCCTCAAAGTCCGCCTTCCCCAATCTAGATAACCCCACACTGTCACCTTGAGCGCTAGATGGTTCCAAGAAAAACCACAATTTCATAGAGACAACCAACTCAAAATATAACTCATAACAAATATTCAATCTAGCCAAAGTGCCACACATGGTATGCACGCTGTCAAAGCATAGATCTATTAAAGCACAAAGAGTATTTATGTAGACTCAAACCTAAGTGCCACCATGGCGTGCACGCTGTCACTTTCACACACATGGGGAGAGCAGAGATCTATTGAAGCACTTGAGTAGTAAGGTAGATCTACTTGATTACAAAGCTCATGACCACAAGATCATGCATAGAGAGAGATGAACATATAGCTACCGATAGAGCCCTTAGCCCCGAGGAAGAACTACTCCCTCCTCATCATGGGAATCAGCAACGCTGATGGAGATGGTGGTGGAGATCGATGGAGATGGATCTAGGGGCACTTCCTGGTCTCGGCAGGGTGCCGGAATAGAGACTTTCTGTCCCGCGAATCTCCCCTTCGGTGGCGGCGGCGCTACAGAGGTTTTCGTGGATTTCTTCTGGATGCCCTAGGGTTTTTTGGTCGAAGGCTTCTTATAGTCGCATGAATCAAGGTCGATGGGGGTCCAGGGGGCCCACACCCCCTGTGGGCGCCTCCAGGGCTTGCCCGCGCCTAGGGGGGGTGCGGCCTCCTGGTGGCCCCCCTTCGGCTCTGCTTCGTGGTTCCGTGTTGCTCCGGGAAAAATAATGACTTTGGCTTTTGTCCCGTCCAATTCCGAGAATATTGATTTTCCGCCTTTCTGGAACCAAAAACAGAAGAAAACAGCAACGGCTGTGGCATCTTGTCAATAGGTTAGTTCCAGAAAGTGTATAAAAATACCTCAAAGTGTAGACAAAACATAAGACAAATGATACAAAACAAGCATGGAGCATCAAAAATTATAGATACGTTTCTGACGTATCATGTAGTATGGCTTGGGATGAGGAAAATAAGATAAATTTAGCTTGCCACATAACTCCTTGCTTGCAAGATTCTGGCAGCTACCTCCATCAATAATAACTTTGCAAGCTTTGTTAGGGCCAACGAGAGCTTTTGTTTGGAACAAATTGCAGCGCTGAGAGTCAACAATGGGCTTCACATTAAGGATGCATGGAGATACCACTATAGTAGGCGCATGCTCAGGAAAATCATCCATACCTTCCTCTTCATAATCAACACCATGATCATCAGGATCAACATCATCTCCACTCTCATACTCACCTTGTTCATTGACAAACATCACTTTGCGGTTTGGACAATCTCTCTTGTAGTGACCTCTACCTCTGCAAGTGTGACACTCCACATCACGAGTACACACAGTTGACATATTAGAACCCGAACTAGCAGTAGGAGTTGTGGGTTTCTTAGCATTGGAACCAAAATAAGGCACAAAAACTGACTTGGCCATTGATGTAGAGGGGTAGATGGCCGTTGGAGAGGGCACCATAGGAAGTGGCGTGGCCCTGGGGAACCGGCTAGTAGCTGGAAAACGACGTGCCTTAGCTTCCTCCACGAGCTGTGAATCCACCTCTCGAGCATGATGCAACAGGTCATTCATGTTCTCATACTTGTGATGACGCACTATGCTCTTGATTGGTAACCTCAGATTGTTGATAAACCGCTGCATGGTCATCTCAAGTGATTCACGGGTTCTAGCACGTTGCATAAGCATCTCCATCTCCATGTAGTATTCATCAACTGTCAAGTTCTCTTGCTTTGTTGGGGAGGTGACCCCGGATAGGGTCAAGACAGGGGAAAGACGGAAGGAATCTTCCTTGTCATGAGCCGAGTTATTGTTTGTGTCGGCCGGGTCAGATAAGAGTCGGCCGAGATAAGCGAGACCATGGCAAGTGTAGAATGAGTAACACCTTATCCGGCCGACATATGAGTTAAGTCGGCCGAATGAGTCTGGCTAACTTGAATGCAGGTGAAGGCCAAGCCGAGTTATGCGAGACAAGGCCCAGTAACACGAAGCTTGTAGGAGAAGGAGGTGCCTATAGTCAAACCCTAGTCACTGGCTAGGAGGGATCTAGACAGAGCCAAGCATAAGGGACAAGGCGGAAGCGTGAAGAGGGCGTAAGAAGGTCACGGAGGTGACAATGTCGAGGCGCGCATGTGAAGGTCTTTGGAACATTGCTGCCGATAGAAGGGGGACACGGAAAGGAGGCTGCCGAGTTACCATATTGGGACAAGCATATTCCAAGAATATGCTTGCCACGTCAGCCCTAGAAGGAACCAGCGCACCTCTTTATAAGGGGGGACGCTGGCTCCTGAGAAGGGGATCGATTCATTCTACGCCGTAAGTCTCGTGTAGTAGCTCTCTTCTTCCCGCAAACAGCTCAAGGAGCATTTGTAGTCCTTAAGAGGAGAAATAAAGATCTACATGTTAGTCATTTGAGTGTAGAAATCACTACATCTTCCCTCCCCGAATCCCTCTAGCATCCATTGGCCCCATACTTTAGCCTACCCATGGCATCTGCTGTGCCACCACCACGACAGTTGGCGCCCACGGTGGGGCCAGCAGCGGTGCTAGCTGGAGTTAAGATCCGGACGGGAAACTTCATCCACACCGGTGAGCGCGTTGTCTCTGGCTTAGTCCAGAGATTTCATCTCTGGGACTATGTCAGCGATAACGCAGGTAGCTTCAGGAGGAAGGCACCTCCGCGCAACGACATCTTCATCAACTTTGGCACGCACAAGGTCTACATCGGCATCGACACCTCTTGCATTTATCCTCACCGGGTTATTGATGCAGGAGAGCCTCCCCTCAGTGCCGCTAACGGTCCGCGTAGAGCGTGCCCCGTCGGCAGCGTCGAGGTGATGGTCGCAGCCATGGTACAGGCGGCAGGAGCAGGCGCCGGATCGAGCAAGGACCCGGCGGCAGGAGGACAGGTGACCACGAAGCAAGCAGCTCCACATCCCACTGAGGTAGATCCATCGGCAGCGAAGTCAGCCGAGGTGCAGGAGACAACCCCAAAGGCAGCAAGGGTAAGATGGCCACCTCTGGAAAGACCAGATAATATTCTCCAGGCAACTATAGATAATCTAACCATGCCTGTGGCACCGATACTTGATCCGGATAACGCTCAGGCGAAGTTAGAAGAGACTAGGCAAAAAGTGCTGATAGAGGAAAAAAAGGTGTCGGCCTTGCAGGAGTCCTTGAACAGGACCCTGCGAGAATATGCTAAGGAAAACAAACTAGATGTTGCCCCCGAGCGGGTAGATGAATTAAGATTGAGAGGAAAAAACCTCATGAATGATATCAACAAAGAGCACGAGACTCATAAGGCTGTTTCAGTTGATCTAGGCTTGCCGAGGTATAGCACCCCGACAAAGAACCTAAGGGCGGCAAATGCAGCTGCATTGGAGTTAGAAGGATTAACCGGTGAAGCCCGGCAGAAACAGCAAGAAAGAGTGAATGAGATGGTACACATTGCAAACCAACAGAATAAAGAAATGCTTAGGGCTGACCCCGTAAGACCGGGAGCCTCGTGTATGGTTCATTCGGCTGGAGCAGCGCCTGCACTGTCAGCGGTAGCAGCATCCTCACCCAGAAACAACGCGCGAAAAGATAGAGCAGTAACTTCAGGAAAAAGAAATAAGCAAATTGTTCCGTATGATCCGGCAGTAGCCGGAAAGGTCAATGAAAACAGAGGCAATGGAAGCCGAGGTAACAGTGGCGATAAAACCCCCGGCCGTGCCAACAAAGGCAACAGAAGTCGAGGCAATGGAGACCTCGGAAGAGGAAATCACGAGAACAATAACCCGACAGAGGGAAAGAGAGACCCATCGCCCGAACCTCAGCCGAGGTATGAGCCTCGACAAGAGCGAGAAATGAGACCAACTCATCATAATTAGGCAAACGAGAGGTACAATGATGGTTACACAGATATGGAGTATGCAGGACATGGTGGGAATAACCATTATGGAATACAGGAGAGAATCATTTACAGAAACTTGCCATCAAGTGATGCAAGGTTAAAACTTGACAGGTTATATCGGTCCGAGTTATTGGAGGAACAAGGTCCGCCTGGCCCGGCGTGTTTCGGACCTCGGATCATGGGCGAACCACCGGTGCCAAACTTTCAACTGGCAAGGGGCACGAAAACATACAATGGGAGCACAAAACCACAGGATTGGTTGATTGACTATGCCACTGCAGTGAAAATAGCTAGTGGAAACTTACGATGGGAGGTGAGATACGTCCCACAGATGCTGGAAGGACCAGCCAGAGTGTGGCTGAACAATCTGCCAGCAGGCAGTATCAACTGTTGGCTAGATTTTGAAGAGATGTTTGTCAGCAACTTCACCAGTACCTATAAAAGGCCAAACAGGCCACATCAGCTCGCTATGTGCAAGCAGAGGCCGAATGAAACAGATAGAGAATTCTTGACTCGGTGGTTAACCTCAGAAACTCATGCGAAGGAGTTATAGAGTCTCAAGCAATAGCTTGGTTTGCTCAAGGCTGCCGATATGGAAGTGTGTTATGGCAAAGGCTGCAAAGAGATATGCCGACTACATTGGCAGAGACTATCAGGATAGCAGATTTGTATGCTTTAGGGGATCCGACGCAACCAGAATTAATGTCGGCAGAACATCGGGAGCACCAGGATCAATATACAAGAGATGCAGCCGGGTCATCAAGGCGTAATGAATTCCGAGGTAGAAGAAGGGAGGAAAGAATGGATTAAAGATATGCTTCCAATCAGGTGGAAGCAATAGTACAGGATCATCCGGGTCACGGAAACAGCCAGCGACAGAAAAATGGTCCTCAACAGTGGACACCGAGGAATGAAGGAAAGAAACAGTGGACACCAGAACAGAAGAAGCAGTAGCAGGAAAGGCCAAAATACACATTTGAGTCCATGTTGGATCAACCGTGTAAGTTTCACACTCCAAACCCGACAAAGCCGGCTAATAATACAACTCGTCAATGTGCTTGGATGAAAAATGCAATGGGGAACCCGTCGGGCATGCAAGCGCCCCCTCATCAAGCACATCAGCAGCAGCAGCCACAACTAACTGGAGCAAATGCGCAGCAGTTAATGTTACCACCACCTCCGCCGAGGTATGACAACACGGACTAGAGGGATGCAGTGCATCAAGTGATAAATCAAGGTCATGATGGAAGGACAAACCCCGGAAACAACGGAAGTAATGATTACAGGGAGCATCATCAATCATATTGTGTGTTCACAACAGAACAGCAAGACAGGCAAAGTGTACAATGCCGACATATGGAAGTAAATGCTGTTATGCCGGCGGTACCAAGATACGTGCCTTGGTCCGATCAGGAAATAACCTGGAGCATAAAGGATCACCCGAAGATAATGCCGAATCCAGGGTCGTACGCACTCGTACTAGATCCAACATTTGTCGGACCCAACATCAATATAAAATTCTCAAAAGTACTCATTGACAATGGCAGTAGTATCAACATCATGTACAAAAATACAATGCACAAACTCGGAATAGCACAGAATATGCTGCAATCCACGAGAACCACGTTCCATGGAATAGTCCCAGGACTTCCGTGTGAACCCATTGGGAAAGTCCGAGTAGATGTACTATTCGGCACAAGGGAAAATTGCAGAGCAGAAAATTTGGAATTTGAAGTGGTGGACCTAGAAAGCTGCTATCATGCTTTACTCGGACGACTAGCATTGGCAAAATTCATGAGTAGCTGCCACATTACTTATTTGAAAATGAAGTTACCCGGACCACAAGGGGTGATAACAGTAGCCGGAGATTACAGAAAGTCGATGGAGTGTGCTTCGGCCGGATCAAACCTGGCCGAGTCATTGGTGATTGCAAGAGAAAAAAGAAGGATTAAAGAGGTAGCGTCTCTCGCTCAGTCGGCACTGCTGAATATGCCGGCATTAGCCAACCCACATGTAAGTGTTTCTTTCCAGCCGACTAAAGAGACAAAAAAGATCCAGATAGTTGAGCATTTCCTAGAGCGCACCATCACGATTGGTGTCGGCCTAGATGCCAAATAGGAAGGCGAGCTCACCAACTTCCTCCGTGAGAATCGGGATATCTTTGCATGGTCAACTCAATACCTACAAGGTGTGCCGAGGGAGTTGGCTGAGCACTCTTTGCATGTAAGGCCAGGAGCTAGGCCAGTGAAGCAACCTCTCCGCCGCTTCGCCGAAGACAGGACAAAAATAATGGGGTATGAGATAGCTCGGCTCATTGCGGCCGGGTTCATCATGGAAGTGCTTCATCCGGATTGGCTATCAAATCCGGTGTTAGTGGAAAAGAAAAAGGATGACCCGAATGTAGCCTTCGTATGGCGAATGTCTATCGATTACACGAACCTAAACAAGGCGTGTCCCAAAGATCCTTTTCCTTTACCTAGGATAGACCAAGTCATTGATTCGACCGCTGGTTGTGAGTTGTTGTCATTTGTAGACGCGTATTCTGGTTTCCACCAGATACCGTTAAATCAGGCGATCAAATAAAGACTGCGTTTATTACCCCATACGGGGCTTATTGCTATCGCACCATGCCATTCGGCCTGCGTAATGCAGGAACAACATACCAGAGATACATGAAAAAGTGTCTACATGACCAGATAGGAAAAAATGTACAAGTATATGTAGACGATGTGGTTATAAAAACCAAAGAAAGCAAAACGCTCCTGGATGATATTCGGCAGACATTCGCAAACTTGAGAAGGTTCCGAATGAAGCTTAACCCGGGAAAATGTACCTTCGGTGTGCCGGCTGGAAAATTACTCGGTTTCCTCTTGTCCAGCCGAGGTATAGAGGCAAATCCAACTAAAATCCGAGCAGTTGAAAAAATGGAATTGCCGAGGTGTCTAAATGATGTACAAAAATTCACGGGCTGCCTGGCCTCACTGAGTCGATTTGTATGTCGGTTGGGGGAAAAGGCATTACCTCTATATCAACTGATGAAAAAGTCTGATAAGTTCATTTGGACACCACAGGTAGATAATGCATTTCATGAGTTAAAAAAGATGTTGGTCACAACACCAATCTTGGACTCCCCACTGTCAAAAGAACCTATGTTACTTCATGTAGCTGCCACTAACAGAGTGGTAAGTGCGGTGGTTGTCGTGGAACGGAATGAAGGTGATAAGTCAATACAAAGGCCGGTATATTACCTAAGCGAGGTACTATCGGCCTCAAAACAGAACTACCCGCACTGCCAAAAGATGGCTTATGGAGTATACATGTCAGCGAAAAAACTTAAACATTACTTCGAAGAACATCCGATAAAAGTGATTTGTGAAGCACCCATAGCCGAGATATTGAGCAACAAAGATGCAAGTGGCCGAATAGCAAAATGGGCAATTAAGTTATCACCTTATGCTCCGCAATTCGATAGGCGAGATGCAATCAAATCTCAGGCAGTGGCCGACTTCTTTGTGGATTGGGCCAAGGTACAATATGAGCCACCGTTACCAGATCCAAATTATTGGACAATGCATTTTGACGGATCCAAGCTAAGAAATGGTTTGGGGGCAGGGATAGTGTTAACTTCGCCGAAAAAAGATCAGCTGAAATATGTGCTGGAAATACATTTCGCTGCATCAAACAATGTAGCCGAGTATGAAGCACTCGTCCATGGGTTAAAGGTGGCAAAAGAGATTGTTATACATCGGATCCTATGCTACGGGGATTCAGATCTAGTAGTACAGCAAGTATTAGGAAATTGGGATGCATTAGATGCGAATATGGCCCTATATAGATTCCATGTGCAAAAAATCAGTGGATACTTCGATGGATGCGAGTTTCATCATATACCTCGGGTGGAAAATGACGCTGCAGACACACTGTCAAAACTCGGATCAACCAGGCAGTCAATTCCCCCAGGTATCGCCCTAGAGCACCTGAGAAAACCATCGATTACACCATCACCAGAATCCGAGTCAATTCATATCTTGGCAGAATTGAAAGAAGGAAGTGTGCCAATGGAAATCGACAAAGAATGCAACCTAGACTTTCTAAAAGTGATGTCGGCCATCGCACGAGTGAATACAGAAAAATCCGAAGCTCTTATGTTGGCAGAAAATATGGAAATCGACAGTGAAATTATTCTAGAAAAAATCACCCCGATATGGGCACAACCCATATTCTCCTTCCTTAAGGACACAATCCTGCCGAGTAATGAGGTACTGGCTAGACAGACAATAAGAAGATCAAAAGCTTATACAATCATAACAATGAGCTGTATAAGAGAAGCATCACAAGCGTGTTGCAAAGATGTGTTGACTCGGCAGAAGGCCGGGAAATACTCCTGGATATACATCAGGGAGAATGCGGGCATCACGCCTCATCCAGAGCTTTAGTGGCCAAAGAATTTAGGCATGGATTTTATTGGCCGACGGCGTTGAAGGAGGCAAAAGAATTGGTAGAAAAATGTAACAGTTGCCAGAGATACGCCAGCAAGATACATATGCCCTCGTCCGAATTAAAGACAATACCAATTACTTGGCCATTTTCTGTATGGTGCTTGGATATGGTAGGTCCGTTCAAGCCAGCCCGGGGCGGAATGACTCTCATTCTAGTCATGGTGGATAAATTCACAAAGTGGATCGAGGTAAAACCAATAAGAAAATGTGATGGACCAACAACAGTAAAATTCCTCAAAGATATTATCTTGAGATATGGTTATCCACACAGTGTTATTATGGACAATGGCACAAATTTTGCCGAAGGAGCCTTTGCTAGATTCTGCCAAGAGAAATACATAAGACTAGATGTTGCCTCGGTGGCTCACTCAGCATTAAACGGGCAGATATAGAGATCAAATGGGCTGGTATTGTCCGGAATAAAACCCTGGCTTATCGAACCTCTGCAAAGGTCGGCAGGATGCTGGATCGAGGAACTACCAGCAGTACTGTGGAGCCTCAGAACTACCCCAAATAGGTCAACAGGGCATACCCCATTTTTTCTGGTATATGGGGAAGAAGTTATGCTTCCAGCCGACATAACACATGATTCGCCAAGAGTGACCTAGTAGACAACTGCTGAGGTAAATGAGGTAGCTCGGCAAGACGATGTCGATTTGCTAGAAGAGGCCAGGGAATTGGCATTATCAAGATCAGCTATTTATCAGCAAGACCTCCGATGATATCATAGCAAGAAATTCAATCCAAGAGTTTTTAAAGAAGGAGATTTAGTTCTTCGGCTAGTGCAGCGCACAGCCGACATGCACAAACTTTCACCCCCATGGGAAGGACCATTCATCATGAGTAAAGCATTGCACAATGATGCATATTACCTAATCGATGCTCAGTCACTAGAAAAGAACAAGGCAAACAAAGCCGGCGACGAATCAAAAAGACCGTGGAACATAGCTTTACTTCACCCATTCTACACTTAGGAGCCATATGTTGTACGTCGTGATGTGACGCATCAAGTTGGAGTATCAAGCGTGTATTGAACCTCGGCACCTCGAGCAGCAACTCGGGGACTGCACAATGTTGTTTCTATTTTTTAATACTGTGTAGTAAACCTCGGCACCTCGAGCAGTGACTCGGGGACTGCACCGTGTTATTTCTTATTTTGAATTATGTGTTAAATTTCAGCACCTCGAGCAGTGACTCGGGGACTGCACCGTGTTATTTCTTATTTTGAATTATTTGTTAAATTTCATCACCTCGAGCAACGACTCGGGGACTGCACCATATTATCCCTTATTTCGGATTTTGCATTAAACCTCGATACCTCGAGCATTGACTCGGGGACTGCCCTATGATTGTTTCTTGTTCTAAAAATGTGCATTAAACTTCGTCACCTTGAGCAATGACTCGGGGACTACCCCGTAGTATTCTCTGCATTGAGCCATGAATTATATTTCAGCAACTCAGTTTGTAACTCGGGGACTGCTGTATGATCCTAGATATTCTTTGAGGACACGCAAGAACTCGATAACCCGAGTGATAACTCGGGGACTGACTTGTATTACCCACTGTTTGTCGCCAGACACATGAAAGCTCCATAGCTCAGCTAAAGACTCGGGGACTCCCCAAAATTGTTGATCATAACTTGCAAGATAGATACAAACTTGTCTCAGTAATCAGAGGAATAGCAAAGCGGAAACAAACAAAGATCTCTAAGGATAATGCAAAAAAGAATAACAACCCCAGCAAATCGAAGTATGATAAGGGATGCAACTTATTGTATCACTTTACCAGATATGGGCTTCGGGTATTGTACTTCAGATAGAAGTTGAAAACACAACAGCTACGCAATCGAGTTTACGAAGGGAAAGCAAGGTAAATGCCGAACCAAGGCCAGCCACATGGAAAAATATAATCCGAACTTACAAAATCAAAGTTCCCCAAAGAAAAGACATAAAGCAATGCGATTTGTTTAGATAGAGTAATAATAATTACCATCACCCATGCCTCAGCGGCGAAAGGCAAAAAGGTTCACACCACACCAAAAGCCGGACAATTGTTTCACAGACATTATACGCTCGACATATCGGGGACTAAAAATAACTTAGAGTTTTTTGAACCTAAATATCAAAAAGGGCCAGAGCACCCTTAAGGGGCAGTAGCATGATCAGGAGCATCGGGAATGGGTATCTCGGATGATGGCGGGGCAACCTCGGTTGCCCGCGCAGGGGTATTTTCAGGAACTGGGCGCTCCGAGGTAGCTGGCACCTCAGCCAAAGTTACTTCGCCTTCAATAGAAGCAATAGTAACCTCGGGGGCAAGCCTCTCTTGCTGAGAAACATTAGCCTGAGCTCGAGAATTCTTAGTCCCTTTAGAGGACGATCATGCGTCGCCATCCTCATCCGAGCTTGCATTTGAGTCACGAGAGTTATCCGAGTCACCCTCTGCTTCATCCTGATCAGCCAAATCATCATCAGATGCATCTTCAACTTCGACATCATCCGCCGGATTGGGAAGAAAACTCGGCCCTTCAATCCAATTATGCACGTCAGCATACTGAACAAGCTGTAAGGCACGAGCTTGGCAGCGAGCGACAAACTCTGGATCCTCAACCCAACGAGAGCCAGTGGACAAATTCATCAGAGTATCGAGTGAGATATCCTCGTACCAAGACAAAACGGCTGTAAGTGCCATATCAGCACCGACCCTCCCAGCATATTCCCTCCAGAGATTTAACTGGGTCTGAGATGCCATTAATCTATCCACAAGTATTTTCACTTCGTCAATATCAGGCGTTCCAGAGGTATTCGGCCAAAGAATATGGTAGGCCCGAATGGCTGCTTGCACCAGATCTCTTCCCATAATCTTCATTGGTCCAATAGCAGCACCGACGGCAATCAGGAAGTCTTCCATTGAATATTCTGGACTCGAGTCTGTGGGGACTCCTCGGCGCTGACAAGCAGAAATCACTGCCTTAGAGCTCACTGGTCTCGCTTCTGGAAAATGATCTACACGAAAGGAAAACATATCAGTTAAAAATAAGAAAGAGAAGAAAATAACTCGGCCACGGTCGAAAACTTACGATGAATGTAACTCAACATTTTCTGGAGATCCTGGGTCTAGTCGGCCTTATTCTTCTCAAAGCGAGTGATTTCCTCGCTCATCGTCCGGTTCTTCAGCTCCGCAGCATCGAGGAGTTCCTTATCTTTCTACAACTGCAGGCTCAGTCGATTCTTTTCTTCAGAAAATTCCTGATCAACTTTTTCCAATTCGGATTTCTACGAAAGCTTGAGAGATTCAACCTCGGCACGTAACCGGGTTATCTCATCATCCTTTTATTTAAGTTGCGCCGAATGAGTGGCGGCTTGTTCTAAAAAATGCAGCATCATATCAGGCATGGATATGCATTCTTTATGCGACGCTGCAAGTGTTTGTAACTCGGCTATACCAAAGCCAGAAGGTTATAAGAAACCCAGGATTTGTCTCGAACGAAAGTCAACAAGTCACAAGACGAAAAGGATAACTAACCTTCCAGAGCGTCAACTTTCTTGGTAAGGCGGGTATTAAGATTATTAATACTAGCTGCATACCAGCAAAGAGTGAATTAGCACGTCAAGACAAAAATGTTAAGAACTTAAGGAACAATACAAAGATTTATTAAATTACCAGTTTTCTTCACTACGGGGACAACCTTCTCATATTTCTCTTGCAATTTCTTGTGTGAAAAGAGCAACCTTTGAAATTCGGCTGTCCGCAGATCATGGGCAACCTAAGTACCAAAGTGAATTACACAACTGGATATTCAAAGCTAAAATAGATCCGAATCAAGCAAAACTTAACTCGGTTCTAGGTGGCTGGATATTCAAAGCTAAAATAGATCTGAATCAAGAAAAACTTAACTCGGATCTAGGTGGCTGGATATTCAAAGCTAAAACAGATCCGAATCAAGCAAAACTTAACTCGGATCTAGGTGGCTGGATATTCAAAGCTAAAACAGATCTGAATCAAGCAAAACTTAACTCGGATCTAGGTGGCTGGATATTTAAAGCTAAAACAGATCCGAATCAAGTAAAACTTAACTCGGATCTAGGTGGCTGGATATTCAAAGCTAGAATAGATCCGAATCAAGTAAAACTTAACTCGGATCTCGGTGGCTAGATAATCAAAGCCGAAATAGATCCGGATTAAGCAAAACTTAATTTGGAATATGAATGGACCACGGTCAATCCAAGTCATGCAGGAAATTGACTTAGCAAATAATGCATTTGAAGCCTAATAAAGCTTCCAAACGAACAACAAGTTATTCGGTTGCAAGCTTCGGGGACTAGTGTATATATACTATCATTTGAATAACAGACAAAGTATCAACATAAGCGCTTACCTCGTCCATCTTATCACTATCAAGAACAATATTAGCAGCCATATGCAAACGACTGCTGATGTCGGAAAGCTGAAATGGCTGTCTACTCGGATTGCCCTCAAGCTGATCAGCGGCGTTCTAGTTATTGGCGTATTCCACCAAAGAGCCGAGGCTGTTCCCACTCTCAGTACGGGTCAGTACTTTACCTCGGACCCGTTGTGTAACTACCGCTATCGCAGGACTTGTGAAGAGTAAGATGAGTGTCGGCGACCGGGGTGACAACAGGCTTAGCAGAGGAAGCCCCCTTGCGGAGTGCATCAGCTATGTTGGGTTGAGAAGAGCTAGCCGGCCCCTTCTAAGATGCTGAAGGTTTGGTAACAACAACCTTCCTATTCTTAGGAGAGGCTTCGGAAGGGGCAGCAACCTCGGCATTAGGAATCACATCCTGAAGAGCAGGGGGAACTATGGTTTCTAGGGGGCCGAGATGGTGATACCTTCGGCTGGAGCGGGAGTAACAGCTGGGATCATGGTGATCAGAGGGTCATTGGGGGAAACCTCGACGGTCTGAAGAGGGGCAACAGGTTCAACAGGATGATCTACTGGCGGAGTTATGTCGGCGTTGACGGTGGGAGCTGTGGGTACATCTCGTTGAGGCGATGTATGAGTCGGCGTAGGAGGAGAGTCAACACGAGAGGGACTGGGAGCCCGAATATCCTCCGGGGCTAGAGGAGAAGGATGCCGAGTTGTATGGCTTGTCATACTCGGACCGCTCGGCTTGACAGAGAGAGGAGCTCTGCAAAGGACAAAAAGTCGAATCAAAATACAGAAAGAGAGAAACAAGAAATACGAATGAAAATAAACTCACCCAGTAACCCCAGGCATGGTATTACGCCTCGGAATATGCTGGGTAGACTTCTTCACTCGCTTCTTGGGAGCAGCGTCGGAGGGACCTGCCGGAGCGGTGCGCTTCTTCGAGGCAGCAGGAGCTCGAGAAGCAAGAGGCTCGGTGTCGTGCACCTGACCGGCTGGATTAGCTAGGAAAGTAGGAGCCGGAAATGCGTAAGAGATAGGCATCGCGGCAACTACCTCAAGAATTTGGACGTCGTCCGAGTCACCTTCATCCCCGTGGGCCGAGGTCTTGCCACGGGCGCGAGCCGGAGCAACATCCGACTTAGGGACAAACTCTTTCGAGTCAGGTTCCCTGCTGTCCGGGGTATTCTAATCTGCAGTCCACGGAAGAGCCAGAGCCTCGGCAACCTTGATCTTTTTCTCCGCAAACCTCTGCGAGAGAAGATACAAAGTAAAGTTAGCAAAAGAACAGTCACAAATGCGACTCGGAAACAAACACCAATGCGTAAATTTACCTCAGGAGGGGGATTCCCGCGAGTGAACGGCTTCAGTCCCCATGCCCAATCCTCCGGCATATCAGTCTTGAAGATAGCTCGGACACGCTTATAAATATGATAGTCATCGAGCTCAACCGTCAAAACTCGGCTAGGATCAAGAGGACCACTCATGTAACAAAGCTTGTGAGAGCGAAGCTGGAAAGGGAAGATTTGGCTGCTGATGAATGTGGTCATCAGATCCTCACCACGGAGCCCGGCGCGGATCAACTCCTTGAGCCGAATCTCGAATGCCTCAGCCAAAGCATGGCTCTTCCTAGGATTGTAGTTCCAATTCTTCTTGGAAGGGGTGCCAATAGAAAAGGCTGGGAGCCGAATCTTATCTTATTTTCCAGTGTTTTTAACATAGAAAAATGATCTATGTCATTTCTTGCAAGACTCGAGGCCGGCGACACGAGGGAACTCGGAGTTTCTCCGAGTAATGGACGCGGCCCCACACTGGGTAAGGGACTTCTCAGAAGGGTGAAGAGATTTGTCCGGTATGACATTAGATCGGATCTGGAAGAATTTAGACCAAACAGGTACGGAGGGCCAGAGGCCGAAGTACCCCTCCGAGGCCGAGATGTAAGCTGACAAGGAGGCGATAGCATTGGCCCGCAGGTAATGCGGCTGGAGGCCGAAGTAATCGAGAAACTCCCTGGCGAAATCGCTAAGGGGGAGGCCAAACCCACGAGCAAAATGGGACATGAAGACTACGTATTCTCCCTCGTTGAGTACGAGAGATGATTCATTGCCGGGCAAGCGACAGCTTACCTCGGCAGGAATTCGGCGCATCCTGATAAGCCACTCTACCTCACGGCGAGTGAAAGTGGAACCCTGCCAAGAACCTCGTTCTGGACCGGATGCGAAATCATCCTCCTCGAGGGCTCCGCTGGCAGAACTAGACATGGACTCGCCGGAGGAATCAACGGAGGAGAAACTAGCGGCGGAGGGAGGCCTAGAAGCGTAGAGCCCCGTCGTGATTCTAACGAGCGCGGCGGCGCGACAAAGAAGAACCACCGCGAGGAATCTGGGAATCCGAAGGATAGCCTAGGGCGGAAATCTAGCAGCGGTGCTATAGAATAACTCACCCGCGGAGGCGGCGAAGAAAGGCACAGCGGTGAGGTCGTCGGAGCGGAAGAGCTGCAGCGTCACCGTCAAAGAGATCAACAATGGCGCAGCCGCCAGCACGTGAACAGAGGCACGGGCGCGAGAACGAAGAAGAAGGGCAAACGAAGGGGGAAAGTAAAACCGTCTAGCCCTTTGCCCCTCCTTATAACCATGCAGTCCTGGCGGTAGTGGGATCGTGGGTGCGCACGATAACCGTGTAAATCACGCGTGCGACGGAACCGTTCGCTACTAGTGGAGCCACACCGAAGACCACATGACACAGGAGGGGATCGGGCCTCCTGACGATGCGTTACTCGAGGCATCACTGCGCCGACGCGACGGGCGCAGTAATCACTATAGCTTGTTAGTGGGCACTGTAGAGGAACAAAAAACTAGAAGAATAATGATGAGTGGTACACGTAGGACGAGGCTGTCACATCCCAAGATTTTCCAAATCTTGTAATGTGAAAAATAAAATAAACAAAATATTTTTGTTGAAAATCAGGGTGAAAAGAAACTTTTGTTTCTAAAAGGAAACTTAAAATCTAATCTTGAACAAACTTTGGTAAAAGTTTGAATCCAACAAAAATCCAAATCAAGGGAAATGCATTCCTCAATGAATGTATCTGGAAATTTAAACACTTGGAAAATAAATCCAAACCCTAAACCCAAATGGAATAAAATCATTTCCAAGTATCTCCAAGCCTATGGATTAGATCCATATAAAAGCTTGTCAATAAACATTCACAAATGATCAAGAAAGACAAATAGAAATAATATAAGGCCATATAAAATGGTTTCACTTAAGTTGGAACCATGGATAAAATCTTATGATTATAATAAGATAAGGAATTGAATTCCCAAAGCTAATAAAGCACCTACCTATAAATCCATACCTATTGGTGAGCAAATGATCCTAAAGGGATTTAAAGGGATCAAAGAAATATCAAACAAGATTTCACAAATTGGAATCACCAAGTTTGGATCTCTAAATAAAAAGATATGGATTTTATAAGATAAAGAAAGAAATATTAAATAAAGAATATTTGAAAGACCAGATAAATCTTGGCCCAATCCTTTAAACAAATGGAATGATTAGAATCCAAATCCAAATAGAATGAAAGGATAAAGAATTTCCAAAATAAAATAAAATGACCTAAACCAAATCCTTTTGGATTAAAGACAAATCCAAATTTTAAATGATTAATAAATCTTATTAAAAGCTTTTCCAAATAATTCAAGATGAATTATTTGACACCCTTTTAAGTAAACAAAACCTACTGAAAAGATTTGGAAGGTTTAAAAGAATTTAAATGGTGTTTGAAACATTATTAAAACCTATTTGATATAATACAAGGACCTACTTGAATAGTTAAAAAGACCCAAAAAGGAATTAAATAAATTTCAAAAATTGACATCAGAATATACTACTAATCAGTATTTAAATCTTCCCAAAATCTGGCAAAGATTTGAAATCAAATGAGTGTTTGAATTGGCCAAACAAAATCAAAACAGAATATTAAGAAAAGAAAAAGAAAAACAAACAGAACAAAAAAAATGCTAAAGGACTCAGCCCAGCCGGCCAGCCCAACAAGGCCCAACAGCCATTTCCTCTCCTCCCCGCAGAAAACGATTCGAACCAACGAACTCACCCGCAGCGTCGCTGACAGAACGACCCCACCCTCACTCTCTCTCACTCACAGACAACCGGGTCCCACTTCCTAGCTTTCTACCTCACCCGCCGTGACTTCTTCTCCCCTGACCTCGCCGGCTATTTCCGCCGTGAATGCACGCTGTCAATTCGCGTTAATGACTGATTAAATCCTGCGCTCCAACGACGCCTCTTAAACGCCCTAGTCTCCTCTCCCTTCTCCCCCAGACCACACCTCACAGGAGCCACCAGGCTGCGACAATTCGGCCTCGCATTGCCACTGTCTCCGGCGAGTTCCGCAAGCGATTCCGGCCAGTAGACACCGCCCCTTGCCCCCTCGACCACCCTCACCTGATCCCCACATCCTGGCGAATCTTCCCGTAACGATAGCTCGCCCGCGCGTGCTCTGCAGCGTCGACAACAACGACGAACAGTAGCGCCACCGTCTGTTTGCTACTCCGGCGACTCCTCTGGTAAGAACCTGACCGCCCCTCTCCTTCTCCTTCACGCATGCATCATCGCCATGACCTTGCGCATCTAACCGTGCTTTCCGTTTGCTCCCTCGTGACCCGTAGCGCTGCCCTCGACGATGACAGAGCATGGCCGTCGTCAGACGCAACTCCGACGAGCGATTACCAGCAACCTTGTGCGCCCCTTCGTCAACCGCGAGCAGGTTGAGCATCCCCACGTCACTGCGATCACTGTGAGCCATCTCTCTTCCCTTCTCGCTTACTGCATCGCCAGCTCCGCCTCTAGCAGAGCGTCGCCGCCGCGCGCTGCCACTGAGCGCCGCCAGTGTTTGGTTAGACCGTCGCGAGCCGTTGGATGCAAATCGTAGGGATACGATAGACGACTTAACAAACCGTTTTTGATCAATCTGTGCCGCACGATCTATTTAGTTCTGACGCCTCCTGTAGCGCGATCCGGCCAAAGCGGTACCGACAAATAGAAACGCGCCGCGTGGCACCAGTTTGGTTTAAAACGGAATTTTGAATCTGATTAGTAAGCAAACTTGTAAAATTCATAACTTAAAATCTACACGTCCAAAGTTTGCAAACTTTATATCAATGGATTCAGAAAAACAAGCCCTAACCAACCATGCACTTTGTTTAGTAAAAAGCTTCTGGTAAAATGTTTGTTTTTGCAGAAACTTATGTATGCTTGTTTAGGATATAAAATTTATTCCAAAATGATTTTGAGGATAAAATCTTTGGAAAATGATGTGTTTTGAACCTATTGACCATAGGAAACAAATTGTGGTTTCAAAAATGTATTTAGTGAAACAAAAGAATAAATCTTTGATTTAAACCAATTCTAGTCAAATAAAAATATGGTTTAATTATCAAAAATGGTTTTGGAAGAAAACCTTTGAGAAATGTTTTGAAAATAAACTCTCTGACCCTAAACACAAGGTTTTGTGGTTTGAAAACATATTTTGTGAAACCTATAGATTAATGCCTTATTAAAAACATTTCTACACCACATAAAATGATACCTTGATCTAAAAATGGTTTATGAAGTAAAACCTTTTGCAAATGGTTTTGCCACTTTATAAAATGACCATTAGGTGTTTTCAAATGTTTATGAACCATTGGAAACCACTTTTACAAATAAAACAATCTTTAGCATGCTTGCATGCATTGTTTTGTTACTATTATTTTATGTGATGAATTGCTTGAATGGTAGATTGAAATATTGTTTGCTTGATTGAATTATAGTGAATTGAAGTGAGTGAACATTGCAAAGATCAAGAAGTGAACCTATACTCTACCAAAAAGGCAAGTGATGCTTCATACTTTTGTCCCAATATTTTCACTATGCATTAGTGATATTTCTAAGTAAGACTTGCATGGAATTTTTGCTAAGTATAAACCATGCTATGGGAAAACCTAGTAGATGAAACCTTAGAGAAAATTTCCTAAGTTAAGATTCCTACTACTATCATTCTTAGCCTAGCTAATAGAAAACAAGGGTGGAATATATATTCATGCTATGGAAAATTTCTAAGTATGAGGACTTGAGTTTTGTTTAATAAAACAACTAAGTAAATGAATCACCTGGGTGGAATGGAAAGAATGGTTTTTGTTGAGTGGTCATGCAAGTCCAGTATGCTGGGGGAAACTTGGGCTTCACCAAGTCCAGCATGCTGGGGAAAACTTGGTGTCTCACTTGTGGATGGCCACCCAGGAACAAAGAGATTTGAGATGTCAAATGTTGAGAAGCTTCAAGTGCAGCCACATGGCATTATGGGCTCTGCCTGGATCATATAGGTTGCAATAACTTAGCCCAATGGACAGTTGGTGGTAGGGGTTTGATAGGTTGGAACGCGTCCATTTTGGTCTAAGGGAAGGCTTCTGAAAGATCTTGTCTTGGGAAACCAAGTCTTGTGGGGAAAGTGCACCACCTCTGCAGAGTGTAAAATCTAAGTACTTAGCCATGTCCCTGGTAAAGGACAATTTGAGCATCAAGACATGGAAGCTATCAAGAATCTCATCATCCAAATTTCTAAGTTAAAAACTTGTGGTTGAACAAGGGTTTAAGGTACACCAATTTCTATTGGTGGTTCCTTTGGTAATTTTTGTCAAACAAAAACTTAGTGTTTTCAAATGATAAGGAAAATCTATTTTGAGCAAAGCAAGCCTAAGCTCCACTTAGCCAAATGCATATACATGATAGACTCCACTATACTACCATAGTATCACTTGCCAATACAATTCAAATGTATTGACCCTTGTGGCTGTAACTTGTTATGTTGCAGGTTGTTTGATGTTAGTATGATGTGTTGATTAGGATTACAAGTCTACAACCAACATTTTTTCCTGTGGCACTTTGAAGATGAAGGACCCCATGCTATTGTTATATTCTGCTGCATTGTAATGAGATAGCCAAATGAGCTATGTAAGATGTAATAAATTATTTTATTCCTGGTTATAAAGTTGTATTATGACCTTTGTTTCTTGATATTACATCTTAAATGTGGATGCTAGCTATTGATCCAGGGACTAGCATTGTAAACACAGGGATCTCTACCTTATTAAAGGTTGGGAACCTTATAGATGGTATCAGAGCATTGTGTCGCCTGTAGGATTTGTAAACCTAGGAATGGACAAAACCCCTTAGAAAAAAATAGGAGTTGTATTTATTCCAAAACTTATTTACAAACAATCTTGTAAACTCTTTCCTCCACCATTTTGGTTTTGACTCTACATCTCTTCTATTTCAAACTTGATGGACAAAGCCTTTCCCATGGCCAAAGACTTCACCATGTGCTAAGGACTTCTTCAACTCTAATGACTTCAACATCTTCAACTCTAATGACTTCAACATCTTCATAACTTTCACCAAGGACTTCAATCTTGGATATCACTAAGGACTACAAGTGGGACAAGAAATATTACTCAAGACTTGAAGTCTAAGGAAATACAACCTAGAAGGAACCATGATCACCTTTGAAGTTTTGAGACCAAGAATTTTTCTCCAAGGATACAAAGATCTTGTTCAAGAAGAATCAACCAAGAAAGATGGAAAGATTTCAAGTGAACCATATAGATGGACCACCATATTTAGTTTAAGTCAAACCCACCAACTTATGTGGTGTAGCAAAAAAATATTTTTGGTTGCCTAAAAATATGCTTGAAAACTTGTTGTTTGAAAGGAGTGTTTGTTTGTGATTGCTTGCACATTGCTTGAGTGAATTGTGATGTGTGTGATTAGAATTATTTCCTTAGAAATATCTTGCCTAATCTAATCTCAATCCAACCCAAACAGATGACTACTCCAAGAGACTCCAACATCAAGGTTGATGACAACAACAACAACCAAGAGGACAACATGAGAGAACTTATAGTAACCCAAAACCAGTTGAACCAAGTGACAGCTCAATTCATAGCCAACACCAGTGAGGTAGATCCAACCATGCAAAGGTTTTTGGAAACCCAAACCCAATTGTTGCATAAGGTGACAGATCAAATGATCAACATGGAAAGCAACTCTTCCAAAGGAGTTTGTGACAACAAGGATGACAAAGATGTTATTCTAGAAGGAACCCAAGCTTGCAATATTTGTGGAGACAAGGATCACACTTCCAAGGAGCATGGAGATCAATGCCCCAATTGTGAAGAGGAACATCCAATTGACCAATGCCCCACAACCCAAGCTACTTGTTACTTATGTGAAGTAAACAATCATGTCCCTATCCAATGCCCCATCTATTCCATAGTTGAACAAAGGAAACAAGGTGGAGTGCAACAACTGATTGCAGACTATCATGAGAGAGCCAAGTCTACCAAGAAGGTGAAGGGAATATGCCCTGAGAGGCAATAATAAAGTGTTTATTATGTGTATTCCAAGTATATGATAGATGCTTATTTTGCATGCTATAATTGTATTAATACGGAAACGTTAATACATGTGTGTTTAATAAACAAACAGAAAGTTCCTAGTTATGCCTCTCTCATAAACTAGCTCGTTGATTAACAAGATGATTAAGGTTTCCTGATCATGGACATTGGATGTTGTTAATAACGGGATCACAACATTAGTGTAATGGTGTGATGAACATTCATCCGAAGTATAGCATTACGATCAAAGTCATTGAGTTTATATTGCTATAACAACTTACGAAGTGATCCTAATCCTTAGACCATGAGATCATGTCAATCACTAACACCGGAAGAGTTTCTTGATAACATCAAACGTCACACCGTAACAGGGTGATTATAAAGATGGATTCAGAACTAATAAAGTGTTATGTTGAGGCTCATGGATCGAGAGTGGAATTTGTTCATCCCGATGGCGGATAGATATACTCTGGGCCCTCTCGGTGATATCACATTGATTAGCTTGCAAGCAAGTGATTTGATCACTAGAATGTTATATCACAGGAACGAGAAAAGAGTGCATGTAGGTAACGAGATCAAACTAGGTATGGAGATACCGATGATCGAATCTCGGACATGTAATATATCGTGAAACAAAGGGATTAAGATACTAGTGTAAAAGGTTCCGATGATCACAAGAAAGTCATCGTTGAATGTGTGGGAGTCAGTATGGGTCTCTAGATCCCGCTTCTGATTATTGATCTGAGAGGGGTCTCGATCATGTCCGCATTATTCACGAACCGTAGGGTGACACACTTAAGAGACACCGACATCCAACTGGAGCAATAGTTTCATGCCGAAAGAATGAACAAGCGCAGGAATTTATTTCACTAGATACCGAAACAGGTTTTTGGGTGAAATTGCATAAAGTGGTTATGCATGTGAAATGGAATTCTAGCAAGGGGTTATTTGTGAATGTTTGTCATTAAAGTAATTGACAAAATTCTGAATAAAATAAAAGAGTTTTATTTAATGAGAGTTTGCATTAAATTTGGTGGAAATTTAATGGGAATTTGAGTGGACTTTTGAGTGGAGGGAATTTAAAGGAGATTTGTGAGTGGAGTGTCCACCCACATGAAGAGGGGAGGGCAAGGGGGCAGCCCCCATGCGCCGGCCACCCCCTTGGGGTTCCCCCCTCCTCCTATAAAAGGAGCCCCCCTCCTCACTTGTCTCTTACACCTCCTCGTGAAGGATCTCTCTCCCCCTCTAGAATTTATCCCCCATGGTCTCGGACTAGCGAGATACATGTTCCCGGTGGCTATTCGGCAAGAAAGAGTTGTGCTTACGCTGCATCGCTGGAGCGAGGAGGCGGAGGTTGCTCGGTGCCTCGAACGTGTGTGCGAAACGGATCGCTGGCTGATTCGGCGCTAGGACTTCCTCTCGATCTTGAGATCGGCAAGAGATCGTCTACATCAACCACGAGTTGAACTCGTTAAGCTTTGTCGGTCTTCAAGGGTATGTTCTCTACGGATATACATCCGCCCGTTGTTTGTATCTAGTAGATAAATCTTGGTACATAGTTCCCATCATAGGAAAATTTTTGTTTTCTATGCTGCGAACCCTACAGAAGGATGAAGACAAAGGAAAATCTCAGCTTGTACCTCCCAGCAACATGACTCAATTTAAAGGACCAAAGAGGAGACACATGAATTATCCAAGGAGCAATAGAAGGTCAAAGAAACCAGTAAACATTCCTACCTATGAGATAACATATGAAGAACATGAACTGGAAGCACTCCTAGCTTTGGAGAAACCCAAGAAAAAGAAGGACAAAAGCCATGTGCAATGTAATCATTGTAAAGAAATGGGACACTATGCCAGTGAATGTCCAGAGAAGCAGAAGTATAAGGAGATTAGCCAAGTGTGGTGCAACAACTGCAAAGAGCTAGGACATTATGTTGCAACTTGCCCACAAAAGATACGTGATGAACTCAATCTTATCACATGTTACAATTGTGGTAACCAAGGACATTATGCAAGCAACTGTCCAGAAAAGATGAAGCACAAGATAAACAAGCCTATGAAGGATCTCAGCCTTGTCACATGTTTCAAGTGTGAAAACAAAGGACACTATGCAGATGTTTGTCAAGAGAGATTTCAGCAAGATCCCAAGAAGGCCAATATGTAATCTAGATGGAAAATTTTTAAGGGTGGTAGTACCCTAGATGCTTTGAGCCAACTTGTAACCCCTAGCCTCCCCAAATCTCGGGACGAGATTTATTCTAAGGGTGGTAGCCTGTCACATCCCAAGATTTTCCAAATCTTGTAATGTGAAAAATAAAATAAACAAAATAAATTTTTGTTGAAAATCAGGGTGAAAAGAAACTTTTGTTTCTAAAAGGAAACTTAAAATCCAATCTTGAACAAAATTTGGTATAAGTTTGAATCCAACAAAAATCCAAATCAAGGGAAATGCATTCCTCAATGAATGTATCTAGAAATTTAAACACTTGGAAAATAAATCCAAACCCTAAACCCAAATGGAATAAAATCATTTCCAAGTATCTCCAAGCATATGGATTAGATCCATATAAAAACTTGTCAACAAACATTCACAAATGATCAAGAAAGACAAATAGAAATAATATAAGGCCATATAAAATGGTTTCACTTAAGTTGGAACCATGGATAAAATCTTATGATTATAATAAGATAAGGAATTGAATTCCCAAAGCTAATAAATCACCTACCTATAAATCCATACCTATTGGTGAGCAAATTATCCTAAAGGGATTTAAAGGGATAAAATAAATATCAAACAAGATTTCACAAATTGGAATCACCAAGTTTGGATCTCTAAATAAAAAGATATGGATTTTATAAGATAAAGAAAGAAATATTAAATAAAGAATATTTGAAAGACCAGATAAATCTTGGCCCAATCCTTTAAACAAATGGAATGATTAGAATCCAAATCCAAATAGAATGAAAGGATAAAGAATTTCCAAAATAAAATAAAATGACCTAAACCAAATCCTTTTGGATTAAAGACAAATCCAAATTTTAAATGATTAATAAATCTTATTAAAAGCTTTCCAAATAATTCAAGATGAATTATTTGACAAGTAAACAAAACCTACTGAAAAGATTTGGAAGGTTTAAAAGAATTTAAATGGTGTTTGAAACATTATTAAAACCTATTTGATATAATACAAGGACCTACTTGAATAATTAAAAAGACCCAAAAAGGAATTAAATAAATTTCAAAAATTGACATCAGAATATACTACTAATCAGTATTTAAATCTGCCCAAAATCTGGCAAAGATTTGAAATCAAATGAGTGTTTGAATTGGCCAAACAAAATCAAAACAGAATATTAAGAAAAGAAAAAGAAAAACAAACAGAACAAAAAAAATGCTAAAGGACTTAGCCCAGCCGGCCAGCCCAACAAGGCCCAACAGCCATTTCCTCTCCTCCCCACAGAAAACGATTCGAACCAACGAACTCACCCACAGCGTCGCTGACAAAACGACCCCACCCTCACTCTCTCTCACTCACAGACAACCGGGTCCCACTCCCTAGCTTTCTTCCTCACCCGCCGCGACTTCTTCTCCCCTCACCTCGCCAGTTGTTTCCGCCGTGAATGCGCGCTGTCAATTCGCGTTAATGACTGATTAAATCCCGCGCTGCAACAACGCCTCTTAAACGCCCTAGTCTCCTCTCCCTTCTCCCCCAGACCACACCTCACAGGAGCCACCGGGCTGCGACAATTCCGCCTCACATTGCCACTTTCTCTGGCGAGTTCTGCAAGCGATTCTGGCCAGTAGACTCTGCCCCTTGCCCTCTCGACCACCCTCACCTGATCCCCACATCCTGGCGAATCTTCCCGTAACGTTAGCTCGCCCGCGCGTGCTCTGCAGCATGGACAACAACGACGAACAGTAGCGCCACCGTCTGTTTGCTACTCCGGTGACTCCTCTGGTAAGAACCTGACCGCCCCTCTCCTTCTCCTTCACGCACGCATCATCGCCATGACCTTGCGCATCTAACCGTGCTTTCCGTTTGCTCCCTCGTGACCCGTAGCGCTGCCCTCGACGACGACAGAGCGTGGCCGTCGTCAGACGCAACTCCGACAATCGATTACCAGCAACCTTGTGCGCCCCTTCGTCAACCGCGAGTAGGTTGAGCATCCCCACGTCACTGCGATCACTGTGAGCCATCTCTTCTTCTTCGCTTCTTTGCGCCAGCTCCGCCGCTAGCGTAGCGTCGCCACGTATTGCCACTGAGCACCGCCAGTGTTTGGTTAGATCGTCGCTAGCCGTTGGATGCAAATCATAGGGATACGATAGACGACTTAACGAACCATTTTTGATCAATCTGTGCTGCACGATCTATTTAGATCTGACGCCTCCGTAAGCGCGATCCGGAAGCGGTATGCAGCGAATAGAAACGTGCCGCGTGGCACCAGTTTGGTTTAAAACAGAATTTTGGATCTGATTAGTAAGCAAACTTGTAAAATTCATAACTTAAAATCTACACGTCCAAAGTTTGCAAACTTTATATCAATGGATTCAGAAAAACAAGCCCTAACCAACCATGCACTTTGTTTAGTAAAAAGCTTCTGGTAAAATGTTTGTTTTTGCAGAAACTTATGTATGCTTGTTTAGGATATAAAATTTATTCCAAAATGATTTTGAGGATAAAATCTTTGGAAAATGATGTGTTTTGAACCTATTGACCATAGGAAACAAATTTTGGTTTCAAAAATGTATTTGGTGAAACAAAAGAATGAATCTTTGATTTAAACCAATTCCAGTCAAATAAAAATATGGTTTAATTATCAAAAATGGTTTCGGAAGAAAATCTTTGAGAAATGTTTTGGAAATAAACTATCTGACCCTAAACACAAGGTTTTGTGGTTTGAAAACATATTTTGTGAAACCTATAGATTAATGCCTTATTAAAAACATTTCTACACCACATAAAATGATACCTTGATCTAAAAATGGTTTATGAAGTAAAACCTTTTGCAAATGGTTTTGCCACTTTATAAAATGACCATTAGGTGTTTTCAAATGTTTATGGACCATTGGAAACCACTTTTACAAATAAAACAATCTTTAGCATGCTTGCATGCATTGTTTTGTTACTATTATTTTATGTGATGAATTGCTTGAATGGTAGATTGAAATATTGTTTGCTTGATTGAATTGTAGTGAATTGAAGTGAGTGAACATTGCAAAGATCAAGAAGTGAACCTATACTCTACCAAAAATGCAAGTGATGCTTCATACTTTTGTCCCAATATTTTCACTATGCATTAGTGATATTTCTAAGTAAGACTTGCATGGAATTTTTGCTAAGTATAAACCATGCTATGGGAAAACCTAGTAGATGAAACCTTAGAGAAAATTTCCTAAGTTAAGATTCCTACTACTATCATGCTTAGCCTAGCTAATAGAAAACAAGGGTGGAATATATATTCATGCTATGGAAAATTTCTAAGTCTGAGGACTTGAGTTTTGTTTAATAAAACAACTAAGTAAATGAATCACCTGGGTGGAATGGAAAGAATGGTTTTTGTTGAGTGGTCATGCAAGTCCAGTATGCTGGGGGAAACTTGGGCTTCACCAAGTCCAGCATGCTGGGGAAAACTTGGTGTCTCACTTGTGGATGGTAACCCAGGAACAAAGAGATTTGAGATGTCAAATGTTGAGAAGCTTCAAGTGCAGCGACATGGCATTATGGGCTCTGCCTGGATCATATAGGTTGCAATAACTTAGCCCAATGGACAGTTGGTGGTAGGGGTTTGATAGGTTGGAACGCGTCCATTTTGGTCTAAGGGAAGGCTTCTGAAAGATCTTGTCTTGGGAAACCAAGTCTTGTGGGGAAAGTGCACCACCTCTGCAGAGTGTAAAATCTAAGTACTTAGCCATGTCCCTGGTAAAGGACAATTTGAGCATCAAGACATGGAAGCTATCAAGAATCTCATCATCCAAATTTCTAAGTTAAAAACTTGTGGTTGAACAAGGGTTTAAGGTACACCAATTTCTATTGGTGGTTCCTTGGGTATTTTTGTCAAATAAAAACTTAGTCTTTTCAAATGATAAGGAAAATCTATTTTGAGCAAAGCAAGCCTAAGCTCCACTTAGCCAAATGCATATAGATGATAGACTCCATTATACTACCATAGTATCACTTGCCAATACAATTCAAATGTATTGACCCTTGTGGCTGTAACTTGTTATGTTGCAGGTTTGTTTTACATTAGTGAAGTTAAATGATTAGGATTACAAGTATACAACCAACATGTCTGCCTGTGGCACTTTGAAGATGAAGGACCCCATGCTATTGTTATATTCTGCTGCATTGTAATGACATAGCCAAATGAGCTATGTAAGATGTAATAAATTATGTTATTCCTGGTTATAAAGTTGTATTATGACCTTTGTTTCTTGATATTACATCTTAACTATGGATGCTAGCTATTGATCCAGGGACTAGCATTGTAAACACAGGGATCTCTACCTTATTAAAGGTTGGGAACCTTACAGAGGCATGCTCAGGAAGCTGCATGGAAACCTCGAACATAAAGAAGTAACTCGGAAAGAAGGAGATAAGTATGTTGGGAAACTGATGTGGCCCGGCCGAGGTCTCAGGCAGGACCACACCAGCTTCGGGGGCTAATGTTGGGGAGGTGACCCCGAATAGGGTTAAGACAGGGGAAAGACAGAAGGAATCTCCCTTGTCATGAGCCGAGTTATTGTTTGTGTCGGCCGGGTCAGATAAGAGTCAGCCGAGATAAGCAAGGCCATGGCAAGTGTAGAATGAGTAACACCTTATCCGGCCGACATATGAGTTAAGTCGGCCGAATGAGTCTGGCTAACTTGAATGTAGGTGAAGGCCGAGCCGAGTTATGCGAGACAAGGCCGAGTAACACGAAGCTTGTAGGAGAAGGAGGTGCCTATAGTCAAACCCTAGTCACTGGCTAGGAGGGATCTAGACAGAGCCAAGAACAAGGGACAGGGAGCAGAGCAGCAGAAGGGCAGAAGAAGGTCACGAAGGTGACAGTCAGGGAGCCCGAGGCGCGCATGTGAAGGTCTCTAGAACATTGCCGCCGATAGAAGGGGGACACGGAAAGGAGGCCGTCGAGTTACCATATTGGGACAAGCATATTCCAAGTATATGCTTGCCACGTCAGCCCTAGAAGGAACCAACGCACCTCTTAGCTGGCTCCTGAGAAGGGGATTGATTCATTCTATGCCATAAGGCTCGTGTAGTAGCTCTCTTCTTCCCGCAAACAGCTCAAGGAGCATTTGTAGTCCTTAAGAGGAGAAATAAAGATCTACATGTTAGTCATTTGAGTGTAGAAATCACTACATCTTCCCTCCCCGGATCCCTCTAGCATCCATTGGCCCCATACTTTAGCCTACCCATGGCATCTGCTGTGCCACCACCACGACATGCTTCAATTGTGTCAACGTGTCAAAAACTGAGCGCAAGTAATTGCTGGGTACAAAGAGCTCCTTCATGATACGCTTCATCTCTCGCCAAGTCATCACCGGAAGGTCATTGTCATCCCTTCGATGCTCAACAAGTGCATCCCACCAACGCGAAGCATAACCATCAAATTCTAATGCCGCAAGCTTGATCTTATTTTCTTTAGTATACTCATACAAGCGCCAAAGCTTCTCTATCTTCAACTCCCATCTCAAATAATCTTCAGGATCAATGGAACCATCAAACTTGGGAATTGAGAATTTAGGCTTGCCCAAACCATCATCAACCGGCTGTGGAAGTATACGTTGAGCATGACCAACTAGGGCAAAAACACGACAATGTAATTGTAACATCCCAGCATTAGAGCATAGAAATAAGATGAATCCAGATGTGTGCATTGCATTCATGCATAGAAAATACGAATAATTTTCGCGCTTTTGAATAAAACTTGTTAAAGTGGTTGAAGCTTCTCTCAACTTGATGGAATTGAAGTAGATCATCATGTTGACTGCGATAAGTTTCAATAAGACCTTTGCTAAAACCTTATTTGGGTAAACATGATTTATTCTAAGGGTAGATCAAATATAATAAAATTAAATCATAATGCATTACTTAATGGTTAATATCAGATCCTTAAGGGATCATGTCATAGTATTCATTACAACAACCCATAAATACCAAGTTAAGAATGTAACCCAAGTAATAAGAATGTAATAACTAACCCTTGACTTATTTATTTCTTATCCAATTATACCATGAGTTTCATGGTAATATATAAACTTAACCCTTTAGTGAGATTCAGTAGCAAGGAAATCAAGTTAAGATCATTTACCACATATGTTTCTTTCCATATCAATCCTTACCATCTCTATTGAACTTTATTCTAATATCTGTTGTTCATCAATGTTGAGAAATCAACCGTTGATTCACCAATTCTTAATCTATCAATACTTGATCTATTAACTCTTGTCCTTATCTTAGCATTCATTTAAAGTCTTTTAGAGAAAGAAGTAAGAAGAGGTAGATGGTAATGCTAGTTATAAATATCATCTATAGGATGGGAGTGTTGGAAGTGAGTAGGATCAATATGATATTGATGGAGTTAACTCACTCCTGAAATGATAGAAGAGTATCTGGGGTAAAGATTACAGGGATAAATATTAAAGATAGTTAATAGGAGTAATCTTATGGGATCAAGTATGTATACTCAATGAATTATATCTTTTAGTCCAATAGAGATAAACATAACATAATTATAATACAACTATAATGTTGTAAGAATGAAAGCCTTGATTAGCCAACTGGAAACCTAAACCATATAGGATCAGAGGATTATAATGATCATGCTTTAGTCACCAAGATTGAATGCTTATTTCCAGTATAAGTAACATTGGTGGGTAAGACATGATTGGACCCTAATATAAGATATTGGAGTCAAGTTGAGATAAGATAGTATGACTAAGTTAAAGCTAGAGTAGCATGGAGTTATTGAAGTAGTTATTTCTCTTAAAGGATAGTAAGCTTTTGAGGAAAGTAGGATTTGATATATGCATCAATTGAAGGAATATCAGCAGTAGAGTAATTGATATAACCAAGTCTGGATAGGTGAAGATTATGAAAGGCTTTAGTGGCAAGCTCACTGGATTTATCTATGGGTTTAGAAGAATAAAAGGTGGATAGGAATATTCTTGTGTAGCAAAGCTCATCATGTTAACACATGATGAGGGACATGGAGAAGTAGTATATCTAGGAAAGGAATTCCTTAATTAGAAGTCCAGAATTATGAACTATGGAAGATAAGAATTCTTGGTAAATACTAAACCCTAAATCTATGATCAAGCTTGACATCCATCTCATCTGTTGGATAAATCATATTATTTCCACAATGCTTTATAGGAATATTCCCTATTGCAAATCACTTAAGCACATCTCTGACATTTCCAATTGTCTTAACCATATGTGTTTAGGAGATATTTTTATCAATTCTTTTCCATCAGACATTCCAGTTAATCACTTTCTATTTTAAAAGGTGATATCATTAAAGATCACAAACAAAAAGACAATATGCTTAGCCATAAACTCACATCAACAAAAGAATATAAGTATATTAAGAACCATAAACTCTAGGGTAAGCACTTACAATTCAAATCCTAACTTCTACGTTAATTATAATAGAATATATACATTGCTATTTCCTAAATTGATGGGAGTAATATTAACCAAATAATTTCCTTTGTATATCATGCATCAAATAATGATATAGGATCATTATATAAAAATTTCCATCCAAACTATGAACTAACTAGAATTAAGTTTTATAAACAAATAAGGAAATATCATTTAATAAAGCCATGGTTTAGTATAGAAATAAAATTAATAACAAAGGCTTCTACAAGGTATTAAAAAGGGGTTCATAAAAGAAAATAAAGAAATATAAAAATATTTATCATAAAGGTTTACAAAATAAATCTCAATCAATATCAAGTGTTGCTGCAAGTATTTAGCAAATAAACTTTGTTAGAAAAGTTCAAAACAAATGTTAATATACTAATCTAAAAATAAAACAGAAAATGGAAAACAAATAGAAAGAAAAAAATAGAGGAAACAATTTCTGGCCCGTGGCCCATTTCTTGTCTCCACTATCTACCACTCACGTGCAACCCTCTTCGGCCCAACAGTGAGTCCAGATCATTCACACAGTGACTGACAAGTGGGACCAGATGTAGGACTGCAGGTTGAGTTTGAAATTTTACCAGGTTTTTTTTTGCAAAATGAGGATCGTCGTCTTCCTCGAGCTGGAAGCAGCTCGGTGGCGATGCCGAGGCCGTCCGCCGCCGTCAGTGCGTCAAGATGCACGCTACCGTTGCTGGGAGAGGATAAGGAGGCCACGACAACGTCCCCGTTCGTCCTCATCCTCATTTTCCCCTCTGAAACTCTCCCTGCCTCGTTCCCCAACCATGCCGAAACCATATCTTGCATCTCCATCGTGCCGCACCTTCCCACTCTCTTCCAAGTAGCCATGGAGATGCCCCGTGCTTCGTAGATCCTCTCGGTGGAGTCTTGCATCAAAGGGAGCACTAGAGAGGGCAAATTTTGCCGTTCCTCTTTGCGGCAGTTCGTCGGAATCCTCTTCGGAGAGCTTGTCTCCGACCACACCAGTCCTCGCTGACACCACCACTACAACCAGGGTGAGCCACTGATGCTCAAGCAGCGTCCTATTCTTTCTATCTCGCTCCCGAGCCTGCTTGAGCCGTAGCACCGCCGCATGCCGCCGTCGGTCGTCGTTGTTTCAGTAGCTCCGATAACTATTTTCGAGCAGCGCCGCCACTATATCGTTCAGCATGTCGCGCTGATACAAACTAGACTAGTTTTGCGTGCTGGGGCGCCGTAGATCGTCGCAGGCGACCATCAACTGGCGGTGGTGGCCGCACTGACGTCATCCTGACGCCTTGCCTGCGTCATCCTTGACCCAGTCCACCAGTTGACCAGTCCACGCCTAGGTGACATACTGACGTGGCCCTGACCCCAATAGTCAGTGACCTAGGGTAGCTTTGGCTGTGGTGTAAAAAGTTATTTTCTGTTTTAAGAAATAAATAAAATGTTATAAGCCCAAATTTAAATATTATAAAAATTAAATCAAATTATTAAATCTTGTTAAATCAATAACTTTTGATTTATAATTCAGAGAAATATGTTTAATATATGAAAATTTTCAGAAAAATAAAATCTTTAACATTAAATTATTACCAAACATTATTATGTCAACAATTTAAATCATTATTGTTTGATAAAGATTTTATAAGTATTAATACTTTGAAAATTCATATTTTAATATAAGTAAATGTTAAAAATATAAATAAAATACCAAAAATCCTAGAAAAATAAGAACTATAATTTAAAACTATAATCATGCATTATTATTTCACTTAATTAAATATTTATTATTTATTAAGTATTTATAAAGTAATAAATCTTATAAAAATCATATATTATTATTTATAAATCACAAAAATAAATGTAATATACCAAAATGATCACAAAAACAATACCTACATATTATAAATGTAACATTACACTTTCAAAGTAAATAAAAACTTAATATCCTAATAACTTGAATTTAAACCTATTTCCTTAGTTAATAATTCATATAAGGGTAAATAAAAATTGCTAATATTTCTAAAAATTATCCAATTGAGTATAATAAATAGTATTTGTCCTAAATATTGATATTATAAAGTCAAAATAGTTCAACACATTTTAAATGCAATTTTATTGAATTATCATTCAACCATAAGTGTAGATTATTTTCTAAAAAGGTCCTTATCAATTATAAAAATCCTCAAGAATGGTATTTTCAACCAAATAAAATCTTTAACCATTATTTCATTCAAAACTTTGTAATGGACTAAATCCAAAGATAATTCATAAGTAGTAGATAATATTATTTACTTATTCACAAACCATAACCACACCCTTATAAGGAGATAAATCCTTTTATACATTATAATGTTAGTAAACCACTACTTAAATATAAGTAATGTCATTCTTAAATAATTTTACGGAAATATTATAAGATGAGAAAGTACAATTATCATAAGCATTCCATCTTAAATCCATATATGTTTTTAAAGTTAACTTTAGTCTAGAAGACTTTAAATATAATGCTAAAGACTTTATTATATGCTTTATAGTTAACTTTGGTCTGTTATAGTTAAGTCATAAAGCAAGTCATGTCCAAACCATTCAATCAAGCACAAACAACCTTGACCACATCTGATTAACCACAAGGATTGTTTAAACCTTAATAAAGAAATCTTTTCTTCAAAAGTTATTCATTTTGCCACTTCAGTCAACATATGACAATTAATCATAATCACATTACTTTATACTTTACTTATATACTTAGGATTGATAACACTTAAGTTCTTTATAAATGACATTACTTGTATAGTAAAAATTTGAAGATAAACAATTATAGTATAAGCAATCTTGAGTAGCATTCCATATGTGTGTATCTTATTGTTGGATAAATACGTGTTGTTCACACACACTCACAAGCCTTAATAAGAAGCACAAGTGTGAAACTTAATCTAAAAGGGCAACACATTCCAAGGAAACCTTTTCCAGTATCCAAACCCTAGAACAACGTTATCCCCGGGATTCGTGTTTATAAAATGCGTCACATTACTTATGCATAAAAGCATTTTGCTTCTTTAAACATTAGTCCTTACCGGACCAGTGATGCTGATTTCAAATATTGGATCTTATATTGTCTTGAAGACCGTGAGTGCATAGTCTTGCAATCACAAAAGGCAAGTTCACACTTGCTCATGTCCTTTGATTATTTCCTATAAAGTATTTTGCAAATCCAGTGTTGTCATCACCTGCATTTGAAAAAAGGTCCGAAAACACTATTTTCATAATAATATGATTATAGGTTATTTACCATGAGGTAATAACCTACTATGAAAGTTCCGATGGTAAAGGAACATATTATCTAGGACTTAACAACCTATGTCGCTAGTGATTCTTGCGCCGTATATCACGCGTTAACCATGAGATTTGGAATGGGACGGAGAAGTCAGCTGTATCTTCTTCCTCTCGCATGTAGCCGGATGTGCAGGTCGTGGCTGTTATCACTCGTAGCGTGCATATTAATTGGTAATTCGTAGAGGATATGCAGCATATGGGTGGGAACCCTCAACGTCCCACGATAGTTCTGGCATCTAACGGTCTGTACAAACCATTGTCATAATTCAATATGCGGGCATGGTGTACACCAAGGAAGCATGCGAGGTCGCGAAGGAGGCAGTGATTGGCTTGGATCATCTTCTAGGTCCCACATCATGGAATTGTGGACAGGAATAAGTTGCCCGATTGTGCAACAAAGAGTTGATTTCTCATGGGTAAAGTAACGGACCTCTACAGAGTGTAAGAACTATAACTTGTTACTCCCTGTTCCGGGAAGGAGCTGCGAACGCGGTGGGAAAGGAACTCCATGCAAGTTCTAGTAAACCCGTGAAGGCTGACGGACATATCTTTTCAGAATAAAAGCAACCTTTGAAGAAATGTTTATGAAAACTTACATTGCCTACGACCTATGGTCTGTGGCTATAGATATAGTGCATCAAACACTCCTTTTCTTGTGAACTTGCTGAGTACGCTCGTACTCAACGTATCTTCTTAACCTTTGATAGATTCTGAAGCCATTAAGACGACAGCCACATCCAATTATGCTCTAGGAATCTTCATCCAAAGCTAAAGATCTTCAACGAAGACAAGGAAGTCAATATATACATCAACTCAAGTGAAAACGAAGTTACTGATTAGATAGGAATATACTCTCTAGCCAAAGAACCTATTTCTATAGTGTATTGCTATAGCAGCAATGCCAACCCCTTAGTTAAAATACTAGTCTCAATAGTATAATAGTTTTTGTGTTCTTTATCTGTGATTCTTCTTTGTAAGAAGTTCTTTCTCTCTCTTTAACCTAGAGTGTTCTCTAGATCTTGTGTATAGAGTGAGTTGTAACCTTTATCCATGTATTGGACCTGCTGTGTTTCTGTTGTACCACTCCGAGGGATGTAATACTAGTGAACGGTGTTTCATTGGTGTTATGTCAATGACTATAGTGTACTACATCATGCAGTGGTATGCTGGGTCACTGCAGCTGGTACCAGAGCATATGCTTTGACCTTAGGTTGGAAACCTAGTAAATGGGTAGAACCTGTAGGACACATACTATCAATAATACAAAGTTCTCTAGTGATATGAGGGATATTCAACTGAGAATAATCCTGTCATGTTGCTAGTGCGATAATTCTTTAGTATGATTGCAATCTCAATCATTACCCAAGAGTTTTAACTCTATGTGACTGATGATAATTTCTTATCTACAGTTCCACATGGCACCCCGGTATCCACCCCAGAATGTTCAAGTGATGAACAGGACGCTGAATGACTACGAAGGGGATTGGACAGAAAATCTCCGACAACTTCTATGGAGTTTGGAATGTGAATCGAGACTTTTGGTCAAGATTTACAATTACTATGATGGGCAGGTATTAGGTAAATACCGTGTCATGATCATGTTACCCAAGAAGTTAGGACTTGAGGGAGAAATGCCATCAGGAGAGGCAAGGTGCATGGCATCTGCATATCAGATTGTGGCGACCATAACCATGATCCGAGAATAGAAATCTCAAGCTCTAGAAGGTAGTACTCACACCATTATACCCCATGAAACCTCAAATCCAGAGCATGAGTTAGATAATTCTACTCTAGTCCAAACTGAACCTACTCTAGCCATAGAGTATATGGATCGTTATCGGTCTTTGCTAAACACTTATCATAACACTCACCAAGTCTTAGTTCAGGAACTGGATACGGTCATTGAGGATTTTACTGATCCTGATAAAGAAATGACAAGTAGGAAGAAGTTAGATAAAGAAGCTAGGCATCCCAAATAGATACCTTCAGGAGAAGTGTATGAGGAAACTGAGTTTGATGATCCACACTCAGAAAACTATGCCTATCATCAAAATAAACCCCAGCCACCTGAATATCTATGGACCAAGTATAACTCCGAACAAAAGGAATGGGCTGGAGCTATTCCAAATAACCCTGAGCAAAACCAGTATGAATGGGGAGTAGAATCTCAAGGTGGAACCATAGGAAATCCTATACCTTGTGATATAGGTATCGGAGAAGAGACCAGCTATAACCATAGAGAGCCTTATGGACCATATGGGGGTAATACCAATCCAATCTACTTAGAAGAGTATTCGGATAGCTACTATACCAATATGTACGAATGGATCCAAGAAAAGGCTAAGGAGCCAACTTACTTTGAGGAAGCGTTGCCAGAAAACCAGGAATATCCTGTAGAATATTACGCCAACTCTAGTCATTTTTCAATGACTAATATTAGTCTCGGTACTTCTAATCAAGAATATGCACCTCCTGGATGCTCTTACGCTCTAAAAGGCAGTCGTAGGACTTCACGTCATCATGGATGGAAATCCAGGAAGCACTAGAGGAAGAGGAAAGTAAGAAAGGAACGACATCCCAAGGGATGAGTGCTTGAATAATGTACATAGAGGGTAATGCGTATTGTAGTTTGAAGGGTTTGCCGAAATAAGTGAGGATATACTCACAAGATCAGGAAGTTCTTGTAAGGTAGTTGTGTAATGTATGTGAGGGGCAAACCGTTGGAACGTTTAGTACAATTGTAAATTATTTAAAACCTATGTATAATACATGGTATGTTTTGTTGTTTATCGACTTTTGGATTTTCTTGAATCTTCTTGATTGGCTAGATCTGTATATGAAGTTTAATTAGGTGTGCAAATGCATGATGTAACACCCAGTTATTACTTGATGTTATAGATCTAGATAGGAATGGGAATCCGTGTAAGGGATTAACAAATTCCGTATACCAAGGAGGTTTACACATAGAATAAACAACAAGAAGTAGTGAAATTAAGTTCACCAGAAATGGGTGGTATCCAAACTCGAATAAGCTAGAGTGAATGCCAGAAATATGTCAGAAACCGTAGGGTAATACATACACCCTAGGATGGTCCGCAATCAGTAACTTGCCGCAGTAGGTATCGGTTAAAATGGTTAATCATATTATTTTAAAAGTAGCATAAAGAGCATAAAATTTGGCCTAAGTTAAGTAAGACATAAAGGAGGATTTTTTTTAAAGTGATCGTCTTTTGAAGCGCTTCGCGAAGTCAGACCTATCAAAGAGAAAATGTCCAAATAGTAAGTAAGACAAATAATGCTGAAATATTCACTTCGAAGATCCACAATTATGTGGATACACCATACAATCTTTCATAAGACCCTAACTAGGTAGAGTATAAGCTGAACAAAGACTAACATTCTAACTATAAAGCCAATGGTTACTATATATGTAGTTTAGAGACTATTTGTAAACCCTAAGGGGGAGAGTAAACAGTAAACAGAGGTACTGTTATCTGAATCCTAGAGTAAATGCTAGGAAAGAAATAATAACCTATGACAACATTAAGCCTTATTTTCAGAAGGGTAACAGAAGTCATCATTATAAAAGTACTCCTAGAAGAATTTAAGTTAATAATAAAAGATTATCTAAAGCCTATTAAAGTAAAAACTTGAAGATAGTAGAAATAGATTAATTTTAATAGGCTAACTCTAGAGGAAAACAACTCTTAAGAGATTCATAAGAGGGAATAAAGCACATCCAATTGGACAGGTGTAGAAGAACAAGAAATTCCAATAGGTATGAACTAAATGAATTCTCATCCAATTTTTGGAAGGAATAACAGTATCAACTATTCTATGACAGAACAAAAATATAGTCTTTTGAACACAATTATTGGCAAATAGAAATTTAAAACCTGTTTTAGGGAGACTTCCTAGACCTTATCTACCATAGTAAGAAAGTTCAATGATTAAGTGAAAGAGTTGGATTAGGATACCTAATTAGGATATGGAACTAAAGAAGAGACCCCAAAATTAAGGAGTTATAATAAGTACATATCTCTAAAGGAGGATCGTAAAAGGAACTTTGAAGGATTGAGACAACAAGTTGAAGATTGCCAAGAATGAGCAGAATTCAAGGAAAAGGATCTGGATATGGAATAATACAATTATTTCCATTTAAGGTTAACATGGAGTTAAGAAATGTAACCAACACAAGTCAATTCCTTACTCCGAAACATGAGAGTTGCGAACTTCGAGGACAAAGTTTATTTTAAGGGGGAGAGTCTATAACATCCCAGCATTAGAGCTTAGAAATAAGCTGAACCCAAATGTGTGCATTGCATTCATGCATAGAAAATCCGAATAATTTTCGCTCTTTTGAATAAAACCTGTCAAAGTGGTTGAAGCTTCTCTCAACTTGATGAAATTAAAGTAGATCACTATAGGGGTTCGTAGCATGGAAAACAAAAAATTTCTACCGCATGCAAACAAACAAGCCAAGATCTATCTACTAGATTGTAGCAACGAGTCGATAGAGGAACTCACCCTCGAAGATTCCAAAGCGGTTAACGAGAGCAGATTCTCGTGGGTGATGTAGTCGTACTCTTGCCGATCTCAAGATCGCGTAGACGATCCTTCCGGCGCTGCGTTCTGGCAGCGCTTCCGCAGTCGGTCACACGTTCGGTACTCGTTGAAGACCTTCCTCTCCCTTGTTCCAACATGCAGTGTCGTGGGAATGACCACGGCAGATGCTGCAATCGTCAGCGAGTAGTAGCACATGGGGCAAGGGCGACCAGCCATCTGTGGTGCGAGAGGAGGGCGAAGACACAAGGATTTACCCAGGTTCGGCCCCCCGGAGGGTAAAGACCTACTCCTGCTAGATCGTATTATGGTGGAAGTACAATGGGGCGAGCTCGGCGGCTAGGCAGCGAGTCGCTTGGGTGGATGATGGAACGTATCCTCTACGCGCCCTCTAGGGAGGTTTATATAGACTCACCCCCTAGGGTTTACAGATCTCAACCGAATCAGTTAAGGATTCAACGATCGTTTAACCTAATCCGACTGGACCTATCTACGCTTCTGGGCCTTCAGCTTCCAGTCGCTCGAGTTCACACCAGGTCCTAATCTAGTTGCCGTTCCACAGGCCCACTCGCAGGCGCTTGGGCCAGTCGGAAACGTCCTGCTGGGTATACCCCGGTAGGCATATCCCCATCAGTAGTCCCCGAGGCCGTCGTTGATTGGTCGCAGGTGGTCGCTGGCAGTCGGTGTATACGGCTCCAATGCGATCGCTTGATCGAATCAGCGGACTCTGAATAAAGGAAAACCAGTTATTCTAGTCGCACTAATGGCGACCGATTGGTCAGCTCGTGACGGGTGGCGAATATTCAGTCACTGTTGTAGTGATCGGGTCGGTGAATAATCAAGTCGCTCGGAGCGACGAGTCGAGTGGATGAAGTTGGACCGTCAAGTGGGGTCAAAACTAGCCGTTGGGGTAATCCAACGGTAACTTTTGGCGTAATCACCGCGTAGTAACGGCTCTCGAAATTGGCGGGTAACAACCGCTATATAAGGGGAATGACAGGCAAACGGAGGAACACTCCTTCATCTTTCCTCCGATCTCGCCCATCTCCGTCTCCTCTCCGCATCGCGATCCAACTGATCCAGAGAGCCCCGACCTCCACAAATCTTCCAACCAATGGCCCCCTCCGCCGAACCATGGGGCCGATCCAAGTGCACTAGGGATCTACTAGCGTCGTTCGAGGAGGTCGGGATCCCGCGTGCCGGCAGATGGCGCATCCCCACGGCCGGAGAGGTGACTCCGGACCCGCGTGAGGGAGAATTCATTTGATTCACCAGCCACCTGGAGAGGGGGCTGGGATTTCCCACTTCTCTCTTCTTCCGGCGCTGCTGCGCCTTCTACGAGATCCAGCCGTCGGACTTGGGCCCGCATAGCATCGAGCAGCTCGCAATTTTCGTGGCGTTCTACAAGTGCTATCTAGGCTGCAGGCCCTACTTCCCCATGTGGCAAGATCTATTCCATGGGAGGATTAGTCGCGAAGAATCAGGCGGCCCGATGCTGGCTGCGGGTGGCCTGACGTTCCAGCTGAAGTCGTAGGCGTCGTTCTTCGACCTGATGCTGCCGGCCAAGGTGGCAAACGAGTGGAAGAAACCCTGGTTCTACATCACCAAGGCGACTCCAGATGGCGAGGTGGCACTTCCAAGGTACTCCGCCAACCGGCCTGAATCGCGCCGGCTCCAGGTCGGCAACCTCCCGCTGGACCAGCGGATGGTTGTCGATGAAATGTTGCAGACCATCCACGACCTGAAGAAGAAGGGCCTCCAAACCATCAATCTTTACAACTGTTGGCTCGGGCGGCAGCTTATGACTTTGGCCCGCCGCGACCATTATATGTATGAGTATGCGGGTAGGGACGACCCGATAAAATCCTGCCTTGTCGAGTGGAAACTCAAAGATTACATCCTGTCCCTGAAAAAGATCAACCAAGCGGCGTACTTGGACGCGAAGGCCGGGGTCGCCCCCTATACCGCAAGGCGCCCAGCTCCGACGGTAAGTCGCTATTTTTGTCACCATTCGCATGCGCAGACGATGCAGTCGCGGTTATGCTGACGTTGTTTCACTTTTATTGTAGCTGTTCCAAGTGGTGGAAGGATGGCTCCCACCTGCAGATGACGAAAACTCGAGCTCGTCCGTTCAGGACGGGAGCGAGTCGCCACCCGCCAAAGGCGACGTCGGGAGCGACGCGGGTGATGACGACGATGATGAAGAAGACGAGCCCGTGGAAGACGCCGCCCCGATGGTTCGCAAAACTCGCGGGCAACATCAACGCGAGCTCGAGGAAAGTAGGAGCCTCGAATGTCACAATGACGATGACGACGAGCTCCCCGAGCACACCTCGCGTCGTGAGGCTACACAGTCGAAGAAGAAGAAGAATAAGAAGGAGGTGAAGGCTCTGCCAAGGAGGAAGACGAAGTCGGCGAAGCAGGCGTCTCCGCCTCGTTCTGCGACTAGTTCTGACGCTAGCAGCTCGTCTAAGGGTGAAGCGGCGCATACGACATCAGCATCGGAAGCCGCCGCCCTCCTGGATGAGGTACCTCTGGCCTCGCTTCCACCCCCATTCGCCCCGGTCTCTGGGTTGGGGGCTATTCCAGCCGCAACAGCTTCGCCTCCTAGGAGAACTCCCGCAGACGTCATCACGGAGGCTCCTTCCGTGGCCTCGTCTTCGAAGAGGCCCTCTGTGTCTTGGGAACATGATGTGTTTGAGATGGGCCTCAGTCAGAAACTGGGCCCCGAGCTGGAGAAGCCGGCCAACATCCGCACGGGACTGTGGTTCATACCAGTCGCCAAGTAAGTCTTGTTTGTTTGCTTGCCTTCCGTTGTAATCGGACAATTTTGCTCATATCGTTGTTTAACAGGACTGGAGTTAAAAAGATCGGCCACCCTTCCGTGGCCAAGGTTCTGCCAGTCGTCGCCGAGGAGGACCCCTCGCGGAAGAGGAAAGTTGATGAAGTCGCTGCTCCCGCAGACAGCGCTAAGAGGGCGAAGGGCGACGATGTCGTCATGGTTTCTAACGACACGACAATTGCTCCAAGCGATCCTCCGACTGCGGAGGAGGTGGCTTTGAAGGACAAGGAGGCTGTTTCCTCGCCCGGAGTGACCGAGCCGACTCCTAGTGGCGCTGGGGCATCCGCTGCGACCTTCCCCCGTTCTATGGCCAAAGCGGCCACAGCGAGTGGCGCAATGCCAATGAGCCAGGCGCTTGGGGTCGTCGAGACAGAGGTCGAGCAGCGTCGCGGACACACTCCAGCTCTGCTTGCGTCCGTGGACGCGCTACAGATCCACGGCATGTTGGGCACAGCCATCCAGGTATGTCTAGTCCCCGAGGATCGGTCCACTGAATTTTAGTGGTCGGATTCTTTTAGTGTTTTTGTAGCGTACAGTCCCCGAGTGCCTAGTCGCTGAATTTCAGTGGGTGGGCACTTAGGATTTTTGACCTCCAGTCTCCGAGTGCCCAGTAGCTGAATTTCAGCGGGTGGGCACTTAGGTTTTTTGACCTCCAGTCCCCGAGTGCCCAGTCGCTGAATTTCAGCGGGTGGGCACTTAGGTTTCTATTGTTGCTGATGGTTTGATTTTTGTGCAGGGCTTGCAGCGTGAATCGGCCGATCGGCTTGCTGCAAAGTGTCGCGTGGAGAAGGAACTTGTTGCCATCCAAGAAACGAACAAGTGACTCCAAGCAATCGCTGCCAAGGCAGAGGAGGTCCGCCAGGGCCTTGTCCCAGTGGGTGAGCTGACGGCGGCGCAATCTGCCTTGAGTACGACGGAGAAGCGGATCGCTGATCTGGAGCACGAGCTCAAGGAAGCGAAGGCGGAGGCGAGCTCGGCGGATGGGCGAGCAAAAGCTGCTGTTACGGCTGCTGCTGAAGAGCGAAAGGTCTCTGACGCCCTCGTTGTTGGGCTGCAGAACGACTTCTCCTCGCTTCAAAGCTTCATCACGGGCCTCTGCCGTCCTTTAATTGGTAAACTTTCTGCCTCTGCCTGTAGTAGCTGCATTACGAAGTCGTTGTTGTACTCACTGCCGACCTTTGTCCACAGGTCGGATTATTGACAGCTCGGAGGAGGCGCAATCGTACGACGCGCGGCAGTGTGTGACCACTCTGGTCGACTCGGCCACGTTTCCGCGGCTTGCATTCGAGCATACCTTCAGGAGATATCGCCCACGGAAGTGATTCCCAGCGACCTCGTCGAAGTATGGCGGTATCTGGAGAAGGCGCCGTCAATCGTCGAGTTCATGACGCGGTCGGCGTTCCGGCGCGGGGCGGCGACGGCTCTCAGCCTTGGGCTCGCCCACTTCCCGGAGGACTTCGACCTTGACGACGTGACGAGTGGCTATCCCTTGTCGACGGGCTCTGTGGAGATCGCCGAGGTGCTAAAGCTGACGGACTGGGCCGCGGTGTACTCCGATCGCGTCTAGGCGATGGGAGACCTTCTCCCTTATCAGGAGACGACTGTCGCCCCCAACGATCCTGAGCCGCCGCATCGAGACTTCAAGGTTGAGCAGCCCTTCCGTGCGGCGATGGCGGGTGAGTTGACGACGTACCCGTCGAACCCGTACACGCCCTTCATTCGCAACCGCAGGGGTGGCGGCGAGTCGCTTTCGAAACCTGCGGAGTAGAAACACTTGTGCCCTGGGGCGTTAGTGACAATTGGCCATTTGGACTCAACTTGTATTTTGGAACGACTTTGTTCTGCTATAATGAAACGCGCGTTATTTTGTGAATTGTTTCGTGATTTTGAATGCTGATTGGACGAGTCCCCGAGCGCGTCCGCCCTTTTTATGGGGTTTACCTCGTTTGTTATGTGTTTGTGGTTTTGAATGTTTTGTCAGTTGTTTTGTTATTGAGGTCGGCTCGCCCGAGCTCGGAGAGCCAGTCGCAGGGCGACTCCTTTGAGTGCTCTTTACTTGACAGTTTTCCCTTGCGCGAACGAGGTTGGGTGGCCGAGTCCCCCAGCGTGGTACTTGGTGGTTCTAGTCGCAGCTCCAGGGTGGGTGAGGACTGAGCGCGTTAAAGTAAGCGCGTCACTCCTGCCTGACCCGAAGGGTCAGTCGCATGGCGAGTCCTGGGCACGCTCTCATACTTGGCGTTTTTCCCTAGTCGCTCGTGCTCGACTGGTCGTCAGTCCCCGAGCGTGGTACTTGGCCGTTCGAGTTGCTGTGCCGAGAATGCGGAGGACTTTGGTCGCTGTGAGGAACGAGGGCAGTTGTCTTGGCTCGTTAAGCCAGTCGAGCTAGGCGACTCCAATGGGGCTCCGGGTTGGCATTTTTCGTGGACGTTACGAGTCCTGGGGTAACCCAGTGCCCTCGGAACGCACTACTTGGCCGTGCTGGTCGCTGTACCAGAGGTTGACTTCTGCGGTTAGCTTGATGCTGTTATTACGAGTGCGAGAGGCACAAGGCACGGAGAGTAGACGCAATTTGCGGTAACCAATCTATTTTATTTCATAGCGGGTGGAGAGTACATGTGTGGAGTTCTAGGAGTAGAATTTCCGTAGGAGGTTTACATTCCACGGTCGCTTGACGTCGAGTTTCCCGTCTCCTCGGACGTCGATGAGGTAGTAGGCGATGGCGAATGGTCCCTCCCAAGGGGGGGATAGCTTGTGCATGCCCTTCTTGTCCTGGATGAGGCGTAGCACCAGGTCGCCTTCCTGGAAAGTGCGAGTCCTTACTCGCCGGGTATGGTAGCGGCGGAGCCCTTGTTGGTAGATGGCGGTGCGGGAGCGAGCTAGGTCACGTGCCTCGTCAAGTTGGTCGACTCCATCCTGGCGTGCGAGTTGTTTGCGGCCTCCGTGTAGTTGACAACCCTGGGCGAGTCGTGCTCTAGGTCGGTGGGCATGACTGCCTCAGCGCCATACACCATGAAGAAGGGGGTGAACCCTGTCGACCTGTTGACGGAGGTGCGGATGCCCCAGATGACGGAGGGTAGCTCCTCGACCCAGCACCCGGCGGTGCGCTCGAGTGGTACTTGGAGCCGTGGCTTCAGGCCATGGAGGATGCTCTGGTTGGCTCGTTCCGCCTGGCCGTTGGACTCTAGGTGAGCGACTAAGGCAAGGTCGAGTCGGATGTGATGTTCCTCGCAGAACTCGGCCATGGCTCCTTTGGCGAAGTTGGTGCCCTTGTCCGTGATGATGCTGTTTGGGAACCCGTAGCGATAGATGAGCTCGCGTAGGAACTTGGTGGCGGTCTTCCCGTTGCATTTCCGGACTGCCTTGGCCTCCACCCATTTTGTGAATTTGTCGACTGCGACCAGGAGGTGGGTGAAGCCGGAGGGGGCCTTTTTGAAAGGGCCTACCATGTCCATACCCCACACGGCAAACGGCCAGGTGATGGGTATTGTTTTGAGCGCTGAACTCGGCACGTGGGTCTGGTTGGCGTATTTCTGGCACCCGGCGCACCGCTGGACAATGTCGACAGCGTCTGCGTGTGCGGTGGACCAGTAGAAGCCATGTCGCATAGCCTTTGCGACCAGAGAGCGTGTGCCGGCGTGGTGGCCGCATTCGCCGGAGTGGATGTCATGGAGGATTTTGCGTCCCTCGGCGGGTTGGACGCAGCGTTGGAACACGCCGATCAGGCTGCGCTTGTGGAGCTTGCCGTCAATGATGATGAAGGATTTGCAGCGGCGTGCTATCATCCGGGCGTTTGTTTCGTCTGCTGGCAAGGTGCCTCCCTCTAGGTAGGCGATGTACGGCATAGTCCAGTCCTCTGGCTCGGCGATGAGTGCGACCAGGGGTGCCTCTGGTTGCAGCGATACTCCAATGTCGATCTCCCTTGGGGGAGAGATGGAAGGCTTGGTGATGGTGTCGAGGAAGACACCGGCGGGTGGTGCGAGTCGAGCCGAGCCGATATGAGAGAGTGCGTCGGCCTCCTCGTTCTTCCGCCTGTCGATCCACTCGACGGAATAGCCTGCGAAGTGTCCGCCCAGCTTGTGCACTGCTTGGCGGTATGCCGCCGTGGTGGGGGAGACGGTGTCGCAGGTGCCAGCGACTTGCCCAGCGACGAGGTCGGAGTCTCTGTAGCAGCGTAGGCGGTTGACATTCATCTCCTTGGCGGCTCACATGCCATGGAGTAGTGCCTCGTACTTGGCCATGTTGTTGGTGCAGGGGGTGAAGTCGAGGCAGAGGACATAGCGTAGCTTGTCGCCCTTCGGAGAGGTTAGCATGATCCCTGCTCCTGCACTGTCCGCATTATTGGAGCCGTCGAAGTGTAAACTCCAGTAGTGGAGGTATGGCAGCTTTTCTGGCTGCTGGGCCTCCTCCCAGTCGGCGATGAAGTCCGTGAGAGCCTGCGACTTGATCGCTTTGCGCGGCTTGTACTTGATGTTGTGGACGCCAATTTCGACGACCCACTTGGCGACTCTCCCGGTTGCCTCACGGTTGCGGATGATGTCCTGCAATGGTGCTGAGGAGATGACCGTTATCGGGTGCTCCTGGAAGTAGTGTGGCAGTCATCGCTGTGCTCTGAAGACCGTGTATACCAGTTTCTAGTATTGCGGGTATCGCTGGCGCGACTCGGTGAGGACCTCGCTGATATAGTACACTGGTCGCTGCACTGGGCGCTCCTTTCCTTCCTTTGGTCGCTCGACGACCATGACGGCGCTGACGACGCGCTCGAAAGCCGCGACGTAGACCAGCATGGGTTCCTTGTCGACGGGGCAGCGAGTAGCGGTGCTGCGAGTAGCACCTTCTTGAGGTCGCAGAGCGCATCGTCCGCCTCCTTGTCCCACTGGAAGGTGGGGTTCTTGCGCATCTGGCGGTATAGGGGCATCACCTTTTCGCCCAATCGGGGGATGAAGCGACTGAGAGCCGCAACTCGCCCGGGCAGCTTCTGGACATCACGCAGGCACTCGGTTTTGCCAAGTCGAGCGATCGTGTCGATCTTGGTGGGATTCGCCTCGATCCCGCGCTTGGAGACGATGTATCCCAGTAGCTACCCTGCTGGTACACCGAAGGTGCATTTGCCTGGGTTTAGCTTTATCTTGTATTTCCGCAGGTTGGTGAATGTTTCCGCCATGTCGGCGAGTAGGTCTTCGATGGTTGGTGAATGTTTCCGCCATGTCGGCGAGCGGACTTCACTACCACGTCGTCGATGTAGACATGGATATTGTGGCCAATTTGGCTCGCAAGGCACTCCTGCATACACCGCTGGTAGGTCGCCCCGGCGTTCTTGAGGCCGAAGGTCATGGCAGTGTAGCAGAAGGCTCCGAATGGCGTGATGAACGCCGTCTTTTCTTCGTCCTCAACGGTCATTTTGATCTGGTTGTACCCAGAGTAGGCGTCGAGGAAGCATAGCGACTCCGAGCCCGTGGTGGAATCGATTATTTGGTCGATCCGCGGGAGGACGAATTGCTCCTTCGGGCAGGCGCTGTTTAAGTTTGTGTAATCGATACACATCCTCCAGGTCCCATTTTTCTTCTTGACCAGGACTGGGTTTGCCAGCCACTTTGAGTATTTGATTGGCCGGATGAATCCTGCAGCGAGTAGACGCTGCACCTCCTCGGCGATTGCTCGGCGGCGCTCTTCATTGAAGGGCCACAGCGACTTCTTGACAGGTCGCACTTTGGGGTCGGCGTTGAGTTTGTGCTCAGCGAGTTCCCTAGGGACACCAGGCATGTCAGAGGGCTTCCATGCGAATATGTCCCTGTTCTCACGGAGGAACTCGATGAGCGCGCCTTCCTATGCTGGGCTCATGCCCGTCCCAATCGTCACCGTCTGGCTGGAGTCGCCTAGGACCAGCTCGACGGTGCGGGTATGCGTCGTTGCCTCGAAGGCTGAGGTGTTGCCGCCCGCCGAGTTGGGCTTCTTGAGTATAGTGGGGTCGTCGTTGTTGACCCCGCTCGCATATTTGGTGAGCTCATCGGCATGGTTGGCCTCCGCCGTGATGACGGCGTCGGCGAGTTCGGCTCCTTTGGCCTCGCACTCGGCGGCCATGTCGGGGTCGCCGTGGATGGTGATGACGCCACGCGGTCCGGGGAGCTTCATCGTGTTGTACACGTAGTGGGGCGCCGCCATGAACTTGGCGAACGCCTGGCACCCCAGGACGCAGTGGTAGGGGCTGTCGAAGGGCACCAGTTCAAAGACGATCCTCTCGGTGCGGAAGTTTGCCGGTGTGCCGAAGGTGACTGGCAGCGTGACCTTGCTGATCGGGTACGCCTTCCGACCGGGGACGATGCCGTGGAACGTGGTGTAGGTCGTCTCGACCATCGACTGCGGGAGCCGCAGTCGCCTGAAGGTGTCTAGGAACAGGATGTTGATGGAGCTGCCGCCGTCCATCAATGTCTTGGGGAGCCAGTAGTCTCCCACCTTGGGCTTGACCACCAGGGCGACTCGCCGGGTACTGGCGCGTGGCGAGTGGTCCTGGCGGCTCCAAGTGATTGGTTGCTCCGACCAGTTGAGGAACTGGGGAACGTCCACCTGGGCCACCGCGTTGACGGCGACGGCGCGGGCGATGACCTTCTTCTCGCGCTTCATGTTGAAGCCTGTGAAGGTGTGGAGATAGCCGGCCACGCTGCCGAATTTTCCGCCGTTTGGCGGGTTGTTGTCGGGGTCTTCCCGCGCTCGTCGTGCCTTCTCGATCTCCTTGAGAGAGTGGCATTCGGCGGTCGTGTGCGTGGCGGGCTTTCCTTCCCTGCTGTGAAATACACAAGGTTGGTTAAGGAGGGCTGCGGGGTCGAACCTTGGCTTTGCCTTGTAGTTGCCGCCGTCGCGGCGTTGCCCCCCGTCGTGGCGGAAGCTCTTGGGCTCGCGCTACGCATACCCAACATTGGCGACGAAGTCGACTCGCCCGTCACTGCGGCGCTTGTCGGTGAGGCGAGTGTTGCTGTAGCGTAGATCGGATCGTCGTCCGTTGTCATTGCCGCTCGTGCGGCGTTGTCCTCCCGACTCGTCGTCGGTTTCTTGGTTTGGGTCTTCCTCCGCGTATCTTTTGGCGATCTCTAGGAGGTCCGGTATGTTGTCGAGTGTGCGGTATGCTCGTTTGAGCTTGGCGACCAGGGGCTCGTAGCGGCACAAGGTCTTGAAGAAGTGGATTGCGGTGTATGGGTGGATACCGACCGCGTTGTACCACAGTTCTTGCCATCGTTGGACCCAACTGCGGGTCGACTCGCGAGGTTCCTGGACACATTATTCCAGGTCCTCGATGGTGGTGGCGTGGGTGTATGAACCCTTGAAGTGCCTGACGAAGGCGTCGCGCATCTCTTCCCAGGAGTCTATGCTATCCGCGAGGAGAGTGTCGATCCACTGCCTGCACGCCCCCTCCATCATCAGGGGAGGTAGCGGGCGGCTAGTAGATCGGTGTGGCCGGCGATCCCCATTGCCATGAGGTACGTATCCAACCACACAGAGGGATCGTACAAGGGGTCGTACTTCTCTATTTCCTTCGGCGCTTTGAAGTTCTCCGGGTATCTTTCGCCTCGGATCATCGGTCCGAAGCACCGAGGCCCGAGTCGGCTTAGCGACCCCCTCGGCTCGCCGTCGCGGCGGTTGGTTAGGGTATGCCGCAGGTCGTCGGGCTGGCGTGCGCGCCAGCCCTGGTTGTTGATGATGTGCGTGCGGCGTCGACGGGCTGACCGTTGGTGGCGACGAAGTTGGTCGCCGGCCGGGGGTCGTTGGTGGAGAGTTCCGCGTTCGCGGGTCGATGTTGGAGCTGCAGTGGTTCGGGTGGCGGGCAATTGAGGGTGTTTGCCGCCATGGGGCGGCCGCTTGAGGCCGCTCTGCTGCCCGATGAACACGAGTACATCCGACCCTGTGAGTCGACGCCTGCGTTTTGTTGCTCGACCGCCTTTGCGAGCAGGGCCTTGACGTACTGGATCTGTAGGGCGCCGTCACCGGTGGCCGCGATGTTGTCGACTGCTGCTCGGCCCGCGACGAGGTTGTCCATCGGGGTGGAGAACACTGGTAGGCCGTTCTCGTCTCGCTCCCGTGAGGAGACTACGATCCGCGGCTGGTCCCTGGGAGGGTGTGCGGTTGGGTGGTGGTGGGGCGCCTTTCGTCGTCGACCCTGGTGGGGCCACGCGCTTCCTCCTGGTGGCGCATTCTCGTAGATCGCGCGCTCGGCCGTGCGGGTCGGGTCGCTCTCGTCGTTGAAATTCAGGGCACGCCCTTGGACGGTGGGGTTCAGGCGCGACCTGATTAGTTGCTGGTGGTAGCGCGACAGCTCCTGCGCCGTCACCTGCTCGAGGCGAAATTTTTCGTGCTCGACTTGCTCCTTGCGGACTGCTTCCGCCAGCTTCAGGCGGAGTTCCTCGACCTCCGTTGCCGTTGTGTTGGGAGGGATCGGGGTGGAGAATGGATCCTCCGGCGGGTCGGCGCCAGTCGCCATGTAGGTCGCGGCATGGCGACCGGTCCAGTCGCGGAGATCCGCGGAGTTCTCCGACCCGGTGGCGAAGTCGAAGATCCCAAGGATGGAGGGATCCTCGAAGTATCCGACGTTGGAGACCTGGGTGATGGAGCCCGCGGGCGACGCGGCGACGATGGATCCGGCGAGTGACGCCGGGGTCGCCGAGTCGGCGTCATCGTTGAGGGCCGCTTCTTCTGCGGCCGTGGTGGTTTCAGCCACGTCGCTATGGGCTGAGTCATACTCGGAGGCGAGGCGGTGGATCGTGCGGACTTGACTCTCAGAGAGCCGGTCGCATGGCGGCGACTCGCGGATGTGAGTCGAGTCCTCCGAGACGATGACGTCGGTGAGGCCGACAAAGAGACTGATCGTGCCGACCGGCAGGATCATGCTATGCGTGATGGGTCGCGCCGCCGGGACGTAGCTGCTCGGCAAGATTTGGAGCATCTCGCCGAACGCTATCATGCGGCCGGTGGCGATAAATTCGTTGATGGGCAGATTGGATCTCGCCGTAGAACACCGGCCATACCGGCCAGGCCCCACGGTGGGCGCCACTGTCGTGGGAATGACCACGGCAGATACTGCAATCGACAGCGAGTAGTAGAACATGGGGCAAGGGCGGCCAGCCATCTGCGGTGCGAGATGAGGGCGGAGACACAAGGATTTACCCAGGTTCGGCCCCCCGGAGGGTAAAGACCTACTCCTGCTAGATCGTATTATGGTGGAAGTACAATGGGGCGAGCTCGACGGCTAGGCAGCGAGTCGCTTGGGTGGATGATGGAACGTATCCTCTACGCGCCCTCTAGGGAGGTTTATATAGACTCACCCCCTAGGGTTTACAGATCTCAACCAAATCAGTTAAGGATTCAGCGATCGTTTAACCTAATCCGACTAGGCCTATCTACGCTTTTGGGCCTTTAGCTTCCAGTTGCTCGAGTACACACCAGGTCCTGATCCAGTCGCCGTTCCACAGGCCCACTCGCAGGCACTTGGGCCAGTCGGAAACGTCCTGCTGGGTATACCCCGGTAGGCATATCCCCATCAGGCAGCGGAGGTTGTAGTACTCTCCTCGCGATTCCGGCAGCACGACGACGTGGTACCGGAAGTAGAGGGAAGATCTCGCAGGGCTTCGCCTTAAGCCGGAGCGAGTATGGTGGACTATGAGAGAGGCCTTGGTGATCTAGGGTTTAGAAGGCACCAAGGGGAGAGTGTAGCCGGCGGCTAGGGTTTGGGATCACCCGAACTCGGCGAGTTGGTGGTGCCCTAGGCGGCGGCAGCAGCAAGGGTGGTGGCGCCGACGGCTTAGGGTTAGGGTTTGGGGTGTGAGAGGTGCGAGGGAGAGGGGAAGCCCTGCCCCTCCTTTTATAGGTGGGAGGGCACGGCTTGGGAGGAGGGAGTCCTCCCCCAAGTCGGCCTCCTTGGCTGGCGGGTGGAGGGAGGAGGACTTCCTCCCCAAGTAGGTTTCCTACTCTCCCTCCACCAAGCAAACTTGCCGTTTGAGTTTTTCAAATTGGCGTTTGACTTTCAAACTAGGATTTGATTTCTCCCTTTATTTTGCCCAGCCATGTTACCTAGTACATGATGCAACCATTCCACATTGTCATGACACATTCATGTACCCTTCCCCTCCGAAGTGCCGGACCTTCCGGACCCTTTTAGAACATTCCCGGTGAAAACACCGGAATCATTCCCCAACTCCGAAACATGACTTTCCTTATATGAATCTTATTCTTCAGACCATTCTGGATCTCCTCATGATATCCCGGATCACATCCGAGACTCCGAATAACATTCGGTCTCTTACTCATCATTCCATAACTACTCAACAACATCGAATCCTTAAGTGTGTCTCCCTACGGTTTGTGAATTATGCGGACATGATCGAGACACTTCTCCGATCAATAACCAATAGAGGAATCTGGAAATTCATATGGCTCCCACATATTTCTACGATTACTTTGCGATCGAATGAACCACTTACATATGATTCCAATTTCCCTTTGTCTCACGATTGTTTACTTATCCTAGGTTTTCATCGTCGATATCTCTGCATACCTAGTTCAACCTCGTTACTGATAAGTACTCTTTTCTCGTTCCCGTGGTATGTGATCCCTTGTGAGCTAGTCACATGCTTGCAAGCCAATTGGATGACATTCCACCGAGAGGGCCCAGAGTATATCTATACGTCATATGGATGGACAAATCCCACTCTTGATCCATGTTCCTCAACCCATAATTTCCGAACACTCAATGCCACCTTTATAGCCACACAGTTACGGTGTGGTGTTTGATGTCATCAAAGCATCCTTCCGGTGATGGTGATTAGCGTGATCTCATGGTCGAAGGAATTAGGTTACTTTGTATCAGAAAGCTTATAACAATTGAACTATTAAAATGACTTGATCTTTATGCTACGCTTATCTATAGGAGTATGTCCATCATACCATTATCCTAATGATATGATCTTGTTGTTAACAACATCTCAATGTTCATGATAGGGAAACCACAATCATCTATTAACCAACAAGCTAGTATTATGAAGAGGCTTTACTAGGGACTCTAATTTAGTTTACAAATCACACAAGTATTAATGTTTCCTGGTTAATACTATTATAGCATGAATGTAAACATTTATCATAAACACAAAGATATAATAATAACTACATTTATTATTGCCTCTAGGGCATATCTCCAACAGTCTCCCACTTGCACTAGAGTCAACTAATCTAGATTACATGGTAATATACCGAACACCCATGGCGGTTTGGTGCTGGTCATGTTTTGCCCTCAGGAGAGGTTTAGTCAACGGATCCGCCACATTCAGATCTGTGTGTACTTTCAAATCTTTATGTCACCATCTTGGACATGTTCTCGAATAGCGTGAAAACGTAGCTTGATGTGCTTCAGCTTCTTGTGTGACCTTGGTTCTTGCGCATTGGCTATGGCGCCCATGTTATCACCATAGATAGACATTGGGTCCAGCGCACTTGGAACCACACCGAGCTCTGTAATGAACTCCTTCATCCATATCGCTTCTTGTGAAGCCTCCGAAGCAGCTATGTATTCCGATTCAGTTGAAGATCTCGCCACAACGCTTTGCTTTGCACTCCTCCAGCTAACTGCTGCACCATTCAAAGTAAATACGTATCCAGATTGAGATTTAGAATCATCCGGATCGGTGTTCCAACTAGCATCGGTGTAACCATTAACAACGAGTTGTTCATCACCTCCATAAGAAAGAACCATATCCTTAGTTCTTCTCAAGTACTTAAGGATGTTTTTGACCGCTGTCCAATGATCCACTCCTGGATCACTTTGATATCTGCTAGTCAAACTAACAGCATATGCAATGTCAGGTCTAGTACATAGCATGGCATACATTAGAGATCCTATGGCTGAGGCATAGGGAGTCTTACTCATCCTTTCTCTATCTTCTGCCGTTGCTGGACTTTGAGTTTTACTCAAGGTCGTATTGGGCAACATGGGCAAGAACCCTTTCTTGCTATCTTCCATTCCAAATCTCTTTAGAACTTTGTCCAAATATGTACTTTGTAACAATGATATTAGGCGTATCGATCTATCTCTATAAATCTTTATGCCTAATATGTAAGCTGCTTCGCCAAGATCTTTCATTGAAAAACTATTATTCAAATATTCTTTGACACTATTAAGAAGGTCTACATAATTCCCAATCAACAATATGTCATCTACATATTGTATTAAGAATGCTACAGAGCTCCCACTCACTTTCTTGTAAATACAAGCTTCTCCATAAGTTTGTATACAACCAAAACTTTTGATTACCTTATCAAAACGTTGATTCCAACTTCGGGATGCTTGCTTCAATCCATATATGGACAGTTGAAGTTTGCATACCTTGTTAGCATCTTTAGGATCGACAAAACCTTTGGGTTGCATCATATACAACTCTTCATCAATGTCTCCATTGAGGAACGCCGTTTTGACATCCATCTGCCATATCTCATAATCGTAATATGCAGCGATTGCTAACATAATCCTCACAGACTTTAGCTTCGCTACTGGTGAGAAAGTCTCATCGTAGTCAACTCCTTGAATTTGTCAAAACCCTTTTGCGACAAGTCGAGCTTTATAGACAGTAATATTACCATCAGCATCTGTTTTCTTCTTGAAAATCCATTTGTTCTCGACAGCCTTCCGGCCATCCGGTAAGTCCACCAAAGTCCATACTTGGTTTTCGTACATGGATCCAATCTTGGATTTCATGTCATCTTGCCATTTATTGGAATCTAGGCTCATCATCGCTTCCTCATATGTCGCAGGGTCATCGGTGTTGTCCACCAACATGACACTCATAACAGGATCATACCAATCAGGAGTGGTACGAGTTCTCGTTGACCTGCGAGGCTCTGTAGAAACTTCAACCGAAGTTTCATGATCATCATCATTAGCTTCCTATCTTATTGGTGTAGGCGCCACAAGAACTACTTCCGGTGCTGCGCTACCGCAAGTTCGAGAGAAGGTTCAACAACCTCGTCGAGTTCTACTTTCCTTCCAGTCACTTCTTTCGAGAGAAATTCCTTCTCTAGAAAGGATCCATTCTTAGCAACGAAGATTTTGCCTTCGTATCTATGATAGAAGGTATACCCAATAGTTTCCTTCGAGTATCCTATGAAGACGCATTTTTCCGCTTTGGGTTCAAGCTTGTCCGGCTGTAACTTCTCTACATAGGCTTCACAACCCCAAACTTTAAGGAACGACAATTTAGGTTTCTTCCCAAACCATAATTCATACGGTGTCGTTTCAACGGATTTAGATGGTGCCCTATTTAAAGTGAATGCGGCTGTTTCTAATGCATAACCCCAAAATGATAGCGGTAAATCTATAAGTGACATCATAGAACGAACCATATCTAAGAGAGTTCGATTATGACGTTCGGACACACCATTACGCTATGGTGTTCCCGGCGGTGTCAATTGTGAAAGTATTCCGCATTTCTTTAAATGCTCGCCAAACTCGTAACTTAGATATTCACGTCCACGATCAGAACATAGAAATTTAATCTTCTTGTTACGTTGATTCTCTACCTCACTTTGAAATTCCTTAAACTTCTCGAAAGTTTCGGACTTATGTTTCATGAAATAGATATACCCATATCTACTCAAGTCATCCGTGAAGGTAAGAACATAACGATAACCACCACGCGATGCTACACTCATTGGTCCACACACATCGGTATGTATGATTTCCAATAAGTCCGTAGCTCGCTCCATCATCCCAGAAAATGGAGTCTTAGTCATTTTACCCATCAGAAATGCTTCGCATCTTTCAAGTGATTCAAGAAGTCCATCGGAATGGAGTTTCTTCATACGCTTCACTCCAATATGACCAAGACGACAGTGCCACATATAGGTCGAGTTATCGCTCAATTTCAAACGTTTAGATTCAATGTTATTAATATGTGTATTTCCACTATCGAGATTCAACAAGAATAGACCATCTATCAAAGGTGCATGTGCATAAAACATATTACTCATATAAATCGAACAACCATTATTCTCGGACTTAAACAAGTAACCGTCTCGCAACAAACATGATCCAGATATAATTTTCATGCTCAACGCAGGCACCAAATAACAATTATTTAAGTCTAAAACTAATCCCGATGGTAGATGAAGAGGTAGCGTGCCGACCGCGATCACATCAACCTTTGATCCATTTCCAACGCGCATCGTCACCTCGTTCTTCGCTAGCTTCCGTTTATTCTGCAGTACCTGTTTCGAGTTACAAATATGAGCAACCGAACTAATATCAAATACCCAAGCACTACTACGAGTACTAGTGAGATACACATCAATAACATGTATATCGGATATACCTTTCTTCTTGATGTTGCCGTTCTTCAAATCCACCAAGTACTTTGGGGAATTCCGCTTCCAGTGACCTTCTCCCTTGCAGTAAAAGCACTCAGTATCAGGCTTTGGTCTAGCCTTGGACTTCTTTGTCGGTGCGGTAACTTTCTTACCACCCTTCTTGAAGTTTCCCTTTTGCTTAGACTTGCCTTTGTTGAATTTGGTGGTCTTATTGCCAACAACACTTGATGCTCTTTCTTGATCTCCACTTCTGCAGATTTCAACATGGAGAAGAGTTCTGGCAACGTCTTGTTCATGTTTTGCATATTGTAGTTCATCACAAAGTTCTTATAACTTGGTGTCAGTGATTGGAGGACAGGGTAAATCCCCAAAGCATTAGGAATCACTATACCCAAACTTTGGAGTTTGTTTATGCGTCTGCACATCTTAAGCACATGCTCACCGACGATGCCCTCTTCCATCTTGCAGTTAAAGAACTTTTCAGAAGCCTCATAACTCTCAACTACCGCGTGAGTCTCAAAAATAATTTTGAGTTCACAGACAATATCATATGGGTCTTGGTTCTCAAACCTTTTCTGAAGCTCCGATTCCAAACCATACAAGATAGCACACTAAACTGTGGAGTACTGATTCTTTCGAGTGAGGTAAACATTCTTTACTTCATCGGTAGCGTGAGTTTTGTGGTTCACCCAAATGTGCATCCAAAGACATAGGTCAAATTACCAGCATTGAGGACAATCCTCAAATTGCGGAACCAATCCGTGAAGTTGCTTCCATTGTTTTTCAACTTTTCTTTCTCTAGGAATGCATTAAAATTGATGGTAGGGGCCGCCATTGATCTACAACATATTTGCAATAGTTTAGACTAAGTTTATGACAAATTGAGTTCTAATTAATAGTTAAATTAATCTAGGTGAACTCCCACTCAAAAAAATATCCCTCACATTGATTTAGTGATCACACGAACCAAATCCACCACAAAAAAACCGATCATCACGAGAATTGATGTAGCTTCAATGGCGAACAATCAACATGTTCATCATATCTACTCTATGACTCATGCTTTACCTTTCGGTGATCCGTGTTCCGAGACCATGTCTGTACATGCTAGGCTCGTCAAGATCAAACCTTAGCTTCCGCATGAGCAAATCTGGCTTGCTCACGTTGTATACACCCGCAGAATCTAACACACCCGATCATCACGTGGTGCTTCGAAACAACGAGCTTTAGCAACGATGCTTACTAATGACGAACACTTTAAAACTTGAAATTTGTGTGCTTGAAGGATAATCTTATAATGCTACCGTCGTTAACTAAGCAATACAAGATGCATAAAGGATTAACATCACATGCAATTCATAATATGTGATATGATATGGCCTTTCTTCTTGTGCTTCCGATCTCCATCTTCAAGCACGAACATGATATCCATCATCACCGGCATTGCGTCAAGGTCAATGGCGCCGTTCCATGATTGTCGTCCACCAGCTTCAACTATTACAACTACTTTGAATAGATACACGGGTCTTAACAGAATTTAAAGACAACCATATGGCTCCTGCCGGTTGCCAACTTACAATAAGGAACATTGCATACATCAAATATAATCACAATCATGGCCATATCACATCACAACACACCCCTGCAAAACAAAGTTAGACGCCTCTAATTTTCTTTGCATATTTTATGTGGTTTGGGGCTTTCAATAAGTGTCGCTCTCACTTACGAACAAGAACCACAACATCGATGCTTGAACTATCAAGTGCCCGTTGTAAATTGGATCTATACTATAATGGGAGAGACAGACACCCGCAAAGCCACTTATGCAATACAAGTTGCATGTTGAGCGTGGAGCAAGTCTCATGAACGATGTCATGTAAGGTTAGCCCAGGCCGCTTCATCCCATCATAACGCAAGATGCAAACTACACAAAAAGCAATTGATAATAAAAGCACGACCGCCCATAATGACCATTGTGTTCTACTCGTGCAACAGATCTACATATAGACACGACTCTGATACCATCAGAGGGGTTCAGAGCATGGAAAACAAAAATTTTCTACCGCATGCAAACAAACAAGCCAAGATCTATCTACTAGATTGTAGCAACGAGTCGGTAGAGGAACTCACCCTCGAAGATTCCAAAGCGGTTAACGAGAGCAGATTCTCGTGGGTGATGTAGTCGTACTCTTGCCGATCTCAAGATCGCGTAGACGATCCTTCCCAACAGTGTTCCGAAGCTTCCGCATCGATCACATCGCGTTAAACTGATGAAGACCTTCCTCTCCCTTGTTCCAGCAGGCAGCGGAGGTTGTTGCACTCTCCTCGCGATTCCGGCAGCACGACGGCGTGGTACCGGAAGTAGAGGGGAGATATCGCAGGGCTTCGCCTTAAGCCGGAGCGAGTATGGTGGACTATGAGAGAGGCCTTGGCGATCTAGGGTTTAGAAGGCACCAAGGGGAGAGTGTATCCGGCGGCTAGGGTTTGGGATCACCCCAACTCGGGTGAGTTGGTGCCCTGTGCCCAGGCAGAGTGGTGGTGGCGCCGGCGGCTTAGGGTTAGGGTTTGGGGTGTGAGAGGTGTGAGGGAGAGGGGCAGCCCTGCCCCTCCTTTTATAGGTGGGAGGGCGCGGCTCGGGAGGAGGTCTAGAGGGGCACCCCTGCCCCTCCTTATATAGGTGGGAGGGCGCCGGTTGGGAGGAGGGAGTCCTCCCCCATGTCGGCCTCCTTGGCCGGCGGGTGGACGGAGGAGGACTTCCTCCCCAAGTAGGTTTCCTACTCTCCCTCCACCAAGCAAACTTGCCGTTTGACATTTTCAAATTGGCGTTTGACTTTCAAACTAGGATTTGATTTCTCCTTTATTTTGCCCAGCCATGTTACCTAGTACATGATGCAACCATTCCACATTGTCATGGCACATTCATGTACCCTTCCCCTCCGGAGTGCCGGACCTTCCGGACCCTTCTAGAACATTCCCGGTGAAAACAACGGAATCATTCCCCAACTCCGAAACAGGACTTTCCTTATATGAATCTTATTCTTCGGAACATTCCGGATCTCCTCGTGATATCCCGGATCCCATCCGAGACTCTGAATAACATTCGGTCTCTTACTCATCATTCCATAACTACTCAACAACATCGAATCCTTAAGTGTGTCTCCCTACGGTTCGTGAATTATGCGGACATGATCGAGACACTTCTCCAATCAATAACCAATAGAGGAATCAAGAAATTCATATGGCTCCCACATATTTCTACGATTACTTTGCGATCGAATGAACCACTTACATACGATACCAATTTCCCTTTGTCTCACGATAGTTTACTTATCCGAGGTTTTGATCGTCGGGATCTCTGCATACCTAGTTCAACCTCGTTACTGATAAGTACTCTTTTCTCGTTCCCGTGGTATGTGATCCCTTGTGAGACAGTCATATGCTTGCAAGCCAATTGGATGACATTCCACCGAGAGGGCCCAGAGTATATCTATCCGTCATATGGATGGACAAATCCCACTCTTGATCCATGTTCCTCAACCCATACTTTCCAGACACTCAATGCCACCTTTATAGCCACCCAGTTATGGTGTGGTGTTTGATGTCATCAAAGCATCCTTCCGATGATGGTGATTAGCATGATCTCATGGTCGAAGGAATTAGGTTACTATGTATCGGAAAGCTTATAGCAATTGAACTATTAAAATGACTTGATCTTTATGCTACGCTTATCTATAGGAGTATGTCCATCATACCATTCTCCTAATGATATGATCTTGTTGTTAACAACATCTCAATGTTCATGATAGGGAAACCACAATCATCTATTAACCAACAAGCTAGTATTATGAAGAGGCTTTACTAGGGACTCTAATTTAGTTTACAAATCACACAAGTATTAATGTTTCCTGGTTAATACTATTATAGCATGAATGTAAACATTTATCATAAACACAAAGATATAATAATAACTACATTTATTATTGCCTATAGGGCATATCTCCAACAATCATCAAGTTGACTGCGATAAGTTTCAATATGACCTTTGCTAAAACCTTATTTGGGTAAACATGATTTGACCTAAGGGTAGATCAAATATAATAAAATTAAATCATAATGCATTGCTTAATGGTTAATATCTGATCCTTAAGGGATCATGTCATAGTATTCATTACAACAACCCATAAATACCAAGTTAAGAATGTAACCCAAGTAATAAGAATGTAATAACTAACCCTTGACTTATTTATTTCTTATCCAATTATACCATGAGTATAATGGTAGTATCTAACCTTAACCCTTTAGTGAGATTCAGTAGCAAGGAATTCAAGTTAAGATTATTTACCACATATCTTTCTTTCCATATCAATCCTTACCATCTCTATTGAACTTTATTCTAATATCTGTTGTTCATCAATGTTGAGAAATCAACTGTTGATTCACCAATTCTTAATCTATCAATACTTGATCTATTAACTCTTGTCCTTATCTTAGCATTCATTTAAAGTATTTTAGAGAAATAAGTAAGAAGAGGTAGATGGTAATGCTAGTTATAAATATCATCTATAGGATGGGAGTGTTAGAAGTGAATAGGATCAATATGATATTTATGGAGTTAACTCACTCCTGAAATGATAGAAGAGTATCTAGGGTAAAGATTACAAGGATAAATATTAAAGATAGTTAATAGGAGTAATCTTATGGGATCAAGTATGTATACTCAATGAATTATATCTTTTAGTCCAATAGAGATAAACAAAAGACAATTATAATACAACTATAATATTGTAAGAATGAAAGCCTTGATTAGCCAACTGGAAACCTAAACCATATAGGATCACAGGATTAAAATGATCATGCTTTAGTCACCAAGATTGAATGCTTATATCTAGTATATGTAACATTGGTGGGTAAGACATGATTGGACCCTAATATAAGATATTGGAGTCAAGTTGAGATAAGATAGTATGACTAAGTTAAAGCTAGAGTAGCATGGAGTTATTGAAGTAGTGTTATTTCTCTTAAAGGATAGTAAGCTTTTGAGGAAAGTAGGATTTGATGTATGCATCCATTGAAGGAATATCAGCAGTAGAGTAGTTGATATAACCAAGTCTGGATAGGTGAAGATTATGAAAGGCTTTAGTGGAAATCTCACTGGATTTATCTATGGGTTTAGAAGAATAAAAGGTGGATAGGAATATTCTTGTGTAGCAAAGCTCATCATGTTAACACATGATGAGGTACATGGAGAAGTAGTATATCTAGGAAAGGAATTCCTTAATTAGAAGTCCAGAATTATGAACTATGGAAGATAGGAATTCTTGGTAAACACTAAACCCTAAATCTATGATCAAGCTTAACATCCATCTCATCTGTTGGATAAATCATATTATTTCCACAATGCTTTATAGGAATATTCCCTATAGCAAATCACTTAAGCACAGCTCTGACATTTCCAATTGTCTTAACCATATGTGTTTAGGAGATATGTTTATCAATTCTTTTCCATTAGACATTCCAGTTAATCACTTTCTTTTTTAAAAGGTGATATCATTAAAGATCACAAACAAAAATACAATATGCTTAGCCATAAACTCACATCAACAAAAGAACATAAGTATATTAAGAACCCTAAACTCTAGGGTAAGCACTTACAATTCAAATACTAACTTCTATGTTAATTATAATAGAATATATACATTGCTATTTCCTAAATTGATGGGAGTAATATTAACCAAATAATTTCCTTTGTATATCATGCATCAAATAATGATATAGGATCATTATATAAAAATTTCCATCCAAACTATGAACTAACTAGAATTAAGTTTTATAAACAAATAAGGAAATATCATTTAATAAAGCCATGGTTTAGTATAGAAAGAAAATTAATAAAAAAAGGCTTCTACAAGGTATTAAAAAGGGGTTCATAAAAGAAAATAAAGAAATATAAAAATATTTATCATAAAGGTTTACAAAATAAATGTCAATCAATATCAATTGTTGCTGCAAGTATTCAACAAATAAACTTTGTTAGAAAATTTCAAAACAAATGTTAATATAGTAATCTAAAAATAAAAAATAAAATGGAAAACAAAACAGAAAGAAAAAAATAGAGGAAACAGTTTCTGGCCCGTGGCCCATTTCTTGTCTCCACTATCTACCACTCATATGCAGCCCTCTTTGTCACATCCCAAAATTTTCCAAATTTTGAAATGTGAAAAATAAATAAACAAAATAAATAATTGTTGAAATTTAGGGTGAAAAGAAACTTTTTGATTCCAAATGTAAACATCAAAACCCATTTTGAACAAATAAAATCCTAAAGGGATTTAAAAAGATAAACAAATAATAAATAAAATTATAAAATTTGGAATCACCATTTTTGGATCCTTAAATAAAAAGATATGGATTTTATAAGCAAAGGAAGAAATAAATAAATAAATAAGGACTATTTTAAAAAGCCAAATTAAATCCTGGCCAAACAATTGAAATGAAAGATTTTTGTTTAATAAAAAGAGTAAAGGATTAAAAATCATAAGGATTTATTAATATCCATTTTTATTTAAATAAAGACAATTCCCAATTTAAATGAACATTAAAACATATTAAAGTATTTTAAATAATAATAATAATAATAATTCAAAGTGAAGTTATTTTGAATAAATAAAACCTGCTGAAAAAGGTTTGGTAAAGTTTAGAATTCAAATAAAGTTTGAAAGCATAATTAAAACCTTATTTGAATTAAGACAAGGTCCTATTTTTAATATGCCCTAAAAGAATAAAAGAAATGCTCTAAATTGGACTTTAGAATATGTTAATAAACAGTATTAAAAATATACTCAAGTTTGGTTAAGTTTTGAATTCAAATAGTGTTTGAATTATTTGAACAAAAAACCAAAAAAGAAAAGGAAAAAGAAAAAGGTTCAGTATAAAAAAAGGGGAAACGAACCCAACCCACTAACAGGCCCAGTCCAGCCCAGCAACGCAGCCCACTTCTTCCGCTCTCCCCAAAACGTTTTTCACCTAACAGCACACCCGCAAAGTCACTGACGCTGCGACCCCACCTAACCCCACTCACCTCGCTGACGAACGAGACCCACTGGCCACCTCATCATCATCAACCTCGCGACCGTTCCTCCCATCACACCTCGTCGTTTACTGTCGCGTTTAATCTTCATGAATTCGTTTGATTGCGCGATTAAATCTTGCCAGAGATGATGCTATCTTAAGCGCCTTGCCCTCTCTCTTTTCCCCCAGGCGCCATCTCCTCTCAGACACCAGGCTGCCCCAATCGCAACCTCGAACCCCCCTGCTCCGACGAGCTCCTTCGTCGATTCCGGCGAGGATAGTCACCCCGTCGGCCCCTGCTTCACACGAGCCTGACCAGCAGCTTCATGCGCATCTGCCAGCACCTTCCCCTTGCCTGCGCGCGTTCCCTAGGCTCGACAATGACCACACCCTAGCATGCCGCCGTCTCTGCTCCAACTCTGGCGATGCCCCTAGTAACCTCTGACCTTCCCCTCTTCCTCTAGTTGATACGAGTGTGATCCCTGACTCCGTACTCATCTAACTCCGTGCTCTGTTTGTCTTAGCGCGCCCGCAATCTTCACCTTCGTCAACAACTGAGCATGCCCGACGCCGACGCCGTCTCCGGCGAGCAATCAACAACGCGTCCGTGCGCCCCTTGGACAACAGAGGCAACGTCGAGCATCAGTGCTTCACGGCGAGTCTGGTGAGCATCCTCACTCCCTCCCGCGCTTCCTAGTTCATCGGCAATGCCACTGCCAGAGCATCGCTGCCGCGCGCCACCATCGAGCGCCGCCAGTTCTTGGCAGATGCGCTAGTAGCCGTAGGATGCTTATTGTCTGGCTAAGATTAGATTTAGACGAAGGGGTAAGTTTTAATCAGTGCCACATGATCTAATTTAAATCCAATGGCCCATAGAGCGCGATCCGCGCGAACCGGTACGCGCCAGTAAGAAAGCGCCACGTGGTGAGAGTTTTGATTTAAAAAACAGAAATGTATCTATTAGATATTCAAACTTGCAAAATTCATAACTTTTAATCCACACGTAATTTTTTTGCAAATTTTATACCATTGGAATCAGGAAAACAAAACCTTTCCAACCATGGACTCTGTTTAGTAGTTTGCTTCTGTAAGCTTAGTTGTTTTTGCAGAAACTTGTGTAGGCATAATTTAACATAAAAATTTTCTAGAAGTATTTTTAAGGTAAAATCTTTGGTAAATGGTTTGTTTTGAACCTACTGACCATAGCAACAAACTTATGGATTTAAAAGTGTATTTTGTGAAGCTAAAGAATAAATCTTTGAATTAAAGCATTTCTAGTTAAATAAAAATATTGATTATGTTTTAAAAATGATTTTTGAGTAAAACCTTTTGGAAATACTTGGAATTAAACTCTCTAACCCTAAACACCAAGTTTTAGGATTTAAAAATATATTTGATGAACCGTAGTGAAATAATTACTTTGTTAAAGGCATTACTAGCAAATAAAAATATTGCTTTGAATTAAAAATGGAGTTTGGATGAACCCTTTTGCAAATGGATTAATATTAAAACACTTTGTCCATAAAACTAACATTTGTGTTTAAAGAATATATTTGGCTAACCCTACAAATTATTACTTTGATTTAAATCATTTCTACCAAAACAAAATGATTTAAATGGCCATTTTCCCTAACTTGAATTTAAATGATTTTACCACTTTTATAAATGAACTTTAGGTGTTTTAAAATGTTTAGAGCCTACTAGAAACCACTTTTTCAAATAAAAAAATCGTTTGCATGCTTGAATGCATTGCTTTGTTTTTATCATTTCATGTGGTGAATTGTTTGAATGTTAGTTTGAAAATGTGCTTGCTTGATTGAATTGTAGTGAAGTTTGAAGAGTGTGATATTTGCAAGATTAAGGAGTGAACCAATATTCTCTACTTAAAAGGCAAGTGACACTATCATCCATGTCCTACTATTTTCACTACACTTAGTGGTATTTTTGTAGTATGCATGATAGGGCTACTATATTTCTATGCTATGCTATGTCCTATTAGGAAATCCATCTTCCTTAGTGGAAACATCATAGTTGTAGTATGCTTAGCCCTTCTATAGACTTGGGGTGGAATATCATATCATGATTATATGAAGTGTTGGAAAAATATATGTTTTATATAATAAAACAAATACTCAATGAACCACCTGGGTGGAAAGAGGATACTCAAGTTTTGGACAAGGTGGCAACAAAGGGAACCATGTTTATATGGCTATGTTTTTGTATGTGCACTAGAAGAAAACCACCCAGGGACTTAGAGATTGAACATGTTTCTCGTATAGTGGTTTCCGTGTACCGCCACATGCTAAATGGGCTCTGGCTTAGTCAACTACTTAGTGGAAGACCCTTGCATTGGCATCTTCAGGTTAACTAGAATTGTGTATGGAAATATATCCCTACATTGGTGCCTGGTAGACAATCTAGCATTGTGTATTGGGAGGATTTCTATGGAAAGACTTCGTCACATTCTCGATCTGCCGGTACTCCATTTGATGAGTACTTATCCAGCGGCCACTGGTGGCATCAAGACGAGATTGTGTCATGTGGGTAAAGTGTGCAACTTCTACAGAAGATCAAATTCTATGTACTTAGACGTGTCCCCGGTTACAAACAACTCTGAGCAACTAAGGCCTGAAGCTATGGAAGATCTCGACATTCCAATTTCTCAAAGTAAAACTTGATGGTGTCAACAAGGGATTAGAAGCACTTGGAGTTTTCCAAGGAGTTCAGAAAGATTGTCAAAAGATCAAAACTATTTTGAAAAGATAGGATAAAACTATATTGCTTTCTGCAAATGAGCCTAAACCCTACCAAATATGCATATATTGATAGGTTCCACTTATTTCTACATAGTAGTGAAACTTGCCAATACAATTCAAATGTATTGACCCTTGTGGCTGCAACTTATTATGTTGAAGGTATGTTTGATGTTAGTGAAGTGTGTTGATTAGGATTACAAGTATACAACCAACATGATTGCCTGTGGCACTTTGAAGATGAAGGACTCCATGCTATAGTTATTTCTGCTGCATTGTAATGAGATAGCCAAACGAGCTATGTAAGATGTAATGAATTATTTTATTCCTGGTTATAAAGTTGTATTATGACCTTTGTTTCCTGATATTACATCTTAACTGTGGATGCTAGCTATTGATCCAGGGACTAGCATTATAAACACAGGGATATCTACCTTGTTAAAGGTTGGGACCTCTACACTCTTCGTCCCAACAGCGAGTCCAGCTCATTCACACAGTGACTGACAAGTGGGACCAGATGTAGGACTGCGGGTTGAGTTTGAAATTTTACCAGGGGATTTTCTGCAAAATGAGCATCGTCGTCTTCCTCCAGCTGGAAGCAGCTCGGTGGCGATGCCGAGGCTGTCCGCCGCCGTCAGTGCCGTCAAGATGCACGCTGCCATCGCCAGGACAGGATAAGGAGGCCACGACGACGTCCCCGTTAGTCCTCATCCTCATTTTCCCCTCTGAAACTCTCCCTGCCTCGTTCCCCAACCATGCCGAAACCCTAGCTCGCCTCGCCGTCGTGCCACACTTCCCCACTCTCTTCCAAGTATCCATGGAGATACCCCATGCTCCGTATATCCTCTGGTTGGAGTCTTGCATCAAGGGGAGCACTGGAGAGGGCGAATTTTGTCGTTCCTCTTTGTGGCAGTTTGTCGGAATCCTCGTCGGAGAGCTCGTCTTTGACCACACTAGTCCTCGCCGACACCTCCACTGCAACCAGGGTGAGCCACTGATGCTCAAGCATCATCCTATTCTTTCTATCTCGCTCCCGAGCCTGCTCGAGCCATGGCACCGCCGCATGCCGCCGTTGGTCGTTGTCGTTCTAGTAGCTCTGAGGACTATTTTCGAGCAGCGCCGCCACTATATGGTTCAGCACGTTGCGCTGATACAAACTAGACTAGTTTTGCATGCTGCGGCGTCGTAGATCGTCGCTGGCAACCATCAACTGGTGGTGGTGGCCGCACTGACGTCATCCTGACGCCCGGCCTGCGTCACCCTTGACCTAGTCCACCAGTTGACCAGTCCACATACTGACATGGTCCTGACCCCACTAGTTAGTGACCTAGGGTAGCTTTGGCCGTGGTGTAAAAAGTTATTTTCTGTTTTAAGAAATAAATAAAATGTTATAAGCCCAAATTTAAATATTTCAAAAATTAAATCAAATTATTAAATCTTGTTAAATCAATAAGTTTTGATTTATAATTCAAAAAAATATGTTTAATATATGATTTTTTTGAGAAAAATAAAATATTTAACATTAAACTATTACCAAACATTATTATGTTAACAATTTAAATCATTATTGTTTGAAAAAGATTTTATAAGTATTAATACTTTGAAAGTTCAGATTTTAATATTGGTAAATGTTAAAAATATAAATAAAATACCAAAAATCTTAGAAAAATAAGAACTATAATTTAAAACTATAATCATGCATTATTATTTCACTTAATTAAATATTTATTATTTATTAAGTATTTATAAAGTAATAAATCTTATCAAAATCATATCTTATTATTTATAAATCACAAAAATAAATGTAATATACCAAAATGATCACAAAAATAATACCTACATATTATAAATGTAACATTCCACTTTTAAAGTAAATAAAAACTTAATACCCTAATAACTTGAATTTAAACATATTTCCTTAGTTAATAATTCATATAAGATTAAATAAAAATTGCTAATATTTCTAAAAATTATCCAATTGAGTGTAATAAATAGTATTAGTCCTAAATATTGATATTATAAAGTCAACATAGTTCAACACATGTAAAATGCAATTTTATTAAATTATCATTCAACCATAAGTGTAGATTATTTTCTAAAAAGGTCCTTATCAATTATAAAAATCCTCAAGAATGGTATTTTCAACCAAATAAAATCTCTAACCATTGTTTCATTCACAACTTTGTAATGGACTAAATCCAAAGATAATTCATAAGTAGTAGATAATATTATTTACTTATTCACAAACCATAACCACACCCTTATAAGGAGATAAATACTTTTATACATTATAATGTTAGTAAACCACTACTTAAATAGAAGTAATGTTAGTCTTAAATAATTTTAAGGAAATATTATAAGATGAGAAAGTACAATTATCATAAGCATTCCATCTTAAATCCATATATGTTTTTAAAGTTAAATTTAGTCTACAAAACTTTAAATATAATGCTAAAGACTTTATTATATGCTTTATAGTTAACTTTGGTTTATTATAGTTAAGTCATAAAGTATATCAAATCCAAACCATTCAATCAAGCACAAACAACCTTGACCACATCTGATTAACCACAAGGATTGTTTAAACCTTAATAAAGAAATCTTTTCTTCAAAAGTTATTCGTTTTGCCACTTCAGTCAACATATGACAATTAATCATAATCACATTACTTTATACTTTACTTATATACTTAGGATTGATAACACTTAAGTTCTTTATAAATGACATTACTTGTACAGTAAAAAATTGAATATAAACAATTATAAAATAAGCAACCTTGAGTAGCATTCCATATGTGTGTATCTTATTGTTGGATAAATACATGATGTTCACACACACTCACAAGCCTTAATAAGAAGCACAAGTGTGAAACTTAATCTAAAAGTGCAACACATTCCAAGGAATCCTTTTCCAGTATCCAAACCCTAGAACAACGTTATCCTCAGGATTCGCGTTTATAAAATGCATCACATTACTTATGCATAAAAGCATTTTTCTTCTTTAAACATTAGTCCTTACCGGACCAATGATGCTGATTTCAGATATTGGATCTTATATTATCTTGAAAACCGTGAGTGCATAATCTTGCAATCACAAAAGGCAAGTTCACACTTGCACATGTCCTTTGATTATTTCCTATAAAGTATTTTGCAAATCCAGTTTTGTCATCACCTGCATTTGAAAAAGGTCCGAAAACACTATTTTCATAATAATATGATTATAGGTTATTTACCATGAGGTAATAACCTACTATGAAAGTTCCGATGGTAAAGGAACATATTATCTAGGACTTAACAACCAATGTCGCCAGTGATTCTTGTGCCGTATATCACGCGTTAACCATGAGATTTGGAATGGGACGGAGAAGTCAGCTGTATCTTCTTCCTCTCGCATGTAGCCGGATGTGCAGGTCGTGGCTGTTATCACTCGTAGCATGCATACTAATTGGTAATTCTTAGAGGATATACAGCATATGGGTGGGAACCCTCAACATCCCACGATAGTTCTGGCATCTAACGGTCTGTACAAACCATTGTCGTAATTCAATATATGGGCATGGTGTACACCAAGGAGGCATGCGGGGTCGCGAAGGGGGCAGTGATTGGCTTGGATCATCTTTTAGGTCCCACATCATGGAATTGTGGACGGGAATAAGATGCCCGATTGTGCAACAAATAGTTGATCTCTCATGGGTAAAGTAACGCACCTCTGCAGATTGTAAGAACTGTAACTTGTTACTCCTTGTTCCGGGAAGGAGCTGCGAACGCGGCGGGAAAGGAACTCCATGAAAATTCTGGTAAACCCATGAAGGCTGATGGATATAGCTTTTCAGAATAAAAGCAACCTTTGAAGAAATGTTTATGAAAACTTGCATTGCCTACGACCTATGGTCTGTGGCTGTAGATATAGTGCATCAAACACTCCTTTTCTAGTGAACTTGATGAGTACGCTCATACTCAACGTATCTTGTTAACCCTTGCTAGATTCTGAAGCCATTAAGACGACAACCACATCCAGTTATGCTCCAGGAATCTTCATCCAAAGCTAAAGATCTTCAACGAAGACAAGTAAGTCAACATATACATCAACTCAAGTGAAAACGAAGTTACTAATTAGATAGGAATATACTCTCTAGCCAAAGAACCTATTTCTGTAGTGTATTGCTATAGCAGCAATGCCAAACCCTTAGTTAAAATACTAGTCTCAATAGTATAATAGTTTTTGTGTTGTTTATCTGTGATTCTTCTTTGTAAGAAGTTCTTTCTCTCTCTTTAACCTAGAGTGTTCTCTGGATCTTGTGTATAGAGTGAGTTATAACCTTTAGCCATGTATTGGACCTGCTGTGTTTCTGTTGTACCACTCTGAGGGATGTAATACTAGTGAACGGTGTTTCATTGGTGTTATGTCAACGACTAGTGTACTACATCATGTAGTGGTATGCTGGGTCACTGTAGTAATGGTGCAGGTGCAGGGCCATTAGGACGTCCCCTTCCTAGTGGCGGTGCAGCACCAGCAACACTGCCATCAAATTCATCCTCGAGCTCCTCATGCATTTGGTGTTGCTTCCTTTGCTCAATAGCAAGTGTCAAAGCCTCTATGGAACGCTGCAAAGCTGTAACATTGGTGTTGAGGTCTGTCACTTGTGTCTTGATGGTAGCCACGTCCTGAATGTTTGCTTCCAAAGTCACTTGCACGTCCTAAAGATTCTTGTCAATGGCATATGTTGTGTTGTTAAACACTAGTGTCAAATGGGACCTCAATGCTTCATATTCCCGCCAATTGACAAGCTCATCAACCTTCTTTTTTTGTGCCACAACATCAGAAGCACTAGTAGACATGATTAGTAGATTAATGCAATAAACAAAATCTGTTTGGTGGAACACTCAACTCACTCACAATTGACAAGAAAGTAGATCTTACCATTCCAAAGTGAATAGAGATGCGTAACCTAAACGAGATAAAGACTAATGCACTGATGTGATGAAGTGAATATCAAGGGTATAGAGAACGATCACAGGACACACAAGTTATTTATGGTGGAGCTATAGGTATGGAATCCTAACTACACCGCAAACAAGTCCTAGTGCCGATCGTACAAAAACCCAAGAAACACACACATGGAGATAAATGTGGCAATGCAACTATGAATGGTGTTGCACTACTCTGGAGAGACACTAGCAAGGCTCAATGTCATAGGCACAAGATTTCTCAATCTACCGGTGCACAAAGAAATCAGTAGGCCTCTTGCACAATTCACTTCTCCTTCTCTCTTTCTCTTTTTTTATATAATCCTTTTTTTCTTTTTGCTTTTTCTTTTGCTCCATTCTCTTTTTTTATACTAGGAAGCACACTTTGATCACGACCAATTCACAAACACAGCACCACAACCTATGAGCAGCCTGGAGGAGCGCAAACTACTCTCAATGGGCAAGTTCCTAACACCTATGTATGAATGGATGTGGCTAAAGTTTGCAAGAAAACAATGATGAAAATTTTATGTGTCAAGTTGTCGCGGCAGAAAAAAGCAGCAAAACGAGCCGTGGCAATCAGCGAAATGCCATGGCGAAAAGAGGCCTTTTCTCTACCGCGGCAGAAAAAATCTCTCGCCTGGGCTGAGAATCGGTCTGGAATCGAGCGACATGTCATGTCGCTGCAGGAAAAAGGACGTTTTCTGTGCCACGACAGACCAGGACTCAATTTTTTTTGTTGAATCCGAATTGACCAAGAATAAACTAGAAGGACTCTAGGCTTAGATCGGATCTAAGGTGTTGGCAGCGAAAAAGATGGGAAAACAACTCGCACCTAGAAACAGAAACTAACTATTAGAAGAGATCTAGATCGGATATAAAGGAACAACACGACCAACAACTAAAACTCAAAAGCAATGTAATCTAGGCTATGGCAAATATTTTTGTGAGGCTTTTTCTGTATAGGACAAAAAGTAAACTAATCTATGGATGGATTGTGGATTGCTCACCGAGGAAACAAGGAAATCTGATACCAATATGATATGGGGTGGCCCAATCTTCTCAGCAAGAACTTGTCGATGTTGATGATGGATGTAAGATAACTAGCCTATAACTATGAACTCTCCCGCTTAAACCCCGATGCCAATGCAACAGATCTCGAACCATGTGGGATATTCACAACACCATGCTCTTGCGCACGCATCCGTCGACCACGAACGGTAGTTTGCAATGTACTAATTCCCAGTGGAAGAACAGATCACACTCAATTGCAATTGTATAACTTGATCACAGGTAATTCCAGAGGTTCTAAAAGAATCAACTCCAAAATATCTTAACGTGGTCTGACTGACTAGAAACAGTGCCCATCTATTTAAGAGAGAGGGGGCGGCTAGGCTAAGAGTCTAAGCCGCAAACGACTACAACTAGGATACATGCCGACCCAAGTGGGACAGCCTCTAAGGTGCACATGCCTGTTTCTTGCCGTGGCAGAAATATGGGTCTGAAACGTGCCACGGCAGGACTCTCTGCCATGGTAGAGTTTCAGCCACTTTTTGTTCCGTGGCAGGATTTGGCATCATTTCTCTGCTGCGGTAGAGACTCTGCCAGGTGTTGATCTCATCCTTTGTAGCTCCTTGCGCTTCCTCCCTCGCGCTTGCTTCATTGATCAACACGCCTTGCTCCATGTGCTTCATCTCCTTGCTCCGTGCTATGCCTTCTTTTCCAATGTACCTGATCATATAATAACACAAAGACTTAGGCAGTATAAAATTATCATTAAGTAAAACATCAGGTTCATTCAAAAACAAATTCACCTGTTGTTCTAGTAGCTTAGCACGAGCTCTTGTAATTGGTACATTTCTAATCTCATTGGACTTGTCCTTATTAGCAGTAGCTGGAGCATCATTAGTAGTAACTGGGGTAGGTGTAAGTATAGGGATGTCCTCATCATCACCTCTAAATAACCACTTTGATGTTTGAGAGGAATCACCCATACAAACAACCACAATTAAGGGTTTCCCCGTGGATATCGTAATTATCTTAGGGAGTCCCTCTTTATCCTCCTTTGACCGTGTAGGTTACGAGCCGGTGCCAATTTTTCACGAAGCTATTCCGGGCACGATCCCAAAACACGTCCAAAGGATTTCTCCCTCCCTTTAGTCCCGAGGGAAAATGATATGTGGCCGACAACACATACCATCTAAAGAGAGAGATCAACCACAATTCATAAATCTATCATAGATCGACCAGTCATACGGACATAAGAATAGATCATATTTATTGCAAGTTCATAATAGTGCTACTGTTTCACCATCTCTCCCTAAGAACAAGGAAACTACTCATACATGAAGGGTATCAACATCATGGAAATAGTATGAATGAAATATGATGGTACAATTGAATACAAGTGCAAATCCACAATAGAGTTTGGATCACAACAAAGTAAACAAAGGGGATCAGAGTTGGAGACGTTGTCGATGAAGATGTTGATGAAGATCAATGCATAGCCCTTCAAGATGCAAGTATCCTATCTCCCTTGAGTGTTGTGGTGGTGTAGATCTTGTGGGCGGCGGATATGGAGGCGGCAGAGTAGCAGGGCTCTGCCCCCATGGCGTGTCTGGACTCTCCTCCTTTCATCTAGGGTTACCCCTCTTTAAATAGGCATTTTGGAGGTCGGTTTCGCGAACCGACGGAGCTGGGGTCCGAATATGCCCATTGGGCCTTCACAAATGTTGTTCCATTTGACAAAACGAAGCCATCGAAGGGCTTTACAGCCGTACCTTACAGGCGGGATCCATTTTCCTCCCTCTTGACGTACTTGACTTTGTAGCCTTCAAAGCACTTGGCTATCTCGTCTACTTCGTCTCAATATGCTTCCATCGTAGGGTTCTGCGTGTTCCAGGTGCCAGCCACCTGCTGGGCAACCAAGTCGGAATCTCCACAACAAAATATGCGCTTAATGCCAATATCCTTGGCTACGTGAAGTCCATGAATGAGTGCTTCATATTCCACCATGTTGTTCATAGCCTTAAATTGAATTTGTAGGACATATTGTAGTTTTTCTCCCGTTAGTGATTGTAGAAACACATCAGCCCCGAGCCATTGAGTAGCTTTGATCCATCAAAGTGCATTACCCAATATTCTGCCCCTGGTGGAAAAGTTTCATCTGGCAGCTCCATCCAATCTGCAATAAAATCCGCCAAGGCTTGTGACTTGAAAGCGCCGCATCTCTTGTAGGTGATTTCGAAGGCGGCAAGATCAATGCCCCACTTCGCCACCCTTCCTGTAGCATCCCTGTTGTTGATGATGTCAAACAGTGGAGCCTTGCTCACTACTTTGATTGGGTGCTCCTGGAAGTAGTGCCTTATCTTCTGAGAAGCAAGGAAAACTCCATAAGCTAGCTTCTAGTAGTGCGGGTAATGCTGCTTGGACTCCGTTAAGACCATGCTTACATAGTAAACTGGTCGTTGTACTCCGTACTCATGCGTCGGTTACTTCCCTCCACCATGACGACGATGTTGATAACCCGGTTGGTGGCTGCCATGTAGATCAACATAGGCTCCATTGACTCGGGTGCTGCAAGTATAGGTGCAGAACAAAGTATCCTTTTTAGGTCCTTAGGTGCAACGTTTGCCTCCTTTGTCCATATGAACTTGTCCGCCTTCTTCAGCAACTTGTATAGCGGCAGAGCCTTCTCTCGAATTCGGCTAACGAACCAACTTGCTGCTGCGATGCAGCCTATGAGCCATTGGATGTCCTTCAGGCATGTTAGACGATTGATACTGAGGATGGCCTTGATCTTCTCTGGCTTGACCTCGATTCCGCGCTGGGAAACGATGAAGCCGAACAATTTGTCGGCTGGAACCCCAAAGACGCACTTCTTAGGGTTAAGCATCATGTTGTACTTTCAGAGGTTATCAAAGGTTTCCTTTAAGTTAGAGATTAAGTCATTTGAATTTTTTGATATCACCGTGATATCACCCACGTAGGCGTGAATGTTCCGACCAATTTGGTCATGGAGGCAATGTTGCATTGTCCACTGGTATGCAGCACCTGCGTTTTTTAGCCCAAAGGGCATCATGACATAGAAAAACGTGCCATAAGGTGTGGTGAACGAAGTGGCCAATTGGTCCGACTTCCTCACCTTAATCTGGTGGTATCCTGTGTATGAATCTAGAAAACACAGAAGTTTCGAGCCAGCCGCCGAGTCAATGGATTGGTCAATGCGAGTCAAAGCAAACGGATCCTTCGGACAAGCTTTGTTCAAGCCGGTGTAATCAACGCACATTCTTAATTCTTTTGTTCCATTTTGGGCACAAGTATAGGATTGGCCACCCATTGGGTGTAAAGAACTTCTCAGATAAAACTAGCCTTAAGTAACCTATCTATCTCCTTCCCGATGGCGCATATCTTCTCGTCCCCGAAGCATCATAGAGGTTGTTTCACCAGTTTGCATTTTGGATCAATGGTTATGCTGTGCTCGGCAAGTTCCCTAGCTACACCCTTCATGTCGGCAGGTTGCCAGGCAAGGATGTCCCTATTCTCATGGAGGATCTCGATGAGTGTGCTTTCCTATTTGGTATCCAGGTTCATCCCAATGGCGATGATCTTGGAGGCATCGCCTACCACAAGTTCCACTGGCTTGGTCTCAATGGCGGCCTTGAAGGCGGGATCAGAATCAGAAATCTGTTTCTTCGATGCCGGCATCTCTGAGGTGTCGACCTGGCTCTGGATCTCCTTGAATTCTTTGTCGTAGAGGACTGCTTCTGCAAAGGCTGCTTCTCCAATTTTGTAGTCCCTTTCCTTTGAAAATCTTCTGGCAATGGTGATGACACCGTTTGATCCAAGTATCTTGATCTTGTTTTAGACGAAGCATGGCTTGGCCATGAAGGAGTGGAAGATGTCACGTCCGAATATGACGTGGTACACACTCTTGATGGGGACCACTTCGAAGGTCACGCGCTCTTGGCGATAATTGTTGACATCACCAAAGGCGACCAGAAGGGTGATGCACGGATACGTCCATTTTTCATCACTATTTTATGTCATAATTTGCTGTTATTAATTGATATATTTCATATTAAGAGGTGATACTGATGTTATTTCATCTATTTTGCTTGTTGGATGACTTTTGGAGGATGAACTGCTGGAGTCAGGATTCTGATGGAAAAAGCGGTATCCAGATGCAATATTCGCGAAGATTGGAAAATTCCAGAAAATATATGGAAAATCCTATTTTTCTAGAAGACGAAGGAAGCCAGAAGGAGAGACAGAGATGGGCCACAGGGGGCCCACACTACCCCCTGGTGCGGGCCCCCTCGGTCCATGCCACCAGGTGGTGTGGTCACCCTGGCCCACCTCCTGCGTCGCCCCTTCGCCTATATCTTCTCCTCGAAACCCTAATACGAGGGGGGCGAACACAAAAAGATTCCGCAACCTCTGCGGGGCGGAAACTACAGAGAGAGAAAGAGCTCTCCGGCAGGCAGATTTCTGCCGGGGAAATCCCTTCCCGGAGAGGGGAGATCATCGCCATCAACACCGTCATCAAGATAGACTTCATCGGTATCATCATCATCATCCTCACCACCATATCCACCAACACCATCATCACCACTCCATCCCACTGTAACAATTGGGTTGAATCTTGCATAGTTCTTAGGGGAAACTTTCCCAGTGTTGATTACTTTTATAGTTGATGCTATTGAGTGGAACCATTGAATTAATGTCTATGTTCAGATTGTTATTCAGCATTATATCATCTCTGATCTTGATCCATATGATGCCTCGTGAGTAGTTCGTTTAGTTCTTGAGGACATGGGAGAAGTCATGTTGTTAGTAGTGGAATTGTGTTGAAGTAATATTCAATGGTTTGATATTTAAGTTGTGGTGCTATTCTTCTAGTGGTATCATTTGAACATAGACTACATGATACTTCACCATTTATGGGCCTAGGGGAATGCATTGTGTATTTGGCTACTAATTGTGGGGTTGCCGAAGTGATAGAAACCTTCACCCCCGTTTGGAAACCTTTGCACAAGGAAGTGTAGGATCTCAGAGTTTAATGTTGTGGTTAGGTTTTTATCTTAATTACTCTCTTGTAGTTGCGGATACTTGCAAGGGGTTTAATTACAAGTATGTATTAGTCCAAGTAAGGTTGGTACATTAGCATAGGTTCACCCACACAACAATATGAAGATTAATCAACAGTAAGGTTGGTACATTAGCATAGGTTGGTACATTAGCATAGGCGGTGTATTAGTCCAACCAAAGAAGATTAATCAACTATATGAAGCGGAAGCACTTGAAGTATTCCCATGTGTCCTCGAGAACGTTGGTCCTCATAAGTAATACAACCGGCTTGTCCTTTGTTGAAAAAAAGGATTGGGCCACTTGCTGCAGTTATTATTGTTGTCTTTATTTACTTGCACTTTATTTCTTTGCATTATCAAAAAACCCTAAAAATCCATTTGCTATGTATTTACAGAGAATTCCTGATCCAAACCACTAGTCAACACCTTCTGCTCCTCGTTGGGATCGGCACTCCTATTTATCGAAAGTACTATGATACACCCCTATACTTGTGGGTAATCAAGACTATTTTCTGGCGCCGTTGTCGGGGAGTGAAGCGCTATTGAAGAGTGGAACTGGTAAAGGAAACTTATATTGTGAGTATTGCTTTTATTTCGGTTTGTTACTTTGTTTCCAACATGGATAACCCACTTGGTTTCCTATTTGGGAAAGCTACTACCACCGCTAGGGTAGTAGATGAACCACCACCTACTGAAATAGATCCTTTTAAGATACCTACAAAAATTGTTGATCGTGTTATGGATAACTATTATTTTGGGATGGAACTATCCATCCTAGTGATCACTTGCTTTTTTATCCATGAATTATGTGGGTTGTTTAAGTGTGCAAGTACCACAACGGAACAAGTTAAGAAAAGGTTACTCTCTATATCATTGAAAGGAAGAGCTGAAGAATGGTATAAGCTTTTGAAGAATGGACAATCTATGGAATGGGAGGAAATTGTACCTCTCTTTTATTCTGAATTCTATCCTTGCAGTGAGATTCATAAGGATAGGAACCAAATATATAACTTTTGTCCTCGTGATGGAGAGAGTACAGCCCAAGCTTGGGGGAGATTGAAGTTACTAATGCTTAAATGTCCTATTCATGAGGTCCCTAATAATATTATTATTAGTAACTTTTATGCAAGGCTTTCTCTTCATGATAAAGATTTATTAGATGATTCTTGTGATGGATCATTCACACGTATGAAAGAAGAAGCTAAATGGGATGTCCTAGACCATATTCAAGAAAATACTGAAGCATGGGAGAATGAAAAAGGAAGAAAGTCAGGTATAAATAATGATTATGAATGCATTAAATATTTTATGGGAACTGATGAGTTTCATAATATTAGTAGTGAGTATGGTCTTGATTCTCAAAGTATTGCCAATATTTTTAAGGCCTTTGCCTCTTATATTGAAATTCCCCAAAAGGAGTGGAACAAGTACCATGCACCTTATAAAGATATTGTTGATCATGTCCTGCTAGAAATACTGAAGTTTATACTATTGATCATATTTTGCCTGAAACTTATATTGAGAAAATCCCTTTCCCTGCTAAGGTAAAGGAACATTCTATTATAGCTAATGTGGTTAGAAAAAGTATAAACAAAGCGCTAGAACCTGATGAACAAATAAATATTGAACCTGTAGTAGCCATTATGAAAGACCTTGTCACTAAGAATGTAGAAGATGGGCACATTATCTTTTGTGAAGATGCTTCTAATATTGTTTCACATCCTAGTAAAACTAGGAGAGCTAGTGTTCCTGTGCTTTCTGTTAGAATTGGTGATTATTGCTATTATGGTTTATGTGATATTGGTGCAAGTTCAAGTGCTATTATTTATGAGCTTTACAAAGAAATTATGCATGAAATTGGTCCTTGTGAACTTGAAGACATTGATGTGGTTATTCAGCTTGCTAATAAAGAAACCATTTGTCCAATTGTTTTTGTAAGAGATATGGAAGTTCTTTGTGGTAAGACCAAATATCCTGCTGATTTTCTAGTACTTGTTTCAGCAGCTAGTAAAACTTGTCCTATCATTTTGTGTAGACCTTTTCTAAACACTTGTGGAGCTATTATAGATTGTAAGAAGGATAAAATTTTAACTAAGTTTGATGGATAATCTTATGAGGTCAAATTTTACAAATTTTCTAAAGCTCCTTATGAAAATTAATTGCCTAATGATGATTTTAGAGTTTAACAACTTGATCCAGTTTTTAACCTTAAACCTCTGTTTGATGATTTTAAGTATGCTCATTCGGATGATAAGAATGTTTCTTGTGACAATTATATTGTTAACTTTATTCATAGTGCTACTGAAAGTTATTATGAGAGAGGGAAACATGGTTTTATGCATCTCAATAATATTAAGTTTCCCCGCTTTATGTTGAAATTTTTGAAGTTGCACTTGTTTTGTCTTCCTATGCTAGTGGCCTCTTGCTTAAATAATTTGTTTTTTTACAAAATTCCTTGTCATAGGAAGTGGGTTAGACTTAAATGTGTTGGATATTTGCTTCTTAATGCTCTCTTTCACTTCAAATCCATATCTCCTATGTGAGCATCATTGAAATTATTATGCCCATCTTAATGGCTATAAAGAAAGAGCTTTTGGGAGACAACCCATTTTAGTTTGCTTTTGGTTTTTGTTTCTTTGAGTCTTGGAGGTTATTACCTCTGTAATAACTGCTCCTTATCCTTTTTGTTTGGTTTTTTGTGTCAAGATTTGCCTCTTTTGAGAAGTAGGTGAGTTGTGGGAAGTTGCTGTCTTGAAACAGATTTTTGTGCTTCAATGTAAAAATTCTTGAAACATCCCAGTACGTCGGATGGAGCTGTAATTTTCTGTGCTTGTGCCCCAAGTTGTTATCAACTTTCGTTAGTTTTTCACTTTTTGATTTGAGCAACAGAATATTTTCGAAAAAATCAATCTTTACCTGCTGGTCTGCTTTGACAGATTTCTGCCATTTATTTGATTTGCCTCTTAAATCAATTTCCTTTTGAATTATTTGTGGGCTTTTGAAAGGAGTTCCTAGAGTAGTTTATGTTTTGATGGATTTAAGTTGAAATTGAACCCAAAGGTTCTTTACCTTGCATACACTGATGTTGCTAATGAAGATTGTGTGAAGCTTTGTACGAAAGAAATTTTTAAGTGTTGGAAGAGATTGATGTAAGGAGATGAAGAACGGTCAAAGGCTCAAACATTATATTTCTAGAGATTCTTATAATGAATATGTTGATAGTATTCAAGTGGTGACTCCAAAAGAATTTATTAGAGACCAAATCCAGGAATCTGTAGAGTCCGTTTTCGAATAGGTAAAAGTGCTGGAAATAAAAGGTTCGCAAAAAGCTTTTCTATTTATATTTTTGCAGTTTTTATTCCATATGGAAAATAACGAGTCGAAAGAGGGAAGGAGACGGAGCCCGGGTGGCCCACACCACCCAGTGGCACAGGCCCCACCTTGCCGTGCCACTAGGGGTTGTGACCACCCCGAAGCCCGTCTCCGTCCCGTTTTCGCCCAGTACCTTCCTTATGTCGTAAAACTTCATAATGTATAATCACCCGGTCCCCCGAGGTCCATATATCGTGTTCTCATCGTGTTTTTGTTTTGATATGTTTATGTCAGGCAAATTCTCAGTTTTGGAGCCACAATGTCTTCCTCTGGGTCACCCAAGGAGGATCCCTCCGCGAATATCATCAACCCGTACATGTATGCGTTGAAGATTCACCCCAAGGAGTTATTACTCAAGGAAGGGAAGGTACAGATAAAGGAGGTTCATGGCCCTAAAGGAGAAGAGAGTCTGGAAGATAGGATGGAAGCATTGGAGAAAGAAGTTTTTAGGTACAAGAAGATGGCAGAATGCAAAGTGGACGTCATTCATAAGATAAGTTCAGAACTCGTCACCGAGCACAAAGAAGAGACTGCCAAGCTTCAGGATGAAATCCTCTCGCTCCATCAGACCACCAACCAATTACAAGCACAACTCTATGACATGCAAAATCAAAACTGTGAGTATGAGGCTAGGTTTAAATGCATAAGTTTTGCTGTTAGTTTCAGCATATTGGAGACCAAGACATCTTTTGTGAAAGGGTAGCCTTTATCTTGGAAGTCTGATGATGAAAAGGAAACATCATCACCATCGAAGGAGTAATTCGTCATCAGGTTTTGGCATCCCCTTGGTTTGTTCCAAGATTGGGGGAGTGCTACGGTATCACATCATTATCTTTCATCTTTTTACCTTTTTAGTAGAGTCATATCATGAATAGATAAGTTATCATATAGGATGGTTTGCATTGTGGAAGTATCTCTCCTCTAGTTGGTTATCTATGTATCCCTTGGTGTGAGTGCCTTTATGGAATATTAATGAGAAGTTTCGTCATTTACTTTTTGCACATCTTATTTTAGTTTGCAACTTATGTTATATGATTGATCTTGGTGATTAGTATTGGTATCGCTTTGGGATAATCAAGTAAATTTAAATTGGTTTTGGCAAACCTAGCTCTAGTCAGTAGCAACACTTTTTGAGGGTTGGAAGGAAAAGAGAAAAGCACTTACAGGTATTTTAATTAATTTTCTTTCTTTCCTGATTGGCTCATAAGCTTAGTATTATTTAGTTAAGATCTTTTGTGTTTTCAAAGAAGATTTCATGTTTGTTTCTATCACTTGTATGTTTGCTTGTTTCGTTCAACTCTTATGCTTGCTACCCAGCCTAGCTAGCCAAGAACCTGTACTGAGAGGGAATGCTTCTCGTGCATCCAATCCTTGAACTTAAACCTATGCCATTTGTATCCACCGTATCTAACTATTAGCACTATTGATATTCCAAGTAAATTATCAAGTTTTATCTATCTTCCAAATTAAAAATTCTTCTATTATGTGAAAACTAGTTAGTAAAGCTCTCACAGACTTGATGGCACACCTTATTTTTCCTGCCCTTAATAAACTTGAACCATTGTGTCATCTATGTTGTATATTCTTGCACTTATAAGTTGGGAATTAGCAGAACCATGCTGTCATGGGGAACGCTTTCAATACCTGTACATATTACCCAGTTGATATCATGATCTTTTGTTTACGGATGTCGGCGGTATGAAAAAAAGGGGAGCTTGTAAGTCCATGGAGTTATGTATATGTGTTAGAGAAACACCTAGGCAGCTAGCCTAAGCCAAGCCTAATCATGGTGGAAACTTGTAGGATAACCATAGTGAGAAATCTATGAAGCATCCTCAGAAAAAAATATAGAAGAAAAAAAAGAGAAGATAAAAAAAATATGTACCATTCTCATGGTAAATATAAGGATCGCTGAGCTGCTCACTGTCTGTTGCCTTGCCATTTTGATATGGGATAGCTCCTGTGTCATGGGGCAAGGGGTACCCCGTTGGCGGTTCTCTATGATAACATATACTTACAATGACAAGAACTTGCTTGTAAGTAAAGTTGAGTAGCATGAGGAACGACCCTCATACTCAAGGGTCATGAGATTGCCAACTTATGATTTATCAAGCATATACTCCATATTTGTTCACTTTAACCTTAATCACCTCAAGATTCTTATGATAGGGGCAATGAGAGCTCAAAGATAGTAAGTACCATAATATTTTGGAATCTCTTTATGAAACTTGAAATCCCTGCTTCCCTCTGCGAAGGGTCTATCTTTTACTTCTTAGTTGAGTCAGTACACCTATTCCTTTCTTTCTCCAGCAAGCATTTGAGTTGTTGTGATTCAATCATTCATATGATGATTTATTCAATCATGTTTCTTGTCTTCCTTGTTTTGCACATTGCTCTTATCTAAATGAATATTACTTTGAATGTTATCATTCTGAAAAGCCCTTTATGTTTGAGCAAAAGGACTCCTGTTATAAATTTCATTTCAAAAGCTTTGCTTGAAAACCATTTATGATTTTTCAACTGTTCTCTGACCAAGAACAAAGTTTGCCATTACCAATTATGATTTGTCTTTATGCATCTTTATTGTGACTCCCATACTCATTTCAAGTTAAGTTATATAATGGTGAGTTGTTTTCTATTATGATCTGTGTATTGGTAAATGTGATGCTTCTTGTCTGTATTCTTTTTATTGACACTTCACTCCATAAACATGTGGTCATGTTTAGTGAGCTTAGTTTTCGCTTGGGGACAAGTGAGGTCTAAGCTTGGGGGGAGTTGATACGTCCATTTTGCATCACTATTTTATATCATAATTTGCTGTTATTCATTGATATATTTCATATTAAGAGGTGATACTTATGTTATTTCATCTATTTTGCATGTTGGATGACTTTTGGAGGATGAACTGCCGGAGTCAGGATTCTGATGAAAAACGGTGTCCAGATGCAATATTCGCGAAGATAGGAAAATTCTAGAAAATATATGGAAAATCCTATTTTTTCCAAAAGACGAAGGAAGCTAGAAGGAGAGGCGGAGATGGGACACATGGGGCCCACACCACCCCCTGGCGCGCCCCCCCTGGGCCGTGCCAACAGGTGGTGTGGCCACCCTGGCCCACCTCCTGTGTCGCCCCTTCGCCTATATCTTCTCCTCGAAACCCTAATATGAGGTGGGCGACCATAGAAATATTCCTCCGCCTCTACGGGGCGGAAACTACAGAGAGAGAAAGAGCTCTCCGGTAGGCAGATTTCTGCCGGGGAAATCCCTTCCCAGAGAGGTGAGATTGTCGCCATCAACACCGTCATCAAGCTAGACTTCATCATGGATCATCATCATCACCATCCTCACCACCATCTCCACCAACACCATCATCACCACTCCATCCCGCTGTAATAATTGGGTTCAATCCTGCATAGTTCTTAGGGGAAACTTTCTCGGTGTTGATTACTTTTGTAGTTGATGCTATTGAGTGGAACCATTGAATTATTTTCTATGTTCAGATTGTTATTCATCATTATATCATCTCTGATATTGATCCATATGATGCCTCGTGAGTAGTTCATTTAGTTCTTGAGGACATGGGAGAAGTCATGTTGTTACTAGTGGAATTGTGTTGAAGTAATATTCAATGGTTTGATATTTAAGTTGTGGTTCTATTCTTCTAGTGGTGTCATGTGAACATCGACTACATGATAGTTCACCATTTATGGGCCTAGGGGAATGCATTATGTATTTGGCTACTAATTGTGGGTTTGACGGAGTGATAGAAAACTTCACCCGCGTTAGGAATTCTTTGCACAAGGGAGTGTAGGATCTCAGAGTTCAATGTTGTGGTTAGGTTTTTATCTTAATTACTCTCTTGTAGTTGTGGATGCTTGCAAGGGGTTTAACAAAAGTATGTATTAGTCTAAGTAAGGTCGGTACATTAGCATAGGTTCACCCACACAACACCTATCCAACCAAAGAAGGTTAATCAACTATATGAAGCAAAAGCATTTGACAGTATTCCCATGTGTCCTCGAGAACGTTTGGTCCTCATAAGTAGTACAACCGGCTTGTCCTTTGTTGAAGAAAGGATTGGGCCACTTGCTGCAGTTATTATTGTTGTCTTTATTTACTTGCACTTTATTTCTTTGCATTATCAAAAAACCCTAAAAATCCGTTTGCTAAGTATTTACAGAGAATTCCTGATCCAAACCACTAGTCAACACCTTCTGTTCCTCATTGGGATCGACACTCCTATTTATCGAAAGTACTACGATACACCCCCTATACTTGTGGGTCATCATGCACCCAATGGACCGAGCTTCCTGGCCAGGAACTATGCCATGAAACACGATGCTTGTCCACCTTAGGTTGGTCTCCATCAATTTCATCGTGTGTAGTATATCCTGGTACATGATGTTGATGCTGCTTCCACTATCCACAAGGCACTTGGTGAACTCGCAACCGTCAATGAGGTGGTTGATGACCATGGCATACTAGTTCTTTGTTGGAACAAGGTCATGGTGATCCTTCCTGTCCCATGTGATTGGAACTTCCAACCAGCACAAATACTAGGGAATTGGGGGTAGGGTGGCCATCAGTATCAACAGCAAGGTATTTTGTGCCCGGACAGTTGGGGTGCTAAGGAAAGTGTTATAGATAAGGGCTTTCTTCTCGAAGGGGTTCTTGCCTTTGTCATCGCCCTTGTTGGCGTGCTTGGGGTCTACGTCCTCGTACATGTCACTTGAATCCCTAGACTCCTCTTCCTTCTTCTTCCCTTTGCCCTTGCCTCACTATCTGTTATTCTGGCTTCGCTTGTACCCGGACTCTGGGTCTTCCTTGAGATCGTTAACAAACTTGCATTGGCGGTCGGTGTGAGTAGATTTTCCATTGGCATCGAGGTGTACGAAGCACAACATATCACAGTACTCCTCGTACGTCTCGGTAACGCGGGGCGCTGTCGAGGTAGTTTCACTACTACGTTGCTGCCCACGACCAGCCCCCGGCCTCGGCCACACTGTCCGCCATCACCTCTGCCTGCAAACGCCATGGCGACCATGTCGAAAGCTGGCTTTTCTTCTGGTGAATTCTTCTGCTTATTGTTGTTGTTCCTCTTGGCTAGGGTTGTAATAGCTATTTCTGGCAAGGAGCCACGAGCGTCATTGTAGACAGCCGCGAACTTACTGGCCAAGGAGATCAACTGAGTGAGATCCAGGTTGTGATTGTCCTACATGCGCTTCAACTTATGCCGGAGCAAGGTGCCCTTTTCCAATCCATCAATGTAGGCAGCCATAGTAGTCTAACCATGAACTCTCGCGCATGATTTTTTCATATCCAACCAGTGGGAGAGGTACTCTCAAGATGTCTCGTCCTTTTCCTAGACGCACCGTTGCAAATCGTCGACAGTGCAAGGACGCTTGTACATACCCTCGAAATTCTTGGTGAACGCTTCATGCATGTCTAACCAATTGCATATGGACTTCTCCGTCATGTCGTCGATCCATTGGCGAGCAGTGCCCGTCAACATCAATGGGATGTACTTGACAATGGCACTGGGGTTTCCCCCGGTGATCTCGATTGCTTTGCTGTAATCCTGTAACCACGTAGCTAGCCTGGCAGTGCCGTCATAGAGCTTGATCGTCCTGTCAATCCAGAAACCCTTGGGGTAAGTTGTGGCCCGTATCATAGGGCCAAAGCAACATGGTCCCAAGTATTGTCCTTCCCGGGCCTCCTAAATCTTGTCCAAATGTGAACGTGCATCGTATGGATTCAGGTTTTTTTTCTTGTCACCACCATGGGAACGGCTGCATGAGCGACGCGGTCCTCCTCCGCCATGGTGGCTGCTAGGTGGCGACGAAGGTGGAGGTAGTGGTGGGTTATCCTTCTCGCTATTTCCCTCATGTGACCCTTCACACCAGTCGCGGTTGCTTGTCAGATGCGGGGGAGGGGGGGTGGTCATGGTGTGACCTGCTCCTATGCTCGTGGTTGCCACTGTGATATCCGTCAAGACGAGGCTGATCCACATTTTCACGGTTGACGATGCCGCCCTGGGGGCGTCTAGGTGGAGGCATGATCGTGCGGTGGTGAGACTTTGGGTATTCGTCATTCTAGGAATATCGGGGTGGTGGGGGAGAGCAATAAGGGTGATCCTTGCCTCCATGGTCGGAAGATATGGGGATAGCAACAGCCCTGTTGCATGCATCCCTCCGTCTTTGTTCTGATGAATCTGCTTGAGATCCGACATCATGATGAGATCTTGCCCTTTGCTGCTTTGGAGCGCTAGACTGGCAATATGCCGGGTCATACTCTAGCCTCTGAGAGGTGGCCTTCTCCTGTTTTTTGATAACCTTGGCGACGAGGCCATAGACCTGATCCACATCTGCGGGTGATCTATCCTGCTCCAGTAGAGTGTTGGCGATGGCCAAGTTGAGGGCGGGCGTAGGCATTACTTGCTTTCCATCCTTGTCAATGTATGGCTTAGCTTACGCCGGCTTCGAAGGAGCCTACCCCAAGTTGCGTCGTATGACAGGATCGTTGACGATGTGAGCCGAAGCTTTCCTGTTCTTCTGCTGCTTGAGCAGAGTCTTGTACTCGGCCTCCATGGCTTTAGCCACGTCCATCGATTTCTATGCCTTGTCCAGATATTGATCTAACTTTGCGCCTTGTTCCGCGATGGCCTGCGACACCTCTAGTAGTTGCTGGCACTTCTCATCGAGCTGGACAACATTCTGTATATGGGCCACGGTCATAGGCTCGACGAGAAAATTGTTGTACATCACTCTATCAGCTGGAGTGATTTGGGCAGCCGCAGACTGATATGTTGAAAACGTATCTATAATTTTTGATGTTCCATGCTTGTTTAGTATCTACTTTTTCTTTGCTTTGTCTACACTTTGAGGTGTTTTTATATGTTTTTCTAGACTAACCTATTAAAAAGATGACACAGTGCCAGTTTCCTGTTTTCTTCTGTTTTTGGTTCCAGAAAAGGCAGAAAATCAATATTCTCGGAATTGGACGGGACAAAATCCAAAGTCAATATTTTACCGTGGGGAACACGAGAATCTGAGGCAGGGGATCCACCAGGGGCCACACCTAGCCACGCGGCTGGGCCCGGCGCCTAGGGGGAGGGTGCACCGCCTCGCCTCTTCGCCTATAAAGACCCCCCGATACCAAAACCCTAAGTACCTGATCAATATTCCATGAAACAGTCTATAGCCGCCGCCATCGTCGTCCCTTGATCGAGGGGGGATCTGAAGCTCTTCCCGGCACCCTACCGGAGGGGAGATCATCCCGGAGGCCTTCTTCTTCATTATTCCAACCTCCGGTATGAAGCGTGAGTAGTTCCACCTTGGACTACGGGTCCATGTAGTAGCTAGATGGTTGTATCTCCTCCTTTGTGCTACCATGTTTAGATCTTGTGAGCTCGGTTCATGATCATGATCATCTATTTGTAATCATGCGTGTTGTGTTTGCGGGGATCCGATGGATATTGAGATTACTATGTCATATTGATTAATGGTTTTGTCTTATTGATTCTATCATGTCTGTGTTGTTTGAGATCTTGCATGCTCTCCGTTTCTAGTAGCTATCTTGTCCAAGTATATGATAGTGACTCCAAGAGGGAGTATTTATTCTTGATAGTGGGTTCATGCCTCTATTTAATCTAAGGGAAGTGACAGAAATCTCTAAGGTTGTAGATGTGTTGTTGCTACTAGGGAGAAAACAACAGTCTCTTGTTCATGGAACAAGTGGATTGTTTACCTTACACACTTTGCTTAAAGCAGTTATCCGTTGCTTGCAAGTTAATACTGGAGGGGGTTCGGATGATAACCTGAAGGTGGATTACTAGTCATATATGCAGTTGGATGGCGGTCTATGTATCTTGCTGTATGGCCCAATCGAATCTCATAGGATCATGAATGTCTAGTATTGCATTGTTATGCCTTGCTTAGTCCTGTCAATTGCCCTGCTGTAATTTGTTTACCCAGCATGCCATGTTTGTTTATCTTAAGGAGAACACCTCTAGTGAACTATGGACCCCGGTCCAATCTTTACCATTGATACATCTTCCACTGTTACTGTTTACTTTCTGCAAACCAATATTACCTTCCACACCATACATTTAATCCTTTGTTTTCAGAAAACCGGTGAGATTGACAACCTCACTGTTCATTGGGGCAAAGTCTTGAGTTTGTGTTGTGCAGGTTTCCAAGTTGCTAGCAACACCTTTGAGTTATTTCCTCCCTCCTACTGGTTCGATAACCTTGGTTTCTTACCGAGGGAAGAACTTGATGCTGTACTCATCATACCTTCCTCTTGGGGTCTCCCAACGAAGCTCTATAGTGATCTGAGCCACATCATAGACGTAGATGGTAGTGGCGGCAGATTGTGGGGTTGGCGTTGCTTGGACCGGTAGGGAGTTCCTGCGGCTGTTGAGCTGGGATTGATGGAGAGGGCATGTCCTTTGCCTGAACATTGTCTGTGTTATCAGTTGGTCCCTTCCCGTTGTCCCACGACTTAGACAGAGCTGCTTCGGTTTGATCTTCTTCCATCATACTCCTGATGGTGACGAACACCTAGCGGGATGTGACGGCCTTGTCGGCCCGCTCCTCGCTATTGATCTCCTCCTCCATATCCTTCATGGAAGAGTCGAGATCTTCCGGGTTGACGTTGATCTCCTCCGAGTCTATGCTAATGTCGGCATAAAGCACATCCAAGATGGAGTCAGATGGGTGCGGGAGCTTCTTCGATGGTGGAGGACGATGCTGAGGAAGTGGGACCATTGGGCGGTGGCGGAGGTGGCCCGGGTAAGGCGATAGGACCGTCCTAGGCCATGTAATCAGCAGCAGAAAAACTGTTAATAGTGTTGACCATCTGCTTGAAAGTAAGGGTCCCGGTGGCCTGTTGCCTCCTGAGAGTATGTTGGAGAAGTGTGCCACGGTCTAGCCCTTCGACGAAGTGGTAGACATCGTCATCATTTGGGTAGCCCTCCATATTGGCTTGTATCCGAAGCCATCTGGCGAGGTAATCTTGGGGGTTTCACCCTCTCTATGAATGCAACGAGCCAGATCGAAGATGGTTACCACGTCGATGAACTGCGATCGCTGCTTTCCAGAAGCACGCTTTAACCCGGCGAATTCCCAGTGATCTTCCACCATTATATCCTGCACATGGGCGGTTTGGGTGGGCCTTGAATTTTTCTGATCTAAGCCGGCAAACTCCAAAGAGAGATCCAACTTCAATCCTTATGCGAACATGTCCTGCCTCGAGGCGCTCCGTGCGGGCCTTGACGATCCTCCGACTTCTAGGGAACTAGTTCCCCAGTCGGTTTCGCTGATGAAGAGGTGGATGTCCTCGATTGGAAAAATCAAGCAGCGGGTGGGGTTCATCTTCACCAGGATCTAGAACTCGTCAGGGGGGACAATGAAAATGTTTCCGGAGAATAGAACACAACGATGGCTATAGTTTTGCCGATTCCCGCGGAGAGCTTGGACCTCACCTGTTGTAGAGCTTGAAGCACCTCTTGCCCCACGGTGGGCGCCAACTATCATGGTATTGTCGACGAGTATGCCATGGAGGGGTACTCATAGTGCGTGTTTAGAGATGTGGGGGAAGGCGGTAAGTTGGAGGGTACGAGGTAACACAGCTTACCCAGGTTCAGGTCCCATGACGGTGGCGGAACCCTACTCGTTCTATAAATCACTATAAGGGTAATACACCGAGTTACATGGATTGGTTCCCTGTGCGAGGTGTTCTGTTGAACTATGTAGGTTTTTGTGCCCTAAAGGCTCCCAGAGGTCCATCTTATAAAGACGCTAGATCCTAGGGTTACAGGGAAAAGTCCCAGTCAGACAGGGTACAGATTTCTACACTAATACTAACTAGACTTCATGTCTTGCACTCCAAGACTCCGAGTATGTCAGTAACTCCATCATAGCCTTCCTTTATCCGGCATGGGCCTCCCTTCTGGATCCATCTAACTGGGATGCCCAGCAGGCCATGGACATTTCTACCAACTATGGGCCACCCGGGTTATCCGGATTAGAGACACGCTATGGTGATACCCATTTAACATATCCCCAACAGCCCGCCCAATGGTTGTTACACCCTCTGACTTTGAAGTGTTTTGGTCGCAATTTCATCATACAGACTCCGATTGAGGTGTTATTTGGCTCATTGGATTCATATGGACGAAGGCTACAACACCATGGCCTTGGATATTCATTTGGAGTTGATGTAAAAATTTACTTCTTCCTCTCCTCAAATGGCTAAGTCTGGTGCCTGCAGCTCCTCTATATTGCATCCTCTTGGCTCCGTTTATCCATGATTCTTCATAGCACCTACACACAAGTCAAAGAAAAGAAAAAGGTAATAAAATCCTACTAGACTACTAATTGTGCAAAGTCCATGTGAAAATGAATGAAAACTAGTAATCATACATAATATGCATAGTTATAGCTAGATGTACCAGGTAATGAGTGACGATATGAATAATTTATATACTTAAATATGATCCAATTTTGGACTCATCATGCATCTAATGTCCTGGAGTGACCTAGATAAAAGTATAAGAAAAATGAAAGGGCACAGTAATTGTAACACCCTCAGATCGACCCTATGCAAGTTTTAGTGATTCCCACCAAACCCGCATAGAAATGATTCAAAGGTGCCTACCAGGCACTTTCGTGCGGGTGGAAAATGAAGTAATACCATTTCACATTAGTCCTCGATGGAACCCACAGAACAGATACATATACAACACGACTCAATGAGTCAAGAATACATATATACAGTACAAAGATCCAAATCACCTTGTAAACGATACAACGTCCGAGTACGGACAAGATGCAAATTGAGCTAAGAGCCCTGAAGAATAACCAATGGCGTCCATAACCCTACCCAGGCCAAGCTAGAAAGGTAACCCTACTAACGACGTTGATCTCAAAACCTGCTACAACAAAAGGGGTGCCGACAAAGGGCAAAGGAAAAAGAGAGAGGTCAGTACTGAGGCTAGTACATGGTGAGTCTTAGAATTTAGAGGTCCTCTCCTAGATAGGTATGATGGACTGATGCGGCAGCAACGCATGCGCTAAGAAACCTATAGAGTCTCGATATATCTAGCGTCTATCAGAGAGGAACAAGAAAGACCTAATCGGATCAAACCTGATACTATCTCCAAGCATACCCATCTTGGTATTCCCCCTCTAGACCAAATGAGAAAGTCATACCGAGGAAACAATCACAGTTGGCAATTTTTCTCATTCCATTAAAGTTGCAGCAATTACTAGTCAGATATAGATAGCATGAGTCATCCTGATATCATAAGCAGTGGGCAATTTTAGTTAACCATTCCGTTGTAGTTACAATACTTAGTAGTCATATACATATAGCATGAGGCATCCCAATTCCACCAGTTGCTGGTACTTTTATTTAGCCATTACATTGTAGTGAAGCTGATTACTAGTCATTCCAAAGTCAAACTTATAGTACTACTTTAGTTATAGTTGTCTATGATCGAGATACTGTGCTCCAAGTCATCCATAATCGCGGAAATGGTTTTCAGAAAGATTTACCCTGCAGGGGGCACAAATAGCAACACACGCATGATCAATCTCGGAAAAACCAAATGAAAACCCAACGAGGCAGCACGACTAAGCAATTTCAAGATTCATATAATATTTCAGGGGGACACCCCACTAAGCTACCCGCTACAAAGTTGGCCGGCTCCGAGATGTACCTAGAGGTTTGTGACGACGGCTATAAACGACTAGGAACCTGAAAGAGTGACTGGGCTTGTCGATACCGCGAAAATGTGGCACGGGGTTCCAAAATATTACAGTAGTAAACGCCCTCCACATGCAATAGTAGTAAATAAAGCGGTAGCATGGCATAAGTACAAGATAGTTATAAAGCCCCAAACTACTTTGTGGTCCCAAGAAATCAGATATGATTCAAGCTCTCGCTAAGGGGATTCATGGTCCGACATGCAGATAGTGCGAATAGTCAAGGAACAGGTATCAAGTACTCGGGGTCCTACGGGACACAAGTGGGCGGTTAAAAACCATATCACATCTATTGCCCACCGGTGCCTCTGCATTAGTTATAACTATTCCCATCAATTTAATATCAAGTTGTAATTTGAGTCATGATCATCTCCAACATTAAGCATATGGTAACCTTCCAACAACTATGCAACTTGACGACACGAGAAGCACCTGAGCAAGCGACTATGACACGCAAGGCCGACTATCTACCAAACAACAGGTAATAGGATGTGTCCAAGGCAATATAGAGGCTGCAAGGGATATCACGGGTACGAAAACTAGAGCATTGCAACACAGTTAGAAATACATCAAAAGGAGTAAGTAAGACTATAAAAGTAAAATAGGTAAAAAGGGGGAAAATGCTCGCCCGAAAACATTGCCGAAGGTTCATCCAAAGATCAGGACGACACTCGCATCAACTCGTCGGCCTAATCCGTGAAGAAGCAAATCACTAGAAGAAACACTAGATGACTATTTAATACTATGGCAGAAGATCGGGAATGATGCATGTACGATGTATTACATGGAAAAGATGCGATGCAACTAGGCAATATTAAGCGAAACCGGGACCCTGACAATTAACAAATAGGTTCATGTTGTTTAGATACCCCGCAATTTAAATGTTGTCTTAACAAGGAAAAATAGTGGCATAGTTTAGCTACACAAATTTAAATGGAGCCAATATAAGACTAGATTTGCCCGCATATGGTCTCCATATTTAGTTATTAGATGAACCGACTAAAAGCCCCCAAACAACATGATATGAATGCAAGCATGAAAATTTTATATGCAACAAGTCAAATATCATATTATAAAAATATGGGGGTCGAAAAAGGGGTCACACATGGATGGGGGCTCGGCGATCTTGGACTCCAAGGGTTTGGGGATCGGTCTTCGAATTGGCTTCGGGGTCTTCGGATCTAGGTAGGAAAACTTGGCGTTCCGGGCACCTTTGGGTCAATGGTCTTCGGTTCTAGGATCGGACTTCGTGTTCCGTGAAGGAGATTATGGATCCTATCTTCGATGTTGATACAAATTCCAAAATGACACACAAAGTTCCATCAGTGGCTTGAGAGTCGCTCTTTGTTGCGAAGATCTTGTCGGAACTAGAGGCATTGATCTCAGGTAGCCTGGTCTTGACTGCGCCAAACTTGAATGTACTCAGCTTCACGACGGAAGCTAACAGGGAACCACACGGTACTATTGTGTCTACCCATGCGCATACACACTAGAGGGGAAAATAGGGAAGCAACCATCAAGCTGAGCACACGCGGGGCAGGATCGAGGTCCAGGCCAGCAAAATAGAGGAGGAAGGTGGCTCCAGCAGTGGAGAGAAGCGCTCGGTGACGGGGATGCCTAGTGGCCGAACGCGCTTGGGGTGGCCGCGGCGGCGTGACGCGGAACTCAAGGCAGTCGGGTCGCCGAGGTTGGGGCCGGAGATGATGGTGTGGGCAACAGGGATGAGCAGGCGGCAGGTGCTCATGGGACTTGATGATAGGAAGGGGGTCCACGAGGCGGCTACATGGCGCAGGCGAGGCCTCCGAGGGGCGCGCGGCAGCGCTCAAGGCGGAGGCCGATGCGGTCAACGATGAAGGCTCGTAGGGCTGGCGCTGCTTACAGAGGGAGGAAGGAGAGACCATCACAGGTTAGAGGCAAGGTGGCAGTCAGCGGTGCGGCAGAGAGAGGTGCTCTGGGCGGCAGAAGAAGGCGAGCCGGGGAGGGGTAGCCGATGGAAGCGGATGCGGGCTTGGTTTGGTGAGGGAGGGAGAGGGGAGCGCGAGGTGAGAGGAAAGTAGGGGTCATGTGATACGATCGAGGCGGATATCGGTCGCACGGGGTGGGGCCAGTGATCAGGAGGCCTAGGCGAGCGGAGAGGATCGGGTGCGCGATGCTGCGACGAGCGAGAGGCGTGTGTGCGCGTGTGTTTTCCTGTGTGCGTGGTGTCATGTTGGGGTGGGTTGGTTGGTGTGAGTTTTGGCTGGGTGGTACGGTGTCACATGCGAGTGTAGTGTGCGGGCCGTGTAGGATTTGTGTGTGGGGTGTGCTGTAGCACCCCGGATAAAACCACTACTAGAAAATCGCCTATCTTTATCTCTATGCATCATCATGACATTAGCATACATATTTCTGCACTAAACTATTTTTCCCGAAAGCCTATCTTTGTTTCTAATTATCCCCACCTCTATTCAAATTATAAAACCTTCAGTCTTGCGGAATATATATTGTTTGTCTAAAAATATTTACAAAAGGCTTTTGAAATAACACATAACAAAATAATAATAATATATAAAACAAATCGTATCGACCAGGAGGCAGTCCAGCCGGCCAGGCCAGAGGCCCAACCGGCCGAACCACCTACTACCCGGCCCATCTAAAATAAAATCAAAACCCTAGAAAACCAAAACCTAACCCTAGCCCCTAGCCCTCCCCGCCGTCACCTCTCCCTGGACCAAACGCACACACGCCACACGCGCGTGGCCACCCAGAAACATGCACGCATGAACCCGGAGGACAAGCCCACCTCGCTCGCCCGCTCCTCACCCTGGACCTACCTCCCCGCGATCCCCCACCTCTCCCCGCTCGACCCCCACCCCACGAGACACTCCTTCTTCCCATATGCAAGCTCCCGAGCGCCGCCGCCTGGGCCTCTCCTGAAGGGAATATGCCCTGAGAGGCAATAATAAAGTGTTTATTATGTGTATTCCAAGTATATGATAGATGTTTATTTTGCATGCTATAATTGTATTAATACGGAAACGTTAATACATGTGTGTTTAATAAACAAACAGAAAGTTCCTAGTTATGCCTCTCTCATAAACTAGCTCGTTGATTAACAAGATGATCAAGGTTTCCTGATCATGGACATTGGATGTTGTTAATAATAGGATCACAACATTAGTGTAATGATGTGATGAACATTCATCCGAAGTATAGCATTACGATCAAAGTCACTGAGTTTATATTGCTATAACAACTTACGAAGTGATCCTAATCCTTAGACCATGAGATCATGTCAATCACTAACACCAGAAGAGTTTCTTGATAACATCAAACGTCACACCATAACAGGGTGATTATAAAGATGGATTCAGAACTAATAAAGTGTTATGTTGAGGCTCATGGATCGAGAGTGGAATTTGTTCATCCCGATGACGGATAGATATACTCTGTGCCCTCTCGGTGATATCACATTGATTAGCTTGCAAGCAAGTGATTTGATCACTAGAATGTTATATCACGGGAACAAGAAAAGAGTGCATGTCGGTAACGAGATCAAACTAGGTATGGAGATACCGATGATCGAATCTCGGACATGTAATATATCGTGAAACAAAGGGATTAAGATACTAGCGTAAAAGGTTCCAACGATCACAAGAAAGTCATGTTGAATGTGTGGGAGTCAGTATGGGTCTCCAGATCCCGCTTCTGATTATTGATCCGAGAGGGGTCTCGGTCATGTCCGCATTATTCACGAACCGTAGGGTGACACACTTAAGAGACACCGACATCCAATTGGAGCAAATGTTTCATGCCGAAAGAATAAACAAGCGCAGGAATTTATTTCACTAGATACCGAAACAGGTTTTCGGGTGAAATTGCATAAAGTGGTTATGCATGTGAAATGGAATTCTAGCAAGGGGTTATTTTTGAATGTTTGTCATTAAAGTAATTGACAAAATTCTGAATAAAATAAAAGAGTTTTATTTAATGAGAGTTTGCATTAAATTTGGTGGAAATTTAATGGGAATTTGAGTGGACTTTTGAGTGGAGAAAATTGAAGGGCCATTTTGTGAGTGGAGTGTCCACCCACATGAATGAAGGAGGGGAGGGGGCAGCCCCCATGGCCGGCGGCCACCCCTTGGGTGCCCCCTCCTCCTATAAAAGGAGCCCCCCTCCTCACTTGTCTCTCACACCTCCTCGTGAAGGATCTCTCTCCCCCTCTAGAATTTATCCCCCATGGTCTCGGACTAGCGAGATACATGTTCCCGGTGGCTATTCGGCAAGAAAGAGTTGTGCTTCCGCTGCATCGCTGGAGCGAGGAGGCGGAGGTTGCTCGGTGCCTCGAACATGTGTGCGAGCACGGATGCACTGCTGATTTGCGGCGCTAGGACTTCCTCTCGATCTTGAGATCGGCAAGAGATCGTCTACATCAACCACGAGTTGAACTCGTTAAGCTTTGTCGGTCTTCAAGGGTATGTTCTCTACGGATATACATCCGCCCGTTGTTTGTATCTAGTAGATAGATCTTGGTACATAGTTCCCATCGTTGGAAATTTTTTGTTTTCTATGCTGCGAACCCTACAGTGGTATCAGAGCCGGATCTATGCATAGATACTTTACACGGGTAGTACACATATGAGTATGTGGGCGATGATGATCATGTTGTTGCTCCTTTGTTGTAATTTTGGATATTGGTGGCATAGTGGGATGAAGCGGCCCGGACAAACTTTACATGTCCTCTCACATGAGACCTGTTCCACGCTTAACATGCAACTAGTTTGCATAAGTGGCTAGCAGGTGTCTATCTCTCCTACTATAGTCAATATCTATTTTGCAAGCGAGTTGTAAACAATTTGATTATCCTTGTTCTGGTTCATGTTCGTAGGTAAGAACGGTTCTATCTCGAAAGCCCTAAGCCACGTAAAACTTGCAATGGATAAATTAGAGGCGTCTAGTTTAGATTGTTGCTGGGCTAGTGTTATGATATGGTAGTATTGTAAGTAGAAGTATGAGATGATACTCTTACAACACACATAGCGTGTAAACTCCATAGACCTTGGATTTACACATATAGGTATGATAGTGATCATACCACGATGCACATGATAGAGATCATATGCGGGAACCATAACATTTCACTAATAAACATGTGATGTTTGATAGCATCTTATATTGCTTGTTTAGCGCTTTGTTAGCATAATAAGATGATCCCTCATTTAAATATCAAGATAAGAATGTGTTCTTCCTTTAGTATGCACCGATTATGTTTCGTTGCTCCAAGACATCACGTGATGATCGGGTGTTCTTGGATCCACGACCATATTTCGGGTGTAAAAGCGATTACACCTTGAATACTAAGGTTCTAACTTGGCGAGCCTAGCATGTACAGACATGGCCTCGGAACACGGACCGAAAGGTTAAGCATGAGTCATATAGTTGATATGATGCCCATTTGATGCTCGCCTTTGAAGCTATACCGACTCACGTGATGATCGGACTTGGTATAGTGGATTTGGTTCATGTAATCACCAAAAAGGCACGAGGGATGTCGTTTTTGAGTGGGAGTTCATTCGTAATATGGATTAGTTGAACTCAATCTATCATACACTTAGTCTAAACTTTACAAATTCTGTTGTAGATGGCACCACCTGCTTTTAATTTCAATGTGTTCATGGAGAAAGAGAAACTAGCAACGAACGGTAGCAACTTTACCGAATGGGCCATGAATTTGAGGATTCTCCTCTCTGCTACACAAAAGCAATATGTGCTAGAAGCGCCGTTAGGCCCCCCACCTTTTGACGATGCCCCTGACAAGGAGAAGAATGTCTATCAGACTCGTCAGGAGGACCACAACTTAGTTCATTGTGGCATATTGTATGGGCTAGAGCCGGAACTTCGAAAGCGTTTCGAAAATGGAAATGCATTTGATACAATGGGTGAGTTGAAAATGATTTTCGACACACATGCTGCTGTAGAGAGCTACAACGCTTCAGAAAAGTTCTTTAGCTGCATGATGGAAGAGCACAACTCCGTTAGTGAGCATGTACTCAAGATGTCGGGTTACGCCGATAAGCTTGTGTCCTTGGGAATATCGATTCCCATTGACTTAGGCATCCATCGTGTTCTGCAGTCTCTGCCACCTAGCTATAAGAGCTTTGTGATGAACTATAATATGCAAGGCATGAAGAAGTCTCTCCCCGAGCTTACACAATGCTTAAAACTGCAGAAGTGGAGATCAAAAAGGAACATCAAGTGTTGATGATCAATAGGAACACTGGTTTCAAGAAAGACAAGAAGGGAAAACGGAAGGGAAGTAAGGGCGGCAAGCCTGTTTCCGCACCTGAAAAGAAACCCCGAGTTAGACCTAAGTCTGATACCGAGTGTTACTATTGTAAGGGGATCCCTTTGGGCATAAGCGCCCCAAGTATCTGGCGACAAGAAGCCGGCAAGGCAAACAAAGGTATATATGATATACATGTTATTGATGTGTACTTGACTAGTGCTCGCAGTAGCACCTGGGTATTTGATACCGGTTCAGTTGCTAATATTTGTAACTCGAATCAGAGGCTGCGGAACAAGCGACCGCTAGCAAGGGGTGAGGTCAAGATGCGTGTCGGCAATGGATCAAGCGTTGATGTGATCGCCGTCGGAACGCTACCTCTCCACTTGCCGTCAGGATTAGTTATAAACTTGAATAATTGTTATCTAGTGCCTGCACTGAGCATGAACATTGTATCTGGATCGTGTTTGATGCGAAGTGGTTATTCATTTAAATCCGAGAACAATGGTTGTTCCATTTATATGAATGAAATCTTTTATGGTCATGCACCGATGATGAATGGTTTATTTCTTTTAGATCTCGATGATAATGTTACACATATTCATAATGTTGATTCTAAGAAGATTAAACTTAATGATGATATATCTGCATATATGTGGCACTGCCGTCTAGGTCATATTGGCGTTAAACGCATGAAGAAGCTCCATTCGGATGGACTTTTGGAATCACTTGATTATGAATCATTTGATACATGTGAGCCATGCCTTATGGGCAAGATGACTAGAACGCCGTTTTCCGGTTCAATGGAACGGGCGACAGATTTATTGGAAATCATACATTCTGATGTATGTGGTCCAATGAGTGTGTCGGCGCGAGGTGGATATCGTTATTTTGTTACTTTCACGGATGATTTGAGTAGATACGGTTATATCTACTTGATGAAACACAAGTCTGAAACCTTTGAAAAGTTCAAGGAATTTCAGAATGAAGTGGAAAATCATCGTAATAGAAAGATCAAATTTCTACGGTCCGACCGTGGAGGTGAGTATCTAAGTTACGAGTTTAGCACTCACATGAAAGAGTGTGGAATTGTTTCACAACTCACACCTGCCGGAACACCACAGACAAATGGTGTGTCGGAACGTCGTAATCGTACTTTATTAGATATGGTTCGATCTATGATGTCTCTGACGGACTTGCCGTTATCATTTTGGGGTTATGCACTAGAAACTGCTGCATTCACTTTAAATCGGGCACCATCTAAATTGGTTGAAAAGACACCGTATGAATTGTGGTTTGGAAACAGACCTAAGCTGTCTTTTCTTAAAGTTTGGGGATGCGATGTTTATGTGAAGAAACTTCAACCGGATAAACTCGAACCCAAAGCGGAAAAATGCGTCTTCATAGGATACCCTAAGGAAACTATTGGGTATTCCTTCTATCACAGATCCGAGGGCAAGGTTTTTGTTGCCAAGAATGGATCCTTTCTAGAGAAAGAGTTTCTCGTGAAAGGTGTGAGTAGTCGGAAAATAGAACTCGAAGAGGTTATTGAACCTTCTCTTCAAAGTATGACGAGTAGCGCAGCGCCGGAAGTTGTTCCGGAGTTGGCTCCACCTGTTGAAGAGGGAACTAATGATAATGATCATGAAACTCCGAAAGAGAGTACTACCGAACCTCGCAGGTCAAGCGGTGACGGCAGCTCCCGAGTTATGCGAAATCCTGTCATGAATTTCATGGTTGATGAAAATGATGACCCTGCGACGTATGAAGAAGCGATGATGAGCCCGGATTCCAACAAATGGTTAGAAGCCATGAAATCCGAGATGGAATCCATGTATGAAAATCAAGTTTGGAACTTGGTGGAATTACCTCACGACCGAAAGGCCATGGAGAACAAATGGATTTTCAAAAGGAAAACTGATGCTGATGGTAATGTGACCGTCTATAAATCTCGACTTGTCGCAAAGGGGTTTCGACAAATTCAAGGAGTTGACTATGATGAGACATTCTCTCCCGTAGCGATGCTAAAGTCAGTTAGGATTATGTTAGCAATTGCTGCATATTTCGATTATGAGATATGGCAGATGGATGTCAAAACCGCGTTTCTCAATGGTAATATTGAAGAAGAGTTATATATGATAAAACCAAAGGGTTTTGTCGATCCTAAGGATGCTAACAAGGTGTGCAAGCTTCAGCGATCCATCTATGGATTGAAGCAAGCATCACGAAGTTGGAATCTCCGCTTTGATGAGGTGATCAAAGAGTTTGGATTTATCCAAACTTATGGAGAAGCTTGTATTTACAATAAAGTGAGTGGGAGCAATGTGGCATTTCTGATATTATATGTGGATGACATATTATTGATCGGAAATGATATAGATCTTTTAAACAGTGTTAAAAGTTATCTAAACAGCAAATTTTCAATGAAGGACCTAGGTGAAGCGTCATACATATTAGGCATAAAGATCTATAGAGATAGATCTAGGCGCCTAATAGGGCTATTGCAAAGTACATACCTTGATAAGATTTTAAAGAAGTTTAAAATGGACGGAAGTAAGAAGGGGTTCTTACCTATGTTGCAAGGCAAGACATTGAGTAAGACTCAAAGTCCGGCTTCGGCAGAAGAAAGAGAGATAATGGACAAAGTCCCTTATGCTTCAGCCATAGGCTCTATAATGTACGCCATGCTATGTACAATACCGGATGTGGCACATGCTATTAGTTTGACTAGTAGGTACCAATCGGATCCAGGTTCGGAACACTGGATAGCGGTCAAGAATATCCTTAAGTACTTACGAAGAACTAAGGATATGTTTCTTGTATACGGAGGTGAAGAAGAGCTCCTCGCTAAGTGTTATGTTGACGCTAGATTTGACACCGATCCGGATGACTCTAAGTCTCAATCCGGATACGTTTTTCTCATGAATGGCGGAGCGGTTAGTTGGAGGATCTCCAAACAACCTGTGGTAGCGGGATCAACAACGGAGGCCGAATATGTTGCTTTGCTTGAGCGGCACAGGAAGCAGTTTGGATGAAGGAGTTCATATCCGAACTAGGAGTGGTTGCAAACGCGTTGGACCCAATGGTGATCTATTGTGACAACAATGGTGCCATTGCTAATGCCAAAGAACCAAGGTCTCACAAGCATTCCAAGCATATTAATCGCCGGTTTCACTCCATCCACGAGCATGTCAAGGATGGAGATATAAAGATTTGTAAAGTACATACGAATCTCAATGTAGCAGATCCGTTGACTAAAACTCTCCCAAGAGCAAAACATGATCAACACCAGAACTCAATGGGTGTTAGATTTATCACTATGTAACTAGATTATTGTCTCTAGTGCAAGTGGGAGACTGAAGGGAATATGCCCTGAGAGGCAATAATAAAGTGTTTATTATGTGTATTCCAAGTATATGATAGATGTTTATTTTGCATGCTATAATTGAATACGGAAACGTTAATACATGTGTGTTTAATAAACAAACAGAAAGTTCCTAGTTATGCCTCTCTCATAAACTAGCTCGTTGATTAACAAGATGATCAAGGTTTCCTTATCATGGACATTGGATATTGTTAATAACGGGATCACAACATTAGTGTAATGATGTGATGAACATTCATCCGAAGTATAGCATTACGATCAAAGTCATTGAGTTTATATTGCTATAACAACTTACGAAGTGATCTAATCCTTAGACCATGAGATCATGTCAATCACTAACACCGGAAGAGTTTCTTGATAACATCAAACGTCACACCATAACAGGGTGATTATAAAGATGGATTCAGAACTAATAAAGTGTTATGTTGAGGCTCATGGATCGAGAGTGGAATTTGTTCATCCCGATGACGGATAGATATACTCTGGGCCCTCTCGGTGATATCACATTGATTAGCTTGCAAGCAAGTGATTTGATCACTAGAATGTTATATCACGGGAACGAGAAAAGAGTGCATGTCGGTAACGAGATCAAACTAGGTATGGAGATAACGATGATCGAATCTCGGACATGTAATATATCGTGAAACAAAGGGATTAAGATACTAGCGTAAAAGGTTCCAACGATCACAAGAAAGTCATCGTTGAATGTGTGGGAGTCAGTATGGGTCTCCAGATCCCGCTTCTGATTATTGATCCGAGAGGGGTCTCGGTCATGTACGCATTATTCACGAACCATAGGGTGACATACTTAAGAGACACCGACATCCAATTGGAGCAAATGTTTCATGCCGAAAGAATAAACAAGCGCAGGAATTTATTTCACTAGATACCGAAATAGGTTTTCGGGTGAAATTGCATAAAGTGGTTATGCATGTGAAATGGAATTCTAGAAAGGGGTTATTTGTGAATGTTTTTCATTAAAGTAATTGACAAAATTCTGAATAAAATAAAAGAGTTTTATTTAATTAGAGTTTGCATCAAATTTGGTGGAAATTTAATGGGAATTTGAGTGGACTTTTGAGTGGAGAAAATTGAAGGGCCATTTTGTGAGTGGAGTGTCCACCCACATGAATGAAGGAGGGGAGGGGGCAGCCCCCATGGCCGGCGGCCACCCTCTTGGGTGCCCCCCTCCTCCTATAAAAGGAGCCCCCCTCCTCACTTGTCTCTCACACCTCCTCGTGAAGGATCTCTCTCCCCCTCTAGAATTTATCCCCCATGGTCTCGGACTAGCGAGATACATGTTCCCGGTGGCTATTCGGCAAGAAAGAGTTGTGCTTCCGCTGCATCGCTGGAGCGAGGAGGCAGAGGTTGCTCGGTGCCTCGAACGTGTGTGCGAGCACGGATGCGCTGCTGATTTGCGGCGCTAGGACTTCCTCTCGATCTTGAGATCGGCAAGAGATCGTCTACTTCAACCACGAGTTGAACTCGTTAAGCTTTGTCGGTCTTCAAGGGTATGTTCTCTACGGATATACATCCGCCCGTTGTTTGTATCTAGTAGATAGATCTTGGTACATAGTTCCCATCATAGGAATTTTTTTGTTTTGTATGCTGCGAACCCTACATCTCCTTCCTCTCGATTCCGCCTCCAGGAGCCTCACGTCGGTCTCCATCGCAATCCCTAACTCCCTCCCTGACGCCTCCAACGCTCCCCCTCCTCCCTTCCCGAACCCTGCCGCCCCTCTCCGGCCGGGCCTTCCTGTGTTCGAGCTCGACCTCGCAGCACGGCAGCGCTGCCAGGGACCTCCTCCTCGTTGACCCTTCTTCCACACTGTCGTCCGCCTCTGCGGGTGCTCCTCCTCCGCCGACCCCTGCTCCCGCCGTCGCCCCAAGCGCGTCGTCCTCCGCCCCGCCCTGCCGCCGCAGGCCGCGAGCAGCCTGAGCCGCGCCTCCCTACAAGCTCGTGACCCCGTCGCCATCGTCCTCAACTTCCGCCACCCGAGCTCCCCATGGCGCCTCGCCTCCACCTCGTCGGTCCCGAGCTACGCCGCCGCCCTTCCCCTATGTGGGCTCGCCTCCCCGGTGCCCCTATGAGCACGAGGGCTCTGCCTCGCATGTGCATCTTGCCCAGCGCCATCCCGTCGACCCTGTGGTGCCCTGGCTTCTCGCGTGCCGTCGCGCCCTCCCCGCTCGCCGGCAAGGCCCACTTCCTCGACCCTAACGTTCCCGCACCAGGCTGTAGAGCCCTGTCACCACCCCCTAGTTCTCTGTTTCCGTTTGTTGTATTCCCCACAGTAAAGAAGTGTTACGAAAGGGTGCGAGTTGCTGCCACGATGAGGTGTTGTTGACGAGGTAGTACTTTGAGTTGGTGAAGAAATCCTCCCGTAAAGTGTCAAGGAGTGGCACTGTTGTTTTGGTGATGCTTGTGTCATGAAGGTTTTGTCTCGGTGGACATGCCTTGCTACTATAGCAGCCAGAGACCGTCTCCAAACTCTTCCGAAGAGGAACCGACGCAAAGTTTGGGGGGCGACAAGATCATCTCGTTGACAAGACCGATCCGAAGCCGCACCCTGTGATTTTCTTTAGGGGACACCATGACCGTCTACACGGATCCATTGGCCGAGACCACGAAGACCCTGTCCCCGGAGGCGAAGACCGAACCCATCGAACCCTCAGACCCCAAGACCGCCAAGTCCCCATGTGTGACCCCTTTTTGACCCCTATTTTTATAAATGATATATACTTGTTGCATCTAATCATTCATACTCTCATACATATTGTGTGGTTTGGGGGCCTTATGCCGATTCACCTAAATTAAATATGGAGACCATATGCGGGCAAATCTAGTCTAATATTGGTCCCATTTAAATTTGGGTATCGAATCGGTGTTATAATTTTGCCTTGTTAATACAACCTTAAGTTGTGGGGTATCTAAAACAACTATACCCATATAATTAATTGTCAGGACCCCGGTTTCGCTTAATATGGCCTAATTGCATTGCACCTTTGACATGTCATACATCATACATGCATCATGCCCGATCTTCTGTTGTAGTATTAAATATTGCATCCGGTGTTTCTGCTAGTGCTTTGCTTCTTCACGGATTAGGGCGATGAGTTGATGCAAGTGTCGACCCAATCTTCGGATGAACCTTCGTCAATGTTTTCAGGCGAGCATTCTCCCCCTTTCTACCTATTTTACATTTATAGTCTTTATTTCCTCCTGCTGATCTATTGCTATCTGTTTTGGGATGCTATAGATTCCGTACCCCCATTATACTTCGCTGCAGCCCTTATATTGCCATGGACACATCCTATTACCTGTTGTTTGGTAGATAGTCGGCCTTGCGAGTCGTAGTTGCTTGCGCAGGTGATGTGTCGCACCATTGATCTTCCACAGTTGTTGGAGTAATGCCGCATGTTTAATGTTGGAGATGATCATGGCTTTAATTACCGTTTAATTACTAAAATTGAAGTAGGTAAATAATGTAGAGGCACAGGTGGGCAATAGATGTTATTTGGTTTTTAACCGTCCACTTGTGTCCCGTAGGACCCCGAGTACTTGATACCTGTTCTTTCAATATTCACACTATCCGCATGTGGGACCATGAATCCCCCTAACCCTAGCTTGAGTCATATTTAATTCCTTGGGGACACAAAGTGGTCTGGGGCTTTATTACTATCCTGTACTTATGCCATGTTTTACTGCCTTATTTAATATTGCGCGTGGAGCGCCTGTACTATTTAGGAACAAATGTGGAATGATTTCACGGTATCGACAAGCGCAGTCACACTTTCGGGTTCCCAGTCATTTATAGCCATTGGCACAAACCTCTGGGTCCGTCTTGGAGCCGGCCAACTTCGTCGCTGGTAGCTTGGTGGGGTGGCCCCCTGAAATCAAATATGAATCTTGCGAATGTTCTGTCGTGATGCCTCGTTGGGTTTTCATTTGGTTCTTTCCGAGGTTGATCGTGCGTGTGTTGCTATTTGTGCACCCCTGCAGGGTAAAACTTTCTGAAGCCATGTCCGCGGTTTTGGACGACTTGGAGCACAGTATCTCGATCATAGACAACTATAACTAAAGTAGTGCTATACATTTGAATTTATAATACTAGTAATCAGCTTCACTACAACGGAATGGCTAAATAAAAGTCCCAACAACTACTGGGTTTTGGGATGCCTCATGCTATATGTATGTCACTAGTAAGTATTGCAACTACAAGGGAATATCAGGATGACTCATGCTATCTATATCTGACTAGTAATTGCCGCAACTATAACAGAATGAATAAAACTGCCAACTGTGTGAGTTCCTCGGTTGATTTCCTTGTTTGGACTCGAGGGGGAAATACCAGGATGGGTACGCTTGGTGATAGTTTCAGGTTGGATCCGAATAGGTCTTTCTTATCCCTATCTGATAGGCGCCAGTTGAATTGAGTCTCTATAGGTTGTTTAGTGCATGCTGCGCTGCCTCTTCAGTCCACCATACCTATGTAGGCGAGGACCGCCGAATTCTAGTCTCACCATGTAGTGGCCTCAGTACTGACCGCTCTCTTTTTTCCTTTGCCCTTTGTCGGCACCCCTTTTGTTTAAGCAGGTTTTGAGTCGATGTCGTTAGCAGGGTTACCCTTCCGGCTTGGCCTGGGCAGGGTTATGGACGCCATTGGTTATTCTTCAGGGCTCTTAGCTCAATTTGCATCTTGTCCATACTCAGACGCTGTATCGTTTTAAAGGTGATTTGGATCTTTTTATTGTATATCTGTATTCTTGACTCTTTGAGTCATTGTTGTATATATCTATTCTATGGGTTCCATCGTGGACTATTATGTAATGGTATTACTTCGTTTTCCACCCGCACGAAAGAGCCTGGTGGGCACCTTTGAATCGTTTCTATGCAGGTTTGGCGGGAATCGCTGAAACTTGCATAGGGCCGATTCTGAGGGTGTTACAGAGTGGTATCAGAGCCCAGCAGTTGCGATACCCCACTGGTCCAGCCTGTAGGATAACCTAGCTGACGAACGTTGTAGAGTGTCAAAACTATTTTTGAAAATCGGTTGGATAGATCTGATTAGGTATGCTTTTACTCCTTACCTATCTGCTATTCTCCTCTTACCTTTGCGTGACTTGAATCTACTCTCTTATCTTTTCATCAAGTCCAGGAATTCTCGTGTTTGGGTTTCCATCGTACCTTTAGGGTTTCTGTTTTTCTTCTTGTAACTATGCTTCGACATCTGGTCTTCATGCTATCCGAGGGACCTTTCCTCTGTTGTAACTTTCAGTGGACTGAAAAATCCACTAAATTTTTTATTTGTATCTTCTAGTGTTCTTCGACATGACAACATCATCTACATCAGATCTGATTACCTGCATCCCTCCCTTGTTTCCGAACCTCGCTTTGTCGTGATCTACAATTTGAATTTCGAGAGTTGGTTGCATAGTTCTTTTTTTCATGTACAGAGTAATGCTTTGGGTGCGCGATGGACTGATCACCATCCGACTACTCTTATCATTCCCTCTTGTACATGGAATGGTGGATCGATGCAATTATACTCCTTCTATGGAAGTTGGAGGTGGCCTTACCTTTTGAGACCTTTACCTTTGACTTTGTTCTCCGGAGTGCTCTCTCGACGAATGTGAGCAACGACCCTTGTTGGTGGTGTCGCCAATTTCAAGATGAAGAAGGAACCCTTGTTAGTGGTGTCGCGAGGATCTACACGAAGCGAAAAGATTAAGGCCATCGGCCTTCTTCCCCGTACCATGAGGCGGATCTCGAGGGCAAGATCCATTGTTAGTGGTGTCGAATTGTAGCACCCCGGATAAAACCACTACTAGAAAATCGCCTATCTTTATCTCTATGCATCATCATGACATCATCATACATATTTCTGCACTAAACTATTTTTCCTGAAATCCTATCTTTGTTTCTAATTATCCCCTCCTCTATTCAAATTATAAAACCTTCAGTCTTGTGGAATATATATTGTTTGTCTAAAAATATTTATAAAAGGCTTTTGAAATAACACATAACAAAATAATAATAATATATAAAACAAATCTTTTTGACTGGGAGGCAGTCCAGCCGGCCAGGCCAGAGGCCCAACCGGCCGAACCACTTACTACCTGGCCCATCTACAATAAAACCAAAACCCTAGCAACCAAAACCTAACCCTAGCCCCTAGCCCTCCCCGCCGCCACCTCTCCCTGGACACAACGCACACACGCCACACACGCGGCCACCGAGAAACACGCACGCACGCACCCGGAGGACAAGCCCACCTTGCTCGCCCGCTCCTCACCCTGGACCCACCTCCCCGCGATCCCCCACCTATCCCCGCTCGACCCCCACCCCATGAGGCACTCCTCCCTCCCGTACGCAAGCTCCCAAGCACTGCCGCTTGCACCTCTCCTTCTTCCCGATTTCGCCACCAGGAGCCTCATGTCGGCCTCCATCCCAATCCCCAACTCCCTCCTCGACACCTCCAACGCTCGCCCTCCTCCCTTCCCGAACCCCTCCGCCCCTCTCCGGCCGGGCCTTCCTCTGTTCGAGCTCGACCTCGCAGCACGGCAGCGCTGCCAGGGACCTCCTCCTTGTTGACCCTTCTTCCTCACCGTCGTACGCCTCTGCGGGTGCTCCGCCGCCGACCACTGCTTCCGCCGTCGCCCCAAGAGCATCATCCTCCGCCCCTCCCTGCCACCGCTGGACGCGAGCATCCTGAGCCGCGCCTTCCTACAATCTCGTGATCTCGTCGCCATCGTCCTCAACCTCCGCCACCCGAGCTCCCCATGGCGCCTCGCCTCCACCTCGTCTGTCCCGAGATGCGCCGCGCCCTTCCCCTCTATGGTCTCGCCTCCCCAGTGCCCCTGTGAGCACGAGGGCTCCGCCTCACATCTGCATCTTGCCCAGCGCCATCCCGTCGACCCTACGGCGCCTCGGCTTCTCGCGCATCGTCGCCCTCCCCGCTCGCCGGCGAGGCCCACTGCCTCGACCCTGACGTTCCCGCACCAGGCCGCAGCGCCTTATCGCCACCCCATAGTTCTCTGTTTTCGTCCGTTGTATTCCCCACAGTAAAGCAGTGTTATGAAAGGGTGCGAGTTGATGCAACGATGAGGTGTTGTTGACAAGGTAGTACTTTGAGTTGGTGAAGAAATCCTCCCGCGATGTGTCAAGGAGTGGCACTATTGTTTTGGTGATGCTTGTGTCATGAAGGTGTTGTCTCAATGGACATTCGTTGCTACTATAGCAGCTAGAGACCGTCGCCAAGCTCTTCCGAAGAGGAACCGACACCAAGTTTGGGGGGTGACAAGATCATCTTGTTGACAAGACTGATCCAACACCGCACCCTGTGATCTTCTTCAGGGGACGCCATGACCGTCTACACGGATCCATTGGCCGAGGCCGCGAAGACCCCGTCCCCGGAGGCGAAGACCGAACCCGTCGAACCCTTAGACCCCAAGACCGCCAAGTCCCCATGTGTGACCCCTTTTTCACCCCTATTTTTATAAATGATATATACTTGTTGCATCTAATCATTCATACTCACATACATATTGTGTGTTTTGGGGGCATTATGCCGATTCACCTAAATTAAATATGGATACCATATGCGGGCGAATCTAGTCTAATATTGATCCCATTTAAATTTGGGTAGCAAACCGGTGTTATAATTTTGCTTTTTTAATACAACATTAAATTGTGGGGTATCTAAAACAACTATAACCATATAATTAATTGTCGGGACCCCGGTTCCGCTTAATATGGCCTAATTGCATTGCACCTTTGACATGTCATACATCATACATGCATCATGCCCGATCTTGTGTCGTTGTATTAAATATTGCATCCGGTGTTTCTGGTAGTGCTTTACTTCTTCACGGATTAGGCCGATGAGTTGATGTGAGTGTCGACCCGATCGTCGGATGAACCTTCAGCAATGTTTTCAGGCGAGCATGCTCCCCCTTTCTACATATCTTACATTTGTAGTCTTTATTTCCTCCTGTTGATCTATTGCTATCTGTGTTGCGATGCTATAGATTCCGTACCCCGTTATACTTCCCTGCAACCCTTATATTGCCATGGACACATCCTATTACCTGTTGTTTGGTAGATAGTCGCACTTGCGAGTCGTAGTTGCTTGCGCAAGTGATGTGTCGCGCCATTGATCTTCCACAGTTGTTGGAGTAATGCCGCATGTTTAATGTTGGAGATGATCATGGATTTAATTACCGTTTAATAACTAAAATTGAAGTAGGTAAATAATGTAGAGGCACAGGTGGGCAATAGATGTTATTTGGTTTTTAATCGTCCACTTGTGTCTCGTAGGACCCTGAGTACTTGATACCTGTTCTTTGAATATTCGCACTATCTGCATGTGGGACCATGAATCCCCTAACCCTAGCTTGAGTCATATTTAATTCCTTGGGGCCACAAAGTAGTTTGGGGCTTTATTACTATCCCGTACTTATGCTATGTTTTACTGCCTTATTTACTATTGCGCGTGGAGCGCCTGTACTATTTAGGAATAAATGTGGAATGTTTTCGCGGTATCTACAAGCCCAGTCACACTTTCGGGTTCCCAGTTGTTTACAACCATTGGCACAAACCTCTGGGTCCGTCTCGGAGCCGGCCAACTTCGTCGCGGGTAGCTTGGTGGGGTGGCCCCCTGAAATCAAATATGAATCTTGCGAATGTTCTGTCGTGATGCCTCGTTGGGTTTTCATTTGGTTCTTTCCGAGGATGATCGTGCGTGTGTTGCTATTTGTGCACCCCTGCAGGGTAAAACTTTCTGAAGCCTTGTCCGCGGTTATGGACGACTTGGAGCACAGTATCTCGATCATAGACAACTATAACTAAAGTAGTGCTATACATTTGACTTTATAATGACTAGTAATCAGCTTCACTACAACGGAATGGCTAAATGAAAGTCCCAACAACTACTGGGTTTTGGGATGTCTCATGCTATATGTATCTCACTAGTAAGTATTGCAACTACAAGGGAATATCAGGATGACTCATGCTATCTATATCTGACTAGTAATTGCCGCAACTATAATGGAATGAATAAAACTGCCAACTGTGTGAGTTCCTCGGTTGACTTCCTCGTTTGGTCTCGAGGGGGAAATACCAGGATGGGTATGCTTGGTGATAGTTTCAGGTTGGATCCGAATAGGTCTTTCTTATCCCTATCTGATAGCCGCCAGTCGAATTGAGTCTCTATAGGTTGTTTAGTGCATGTTGCGCTGCCTCTTCAGTCCACCATACCTATGTAGGAGTGGACCGCCGAATTATAGTCTCACCATGTACTGGCCTCAGTACTGACCGCTCTCTTTTTCATTTGCCCTTTGTCGGCACCCCTTTTGTTTAAGCAGGTTTTGAGATCGACGTCGTTAGCAGGGTTACCCTTCTGGCTTGGCTCAAGGCAGTTATGGACGCCATTGGTTATTCTTCAGGGCTCTTAGCTCAATTTGCATCTTGTCCGTACTCGGACGCTGCATCGTTTTAAAGGTGATTTGGATCTTTGTATTGTATAACTATATTCTTGAATCTTTGAGTCATTGTTGTATATATCTGTTCTATGGGTTCCATCATGGACTATTGTGTAATGGTATTACTTCATTTTCCACCCGCATGAAAGTGCCTGGTGGGCACCATTGAATCGTTTCTATGCGGGTTTGGTGGGAATCACTGAAACTTGCATAGGGACGATTCTGAGGGTGTTACATGTGCTCTACTTTGTGTGGTTGCGGCAGTATGGGTGAGTGGTGTCCGGCAGTGGGGGTAGGGTGTGGCATGGGATGAGGGGATTAGGTTTAGGGTTTGGGGTAGAGCTAGGGTTAGGGTTAGGCTAGGGTTTGGTATAGTGGGGTAGTAGGTGGCCTATTGGTTGGACCTTTGGGCCTGGCCGACTGGGATGCCTCCCCCACTAACAAAAATAGTTTTATTATTTATGATTTTCTTTATTTTAAAACAAAACATTTGCAAAAAGGTTATAGCCAAATAAAATATCCTAACGGATCTAGGGTTTCGATTTGAACAAAGAGGGAATATCTATAAAACAAAATAGGCTTTTTAGAAAATGGTTTTTGGTGAACAGATGCATGCAGATGTCATGATGATGTACAAAGGTAACCGCAGGCAATTTTCTAGAAGTGGTTTTACCTGGGGTGCTATAATTCGACACCACTAACAATGGATCTCGCCCTTGAGATCCGCCTCATGGTACGGGGAAGAAGGCCAACGATCGGAATCTTCATGCTTCATGTAGATCTTCGCGACACGACTAACAAAGATTCTTTCCCCATCTTGAAATTGGCTACACCACCAACAAAGGGTGTGGCTCACGTTCGTTGCGAGAATACTCCGGAAAACAAAGGACGAAGGAAGAGGTCTCAAAAGGTAAGTCCACCTCAAACTTCCACGGAAGCAGTATAATTGCACTGATCCACCATTCAATGTACAAGAGCGAATGATAAGAGTAGTCGGATGGTGATCAGTCCATCACGCACCCAAAACATTACTCTGCACATGAATAGGGGAATTATGCAACCAACTCTTAGAATCAGACTAAAGATCTCAACAATCGAGTTTCAGAAACAAAAGAATGATGTAGGCTCTATATCAGATCTGATGCAGATGAGGTCGTCGAGTTGAAAAACATAGGAAGATACAAAGAATTTTTTAGTGAATTTTCGGTCCACTAAAAGATATAACAGAGGAAAATTCCTCAGATATCATAAAGACCAGATTGCGAAGCACCATTACAAGAGGATGGAAGCGAAACCCTGAAGGTACGACGGAAACCCGACTACGAGAATTCCTAGACTCGAAGAAAAGATAAGGGGGTAGATTCAAAACACACAAAGGTAAGAAGAGAATAATAGAGGGGTAAGGAGTAAAAGCATACCTAATCAGATCTATCCATCAGAATTTTCAAAATAGTTTTGACACTCTACAACGTCCGTTAGCTAGGTTATCCTACAGGATGGATCACTGGGGTATCACAACTGTTGAGCTCTGATACCACTCTGTAACACCCTCGGATCGACCCTATGCAAGTTTTAGCGATTCTCGCCAAACCCGCATAGAAACAATTCAAAAGTGCCCACCAGGCACTTTCGTGCGGGTGGAAAATGAAGTAATACCATTACACATTAGTCCTTGATGGAACCCACAGAAAAGATACATATACAAAACGACTCAATGAGTCAATAATACAGATATACAGTACAAAGATCCAAATCACCTTGTAATGATACAACGTCCGAGTACGGACAAGATGCAAATTGATCTAAAAGCCTTGAAGAATAACCAATGGCATCCATAACCATGCCTAGGCCAAGCCAGAAGTGTTGGGGGAATAACCCCCGGTAGGGTCATAAGGGGTAAAACATTGCCCACCTTGGCTTATGTCGAGTGAAGAATAAATCTGGCCGGGTAACAACGGCCGGGTAAGAAGGTCATGTACGGCTGACAAAAGAATTATGTCGGCCCATATAAGAAAAGTTTGTTTACCTTGCAGGAGGCAATGAGCCGAGTCTCATAAGGGAAGACCGAGTCAGAGAGGACGCGTGGCAGCTTTCCGAGTGAGGTTTAGGAGGGACCATGGTAAAGAACGGTCAAAAGATAAGGGCGACACAGGGTGACACAAAATGAGCCGGGTGACACCTAAAGCCGGGTGACCAACCGTGTAAGGTCCACACGCCACGCCAATTCCAAGTAAGCCAGCAAATCACACAACAAGACAATGCACTTGGTTTTAGAAGGGAGACAGAGTGGATTCGCTGACTAAGCAGTTACCACCACCTCCCCCTCCACCGCTCGCAGGAGGAAATGCTCAAGTTGTTGGAGCTAAGCATAGATATGAGTACATCCAGTCGAAATATCATAACCAAGAAAGAAGGGAGGCCATGCATCAAGTGCATAACCCAAGAAATGACGACGCTCATGTCAGCCATGGAACCAGAAATGAGTATAGTGTTGGAGATCAAGATGCAGGGGGTCCGGTTTGGCCCAGTGACCCACTGGACCGGACCTGAATTTTGTTACCAATAGGGTAAAGGGACGACCCATAAAAAAACAGGTCCAAACACGAACCTAGCCTGTTGACCCTAGGGTAGAACCGCACCTCACGCACAGAGCAGACGAACGCCGCCGCGCTGCCAGAGGAGAAGACGAGCCGCCGGCACCCGAGTCGCGCTGCAGGCAGAAACACGTCGCCCTTCCCCTTCCCCCTCCTTCCGGCTCCTCCAGTCTCATTAGCCGCTTATCTCCAAGTTATCCGCGACGCCGGAGCAGGTCAACTTGCCGGCCGCCAGGACACCGAGAAGCTGCGGGGTGCGCTCGAAGCCAGGGAGCGCCTCGAGCTCATGAAGCAGGTCGTCCCCAACTCCTAAATGAAATCGCAAGCCCAGGTAAGTATGAAAGAACAATCCCTTGTTGTTGTCACTGTCTTATTACTTTAGGCCCCGTTCGGTTGCTACATGGAACGAAACCATGCGTGGAACCTGCTTCCAATCTAGGCCCGCATGGATTTATAGATCTGATTGATCCCAAGCTTCACCCAGTCCTTTGACTTAATCTTTGTTCCATTATCCAAGAATCCTGGCATTATATGGAAATAATCCAAACCAACCCCGTCATTAAACGAACAGGGCCTTAGACTGACTTGTTCTATTTAGACTGACTTTTACTTGCTACAATCCCACTGAAATTTTGCACTGAGGTCGCACTGAAATTTCACTTGCTGTTGTCACTGCTATTGTAATCTCCTAAGGTCGCACTGAAATTTTGCTACTATCACTGTCTTTTCAACGCTGCTTGCTTGCTTGCTCAGTTTAATTTGGGGATATTCAATCAAAATTGCACACTTTCTATAGTGCTCTCACTCTCCTAAGTGGCTATGGTTATACTTGCAAGATAGTACTAGCTTTGTTTGTGATATCTGGAATGATCTCCTAGGATTTTAGAAAAAAGTAGAGAATTTTAGAATGACTATTATTTTCAGTGTAACATATACAGTTATACCGTAATAATGCAAGAAAATTCACTCTATTATGTTGCATCACTTTAGGTAACTAAGGTTGACCATATGAATATCCTGTCGAAGGGTACAAGAGCATGTCTAAGACCAGCAGTTTCAACACTAATTCTTGAATAAAATGGAAGTTCATTGCAGTCTGGTTGCTATACTATAATTTAAGAGCATGTAGAAGGGCCTGTATCTTGTTCATGTACTATCCTGTACTATCTTTCATTATCATGTACTATCTTTTAAGAGCATGTCTGGCCTGTATCACAAGACCATGTCGAAGGGCCTGTATCTTGTTCATGTACTATCTTTCATTATCGGAAGTTCATTGCAGTCTGGTTGCTAAATTGATCTTGAATATTAAATCTACAGATGCCAAGCCAAGAGCAAGAGCAACAAGATGCACGAGAACATGTCCCCACCATGGGAAGCGAAGGAGAAAGGCGGAGTCGACAGGGTCAAGGTCTCGGACAGAAGAAGAGGAAGAAGAACAAGATGTGGTCTCCTGTTTCGAGACATCATGTGGTGGCTTCTTTGGTGTCAAGGTCCCAGGCTGCAAGGCGAGCTTCTCCGGCTGCAAGGAAAGCTTCTCCTGCAGGAACGCCACAAGCTGCTGTAGTTCTCGAGTCACTCCAAACACCGACGTTTATCCACAACGACTATGTCCCATATTCTGGTGAGCACGGTTATGTCCTTGGTGGCTCATTTTTTTAATGCAACAGTTTACTAATGATCACTTTGAACGATTTGTAGAGTTTCCGGAACCTATGGATGACTCTGACCGCGATACTGAGGACAACTTTGATCTTGATGCCGACGACGATGTCGAGGGTGACGAGCAACATGTTGAGGATGATGCTGCGAGTGCATCGATTCGAGCTTTGACAAGCAAATTTATGCATGGACCAGCGCCTTGTTGAAGCACTTGGACAGATGCAAGAAACGATATGTTGCACTAAGGATCGTGCAAGGCCTGAATTCAACACTTCGCTCTCCGGATGGTCGTCGTTTGAAGAATTGGAACTTTGATCCAGTGATTGCAAGAAAGGAGCTTGCCCGGATGATCGCATTACATGGACTACCATTTATCCTTGTGGAATATGATGGATTTAGAAGATTTTTAGCAAGTATAAACCCATTGTTCAAGCCAATAAGTCGGACAACCATCAGAAATGACTGCATAAAAGCATTTCAAGAGCAGAAGGTGGCACTACAGGAGATGTTTAAGGATGCTCAGTCCAGGTTTTCATTGACAGCAGATATGTGGACATCGAACCAGACTCTAGGTTATATGTGCATCACTTGCCACTATATCACTACAGATTGGGAAATTAAGAAGAAAGTGATCAAGTTTTTCGTTGTGGAGACACCTCACACTGGAATTGAGATGTTCAATCAGGTTCTTGAATGCATCCAAGAATGGAACATTGAGTATAAGCTATTTGGGATTACATTGGATAATGCTGCAGCAAATGATTCAATGGTATTTGAGTTAAAGCGCAATCTGGTGGACAAGAAGGATCTTCCAGTGAGTGGAGTGTTGCTACACAACCACTGTTCAGCACATGTAATAAATCTCATTGCTCATGATGGTCTACACGAAGAGGAAGTGAAAAAGATTGTCAGCAACATACGGGAGATTGTAAAATATATCAGATCATTAGAGGGCCGAAAGAAAAAATTCAAGATTGTAATTGCTAAAGCTGGGCTCCCTCTTGGTCCTTGGCCCACTATGGATACTCCCACTCGTTGGAACTCCACCTACTTGATGATTGAGAAGGCCATGGAGTATATTCGAGCATTTGATTCCTTGTCCAAGCAAGACTCGAATTACACATATGCTCCGTCTGTGAAAGATTGGGAAAAGGCGGCAGTTCTTTGCAAGTGTTGAAGGTATTTTACGATGCAACCATGGTAGTTTCTGGTACATCATACCCTACATCAAATCTTTACTTCCATGAGATGTGGAAAATAAAGATCACCCTGCACAACGAAGCCTCTAATCCTGATCTTGGACCGATGGTTGCTGTCATGAAAACAAAGTTCAATAAGTATTGGTATGACATCTACATGAACCTTGCAATTCCGGTAATACTTGACCCACGTTTCAAGTTTAAGTATGTAGAGTTTCGTCTCAAACAGGCCTTCGTAAATGATCCTCAACCACGGATAGACAGAGTGAGAAAAACTTTTAGGAGTCTCTTCAATGAATATTTTTCTCAACTCAATAATGACAACAACTTCTCACAAGAATCAGGACAAGATCATAGTCAAACGATCACTGCAGATGATGATATCTTTGGTGACTGGGATGACCACCTTAATGAGCATAGGAAAGATCAAGTAACCATAGAACTTGATCGATACTTGAATGAGAGCCCGATTTCGAGATCTGGAGAATTTGACATACTAAAATGGTGGAGTGCCAATTCTTCATCCTATCCCACACTTGCTGCAATCGCGCGTGATGTGCTAGCAGTGCCTGCGTCTACGGTTGCATCTGAATTTGCTTTTAGCATGGGAGGGAGAATCTTGACAAACTTCCGTAGCAGGTTGAGCGTCAAGAGTGTTGAGGCCCTTATCTGTTCGCAGGATTGGTATCGAGGATCTGGTAATACTAACACACTCAGCTTCATTGTCTGATATAATTTCATTTTGTTGAAACTAATGTGCTTGTATTTCAGATTCTCACCTGCGGCGAATGGGCGCAATCACTAACCTGGTTGACCTAAGAGATACTGAGATTGACTCACCCTTAGCATAGGCCGTCCCCAAATCCTCCAGGTAACGTATGCAAGGACAATCTTGATCGCACAGAAATTTTGCTTAGTTTAATAACTCAGTTTAAATACCAATAGTTGCTGATTTCTTTTCTTGCTTGTGCAAGCAACAATAAATCTCATTTAGACTGACTTTTTCTATTTAGACTGACTTTTACTTGTGCTGCTAATCTCCTAGGAATGGAAGTTGTACAGCAACTTGCTACTTCCTTATGATGTTTTATCGTTTTGTTATTCTAGTGGATTCGCATGGGAATTTATGTGAAGAAAAGCTGATGCAGTTTGTCTATATCTATACATGTTTGTTGTCTGTAGCCTTGTTGCATTTAGCTTGTGTTTAAAATTCAAGTTATTTAGACTGGTGAATGGTTCAGGCTGGTACCTTATTTTGTTGTAAAAATTCTAGCGTTGTCTGCTGAGCGTACATAATAAGATTCAGTTGAGTGTATTGTGAAGTGAACATTCTGACAACATATTGTTGTTTAGTTTGACAAATTTAAGAGTACACTCTCTCGGGTTCTAGAGCAATAATAAGAAGCTAGTGTTCTTAGTTTATGTTCCGTTGAAACGAAAAAGGTCTATATACTCAGAATTTAGTTTCCTTTTTCTGGCCTGTTACATGTACTGCTCTTCTATTCTTCATGTACTATATAGGCCTCTTACATGTATTGATTATCTTGCTTTTTGTTTGCTTCAGGTCATGAAGCATGCTCTTCTACTGCTTGTTCCATATTGGTTCAGTTTACCAACAATACGGGGAGTCGACGTTGTTCCTATGCATAATTTATGAGATGAATTATGTGTTGGCTAGCATCCATGATATTATGCTATTTTTTTATTTTGTTTTACCAGAAGATTGTGGATGATATATCATATATGTGAGATGACTTTGTCTAAATTTTATTACTCCCTCCGACCCATATTAGTTGACTTAGATTTGTCTAGAAATAAATGTTTTTAGTCAAATTTTGGCTAGATACTCGTATGTAGACAAATTTGAGTCAACTGGTTAGAGGGAGTACAGTTTTCATTGTATGACGAGCTAGTAGTTGATCTAACAACAAGCTGGCTAGCCGCATTATTCTGGCAGCAGTCAGATTAGGGAGCCATCAGCTGCACATTATTCTGGCAGCAGTCAGATTAGGGAGCCATCAGCTGCGCATCATTATGGCAGCAGTCAGATTAGGGTCGAACCTGAGGTTACCCGTTACCCTGACTAGAGAGGTGCGAGCCGACCCTTTAACCTGCAATTTTACTATAGGTGCAGAGGTCCAGTAACAGGTACAAACCGGACCGAACCCCTTGAATCACTAGTTGGAGATATGCCCTAGAGGCAATAATAAAAGTGGTTATTATTATATCTTTGTGTTTACATTCATGATAAATGTTTACATTCATTCTATAATAGTATTAACCGGAAACATTAATACTTGTGTGATCTGTAAACTACTAAATTAGAGACCCTAGTAAAGCCTCTTTGTAATAATAGCTTATTGGTTGATAGATGATCGTTGTTTCCCGATCATGAACATTGAGATGTTATTAATAACAATATCATATCATTAGGAGAATGGTATGATGGACATACTCCTATAGATAAGCATAGCATAAAGATCAAGTCATTTCAATAGTTTGTTTGCTATAAGCTTTCTGATACATAGTAACCTAATTCCTTCGACCATGAGATCATGCTAATCACCATCACCGGAAGGATGCTTTGATGACATCAAACACCACACCATAACTGGGTGGCTATAAAGGTGGCATTGAGTGTTCGGAAAGTATGTGTTGAGGCACATGGATCAAGAGTGGGATTTTTCCATCCATATGACAGATAGATATACTCTGGGCCCTCTCGGTGGAATGTCATCCAATTAGCTTGCAAGCATGTGACTGGCTCACAAGGGATCACATATTACAGGAACGAGAAAAGAGTACTTATCGGTAACGAGGTTAAACTAGGTATGCAGAGATACCGACGATCAAACCTCGGATAAGTAAACTATCGCGAGACAAAGGGAAATTGGTATCGTATGTAAGTGGTTCATTCGATCGCAAAGTAATCGTAGAAATATGGGAGCCATATGAATTTCCAGATTCCTCTATTGGTTATTGATCGGAGAAGTGTCTCGGTCATGTCCGCATAATTCACGAACCATAGGGAGACACAGTTAAGGATTCAATGTTGTTTAGTAGATATGGAATGTAAGTAGGGATACCGAATGTTGTTGGAGTCTCGGATGGGATCCAGAATATCACGAGGAGATCCGGAATGGTCTAGAGAATAAGATTCATATAAGGAAAGTCTAATTCCGGAGTTCGGGAATGATTTCGATGTTTTCATCGGAGAGGTTCTAGAAGGGTCTAGAAGGTTCACCGGACCGGAAGGGGAATGGTCCATGAATGTGTCATGGGTGATTGGAATGATCGGATCATATCCTAGGTAACTTGGTTTGGGCATTTGCGAGAGAGAATTAAAGCTCTAAATTGAAAGTCAAAAGGGAGGTTTGAAAAGTCAAAATGGAACAATAGTTTCCTAGTGGAAGAAGGAAAGAGTCCTTCCTTCTATCCAACTTGGGTTTGGGTTTGGATTCAAACTCTCCCCTCCCAAGGCTGCCCCTCCCATTAATAGAGGGGGAGGGCTGCCCCATAGACCACAAGCCCTAGCCCTCCCCACAGTGCGCCGCCGCTGCCGCCTCCTCCTTGCACTGCCGCCGACCCGTCGCCATCGCCGCCACTAACACCTCCTCATCCTCTCCGACCTTCTAAACCTAGATCTCCGGAAACCCTAGATCCACCATAACTCGCACCAGCTTAGGCGAAGCCCTGCGGGATCTTCCCTCTACTTCCGACGCCACACCGCCGTGCTGCCGGAATCACGAGGGGAGAACTACAACCTCCGCCTCCTGCTGGAACAAGGGAGAGGAAGGTCTTCATCGAGTACCGAACGTGTGACCGACTACGGAAGAGTTGCTGGAACGCAGTGTCGGAAGGATCGTCTACGTGATCTTGAGATCGGCAAGTGTACGACTACATCACCCACGAGAAACTGCTCTCGTTAACCACTTTGGAATCTTCAAGGGTGAGTACTCTAATCGACTCGTTGCTACAATCTAGTAGATAGATCTTGGCTTGTTTGTGTGCATGCGGTAGAAATTTTTTGTTCTCCATGCTACGAACCCCTACAGTGGTATTAGAGCCGTGTCTATATGTAGATCTGTTGCACGAGTAGAACACAATGGTCATTGTGGGCGTTGATGCTTTTTGTGTACTTTGCATCTTGCGGGATGGTGGGATGAAGCGGCCCGGGCTAACCTTACATGACATCGTTCATGAGACTTGCTCCACGCTTGACATGCAACTTGTATTGCATAAGTGGCTTTGCAGGTAACTGTTTCTCCCAACATAGTGAAGATTCAATTTACAATGGGTAATTGACAATACTAGTATCAACATTGTGGTTCTTGTTCGTAAGTTAGAACGACACTTACTGAAAGCCCCAAATCACGTAAAACATGCAAATAAAATTAGAGGCGTCTAACTTTGTTTTCCAGGGGTGTGCTATGATGTGATATGGCCATGATTGTGATTATATATGATGTATGCAATGTTCCTTATTGTAAGTCGGCAACCGGCAGGAGCCATATTGTTGTCTTTTAATTCCGTTAAGACCTGCGTGTCTATTATTCAAAGTAGTTGTAATAGTTGATCCTGGTGGACGACAACCATGAAGCGGCGCCATTGACCTTGACGCCATGCCGGTGATGATGGAGATCATGTTCATGCTTGAAGATGGAGATCGGAAGCACAAGAAGAAAGGCCATATCATATCACATATTTTGAATTGCATGTGATGTTAATCCTTTTATGCATCTTGTATTGCTTAGTTCGTGACGGTAGCATTATAAGATGATCCCTCTAGCACAAAATTTCAAGTTATAAGGTGTTCATCCTTAGTAAGCACCATTGCTAAAGCTCTTTGTTTCGAAGCACCACGTGATGATCGGGTGTGTTAGATTCTGCGAGTGTATACAACGGGAGCAAGACAGATTTTCTCATGCGGAAGCTAAGGTTTGATCTTGACGAGCCTAGCATGTATAGACATGGTCTTGGAACACAGATCGCCGAAAGGTAAAGCATGAGTCATATAGTAGATATGATGAACATGTTGATTGTTCGCCATTGAAGCTACATCAACTATTGTGATGTTCGGTTTTGATGTGGTGGATATGGTTCGTGTGATCACTAAAACAATGTGAGGGATATTGTTTTGAGTGGGAGTTCACCTAGATTAACTTAACTATTAATTAGAATTCAATTTGTCATAAACTTAGTCTAAACTATTGCAAATATGTTGTAGATCAATGGCGGCCCCTACCATCAACTTTAATGCGTTCCTAGAGAAAGAAAACTTGAAAAACAATGGAAGCAACTTCGCGGATTGGTTCCGCAATTTGAGGATTATCCTCAATGCTGGTAATTTGACCTATGTGCTAGATGCACGGCTGGGTGACCCACCTGCAGCTGATGCTACCGATGAGGTAAAGAATGTTTTCCTCGCTCGGAAGAATCTGTACTCCACAGTTCAGTGTGCTATCTTGTATGGTTTGCAATCGGAGCTTCAGAAAAGGTTTGAGAACCATGACCCACATGATATTGTCCGTGAACTCAAAATGATATTTGAGGCTCACGCGGCAGTTGAGAGTGATGAGGCTTCTGAAAAGTTCTTTAACTGCAAGATGGAAGAGGGCAGCTCCGTCAGTGAGCACGTGCTTAAGATGTCTGGGCACACAAGCAAGCTTCAAAGCTTGGGTATAGTGATTCCTAATTCTTTGGGGATTCATCGTGTCCTCTAGTCACTACCACCAAGTTATAAGAACTTTGTGATGAACTACAACATGCAAAACATGGAAAAGTCGTTGCCCGAACTCTTCTCCATGTTAAAGTCTGCGGAAGTGGAGATCAAGAAAGAGCACCAAGTGTTGCTGGTCAATAAGACCACCAAATTCAAGAAGCAAGGCAACTCTAAGAAAAAGGGAAACTTCAAGAAGGGCGGTAAGAAAGTTACTACAGCGACGAAGAAGACCAAGGCTGGGCCTAAGCCTGATACTGAGTGCTTTTGCTACAAGGGAGAAGGTCACTAGAAGTGGCATTGCCCTAAGTACTTGGCGGATTTGAATAACGACAACATCAAGAAGAAAGGTATATCCGATATACATGTTATTGATGTGTATCTCACTAGTACTCATAGTAGTGCCTTGGTATTTTATACTGGTTCGGTTGCTCATATTTGTAACTCGAAACAGGTGCTGCAGAATAGACGGAAACTAGCGAAGAACGAGGTGACGATGCGCGTTGGAAATGGATCAAAGGTTGATGTGATCGTGGTCGGCACGCTACCTCTTCATCTACCATCGGTATTAGTTTTGTACTTAAATAATTGTTATTTGGTGTCTGTGTTGAGCATGAACATTATATCATGATCATGTTTATTGCAATACGGTTACTTGTTTAAATCCGAGAATAATGGTTGTTTGATTTATATGAGTAATATGTTTTATTCACATGCACCTTTGATACATGGTCTATTCTTATTGAATCTCGAGTGTAGAAATACACACATTAATAACATTGAAGCTAAACATTTGAAATTGAGCGATAACTCGACCTATATGTAGCACTGTCGTCTTGGTCACATTGGAGTGAAGCGTATGAAGAAACTCCATTCTGATGGACTTCTTGAATCACTTGAAAGATGCGAAGCATGTCTGATGGGTAAAATGACTAAGACTCCATTTTCTGGTATGATGGAGCGAGCTACGGACTTATTGGAAATCATACATACCGATGTGTGCGGTCCAATGAGTGTAGCATCGCGCGGTGGTTATCATTATGTTCTTACTTTCATAGATGACTTGAGTAGATATGGGTATATCTATTTCATGAAACATAATTCCGAAACGTTCGAGAAGTTTAAGGAATTCCAAAGTGAGGTAGAGAATCAACGTAACAAGAAGATTAAATTTCTATGATCTGATCGTGGAGGTGAATATCTTAGTTACGAGTTTGGCAAGCATTTGAAGAAATACAGAATACTTTCACAATTGACACCGCCGGGAACACCACAACGTAATGGTGTGTCCGAACGTCGTAATCGAACTCTCTTAGATATGGTTCGTTCTATGGTGTCACTTACAGATTTACCGCTATCGTTTTGGGTTATGCATTAGAAACAACCGCATTCACTTTAAATAGGGCACCATCTAAATCCGTTGAAACGACACCGTATGAATTATGGTTTGGGAAGAAACCTAAATTGTCGTTTCTTAAAGTTTGGGGATGCGAAGCTTATGTAAAGAAGTTACAGCCCAACAATTTTGAACCCAAAGCGGAAAAATGCGTCTTCATAGGATACCCGAAGAAAACTATTGGGTATACCTTCTATCATAGATCCGAGGGCAAAATCTTCGTTGCCAACAATGGATCCTTTCTAGAGAAGGAGTTTCTCTCGAAAGCAGTGACTGGAAGGAAAGTAGAACTCGACGAGGTTAATGAACCTTCTCTCGAACTTGGAAGTAGTGCAGCCCCGAAAGTGGTTCCTGTGGTAGCTACACCAATAAGAGAGGAAGCTAATGATGTTGATCATGAAACTTTGGTTGAAGTAACTACGGAACCTCGCAGGTCAATAAGAAATCGTACCACTCCTGATTGGTATGATCCCGTTATGAGTGTCATGTTGGTGGACAACATCGATGACCCTGCGACATATGAGGAAGCGATGATGATCCTAGATTCCAAAAAATGGCAAGAAGCCATGAAATCCGAGATTGGATCCATGTACGAAAACGAAGTATGGACTTTGGTGGACTTACCGGATGGCCGGAAGGCTCTCAAGAACAAATGGATTTTCAAGAAGAAAATAGATGCTGATGGTAATTTTACTGTATATAAAACTCGACTTGTCACAAAAGGGTTTCGACAAATTCAAGGAGTTGACTATGATGATACTTTCTCACCGGTAGCAAAGCTAAAGTCTGTAAGGATTTTGTTAGCAATCGCTGCATATTATGATTATGAGATATGGCAGATGGATGTCAAAACGGCGTTCCTCAATGGAGACATTGATGAAGAGTTGTATATGGTACAACCCAAAGGTTTTGTCGATCCTAAAGATGCTAACAAGGTATGCAAACTTCAACGGTTCATTTATGGATTGAAGCAAGCATCCCGGAGTTGGAATCAACATTTTGATTAGGTAATCAAAAGTTTTGGTTTTATACAAACTTATGGAGAAGCTTGTATTTACAAGAAAGTGAGTGGGAGCTCTGTAGCATTCTTAATACTATATGTAGATGACATATTGTTGATTGGGAATGATGTAGACCTTCTTAATAGTGTCAAGGATTATTTGAATAATAGTTTTTCAATGAAAGATCTTGGCGAAGCAGCTTACATATTAGGCATAAAGAATTATAGAGATAGATCGAGACGTCTAATATCATTGTCACAGAGTACATATTTGGACAAAGTTCTAAAGAGGTTTGGAATGGAAGATAGCAAGAAAGGGTTCTTGCCCATGTTGCCCAATACGACCTTGAGTAAAACTCAACGTCCTGCAACGGCAGAAGATAGAGAAAGGATGAGTAAGACTCCCTATGCCTCAGCCATATGATCTCTTATGTATGACATGCTATATACTAGACCCGACATTGCATATGCTGTTAGTTTGACTAGCAGATATCAAGGTGATCCAAGAGTGGATCATTGGACAGCGGTTAAAAACATCCTTAAGTACTTGAGAAGAACTAAGTATATGGTTCTTTCTTATGGAGGTGATGAACAACTCGTTGTTAATGGTTACACTGATGCTAGTTGGAACACCGATCCAGATGATTCTAAATCTCAATCTAGATATGTATTTACTTTGAATGGTGCAGCAGTTAGATGGAGGAGTGCAAAGCAAAGCGTTATGGCGAGATCTTCAACTGAATCAGAATACATAGCTGCTTCGGAGGCTTCACAAGAGGCAATATGGATGAAGGAGTTCATTACAGAGCGCGATGTGGTTCCAAGTGCGCTGGACCCAATGTCTATCTATTGTGATAACATGGGAGCCATAGCCAATGCGCAAGAACCAAGGTCACACAAGAAGATGAAGCAAATCAAGCTAAGTTTTCACGCTATTCGAGAGCATGTCCAAGATGGTGACATAAAGATTTCCAAAGTACACACATATCTGAATGTGGCGGATCCGTTGACTAAACCTCTCCCGAGGGAAAAACATGACCAGCACCAAACCGCCATGGGTGTTCGGTATATTACCATGTAATCTAGATTAGTTGAATCTAGTGCAAGTGGGAGACTGTTGGAGATATGCCCTAGCAGCAATAATAAAAGTGGTTATTATTATATCTTTATGTTTATGATAAATGCTTACATTCATGCTATAATAGTATTAACCGGAAACATTAATACTTGTGTGATTTGTAAACTAAATTAGAGTCCCTAGTAAAGCCTCTTTATAATACTAGCTTGTTGGTTGATAGATGATCGTGGTTTCCCAATCATGAACATTGAGATGTTATTAATAACAAGATCATATCATTAGGAGAATGGTATGATGGACATACTCCTATAGATAAGCGTAGCATAAAGATCAATTAATTTCAATAGTTGGTTTGCTATAAGCTTTCTGATACATAGTAACTTAATTCCTTCGACCATGAGATCATGCTAATCACCATCACGGAAAATGCTTTTATGACATCAAACACCACACCGTAACTGGGTGGCTATAAAGGTGGCATTGAGTGTTCGGGAAGTATGTGTTGAGGCACATGGATCAAGAGTGGGATTTGTCCATCCATATGACGTATAGATATACTCTAGGCCCTCTCGGTGGAATGTCATACAATTATCTTGCAAGCATATGACTGGCTCACAAGGGATCACATATCACGGGAACGATAAAAGAGTACTTATCGGTAACAAGGTTGAACTAGGTATGCAGAGATACCGATGATCAAACCTCGGATAATTAAACTATCACGAGACAAAGGGAAATTGGTATCGTATGTAAGTGGTTCGTTCGATCGCAAAGTAATTGTAGAAATATGTGGGAGCCATATGAATTTTCAGATTCCTCTATTGGTTATTGACCGGAGAAGTGTCTCGGTCATGTCCGCATAATTCACGAACCGTAGGGAGACACACTTAAGGATTCGATGTTGTTTAGTAGATATGGAATGTAAGTAGGAATACCGAATGTTGTTTGGAGTCTCGGATGGGATCCGGGATTCAAGAGGAGATCCAGAATGGTCCAAAGAATAAGATTCATATAAGGAAAGTCTGATTCCGGAGTTCGGGAATGATTTCGATGTTTTCATCGGAGAGGTTCTAGAAGGGTCTAGAAGGTTCACCAGACCGGAAGGGGAATGGTCCATGAATGTGTCATGGGTAAGTGGAATGATCGGATCATATCCTAGGTCACTTGGTTTGGGAATTTGCGAGAGAGAATTAAAGCTCTAAATTGAAAGTCAAAAGGGAGGTTTGAAAAGTCAAAATGGAACAATAATTTCCTAGTGGAAGAAGGAAAGAGTCCTTCCTTCTATCCAACTTGGGTTTGGGTTTGGGTTTGGGTTTGGGTTTGGATTAAAACTCTCCCCTCCAAGGCTGCCCCCTCCCATTAATAGAGGAGGAGGGATGCCCCATAGACCACAAGCCCTAGCCCTCCCGACCGTGCGCCGCCGCCGCCGCCCAAGTCTCCGCCGCCGCCCAGCACCGCCGTGCCGCCTCCTCCTTGCGCTGCCACCGGCCCATCGCCCTCACCGCCGCCGACACCTCCTCATCCTCTCCGGCCTTCTAAACCTAGATTGCCAGAAACCCTAGATCCACCATAACTCGCACCGGCTTAGGCGAAGCCCTACGGGATCTTCCCTCTACTTCTGACGCCACACCGTCGTGCTGCCGGAATCGTGAGGGGAGAACTACAACCTCCGCCTCCTACTGGAACAAGGGAGAGGAAGGTCTTCATTGAGTACCGAACGTGTGGCCGACTGTGGAAGCGTTGCCGGAACGCAGGGCCGGAAGGATCGTCTATGTGATCTTGAGATCGGCAAGTGTACAACTACATCACCCACGAGAATCTGCTCTCGTTAACCGCTTTGGAATCTTCAAGGGTGAGTACTCTAATCGACTCGTTGCTACAATCTAGTAGATAGATCTTGGCTTGTTTGTGTGCATGCGGTAGAATTTTTTTGTTTTCCATGCTATGAAACCCTACATACATAGAGCATCACTAGAGCTATGTCGTATTTGGCACGGAGCCGAATTACAAAAAGAGTCAGCAGAGACGGATGATGGAAGTTAATGTCATAATGCCGACAATTCCAAAGTATATGCATTGGTCTGAACAAGAGATAACTTGGAGCATAAAGGATCACCCCAATATCATACCAACGCCAGGAGGTTATGCTCTTGTCTTGGATCCAACTTTCATGGGACCTGATATTAGTGTGAAGTTCTCCAAGGTACTGATTGATGATGGCGGCAGCATCAACATCATGTACAAGGATACCATGCTCAAGTTAGGCATCACTATGAACATGCTGGAGCCGACTAAGACAACTTTCCATGGTATTGTGCCGGCATTGTCCTGTGAGCCAATTGGCAAGATCTGGGTTGACGTCTTATTCGGCAACAGAGAAAATTTTCGAACTGAAGCCATAGAGTTCGAGGTGGTTGACCTGGTCAGCTCATACCATGCCTTACTCGGCAGGCTGGCTATGGCAAAGTTTATGTCTACTCCTCACATTGCTTACTTAAAGATGAAGCTGGGCCCCAAGGCTGTCTCAGACATGACTCAGCAAGCCATCGCCCTGATGGCCAAAGCAGATGAAGTGAATGAGGTACGTAACTTTCTTACTCTTTTGCGTACTGAGTATCTTTTTATTATACATGATCCCTAGTCCCCGAGGTTACTGCTGGGTAAGGAACTTAGTTGGCTATAAGCTCTAAGTTAGAACCCAACTCTTATTCGGCTGTAAGCTTGATCACACACCTTCTGACTATCTCTTTTTTATGTAGGAGGTTACTGCCAGGTCCATGCGGAGTTATCATAGTCAAAGGAGATTACAAGAGATCAATTGCTTGCGCCTCAGCCGGATCTTCGCTGACCGAGTCACTGGTCATAGCGCAGGAAAAGCATCAAATGATGGAAGTGGCTGCATTGGCCAAAGCAACACAAATATCTATGCCAACACTCACTAAACCGCATGGTAGTGTATCTTTCCAAGCTACCAAAGAAACAAAGAAAATACAGGTGGATGAGGCTTTCCCAGAATGCACAATTACCATTGGTGCTGGGCTGACTGACAAATAGGAAAGCGAGCCCACCAGCTTCCTCCGTGAGAATCGGGATATCTTTGCATGGTCCACACAGGACTTGCAAGGAGTTCCGAGGGAGCTGGCTGAGCACTCTCTTCATGTAAGGCCAGATGCCAAGCCGGTGAAGAAACCCCTCCGTCGCGTCGCCGAAGATAGGAGGAAAGTGATAGCCACCGAGATAGCTAGGCTCTTGGCTGCCTGGTTTATCATGGAAGTACTACACCCAGATTGGTTGTCGAATCCGGTCTTGGTTGAGAAGAAAAAAGATGACCTGAACGTTGCAGTGGTGTGGCGCATGTGTATTGACTACACGAACCTCAATAAGGCGTGTCCAAAAGATCCATTTCCCCTGCCACGGATCGATCAAGTCATTGACTCTACTGTCGGGTGTGAGTTGTTGTCATTTGTGGACGCGTATTCTGGTTTCCACTAGATACCACTGAATCCGAATGATCAAATAAAGACATCTTTTATCATCCTATATGGGGCTTATTTCTATCGTACTATGCCATTTGGATTGAGAAACGCATGTGCAACATGCCAAAGGTGCATTCAAAAATGCTTGCAAGATCAATTGGACAAAAATGTTCAAGTATACGTCGATGACGTGGTGATAAAAACCAAAAAAAGTCATACTCTAATTGAGGACTTGCGTTAAACATTCACGAACTTAAGAAGATTCCGGATGAAACTTAAACCAAAAAAATGAACATTCGGTGTCTTGGCTGGAAAATTACTCGAATTTCTTGTGTCCAGCCGAGGAATCGAGGCTAACCCAACAAAGATTAGGGCCATCGAAAGAATTTAATTGCGGAAAACCCTCAACGATGTCCATAAGTTTACAGGGTGCCTGGCCTCATTGAGTAGGTTTATCACTCGGCTAGGCGAAAAAGCCTTACCATTATATTAACTGATGAAAAAATCAGACAAATTCACATGGAAACAGCAAGCTGATAGCGCTTTCCATGAACTCAAAAATATGTTGGCAACAACACCAATATTAGTGTCACCATTATCCAAAGAGCCAATGCTGCTCTATGTCGCCGCAACCGATAGAGTTGTAAGTGCAGTGATAGTGGTAGAGCGCGAGGAAGAGGGCAAATCAATCCAAAGGCCAGTTTATTACTTGAGGGAAGTGCTCTCTATATCAAATCAAATTACCCCCATTACCAAAAAATGACATATGGGGTGTATATGGCAGCAAAAAAGCTGAAGCATTATTTCTAGGAACACCCAATCTGGGTAATATGCGAGGCACCTATCTCGGATATATTGGGTAGCAAAGATGACAGTGGCCACTATCATCTCAATAAGGCGTGTCCAAAAGATCCATTTCCCCTGCCACGGATCGATCAAGTCATTGACTCTACTGTCGGGTGTGAGTTGTTGTCATTTGTGGACGCGTATTCTGGTTTCCACTAGATACCACTGAATCCGAATGATCAAATAAAGACATCTTTTATCATCCTATATGGGGCTTATTTCTATCGTACTATGCCATTTGGATTGAGAAACGCATGTGCAACATGCCAAAGGTGCATTCAAAAATGCTTGCAAGATCAATTGGACAAAAATGTTCAAGTATACGTCGATGACGTGGTGATAAAAACCAAAAAAAGTCATACTCTAATTGAGGACTTGCGTTAAACATTCACGAACTTAAGAAGATTCCGGATGAAACTTAAACCAAAAAAATGAACATTCGGTGTCTTGGCTGGAAAATTACTCGAATTTCTTGTGTCCAGCCGAGGAATCGAGGCTAACCCAACAAAGATTAGGGCCATCGAAAGAATTTAATTGCGGAAAACCCTCAACGATGTCCATAAGTTTACAGGGTGCCTGGCCTCATTGAGTAGGTTTATCACTCGGCTAGGCGAAAAAGCCTTACCATTATATTAACTGATGAAAAAATCAGACAAATTCACATGGAAACAGCAAGCTGATAGCGCTTTCCATGAACTCAAAAATATGTTGGCAACAACACCAATATTAGTGTCACCATTATCCAAAGAGCCAATGCTGCTCTATGTCGCCGCAACCGATAGAGTTGTAAGTGCAGTGATAGTGGTAGAGCGCGAGGAAGAGGGCAAATCAATCCAAAGGCCAGTTTATTACTTGAGGGAAGTGCTCTCTATATCAAATCAAATTACCCCCATTACCAAAAAATGACATATGGGGTGTATATGGCAGCAAAAAAGCTGAAGCATTATTTCTAGGAACACCCAATCTGGGTAATATGCGAGGCACCTATCTCGGATATATTGGGTAGCAAAGATGACAGTGGCCAGGTGGAAAAATGGGCCATAGAGCTAGCACCATATACTCCACAATATGATAGGCGAGATGCAATTAAATCTCAAGCGGTAGCTGATTTCTTCGTGGATTGGATGGAAATGCAATCCAAGCCACCAGTGCCAGACCCAGATTACTGGAAGATGCACTTTGACGGATCCAAGAAAAATATGGGTCTGGGTGCTGGGATTGTGCTCACATCACCAAAGAAGGATCAGCTCAGGTATGTTTTGCATATCCACTTCGCTGCATCCAATAATGTAGCAGAGTATGAAGCACTTGTCCATGGCATAAAAGTGGCCAAGGAAATTGGCATCAAAAGGATCATGTGTTTTGGTGACTCAGATTTGGTTATCTAGGAAGTATCTGGACATTGGGATGCATGGGATGCAAACATGGCACTATATCATTTTCATGTGCAACAGATTTCAGGATACTTTGACGGGTGTGAATTTCATCACATACCCAGAGCAGAAAATGAGGCAGCGGACGTACTATCCAAGTTAGGCTCATCTCGGCAAGCAATCCCACCAGGAGTAGCATTGGAACATCTCAGAAAACAATCGATCAAGCCGTCACCAGAGTCCGAGTCAATTAGGCTCATCCCGGCAAACCAAGAGTTAGGCGATGTGCCAATGGACATTGACTCAGGGGCATGTTCGAGTAACTCAAGGACTATTCCACTCACCTCAGGAGCTGCCAAATCACACTCGGGGACTCCTTAGGTTATGTCGGCATAGCATATGTCGGCTGAGCCAATGGAAATTGATGAAGAAACAAATCTGGCACCGCTGATACCAGCCTGGGCGCAACCAATATTCAACTACTTGAAAGATGGAACTTTGCCAGATGATGAGATACTGGAAAGGCAAATAGAAAGAAGAGCAAAAGCATACACGATAATTAACAAGGAGTTGTACAAAAGGAGTGTAACGAGTGTACTGCAGCATTGTATAAGTCCAGAGAAAGGTCAAGAAATAGCATTGGACATTCACCAAGGGGAGTGTGGGCACCATGCATCGTCAAGAGCGTTGGTAGCCAAGGAATTCCGACATGGATTTTATTGGCCAAGTGCACTGGCAGAAGTGCAGGAGCTAGTGAGAAAATGCAACGGTTGCCAGCGTTACGCGTCAAAGTCACACTTACCAGCATCTGAGTTGAAAAATATACCAATCACTTGGCCATTCGTAGTATGGTGCCTGGATATGGTAGGACCCTTCAAAACAGCGAGGGGTGGTATGACTCACATACTAGTAATGGTTGACAAGTTCACCAAATGGATAGAAGTGAAGCCCATCAAAAAATTGGATGGAAAAACAGTTGTCACATTCTTGAAAGATATAATCCTGAGATACGGTCACCCGCACAGTGTGATCATAGATAATGGCACAAACTTTGCTGAAAGAGCTTTTGCTCGCTTCTGTGGAAAAAACCGAATAAGACTTGACGTAGCATCAGTCGCTCATCTAGAATCAAATGGACAAGTTGAACGAGATAATGGCTTAGTTTTATCCGGGATAAAACCTCGTCTAATGGAACCACTCCAGAGATCACCTGGTTGCTAGATAGAGGAACTACCCTCAGTGTTGTGGAGTCTAAGGACAATTTCGAATCGATCAACAGGATATACACCATTCTTCCTTGTGTATGGGGCAGAAGCAGTTTTTCCTGCCGACATAGAATATGACTCGCCAAGGGTAAGACAGTACTCAGAAGCCAAGGTGAAAGAGGCCCGAGAAGATGGAGTTGACTTACTCGAAGAAGCAAGAGAATTGGCATTGTCCAGATCCATATACCAACAAAGTCTCCGACGCTATCAAAGCCGCAAAGTTCAACCTCGTGTTTTCCGAGAAGGGGATATGGTGCTCAGACTGGTGCAACGCATAGCTGGGATGCATAAACTATCACCCCCATGGGAAGGACCATTCAGTTTAAGCAAAGCATTGCACAATGACTCATATTATCTGATAGATGCTCGTGAAGCACAAAAGAACAAGGCGGACAGATCAGGCGATGATACCAAAAGGCCGTGGAATGTGGCATTGCTCCGTCCTTTCTACACTTAGAAGAAGCAGTCTATGTATCTCTCAAACTATCATATGTCGGATACTCATGCCGGCTATGTGCTGATAATAAAATGGTATGACTCTAAAAACTGACTCGGGGACTACCCCTTATATTTATCCTTTGACAATTCTATGTCGGATGGCATTGACACTTAAGACTTATCTCGGAACAAGTAATGTTTACTCGGATAGTATCAAATCTTCGACTATGCTGTTGTCCGAAAACACAGCTTCGTGGAAAGCAAGAGGAAAAGATCAATGAAGAGTAAACAAGAACGCCTAATAAGTAAAAGGAAAAAACGCGAGTTTACCCTATGTATGTTTTTAACTAACCCACTACAAGATATATTGGTTTGTATGTCGAATGATCCTAGGTCAAGTGGTCTAGTTTCATATCCGCTAACTCAATCCTTAGAACTTTGAGACTCTAATGTCGAATGCCAAAAAAGGTAGACAAGAGCCAAATTCAAGGAAAAGGGGAACGACAAAATGAAACTCGGGGACTTGTCCCTCGATGATTGGCATTCAGAGCAAATTAAAAGTTTAAGCCTTATCAAAAGGCGCATACCCAAAATAAGTGCACTGTATAATACATCTGCACCCGGCATACCGGGGATCTCATCAAAGTTATGTGTTTTCATAACCAGCTTAAGAAACAGCTAGACTCGGAGGAGCATTCTTGGGGCTAGAGCTGGGAGCATCGTCTGGAGCGTCTGGCGAGTCAGGTGCATCGGTGGCCGAGTCTGTAGGACCGTCTGACTCGGTGGCCTCGCTGTCAGCACCTTCATCGCCGACAGTCTTGGAAAGCGGCTCATCGAGGTCGAGGAAGATGGGCCCATCGCACCAAACGTGCACCGGAGCATACTCGACCATGGCAAAAGCTCGCTCCTAGCGCCTCTTGATCAGCTCAGGCTCATGGATCCACTTGCCTTCAGCCCTCATGTGCTGGAGAACATCAAGATTGATGTCCTCGTACCATGAGAGCACAAAGGAAAGGGCCTTGTCCGTGGCAGCTCGATCGGCCGACTCACGCCATTGATCCAGCTTGTCCTCAGTAAGAAGCAGCTTGGCGACCAAGGGCTCGATAAGCGCGGGCACATCTTTATCCGGCCAGAGCATCCTAAACGCATGGATTGCCGACTTAAGCAAGTCGACACCACATGACTTCAGAGTGGTTGCATGCTCTGACAGTGCCGCCAGGTGCTCTTTAATGGTGATCTCGCCATCAGCAGGAGCTCCAGACTGGCTCGAACCTTCTTCATGGACCTTATCACGAACATCTCAACCTCGGGGAAGTTCTCTGCAAACACAAAAGAACATTAAGAAAACAATGAAAAAGAGGCAGAGAGTAAGGATAGGAGTACAGTGAAAAGGGTAAGAACTCACTACCAAGAAAAGAGTTGATGGCGCCAAGCTTGCTTTGCCAAATCTTATCCTTGGCCTGAAGAGCGTCCAGGTCCTGGTGCGCCGATTGAACCGCCAACTCGGCATCTTTGAGCAGCTGGTTGGTCTTCTCGGCACTGGCAGCGTGTTGGCCATCCTTCTTGGCAAGCTCCTCCCATAGGCCCTTCACCTCGGATGGTGCTTCTGCTCCATATCCGCCATCTACTTCTTCAGCCGATTCACCTTGTCTCGCTCCTTTTGGAGGTTTATCCAGTGCTTCTCTGCTTATTCGGAGCATGCGACTCGTTACTAACAACAAGCTATCTCGGATCTATCGAGATAAAAATGAAAAAGGAATACGCATAAATGCAGGGCGGATACAAAATTTCCAAGATCTTACTTTCAGCATCGCTGATCTGTAAGTGCAAAACATCGATTGGTAGATTGGGCAGAAGCTGTGGAAAAACAACGCGAAAAATTCAAGGAGATGAAACAAGAAGGGTCTGCCGAATAAAAGCAAGATGAGTAAGGAAAAGTACCTTGGCCCTGAGCCTCAGCTTTTTGATCTTGGTGAGCGATCTCAATCTTTCTATACTCCAAGAGGAGAGCCTAATGCACCTTGGTCCGCTCGTTGTGCGTAAGCTACACAAAAAAGAGATAGTCAGAAAGTGTGTGATCAAGCTTACAGCCGAATAAGAGTTGGGTTCTAACTTAGAGCTTACAGCCGACTAAGTTCCTTACCCGGCAGTAACCTCGGGTAGTAGGGATCATGTATAATAAAAAGATACTCAGTACGCAAAAGAGTAAGAAAGTTACGTACCTCGTTCACTTCATCTGCTTTGGCCATCAGGGCTTGGGGCCCAGCTTCATCATTTTTCCTAGCTTCATCATTTTGCCAGCATCGGAGCTCACCTCTTTCTCGCCAGCCGCGTTCCAGGCAACGACGTAATGCTCCCCAGAACCAAGGTCGTTCCCCGTGAGCATCCGAGTCAGGACTTGCCCTCTCTTTAGGGTAGTTCCCACCCCGGAACGGGTAGTAGTAGCGCTGGTATGCAAGCCACTAGCTCTGGAAGCGCTGCCAGATCCGGCAGCTGCAGATTTGCCCAATTTACCCGCTGGAGTGGGTGCCATTGTTGTTGATGTGGGCCGAATCTACGGAGCGGTGCCTGGTGCGTGGATCAGAGTCATTTGCTTGGTAGATGATGGCCTGCTGGACGCGGAGCGAGCATGGCCTTGAGCAGCAGGCCGGGTTTGATCTTTGGCCAAAAAGGCAGGAGGAGCAGGTCTAGAACTGGATGGAGAAGATACAGGAGCCGAATGAGCAGGCTCAACAACATTCTGTGGGGCAGCAACAAGGTCAATGGGAACAGTAGAAACTAGGGAGCTATCGACAGGGGTCTTCTCAGCGCCAATATTGCTGGCGCAATGTTCAAGGGTATGTTCTGGTGAAACAACTAGGGAGCCAGGCCAGGTCTCCTCTATCGAGCGCACCGCTGGCTCAGCCTCACTCTGAGACGCATGAGTCCCAGGAGTGAGGGCGGTGACCCAGACAGGGCTCTGCACAACAGTGTCAGCGCGAGGAGGAGAAGCAAGCCTCAATGGCTAAGAATCCATGCTGGGAGCGGCTTGGCTAGCAGACATGGCCGCGCCGAAAATAAGAATAGAAGCCTATAAGAAAACAAGCAAAGAACTGGAAAAGAAAAATGAAAGGTAACAAGCAGCAAAACTTATCCGGAGAGGGTTGGGTCGCGCGGGATGCGACGAGTGACCCGGCGACCAGCGGTCTTGCGGGTCTGAGATAGCATGGCAGCAGGAGGAGCGGCAAGATCCACTCAGTGCTTCTTTGCAGGTTGAGTACTGGAGGAGGCCCCACGTCGCTTACTCGACTTGGCGGCAGGGATCTTGCCGAATCCACCCACAGCGAGAGGGGGAATCTCATGTACCTAGCCAGCTGCATAAGTAAATGACGAGCTCATTCGAATAAGTCAGTGAATTAAGGTCAAAAGGCAAGTACCTTGATACATCGTAAACATATCTATAATTTTTGATGCTCCATGCTTGTTTAGTATCCACTTTGCTATGTTTTGTCTACACTTTGAGGTATTTTTATACACTTTCTAGAACTAACCTATTGACAAGATGCCACAAAGGCTGGTTGCTTTTCTGCTGTTTTTGGTTTTAGAAAGCTAAAAAATGAATATTCTCGGAATTGGACGGGACAAAAGCCAAAGTTCATATTTTTCCCTAAGCGATACGGAACCACGAAGCAAAGTTGGAGGAGGACACCAGGGTGGCCGCACCCCCTAGGAGCAGGCTAGCCTTGGTGGTGCCCATAGGGGGTGTGGGCCCCCTGGCCCTCCACCGACCTTGCCTCCTTCGCCTATAAGAAGCCTCTGACCCGAAAACCCTAAATCATCCATCAGAAAGCCACGAAAACCTCTATAGCGCCGCTGCCACTGAAGGGGAGATTCGAGGGACAGAAAATCTCTGTTTTGGTACCCTGCCGGGACGGGGAAGTGCCCCCGGAGCCATGTCCATCGATCTCCATCACCATCACCATTGCTGATTCCCATGATGAGGAGGGAGTAGTTCTTCCTCGAGGCTAAGGGCTCTACCGGTAGCTATGTGTTCATCTCTCTCTATGCATGATCTTGTTGTGGTCATGAGCTTTGTAATCAAGTAGATCTACCTTGCTACTCAAGTGCTTCAATAGATCTCCGCTCTCCCCATGTGTGTGAAAATGACAGCGTGCACGCCATGGTGGCACTTAGGCTAGAGTCTACATAAATACTCATCGTGCTTTAATAGATCTATGTTTTCCCCACGTGTGGGAAAGTGACAGCACGCACACCGTGTGTGGCACTTAAGCTAGATTACATATATATGCATGAGTTATATTTGGAGTTGGATGTCTTTATGAAATTGTGGTGTTTGTTGGAACCATCTAGCGCTCAAGGTGACAGTGTGGGGTTATCTAGATTGGGGAAGGCGGACTTTGAGGTGTGTTGGTATAGCCCTACCATGGATTAGATTTTCCAACCGGAGAGTAGTCATAGTAGTATCATGAAGAGAGGATATTTATATGAGAGAGTATTCACTAGTGAAAGTATGATCCCTAGGCCTTGTTTCTAAGCATTGAAACACCGTTTGCATCTAGATATGTTACATGTTTGCTTGCTTCCATCTTTATTTCAGTTTCACACACGTTACCCCACGTCAACAACAAGTCAGAAGCTATTTTCTAGCACTTCTACCACTTGTATTTTACTATCTCTTCGCCAAACTAGTGCACCTATACACCTGAAAAGTGTATTAGGTGTGTTGGGGACACAAGAGACTTCTTGTATCTTGATTGCAGGGTTGCTTGAGAGGGATACCTTTGACCACTTCCTCCCTGAGTTCGATAAACCTTGGGTAATCCACTTAAGGGAAACTTGATGTTGTTCTACAAACCTCTGCACTTGGAGGCCCAACAACTTTCTACAAGAATATAAGTGCGTAGACATCATACCTCCAGAACTTCACAATCATCATCATTGTTAGAACAATCTCGTAAGGGGTTTCAAGTAGAGGTCTTACCCTGAGCAGAGGCAGCAGCGGCGTGCGGGATTGGCATGAAGCACTCTATATCGAACTCAACCTCGCCAGTATTACAGCGATCTTCATAGTATCCCCCAGGAGGGATGGTACTATCATCAACCTGGTAAACGAGATTCTACGGAAGACAAACAGAATGAAATCAGCAAATAAATGGAACAACAAGTGAATGCAAGGAAAGTAATGTCGGCAGTGAATTCGATGACTCGGAAACTTACCCAGGGGACATGCTTATCCCGGCTGAAAGGGGGGAAGCTCCAGGCCCAGTTCTCCGCCAAGGTCAGCTTGAAGATCGAGCTGACTCGGCGGGCCACAGTCGTTGGTGAGCTCCAACATGGAGTGCCGAGTAGGATCTTGCGGTCCGATCATGAAGCACATCTTGTGGCTTCTGGACTGGATGGGGCTGACTCGGCGTGCGATAAAAGTGCACATGAGATCCTCCTCAGTTAAGTGGTAGTTCTCATCCGGCGAGAGCAACCTCTCCAGGATCCCATGAGCCTCATTCACTGCGGCATTCTTGTCGCGCGGGTCAATCTTCCAAAACTCCTTGATGGAAACCTCGTCCTTGAAGGGGGGAAGCCGGATGTAGTCGTTGGACCCGCTATTTTTGACATAGAAGAAAGTTCTGTGCCATTTCTTGCAAGAATCTATGCCGATGACCCGAGGAAAGATCGACTCTTTCCTGGGCGTGATACTAGCGGCACCACACCTAGTGGGCCTTTTCTCGGCGCGGGGAACGCCGGGATCTGGCACGACTTGGATCCTAAAGTTAAAATACTTGGCCCTGAGAAGAACAGTAGGCCAAATGCCCAGGTAACCCTTGCAGGCAGAAATAAAGCAGGAAAGGGAGCCAATGGTGTTGGCAGGCAAATGGTGAGTTTGCAGATGGAAGGTGGAGAGGAAAGAAACAAAGAAGTTGCTAACAGGCAAAGTAAAACCCCGCTCAAAGTGTGAGAGGAAAACTACCCTCTCATTAGCCTCGAGCTTGGGAATGTTCTCACCTGAGGGAAGGCGCCAATCGACTTCGAGCGGGATGCGCCTGGTGGAGCGTAGCCACTCGAGTTCCTCCGCAGAGACCTCCGAGCCATCCCAGCTGCCATGCTCCTCTACCTCCTCGCCGGCGTCACGAACATCCATGATGTTGCTTGGTTCTGGCTCTTCCACTGTTGGAAGAGGCTTGGAGGAGCGAGGAACCATTGTAGAATTGGAAGAGGAAGAAGAGAACCGTAGGAAAGAAGCAACAGAGAAGAAGAACCGCAAGGAGGCAGTTAGGATTTGGGGGCGCAAGGAAGAAGAAGATGGCAGGGGGAAACTGAATGGGCGAAGGAAGTTAAGTTCCCCTCACCCCTACTTACCCCAAGCGCGGGATCCTCCTGCGCCATGTGTCCACCCTGTGGCCGTGTATTCGGCCGAGTCAGCGTATCAGCGAATGCCACGTGTAGGCGATACACGGAAAATCCACAGCCACGCCATGCTGTGCAGGACACGAGGCACAGAGCGATGGGACTACCACAATGACGGGGAGTTACGCGCCGCCGTCACTATGCGGTCAGGATTTGGGACAAAATTTGAGGCAAGTCATCATGATTACAAGCTATCAATGACTAAGGCAAACCAAAAATGACCCGGCAGCGTCCAAAATGACTCGGCACGAGGCGAAAATGAGCCAGAAAGTCAAAGATGAGACTCGAAAAGGGCAAAATAGACTCGACAAAGATCGAGATTATGCCAAACAGTGTGCCCTAAGTAGTAAATGCTGACAGAAAGAGAATTTACAAGCACATTAAAGGAACCTAGAGACGCCTAACAACAAGAAATGCTAGGCCTTACCAGCTTCGGGGACTAATGTCAGGGGAATAACCCCCGGTAGGGTCATAAGGGGTAAAACATTGCCCAGCTTGGCTTATGCTGAGTGAAGAATAAATCTTGCCGGGTAACAACGGCCGGGTGAGAAGGTCATGTACGGCCGACAAAAGAATTATGTCGGCCCGTATAAGACAAGTTTGTTTACCTTGCAGGAGGCAACGAGCCGAGTCTCACTAGGGAAGGCCGAGTCAGTGAGGACGCGTGGCAGCTTTCCGAGTGAGGTTCAGGAGGGACCATTGTAAAGCACGGTCAAAAGAGAAGGGTGACATCGGGTGACACAAAAGGAGCCGGGTGACACCTAAAGCAAGGGCTGACGTACAAAGTCACTATATGACTCCAAAAGAGTTGGAAGCTACGTACGAGAGGACCGTTAGCTGTATAGCTTTATGGACTGGGTCAAGGGGTTCAGGGCTAGCCCATGACACATCCCGCACAGTAAGGACCAAGATACAAACAATAACCCTAGAACCCAAAGGGATGTAATCTAGATGGCCATCACCTATATAAGGAGGGGCATAGCTAGGGTTTATGGAGGTCGGACCAAGTAAGAAACTAGTGCCCAGTAGCTTTGCTCAAACAGCTCAATAAGCACTTGTAAACTTCTAGTATCAATAAAAATCCTAAGTGTGGAGAGTTCATCTTGTTCTTCGTGCGCAGCTAGACCGTGCACTCCCTCCCCGGTTACCACAAGCGTCCATTCAAGCCCCAACTTAAGCCTACCCATGGCATCTGCCATGACACCACCACGACAAGAAGAGTAACCCTGCTAACGACGTCGATCTCAAAACCTGCTACAACAAAAGGGGTGCCGACAAAGGGAAAAGGAAAAAGAGAGAGGTAGTACTGAGGCTAGTACATGGCGAGTCTTAGATTTCAGAGGTCCTTGCCTACATAGGTATGATGGACTAATGCGGCAGCAAAGCATGTGATAAACAACCTATAAATACTCGATATATCTAGCGGCTATCAGAAAGGAATAAGAAAGACCTAATCGAATCAAGCCTGATACTATCACCAAGCATACCCATCCTGGTATTCCCCCTTGAGACCAAACGAGAAAGTCATACCAAGGAAACTCACATAGTTGGCAATTTTTATCATTCCATTAAAGTTGCAGCAATTACTAGTCAGATATAGATAGCACGAGTCATCCTGAGATCATAAGTAGTGGGAAATTTTAGTTAACCATTCCATTATAGTTGCAATGCTTACTGGTCATATACATATAGCACGAGGCATCCCAATTCCACCAGTTGTTGGTACTTTTATTTAGCCATTCCATTGTAGTGAAGCTGATTACTAGTCATTCCAGAGTCAAATTTATAGTACTACTTTAGTTATAGTTGTCTATGATCGAGATACTTTGCTCAAAGTAGTTCATAACGGCGGACACGGCTTTTAGAAAGATTTACCCTGCAGGGGGCACAAATAGCAACATACACACGATCAACCTTGGAAAAACAAAATGAAAACCCAACGAGGCATCACGACAAAGCAATTGCAAGATTCATATAATATTTTAGGGGGGCACCCCATTAAGCTACCCTCTACGAAGTTGGCCGGCTCCGAGACGAACCCAGAGGTTTGTGATGATGGTTGTAAACGACTGGGAAACCGAAAGTGTGACTAGGCTTGTCGATACCGCGAAAACATGGCACGAGGTTCCAAAACAGTACAGTAGTAAACGCTCTCCACGAGCAACCGTAGTAAATAAAGAGGTAGCATGTCATAAGTAAAGGATAGTAATAAAGCCCCAAACTACTTTGTGGACGCAATAAATAAGATATGATTCAAGCTCTCTCTAAGGGGATTCATGGTCCCACATGCGGATAGTGTGAATAGTCAAGGAACAGGTATCAAGTACTCGGCGTCCTACGGGGCATAAGTGGGTGGTTAAAAACCAAATCACATCTATTGCCTATCGGTGCCTCTGCATTAGTTATAACTATTCCCAGCAATTTAATATCAAGTTGTAATTTGAGTCATGATCATCTCCAACATTAAGCATATGGTAACCTTCCAACAACTATAGCACTTGACGACACGAGAAGCACCTGAGCAAGCGACTATGACACGCAAGGCCGACTATCTACCAAATTACAGGTAATAGGATGTGTCCAAGGCAATATAGAGGCTGCAAGGGATATCACGGGTATGAAAACTAGAGCATCGCAACACAGATAGAATAGATCAACAAGTGGAAATAAAAGACTATAAAAGTAAAATAGGTAGAAAGGGGGAGAATGCTTGCCCGAAAAAATTACCGATGGTTCATCCGAAGATCAGGTCGACACTGGCATCAACTCATCGGCCTAAACCGTGAAGAAGCAAAGCACTAGAAGAAACACCAAATGCACTATTTTCATACTACGACAGAAGATTTGGCATGATGCATGTATGATGTATGACATGGCAAAGATGTGATGCGATTAAGCAATATTAAGCGAAAATGGGGCCCTGACAATTAATTAATAGGCTCATGTTGTTTAGATACCCCGCAATTTAAATTTTGTCTTAACTAGGCAAAATAGTGGCATTAGAGGGACTGGTTCCAACACTGTGGCTGCCGTAAATAAGAATGGCACCTCTGCACCTAGGTACATCAATGGTGATTGGTGGCGGTCGACTTTCAATGTTGCTAACATGCACGAGCTGCAACATGCCGGGCAAGTTCCTTCGGAGATGGATTGTGTCATCCCTAGACCGGATGTAATCCCCAATCCCCCTCCTAGGTTTAGGGTGATGTTCATGGTGTTTTTCCTTTGAGGTCTTTATCTCCCAGCCCATGAATTTCTTCGCGGGCTACTATTTTTATATGGTGTTTAGCTCTAGAAGCTGACACCTAACTAGATTTTGCACATTTCATGATTTGTCATGTTGTGCGCGTGTTGGTTGGGCATCGTGTCACACTTCGGTCTTTGGATGAAACTCTACTCCATGAAGAGGAGGTCAGGCTCCCAGGGGCCCTATGACATTGTCAACACCCGGATTTTTAATCCCAGATGCCTATTATGCCATACATCGCAATCCCAGGATTACCATTTTTGCGAGACATCACAGAATTGGATACTACAGTACATCATCCATTACAAACCATACATAAGGTCTTACACAAATAAGGATCTCGTGATCCAGTTCTTAATACAACTCAAGTAGCGGAATACGTAATAATGACGGTAGCGTAGGCGAAGCTCCATCTTCGGGGTCACAGGCAATGCTAACAATGGGAGATGATCCTAGTTGTCGTAACCTTCCTGGGGTCCATCATCCTGGTACTCCTCTTCATAGTCCGCCACGGAATAGCTGTGGACAAAGCCATGAGTACTCTTTAAGTACTCGCAAACTAATACTAACAAGTGAAGGGTTTTTTTTGTAGTAGGACACTAAGCTCTAGGGTTGTTTTGCAAAAGGCCAGATTTACCTCTACTAAGTTCAGAAGCAAGAAACGCTAGTTAAAGTTTTATAACACCTAACTGGGAACTTGTATTTCATATCACAACTCTGTTGTGGTCAAGTCAAAATCTCAATTTATTTCACAAGTCATTTTGAAAACATCTGATGGGGGAACAGTATGGCCACTCCAACTGTCCATAACCGCGGACGCGTCTATTCGAATAGTTTGACACTCTGCAGAGATTGTACACTTTCACCACAACATTCGATACATCCGCCAGGAACAAATCCTGAATTCACCATACTCAGTATGCGGATAATCAATCCCAACCTTTCAATTACACGCCCTAGTATAAGCACCTCTCCTGTGAGTTTGGCCTCCCAACCATGACCGTCTGTCATCTTGGGTACTGCACAGGTGGACAATCTTCACAAGGTAGCCTCAGCTCAGACCTTGGCCATGAGGGAACCCATACCAAGGTATATAAGTTTCCAGTCAAGCCCTACCCAATTTTCGGGTATTGTGGTTGTATGGTAAAATTTTTAATGGTATCGCATCCAGACGACCATCAGTTTTATAAAGGGCTAAGGCTCATGCCTTAATATTTTCATCATCCAAATCATATGGTGTTCGGAAACATATGTCAAAACATTTCAGTAGAATGATCCATCATTCCAAGGTTTTCATAACCATTTTCCACCAAGTATTCCCATCTAAAGTTGATCAAGTTTTATGCTTAGCACTAGCATCTACAAGTGGGGGTGAGTACTAATGAGGGGTGGTAAACTAGTGGAGTTTAACTAAGTTCAATCACATGCCTTAGGATGACATCAAGATTATCTAGCTTAGGCCAAATTTAATGCTCTTTATGCAACCTTCAATTATCTTTCTAGTATCTACAATTAAGTAGACTCTAAGTAATAGCTTTGATAAAGAAATAAAGCAGAAAGCTTGCAAGTAAAACTAGGATGGGGTATCATCAAATGTATCTAACCAGGTATTCTTAGTGCATTGCATGGGTTATCTAACTTTCATAATTGCAAGTGTTAGCTTGCTTAATCAACTAGTAGTATTAGGATTGCCTTGTGCAGAGCAGTGGTTGAAGTTCTCCTAGGCTTCTTCTTCGTAGTATCCTCCTTCCTCCTCGTATCCTTGGTCGGTACTAGCGTCTATGAATAAATACGAGGTACACAATCACCAAACAATACTTAACTACTTTAAATCGTCACACAAAGGTGCACTATAGATGATCTAGTATCATCACTAATATTACAAGATTAAAGCCTTTGTCTTATTGATTTTATTTTTAGAAAAGTAATTTCTACTCATTGAAAAACTACTTAAGATTTAATATTCTCCAAACCAAACATGGGATCATGTTGACACATGTCATCACCACACATTTCAGTATATGGGAATGTGATTTAAAGTGGTGTCACAATTTAATAAGGTTTAACCTTTTGATTTTAAATCATTAAAGTGGCTAGAAATGCCTATGTGGCATTCTTTTATTACTTGAACATTATTTCTGTAAGTAAACCCATATATTTTTTTATATTCTGAAAGGTATGATCAATTATGATTTTTGAGAGTTTGAATCAACTCAAAAGCTATTATGGTTGAAATTTGAAAAATGTTTGAATGCAAAAAAGCTTCTGCCTTGTTATTTTCACCAACGTTGATCTATATATCCAAATGATTTGAATCCAACGGGCTTGGATTAAGCATTTCAATACCTTTCTAACAAAATTGGTTTCATTCAATTTGGTTCACTGAATCGAGCTAGGTTGATTTTTGAAACTAGGTACATAACTATGTTTGAACTTAAAAAGAAAAAGCTAAATTCAAACGAGTGGGCTGCGCGGGAAAGGTTAATGGGCCGGCCCAGTGTCACTCCGTAGCGCGGGGCGCAACTGACAGGGGGGTCTACTGGTGAGTGGCTCTTTAAATGCGAAGCGGTACGGGACGATGTGGTGCGTTGGATTGGAATGAAGATCGACGGCTGAGGGTCGTCGTCGACGATGGACAAGTCACCGGCGAGCTCGAACCCTAGCGGCTCAGTGGGGGTGCATAGGGGGCATACCGGGGCTCTAGTGACGATGGTGAGGCGGGCAAATGACGAAGTCGACGACGGCAAACTCAGGGGTGGTCGCGGCAGCTTCGGGGGTGGTCGAAATCAACGGCTCCTCTTCTCCTCTGTAGCGGCGAGCTCCGGCCAAATTCCGGCGATGCGCTGCTCGCCTTGCTCCGGCTAAGGGGTGGAACGATCAGTGAGGTGAGGAGAGTGAGATGGTGTGAAGAAATCGAGCTGGGATCGTCTCCTTTTATAGGCTCGATGGCGAGACCGAGAGGGATGGGCAGACGACAGTGGGCGACACGGCTACGGGCGGCTAGAGGCATGGCCGAGGTTGGTGGTCGACGGGCGGTCTCCTGGCAATGCTCTGAGGTTTAAATGCGCGTGCAGGGGCGGTGGCAAATGGTCGGGAACGCGCGATGCTCTGCGAGGCAGAGGCAGCGAACTCTGAGGCGAGCGGTGGCTACGGGGTATGGGCGGTGAAACGATCATGTCTGGTGGTCTCCTGGTACAGTGGGGTGCATGCTGGCGGGCGGCGAGGTCTCGAGGTGGTCGGGTTGCATGGGAACGGCGAGTGCTCTATGGTACGCGTCGGCATGGTCGACAACGGTGCGGGCGCGGCGTTCCTGGCGGTTCTGGTTGCTGTCTGCGAGCTAGGGCTGGTCGAGAGGGGACAGTGAGGCATGGGCTGCATGCTAGACAAGGTTGGCACGGATAGTTCTTCTCCTAGCTTGCTGTCCACACTGGGGTGGCATGGGTGCTCTCGGCCTGTTCACCATTGATGACATTGGCGAGTTTATAGTGGTGCTAGAGCTTAGTTAAGGTTGCTATATGATCTATTGAAGCTAGTGTATCCAGAGAGGGAACAAGGTTGGCTCAAAACACTACTCAAAATAGTGTTTGTGATTTTGTTGATTTGAAACTGCAACCTGTTTGATGAATGTCCGCATGAACTTAAGTTTTGAATTTTGAAAAGATTTTTGGTGGGTGTGCTAGGCATGTGTTGAGGATTCTGTGGATGCTTGGGTTTTGAAAATTGAGCTTGTTTGGGTGGTTTTTGAAATAGTGGGATCTTCCCATATGAAATAGATTCAATTTTAAAATGTCATTTAAACTATGAATTCAAATGTTTTTGCATGATCACAAAGTGGGCCTTGGCACCTTATTATGAGTACCATCAAGGGGTGCAAAGATCTATATATGTTTCAGTTAAGTTCTGAAAGTTAGAGATAGCCAAAGTAGGCATGGGAGTTAAATTGGCTAAAGTGACCATTCACTTAATTTGTTTGTCTTTGGGAAAAGGTTGGGGATTGTTTAGATGATTTTTATTTCACATAAGAATCATTTTACAAGCAAAGAAACACAGAACCATGGTAATTCAAAATAATCCAAATTTTAATACATACTCATATGCATGCTTTCATATTTTAATTGGAAAAGTTTTTGTTAATCCTAAATTTGATGATTAGTGTTTGATGATTTATGTTTAATATTTTTGGGATGTTACAAACCTTCCCCCTTAAACAAAATCTCGTCCCGAGATTTGAAAAAGGACGAAAGAGATTACCTAGGATTTGAAGAGATCGGGAAACTCTGTCCTGATATGATCTTTGTGCTCCCAGGTAGCTTCCTCTTCGGTGTGGTTGCTCCACTGAATCTTGAGAAACTTGATGCTTCGGGTTCTGGTAGTTCTGAAAGCTTCTTCCAAAATACGGATGGGTACTTCGGGATAGGTCAAGTCATCGTTGATTTCTATGGTCCGGTGATCAATATTCTTGAACACTTCGGTCTTCTCTGGGACTTCGAGGCACTTGCGAAGTAATGTGATATGGAACACATTGTGCACGGCTGACATCTCTTCGTGTAGTTCCAATTGATACGACACTTCTCCTTGATGGTTCAGAATCTTGAAGGGTCCGATATATCTCGGGGCTAACTTTCCTTTCAGCTGGAAACGCTGCATTCCTTTCAATGGTGATACTTTCATATACACAAAATCTCCTATGTTGAAGGCGATGTTTCGACGTCTCTTGTCGGTGTAACTCTTCTGTCTGGACTGGGCTGTCTTGAGGTGCTCACGAATCTTGTGAACCTTCTCTTCTTCTTCTTGTAGGATGTCAGGTCCGAAAATCTGACTCTCTCCTACTTCCGACCAGTTCAAAGGGGTGCGACACTTTCTTCCATACATGAATTCAAATGGGGCCATTTGCAAACTGTCTTGATAACTATTGTTGTATGAAAATTCTACAAACGGCAGACAGTCTTCCCACTTAGATCCATATTCTAACACACATGCTCTCAGCATATCTTCGAGTATTTGATTTACTCGCTCCGTTTGTCCATCGGTTTGAGGGTGATAAGCTGTGCTGAAATCTAGTCAGGTTCCTAAACCTTCTTGGACTTTCTTCTAGAATATCGAGGTAAACTGAGTTCCTCGATCCGATACAATGTTCTTGGGGACTCCATGCAAACTGACGATTCTAGTGATGTATAACTTCGCTAGCTTCGAACTCTGATATGTTGTCTTGACGGGTAAGAAATGGGCGACTTTGGACAATCTGTCCACTATGACCCAGATAGAGTCATTTCCCCTACTAGAAGTAGGCAATCCGGTGATAAACTCCATTCCAACGGAATCCCATTTCCATTCCGGAATCTGCAATGGTTGCAACAATCCAGCGGGTCTTTGATGTCCCGCCTTGACTCTCTCACATATATCACACTTGGCGATATAGCTTCCGATTTCTCTCTTCATTTTATGCCACCAAAATTGCTCTTTCAAATCTTGATACATCTTAGTTCCTCCGAGGTGGATAGAATAAAGAGTATCATGAGCTTCCTTCAGAATAACTTCTTTCAACTCAGAATCTGCTGGTACACAAAGGCGTCCTTTGTACCACAGAACTCCTTCTTCGTCTTCGGTGAATCCGGGTACTTTGCCTGTACCGATACGACGCTTGATTCCGTCGATACTAGTATTTCCTTTCCGCACCTCTTTGATCTGGCTGACCAAAGTGGGTTGAAGTTCTATGCTAGCCAAAAATCCTTCACTCACTAATTCCATTCGGAAATCTTCCATCTCTTTATGCAAACTTGGTTACTCCTTAAAAATCATGGAGTTCAAGTGGCAGGGCAATCTGCTAAGGGCATCTGCTACCACGTTGGCTTTACCAGGGTGATAGTGAATGTCAGATCGTAATCCTTGATTAGCTCAATCCATCTTATTTGTCTCATATTTAGCTCCTTCTGAGTGAATATATACTTCAGACTCTTGTGATCCAAATAGATCTCACAACGGTTTCCCATCAGGTAATGCCTCCATGTCTTCAGGGCTAGAACTACGGCTGCGAGCTCGAGGTCATGGGTTGGGTAATTTTGCTCATGTTGTTTCAGTTGTTGAGATAGATAAGATATAACTTTGCCTTCTTGCATTAGCACACATCCGAGACCGATCTTGGATGCATCACAATACACGTCGAAGGGCTTCGTGATATCCGTCATGATTAAGATTGGGGCTGAAATCAATCTCCTCTTGAGTTCTTGAAAACTCGCTTCACATTTGTTCGTCCATTCAAACTTCTTGTCCTTCTTCAGCAATTGGGTCATGGGTCTAGCGATACTCGAGAATCCTTCTACGAACTTGCGGTAGTATCCCGCCAATCCGAGAAATGCACGAACTTGGGTTTGAGTGGTTGGGGCTTGCCAATCTTCGACATCTTTCACTTTGGCAGGTTCAACGGCAATTCCTCCGGCTGATACAATGTGGCCGAGGAATCCTACCTCCTGTAACCAGAATTCACATTTGCTAAACTTGGCATACAACTAATGCTCTCTAAGGGTTCCAAGAATGGTCCTTAGGTGTAGCTCATGTTCTTCTTCCGATTTGGAATAAATTAGAATGTCATCGATGAAAACAATGACAAACTTTTTTTTGAGGGCAATAACAGTAGGAAAGGTTCCTACTTCCTCATTTTCATTAATAAAAGATCAGAGTCTGTAAAGTTACATATTTACATAAAGACAGAAGGGGAGGAAAGATCTCCAAAAGACAGGTTAGAAAGGTCTAAGATCTCAAAAGATTTACAAACTATGAATAATGCTCTTGATAAGTGGGTGTAAATCCTCTTTTGTCCTATGAATCAGTAGTGACAGATCAGCAACCAATCTTGACTTCCAAGCCTGAACTGAGGTTTGTATGTTATTAAACCAGAGGTTGTTTCTCTCTTTCCAGATGTTCCAGGAGCCAAGCAAGGTAATTTCCATAAATAGCTTTTTATTCCAGCTCTTTTTTCCTTGCTCAATGATCTGAAGTCTAGAGTTAGCCATAGACCAATAGATGTTAATTGAAACCCAGCAAGCATGACCAAGGGCGTGAAAAGCAAGTGTTCAATTGTTTCTTCAAGACAGTGACTACACATAAAACAGTCATATCCAGTCCCAAGTGCATAATGTCTTCTTCTGAGCATGTTTCTTGTATTCAATCTGTCAGACAGAACCAGCCACCCAAAGAACTTCACTTTTGCAGTGCACTTCGATTTCCACAGCCATTTAAAGGATATGTGTGGGCTTAGATTTCTGAAATTATATTGGTAATATTTGCTGGAAGTGTAATCTTTGGCCCCCCAAACATAGCTCCAAGTGTCATGTGAATGCTCTCTTAGTTGTATTTCTCTACAACTATTTTGAATTTTTCTCAATTCAGCTAGTGCTTCAGGTGACAGAGGAAGATAGAAAAGTTGTGCCAAACTATCTGCTGTAAGAAACTCTTGTGCAGAGATATCTTCATTCCTTACATAGGAGTAAATGATCGGGTGACTCTCTCCTAAGATAGTTGCAGACCACTGATCCTTCCAAAACAGTGTAGTAGCCCCATTACCAATAGAGCTTTTAGCTATCCCTCTGAATAAATGTGGAAGTCTAGAAACATCTCTCCACCAGAAAGAGCCACAAGGCCTAGAAGCATGAGGAATATTGTTGCTGTAATATGCATTCCAGACTAGGGAGACCCATGGTGTGTCATCCTTATTATAAAACTTATGCAGGAATTTAAGCAGCAGGCCTCCATTCTGAATTCTAAGGTTGAGGATGCCAACACCTCCTTTACTTTTTGGCCTGCATATGATATCCCAAGCAGCCAGAGAATTGCATTTTCCACCCTCTTCAGTTTTCTTGTTCCACAAACAATGTCTCTGAATTTTTTCTATATGCCCCACAATCTTATCTGGCAGTTTAATTGCACACATTGTGAAAGTTGCAACTGAAGCCAGTAAGGAATTAATCAAAGTTACTCTCCCACTATAAGACATCATCATGAATGAAGTAGACACCTTTCTCTGAACTCTGTCAATCAGTGGCATAAGATCATAAACTGTGGGTAAACTTATGCAGGAAGTCCATAAAAATCTTATTCATGAGATTCATGAAATAAGCGGGGGCATTGGTTAATCCAAAAGACATGACAGTATACTCGTATTAATCCATATCTGGTGGTAAAGGCAGTCTTTGGAATATCCTCTGCACGAATCTCGAGTTGATGATAGCCTGTTCTAAGATCAATCTTAGAAAACACTTTGGTATCGGTCAACTGATCAAACAAATCTTCTATCTTGGGCAAAGGGGTACTTGTTCTTGATAGTGACATCATTCAACTTCCGATTCCGTACACAAACGGTTACCTCCATCCTTCTTGTCCACAAATAAGACAGGTGATCTCCATGGTGACGCACTTGGTTGAATTAATCCAATCTCCAACAAGTAATCCAGTTGCTTCTTCAGTTCTTCTAGTTCAGATGGGTTCATACTGTAGGGTCTCTGAGCTATGGGTCCTGTTCCGGGGATTAGTTCAATGCTAAATTCGATATCCCGATCTGGGGGCATACCAGGCAAAACATCTGGAAATACATCGGGGTATTCACAGACTATTCGGACTTGGTCAATGGTAGGTTAGGCTATAATCTTGTTGCACTTGAATTGACGAGGTAAGGTTTCAGATACATGCTCGATAGATATTCCGGCTGTACTGGTCATGGTTATGGCTTTCTTGGCACAGTCAATTAATCCTTTATGTTTGGACATCCAATCCATTCCTAGTACTACTTCCAAACCTTTAGTTCCGAGTACTATCAGATTAGCATAAAAAATGTATGCCATGGATTCAGATAGGGACGGCTTTGCAAATATGCCTAGCTTTGGTGGTTGAACCGGGGATTTGAACAATCATGACATGCTTCAGTTTGGTTGGTTGAATCTTACTAATGCATCCAAATTCTTCGGTGACAAATGAGTGCGATGCACCAGAATCAAACAACACTCTAGTGAGTACTGAATTAATAAAAAACATACCCAGCACGACATTTGGCGCTTCCTGAGCTTCTTCAGCGTGCATGAGAAAAAGACGGCCGTTGCGGTTGAGTGAATTCCCTGGGGCAAACCTTCTTCCAGGCTGAACACGACGCTGCTGGTAGGGCATTGCATTGGGGTTCTGGCGGTCTTCTTGGGGCACTCATTGGAGTAGTGACCCTTATTTCCACAGTCATAACAAGTCACTTGCGACTTGTCCTTTGCTGCAACAGGCACATCATTGCTTCCAGTCCTCGGGGCTGTGTTGGTGTTGGCGGCAACATTGTTGTTATTGAACTTCGGTGGTACACGGTTGAAATTGCCAGAGTTGCCGGGATTGTTGTGATTTCCTCCGAGCCTCGGGTTTCCACGGTTGGGATAGGTCGGACGGTTCATTGAGGGTCTGTTGGTTCTCGGGGCAAATCCTGGAGATGGGTTAGGGCGATACTTTGGGGTCTGATGGGTTCCTGGCTGATGCATCATGCGACGCTTGCGGTTCTCATTGGCTTGGTTGATCTTTCCTTCCATCTGGATGGCAGAGTCGACAAGGGCTTCAATATCAGCAAAGGGGATATTGACCAACACAGTCTGCATCTCATCATGCAGACCATTCAAGAATCTCTCTTTCTTCTTGGCTTCGGTGTCGGTGCATACCTAGCTAATGACAAGAATTTGTCACGGTATTCCACTACGGTCATCCTTCCTTGCTTCAGTTCTCTGAACTCATCTCTCATCCTCTTGATCAGACCCAGGGGCACATGGGTGCTGCTGAACTTGACCTTGAATTCCTCCCAGGTCATCATCTGTCCTCCGGTCATTGCACGAATACTGTTCCACCATGCTCTTGCATCTCCGGCTAGATAATGTGTGGCGAACAGAACTTTCTCGTTGGCTTCCACTCCAGCGACTTCTAGGTTATTTTCCATGGTTTGCAGCCAATCATCAGCGTCTAGGGGCTCTTCCGACTTAGTGAAAACGGGTGGGTTGGTGTTCTGGAAATTCTTGAGCTTAGATCCATGGTTGTCCTGGTTTCCTTGGCCTTGATTGTTGTGGGCTAGCTGAGCTATCTGCTGAAGGGTGGCTAGGTTGGCTTGACGTTCGGCTCTTTCGGCTTCGCGGTTAGAAACCAACATTTGCAGGATCTGCAACATCGGGTTCGGGGATGAACCACTTCCTCCGCGTGGCATCTGAAGATTGAGATGGATCATGAGAAAAGAGGGAAATTTCTAAGGTTTAGGGACTTTGAAAAGTTTTAAAAGTTTGACTCAGATTTTCTAGCAACTTTCTTTTCATTCATTCATTCATATCACACGATACAAACACACACCACAAAACAAGAAAAACAGATGGTTTTAAGAACCATTCTGGAAACTACGATACAGTGGGACCGAATACAACTCACTATGCTAGTGCTACTACTCCTCGGAATCGGTGTAGTCGTCATCCTCATCATCATCGTCATCGTTGATGAAGGTGAAGTCATCCTCATCTGTGAAGAAGTCCATAGCCTGATCCTCCAGAAAATCATCATCATCGCTGAGATAGGAGTAGGGGTCTCCACGAAGATTCTCTCCGGCATTCTCTCTTTCCTCCAACTGCATGTCTCTCTCGTGGATGGTCTCCTCCAAATCCGAGATACGGTGGCGAAGACGGGCAATGATGTGCTCCTTCTTGTCCAGCTGTGTCACATCCCAAGATTTTCCAAATCTTGTAATATGAAAAATAAATGAATAAGAATAAAACTTTGTTGATTTTCAGGGTGACAAGAAACTTTTTGAATTCAAATGGAAACCTCCAAACCTATTTTGATCAAGATAAAATCCTAAAGGGATTAAAAAGATAAACATTTAATAAAGGAAAATAAAAATATTTTATTACTATTTTGGATCTTTTAAATAAAAGGATTTGGTTTTCAAATGAAAAGGAAGGAATTTAAATAAGGATTATTTTTAAGCCAAATTAAAACTTGGCCAAGCCTTTGAAATAAAATATTTCTATTTGATAAAAATAGTAAAAGTTTATTTAAAATAAAATAATAAGGATTTAATATCCAAGTTTAATTAAAAATAAAGGTTTTACTATTTTAATTAACCATCAAACTTATTTTAAATAAGTTTTCCAAGTATCCTTTATTTCCAAATAAAACCTACTGATTGGTTTTGGTACCATTTTAGATTTCAAAAGGAGATTTTAAATAAATCAAATCCTATTTTGATTTAATAAACAAGGTCTATTTATTGAATTAATAATGGACCCTAAAATAGAATTATTATTTTTGTTTTGCGACTTTGGTTTATGTTGTTAAAAAGAACCAGAAACTCAATACAAAGTTTGGTGAAAGCTTGATTGATTTGAATGTTTGATTTGTTGTTTGAATTTCAAAACAGAAATTAGAAATGGAAAAAGACAAAACATTCAGAAAGAAAAAAATAGAAACAGACCTGACCCAACTAAGCCAGCCCAACAAGGCCCAGTACCAGCCCACTCCCTCTCTCCCGAGGAAAACATTTCGCACATGTTAACTAACCAGATCGACAACCGACGGTGGCCCTCTTCCCTCTCTCTCCCCAGCGTGAAAGGACCCCACCTGCCACCTCAGCTCATCGTCTCTGCGACGACCTCTTCTCCCTCCGCTCATCGCAGTTTCTGGCTATGATTCCGCGGCTTAAATTTGCCTTAACGCGGCCACCATTACTCGCCGTGATCACGCACACTTAAAACCCTGCTCCTCCTCTCCGTTTGCCCCCAGGAACCACCCACTTTCTGCCCCCAGGCCGCTCCCATTGTGGCTCGCACCACCGCGGTCTCCGACGAGCCTTTGCTCCAATTCTGGCCCAACCTCCCCACCCCTTGCCTCCCTGAGCACACGACCGTGACCCCCACTCCCAGGCGCTTCTTCCTGTGCCATCCGTTCAACAGCGGGCGCCCTAGAACCTCGGCTTCGACGACCTCTGAGCGCTGCCGCGTCTGCTTCCTTCTCCGGCGACCCTTCTGGTAAGCACCTGACCGCCCCGCTCTTTCCCGATGATGCTCCTGCACTCCCCAACCTCGGCTGCATCTAACCATGCCCTTGCTTTTCCACGGGGCGAACCACAGCACCACCCTCGACGAGCTCCAGGACCATCTGACGCCGACCACGTCTCCGGCGAGCAATTAACCGCAACCTTGCGCGCCCCTCGTCGAACCAACAACACGTTGAGCTCCCCCACGCTACTGCGAACACGGTGAGCCTACTCCCTTTCTTCCTCGCTTCCTACATCGCCAGTTTCACCGTCGTCTGACCGTCGCCGCCGCGCGCAGCCGTCGAGCGCCGCCAGATATTGGTCAAGGTGACGATGGCCGTTAGATGAAAATCCAAAGGATGCGATTAGATCACTTAACAGCGAAAGGGTACACAGTCTGAGCCGTGCGATGTAGTTTAATCCAACGCCCCGCAGAGGCTGATCCGCACGAAGCGGTACCGCCCAATAGAAAAGCGACGCGTGTCACCAGTTCTGTTTAAAAACAAAGTTTGAATCTGATTTAGATGCAGATTTGAAACCCTTGTAACTTTTGATCCACACGTCCAAAAATTACAAACTTTATATCAATGGAATCAGTGGAACAAGCCCTAGCCAACCATGCAATTTTTTTAGTAAAAAGTTTCTGTTAGTTTGTTTGTTCTTGCAGAAACATTTGTATTCTTGCTTAGGTTATAAAAATTATTCCAAAATGTTTTTGAGGATGAATTCTTTGCAAAATTGGTTTGTTGTGAACCTACTGACCCTAGGAACCAACCCATGGATTTAAAATTGAATTTGGTGAAGAATAGGATGGATTAATTGAATTAGCCCATTTCTAGTCAAATAAAAATATTGCTTTTGTTATGAAAATAATTTTGGAGTAAAAACTTTGAGAAAATGATTTGAATCAAACCTACTGACCCTAAACACCAAGTTTTGAGAATTAGCAACTTATTTGGGGAAAGACATAAAGTTTTTGATTTGATAAAAACATTTTCCACCACATAAAATGATGAATGGATTTAAAAATGGTTATAGACAAAACCCTTTTGCAATTGACTTTTCCACTTTGGAAAATGACCACTTTGAACCTTACAAAGTTTAGAGCCTAGTGGAAACCACCTTTGCAAATAAAACTATCTTATGCATGCTTGCATGCATGATTTAGATCCCACTATTTTATGTGTGTTAATTTGTTTGATTAATTATTGGTTGGAATGCTAGTTGATATTGTGTTTGCTTGATTGACTTGTAGTGAAGTTAGAAAAGTGTGAAACTAGCAGGATCAAGAAGTGAACCAACATTCCCTACCAAAAAGGCAAGTTACACTATCATCTAAAGTCCTACTACTTTCATTATGCATGAAAAGAATTTCTATACTTATGCTATGCTAAATCCTAATAGGATACCCTTATATATTCCTTAGTGAAAACAATGTAGTTGTAAAATGCTTAGCCATGCTAAATATTTTGAGAAGAGATACATGTTGAGATTTTATGAAGTTGAGAAAAGACTTGTGATTTATATAATAAAACAAGGACTCAATGAACCACCTGGGTGGACAAGGATACTTTGAGTTTTGGACAAGGTGGCAACAAAAGGAACCATGTCTATGGCAATCTCTTTGTGTTGTGCACCAAAAGAAAACCACCCAGGAAACTTAGAGATTGAACATGTTTCTCCAATTGTGGCTTTCGTGTACAACCACATGCTACATATGGCTCTGGCTTGGTCAACTACATTGGGAAGACCCATGCATTGTCTTCAGGTTACTGAAAATGAGGGAACTCGAAATCCTACATGGGTACTGAAGACAAGCTAGCAATGGTGTATGGGAGGACCCTCTGGAAAGACTTCGTCACATTCTCAATCTGCCAGTACTCCATCTTGGTGAGCACTTATCCAGCGGCCACTGGTGGCAATAAGATGAGAGTGTGACATGTGGGTAAAGTGTACAACTTCTGCATAAGATAATAAAATCTAAGTACTTAGCTGTGTCCCCGGTTATGGACAATACTGAGCAACTAAAGCTTGAAGCTATGGGAAATCTCGACATTCCAATTTCTAAAAGAAAAACTTTTAAGTGATAACAAAAGACTTGCAGCACTTGGGGGTACCAAGGAGCTCAAGAGATTTGGATAAAAACTTGAAGAACTTGGGGGTACCAAGGAGCTCAAGAGATTTTGATAAAAACTTGAAGTACTTGGGGATTTACCAAGGATCTCAAGAGATTTTGACAAAGACACTTGGTGGATTCCAAGGAGTTCAAAAAGAGGTGACAAAAGATCAAAACATTTTGAAATATAGGATAAATTATTGCTTTCTGCAAATGAGCCTAAAACCCTACTTAGACAAATATGCATGTAAAGATAGGATCCACTTATATTCTACATAGTAGTGAAACTTGCCAATACAATTCAAATGTATTGACCCTTGTGGCCGTAACTTGTAATGTTGCAGGTTTGATTGATTTTAGTGAAGATTGAATGATTAGGATTACAAGTCTACAACCAACATGTTTGCCTGTGGCACTTTGAAGATGAAGGACCCCATGCTTATAGATATTCCGCTGCAATGTAATGTAATAGCCAAATGAGCTATGTAAGATGTAATAAAATTAGGTTATTCCTGGTTATAAAGTTATATTATGACCTTTGTTTCTTGATATTACATCTTAACTGTGGATGCTAGCTATTGATCCAGGGACTAGCATTGTAAACACAGGCTGACGGCGGCGAGACTTGCGGTCCTTTGCTAGCATGGCGATGGTCTGGTCCTTCGTCTTGATGATGGTGGACTTGTGGTCATGAAACCCATATGATATGCTTGCCTTTACTCTATCTATGCTAAAGTTTTTTAGATTGATAAAGTGGAGGAAACATGAGACTACCAATCATGAGTAAGATCATCATCTTGTTATTTCAGTTTAAATGTTTAGTTACCTTTTTGATTTTGGTTTTGTTGCTCGAGTACGATCAATTTTAAGCTTGGGGAGGTTGATGGCTATGAAATATAGCCATCCACGTCCGCATTTAAGCTAGATATTATTCATCTATTTGATGAAATATCTCTCTAAAACCTACAACTAATGCCTAATGATCAAAGGGGTATGCAATCCTTTCTTGCTAGTTTTCCCTGCAGAGATAATGACATATTATGAAGGGAATCACTACATAAATGCCAAAGGTTCAAGATTTCCAACACGCCAAAGAAACCAGGAGTCGTGAGGAGGAAAATGCAAGTTTAACGACCAACTATACGTACCGCCGCCGTATAATTGCCGCCGTATAGTTTGCACCGACCTCCTTAGGTCAAATAGAACGACTTTCGTGAAGGGACCCCTATATAAAAGAGGCTTAAGGCGACGAAAAAACAAGCCCCCCAACTCCACAACATCACTTCTTTCACCATAAACTCTCCATACCGCCACGACGGAGGAATAGATTTAGATCTAAACCTCTAAACCCTTCTCCACCACCATAGCCATCTTCCACCACTTGTAATAGTAGATCTCATCTCCAATTGGCGACATTGTAAGACTATTTGTTATCAACTCTATGATCTCTATTACAATGTTTATGATTGTCGATTTCATCTCTATGTGTGAGTAATACTCCTTGGGCTAAGGGCATTGGCCTAGCCATGTAGATTTTGTGCATGTTATTTATCATAGATGGGATCATGTATTAATTTGTATGACATGATGATTGTAGTACCCTCTCTTGCCTCAATCTAAGGACTTGTCAAGTACCCAAGACCCTGAGGATTGATCCAGGTAAAGGGAGTGTGAGTAATGACTGATCTGCAGGATAGGAACCCCAGTGATAGAAAGGGTAGTACTGCTGTATGTGAGGAACTTACTTGGGATTAACGGTGGCATCACTATGCATATCATTAGTTCTCTTTCTTCCATGGATGAAACTAGTTGGTTATTGTCATAAGCAGTTGCGGAGGCGATAACATTTATGGATGCACTGCTCACATATAATTATCTTGCTCTAACAATTACATGAGTGCTTTATTATTATCTATTATTCCCATCAGATCTTTTTCCACAGCTACTGGTGAAAATCAAAGACCCTAGGCCCTCTCTCTCTCCATCGTCAACAACAACAACAAGATCGCAAACTTTTGGTCCGGTAAAAACACAATAGGAATTCTAAAACTCTCGAAGGTCCGTTTAAGTAATCTCACTTTTCTTTCTGCTTCCCGAGGATTCAATAAACCTAGGTCTACTAGGGAAAAAGAGCTATACTACATTCGTAATCCGGATCGAAGGTATCAGGGTCCCACCAGAGAGACCTTATATAGGTGTTGCATCAAGCAACGTTGCCAAGTTTGAATACGGTAGGCGCGAGCGAGAAAAATGTCCAACATGCACACGTTCTTCTAATGAGATGCTGACATGTCGGGCCCAGCAGCGTGACCAAATGACAAATGCTGACATGTGGCACGTTCTTAGTTCCGAACAGGGTATCTAGAGAAGAAAAAAATTCCATCATATACACACGATTCTTCTAATGAGAGGCTGACATGGGGGACCTACGAGCTTGTATAAACGACCAATGTATTGAGCAACGCTGCCAAGTTCGAAACACAGAGGCGCGAGCGTGAAAAAATTCCAGCATGCACACGTTTCTTTCTAATGAGATGCTGACATGTGGGACCTAGGATCCTGTATAAACGGCAGATCCATCGAGAAACATCCCCAAGTTCGTAACATGTAGGCGCGATCGAGAAAAAACTCCAACATGCACACGTTCTTCTAATGAGATGCTGACATGTGGGACCTAGAAGCATGACCAAACGGCAGATTCGTCGAGCAACACTATCTAGTTAGGAACAGGGTAGCGCTAGACAAGAAAAAATTCAATCATATACACACGATTCTTCTAATGAGATGCTGACATATGGGACCCACCAGCCTGAATAAATGGCATATTGGCCGAGCAACGCTATCAAGTTAACACGGAGGCACAATCGAGGGAAAAAATCCATCATACACACATTTCTTCTAATAAGAGGATGACATGTGGGCCCAACTACGTGATTAAACTATAGATGCATCTTGCAGTGCAATCAAGTTCGGAACAGGGTAGCGGGAGCGAAGGAAAAAGTTCATCATACACACGATTCTTCTACTGAGAGGATAGCATGTGGGACCAAGCAGCATGATTAATGGTAGATAGATCGAGCAACATTATCGAGTTCAAATCAGGGAGGCACGAGCCAAGCAAAAAAAACATCATCCACACGTTTCTTCTAATATGAGGATGACGTGTGGGGCCCAGCTACAGGATTAAACTGTATATGCACCTAGCAATTCTATAAAGTTCGGAACAGGGTAGCGGAAGCGAAGGAAAAAATCCATCATACACAGGATTCTTGTAATGAGAGGCTGGCATGTGGGACCCAGTATCATGATTAACGACAGATAGATCGAGCAACATTATCGAGTTCATATCAGGGAGTCATGAGCCACGGAAAAAATCCATCATGCACATGTTTCTTCTAGTGTAAGGATGACACGTGGGACCTAGCAGCCTTATTAATCGACAGATGCATCAATCGACGCTATCAATTTCGGAACAGGGAAGGACAAAATCCATCATACACACGATTCCTATAATGTGAGGCAGACATGCGGGACCCAGAAGCCTGACTAAACGGAAGAGTCATCGAACAATGTTATCGAGTTCAAATCAGGGAGGCGCGACCGAAAAGTTTGGTCCGCTAGATTCACTGACGTCCTGTCACATCCCAAGATTTTCCAAATCTTGTAATATGAAAAATAAATAAACAAAAATAAATGATTGTTGAAAAATTAGGGTGAAAAGAAACTTTTGTTTCTAAATGGAAACATAAAACTCCATCTTGAACAAACTTTTGTTAAATATTTGAATCCAACTAAATTCAAATCAAAGTGGAATGCATTCTTCATAAATGCATCTGGAAATTTAAACACTTGGAAAATAAACCAAAATTCTAAAACCCTAATGGAAGGAAAACATTGCCAAGTTATCTCTAAGCCATGAATTTGATCCATATAAAATTTTGTCAAACAAACATTTATAAATGATCAAGAATGACAAATAGAAATATTATAAAACCATAGAAAATTGAATTTCCAAAGCCAATGAAGCACCTATCTAAAAACCCATACCAAATGGTGAGCAAATAATCCTAAAGATATTTAAAAGGATAAATAAATATCAAATAAGATTTTAAAAATTGGAATCACCAAGTTTAGACCCATAAATAAAAAGATATGGATTTTATAAGATAAAGAAAGAAATATTAAATGAGAGATATTTAAAGACCAAATTAAATATTGGCCTAATCCATAAGCAAATGGAATAAATATAATCCAAATACAAATAAAATAAAAGGATAAAGAATTTTCAAATTAAATAAAAGGGCATTAACCAAATCCTATTCTATTTGAATAAAGATAAAATCCCTATTAGAAATGATTAAATAAATCATGGGAAAATAGAATTTGGAATTTACCCAAGTGGAATAAAAGTGATTTAATTAACTTAAATAAGATCAAAGAAATCTTCCAAATAAAATTTATGGAATTAAAACTAAATTTTATTTCATTGGAATAAAGACAAATCCAATATTAAATGATTAATAAATCATATTAAAAACTTTCCAAATAATTCAAGGTGAATTATTTGACACCCAAATAAACAAATAAAACCTACTGAAAATATTTGGAAAGATTTATAATTCAAATGGAGTTTGAAAACATTATTAAATCTTATTTAAATAAATGCAAGAGCCTATTTTAAATAATTAAAAGACCCTAAAAAGAATAAATGAATTATTCTAAATTTTACTCTAAAATGAACTATTAATCAATATTTGAATACACACAAAGTCTGGTTGAAGTTTGAATTTAAATAGATGTTTGAAAAGATTAAACAAAATCAAAACAGATTAATGAAAATAGAAAAAGAAAAACAATCAGTACAAAAAAATGAACTAATCAGTCTAGCCCAGCAAAGCCTACTAAGCCCAGCATCCCACACTCACACCCTCCCCCGAAGCGTTTTCTTTTACCCGCGAATGAACCCACAGTGTCGCTGACGGCTTGGACCCACTTTCCCTGTCTCTCCTTCGCTGACGACGCGACCCCACTGCCACGCAGTCATCATCCTCCCCACGACCAGTTCGTCCCGAACATTTTCTGCGTTGATTTCGCGAGTGAATTCATGATTAATGGCTCAGTAAATATCCCCTCTCCATTTCCCCCTAGACGCCACACCTCGAGAGCCCCCAGGCTGCCTTGATTTCCGCTTAGGCCGCTGCTGCCTCCTACGTATTCCGGTCAGAATTCTGGCTAGCCGCCGTTGCCCCTCGCCCCCTCGACCACATGAGCTTCCTTGCCGGCATATCCTGCACCTCCCAGCACCTTCCACTCGCCCCCGCACGCTCCACAGCATCGGCAACGTCGACCACCGAGCATCGCCACCGTCTGCTCCAACTCCGGCGAACCCTGCAGGTAGTCTCTGACCGCGCCTCCTTTTCTCTTTGATGCGCCGATACTCCCCACTCTTCTGTGCATCTAACCACGCCGTTTACTTGCTCTCTCATGCACCGTAGAGTCGCCTTCGTCGATGACTGACTGCACCCGACGGTTCCATGAACTCCGGCGAGGAATCTCCAGTAACCCCGTGCGCCCCTGTCCATCCTGTGGCCACCTTGAGCATCACCACGACGCTGCGAACACTGTGAGCACCTTCTCTTCCCCTCTCCTTCCTGCTTCGCTAGAACCACCGCGAGCAGAGCCCGCGTCGCCAGTCGCCGCCGCCAGCGCCGCCACTCAATGGTTGTCCAATCGTCAGCCGTAGGATTAAAATCCAATGCACATGATAGAACATAAACAAAGGGGTACGAGTGTCTCTGCGCCGCTCGATCTAATTTAAATCCAACGCTTCACAGCGACTGATCCGAGCGAAACGGTATCGGCCAGTGAAATCACGCCACGTGGCCAGAGTCAATTTAAAATAGAAATTATGTTCTATTAGATGTTCAATCTTGTAAATTTCATAACTTTCAAACCACATGTCCAAATTTTGCAAGACAAGTACTTTCCAACCATGCACTTTGTTTAGTAAATTGTTTCTGTTAAATTGTTTGTTTTTGTAGAAACTTGTGTAGGCATATTTTGGGTATAAAATTCTTTCTAAAATTATTTTGGGGATAAAATCTTTGGCAAATAGTTTGTTTTGAACCTAATGACCATAGAAATCAATTTGTGGTTTCAAAAATATATTTGGTAAAGCAAGAGAATAAAACTTTGAATTAAAGCATTTCTAGTCAAATAAAAATATTGTTTATTTGTTGAAAACACTTTTGGAGGAAAACCTTTGGGAAATGTTTTGATTTAAACTCTCTAACCCCAAACACCAAGTTTTATGATTTAAAAATGTATTTGGTGAACCCTATAAAGAATATTACTTTGCTAAAAGCATTTTCAACCACATAAAATATTGATTTGATTTAAAAATAGTTTATAGGTAAAATATTTTGCAAATGGTTTTTCCACTTTTATAAAATGACCAATAGGTGTCTTAGAATGTCTATAACATATTAGAAACCACTTTTCCAAATAAAACAATCTTTGGCATGCTTGCATGCATTGTTTTGTTTCTATTATTTTATGTGTTGTTTGCTTGAATGGTAGATTGAAATATTGCTTGCTTGGTTGAATTGTAGTGATTTGAAGAGTGTGAGTATTGCAAGATCAAGGAGTGAACTTATATTCTCTACCAAAAAGGCAAGTGATGCTTCATACTTTTGTCCCATTATTTTCACTATGCATTAGTGATATTTCTAAAGTAGGACTTGCATGGAATTTTTGCTAAGTGTAAACTATGCCATGGGAAATCCTAGTAGATGAAACCTTAGTAGAAATTTCCTAAGTTAAGATTCCTACTACTATCATGCTTAGCTTAGCTAGTATAAAACAAGGGTGGATTGTATTCAATACTATGGAATATTTCCAAGTCAAGGACTTGTGTTTTGTTTAATAAAAACAACTAAGTGAATGAATCACCTGGGTGGAATGGAAGGAATGGTTTGTGTTGAGTGGTTATACAAGGCCCATTTATATGGTTTACCTTGTGTATCTCACTTGTGGATGGCCACCCTGGAACAAAGAGATTTGAGATGTCAAATGTTGAGAAGCTTCAAGTGCAACCACTTGGCATTATGGGCTCTGCCTGGATCGTATAGGTTGCAATAACTTAGCTAAATGGAAAGTTGGTGTAGGGGTTTGATAGGTTGGAGCGCGTCCACTCTGGTCTAAGGGAAGGCTTCTGAAAGATCTTGTCTTGGTGAAACCAAGTCTTGTGGGGAAAGTGCACCACCTCTGCAGAGTGTAAAATCTAAGTACTTAGCCATGTCCCTGGTAAAGGACAATTTGAGCATCAAGATATGGAAGCTATCAAGAATCTCCTCATCCCAATTTCTAAGTTAAAAACTTGTGGTTGAACAAGGGTTGAAGGATCACCAATTTCTATTGGGAGATGCCTTGGTTGTTTTTGTCAAGCAAAAACTTAGTGTTTTCAAATGATAAGGAAAATCTATTTTCAGCAAAGCAAGCCTAAGCTCCACTTAGCCAAGTGCATACAGATGATAGACTCCACTATACTACCATAGTATCACTTGCCAATACAATTCAAATGTATTGACCCTTGTGGCTGTAACTTGTTATGTTGCAGGTTTGTTTGATTTTAGTGAAGTTTATTGATTAGGATTACAAGTCTACAACCAACATGACTGCCTGTGGAACTTTGAAGATGAAGGACCCCATGCTATTGTTATATTCTGCTGCATTGTAATGAGATAGCCAAATGAGCTATGTAAGATGTAATAAATTATTTTATTCCTGGTTATAAAGTTGTATTATGACCTTTGTTTCTTGATATTACATCTTAACTGTGGATGCTAGCTATTGATCCAGGGACTAGCATTGTAAACACAGGGATCTCTACCTTATTAAAGGTTGGGAACCTTATAGATGGTATCAGAGCACTGTGTTGCCTGTAGGATTGTAACCCTAGGATTGGACAAAACCCCTTAGAAAAATAGGAGTTGAATTTGTTCCAAAACTTATTTACAAACAATCTTGTAAACTCTTTCCTCAAACTTTTTGGTTTTAATTCTACATCTCTTTTATTTCAAACTTGATGGATAAAGCCTCCACCATGAGCAAAGACTTCAACATGAGCAAAGGACTTCACCAACTCAAGTGACTTCAACCTTAGTCTCAACAAGGACTTCAACTTGGATATCACAAAGGACTACAAGTGAGACAAGAAAAATTGCTCAAGACTTGAAGACTAAGGAAACACAACTAAGGAACCATCATCACATTTGAAGTTTTGTGACCAAGACACAAGAATTTTCCAAGGATACAATGATCTTGTTGAAGAAGAATCAACTCAGAAGGATGGAATGATCTCAAGTGAACCATATAGTTGGACCACCATGTTTAGTTTAGATTAAACCCACCAACTTATGTGGTGTAGCAAAAATATTTTGTTGCCTAGAGATGTGCTTAAACTTGTTGTTTGAGTGGAATGTTTGTTTGTGATTGCTTGCACATTGCTTGTGTGAATTGTGATGTGTGTGACTAGAATATTTCCATAGAAATATTTTGCCTATTCTAATCCCAAACCAACCCAAACAGATGATTACTCCAAGAAACTCCAACATCAAGGATGGTGACAACAACCACAACCAAGGGATCAACATGATAGAACTCATAGTAACCCAAACCCAGTTGAACCAAGTGACAACTCAGATTTTAGCCAACTACAATGAGTTAGACCCATCCATGCAAAAGTTTTTGGAAACCCAAACCCAATTGTTGCATAGGATGACAAGTGAAATAATCAACATGGGAGACAACCCTTCCCAAGAAGTTTATGACAACAAGGATGTCAAGGATGATAATATAGAAGGAACTCAAGCTTGCAATGTTTGTGGAGACAAGGATCACACTTCCAAAGAGCATGAAGATCAATGCCCCAATTGTGAAGAGAAACATCCAAATAATCAATGCCCCACATCTCAAGCTACTTGTTTCCTATGTGAAGGAAATAATCATGTCCCTATCCAATACCCCATCTATTCCATAGTTCAACAAAGGAAACAAGGTGGAGTGCAACAACAGATTGTAGACTTCCATGAGGGAACAACTTCTACCAAGAAGGATGAAGGCAAAGTCAAAACTATGCATCATAAGGCCAAATCTAAAGTGACCACAAAGTGTTGCTACTCTTGTGGAGAAGAAGGTCATATCTCTAGTAACTTCCCCAAGAAGAGAGAAAGATTTCCCACCTTTGTGGTGAAGTATGAAGAGCATGAACTAGAAGAACTCCTAGCTATGGAGAGGCCCAAAAAGAAGAAGAAGGACATAAGCCAGTTGCAATGTTATAATTGCAAATAAATGCGACACTATGCCAGTGATTACCAAGAAAAGAAGAAGAACCAAGGAAATAAACAAGAGGAAATGATACCAAAGAATAAGAAGGATAATAGCCAAGTGATGTGTTTCAAATGCAAAGAGCTAGGCCATTATGCAGACAAGTGTCCAGAGAAGCTTCATCAAAACCCCAAGCAAGCCAAGATGTAATCTAGTTGGAAATTTTTAAGGGTGGTAGTACCCTAGTTGCTTGAGCCAACTTGTAACCCCTATCTTTCCCAAATCTCGAGACGAGATTTATTTTAAGGGTGGTAGCCTATCACATCCCAAGATTTTCCAAATCTTGTAATGTGAAAAATAAATAAACAAAAATAAATGATTGTTGAAAAATTAGGGTGAAAAGAAACTTTTGTTTCTAAATGGAAACTTAAAACCCCATCTTGAACAAACTTTGGTTAAATATTTGAATCCAACTAAATTCAAATCAAAGTGGAATGCATTCTTCATAAATGCATCTGGAAATTTAAACACTTGGAAAATAAACCAAAATTCTAAAACCCTAATGGAAGGACAACATTGCCAAGTTATCTCTAAGCCATGAATTTGATCCATATAATAATTTGTCAAACAAACATTTATAAATGATCATGAATTACAAATAGAAATATTATAAAACCATAGAAAATTGATTTCAATCAATTTGGAGCCATAGATAAAATCTTATGAATTTAATAAGACAAGGAAATTGAATTTCCAAAGCCAATGAAGCACCTATCTAAAAACCCATACCAAATGGTGAGCAAATAATCCTAAAGATATTTAAAAGTATAAATAAATATCAAATAAGATTTTACAAATTGGAATCACCAAGTTTGGACCCATAAATAAAAAGATATGGATTTTATAAGATAAAGAAAGAAATATTAAATGAGAGATATTTAAAGACCAAATTAAATATTGGCCTAATCCATAAGCAAATGGAATAAATATAATCCAAATCCAAATAAAATAAAACGATAAATAATTTTCAAATTAAATAAAAGGGCATTAACCAAATCCTATTCTATTTGAATAAAGATAAAATCCCTATTAGAAATGATTAAATAAATCATGGGAAAATAGAATTTGGAATTTACCCAAGTGGAATAAAAGTGATTTAATTAACTTAAATAAGATCAAAGAAATCTTCCAAATAAAATTTATGGAATTAAAACTATATTTAATTTCATTGGAATAAAGACAAATCCAATTTTAAATGATTAATAAATCATATTAAAAACTTTCCAAATAATTCAAGGTGAATTATTTGACACCCAAATAAACAAATAAAATCTACTGAAAAGATTTGGAAAGATTTAGAATTCAAATGGAGTTTAAAACATTATTAAATCTTATTTAAGTAAATGCAAGAGCCTATTTGAAATAATTAAAAGACCCTAAAAAGAATAAATGAATTATTCTAAATTTGACTCTAAAATGAACTATTAATCCATATTTGAATACACACAAAGTCTGGTTGAAGTTTGAATTCAAATAGATGTTTGAAAAGATTAAACAAAATCAAAACAAATTAATGAAAATAGAAAAAGAAAAACAATCAGTACAAAAAAAATGAACTAACCAGTCCAGCCCAGCAAAGCCCACTAAGCCCAGCAGCCCACACTCACCCCCTCCCCCGAAGCGTTTTTTTGACCACGAAACCACGGTGTTCTTGTGGCTTGGACCCACTTTCCCTCTCTCTCCTTCGCTAATGACGCGACCCCACTGCCACGCAGTCATCGTCCTCCCCATGACCAGTTCGTCCCGAACATTTTCTGTGTTGATTTCGCGAGTGAATTCACGATTAATGGCTCAGTAAATCTCCCCCGTGACCATGCCCTGTTAAACACCTCCCTCCCCTCTCCATTTCCCCCCAGACGCCACACCTCGAGAGCCCCCAGGCTGCCTTGATTTCCGCTTAGACCGCCGCTGCCTCCGACGTCTTCCGGTGAGAATTCCGGCCAGCCGCCGTCGCCCCTCGCCCCCTAGACCACACGAGCTTGCTCGCCGGCATCTCCTGCACCTCCCAGTACCTTCCACTCGCCCCTGCGCGCTCCACAGCATCGGCAACATCGACCACCAAGCATCTCCATCGTCTGCTCCAACTCCGGCGAACCCTGCAGGTAGTCTCTGACCGCGCCTCCTTTTCTCTTTGATGCACCGATACTCCCCACTCTTCTGCGCATCTAACCACGCCGTTTACTTGCTCTCTCATGCACCGTAGAGTCGCCTTCGTCGATGACTGACTGCACCCAACGGTTCCACGAACTCCGGCGAGGAATCGCCAGTAACCCCGTGCGCCCCTGTCCATCCTGTGGCCACCTTGAGCATCACCACGACGATGCGAACACTATGAGCACCTTATATTCCCCCTCTCCTTCCTGCTTCGCTAGAACCACCACGAGAAGATACCGCGCCGCCAGTCGCCGCCGCCAGCACCGCCACTCAATTGTAGTTCAATCGTGAGCCGTAGGATTAAAATCCAATGCACACGATAGAACATAAACGAAGGGGTACGAGTGTCTCTGCGCCGCTCGATCTAATTTAAATCCAACGCTTCACAGCGACCGATCCGAGCGAAATTGTATCGGCCAGTGAAATCACGCCACATGGCCAGAGTCAATTTAAAACAGAAATTATGTTCTATTAGATGTTCAATCTTGTAAATTTCATAACTTTCAAACCACACGTCCAAATTTTGCAAATTTTATATCAATGGAAACATCAAGACAAGTACTTTCCAACCATGCACTTTGTTTAGTAAATTGTTTCTGTTAAATTGTTTGTTTTTGCAGAAACTTGTGTGGCATATTTTGGGTATAAGATTCTGTCTAAAATTATTTTGTGGATAAAATCTTTGGAAAATGGTTTGTTTTGAACCTATTGACCATAGAAATCAATTTGTGGTTTCAAAAATATATTTGGTAAAGCAAGAGAATAAAACTTTGAATTAAAGCATTTCTAGTCAAATAAAAATATTGTTTATTTGTTGAAAACACTTTTGGAGGAAAACCTTTGGTAAATGTTTTGATTTAAACTCTCTGACCCCAAACACCAAGTTTTATGATTTAAAAATGTATTTGGTGAACCCTATAAAGAATATTACTTTGCTAAAAGCATTTTCAACCACATAAAATATTGATTTGATTTAAAAATAGTTTATAGGTAAAATATTTTGCAAATGGTTTTGCCACTTTTATAAAATGACCAATATGTGTTTTAGAATGTCTATAACATATTAGAAACCACTTTTCCAAATAAAAAAATCTTCGGCATGCTTGCATGCATTGTTTTGTTTCTATTATTCTATGTGTTGTTTGCTTGAATGGTAGATTGAAATATTGCTTGCTTGATTGAATTGTAGTGATTTGAAGAGTGTGAGTATTGCAAGATCAAGGAGTGAACTTATACTCTCTACCAAAAAGGCAAGTGATGCTTCATACTTTTGTCCCATTATTTTCACTATGCATTAGTGATATTTCTAAAGTAGGACTTGCATGGATTTTTTGCTAAGTATAAACTATACCATGGGAAATCCTAGTAGATGAAACCTTAGTAGAAATTTCCTAAGTTAAGATTCCTACTACTATCATGCTTAGCTTAGCTAGTAGAAAACAAGGGTGGATTATATTCAATACTATGGAATATTTCCAAGTCAAGGAGTTGTGTTTTGTTTAATAAAAACAACTAAGTGACTGAATCACCTGGGTGGAATGGAAGGAATGGTTTGTGTTGATTAGTTATACAAGGACCATTTCTATGGTTTACCTTGTGTATCTCACTTGTGGATGGCCACCCAGGAACAAAGAGATTTGAGATGTCAAATTTTGAGAAGCTTCAAGTGCAACCACTTGGCATTATGGGCTCTGCCTGGATCATATAGGTTGCAATAACTTAGCCAAATGGACAGTTGGTGGTAGGGGTTTGATAGGTTGGAGCGCGCCCATTCTGCTCTAAGGGAAGGCTTCTGAAAGATCTTGTCTTCGTGAAACCAAGTCTTGTGGGGAAACTGCACCACCTCTGCAGAGTGTAAAATCTAAGTACTTAGCCATATCCCTGGTAAAGGACAATTTGAGCATCAAGACATGGAAGCTATCAAGAATGTCCTCATCCCAATTTCTAAGTTAAAAACTTGTGGTTGAACCAGGGTTGAAGGATCACGAATTTCTATTGGGAGATGCCTTGGGTGTTTTTGTCAAGCAAAAACTTAGTGTTTTCAAATGATAAGGAAAATCTATTTTGAGCAAAGCAAGCCTAAGCTCCACTTAGCCAAGTGCATATAGATGATAGACTCCACTATACTACCATAGTATGACATGCCAATACAATTCAAATGTATTAACCCTTGTGGCTGTAACTTGTTATGTTGCAGGTTTGTTTGATGTTAGTGAAGTTTATTGATTAGGATTACAAGTCTACAACCAACAAGACTGCCTGTGGCACTTTGAAGATGAAGGACCCCATGCTATTGTTATATTCTGCTGCATTGTAATGAGATAGCCAAATGAGCTATGTAAGATGTAATAAATTATTTTATTCCTGGTTATAAAGTTGTATTATGACCTTTGTTTCTTGATATTACATCTTAACTATGGATGCTAGCTATTGATCTAGGGACTAGCATTGTAAACACAGGGATCTCTACCTTATTAAAGGTTGGGAACCTTACACATCCGGGACCCACACGCAAAAAAATATTTCGGCGAGTCAACATCTCGTGAGGAAGTGGAAATCTTACTTATGCCACGCACCTGTCGAGCTGCTTCAATGTTTTTAGTGGTTTTGTCATAGTAGAGGGGCACGAAACTAGAAAAAAAAGGTTTGCATCGGCCACGGTTGAGCCGAGATTTTCGTCGCGGAAGACGCGCCTTCTACGACGACCGACAGGCCTAGTCGTTGCAGAAGGAAACATTTTTGTAGTGTTCAACCCGTGCCAAGCCGCAAACACAAGAACCACGGAGGCACGAGTAGCACCAACGACACCATCTAGCCACCAAAGCACCAAGGAAGTGTCGGAGAGCCGAAACCCTGATGAGATCCGAACCCTGTGTATCTGGAAGGAGACGACATGGTCAGGGGAGAGATCGAGCATCAAATCGAGCTGGACCAGTCAACATAGAATAGTTGAATATCTCATACTACGCCACAGTGGCGGTCAGGAAGGACAGAGGCAACTTGAATCGCAAGCGACCACGACGGCGGCACCACACCGTCAGCGAGGAGGGGGCTCGAGTCATGCGTAAGAGAGGAAAAGAGAGAGACAGAGTACTGGGCCAGCATGGGGCCAGCCTAGGGACTTAGGGGGTTTTACCCACTCAATAGGCCTGGTTGGGCCGAGTCAGTCCAAAGGGCTAGGCCCAACTTTTAAAGAAAATTTAAACCCTAGTATATTTATTAAAAGACCAAAATAACCCCAGAACTTAATAACCTCTAAAAATGAATAAAAATCCTAAAAATACAAATAATATATCCATGTGTTCATAAAAATGTAAGCTACCCAATAAAATTAATGAATTATATTTTAATAGGATAAAATTAGGTTAATTATTTTTATAATATGAATCCCTTATGGAATTTTATAAAAATAAATAATACCTATAAATAAATAAAATACACTTCTACAATCCTAAATAGGTATAGTATTTTATAAAAATACTAAATTGTATATTAGTTTAACAAAATAAAATTCCATAAATTAAAAAACTTATTGTTAAATAGAATTTTAAGAAAATATTAATAAGATTTAAAATTAAATAAAAACTGGTTTTAATCTTTTATATTAATGTGTGTTACCACAAAAATATTTAACATTGTATTTACAAGATTTTAGGAATTATCAACTATTAACTTTCTTTTATTAATAAAGAAACTTTAGAACTATAATAATGTGGGTAAAACACGCAAAGAAGATAAATAATAAAACGATGCATTGCATTACTATGCATATTCATTAGTGCTTCTTTAAATATTGTCCTTACCAAGCAATAATGGTGTTTTGTAGAAATAGAAGCTTAAGGTCGAGTGCAAGCATCCGACTTCACTACCTTGCAGTCACAAGGCAAGTTCATCACTTGCTCATGTCCTTTGATGAGTTTTATCAAAGTATTTGCAAATTGTGTGTTATCACCTATGTTCTAAAGAGAAGAAAGAAAATACTATTTTCTCAAATAAATAAAATGCTATTATCATCCTAACTGATGATAAATATAAGATTGGCAATGGAACTTAGGATTCCATGTGTAGTAAGATTCATCACATATGAATTAATAACCCATGACATCAGTGATTCTAGCGATGTACAATACGCTTTAACCATGAGATTTGGAATGGGACGGAGAAGTCAATTGGATCTTATTCCTTTCGTATGTAGGCAAGACGACCTTAATGTGACACTGGGATTCCTTGTGTGGATCCAGCATATGGCTGGGCACCCTTACCCACAAATTTGGTGTCTAGATTATCTATGAGCGGCTGCCGGAGGTATAGTCAGACCTTTATGGAGCTTGCCAGGGGCATAACTGGCTCATAGAGTCTTCGGGAACTCATCGGGATTATAGCTTGCCCGGAAGGGGGCTTAACAGAGATGTAGTCCAGCCCGAAGGATCGTGTAGACATATGGGAAAGTCACGGAGAAGGGCAATGATTGATTTGGATCATCTACTAGGCCCCACATCACGAAATTGTGGATGGGAAAGTATGCCCAGTTGTGCAACAAGGATTTGATCTCTCATGGGTAAAGCAACGCACCTCTATAGAGTGTAAGAACAATAACTTGTTACTCCCTGTACCGGGAAGGAGCTACGAACGCGGCAATAAAGGAACTCCATGAAGTTATGGTCAACCTATGAAGGCTGATGGGCATAGTTATTGATATTAAAATCAACCTTTGAAGAAATGTTTACGAAAACTGCATAGTGCCAAGGACTAATAGTCCGAGGTGGTAGATAGAGCATCAAACTTCCCACCTTTCATATAATGAACTTGCTGGGTAACGTTGTTACTCAATCTTTCCTTTGATCCCCTGCTTAGACTCTGAGGAGCCAGAAGACACTCCAATGTACGCTACTGAAGGACAAGAGGATGTCTACTACGAGGAACCAGACCTGTCCAGAAGAGTAGAAGGGGTGGACTACGAGATACTCTATGGAGTAGAAGGCAATGAGTCCGAGCAGTTTCCTAGAATTATATAGTAGTTCAGATGAGTCGAGCATCACAAACTATATAATAAGCTGTTGAGATCAATTCTGGAGATGAGTTTGAAACTTTGTTCTTCTGCTAAAACTTTTAAGTTTGGTTTGAAAAATTGAATAACTTGAGTTGTAGGGATCGCATCATAGAAAACAAAAAAATTCCTACGATGGGAACTAAGTGCACCAAGATCTATCTATTTAGATACAAGCAATGGGTGGATATACATCCATAGAATACATAACTCGAAGACCGAAAGCTTTTTCAAGTATGAAATCGTTGGTGATGTAGTCGATCTCTTTCCGATCTCAAGATCATGATGAAGTCCATCTGGTCTAGCCGGTTCAGCACCATCAAGTCCAGCACCGCAAAGCAGTGGTGCATCCGTGATCACACACGCGTTCGGGTATCCCGACAACCTCCACGCCCTCACTCCATCAAAGCAGCGGAAGCAACAAATCCTTCCAGAAAAAGCCACCGGGAACATGTATCTCGCTGATCCGAGACCATGGGGAATTCTAAAGGGGGGAGAGAGATCCTTCGCGAGGAGGTGTGAGTGAGATGGAGTGAGAGGGGGTCCTTTTATAGGAGAGGGGCAGCCCCTCCCCATGGTCGGCGCACCATGGAGGGTGCCCCCTACTCTTCCTCATTCATGTGGAGGGAGCTCCACTCACATAAAGATGACCCTCCATTTCTCCACTCAAACTCCCACTCATATTCCCATTAAATTTCCACCAAATTTAATGTAATCTCTCTTGAAATAAAACTCCTTTTATTTATTCAGAATTTTGTCAATTATATTAATTAAAAAACATTCACATAAAACCCCTTGCAACATTTCAATATCACATGCAGAACCAGTTTCTGCAATTTTGCCCGAAACAATTCCGGTTTCCATTGAAATAATTCTTGCGCTTTATTTTTCTTTCCCTAGCATATTATTTGCTCCAGATAGTGTTGGTATCCCTTAAGTTTGTCACCCCACGGTTCTAAAATAATACATACATGATTGAGACCCCTCTCCGATCAATAATCAGCAGCGGGACCTAGAGATCCGTACTGACTCCCACATATTCAATGATGACTTCTGTGATCGTGTGAACCTTATATGCATGTAACTCAATCCCTTTGTCTCGCGATATATTACATGTTCAAGATTCGATCATCGGTATCTCCATACCTAGTTTGATCTTGTTACCTACATGCACTCTTTTCTCGTCCCCGTGATATAACATTCTAGTGATCTCATCACTTGCTTGAAAGATAATTAATGTGATATCACCGAGAGGGCCCAGAGTATATCTATCTCTCATCCGGATGGAAAAATTCCACTCTTGATCCATGAGCCTCTACATAACATCTTCTTAGCACTAAACCCACCTTTATAGTCACCCTGTTACGGTGTGACGTTTGATGTTATCAAGATACTCTTCTAGTGTTAGTGATTGACATGGTCTCATTGTTTAAGGACTAGGATTACTTCATATGATGTTATAGAAATATAAACACAATGACTTTGATCATAATGCTATACTTCAAATGAATGTTCATCACATCTTTCCAACAATGTTGTAACCTCGTTATTAACAACATCCAATCTCCATGATCAGGAAACCTTTGATCATCTTGTTAATTAATAAGCTAGTTTATAAGAGAGGCATAACTAGGAACCTTCTATTTGTTTATTAAACACACATGTATTAACATTTTCGTATTAATACAATTATAGCATGAGAAATAAACATTTATCATAAATAAGGAATAATATAATAACCACTTTATTATTGCCTCTCGGGCATATTCCCTTCAGTCTCCCACTTGCACTAGAGTCAATAATCTAGTTTGAAAACTTTGCATATTGAACACCTATGGCTTTCTGGTGTTGCATATACTCGATTGCTTGTGGTTAACATAATCTCCAGATCTGACACTTTCAGGCCCGTTTGTATTTGCATGTCTTTGCGTCTTTACGCATCACTCATTCTCTAATGAGATGGCATTGTATGAATTTGGTATTTTGGTGAGACCTTTAGTTCCTTGGGGTTAAATCATGTTGATACTATTGTCGTACAATATATCTTTATAGTTTTAGCATGTTGTGAACAACGTCTTAATTTGATAACAAACTAGTTGACACAAATGCCCTTCTTTGATGCTACTATAGTAGTCATATACTTAGCCTTTTGTTGTAGTATTCGTCACAATGTCTTAACTTTGGAATTCATCCAAATCCATCATGGAATCTCTTTTCCATTACATTGTTCCACCCATAGTTTAAATTGAGATAAACTTAATTTGTATCTTGTGATAAACTTAGTATTAATGTAACACTTTATAGTTAACTATTTGTAATTGTTTGTCACCTCTACACAAATATATTCTTAGTTCTTCCAAAAGATCATAAGAATATCCTTACTATCGTCCAATGATCATCTTATGAGTCATTCTGGTATATGCTCATAACATTTAGATCATAGGACATATTTGGATTTGTACATATCACGGTATGATTGATCAAAATGTTCTTGTGATTTCACTCACCAAGTGTCAAAGCAATTGAATCTTGTTTCACTTACCAAGTGTCAATACACTTGAATTTTGATTAAATTCTTTTCCATGCGACAAGAACCTTTTCTCATTGTTTCCATATTGAACTTATTCAATATATCATATGTGTATGTCTGGCATAACCATATTAGCATCACAATCTATCCATATAGACATTCATGCCTAATATTCGGGTTTTTCCTAAGTCTTTCATCGAAATGAAATTCTTAACCTTTGTCAATAAAAGATACATCATTTCCAATCAACAATATGTCTGCCACATAATGTATTAGAAATATGTCTCAGCGCTCCCACTTAATTTCTTGCAAATGCAAGCATCTTCACCGTCTCCGATGAAATTAAACTCCTTTAATAGTTTCATCACGGTGAAGATTCCAACTCCGTAATGCTTACTTCAACCATTGAAGTTTGCATGACCTTTTTAGCATCCTTCAAATTTAACAAAACCCTTTGGATCGTGTCATGTACACAGTGAAGAACTTTTTTTTTGTTTATTCATTTACAATATAACAAAAATTATATGTAGTGGTTGCTACATTAATCCATCCAGACGAAATATCACTATGGAAGATCAAATCTTGTTGTAGTCAACTCCTTGAACATTATCGTAAAATCTTTATCGACATGTCGACTATTTCATAGATGTGAAACATCCATGTCTGTTTCTTTATAGATCCAAATATGACCGATAGGTTTTTACACATTTTCGGAGGGTCTTCCAAGTTCAAAAACTTGATTTCTCATGTATGGAACTATCACGGATTTTATGGCTTCAAGCCATTTGACGGAGTCAGGGCCCATCATAGCTTCTTTGCATGTAGTGGTTCATCATTGTCAAACAATAATGATTTTCTCTCAAATCTTAGTATTTGATTGTTTACCCGACCTACCTGGTTCAATAGGAACTTAGATATCCATGACCACAACTTTTGAGGCACATAAGCTATGATCATTATGGCTGCCTCCGGAACATTTTTCGGTGTTGTGCAAATCAGCACAAGTATCTAAGGTTCATTAACCTTATCAAAGTTCTATTGTCCTCCCACTTAACTTTTGCAAAAAATTGCTTCTCAAGAAACTTGATGTTCTAAGCGACAAACACTTTTGTCTTTAGTGTTATGGAGAAATACCCAACATTTATTTGAAATAACCTACAAAGACATTCTCATCCGACTTTGGTTGTAAACATCTTGCTTATGCTTAGCATACCAAAATTTAAGAAAGGACAACTTGGGTTTTATCCCAAACCATAACTTATATGGTGTCATTTCAACGGATCAAGATGGAGCTCTTTTCAGTGAAAAAGCGGTAGTCTCTAAATCTTTAATCTTTTTAAATATAATGGCAGTTTTATAAATAACACCTTTGATCGAACCATGTCAAACAAGGTTTCATTACAAATATCGAACACTCCATATTCCTATGGTGTTTCAGGAAATGTAAATATATGGAACGATTCTTCAAATGTTAGGTGTTCTGCTAAACATGTAACTCAAATATCTTCCTTTATGATCGACTCATTAACTCTTTATTTTCTTGTTATAATGATTTTCCACTTCATCTTGAAAGTCTTTGAACAATTTTCAAATGTTTCATACTTCTTACTTATTAAGTAAATATACAGATATATTCACTCAAATTTCTGGAGAAAGCATATGAACTTGAAAGATCCACTGCACATGGCTACACATAATGGACTATATACATCAACATGCACAATGTCCAAAAAGTTAGTCGTCCATTCCTCTTTGGCCTATGAATGGAGTTTTAATTATCCCGAGGAAAGTCTCACAAGCATAATTTGATCAAAATCAAAGACTCCAAAAATCCATGAACATGGAGTTTCTTCATGTTTCTTTCCAATATAATTTAAACAGCGATGTCACTTTGTAAGTGATCTTTCAATCATTTGTCTTGCGACATTTTAGCATTAAATTTTATGGACGTGATTTCTCCAACTAGATTTGTAAATCATTCATCTTATATGGAATACAGTAATTATTTGAACAATCTTTGTTCTCATAATACCTAATTTAAATAACAATTATTATAACAAATCTTGAAGGCAAGCTTCCATGTCAACGAGAAATACAAACAAAAGTTTGTTTGTTTTCGATGAACATCATCACATATTCTCTTGCTAGTTACTTAGGCCATTGTAGTTCATGAATTGCTTAGTTCTTTATGAAATTTCATACCAACCAATTCAGTATCCAATACCCAAGAACCACATTGTTTAACAAGCAAAGAATATAACCATAACATGTATATCATTTATATACCTTAGCTAGACATTTCCAGTCTTTTCTTTTCTCTCCCAAATATTTTATAGATTCTCTTTCAGCATTTCCTTTTACTTTTAAAATAATCTAGCAACATCAACAGTGGCGCCATATACATGACACATAGTCCAAAGAGTGTATAGTCAAATACTAATACTTTTGGACTTGCACTTTGAAGTTGATCACCATCATCAAAATATTTGGTGTTCTGTCAAAATCCATTCTTTAGTAATATATCAGTGTAGTAAAAAATTTACCTACATCTTCTATTCATCCTTATCATGACAACTTTCATGATCAATCTACTATAGCTTATAAAGGTGAATCATGTGTATAATGTTACTTTCCAAAACACTTTTGGAGGATTATGACGTCTAGCGTCACAAACTTCGCAAATTCCCATCCAATATGAGAACATATATTATACTCTATCATATTGCAACCAAAACATTATTTCAGATATCGTAATATCTGTCACACATGAAGGTTTGTGAAACAATTATTTCAGCTCCTAGATAACCTTGATATTTAAAACAACTTTTGAATATCAAGAATCATGGAGGCAAACATGATACTTTAGATACTAACATTGGAATTTTCACTCTTGATTCAATACTAATTAATAAACTTCACGAATTAAATGGGGTTTGCTGAAAGTTTGTAAGAGGACTTCAAACTTTAGATTGACACTTAAAAAAATACGATACCAGTTCGTACAACAAATATCTAGAATTCTATAGTTTTATTATCTCAATTAAAACTAAGCATAAGGTAGTGAACGAATGCTAATGACTACAACAAGTTATGCAACTACACTTTGATTTAATTTATGATAAATTAAGTTCGACTAATCCAAATTAGAAATAAACTCCCACTCAAAAAAGATATCCCTCGTGTCAATTATATGTCTCATGCTTAACCTTTTGGTCCGTGTTCTGAGGCCATGTCTGTACATGCTAGGCTTGCCAAGTAAGAACCTTAGTATTTGCGTGTGTAAAACTGTCTTACACCCAAAATATGATCGTGGATTCAAGTACACCCGATCATCACGTGATGTCTTGAAGCGGCAAAACATAATCGGTGCATACTTAAGGGAGAACACATTTTTATCTTGATTTCTAAATGAGGGATCATCTTCTAATGCTACTAAAGCGCCAAACAAGCAATATAAGATGCAAACAAACATCATATGTAAAAAGTGAAATGATATGGTTCTTGGACTTGATCACTATCATGTGCATCGTGGTATGATCTTTATCATTCCTTTGTGTGTAAGGCCAAGGTCTATGGAACTTACACATTAGGTGTTTTGTAAGAGTATCAACTATACACCAACTTACAATATTACCATATCATGACACTAGCCCAACAACAATCTAAACTAGATGCTTCTAATTTATCCATTGCAATTTTTACATGGATGAGGGCTTTCGAAGATAGAAACGTTCTTACCTATGAACATGGAACCACAACGATGATAATCAAATTATTGGCAACTTGTTGTAAATCAGATATTGACTTTAATAGGAGAGACAGACACCCGCAGGCCACTTATGCAAAACCAGTTGCATGTCAAGCGTGGAACAGGTCTCATGTGCGAGGACATGTAAAGTTTGTCTCGGCCGCTTCATCCCACTATGCCACCAATATCCAAAATACACATAAGAAGAAATAACATGACCATCAGCACTCACATACTCATATGTGTACTACCCGTGCAAAGCATCTACGCATAGATCTGGCTCTGATACCACTGTAGGGATCGCAGCACAGAAAATAAAAATTCCTATGATGGGAACTAAGTGCACCAAGATCCATCTATCTAGATACAAGCAATGGGTGGATATATGTAACATCCCAAATATATTGAACAATGATTATCAAATTCCAATCACCAAAATTAGGGTTAACAAAACTTCTCTTAATTAAAGTCTTTATGAATGCATGTGTGGATGTGATGATTGTATGAATGCATGAATGGACTTGTGTGATTGTTGTGAATAGCAAGGAATGGTTTAAAGATGAAAACAACATCATCTACATCAAATCCAAGCAGAAAAAATCAAGAGAATTTCAAAAACAAACAAAATAAGCAAATGGTCATTTTTGCCAATCTTGCTCACTAGGCCACTTTGAGTGTTTCTAGACCAAGATTTCAAACAGAAACAATTCCAATTCTTTTCATCCCTTGCTAGACCAAGTAAAAGAGAACCAAAGCCCACCTTTCAAACTTACAGAAACATTTGGCAACTTGATTCAAATGACGATTCAAAATTGAATATTTAACATATGTGAAGATCACCAATTCTCCGCAACCAACCAAACCAGTGCACCTTGAACTTTCCAACTAACCAGAGACTACCTAGTATGTAACTATTACACCCACAAAGTTTGAACCAAAAATTCAAATTCAAATATCTTTCGGCCATTTCATCAATCACCTTGCAAACACAAATATAAAAAACAAAACACTATAGTGAGCAGTGTTTGGGCCTAACTTGTTCCCTCTCTGACTCATAGCACACTCTTAGTAGATCATCTTGCTCATTTAATAAGCTTTAGCTCACTGTAAACTGGGCAAGGTCATCAATGGTGAGCATGCTCGAGCTCAACTTGCCACCCCATTGTTGACAGCAAGCTAGGAGAAGCTCTAGCCCCGCCAACCTTGTCTGGGACACTGACCACCATCCACCGCCACCCCCTGTCCAATGCCAACGCACTGCCAGCCCCTGGACCACTCAGCCCGAGCGTGCCCAGCCTCTCTGCGAGCATGCCGAGAGCGCACCAAAGCGCCGCACCCGACACGCGAGCACGGACCGTGCGCTGCCCTTGCCGCTAGCGTGTGTGATCACCACCGTCCCAGGAACCGCGAGGACATGCTTGTTCGTCACCGTGTGACCAGGAGAGCCCGTGTGCCATTAAACTTCCCGTCGGACCCGTCTAGAGCACCGCGGTGTTCCGACCGCGTCGCACTGCCCCACGCCTCGCTAACATGACGTTGAGCTTCGCCAGGGAGCACAGCACCGCCCCCTACCATCGCCCATGCCATTATCCCACTGTGACGACGACCACGACGAGCTCCACCCGCGCCCTTTGGTCCCCTCGCTGCACTATAAATAGATTTGATTTCTTCACACCAACACACTCCCCTCTCTCTCAGAACCACCCCACCTCATCCCCGGAGCAAGGCGAGCAGCGGGTCACCAGAATTTTGCCAGAGTCTGCCACGGAGGAGGAGAAGAGGAGCCAGGGTTTGGAGCCTCCCCAGGAGAAGCCACCAGTACCAGGAGGTTCGCCGTTGTCGACTTCGTCATTCGCCCCCATCACCGACCCTCGCCTGAGCCCCGGTGAGCCTCACACGACCTCCACTGGCCGCGCTAGGGTTTAGTCTCGCCGGCGTTGCCCGACAGAGACGACAAGCCACAACCATCCAATTAGATGTTGATCATAGGGTTTAGATTGCCCCGTACCTCTTCGCACCCCCTGTCTTGCTGACTGGTGGGGACATCCACTTAAACTCACCCGCGCACGCTGTGTGCCGTGGGCCGTCCCAGTTAGCCTCCCGCGCGACCCAGTAGTTTGAATTTAGGTTTTTCCATTTAGTTTCAAACTTAGTTCTGTACCTAGATTCAAAAATCAACCCAGGTTGATTTACTGAACCATATTGCATGAAACTAATTTTGTTAGGAAGGTACTGGAATTCTTAATCCAAGCCCGTTGGATTCAAATCATTTGGAACTATAGATTACCTATAGTAAAAATAACAAGGCAGAAGCTTTTCTGCATTCAAACTTTTTTCAAAATTCAACCATAAAAGCTTTTGAGTTGATTCCAACTCTCAAAAATCACATTTAACATGAATATATAAAAATATATAGGTTTACTTGCAGAAATAATGGACAAGTAATAAAAGAATGCCTCATAGGCAATTCTAGTCACTTGATTTAATTCAAATAAAAGGTTAAAGCTTATTAAATTGTGACACTACTTTAAATCACATTCCCATGTACTGAAATATGTGGTGATGACATGTGTCAACATGATCCCATGTTTTAGTTGGAGAATATTAAATCTTAAGTAGTTTTTCAATGAGTAGGAAGTAATTTTCCAAAATAAAATAAATAAGACAAGTGCTTTGATGATTGTAATGTTTGTGATGATGCTAGATCATCTAGTGAAAACCTTGGTGTGAAAAAAAAAGTAGTTAAGTATTGTTTGGTGATTGTGTACCTCGTATTTATTTATAGAAGCTAGTACCGACCAAGGATACGAGGAGGAAGGAGAATATTATGAGGAAGAAGCCGAGGAGAACTTCAACCACTGCTCTACATAAGGCAAGCTTATACTAATATCTTAGCAAGCTACTATCTTGGCAAGCTATCTAAGCAATCTAGAACTTTGCAAGTTAACCCTTGCATTATATCTATGCCCATTATATGCAGGAAACATGCATTAGTTCCACCACTTGATACCCAATCCTCATTTTGTTTGCAAGATTATTTATTTTATTTCCTTATCAAAGATTTCTATTGGAGTTTATTGTAACATCCCTAAAATCATGTTTCAAAACTCATGCATATCATCCATGCATCCATGATCATGTAGAGTTTCATTTCAAAAATCAATTCAAAAACAGGAGCATATGAGCTCATTATTTTATGTGATCAGCATTAAATCAAATGCTACTCTCCAATGAGAGATTGTTGTTCATGATTCAAATCTTGTTACTCTCTGATTGTTTTGCTTGGTTGCTAGAGTATAAACCAAAATTTACAAAACAAATATGGATTTTGAAACCAAATTCAAAACTTGATCAAACCAAGTGCAATATCACTGTTTATTTTATTTGATCAAAAGAACCAAGCTTGTAGAGAGAGACCATATGTTTTTATGCCCAGAAATATGAATGTTGCACTCTACAAAAATCCTGAAAAGGTTTGAATTCAAATAGCTATTGAAACCATTTGAAAATGATTTCTGAAATGCAAACAGAAATAGAGAAGGAATAAACAAAAGGAAAAAGGCCGGCGCTGCTATTCTAGCCCGACAGGGAACCCAGCCCACTAAGCCCACCCGAGTTTCCCCTTCTCTCTCTCTCACTCGCAGCCATACCCACTGAGTCACTGACCGCTGGGGCCCATTCCCTTTTTCTTTCGCTCGCTGGCAAGTGGACCCTGCGACCACGTCAGTGACGTCCCCAAATCAACGCGCGGCTGAGGCGCTCTGCCGTTACCTTGCCGCAGTCACTGCCTGTGTTATTGCCATTGATATAGTGCGTAATCGCCGCCCCCTCCTGGCTATTTAACCCCCTCTGCACCGCGAGCATTTCCCCTCACCTAGCGCCACCACTCCGCCACCAGGCTGCGCGTATTCGAACTCACTCCACCGCTGCACAGACGAACTCTGGCGGGCGATTCCGGTAAGCACCGCACGCCCCTCTATGTATGGTTCATACTGGCTTTATCTACATCTCCGTGCGCATCTACTGACACTTTCCGTTTGCTCGCGCATGGCCTGTAGCCTCGGCAACATCAACGACTGAGCTTCGCCGCTTCTGCTCGAACTACGGTGACCTTTTCCCCGTAAGTCCCAGCCTCCCCTCGCCCTCTGTTTGATACGCGCAAGATCCCCAGCGTCCTGCGCATCTAACGGTACCCTCCTCTTGTATTAGCGCGGCCCAGAACGTCGCCAACATCGACGAACAGAAGCCATAGCCGCCAGGGACTACTCCGACGAGTAATCCGCGACGACTTCGAGCGCCCCTTCGCCAACCAAGGACACGTCGAGCTTCTCCTTGTCACTGAGGTTCTGGGGAGCATCCTCCCACCTCCCCGCGCGACCTAGTTCGCCGGCTCCACCACTGTCAGAGTGCGCTGCCGCCTGTCGCCGCCACTTGTTGGTAAAACGCTGAGCGCCGTTAGATTTAGATCTAGTGGTCACGATAGAACATAGGTGAAGCGGTAAGTTTCAAACAGAGCCGCGCGATTAAGTTAGATCCAATGGCTCAGAAGCGTGATCCAGCGCAAAGCGGTACCAGCCAGTTAGAAGCCGCCGCGTGGCACAGATTTCGTTTAAATTTTGGAATTAGATCTATTAGTTGTTTGATTTTGTTTTAATCATAACTTTTGAATGCCACGTCCAAATTTGACAAATTTTATATCAATGGAATCAGGAGAGAAAGCCCTTTTCATATATGCAATGTGTTTAATGTTTTGCTTTTGTTAAAATGGTTATTTTTACAGGAACATGTGTAGGCCTATTTTGAGTATATTAATTATTTGAGAAATGTTTTAATGTTCAAATAAAGTTTGTTTGGCAAGTTTTGAACTTGTTTATGAATCAGTACTGTGCACTTGTCATGTTTGGTATATAAAATCATCACATATCATATTGCATGCATCCATATATTTTTGCTTGTATCTATTTTGTATGTGATTTGGTGCTATCATTTTAGGTGTAGATTTTGGTGCAAATAGTGATTGTGATTGTGAGGATTGTAGCTACTCTCCAAACAACCAAGGCAAGTGGTGCTTCATGATTTTATTCCTATGTTTTTAAAATATGCATTAGAAATATTTTGCTAGACTTGCATGGATAAATTTTGGTCTTTATATGCTATGCTTGGGAAATCCTAGTAGTTGTAGAATTGCTAGAAATTTCTAAGTAAGATGTTTATTGTAACATCATAGGTTTTATTATGATGTTACTAGAAGCATGCATCATCCTTGCATCATTTCATGTATCATTGCATCCTACAATTGAATCTACAACAAAACCCTAACACCTAAACCCACCAAAAACCCTAATAAGAATACCCTATGTGAGCAATTTTGTTGTAGCCTTCTAAAAAACTATGTAAAAACATTAAACCATGGTCCTATGTTGACCACCTTACTTTTACAAAAATTTAGAAACAAGTTTCCTCAAGTTTGGACTTAGTATGCAAAAGCTATTAAAGATTTAGTTAAACAGAATTGGAAAAAAGAAATGAATAAAAAAGAGCCTGTCTAACCCTCTTTGGGCTTGCCAGCTACTTCACTGTGTGTCGCTTAGCGCTACCAGACGCCTTGAGCCTGACCCATGGCCATGACACCCGGACCCCACCTGTCACCCTCCCCTTTCCTCTCCGACGAGAACCGGAGTCTGCGCCGGCCACGCTTCTTCCCGCCTCCGTGTCCATCCAGGACTTCCCCCCCAGGCTGCATATAAAGACCCAGCCGCAAGCCCCCTCCTCCGTTCCCAAAACCATCAGAACCCTAGCCTCCCTCCTATTCCGCGGGCTCGAACCGCCGCTGGCCTCGGTAAGCCAATGAAGTCGACAACAGGGGAACCCCCTCCCCCTGATTTCTTCCCTATATTGAACCTCTCGATCGACAACGTCGACTCACCGTTCCCTTCAGATACCGCAGCGCATCACACGGATTGCTCGCCGGAGCTGCGGAGAAGGAGCAGCCACCGCCACCGCTCGGGGAAGAGAAGATCGAATCTGAGGCTACGGGCGGGACCGCGAGGAAGAGGCGATCATCCGCGACTGCTTCACCCTCACCGAGGAACACGGACGCCGATGCCAACCATCGTAGCGCCCAACCACCGCCAGCCGCCGCCAGCCAGAGAGGTGAGCTCATCCTTGCTCTTAGCCGTTAGATCTAGGCTCGACGGTGAGGATTAGAAGATCGATCGAAGGGGTACCAGCAAATCCCGTGCTGCCGCGTGGCAAGCCGCGCCAGCATGCTGCATCGCCACCGCCTTGTCTAGCTGGACCAACCAGCATCTGCCACTTGGCAAGTTTTTAATTTAGGATTAGATCTGTTTGCCAGAATTGATTTAAAACTTGCGAAAATCATATAAAAATAAATACTTGGCCAAATTTAGCTTATAATATACCGTTGGATTCATAATTTTATGTAGAACACAGATCAGCAATAAAATTCCAAGCTTACAGTAGGGTTTTCGGTGTAGAATTTAATCTCTAGATTAGAGTGTTTATTCTATAGAAAAATAAATAAAATTCTGTTTTAGTTGATTCTTGTTGCAATAACTTTGTTTCCGCAATACCTACTGAACAAAATTATAAAACTTTGCTTAAGATCATTAGACCTAATTTGGGGTTAATTAGATGGTTGGATCTCCTATTAATCCTATGAATTATATTAGTGACCCAAATAGATTTAAACCTTGGGGAATCAATCCTAGTAACACCCTTAACACTATTGCAACCCAATTATGCTACCTTGGTCAATTTAGAAAACCAATCTTGCATAAAATACCATGTTGCATGCATGCATGATTATCTCTGTGACATGTTTTGAGCAAGTTGTGATCAGATCTATGTTTGTGATTCGTTAGATTGTTCGGAGTGTGCTAAGGAGTGCTATTGTGTAGAGTGCTACTCGGATCAAGGCAAGTTACACCACTTGTTCATAACTTTTGTCCCAGTTTTGATTCTATGCATGTGATCTTCAAAATTCTGTAGTATGCATGTGTAGGATGTTCTAGTAGAATTTTTCCTTAGTATTATTTTGCAAGTGCGATGATTTTGTAGTATGCCATGAGTAGCTCTATACTTAGGATTTCCCCTCCTAATAGGTTACCCCTGTTTTTGCTAAGTATTGCTTGCTATGCTATATATACAAAGTACCGTTGGGGGGTTCGAAAGACAAAGAATTTTTCTAAGTATAAAGGCTCTCTAGAGCAAACTTTTCTTCTCAAATCCACTTCAAAATAAAACTAAGTTTTCTTCTGGGCGGAATGGTTGTCGGGACAACGAGTGAGATTTTGGTGGAGGACGCCCAGAATCAAAGAAGTCGCCATGTTGCAGAATTGAAGCTTCCGGCAACCACAATACATATGGGCTCTGTCTTGGCCTAGTACTTAGTGGGAAACCTCACCTGGGTACCAACATTTGGAGGTTCTTGGCACGGTTGGATCCAGAAGGTAGAGGGGCTACTAAGGGAAAGCCTCGCCATGGTCTTGTCTGTAAAAGGAGTTGATCGTGGATTGTGGGTAAAGTGCACAAACTCTCGAGAGTATTGCAATCTGATCGATCAGCCGTGTTCACGGAAACAGAACAACATTGAGCATCTGAAGGATGGAGCCTCAGAAGGATCTTCCTCTCTCTTTTCTAAACAAAAGTTTTTAAAACCCCATGGAGTGAGTAATATCGCCAATGGGTGGGGATTTGGGAACTTGGTGTGTAATATCCAAGTGTCGCTTGGTGCGTAATATCCAAGTGTTTGGTTGTTTGGACACTTGGTGCATAATATCCTCGTGTGCCATTCAACCTTATTTTATCTAAGCAAATGTTTACAAAGTACGAAAATCTTCTCTCCTTCTCTCTACTTAAGAAAACTAGCTTTGAGCAAATGAACTCTACAGCCTAAACTAGCCTTGCATGTAGAGATAGTCTTTTCTCTCCTTGGTGTAATTTGCCAATACATTCAAAGTATTGACCCAACTTGTTGGCTGCACGTCTTATGTGTAGAATCCGAAGATTGAAAGGTGCGTAGGGATCGCGAGTCTACACTCGACAAGCCTGGGGCGTTAATGGACTCAAGCTGCTTTTATGTTTCCGCTGTTATTTGAGGAAGCTTAATGCTATGCAACTTTGTAATAAATTCATACTCTGGATTCTCCGTGTAATAAGACTTTGTGTTTTACATGATGTTTCGTCGACTGTGAGTGCTAGCTATTGATCCAGGGACTAGCATGTTAATCACAGGGACTTAGGATCCTTACCGATCCGAGGTCACTACAGATGGTATCAGAGCCAGGTTGCGTGTAGGACGTGACCCTAGGATTGGAACCACCTTTAACTTATGTGCCTTACTAGCTTTTCTACTATGTTATTTTACGCACTTCTAGTATCTGCTTTCCTCTACCTAAGTAACTAATTTTCATTCTTCTAACTTAAAGATGACAAGCTTCCTCTATGACACCGTCGCGGACATCGAGCCCCTTCGCTTTGGTGGATGTCTCATGGACCTTCTCACGCGTTTGGACCTTCCCCTCCCAACAATCCAGGGGAGCACAATCAAGAAACTCCACAAGGACGGTTGTTGGGGAGTCAAAGTCATCCAGCCAGGAAAAGAGCGAGGCAAGAACCCGGAAAAAGACATAACAATCCACATTGTTAGCGATTCCAAGGAGAAGGCCCTTAGCATCAGCTTACAACAGCTCATTGGTCGCCTATGTGGACGTCATCATGAAGCTCTCCAGGGACACTGCGGCGGCTTCTTTGGAAGATGAGATGAGGAAGGAATTCCCATGGAGTTAACCTTTGAGGAAAGGACTTCTACCAAGCGCCGAAGGACCCAATATCAAGATTTGGAGTGCCACATCCATGACCTTGAAAAGGGTACCTTCCTCGAGATATTGAAGAACGACGAGCTATGCGCCCTCATCAAGGAGAAGGAATAAATGATCAAGAAGCAGGAGGAGGCAATGAAGCTCCAAGAGATAAAGTTCCAGGACCAAGAGAAGAAGTTCGCTAACCAAGAGAAGAGGGTGATAAATAAAAATAAGAGGGTTAGGGAACTCAAGCAGGAGATCGATGGAACTGAAGTGCAAACCGAAGGCCTTTGCAAGTTAATCAATGATGTGCGTGCTTCCAAGAGGGACTTGGCAAAGCAACTTGAAGCCGCGAAGAAGTCAAGTCTAGTGGAGGAGCTACAAAGCGAGAAGGAAGGACTTCAGGAGCAACTAGAAGCCACTACCAAGAAGCTGCAGGATAAGATAAAGAACCACCAAGAGAAGCTTGAAGCCACCACGAAGGAGATGGAGTTGTACAAGACAACCCTAGAGCAGGAAGGCTACTCGTTCGAGGATGAGGAAGAGGAGGCGTGGAAGATGTGTAGTAGTTGGACCACCTTTAAATTCTATAGTAGAACGTTATTCGTGATTGTAATAAATACCAAGACATTTCTGGTTTAGTTAAACTTGGTTGATTTCTGTGTTAAGTTGTGTTGTTGTGTATTGTGTGCTTAGTGTGTTTTCATAAGGGTAGGGGTTTACTACTTAGTCTTTCTGTCTGTTTCTTAAATTTTCTCTCAAACCCCACAGATGCCGCCAAGACGCGCGAACCCCGAAATTCCTCCGGAAATAGCACAACTTTTGGCCACCCAGAACCAGCTGATCCAACTGCTCACTCAGAACATGCAAAACAACAACAACAACCTGCCGCCACCACCACCACCTCCGCCACCACCTCAACAGGATCGCTTGACTCGGTTTTTGAGGCTGAACCCACCTACCTTCACTAGCAGTGCTGAACCAATCATCGCAGATGACTGGCTACGTACAATCAACAAGAAGCTAGACACCGTGCAAGCTGTCGGAGCCGTCATGGTACATTATGCCGCACACCAGCTTGAAGGACCTGCTGCAGAATGGTGGGATAACTACCAAGTCACCCACCCGGATATTGATGCTATCACTTGGGATCAGTTTGAGTTAGCTTTTCGCACTCATCATGTGGCTGCCGGTATCATGACTCTGAAAAGGCGCGAATTTCGTGACCTAAACCAGCTGCATCGTTCTGTCACCGAGTATGGTGAGCTTTTCAACAAGCTAGCCCGTTATGCACCCGATGATGTTTCCACTGATGCCAAGAGACAGGAGGAGTTCTTAAGAGGACTCAATGATGATATATCCATTCAGCTTGTGGCTTAGAAATTTGACAACTTTCAGGAACTCCTAGACAGAGCCATTGTGGTTGAATCAAAGAGGAAGAGCATAGAAAACCGCAGGAGGAAGTCTAACCCTCACAAGCACTCTGTTCCGTACCAAAAGCAGCGCAATTCCTCACCACCACCTTATAACAATAATGGCCATAACCATAACAGTCATCACCATGGCGGCCACGTACAAACACAATGGGCATAAAAACCGCAATGGGAATGGCAGCAATGGAAAGGATCTCAGTGAGGTGACATGCTTTAAGTGCAACAGGACAGGGCACTATGCAACCTCTTGCCCCGAGAAGAAGAATGGCAATGGCAATGGGAATGGAAATGGACACAACCATGGCAATGGAAACGGGAAGAAGCCAAATCCGTTTGTCAAAGCCACGGTGAATCATGTTTCTATGGAGGATGCTTGTGATGCACCAGACTCCGTGATTGGTAAGTTCAAGCTCAATTCTATTTCCGCAGTTGTTCTTTTTGATACTGGTGCATCACATTCATTCATATCAAGGGTATTTGTGGATAGAGGCAAGATACCTACGGAGACTAAATTTCCCTCTAAGGGTAAGTTCTCCTGGGGGAGAAATAGTGGCAAACTCCGGTTGCCGGGGATTAGAACTAAGGATTGGGACACACATCTTTCCCACAAGTCTAGTAGTTCTAGAATCACAAGGATTAGACATAATCTTGGGCATGAATTGGATGACCGAATATGAAGGAGTCATAGATTGTGCAAAAAGGACTGTCACGCTCACAACACCGGAAGGGAAAAGGATTCGCATCAAGTCGAATTTCGCACTTAAGGAAGTCATGGTGAACTCTCTTAAGGGGGTTAGCTTGGAGGAGGTACCTATTGTAAAGGAATACCCAGATGTCTTTCCGGAGGAACTACCAGGAATGCCTCCCGACCGTGATATCGAGTTCCTCATTGACTTGATGCCAGGGACGGGGCCAATAGCCAAGAGACCATACAAGATGGATGTGGACGAGTTAAAGGAACTCAAGAAACAGCTTAGGGAACAATTGGACAAGGGATTCATCCAACCCAGCGCGTCATCTTGGGGAGCACCTGTCCTATTTGTGGAAAAGAAGGATAAAACCAAGAGGCTGGTTGTGGACTACCGCTCGTTGAACAAAGTGATGATTAAGAATAAGTATCCTCTGCCCAACATCAATGACTTGTTTGACCAGTTAAAGGGAGCAAGTGTGTTCTCAAAGATCGATCTGCGATCAGGCTACTTTCAGCTAAAGATTCGAGAACAGGATGTGCCCAAAACAGCATTCACCACAAGATACGGATTGTATGAGTACACCGTAATGTCGTTTGGTCTAACCAATGCCCCAGCGTACTTCATGACCATGATGAACAAGGTGTTCATGGAATATTTGGACAAGTTTATCGTGGTCTTCATAGATGATATACTCATATACTCTAAGGATGAGAAGGAACATGAGAAACATCTGCGCCTAATTATGGAGAAACTAAGAGAACACAAGTTGTATGCCAAATTCAGCAAATGCGAATTCTGGTTAAAGGAAGTGGGATTCCTTGGTCACGTTGTGTCGGCAAAAGGAGTTGCCGTAGATCCTAGTAAGGTAGCTTCCGTGACTAAACAGGAGTCACCTAAGAATGTGGGAGATATTCGAAGTTTCTTGGGCCTCGCAGGTATTACCGGAGGTTCATTGAAAACTTTTCCAAAATAGCGAAACCCATGACGGAACTATTGAAGAAGGAAAAGAAATTACTATGGACCGAGGCATGTGAAGCAAGCTTTCAAGAATTGAAGAAACGTCTCGTAACGGCACCAGTTCTGTGTCTGCCCGATATCCAAAAGGATTTTCAAGTCTATTGTGACGCATCTCGACAAGGACTGGGAAGTGTGTTGATGCAAGACGGGAAAGTGGTATCCTATGCCTCCGGACAACTCAAGAACCACGAACACAATTACCCCACACATGATTTGGAACTTGCGTCTGTTGTTCATGCACTCAAGGTTTGGAGACACTACCTCATGGGTAAACATTGTGATGTGTTCACAGATCATAAGAGTTTGAAGTACATCTTCACCCAAAAGGAGTTAAATATGAGGCAAAGAAGATGGCTTGAACTGATTAAGTATTATGACTTAGATTTACAGTACCACCCCGGAAAGGCAAATGTGGTGGCCGATGCCTTAAGTCGTAAGGCTTATGTGAATGGACTTACCGCAGGGGAACTTCCAGAGGATTTATGCAGGCAATTCAAGGATCTCAGGCTAGAGATAGTTCCGAAAGGACATGTAGCGACTATGGAAATAGTGTCCAGCTTCCAAGAGAGAAACAAGGAAGCACAAAAGGGAGATAAAGAGTTGGAAGGAATAAGAGTCAGGATAAGTGAAGGAAAGACAAAAGAATTCCGTCTGGATGAACAAGGAACCCTTTGGCATGGGAAGCGTTTGTGCCTTCCCAATGACCCCAACATCAGGAAGTTGATTTTATAAGAAGCTCACGACTCACCTTACTCAATTCATCCAGGTAACACGAAGATGTACATGGATGTGAAGGATAGATTCTGGTGGAATAACCTAAAAAGAGAAATTGCTGAATATATTTCTCTGTGTGATGTATGCAACAGAGTTAAAGCCGAGCATCAGAAACCGGCCGGATTACTTCAACCACTACCTATACCCGACTGGAAGTGGGACAAGGTAGGCACGGATTTCATCACGGGATTGCCCCGTACTCGTGCTGGATTTGATTCTATCTGGGTAGTGGTGGACCACTTCACCAAGGTGGCTCACTTCATCCCCGTAAAGACCACGTATACAAGTGCTAAGCTTGCTAAGATATACATGACAAGAATTGTAAGTCTGCATGGTGTTTCCAAGGGAATTGTGTCAGATAGAGGCACCCAGTTTACTTCAAAGTTTTGGCGACAACTTCATGAGTCTCTTGGGACCCGACTGGATTTCAGTACTGCCTTCCACCCTCAGACAGACGGCCAAACAGAAAGGGTGAACCAAATTCTGGAAGACATGTTGAGATCTTGCACACTAGACTATGGGTCTAGTTGGGATGACAACCTGCCGTATGCTGAGTTCTCGTACAACAACAGCTACCAGACAAGTATCAAGATGGCTCCTTTTGAAGTTCTATATGGCAGGAAGTGTAGGACTCCGCTGCTATGGAGTGGAGTTGGTGAACGTAGTCTATTTGGACCTGAATTGATCAAGGATGCCGAAGAAAAGGTACGACAGATTCAGGATAGGCTAAAGGTAGCCCAATCCCGATAGAAGAGTTATGCTGATTCCAAGCACATCGATGTGGCTTATAAAATAGGGGACCGTGCGTATCTCCGAGTTTCACCCCTACGAGGAGTTAAGAGGTTCGTAATCAAGGGCAAGTTAGCCCCACGATTCATAGGACCATATAAGGTTCTGGCCCGTAGAGGAGAAGTTGCTTATCAGTTGGAGTTACCGGAAGGACTGACTGTTCATGATGTGTTTAATGTGTCACAACTAAAGAAGTGTCACCCGGAGATGGCCAAAACACCGCTAAGAGACACCGTTCCCTAGAAGAGGTTCAATTGGAGAATGACCTTACCTATGAGGAAAAATCCATCAAAATACTAGAAACAGTCAAAAGGATTACCCACACCAGGACTATAAGATTCTGCAAAGTACAATGGAACCACCACTCTGAGGAAGAAGCTACGTGGGAGCGTGAAGAAGACTTGAGGGCAGAAAACCCTCACCTATTTGCTAGCCAACCCGAATCTCGGGGACGAGATTCTTCTTAAGGGGGGTAGGTTTGTAACATCCCAGGTTTTATTATGATGTTACTAGAAGCATGCATCATCCTTGCATCATTTCATGTATCATTGCATCCTACAATTGAATCTACAACAAAACCCTAACACCTAAACCCACCAAAAACCCTAATAAGAATACCCTATGTGAGCAATTTTGTTGTAGCCTTCTAAAAAACTATGTAAAAACATTAAACCATGGTCCTATGTTGACCACCTTACTTTTACAAAAATTTAGAAACAAGTTTCATCAAGTTTGGACTTAGTATGCAAAAGCTATTAAAGATTTAGTTAACAGAATTGGAAAAAGAAATGAATAAAAAAAGAGCACATTTAACCTCTTTGGGCGTGGCCACTTCACTAACGCTGCTGCCGCTTAGCGCCTTACAGACGCCACCCTCCCCTTTCCTCTCCGACGAGAACCTGAGTCTGCGCCGGCCACGCTTCTTCCCGCCTCCGTGTCCAGCCAGGACTTCCCCCCAGGCTGCATATAAAGACCCAGCTGCGAGCCCCCTCCTCCGTTCCCAAAACCGTCAGAACCCTAGCCTCCCTCCGATTCCGCGGGCTCGAACCGCCGCTGGCCTCGGTAAGCCAATGAAGTCGACAACAGGGGAACCCCCTCCCCCTGATTTCTTCCCTACCTTGAACCTCTCGATCGACAACGTCGACTCACCGTTTTCCCCTCTGTATACCGCAGCGTACCGCCACGGATTGCTCGCCGGAGCTGCGGAGAAGGAGCAGCCACCGCCACTGCTCGGGGAAGAGAAGATCGAATCTGAGGCTATGGGCGGGACCACGAGGAAGAGGCGATCATCCGCGACTGCTTCACCCTCACCGAGGAACACAGACGCCGACGCCGACCACCGTAGAGCCCAACCACCGCCAGCCGATGCCGCCAGCCAGAGAGGTGAGCTCATCCTTGCTCTTAGCCGTTAGATCTAGGCTCGACGGTTAGGATTAGAAGATTGATCGAAGGGGTACCAGCAAATCCCGCGCTGCCGCGTGGCAAGCCGCGCCAGCACGCTGCATCGCCACCGCCTTGTCTAGCTGGACCAACCAGCATTTGCCACTTGGCAAGTTTTGAATTTAGGATTAGATCTGTTTGGCAGAATTGATTTAAAACTTGCGAAAATCATGAAAAAATAAATACTTGGCCAAATTTATCTTATAATATACTGTTGGATTCATAATTTTATGTAGAACACAGATCTATAATAAAATTCCAAGCTTACAGTAGGGTTTTCGGTGTAGAATTTAATCTCTATATTAGAGCGTTTATTCTATAGAAAAATAATTAAAATTCTGTTTTAGTTGATTCTTGTTGCAATAACTTTGTTTCCGCAATACCTACTGAACAAAATTATAAAACTTTGCTTAAGATCGTTAGACCTAATTTGGGGTTAATTAGATGGTTGGATCTCCTATTAATCCTATGAATTATATTAGTGACCCAAATAGATTTAAACCTTGGGGAATCAATCCTAGTAACACCCTTAACACTATTGCAACCCAATTATGCTACCTTGGTCAATTTAGAAAACCAATCTTGCATAAAATACCATGTTGCATGCATGCATGATTATCTCTGTGACATGTTTTGAGCAAGTTGTGATCAGATCTATGTTTGTGATTCATTAGATTGTTCGGAGTGTGCTAAGGAGTGCTATTGTGTAGAGTGCTACTCAGATCAAGGCAAGTTACACCACTTGTTCATAACTTTTGTCCCAGTTTTGATTCTATTCATGTGATCTTCAAAATTCTGTAGTATGCATGTGTAGGATGTTCTAGTAGAATTTTTCCTTAGTATTATTTTGCAAGTGCGGTGATTTTGTAGTATGCCATGAGTAGCTCTATACTTAGGATTTCCCCTCCTAATAGGTTACCCCTGTTTTTGCTAAGTATTGCTTGCTATGCTATATATACAAAGTACCGTTGGGGGGTTCGAAAGGCAAAGAATTTTTCTAAGTATAAAGGCTCTCTAGAGCAAACTTTTCTTCTCAAATCCACTTCAAAATAAAACTAAGTTTTCTTCTGGGCGGAATGGTTGTCGGGACAACGAGTGAGATTTTGGTGGAGGACGGCCGCCCAGGAATCAAAGAAGTCTGCCATGTTTCAGAATTCAGAAGCTTAGTGGGAAACCTCACCTGGGTACCAACATTTGGAGGTTCTTGGCACGGTTGGATCCAGAAGGTAGAGGGGCTACTAAGGGAATGCCTCACCATGGTATTGTCTCTAAAAGGACTTGATCGTGGATTGTGGGTAAAGTGCACAAACTCTCGAGAGTATTGCAATCTGATCGATCAGCCGTGTTCACGGAAACAGAACAACATTGAGCATCTGAAGGATGGAGCCTCTGAAGGATCTTCCTCTCTCTTTTCTAAACAAAAGTTTTTAAAAACCCATGGCGTGAGTAATATCGCCAATGGGTGGGGATTTGGGAAATTGGTGTGTAATATCCAAGTGTCGCTTGGTGCGTAATATCCAAGTGTTTGGTTGTTTGGATACTTGGTGCGTAATATCCTCGTGTGCCATTCGACCTTATTTTATCTAAGCAAATGTTTACAAAGTAGGAAAATCTTCTCTCCTTCTCTCTACTTAAGAAAAATAGCTTTGAGCAAATGAACTCTACAGCCTAAACTAGCCTTGCATGTAGAGATAGTCTTTTCTCTCCCTGGTGTAATTTGCCAATACATTCAAAGTATTGACCCAACTTGTTGGTTGCACATCTTATGTGCAGAATCCAAAGATTGAAAGGTGCGTAGGGATCGCGAGTCTACACTCGACAAGCCTGGGGCGTTAATGGACTCAAGCTGCTTTTATGTTTCCGCTGTTATTTGAGCAAGCTTAATGCTATGCAACTTTGTAATAAATTCATACTCTGGATTCTCCGTGTAATAAGACTTTGTGTTTTACATGATATTTCATCGACTGTGAGTGCTAGCTATTGATCCAGGGACTAGCATGTTAATCACAGGGACTTAGGATCCTTACCGATCCGAGGTCACTACATTTATCTATGCCATGCTTAGCCTAGCTAGTAGCAACCAAGGGTGGTTATATATTCATGCTATGAATAAATATTTCTAAGTCTTTGGACTATGTTTTTGCTTAATAAAACAACTAAGTGAATGAAACACCTGGGTGGAATGGAAGGAATGGTTTATGTTGAGTGGTTACACAAGGCCCATTTCTATGGTTTACCTTGTGTATCTCACTTGTGGAAAGCCACCCAGGAACAAAGGGATTTGAGAGGCCAAATGTTAAGAAGCTTCTAGTGCAGCCACTTGGCAATATGGGCTCTGCCTGGATCACATAGGTTGCAATAACTTAGCCATTTGGACAGTTGGTGGTAGTGGGATGATAGGTTGGAGCCGTCCATTTGGTCTAAGGAAGGCTTCAAAGGTCCTGTCTTGGTGAAAATCAAGTCTTGTGGGGAAAGTGCATAACCTCTGCAGATGGAAGAATCTAAGTACTTAGCCATGTCCCTGGTATTGGACAACTTGAGCATCAAGACATGGAAGCTATCAAGAATCTCCTCATCCCGATTTCTAAGTAAAACTTGTGGTTGAACAAGGGTGAAGGACCCCAATGTCTATTGGTGGTTCCTTGGGAAAAGTTTTGACAAAGAAAAACTTAGTGTTTTCAACTGATAGGCAAAACCTATTTTGAGCAAAGCAAGCCTAAGCTACACTTAGCCAAATTGCATATAGTATCTAGTCCACCAATATTCTACTAAGGTATCACTTGCCAATACTATTCCAATGTATTGACCCACTGTGGCTGTAACTTGTGATGTTGCAGGATATTCTAATGATGATTAGGAGTCATGATTCTACACTCAACATGCTTGCCTGTGGCACATAAAGATGAAGACTTATTTTTCTTATTATATATTTGAACTCTTGTATTAGGCCTGTGGCCATGGAGTTGTAAAAGACTATGTTTGTCTCTGGAATGATATGTAATAATGACCTTTGTTTCTGTGTACTTCATCTTAAATTGTGGATGCTAGGATTGATCCAGGGACTAGCATTGCAATCACAGGGATCCTTACCTTTACAAAGGAGGGATCTTACAGATGGTATCAGAGCACTGTGTTGCCTATAGGATTATGACCCTAGGATTGGAAACCACTAAGGAAATTTTTCAACAACTTCCACACTTGTCTTTTCTTCTCGTAAACTTTTCTAAACTTCTTTATCATCTCTATTTGTAGATGAACTCCATCAACGAAGCCGTAAGAAAGGGACCACTCATGACAATGACTTTGGAATGTGAGACAGAATTCCCCAAGGCTCTCAAGGACCTCATGGTTGCAATGGGAATACATGGTGCAGCTGTGTACAAAGGTTTTCCTGTGATGGAAGAAGGAGTTGAGTACTAGTGGGTGCAACTTCACTTGTATAAAAACAAGGAAGACAACCACAAGGACTCAGGATTCTGCATGGTCACCAACACAATGATGCACACCATATTCTTTGATTCAGCAAGGGATCCAACTTGGAGGGCCATCAAAGAACTTGGTGATAGAATCAAGTGCAGAATGCTCAACACTCAAAATGACCTAAAGGAAGAAAATAAACATACCCAAGAGTTGGAGGCTACCAACCAAACCTTAAGGGAAGACATTATAAACCTAGTAATGGAGTCATGTGCTCTAGATAGACAGATTGCTTCTAGAAATATCCTGTTAACCAACTTGGCAAGTGAGTTGGGATTGTAACGTACTTCGTTAGTTGGACCACCACAATTATCATTTTATTTTCCAAATGTTGTTTAAAATAAGTTGAACCTTGGTTGTTTGTAATGGATCCATGTATGCCATGACTTGTGTGTTTTGATTTCCAAAGTTTTGCATGTGATGCCTTGTCTTGTGATTTGTCTTAAATTGTGTTGATTCTAACTTTTCCTATCTTATTAAATAGATGCCTAATGTTACCATCAGCACTGTTGAAGAGTTCCAGGGAACTCGTTTTGGCCCTCGTATTATTGAGCTCACTAGTTTGCTCAATCTCCCTCTTCCTACCATCATGGTACTTCCCCTCACCAAGTTTGAGAGGAAAGACCTTTGGGGCTTCAAGGTCAATCATCCCGGACGCCAGACTGAGCCTACCACGGAGGCAATCATCTTCAAGCTCATGCATGATGACAAGGAGAGAGGCCTAGAGGTAGTCATGCAGGACTTGATTGGACGTCTGTTAGGGAGACACTCTCGACAGGTTAGAGGTACTCACTTCCACGCCTTGATGAGCGTGATGAGGATGGTGAGGCCATTGACTTCGAGGATACTTCGAGGGAGACAGCAGAGCCGATTCGTCTATACCTCCAGGACTTAGAGGTTCTTCTTAGGCACGTGGACACTGATAGGACCAACGTCATGCTTAGCAATGATGAACTCCAGGTGCAGCTTCGTGAGAAGGACAAGCTCTTCGCGGAGCAAGATGAGTTAGTCAAGGAGATGGAGACCAAGTTTGAGAGTCAAGATAAAAAGTTCAAGAGTCAAGAGAAGCGAGTCCAAGATAGGAACAAGAGGATTCGAGACATGACTGCAGAACTAGAGAACAAGGACTTAGAGCTCGAGCATCAGCAAGGTGTGATTGAGAGACTTCGTGCACAGAAGAGGGCTCTCAAAGCCACGGTAGAGAACTTGACCACCAATGTCGAGGAATACAAGACCGCTATGGAGAATTCAGGTCTTACCTTTGTTGAGGAGGAGGTTGATGCCGAGGAGTAGTGATGACTACTCATTTATCATTTATTTATCATGCTTTTTATTGAGTCGCAATGACCATCCAACATGTGGATGGCTTGCTATTGGTGTGTTTACTTTGCAAACTTGTTGTCTATGTTGTTGAACTTTTATTATTTGATGCATGTTTGGTGATTGTTTATGTGATGTATTGTGCATGTTAGCATCTATGGGTATCTCATTCTTATCTCTATTGAAAAAATCACAGATGCCTCCCCGACGTGCCAATCCCAACCCCAACAACAACAACATCACCCCTGAGATGCAGCAAATGATGACAGGTCAGACTCAGCTGATGCAAATGATGACTACGTTCATCCAGAATCAGAACAACAACAACAACAATAATAACAACAATAACAATAACAACAATCAGAACGACCCACCAGGTTTTGACATGCTTACCAGGTTCTTGAGACTGAGGCCAGCAAAGTTCTCAGGAACTACTAATCCTATGGTGGCCAATGATTGGCTACGCTCTGTGAACAAGGACTTGATAACAGTTGGCTGTACTGATGAAGAGAAAGTCAGATTTGCAGCTCACTTGTTGGAAGGTCCAACAGCTACTTGGTGGGATAACTTCCAGATCAGCACTCCCATTGCAGATGTGACATGGGATATCTTCGAAGATGGTTTCCGTACTGCTCACATCTCATCCGGAGTGATGAGTTTGTGAAGAAATAGTTCCATAACCTGAAGCAACGCCACCGCAGCGTGGCTGAATATATTGAAGAGTTCAACAATCTGGCGTGTTATGCACCGGATGAAGTTGACACTGATGCTAAGAGGAAGGAAAAGTTCCGTGAAGGGTTGAATGATGAACTGAACCTGCAGTTAGCTGTGGCCTATGTTCCCACATACCATTCTCTTTGTGACAAGGCTGCTATTTTGGAGAACAAAATGAAGCAAGTTGAAAGTAGGAAGAGAAAGCACTCTGACAAGCACAGCTCGGGATCGTCTCACAAGCGTTCCCATTATGATGATAGTGGGAGTTCAGGATCCCACAATCATGGGAGATTCAAAAAGCACCACAACCACAACCGTCATCATGACAACAAGAGTCACCGTAGTCATGACAACGACAAGTATAAAAATCACAAGGGTGGATATAAGAGCCACCATAGTGGAAGTGGCAGTGGAAGCCAGCCTATCAAGAAGGATATTAGTTAGGTTGAATGTTTCAAGTGCAAGAAGATGGGGCATTATGCAAATGAATGCCCATAAAAGACAGTTGAAGGACCCAACAAGCCTAACCCTTTCCAGAAAGGGCAAGTGAACCACATCAATGTGGAGGAAATTTATGAGGAACCTGATGCTGTTGCTGGTAAGTTCAAACTCAATTTTGTTCCAGCATTTGTTCTCTTTGATACTGGTGCATCTCATTCATTCATATCAAGAGCATTTGTTGAAAGAAATGAACTACCAGTAGAAACCATTGGGTGTCCTATAAAAGTAAGTTCTCCTGGTGGGGAAATGATAGTGAATTCAGGATGTCATGATCTAGTCATAAAATTTGGGAAGTATAAGTTTCCCGTTAACTTGATAATACTAAACTCCCAAGGATTGGATGTCATTTTGGGAATGGACTGGATGACTAAGCACAAGGGAGTGATAGATTGTGCCAACCATACTGTCTCACTCACAACTCCAGAAAATAAAAGGATCAGATTCAAGACCAACTTTGAATCAAAAAGGAGTAAGCTAAATTCTCTTAAGGGGGTTAGCATGGACAGTGTGCCAATAGTGAGTGAATATCCAGATGTGTTTCCGGAAGAATTGCCGGGAATGCCACCAGATAGAGATGTGGAGTTTCTTATTGATTTGCTACCAGGGTCTGGACCAATAGCAAAAAGACCGTACAAGATGTCAGTTGATGAGTTGAAAGAACTCAAGAAGCAGCTTGGAGAACAGTTGCAGAAAGGTTTTATCCAACCAAGTTCTTCATCTTGGGGAGCACCAGTTTTGTTTGAGGAAAAGAAAGATAGAAGTCAAAGGTTATGCATAGATTACCGTTCACTCAATGAGGTGACTATCAAGAACAAGTACCCTTTGCCTAGAATCAATGACCTGTTTGATCAGTTAGAAGGAGCTTGTGTGTTATCAAAGATTGATCTCCGGTCAGGTTATTTCCAACTCAAAATAAGGGAACAAGACATACCTAAGACAGCTTTTACCACAAGGTATGGATTGTATGAGTATACCGTGATGCCATTTGGTTTAACCAATGCCCCAGCATACTTCATGAATATGATGAACAAGGTGTTCATGGAATTCCTTGATAAGTTTGTTGTCATTTTCATCGATGACATTTTGATCTACTCCAAGAGAAAAGAAGAGCATGAAGTACATCTACGATTGATACTTGAGAAGCTTAGAGAACATAAGCTGTATGCCAAATTCAGCAAATGTGAGTTTTGGTTGAATGAAGTTGGATTTCTTGGACACGTTGTGTCAGGAGATGGTGTAGCAGTTGATCCTGCTAAAGTTTCAGCTGTGACTGAATGGGAATCACCTAAGTCAGTAAAAGAAGTTCGTAGTTTCCTTGGCTTGGCAGGATACTACAGAAGGTTTATTGAGAATTTCTCCAAAGTAGCTAAGCCTATGACTGAATTGCTAAAGAAAGACAAGGAATTTGCTTGGTCTGAAGGCTGTGAGCTTAGTTTATAGGAATTAAAGAAGAGACTAGTGACAACACCAGTCTTGTGTTTGCCAGATTTGGAGAAAGATTTCCAAGTGTATTGTGATGCATCTCATCATGGATTGAGTGCAGTACTTATGCAAGAAGGAAAAGTTGTGGCATATGCCTCGAGACAACTCAAAACTCATGAAGTGAACTACCCTACTCATGATTTAGAGTTAGCCTCTGTTGTCCATGCACTCAAAACATGGAGACATTATCTTTTGGGAAAGCGATGTGAAGTGTTCACAGATCACAAGAGTTTGAAGTATATCTTCACCAAGAAGGAAATTAACATGAGACAAAGAAGATGGATAGAACTCATCAAGGACTATGACTTGAGTTTGCAATACCACCCCGGTAAAGCAAATGTTGTAGCGGATGCTCTAAGCCATAAGGTTTTTGTGAATGGCCTTACTAAGGGAGAATTGCCAGATGATCTGTGTGCCCAATTTAGAGACCTCAGATTGGAGATTGTGCCTGAAGGATATCTCATGACCTTGGATATTCAACCTACTTTGTTGGACAAGATTAAAGAAGCCCAGAAGACTGATAAGGAAATTGAAGATATTAAGGAAAAGATTGGCAAAGGAAAATCCAAAGGATTCCATGAAGACGAACAGGGTACTTTATGGAATGGAAAACGTATCTGTGTTCCACAAGATCCGGAGCTTTGGAAACTGATTTTACAAGAGGCACACAACTCACCATATTCTATTCATCCGGGTAACACCAAAATGTACATGGATATGAAGGAAAGATTTTGGTGGAATAATCTCAAGAAGGACATCGCCGAACATATTGCTTTGTGTGATGTATGTAGCAGAGTGAAGGCGGAACACCAGAAACCAGCAGGATTGCTTCAACCACTACCTATTCCTGATTGGAAGTGGGACAAGATTGGTATGGATTTCATTACCGGATTACCAAGGACCAGGTCAAGGTATGATTCTATTTGGGTAGTAGTGGATCGCCTAACTAAAGTGGCTCATTTCATACCCGTAAAGACAACTTATACAAGTGCTAAGTTAGCCAAGATCTATATGAACAGAATTGTATGTCTACATGGAGTACCCAAGAGTATCGTGTCTGATAAGGGAACTCAATTCACTTCTCATTTTTGGAGACAGCTACATGAGTCATTGGGAACAAGGTTGGAATTTAGTATTGCATTTCATCCTCAGACTGATGGACATACAGAAAGGACTAATCAGATTCTTGAAGATATGTTGAGAGCGTGTGCTCTAGACTATGGAGCCAGTTGGGATGAAAGTCTGCCTTACGCAGAATTTTCTTACAACAACAGCTATCAAGCCAGTATTGAGATGGCACCATTTGAGTTTCTCTATGGGAGAAAGTGTACCACCCCATTGCTATGGAATGGTGTGGGAGAAAGAAGTTTGTTCGGACCAGAACTTATCAAAGAGGCTGAAGAGAAAGTCAAGCTGGTTAAGGATAGGTTGAAGATAGCACAGTCCCGACAAAGAGCTACGCAGATCCTAAGCGTAGAGAAGTCACCTATGAAGTAGGTGATAGAGCTTATCTTAGAGTGTCACCACTCCGTGGAGTGAAAAGATTTGGTGTCAAAGGTAAATTGGCCCCAAGATATGTTGGGTCATTCAAGATTCTGAGTCGTAAAGGAGAAGTTGCTTATGAGATTGAATTGCCAGAGTCTTTGTCAGCAGTTCATAATGTGTTCCATGTGAGTCAGCTTAAGAAATGTCATCCAGAAATGGAAGAGACTTCTTTGAAGGATACCATACCTTTGGAAGAGGTCCAACTGGAAAGTGATCTCACTTATGAAGAAAAACCTATCAAGATTCTTGAGACTGCAGAAAGAGTTACTCGGACTAAGACTATCAAATTCTGCAAAGTTCAATGGAACCATCATTTCGAAGAAGAAGCAACATGGGAAAGAGAATATGATCTTCGGAAAGACCACCCTCACCTATTTGCTAGCCAATCCGAATCTCGAGGGCGAGATTCACCTTAAGGGGGTTAGATTTGTAACATCACAAAAATCATGTTTCAAAACTCATGCATATCATCCATGCATCCATGATCATGTAGAGTTTCATTTCAAAAATCAATTAAAAAACAGGAGCATATGAGCTCATTATTTTATGTGATCAGCATTAAATCAAATGCTACTCTCCAATGAGAGATTGTTGTTCATGAATCAAATCTTGTTACTCTCTGATTGTTTTGCTTGGTTGCTAGAGTATAAACCAAAATTTACAAAACAAATATGGATTTTGAAACCAAATTCAAAACTTGATCAAACCAAGTGCAATATCACTGTTTATTTTATTTGATCAAAAGAACCAAGCTTGTACAGAGAGACCATATGTTTTTATGCCTAGAAATATGAATGTTGCACTCTACAAAAATCCTAAAAAGGTTTGAATTCAAATAGCTATTGAAACCATTTGAAAATGATTTCTGAAAATGCAAACAGAAATAGAAAAGGAATAAAGAAAAGAAAAAGGTCGGCGCTGCTATTCTAGCCCAACAGTGAACCCAGCCCACTAAGCCCACCCGGGTTTCCCCTTCTCTCTCTCTTAGTGGCAGCCATACCCACTGAGTCACTGACCACTGGGGCCCATTCCCTTTTTCTTTCGCTCGCTGGCAAGTGGACCCTGCGACCACGTCAGCGTCGTCCCCAAATCAACGCGCGGCTGAGGCGCTCCACCGTTTCCATTGATACAGTGCGTAATCGCCGCCCCCCTCCTGGCTATTTAACCCCCTCTGCACCACGAGCATTTCCCCTCACCTAGCGCCACCACTCCGCCACCAGGCTGCGCGTATTCGAACTCACTCCGCCGCTGCACAGACGAACTCCGGCGGGCGATTCCGGTGAGCACCGCACGCCCCTCTGTCTATCATTCATACTGGCTTGCTCTACCTCTCCGTGTGCATCTACTGACACTTTCCGTTTGCTCGCGCATGGCCTGTAGCCTCGACAACATCAACGACTGAGCTTTGCCGCTTCTGCTCGAACTCCGGCGACCTTTTCCCCGTAAGTCCCAGCCTCCCCTCGCCCTCTGTTTGATACGCGTAAGATCCCCAGCATCCTGCGCATCTAACGGTACCCTCCTCTTGTCTTAGCGCGGCCCAGAACATCGCCAACATCGACAAACAGAAGCCACAGCCGCCAGGGACTACTCCGACGAGTAATCCGCGACGACTCCGAGCGCCCCTTCGCCAACCAAGGACATGTCGATCTTCTCCTCGTCACTGCGGTTCTGGTGAGCATCCTCCCACCTCCCTGCGCGACCTAGTTCGCCGGCTCCGCCACTGTCAGAGCGCGCCGCCGCCTGTCGCCGCCGCCAGCGCCGCCACTTGTTGGTCAAACGCTAAGCGCCGTTAGATTTAGATCTAGTGGTCACGATAGATCATAGGTGAAGCGGTAAGTTTCAAACAGAGCCGCTCGATTAAGTTAGATCCAACAGCTCAGAAGCGTGATCCAGCGCGAAGCGGTACCAGCCAGTTAGAAGCCACCGCGTGGCACAAATTTCGTTTTAAAATTTGGAATTAGATCTATTAGTTGTTTGATTTTGTTTTAATCATAACTTTTGAATGCCACGTCCAAATTTGACAAATTTTATATCAATGGAATCAGGAGAGAAAGCCCTTTTCATATATGCAATGTGTTTAATGTTTTGCTTTTGTTAAAATGGTTATTTTTACAGGAACATGTGTAGGCCTATTTTGAGTATATTAATTATTTGAGAAATGTTTTAATGTTCAAATAAAGTTTGTTTGGCAAGTTTTGAACTTGTTTATGAATCAGTACTGTGCACTTGTCATGTTGGTATAGAAAATCATCACATATCATATTGCATGCATCCATATATTTTTGCTTGTATCTATTTTGTATGTGATTTGGTGCTATCATTTTATGTGTAGATTTTGGTGCAAATAGTGATTGTGGTTGTGAGGATTGTAGCTACTCTCCAAACTACCAAGGCAAGTGGTGCTTCATGATTTTATTCCTATGTTTTTCAAATATGCATTAGAAATATTTTGCTAGACTTGCATGGATAAATTTTGGTCTTTATATGCTATGCTTGGGAAATCCTAGTAGTTGTAGAATTGCTAAAAATTTCTAAGTAAGATGTTTATCTATACCATGCTTAGCCTAGCTAGTAGAAACCAAGGGTGGTTATATATTCATGCTATGAATAAATATTTCTAAGTCTTTGGACTATGTTTTTGCTTAATAAAACAACTAAGTGAATGAAACACCTGGGTGGAATGGAAGGAATGGTTTATGTTGAGTGGTTACACAAGGACCATTTCTATGGTTTAACTTGTGTATCTCACTTGTGGAAAGCCACCCAGGAACAAAGGGATTTGAGAGGCCAAATGTTAAGAAGCTTCTAGTGCAGCCACTTGGCAATATGGGCTCTGCCTGGATCACATAGGTTGCAATAACTTAGCCATTTGGACAGTTGGTGGTAGTGGGATGATAGGTTGGAACGCGTCCATTTGGTCTAAGGGAAGGCTTCTAAAAGGTCCTGTCTTGGTGAAAATCAAGTCTTGTGGGGAAAGTGTACAACCTCTGCAGATGGAAGAATTTAAGTACTAGCCATGTCCCTGGTATTGGACAACTTGAGCATCAAGACATGGAAGCTATCAAGAATCTCCTCATCCCAATTTCTAAGTAAAACTTGTGGTTGAACAAGGGTGAAGGACCCCAATGTCTATTGGTGGTTCCTTGGGAAAAGTTTTGACAAAGAAAAACTTAGTGTTTTCAACTGATAGGCAAAACCTATGTTGAGCAAAGCAAGCCTAAGCTACACTTAGCCAAATTGCATATAGTATCTAGTCCACCAATATTCTACTAAGGTATCACTTGCCAATACTATTCCAATGTATTGACCCACTGTGGCTGTAACTTGTGATGTTGCGGGATATTCTGATGATGATTAGGAGTCATGGGTCTACACTCAACATGCTTGCCTGTGGCACATGAAGATGAAGACTTATTTATCTTATTATATATTTGAACTCTTGTATTAGGCCTGTGGCCATGGAGTGGTAAAAGACTATGTTTGTCTCTAGAATGATATGTAATAATGACCTTTGTTTCTGTGTACTTCATCTTAAACTGTGGATGCTAGCATTGATCTAGGGACTAGCATTGCAATCATAGGGATCCTTACCTTTACAAAGGAGGGATCTTACATTTACTTAGTGACTTGTAGATTTTAGAAAGATATTTAAAGGTAGCATAAAGAGCATAAAACTTAGCGTAAGTTAGATAATCTTGATGTCATCCTGAGGCATGAGATTAAACTTAGATCATTCACACTTGTTTACCACCCCTCATTAGTCTTACCCCCACTTGTAGATGCTAGTGCTAAGCATAAAACTTGATCACTTTTGATGGGAATACTTGGTGAAAATGGTTATGAAAACCTTAGAATGATGAGTCATTCTACTGAAATATTTTGACATGTGTTCTTGAACACCAGATGATTTTGATGATGAAAATGTTAAGGCATTAGCCTTAGCCCTTTATAAAACTGATGGTTGTCTGGATGCGATACCATTCCAATTTTACCGTACAACCACAATACCCGAAATTTGGGTAGATCTTGACTAGAAATTTATATACCTTAGTATGGGTTCCCTTGCGGCCAAGGTTTGAGCTGAGGCTACCTTGTGAAGATTGTCCACCTATGCAGTTCCCAAGATGACATTTGGTCATGGTTGGGAGGCCAAACTCACGGGAGAGGTGCCTATACTAGGGCGTGTAATTGAAATGTTAGGATTGATTATCCGCATACTTAGTATGGTGAATTCAGGATTGTTCCTGACGGATGTATCGAATGTTGTGGTGAAACTTTACCACCTCTGCAGAGTGTCAAACTATTCGAATAGCTGCGTCCGCGGTTATGGACAGTTGGAGTGTCCATACTGCTCCGTCGTCAGATGTTTTCAAAATGACTTGTGAAATGATTCATGACTTGACTTGACCACAACAGGGTTGTGATATGAAATTCAAGTTCCCACTTAGGTGTTATAAAACTTTCAACTAGCTTCCATTTCTTCTGAACTCAGTAGAGATAAATCTGGCTTTTTGCAAAACAACCTAGGGCTTAGTATCCCTACTCAAAACCACTTCACTTGTTAGTATTAGTTTGCGAGTACTTAAAGAGTACTCATGGCTTTGTCCCTGGCTATTCCTGTGGCCAGACTATGAAGAGGACTATCAGGAGGATGGACCGTAGGAAGGTTAGGACAACTAGGATCATCTCCCATCGTCACCATTGCCTGTGAACATGAAGATGGAGCCTCGCCTACGCCACCGTTATTATTACGTTATTCCGCTGCTATGATTGTATTAAGATTGGATCATGAGATCCTTTATTTTGTTGTAAGACCTTATATATGGTTTGTAATGGATGATGTACTATGATATCCAATCTGTTATGTCTCGCAAAAATGGTAATCCTGGGATTGTGATGTATGGCATAACAGGCATCTGGGATTAAAAATTCGGGTGTTGACAATATACATCCATAGAATACATACCCTCGAAGACGGAAAGCTTTTTCGAGTATGAACTCGTTGGTGATGTAGTCGATCTCTTGCTGATCTCAAGACCGTGATGAAGTCCAGCCAGTCCAGCACCATCAAGTCCAGCACCGCAAAGAAGTGGTGCATCTGTGATCGCACACACATTCAGGTATCTCGACAACCTCCATGCCCTCGCTCTAGCGAAGCAGCGTAAGAAAAAATCCTTCCAGAAAAAGCCACCGGTAACATGTATATCGTTGATCCGAGACCATGGGGAATTCTAAAGGGGGGAGAGAGATCCTTCGCAAGGAGGTGTGAGTGAGAGGGGGCCTTTTATAGGATAGGGAGGGCAGCCCCTACCCATGGCCAGCGCACCATGGAGGGTGCCCCTCCTCTTCCTCATTCATGTGGAGGGAGCTCCACTCACATAAAGATGACCATCCATTTCTACATTCAAACTCCCACTCATATTCCCATTAAATTTCCACCAAATTTAATGTAATCTCTATTTATATAAAACTCCTTTTATTTATTCAGAATTTTGTCAATTACATTAATTAACAAACATTCACATAAAACCCCTTGCAACATTTCAATATCACATGCAAAACCAGTTTCTGCAATTTCGCCCGAAATAACTCTGGTTTCCATTGAAATAATTCCTGCGCTTTCTTTTTCTTTCTCTGGCATATTATTTGCTCAAAATGGTGTCGGTATCCCTTAAGTGTGTCACCCTATGGTTTGCGAATAATGCAGACATGATCGAGACCCCTCTCCGATCAATAATCAGCAGCAGGACCTAGAGATCCGTACTGACTCCCACACATTCAACGATGACTTCTGTGATCATGTGAACCTTATATGCATGTAACTCAATCCCTTTGTCTATTACATGTCCAAAATTCGATCATAGGTATCTCCATACCTAGTTTGATCTCGTTACCGACATGCACTATTTTCTTGTTCCCGTGATATAACATTCTAGTGATCTCATCACTTGCTTGCAAGCTAATTAATGTGGTATCACCGACAGGGCCTAGAGTATATATATCCATCATCAGGATGGACAAATTCCACTCTTTATCCATGAGCCTCTACATAACACCTTCGTAGCACTAAACCCACCTTTATAGTCACCATCTTACGGTGTGACATTTGATGTTATAAAGATACTCTTCTAGTGTTAGTGATTGACATGATCTCATGGTCTAAGGACTAGGATTACTTTGTATGATGTTATAGCAATATAAACACAATGACTTTGATCGTAATGCTATACTTCTGATGAATGTTCATCACATCATTCTAACAATGTTGTGACCTTGTTATTAACAACATCCAGTGTCCATGATCAAGAAACCTTTGCCATCTTGTTAATCAACGAGCTAGTTTATAAGAGAGGCATCACTAGAAACCTTCTAATTGTTTATTAAACACACATGTATTACAGTTTCCATTTTAATACAATTATAGCATGATAAATAAACATTTATCATAAATAAGGAATAATATAATAACCACTCTATTAGTGCCTCTCGGCATATTCCCTTCAGAAGTACTAATCTTTTGGTATTGTAATAATAATAATGTGTGTATGTTTGTAATTTGGACCCGCAATGTTTCTATTGTACCACTCTGAGGGATGTGATATTTATGGAACAGTGTTCTGTAAGTGTCATGTCAATGACTATAGTGTACTACACATGTAGTGGTATGCTGGGTCACCACAGCTGCTATTAGAGCAATTGCTTTGACCTTAGGTTGGAAACCTAGTAAAGGGTATCACTTGTAGGAATCTTATAGAAATGATAAAGAGTTATCTAAAAAGTTTAATGATTATTCAGTTGAGAATATTTTGTTGTATATTTTTAGTGTGATAATTCTTTATTATGATACATTATTATAATTGATTAGTTACTAATCAAAATATTTTGTATACAGCAAAAATTGCACCAAAGTTTCCAAAACAGACTTTGGTAAGGAAGGAAGAGACTCTTGATGATTATCAGGGGACATTAACTGAACAGCTTCAACAACTTTTGAGGGTTTTTGGTTGTATGATTACTATTCCAGTTAGTACCTTAATGTACTATGATGGGCGTATGATAGCCAGATATCGTGTTAGTATCCATCTACCAGAGAAGCTTGGTGTATACCACGATTTACCTATGGGTAAAGGGAGAAGTCACCTAGTAGCATATCATGTTGGTATTATGGAGGTGATAGCCAATATTCAGGAGAACAAAGCCCAAGAGTTAGTAGGAAGCACATTTGCTGTGATTCCTCATGATTCTATAGACACGGAGCCAGTACCTAATCATCTTACTTTAGTAAAGAAGCATCCTAAATTAGCTTCCAAGTTTATGGATCAGTATCGAATGATAGTTGGGTCTTTGTATAAGACACATCAAGTCATAGTGGAGATTCAGAATGATATGCTGGAAGATTTAACTGACCCTGAGAGGAGGGAGAAGTTAGCATCTCAACTAGAGAATGAAGCAGTAGGTAGGGTTAGCCCAATTTTTAAGGATATTCCTATAGATCCGGTATCTTTCACACCATATCCTTATTCACCTATACTAGAACCTACAAATGATCCGAATTTAGATATGAGGTATCTACTAACACGGGCTTCCAAGGAGGCAACAAATTTAGAACTTCCTATTGAGAATTTTGATGGATGGATAATGCGATCACCTGTGGAATCTCAAGGAAATCAAATGTCAGTAGATGGTTCTGAAAGAGATGTCAGACAATCTAGTTGGATGGGTGTGAGGTCCAATGCTACTAATAGCAGCAGGAATGCCATGTTTGTAGGAAGTCATGATGAAGAGGAGATCCTGAAGAAAGGGTGTTTGAATCACCAATATATTATCATAACCTAGAGAATGTACATTACCCAATGAATAATGTCAACTATCATACCTAGCAAGCACCTAGGGAGTGATAGAATCTGAGTATTTTGTTGATTACTCTAGGGATGGGGCTCAGGAGATGCAGGTGGGTGATAGTGATGAACGGGTTTCTGAAGACTTTTCAGCTAAGCTGGATGGAGTCAATGCACTCAGGTTGAGTGATAACTCAAGTCCTAATACTTCAGATACCGAGAACATTCCAACTGGAAGGCCAGTTGTTCCACAGACTGTGCGTTGGACTTCATGTCAGCACGGTTGGATTCCAGGCTTATATGATGAGCGTCATGGCTACTAAGGACTTGGATTACTCAAGTAGAGTAGTACAGGTATTGCGTATTGTAGTGTTTGAGAGGTTCTTGTATTTAAATAAGTGAGGTAGCGTTCACATGAGTTGTAGTACCTTTATGGTACGGGCATGTAATGACATTGTACCAACTATATTGTTTGTAATGTATAATATGTATAATGCATATTTGGTTCTTATTTGGATTTCCATTTCCATTGTGTGACTAGTTCTATGCATGAAGTTGAACTCAGAACACATATGCATGATGTAATTATGAGTATTCACTTTATGTTGCAGGACTAGGGGTCATGGAGACGGGTGTAGAGACCAAGTCTGAACAGCAGCGCTTGGAGCGCGAGGCAAAAGAGAAGGCGGATGAAGACACCAAAAATAAAGGAACAATACCACCACCACCGATGAGGCTGTTAACGGAGAAGAATTTCATGCAATACATGCATATGATGCAAGAATCTCAGAACAAGTTCATGAAGGAATTATTGGGACAAGCCGAAAATCATAGAGATCCTGAAGGTCGAGGTGTATGTCTTTCCGACTTTTAGAATGCAAGGCCGTTACCATTTACATAAGCTCCTAAACCGATGGATGCAGAGGATTGGTTGGCAGATGCAGAGCCAAAGCTAAAAGCTATAGGTTGCAATAAGGACGAAAAGCTGAGGTATGCAACACATCTTCTGACCAGACCTGCAACATCTTGGTGGGAGAATCAGTTAGCAATGCAACTTCTAGGAAGGGAGTATAACTAGGAGGAGTTCATGCAGAGATTCCGTGAGTATCATGTTCCAGAAAGTGTAACTGAGCTGAATCATAGGGAGTTTGAGGAGCTACATCAAGGATATACCAGTGTCATGAAGTACGCCCGTGAGTTTAGTCAACTGTCTCGTTATGCTGAGGATGAGGTGAACACTAAGGATAAAATAAAGAAACGTTTCCTATGTGGTTTAAATCCATTTGTGAAGATACAGCTGAGGCTTGCCAATAAGCAAACTTTCCAACAGTTACTAGATGCAGCCATAACTTTTGAGGATGATTACAAGAATGTTCAAGAGGACAAAAGGAATAGGGCGAAGAAGGAAGCGAAGAGGATCCAAGCAAGTAAGCCTAAAACCAATTTAGAGTTCAAACCAAGGAATAGACCCTTCAATAGAAACAATAACCCCAATCAAAGTGAAAATCCAACCAGAAGGATTGTCATATGTCACAATTGTAAACTTCTGGGGCATATCAGCAAGGATTGCCAGAAACCAGTGATTATATGCTATGGGTGTGGTCATAAGGGTCACATAAAGCCTGAATGTCCAAATAAACCAATAGGTGGATGGCACACAAAAGGCGGAGGTCAAGCAAGTGGAGGTAGTGGATAGCCTAACAGGGGTGGAAATGCTGTCAAGAACAATAACGGCAAGCGGAGCAGGCCTATTGAAAAGCTTAAATATGCAACCTTGGCGTAGGTGGATAACTCCGAGCACGCAGTGATAGGTATGCTCAACATTCTTACCAATCCCGGAAAAGTTTTATTTGATGCGGGTGCAACTACTTCCTTCATATCTGAGCAATTATGTGATCAATTTGGGATTAGAAGAGCACCATTAGCAAACCCAATGACTGTAATAACGGCTGGGTGTACCATAATAGTATGCCACATTAAACAATATCATGTTATTTCAATCTATGGTTGTACCTATTTTGTGGACCTATATGTGATTCCGTTGAAAGGAATTGCAGTAGTTTTGGGTATGGATTGGATGACCAAACATGGAGCATAGATAAATTGTGAGGATAAAACTGTTTCAATTAAGTCTCCAAGTGGAGGAAGGATAGTATATCAGGCTGACAAGCACAACCATATCATGGTAGATCATTAATTAAACTCAATGAAAGAGGTTAAGTTGAAGGATATTCTAGTAGTAAATGAGTTTCAAGATGTTTTTCCAGCGGAATTACCAGGAATGCCACCTTATCGGGAAATAGAATTCATGATTAACCTGATACCTGGTAGAGCACCGATAGCCCAAGTACCATACAAAATGGGTCCTAAAGAGCTAAACGAGCTTAAAGAGAAAATTGATGAGTTAGCTAGGAAAGGATTTATTCAGGAAAGTGTATCACCATGGGGAAATATAGTGATTTTTGTGGATAAGAGAGATGGAAGACAGCGAATCTGTAGAGATTATAGAAATCTAAACAATGTCACCATCAAGAACAAGTACCCATTGCCAAGAATAAAAGATTTATTTGATCAAGTTAAACGAGCTGGAGTATTTTCTAAGATCAATCTGAGATCAGGATACCATCAGATAAAAATTAAACCTGAAGATGTTCCAAAAACAACATTTGTGTCAAGATATGGTCATCATGAGTATCTAGTTGTACCTTTTGGATTGACCAATGCACCAGGAATATTCATGAATTTTATGATCAAAATCTCCATGCCTTATCTGGACAAGTTTGTCATTGTTTTCATTGATGATATTTTGATATATTCCAAGAATAAAGGGGAGCATGGAGATCATTTGAGGATAGCATTGCAAATACTAAGAGAACATAAGATATATGCTAAGTTCAGCAAGTGTGAGTTCTGGTTGGACAAGGTAGAATTTCTTGGTCATGTGATCAGTAAAGATAGAATTGCAGTAAATCCATCCAAAGTTTAATCAGTGTTGGAATGGAATGCACCAACTAATGTGAAGCAAATCAGAGGTTTCTTAGGTATGGGTGGTTATTATCAGAGATTCATTGAAGGTTTTTTCCAAAATAGCCGGACCAGTGACCAAATTGCTAATAAAGAATACTCCATTCATATGGGATGAGAAGTGCTAATCTAGTTTTCAAGAGTTGAAGACCAGATTAACCACAACACTAGTCTTAGTAGTACCGGAAACAGGAAAGGATTATACTGTATATTGTGATGCATCCAAAGAGGGATTAGGATGTGTGTTAATGCAAAATTGTAAGGTAATTCCTTATGGATCCAGACAACTTAAACCACATGAAGTTAATGACCTAACTCATGATTTGCAGTTAGTAGCAGTAGTCTTTACTTTAAAAGGATGGAGGCATTTTCTGTATGGAGCAAGGTGTGAATTGTACACTGATCATAAGAGTCTCAAATATTTCTTCACTCAAAAGGAATTGAATATGAGACCAAAGCGTTGGCTAGAGTTAATTAAGGATTATGACCTAATGGTCAATTATACTCCTGGAAAAGCCAATATAGTGGCAGATGCTTTAATCCAGAAGAGCATAGACACTCAACCAATCAATAGGGAACTGCCAAAAGAGTTACAAATGGATTTGGTAAGGTTAGAAATACAATTTATAAGAAAATAAGTTCTTGGAGGATTAGATACCATGAGAGTAGTTGAAGAATGAAGCAGTGATCTTCAGAATGAAATTTTTAGACACCAAGAAGGAGATCCTTTCATTGATGAAGAACTTAGAAGAATTTCTCAAGGTCAAACATCAGCTTTTCACCTAGGAGATTATGGATCTTTATGGTTTAAAAACCGACTTTGTGTACGAGATGTACCTGATATCAGAGAGGTGATACTCCGGGAAGCACATGAGACACCATACTCTATTCATCCAGGGAGTAAAAAGATGTACATGGATCTTAAGGAACTATTCTGGTGGAATAACGTGAAGAGGGATATTGGAAAGTATGTGTCTGAATGCCATACTTGTCAGAGGGTAAAAGCAGAACATCAAAGTCCAGCAGGACCATTACCACCATTGGAGATTCCAGAATGGAAGGGGGAAGAAATTGGCATGGATTTCATCACATGATTACCCATGACCTTGAAGTGTAAGGATATGATATGGGTGATTGTGGACAGATTTACCAAAAGTGCACATTTCATTCCCGTGAACCAAAAGGATAATGCTGAGAAAATAGTAGAAATATATGTTAAGGAGATCGTGAGTAAGCACAGAGTTCCCAATAAGATTGTATCAGATAGAAGATTTGGGTTTACTTCAGTATTTTGGAAACAACTACATGAAGCACTTGGTTCGAAATTGGATTTCAGTACAACCTATCATCCATAGACTGGACGCCAAATAGAAAGAACTAACCAAATCTTAGAAGATATGCTCAGAGCTTGTGCATTAGATTTTGGAGGTTCGTGGGAAGATCATCTACCTTTGGTAGAGTTTTCCTACAACAATATCTATCAGAATAGTCTAAAGGCATCACCATATCAAGTACTTTACGGAAGAAAGTGTAGATCCCCAATTTGTTGGTATGAATATGGAAGTAGCAAAGAATTTGCACCAGATTATATCAAATAGAAGCAGGATATCATCGATATCATTAGAGATCGATTGTAGATAGCTCAAAGTCGTCAAAAGAGTTGTGCAGATCAAAGTCGAAGATCATGGCATCCAAAAGTGGGAGATATGGTATATCTCAAGGTTAGTACAATGAAGGGAGTCAAGAGATTCGGAGTAAAAGTAAAATTGAGTCCAAGATATATCGGACCATTCAAGATACTAAGTCAAAACAAAATAGTAGCTTATGATTTAGAGTTACCAAATAGGCTGGCTCAAGTTCACAATGTTTTTCATGTGTCACAACTCCGGAAATGTCTCAAAGTTCCAGATGATGCAACTACACATCAAGAGATTGAGTTACAAGGAGACTTGACTTATGTCGAGAAGCCATGCAAGATTATGGAAGAAAACTGGAAAAGGTTAAGGAATAGGGCTATTAAGTACTGCTGATGTCTACACACGCTTCTATTCATGTAGACAGTGTTGGGCCTCCAAGGGCAGAGGTTTGTAGAACATCAGCAAGTTTCCCTTAAGTGGATCACCAAAGGTTTATTGAACTCAGGGAGGAAGTGGTCAAAGGTATCCCTCTCAATAAACCCTACAATCAAGATATAATAAGTCTCTTGTGTCCCCAACACACCCAATACACTTGTCAGGTCTATAGGTGCATTAGTTCGGCGAAGAAATAGTGAAATACAAGTAATATGGATGATTATAAGTGGTAATTGCAATCTAAAATAAATATGGCAACAAGCAAACATGTAACAGGTCTAGTTGTAAACGGTGTTTCAATGCTTAGAAACAAGGCCTAGGGATAATACTTTCACTAGTCGACACTCTCATATAAATATCTTCTCTTCATTATGCTACTATAAACTACTCTCTGGTTGGACAACTCCAATCCATGGTAGGGCTACAAAAGCTCTCCTTAAAGATCGCATTCCCCATCTAGGTAACCCCACACTGTCACCTTGAGTGCTAGATGGTTCCAACAAACACCACAATTTCATAGAGACATCCAACTCAAAATATAACTCATGATAAGTATTTTTGTAATCTTTAGCCTAAGTGCCACACGGTGTGCACACTGTCAACTTCACTCACGTGGGGATAACCGGAGATTACATTAAAGCACTTGAGTAGTAGAGTAGATCTACTTGATTACAAAGCTCATGATCACAATAAGATCACGCATAGAGAGAGATGAACACATAGCTACCGGTAGATCCCTTAGCCTCGAGGGAGAACTACTCCCTCCTCCTCATGGGAGTTAGCAACAGCGATGGAGATGGCGGTGGAGTCGATGGAGATGGCTCCGAGGGTAATTCCCCATCCTGGCAGGGTGCCGGAACAGAGACGTCTGTCCCCCTAATCTCAGTGGCGGCGGCGCTGCGGAACTTTTCGTGGAGATCTTATCCGTGTTAGGATTTATGTCTCGGCTTGACGTATAAATAGGCGAAAGGGCAAGGTCAGTCGAGCCTCGAGGGGCCCACACCATGGGCTGGCGTGGCCAAGGATAGTCCCGCGCCACCCTATGGTGTGGCCGCCTAATGGCTCCCCTTCGTCTCTCCTTCGGGCTCCATGTTGCATCTGGAAAAATAGGCACTTCGGCTTTTGTTTCGTCCAATTCCGAGAATATTTCCTTACTAGCTTTTCTAAAACCAAAAATAGTAGAAAATAGGAAATTGGCACTGTGGCATCTTGTCAATAGGTTAGTTCTAGAAAATGTATAAAAATACCTCAAAGTGTAGACAAAACATAAGAAAGTTGATACAAAACAAGAATGGAGCATAAAAAATTATAGATACGTTTACGACGTATCAACTGCAAAGTGCAATGGGAAAATTATCCTGAGCGAGAAGCAACTTGGGAGAAAGAGGATGATTTATGAGAAGATTATCTAGAATTATTCAGGTACACATCAGAAAACTTCGGGATGAAGCTTAATTTAAGGGGAAGACTGAAACATCTGGATACATTGTAAGCGTATCTATAATTTTTGATGCTCCATGCTTGTTTTGTACCAACTATCTTATGTTTTGTCTACACTTTGATGCATGTTTATGCATTTTCTAGAACTAACGTATTAACAAGATTCCATAGTGCCAGTTCCTGTTTTCTTCTATTTTTGGTTTCAGAAAATCTACTAAAGAAGTATTCCCGGAATTGGACGAAACAAAATCCAAACTTCCTATTTTTCAGAGGCGAAGACGGAGTCCAAAGTCTAGAGGGAGGCACAACTTAGGGCGGCCACACCAGGCCCAGGCGCGGCCAGGGGGCGCCGCTCTATGGTGTGGCCCCCCTGGTCCTCTACCGACCTTGCCCCTTCGCCTATATAAACCCCCCGAGGAGAAAACCCTAAGTACCCGAACACAAATCCACGAAAAAGTTCGTAGCCGCCACCACCATCATCCCTAGATCGGGAAGGATCTGAAGCTCTTGCCGGCACCCTGCCGGATAGGGGAGATCATCCCGGAGGCCTTCTTCATCACCATGCCAGCCTCCGTAGTGATGCGTGAGTAGTTCATCCTTGGACTATGGGTCCATAGCAGTAGCTAGATGGTTGTTTCTCCTCTTTGTGCTATCATGTTTAGATCTTGTGAGATGTCTATCATGATCAAGATCATCTATTTGTAATCTTACATGTTGTGTTTGTTCACATCCGATGGATATTGAGTAGTACGTCAAGATTGATTATTGATTCTATCATGTCTATGTCATTTGTGATCTTGCATGCTCTCCGTTGCTAGTAGTTACTCTGGCCAAGTATTTGCTTGTGACTCCAAGAGGGAGTATTTATGCTCGATAGTAGGTTCATGCGTCTAGTAATCTGGGGAAGTGACAGAAACCTCTAAGGTTGTAGATGTGTTGTTGCTACTGATACTTCCATTTTGCATCACTATTCTATTCATAATTTACTGCTATTCATTGATATATTTCATATTAAGAGGAGATACTTATGTTGTTTCATCTATTTTTACATGTTAGATGATTCTTGGAGGATGAACTGCCAGAGTCAGGATTCTGATGGAAAAAGCGGTGTTCTGATGCAATTTTTGTGAAGATCAGAAAATACCAGAAAATATATGGAAAATCATATTTTACCAAAAGACGAAGGATGCCAGAAGGGGAGGCTAAGATGGGCCACAGGGGGCCCACACCGCCCATATGCGGGCCACCGTAGGCCACGCCAGCAGGGGGTGTCGCCACCCTGGCCCACCTCCTTCTCTGCCCTTTCGCCTATATCTTTTCCTCGAAACCCAAATACACGGGGGGGGGGGGGGCAACCACAGAAATATTCCGGCGCCTCTGTGGGGAAGAAACTACAGAGAGAGAAAGACCTCTCCGGCTGACAGATTTCTGCCAGGGAAATTCCTTCTCGGAGAGGGGAGATCATTGCCATAAACACCGTCATCAAGCTAGCCTTCATCGGGATCATAATCATCCTCACCACCATCTCCACCAGCACCATCATCACCACTCCATCCCGCTATAACAATTGTGTTGAATCTTGCATAGTTCTTAGGGGAAACTTTCCCGGTGTTGATTACTTTTGTAGTTGATGCTTGTGAGTGGAACCATTGAATTATTGTTTATGTTTAGATTGTTATTAATCATCATATCATCTCTTATCTTGATCCATATGATGTCTCGTGAGTAGTTCGTTTAGTTCTTGAGGACATGGGAGAAGTCATGTTGTTAGTAGTGGAATTGTGTTGAGGTATTATTCAATGGTTTGACATTTAAGTTGTGGTGCTATTCTTCTAGTGGTGTCATGTGAATATCGACTACATGATACTTCACCATTCATGGGCCTAGGGGAATGCATTGTGTATTTGGCTACTAATTGTGGGGTTGCCGGAGTGACAGAAACCTGAACCCTCGTTAGGAAACCTTTGCACAAGGGAGTGTAGGATCTCAGAGTTTAAGGCAGTGGTTAGGTTTTTATCTTAATTACTTTCTTGTAGTTGTGAATGCTTGCAAGGGGTTTAATCACAAGTATGTATTGTTCCAAGTAAGTTCAGTACATTATCACAGGTTCACCCACACAACACTTATCAAACGAAAGAAGATTAATCAACTATATGAAGCGAAAGAACTTGACAGTATTCCCATGTGTCCTCGAGAACGTTTGTTCCTCATAAGTATTACAACCGGATTGTTATTTGGTAAGAAAGGACTGGGCCACTCGCTACAATTTTTGATGTCTTTATTTACTTGCACTTTATTTCCTTGCATTATCAAAAAACCCTAAAAATCCGTTTGTTAAGTATTTACAGAGAATTCCTGCTCCAAACCACTAGTCAACACCTCCTGCTCCTCGTTGGGATCAACACTCCTATTTATCGAAAGTACTATGATACACCCCCTATACTTGTGGGCCATCAAGACTATTTTCTAGCGCCGTTGCCAGGGAGTGAAGCGCTATTGAAGAGTGGAACTGGTAAAGGAAACTTCTACTATGAGTATTTCTTTTTATTTCTGTTTGTTACTTTGTTTCCAATATGGATAACCCACATGGTTTCCTATTTGGGAAAGATACTACCACTGCTAGGGTAGTAGATGAACCACCACTTGTTGAGATAGATCCTTTTAAGATACCTACAAGAATTGTTGATCATGCTATGGATAATTATTATTATGGGGATGGAACTGTCCATCCTGGTGATCACTTGCTTTTTATCCATGAATTATGCGGGTTGTTTAAGTGTGCAGGTATCACAACGGAGCAAGTTAAGAAAAAGTTAGTCTCTATATCATTGAAAGGAAGAGTTGAGGAATGAAGTTGCTAAAGAATGGACAATCTCTGGAATGGGAGGAAATTGTGCCTCTCTTTTATTCTAAATTCTATCCTCCCAGTGAGATTAATAAGGGTATGAATCAAATATATAACTTTTGGCCTTGTGATGGAGAGAGTACAGCCCAAGCTTGGGGGAGATTGAAGTTACTAATGGTTAAATGTTGTCACATCCCAAAAATTTCCAAATTTTGTAATGTGAAAAATAAATAAACAAAATAAATAATTCTTGAAATTTAGGGTGAAAAGAAACTTTTTATTTCTAAATGGAAAATTAAAAACCCATCTTGAAAAACCTTTGAATAAAATGGAATCCAACAAATATCAATCAAGTGAAATGCATTCATCAAAGAATGTCTTGAAATTTAAACACTTGGAAAAGTTAAACCAAACCTCTAAAACCCTAATGGAAGAAATCATTTCCAAGATCTCTCTAAGACTATGGAATTGATCCATATAAAAATTCAGCAACCATCATTTTAACATGAACAAGAATGATAAATAAAAATATTATAAAACCATAGAAATTAGTTACACATAATTTGGAACCATAGATAAAAACTTATGAATTTAATAAGATGAAAGGAAATAAATTCCAAAGCTAATAAAGCTCCTATCTAAAATACATATTAAATTGTGAGCAAAATAACCCTAAAGGGATTTAAAAGGATAAACAAATATTAAATAAAATCATACAAATTGGAATCACCAATTTTGGATCTATAAATAAAAATATATGGATTGTATGAGATAAAGAAACAAATAAATAAATAAGGAATATTTAAAAGCCAAATTAAATCTTGGCCAAACAAATGAAATGAAAGATTATGGAATAATAAAAGGAATAAAAGATTATTGAAATAAAATCATATGGAATGAGCAATATCCAATTTTATTTAAATAAAGACAAATTGCCCAAAACTAAATAATAAATCCTAAGGAATTATTTAGAAGACAAATTAAACCTTGAATTAAATCCATAAGCAAATGGAATAAATATAATCCAAATTCAAATAAAATAAAGAGATAAAGAATATTAAAATAAAAGTATATGGGATTAAACCCTATTCTATTATATTTAATAAAGACAAAATCCCTAATGAAAATGATTAATTAAATCATGAGAAAATAATAAATGGGAATTTACCAAAGTGGATTGTAAAGTTATCTAATTATCTTAAAAGAATTAAATTAATAAAATTTAAATGGGACTAAAACCATATTTGATTTTATTGGGATAAAGACAATTGCCCAATTTAAATGATTAATAAATCATATTGAAATACTTTAAATAATTCAAAGTGAATTATTTAACACCCTATTGAATAAACAAAACCTACTGAAAAAGGTTTGGTGATAAATTAGAATTCAAATAAGAGATTGAAAATATGATGAAAATATTATTTGAATAAAATCAAGTGCCTAATTTAAATAAAGAATAAACCATAATTGAATAAAGGAATTATTCCAAAAATGGTATTTAAAATAAAATAATAAACCAGTATAAAGCTTACTGAAAGTTAAGAAAAGTTTGAATTCAAACAAGTGTTTGATTCATTCAAATGAAATCAAAACAGAAAAATAGTAAAGGAAAAAAGAAAAAGAAAGCGGAAAGAAAAAAAATGGAAATAAGCCCACCAGGCCTAGCAGCCCACCCCTCTCCCCCTCGAATCGTTTTCTTTTTCTACCCAGACGCGCACCCGCGCAGTCAATGACCACTGGACCCCACAGTTTCTCTATTTCTCACGCTGACAACGATACCCCACATGCCAGACCATCTTCGTCACCCGCCGCTAACCACGCTCTCCCCTCGCTGTTTCTGCAGTGAATCCGCGGATTAAAATTCGATTGAATGCAGCGGTTAAATCCCATCAATCACTGCCCTCTTAAGCGCTTGTGTCCCCTCTCCATTTCCCCTTTCTCGCTCGCACCAGATCGCCACCAGGCTGCTCCGATTTTTCCCGAGACCATCTTCTGCTCCGACGAGCCTCCACCCAAATTCTGGCGAGCACGAACCTCCCCACTGCCCCCAGAGCACACGAGTGTGATTCCCATCGTCCCCTGCATCTCCCCGTACCACCCACTCACTCGCGCACGCCTTGAAACGCCGGCAACGACGACAACTGAGAGCCGCCGCTGTCTGCCTCCACTTCGGTGACACCCCTTGGTAGCATCTGACCGCCCCCTCCCCTCCAACTGTTACTCCCGTGTTCGCCTTTCTCGTACGCATCTAACTTCATGGGTTGTTTTGTTTGGCGTGACCCGTACCTTCATCTCTGACAACGAATAGAGGAGCCCGACGCTGTCGCGAACTTCGGCGAGCGATTCAGGACGACCCCGTGCGCCCCTCGACAAATGGCGACCACCTCGAGCTTCAGCACGATGTGGCAAACTCAGTAAGCATCTTCCCCCTCTCCCGCGCTTTCTGTACTCGCCGTACCACCGCTGGCAGAGCCGCACCGCTGCCAGCCACCATCGCCGCGCCGCCAGAGTTTAGTCAATGTGTTCAGGCCGTTAGATCTAGATCCTATGCACACGATAGAACTTAACCCGAAGGGCTACGTAGCACTCTGAGCCACACGATCTGTTTTAAATCCAACGCTCCATGTAGCGCGATCCAGGCGAACCGGTACCAGCCAGTAGAAACGTGATGCGTGGCCTGTAGTTTGTTTTAAAACAGAAATATGTCTATTAGATGTTTGAATTTGTAAATTCCATAACTTTTGATCTACACGTCCAAATTTTACAAATGTTATATAAATGGAATAAGCAAAACGAATTCTATCCAACCATGCACTTTGTTTAGTGATTTGATTCTGGAAAATTAGTTGTTTTTTGCAGAAACATGTGTAGGCATATTTTGAATATAAAAATTATTGTAGAAATGTTTTTAGGGTAAAATCTTTTGTAAATGGATTGTTTTAAACCTACTGACCATAGAAACCAACTTTTGGATTTAAAAACATAGTTTGTGAGGCTAAGAAATAAATCTTTGAATAAAAGCATTTCTAGCTAAATAAAATATTGATTATGGTTTAAAAATGCTTTTTGAGTAAAACCTTTTGAAAATGGTTTGAATTAAATTCTCTGACCCTAAACACCATGTTTTGGATTTAAAAATGTATTTGATTAACTCTAGAAAATTATTGCTTTGTTTAAAGGCATTTCGAACAAAATAAAATGTTGCTTTGATTTAAAAATGGATTTTGGATGAAACCCTTTCCAAATGGAATTTTTTTAAAACATTATGAACATAAGCATTAATATTAGTGTTTAAAATTTTTTTTGGCTAACACTAGAAATTATTACTTTGATTTAAATCAATTCTAGCAAAACAAAAGGGATTTAAAGTGGCCATTTTCACTAACTTGATATCAAATGGTTTTTCCACATTTATAAATGACCAATAGTTGTTTTAAAATGTTTATAACCTATTAGAAACCACTTTTCCACATAAAACAATCTTTGGCATTCTTGCATGCATTGCTTTGTTTTTATTATTCTATGTGATGAATTGCTTGAATGGTAGATTGAATTTGTGCCTTGATTGAATAGTAGTGAAATTTGAAGAGTGTGACTATTGCAAGATCAAGGAGTGAACTTATATTCTCTACCAAAAAGTCAAGTGGTGTTTCATACTTTTGTCCCATTATTTTCACTATGCATTAGTGATATTTCTAAGTAGGACTTGCATGGAATTTTACTAAGTATGCTATGCCATGGGAAATCCTAGTAGATGAAACCTTAGTAGAATTTTCCCTAAGTTAAGATTCCTACTACTATCATGCTTAGCCTAGCTAATAGAAAACAAGGGTGGATTATATACATGCTATGAAATATTTATAAGTCAAGGACTTGTGTTTTATTTAATAAAACAACTATGTGAATGAATCACCTGGGTGGAAAGGGACTTGCATGGATGGATTTTTGTTGAGTGGTTACCAGGGCCCATTTTTCAACGGACTACCCTGTGTATCTCACTTGTGGAATGCCACCCAGGAACAAAGAGATTTGAGATGTAAAATGTTGAGAAGCTTCAAGTGCATCCACTTGGCATTATGGGCTCTGCCTGGATCATATAGGTTGCAATAACTTAGCCAAATGGACAGTTGGTGGTAGGGGATGATAGGTTTGGGAACGCATCCATTTTGGTCTAAGGGAAGGCTTCTGAAAGATCTTTTCTCGATGCATGTCGAGTCTTGTGGGGAAAGTGCACCACCTCTGCAGAGAGTAAAATCTAAGTACTTAGTCGTGTCCCCGGCAATGGACAATTTGAGAATCAAGACATGGAAGCTATCAAGAATCTCCTCATCCCAATTTCTAAGTTAAAAACTTGTGGTTAAACAAGGGTTAAGGGATCACCAATGTCTATTGGTAGATGCGTTGGGTGATTTTGACAAACAAAAACTTAGTGTTTTCAAATGATAGGAAAATCTATTTTGAGCAAAGCAAGCCTAAGCTCCACTTAGCCAAATGCATATAGATGATAGATACTACTATTATACCATAGTATCACTTGCCAATACAATTCAAATGTATTGACCCTTGTGGCTGTAACTTATTATGTTGCAGGTTTGTTTGATGTTAGTGAAGTGTGTTGATTAGGATTACAAGTCTACAACCAACATGATTGCCTGTGGCACTTTGAAGATGAAGGACTCCATGCTATATAGTGATTTCTGCTGCATTGTAATGAGATAGCTAAATAAGCTATGTAAGATGTAATGAATTATTTTATTCCTGGTTATAAATTTGTATTATGACCTTTGTTTCTTGATATTACATATTAACTGTGGATGCTAGCTATTGATCTAGGGACTAGCATTGTAAACATAGGGATCTCTACCTTATTAAAGGTTGGGACCTCTACAAATGTCCTATTCATGAACTCCCTAATAATATTATTATCAATAACTTCTATGCAAGTCTTTCTATCCATGATAAAGATTTATTAGATGCTTCTTGTGCTGGATCATTCACATGTATGAAGGAAGAAGCTAAACGGGATCTTCTAGACCGTATTCAAGAGAATACTGAAGCATGGTAGAATGACAAAGGAAGAAAGTTAGGTATAAATTATGATTCTGAATGCATTAAATCTTTTATGGGAACTGATGAATTTCATTATATTAGTACTGAGTATGGTCTTGATTCTCAAAGTATTGCCAATTGTTTTAAGGCCTTTGCCTCCTGTATAGAAATTCCCAAAGAGAAGTGAACAAGTACCATGCACCTTATAAAGATGTTGTTAATCATGTTCCTGTTAGAAACACTAAAGTTTGTATAGTTGATCCTATTTTTCCTAAACCTTATATTGAGAAAATACCTTTCCCTGCCAAGGTAAAGGAACATTCTATTATAGCTAATGTGGTTAGCAATAGTATAAAGGAAGTTGTGGAACCTGATGAACAAATAAATATTCAACCTGTAGTAGCCATTGTGAAAGACCTTGTCACTAAAAATGTAGAAGATGGGCACATATCTTTTGTGAAGATACTTCTAATATTGTCTCTCATCCTAGTAAAGCTAGAAAAGCTAGTGTTCAGGTGCTTTCTGTTAGAATTGGTGATCAATGCTATTATTGTTTATGTGATATTGGTACTAGTTCTAGTGCTATTCCTTATGAGCTTTACAGAGAAATTATGCATGAAATTGGTCCTTGTGAACTTGAGGACATTGATGTGGTTATTCACCTTGCTAATGAAGAAACCATTTGTCCCATTGGTATTGTAAGAGATGTTGAAGTTCTTTATGGTAAGACTAAATATCCTGCAGATTTTCTAGTGCTTGGTTCAGCTGCTAGTAAAACTTGTCCTATCATTTTTGTTAGACCCTTTCTGAAAACTTGTGGAGCTATTATAGATTGTAAAATGGAGAAAGTTTTAACTAAGTTTGATGGAGAATCTTATGAGTTTAATTTTTCCAAGTTTGCTAAAACTCCTATTAAAAATGAATTGCCTAATGAGGATTTTAGGGTTGAACAAATTTCTTCTATTGATCCAGTTTATGACCTTAGACCTCTTTTTGATGATTGTAAGTATGCTCATTCTGATGATAAAGTTGTTTCTTTTGACAATTATATTGTCAACTTTATTCAAAGTGCTACTGAAAGTTATTATGAGAGAGGGAAACATGATTTTATGCATCTTAATAATATTAAGTTTCCCCTCTTTATGTTAAAAGCTTTGAAGTTGCACTTGTTTTGTCTTCCTATGCTAGAGGCCTTTTGTATGAATAAGTTGTTTTCTTATGAAACTCCCTTGCATAGGAAGTGGGTCAGACTCAAATGTGTTGGATATTTTCTTCTTGATGTTCTCTTTCACTTCAAATCATATTTCCTATGTGAGCATCATTGAAATTTTCATGCCCATATTAATGGCTATAAAGAAAGAGCTTTTGGGAGACAAAAGTTGTTACCCAAATTTTGTTAGTTTTTCACTTTTTGATTTGAGCAACAGAAGATTTTCAAAAAAATCAATCTTTACCTGCTGGTCTGTTTTGACAGAGTTCTGCCATCATTTGCATTTGCCTCTTAAATCGATTTCCTTTCAGATTCTTTTTGGGATTTTTGAAATGAGGTGCTACAGTAGATTTTGTTTTGATGGATTTCAGTTGAAATTTGAACCCAAAGGTTCTTTGTTTTTGCATACACTAATGTTGCTATTGAAGATTGTGTGGAGCTTGGTGTGAAAGGAACTTTCAAGTGTTGGAGAGAAGAAATCTGCAGAGTCCGTCTCCGGATAGGTAAAAGTGCTGAAAACAGAAGGTTTGCAAAAAACTTTTCTCTTTATATTTTTGCACTTTTTATTCCATACAGAATTTAATGAGTCAAAACAGGGGAGGAATCGGGGCATGGGTGGGCCACACCTCCCAGTGGCGTGGGTCCTGCCTGGCCGCGCCACCAGGGGTGTGATCACCGTGGAGTCCGTCTCCGTCCCGTTTTCGCCCAGTACCTTCATTATGTCGTAAAACTTCGTAATATATAATCACCCGGATCCCCCGAGGTTCGTATATCGTGTTCTCATTTTGATCTATTTTTGTCAGGAAATATTCTCAAGTTTAGAGACACTATGGTCTCTGCCACGGGATCAAGGGCGAGAAGACCTACTTTTGTAGGGGCAATTAACACTGGACGTTCTTTTTCTCATAATATGCAGGGGATGATAACCTCCATTCTGGACTTCAGTTCCTGCCCTGAGGCAGTGGAAGCCCTTCGAACCACTGATGATTTTTGTGATAAGTACAGAGCTCTAAGGAGGAAGGTGGATATACTTCAAGAGGAGAATAGCAGGCTCCGTAAGATTTTGGAGGGTTTCCTCCACCACCGAAGGAGTAATTCATCACCAGGTTTTGGCATCCCCTTGGCTTGTTCCAAGCTTGGGGGAGTGTCGCGGTATCACATCATTATCTTTCATCTTTTACCTTTTTAGTAGAGTCATATCATGATTAGAGAAGTTATCATATAGTATGGTTTGCATTGTGGAAGTATCTCTCCTTTAGTTGGTTATCTATGTATCCCTTGGTGTGAGTGCCTTTTTGGAATATTAATGAGAGGTTTCATCTTTTACTTTTTGCACATCTTCTTGTAGTTTGAAATATCTATTATATGATCTATCTTGTTGATTAGTATTGGTATCACTTTGGGAGCATCAAATAAATCGAAATTGGTTTTGGCAAACCGAGCTCTGGTCAGTAGCAACACTTTTTGAGGTTTGAAAGGAAAAGAGAAAAGCACTTACAGGTATTTAATATCATTTTATTTCTTTCTTGATTGGCTCATAAGCTTAGTATTCTTTAGTTAAGATATTTTGTGTTTTCAAGGAAGATTGCATGTTTGTCTTTATCACTTGTATGTTTGCTTGTTTCCTTCAACTATTTTGCTTGCTACCTAGCCTTGCTAGCCAAAAAACTGTACTGAGAGGGAATACTTCTCGTGCATCCAATCCTTTAAACCAAAACTTATGCCATCTGTGTCCACCATATCTACCTATTAGCAGCACTGCTATTCCAAGTATATTCTCAAGCTTCATCTACCTTTCAAATTAAAACTTCTTTTGTTATGTGAAAACTGCTTAGTAAATCTCTCACGAACTTGATGGCACACCTTATTTTTCCTGACCTTAATAAACTTGAACCATTGTGTCATCTATGTTGTATATGCTTGCACCTATAAGTTGGGAATTAGCAGAACCGTCCTGTTATGGGGAACGCTTTCAACACCTGTAAATATATACCTCGTTGATATCATGCTCCTTTGTTTATGGATGTCAGCGGTGTGAAATAAAAGGAGAGCTTTTAAGTCCATGGATTTATGTATATGTGTTAGAGAAACGCCTAGGCCGCTAGCCTAAGCCATGCCTAATCATGGTGGAAACTTGCAGCATCACCATAGTGAGCAATCTATGAAGCATTCTTCTTATAAAAAAAGAGAGAGATAGAAAAAAAGAGGAAAGAGAGAAAAAACACCATTTTCCCATGGTAAATAAGAAGATTGTTGAGATGCTCAATGTCTGTTTTCTTTTCATTTTAATATGGGATAGCTCCCGTGTCATGGGGCAAGGGGTACCCCGTTGGCGGTTCTCTATGATACACATATATTTACAATGACAAGAACTTACCGGTAACTAAAGTTGAGTAGCATGAAGAACGACCCTCGTACTCAAGGGACATGAGATTGCCAACATATATTTTGTCAAGCATACACTCCATCTTTGTTCACTTTAACCTTAATCACCTCAAGATGCTTATGATAGGGGCAATGATAGCTCAAAGATAGTAAGTACCATAATCTTTTGTAAGCTCTTTATGAAACTTGAAATGTCGTGGGAATGGCCACAGCAGATGCTGCAATCGGCAACGAGTAGTAGAACGAAGGGCAAGGTCGGCCAGCCATCTGCGGTGCGAGATGAGGGCGGAGACACAAGGGTTTACCCTGGATTCGCCCCCCCCGGAGGGTAAAGACCTACTTCTGCTAGATTGTATTATGGAGAGAGTACAAGGGCGATCTCGACGACTAGGCGGCGAGTCGCTGGGGTGTATGATGAACGTGTCCTCTATGCATACCCTAGGGAGGTTTATATAGTCTCACCTTGCTAGGGTTTACAGATCTACAACCGAATTAGTTAAGGATTCAGAGGGTTCTTGACCTAATCTGACTGGGCCTAGCTACGCTTTTGGGCCTCCAGCTTCTAGTCGCATGGGTCCTTGTCAAGTCTCGATCTAGTCGCCGTCCTGTAGGCCCACTCGCTGGCAGCTTGGGCCAGTAGGAAACATCCTGCTGGGTATACCCCCTTCGGCATATCCCCATCAGTAGGCCCCGAGGTCGTCGTTGATTCGACGCAGGTGTTTGTTGGCAGTCGGAGTATGCGGGTCCAATTCGGACGCCCAGTCGAATCGGTGATGGACTCCCTGAATAAAAGAAGGAACTAGTCATTTTAGTCGCAATAACGGCGACCAGTCAAATCGCAGCTTGGCGAATGGGTCGGCGAGTAGTCGAGTCACTCCTATGGTGATCAGGTCGGCGAATCATCAAGTTGCTAAAGACAGCAAGTCGAGTAGATGAAGTTGGACCATCAGCGCTGGTCAAAATAGCCGTTGGGTAATCCAACGGTAATATCGGCGTAATTACCACACGGTAACGGCTCCCCGAAGATGGAGGGTAACAACCGCTATATAAGGAAAGTGACGGATCAAGGACGAACATTTCCCACACTTCCTCCGATATCGCGCACTCCCAATCTTCCATTCCGCACAGCAACCAGAGCGACCCAGAGCGACTCATAGCCCTAGATCCTCCAATCGATGGCGCCTCCGGCGGAGCCATGGGGAAGATCCAAGTGCAGGAAAGTGTTGGTGAAATCGTTCGAGGAGGCGGGGATCCTCCGCGCCGGGAGATGGCGCATCCCTGTGGCTGGAGAGGTGACTCCAGATCCACGCGAGGGAGAGTTCATATGCTTCACCAGCCACCTAGAGCAGGGGCTCGGATTCCCCACTTCCCTCTTCTTCCGCCGTTTCTGCGCCTACTACGGCATCCAACCGTCGGACCTAGGACCACACAGCATCAAGCAACTCGCCATCTTCGTGGTGTTTTGCGAGTGCTACCTGGGTTGCCGGCCGTATTTCCCCCTGTGGCAAGATCTGTTCCATGGGAGGATCGGCTGTGAAGAGGTATGCAGCCCGATGCTGGCTGCGGGTGGCCTGACCTTTCGTGCTTCTTTGATCTGATCCTGCCGAAGAAGGCGGCAAACGAATGGAAGAAGAGTTGGTTCTACATGACCGAGTCGCCTCCGGCCGACGAGGTGGCGCTTCCGATGTACTCTGTCGAGCCGCGTCGGCTCCTGGTCACCAAGCTCCCATTGGACCAGCGGATGGCTGTCGACGAGATGCTGCAGACGATCCGCAACTTGAAGAAGGGGCTTCAAACCATCAATTTGTACAATAGCTGGTTTGGGCGGCGGCTAGTGCCTATGGCCAGTCGTGCCCACTACATGTACGAGTATACGGGTAAGGACGACCTGACGAAGTCCTGCCAAGCCGAATGGAGGCTCAACAACTACACCTCGGCCTTGAAGAAGATCACCGAGGCGGAGTATCTTGATGCGAAGGCCGGTGTCGCCCCTTACACCGCAAAGCGCAAAGCTCTAATGGTGAGTCCTTTTATTTCATGTGCACTCGCAGTCGCAGTTTTGCATTCGCGGTCGTGCTAACCTTGTTTTGTTGTTGCAGTTGTTCCAAGTGGTGGAAGGTTGGCTTCCACCCGCAGACGATGAGAACTCGAACTCGTCCACCGAGGATGAGAGCGAGTCTTTTCCCGACAAGGGCGATGTCAGAAGTGACGGGGGCAGTGATGACGGCGACGGTGATGACGGTGGCGACGAGGCCGTGGAAGTCGCCGCACCCACGGTCCACAAGACCTGCGGGCATCATCAACGCGAGCTCGAGGCCAGCAAGAGCCTCGAGGCCCACGACGAAGATGATGACGAGCTCCCCGAGCACACCTCGCAATGCGAGGCTACGCCATCAAAGAAGAAACCACCGCCACCAAAGAAGAAGAAGTCGGCTAAGCCGGTATCACCACCTCGGTCCGCGAGTAGCTCCGATGCTACCTGCGCGGCTGAAGAAGCTAGGGCCAACGCACCAGCACACACGACCGTGGCGGCCGGTGCGGACGTTGTGGAAGGCGAGATGTCGTTGGCGTCGCTGCTGCCGCCCTTTGTCCCAGTCACCGGGCTCGTGGCCGCTCCAGCTACGAGGACCTCTCCACAGAGGGGAGCACCCGCGGCGATCGTCGTTGATCCTCCTGCCGCGGCCTCGTCCTCGAAGAAGCCATCGGTGTCTTGGGCGTAGAGTGTGTTCGAGATGGGCCTCAGTCAGAAACTGGGGCTGGAGTTGGAGAAGCCGGCCAGCATTCATACTTGCCTCTGTTTTATCCCAGTCGCCAAGTGAGTATTTCTTAGTCTTTCGTTTGTCCACTCGATTAATGTCCGACTAGCGAGTTTACTGACAGCATTGTTCTGCAGGACCGGGGTGAAGAAAATAGGTCACCCTTCGGTGGCCAAGGTCCCGTTGGGTGCCGCGGAGGCACTAGTCGACCCTTCAAAGAAGAGGAAGGGCGACGAGGTCGAGGAGCCTGTTGAAGGTGCAAAGAAGGCAAAGGGCGATGAGGTCATCATGATTTAGGACAAGCCGGCGGTCGCCCCGAGCGAGGCTCCGATTGGAGTGGATGCGGCCTCGAAGGCCATGGTGGACACAGATTCACAGTGGGCGGAGCCCGTGGCTTTGGTCGGGGCAACAGGCCCACCCTCGAGTGGTGCGGGAGCAGTGGTGGCGACGTTTCCTCACTTTGTAGCGAGGGCTTTCGCGGCGAGTGCATCGGTGCCATCGATCCAGTTTCCTGAGGTCGTCCGCACGGAGGTCGAGAAGCGTCGCAAGCGTACTCCGTTCGTGCTCCCATCGGTGGATGCAATGGAGCTTCACGGCATGCTAGGTGCCGCCATCCAGGTATGTCCAGTCCCTGAGGATCAGGCCACTGAATTTCATGGTCGGATTCTTATTGTTTTTTGGAGTCCAGTCCCCGAGTGTCGAGTCATTGAATTTCAACGGCTGGGCACTGAGGAATTTTTCGCTGTCCAGCCCCCGAGTGGCTAGTCGCTGAATTTCAGCGGCTAGGCACTTATGATTTGTTTTCATTTTCCAGTCCCCGAGTGGCTAGTCGCTGAATTTCAGCGGCTAGGCACTTAGGAATTTTTCGTTGTCCCGTCCCCGAGTGGCTAGTCGCTGAATTTCAACGGCTGGGCACTTAGGATTTTTTCGTTGTCCAGTCCCCGAGTGGCTAGTCGCTGAATTTCAGCGGCTAGGCACTTAGGAATTTTATTCTTGATTCTTCCATGGTTGCGCAGGGCCTGGAGCGCGAGTCGGCAGAGCGACTTGCCTCGAGGGACCGTCTAGAGAAGGAGCTCCTCATTGTCAGGGAAACAAATGAGCAGCTTCGAGCGACTGCGGGTGAGTGGTTGTCGTGATTGTCACTGGTCGTGGACCTTGTTATTATCGTATTCATGGTTTTTTTATGCAGAGGATAACGCAGCCGCGGTGGAGAAGGATCGTCAGGGCTTGGTCCCGGCGAGTGAACTGACGGATGCGCAGTCGTCCTTGAGCGCCGTGGAGAAGCGAATTGCCGACCTGGAGCAGGAGCTCAAGGAGGCAAAGGCGGAGGCGACCTCGGAGGATGGGAGGGCCAAGGAATCCTTTGCTTCTGCTGCTGAGGAGCGGAAGATGTTAGATGCGCTCGTTGCCGGGTTGCAGGATGACCTCTCCGGTCTTCAGGACTTCATCACGGAGCGTTGTCGCCCGTTGATTGGTGAGTTTTTCTTTGGCGAGTCCCCGAGCGTGTGGATCGCATTATTTTGCTGGATCCTTCCTTACTGTCTGCTTGTGTGTTAAAGGCAGGATTACTGATGATGCCGATGAGGCGCAGTCGTATGAAGCGCGGCAAAGCGTCACCACTCTGGTGGACTCTGCCGTGTTGCCAGCGACGTGCATCCGGGCGTACCTTCAGGAAATCTCACCCACGGAGGTGATCCCCAGTGACCTCGTGGAGGTCTGGCGCTACTTGGAGAAGGCCCCGACTATGGTTGAATTCATGACGCGGTCGGCCTTTTGTCGTGGTGCGGCAACTGCGCTTAGCCTTGGACTCGCGCACTTCCCTGACGATTTCGACCTCGACGACCTCACGAGCGGGTACCCTTCGTTGACGGGTGCAGTCGAGATCGCCGAAGTGCTGAAGCTGACCGAGCGGGCTGCGGTGTATGCCGACCAGGTATGGGTGATGGGCAACCTCATTCCGTACCAGGAAACGGTCTTCGCCCCGAACGACCCCGAGCCGGCGCACCGCGACTTCAGGGTGGAGCAGCCATTCCGCGCGACCATTGCGGGTGAACTCATGGCGTACCCTTCAAACCCGTGGGTTCCCTTTATCCGCCATCGCAGGAGTGGTGGTGCCTCCTCGTCGAAGCTTGCGGAGTAGAATAGTTTTCCGATCGGCGTTAATTAGAATAGATATGTGACTGCCCTTGTAAGCAAACAAATTTTGCTGCTTAAAGGAATGCAAGGATGCTTTTGTCAATGTTTTTCGGTTTGACTGTTGGTTGTACGAGTCCCCAAGCGTGTCTGCCCTTTTAATGGGTTTACTTTGTTTTTATGTGTGTTGTTTGAATTGTTAGTAAGTTAAGGTCGACTCGCCATGGCTTGGAAAGCCATTCACATGGCGACTCCAAGGGGTGCTCTGTACTTAGCCGTTTTCCTGGGCGCGAACAGGGTCGGGTGGCTGAGTCCCCGAGCGTGGTAACCTTCGTCATGACCGAGGTAGGGGAGGACGAGGCGCGTTGTTTTGGTGCGTCACTCCACTTGATCCGTAGGACCAGTCGTGTGGCGAGTCCAGGACGCGCTCTCATACTTGGCGTTTTCCCTCGTCGCTCACGATTGGACTGGCGTCAGTCCCCGAGCGTGGTACTTAGCCGTTCGATTCGGTGTGCCAAGGATGTGGAGGACTGGGTCGCTGTGGGAAGCGAATGCGGTTGTCGTGGCTCGGAAAGCCAGTTGGGCGAGGCGACTCTGATGGGGCTCTGGGTTGGCTTTTTTCGTGGATGATGCGAGGCCCAAAACTTTCGGTGCCCTCGTAGCGCACTACTTGGCCGTGCGGTCGCGTGACCAAGGGTTGACTTCTGCGAGTAGCATAGCGCTGTTTTTACGAGTGCGAGTGGCACAAGGTACGGAGAGTGGACACAATTTGTGCGAATCGACCTTCTTTATTTCATAGCGGGTAGGAGGTACATGTCTGGAGTTCTAGGAGTAGAACTTCGTAGGAGGTTTACATTCCATGGCCGCTTGACGTCGAGTTTTCCATCGCCTCGGATGTCGGTGAGGTAGTAGGCGTCGTTGCCCAGGATGCGCCCGATGGTGAATGGTCCCTCCCAAGGGGGAGAGAGCTTGTGCATGCCTTTCTTGTCCTGGATCAGACGCGGTACTAGGTCGCCTTCCTGGAAGGTGCGGGTCCGTACTCACCGGCTGTGGTAGCGGCGAAGCCCTTGCTAGTAGATGGTGGTGCAGGATCGAGCTAGGTCGCGTGCTTCGTCGAGCTGGTCGACTCTGTCCTGGCGTGCGAGCTCATTGTCGGCCTCCGCGTAGCTGACCACCCGAGGCGAGTCGTGCTCGAGGTCTGTTGGCATGATGGCCTCGGCATCGTACACCATGAAGAAGGGAGTGAATCCTGTCGACCTATTGATGGAGGTGTGGATGCCCCAGATGACGGAGGGGAGCTCTTCGACCTAGCACCCAGGGGTTCGCTCGAGTGGAACTTGCAGTCGCGGCTTCAGGACATGGAGGATGCTCTGGTTGGCGCGTTCCGCCTGGCTTGCATTCCGGGTGGGCGACTGAGGCGAGGTCGAGCTGTATGTTATGTTCCTCGCAGAATTCCGCCATGGCTCCTTTGGCAAAGTTTGTGCCGTTGTCCATGATGATGCTGTGCGGGAACCCGTAGCAATAGATGAGCTCATGTAGGAATTTGGTGGCAGTCTTCCCGTCGCACTTGCGAACTGGCTTGGCCTCCACCCATTTTTTGAACTTGTTGACTGCGAATAGGAGGTGGGTGAAGCCAAAGGGGGCCTTATTGAACAGGCCCACCATGTCCATGCCCCACACGATGAATGGCCAGGTGAGTCTGGTTGGCGTACTTTTGGCACCCGACGCAGCGTTGGACGATGTCGACCGCGTCGGCGTGTGCGGTGAGCCAGTAGAAGCCATGTCGCATGGCCTTGGAAACTAGGGAGAGGGCGCCATCTTGATGGCCGCAGTCGCTAGCGTGGATGTCCTGGAGGATCTTGCGTCCTTCTACGGGTTGGACACAGCGCTGGAACACGCCGGTCACACTACGCTTGTGGAGCCCGCCGTTGATGATGACGAAGGATTTGCAGAGGTGTGCTATAATCCGGGCCTCCGTCTCGTCAGCGGGTAGGGTGCCTCCCTCCAGGTAGGCGACGCATGGCGCAGTCCAGTCGCTTGGCTCGGTGATCATTGCGACCAGGGCGCGTCTGGTTGCAGCGGAATTCCGATGTCGATCTCCCTCGGGGGAGAGACGGAAGGCTTGGTGATGGTGTCGAGGAAGATGCCGGTGGGCAGCGCGAGTCGAGCCAAGCCGATGCGGGAGAGTGCGTCGTCCTCCTCGTTCTTCCGTCGGTCGATCCACTCGACAGAATAGCCCACAAAGTGGCCTCCCAGTTGGTCCACTGCTTGGCGGTATGCCGCCATGCTGGGGGAGACTGCATCGCAAGTGCCGGCGACTTGCCTGGCGACGAGGTCGGAGTCGCCGTAGCAGCGCAGATGATTGATGTTCACCTCCTTGGCTGCTCGCATCCCGTGGAGGAGTGCCTTGTACTCGGCCATGTAGTTGGTGCAGGGGGTGAAGTCAAGGTACAGGACTAGCGTAGCTTGTCGCCCTTTGGAGATGTGAGGACGATCCGTCCCCCTGAATCATCTGCATTGTTGGAGCCGTCGAAGTGTAGGTATGTCAACACCCGGATTTTTAATCACAGATGCCTGTTATGCCATACATCGCAATCCCAGGATTACCATTTTTGCGAGACATAACAGATTTGGATATCATAGTACATCATCCATTACAAACCATATATAAGGTCTTTCACAAATAAGGATCTCATGATCCAGTTCTTAGTACAATTCAAGCAGCAGAATAATGTAATAGTAACGATAGCATAGGCGAAGCTGCATCTTCATGGTCACAGGCAATGCTGACATTGGGAGATGATCCTAGTTGTCGTAACCTTCCTGTGGTCCGTCATCCTGATACTCCTCTTCATAGTCTGGCCACAGGAATAGCCAGGGACAAAGCCATGACTACTCTTTAAGTACTCGCAAACTAATACTAATAAGTGAAGGGGGTTTTTGTAGTAGGAAGTACCAAGCTCTAGGGTTGTTTTGCAAAAAGCCAGATTTATCTCTACTGAGTTCAGAAGCAAAGAAATCTAGTTGAAAGTTTTATAACACCTAAGTGGGAACTTGAAGTTCATGTCACAACTCTGTTGTGGTCAAGTCAAGTCACAAATCATTTCATCAGTCATTTTGAAAACATCTGATGACGGAACAGTCTAGCCACTCCAACTGTCCATAACCGCGTACGCGGCTATTCGAATAGTTTGACACTCTGCAGCGTTTATACACTTTCACCACAACATTCGATACATCCGTCAGGAACAATTGTAAATTCACCATACTAAGTATGCAGATAATCAATCCTAACCTTTCCATTACATGCCCTAGTATAGGCACCTCTCTTGTGAGTTTGGCCCCCCAACCATGACCAACTGTCATCTTGGGAACTACATAGGTGGACAATCTTCATAAGGTAGCCTCAGCTCAGACCTTGCCGCAAGGGAACCCATACTAAGGTATATAAATTTCTAGTCAAGCCCTACCCAATTTTTGGGTATTGTGGTTGTACGGTAAAATTTGGAATGGTATCGCATCCAGACAACCATCAGTTTTATAAAGGGCTAAGGCTCATGCCTTAATATTTTCATCATCAAAATCATCTAGTGTTCGGAAACACATGTCAAAAACATTTCAGTAGAATGACTCCTCATTCTAAGGTTTTCATAACCATTTTCGCCAAGTATTCCCATCTAAGGTTGATCAAGTTTTATGCTTAGCACTAGCATCTACAAGAGGTGGTAAATACTAATGAGGGGTAATAAACAGGTGGGAGTTAGCAAGTTCAATCTCATGCCTTAGGATGACATCAAGATTATCTAACTTAGGCCAAGTTTTATGATCTTTATGCTACCTTCAATTATTTTTCTAGAATCTACAAGTTGCTAAGTAAACTTTTGATATAGATTTTATTAAAGAAAAATAAAATATTAAGCTTGCAAGTAAAACAAGGATGGTGTGTCCAGTGGGTATAATCACATATGCTTAAGGCATATAGTTGGCATAGTAACAAGCAAGTAATAGCTTGCATAAGTAGGATATCTTGCAAGTGTTAGCTTGCAAGGTTGCAAGTATAGGCTTGCCTTGTGCAGAGCAGTGGTTGAAGTTCTCCTTGGCTTCTTCCTCGTAGTATTCTCCTTCCTCCTCGTATCCTTGGCCGGTACTAGCGTCTGTAAATAAATACGAGGTACACAATCACCAAACAATACTTAACTATTTCTAAACATCACACAAAGGTTCACACTAGATGATATATCATCATCACTAGCATTACAAGGATTAAAACACTTGTCTTATTTATTTGATTTAAGAAAAGTAATTTCTACTCATTGAAAAACTACTTAAGATTTAATATTCTCCAACTCAAACATGGGATCATGTTGACACATGTCATCACCACATATTTCAGTACATGGGAATGTGATTTAAAGTGGTGTCATAATTTAATAAGGTTTATCCTTTTTTTTAATTAATTAAAGTGCCTAGAAATGCCTATGTGGCATTCTTTTATTTCTTGCTCATTATTTCTGTAAGTAAACCTATATATTTTATATATTCTGAAAGGTATGGTTAAATGTGATCTTTGAGAGTTGGAATCAACTCAAAAGATCTTATGGTTGAATTTTGAAAAATGTTTGAATGTAGAAAAGCTTCTGCCTTGTTATTTTTACCATGGGTGATCTATAAATCTAAATGGTTTGAATCCAATGGTCTTGGATTAAGCTTTCTAGTACCTTTCTAACAAAATTGATTTCATGCATTTTGGTTCAGTGAATCGAGCTGGGTTGATTTTTGAATCTAGGTACAGAACTGTGTTTGAAATTAAATGAATAAACTTAAGTTTGAATTGATGGGTCGCGTGGGACGTTTAACTGGGCCGTCCACTATGCACAGCGCACACGCGGGCTGGTTAAGTGGTTGTCCCCACGCGTCAGTGAGACATTGAGTGGCGAGGCGGTACGGGGTGATCTAGGTCGCACGATCTAATTCTAATCGAACGGCTCTGGTTCATCATCCACGTTGGGCAGCGCCAGCAAGACGGAACCCTAGCGCGGCAGGTGGGGGTCGTGGGAGGCTCACCGGGGATCAGGTGATGGTCGGCGACGAGGGCGAACAACAAAGTCGAAAACAGCGGTTCTCCTGGTACCAGCATCTTCTCCTGGGGCAGCTCCAATCGACGGCGCCTCTCCTCCTCTGCAGCGGCAAACTCCGGTGAAATTCCAGCCACCTGGTGCTCTCCTTACTCCGGGGGTGAGTGGGTATTTATCAGTGAGAGGTAGGGAGTGAACTGGTGTGAATAAAACGAGCGGGGGAGTCCTCCTTTTATAGTGGCGGAAGGGGACCGACGGGCGCGGGCTAAGCTCGTCGTGGTCGACGGCATAGAGGGATTGTAGAGGGAGTGTCCCAACCTTTAAATAATATAAGGTGGAATCCCCTGTGTTTACAATGCTAGTCCCTGGATCAATAGCTAGCATCCACATTTAAGATGTAATATCAAGAAACAAAGGTCATAATATAACTTTATAACCAGGAATAACATAATTTCATTACATCTTACATAGCTCATTTGGCTATTACATTATATTGCAGCGGAATATCTATAAGCATGGGGTCCTTCATCTTCAAGGTGCCACAGGCAGACATGTTGGTTGTAGACTTTGTAATCCTAATCAATCAATCTTCTCTAAAACAATCAAACCTGCAACATTAAAGTTACAGCCACAAGGGTCAATACATTTGAATTGTATTGGCAAGCTTCACTACTATGTAGAATATAAGTGGATCCTATCATTACATGCAAATTTGGCTAAGTGGGGTTTTAGGCATATTTGCAGAAAGCAATAATTTATCCCATATTTTCAAAATGGTTTTGGTCTTTTGTCAAATCTTTCTAAACTCCTTGGTAAATCCCCAAGTTTTCAAGTTTTCATCAAAATCTCTTGAGCTCCTTGGTACCCCAAGTGTTCCACTTTTCATCAAAATCTCTTGAGCTCCTTGGTACCCCAAGTGTTCAAGTTTTCATCAAAATCTCTTGAGCTCCTTGGTAACCCAAGTGTTCAAGTTTTCATCAAAATCTCTTGAGCTCCTTGGTAACCCCAAGTCTTCAAGTTTTTTTCCAAATCTCTTGAGCTCCTTGGTACCCCCAAGTGCTGCAAGTCTTTTGTTATCACTTAAAAGTTTTTCTTTTAGAATTTGGAATGTTGAGATTTCCCATAGCTTCAAGCTTTAGTTGCTCAGTGTTGTCCATAACCGGGGACACGGCTAAGTACTTAGATTTTATTATCTTCTGCAAAAGTTGTACACTTTACCCACATGTCACACTCTCATCTTGTTGCCACCAGTGGCCGCTGGATAAGTGCTCACCAAGATGGAGCACCGACAGATTGAGAATGTGACGAAGTCTTTCCAGAGGGTCCTCCCATACACCATTGCTAGCTTGTCTTCAGTACCCATGTAGGATTCCAAGTTCCTCATTTTCAGTAACCTGAAGACAATGTATGGGTCTTCCCAACGTAGTTGACTAAGCCAGAGCCATAAGTAGCATGTGGTTGTACACGAAAGCCACAATTGGAGAAACATGTTCAATCTCTAAGTTTCCTGGGTGGTTTTCTTTTGGTGCACAACACAAACAGATTGCCATAGACATGGTTCCTTTTGATGCCACCAAAACTCAAAGTATCCTTGTCCACCCAGGTGGTTCAATGAGTCCTTGTTTTATTATATAAAACACAAGTCTTTTCTCAACTTCATAAAAATCTCCACATGTATCTCTTCTCAAAATATTTAGCATGGCTACGCATTGTACAACTACATTGTTTTCACTAAGGAATATATAAGGGTATCCTATTAGGATTTAGCATAGCATAAGTATAGAAATTCTTTTCATGCATGTTTCAAAATCCACTAAGTATAATGAAAATAGTAGGACTTTAGATGATAGTGTAACTTGCCTTTTGGTAGGGAATGTTGGTTCACTTCTTGATCTTGCTAGTTTCACACTTTTCTAACTTCACTACAATCAATCAAGCAAACACAATATCAACTAGCATTCCAACCAAAATCAATCAAACAAAACACACATAAAATAATGGAATCTAAGTCATGCATGCAAGCATGCATAAGATAGTTTTATTTGCAAAGATGGTTTCTACTAGGTTCTAAACTTTGTAAGGTTCAAAGTGGTCATTTTCCGAAGTGGCAAAGTCATTTGCAAAAGGGTTTTGTCTATAAACCATTTTTAAATCCATTCATTATTTTATGTGGTGGAAAATGTTTTTTAACAAATAAAAAACTTTATGTTGTTCACCAAATAAATTGTTAATCCCAAAAACTTGGTGTTTAGGGTCAGTACGTTTGATTCAAATCATTTTCCCAAAGTTTTTACTCAAAAACATTTTCATAGCAAAAACCAATATTTTTATTTGGCTAGAAATGGGCTAAATCAATTATTCAATCCTAAACTTCACCAAATCCATTTTCAAAACCATGGGTTGGTTCCTAGGGTCAGTAGGTTCACTACAAACCAATTTGCAAAGATTTCAACCTCAAAAACATTTTTGAATAATTTTTATAACCTAAACAAGCATACAAATGTTTCTGCAAAAACAAACATTTTGCTAGAGGATTTTTACTAAACAAATTGCATGGTTGGCTAGGGCTTGTTCCACTGATTCCATTGATATAAAGTTTGTAATTTTTGGACATGTGGATCAAAAGTTACAAAGGTTTCAAATCTGCATCTAAATCAGATTCAAAATTCTGTTTTAAATCTTCTGGTGCCACGCGTCGCTTTCCTATTCGCTGGTACCGGTTCGGGTGGATCGGCTGATGCGATGCGTTGGATCAAACTTAGATGAACGGATCAGATGGGCACGTACCCCTTCGTCTTGTTCTAATCGTAGCCCACAGATTTAAATCTAACGGCCACAGATGGTTGGCCAAAAGCTGGCGGCGCTGCGCGGCGGAAGACGGCGGTGACGGCCAGGCGGTGGCGCTACGGTAGCTACAGGAAGCAAGGAACAAAGTGGGGATGCTCACCGTGATCGCAGGGACGTGGTGATGCTCGAGGCATGGTCGGTTGGTCGAGGGGCGCTCTGGTTCTAGCAGGATTGCTCGCCGAAGTGGGGAACAGCATCGGGCGGCTCTGGTCATGGTCGAAGGCGACGCTGCAGATCGCCCTAAGGCAAGACAAGAGCATGGTCAGATGCAGGAGGATGTGGCGAGTGTGGGAGCGTGATCGAGAAGGCGTGGGGCTGTCGCGGCTACCAGGGGGGGACGCGGAGAAGTAGCGCACGGCGGTGCTCGGTGCCGAGGTGTTTAAGCGCGCCGCTGATTGAAAAGGTATAGGCAGATGCTCCTGGGAGTGGGGAATGTTCCCATGTGCTTGGGAAGGCAAGGGGTGGCGAGGCTTGGCCGGAATTGGCTGGGGACGGTGGTCGGAGCAGTGGCGTTGCGAGCTCGAACTGAGGCAGCCTAGGGGCTCTCGTGCTGCGGTGTTTGAGGGGAAAGGAGGAGAAGGCGCAGGCGATTAAAAGGAAGTGGTTGCAGGCGGAGTAATGGCCGTTAACAGCGTGAATTGATTGCTAGAGTAAAGACAGGAAACGGCGAGGAGGAATTAGCGCGGGGTGAAGACGATGAACAGGAGAGGTGGGACCTTGCTGTCAGCGAGAAAGCGAGAGGGAAAAGAGGTCCACCAGTCAGCGTCTGCGCGGGTCAGTTAACAGGTGCAAATCGTTTTCCTCGGGAGAGAGGGAGTGGGCTAACTGGGCTTGTTGGGCTTGGCCAGCTGGGCTGTGTCTGATTCTTATTTTTTTCTTTCTAATTGTTTTTCTTTTTCTATTTCCATTTTCTGTTTTGAAATTCAATCAACAAATCAAACATTCAAAACATTTCAAACATTCACCACTCTTGTAATTGAGTTTTGGTTCTGTTTAACAACATAAACCAATTCCCAAAATAAAATAATATTTTTATTTTAGGGTCCATTATTAATTAAATAAACAAACCTTGTTTATTAAATCAAAATAAGATTTGATTTATTTAAAATTCCATTTGAAATCTAAATATTTTCAAAACCAAATCAGTAGGTTTTATTTGAAAATAAAGAATACTTGGAAAACTTGTTTAAAATAAATAAGTTTTGATGTTTGATTAAAATAGTAAAACCTTTATTTTAACAAACTTGGATATTAAATCCTTATTATTTTATTTAAATAAACCTTTACTATTTTTATCAATTAGAAATATTTTATTTGAAAGGTTTGGCGAAGTTTTAATTTGGCTTATAAAATAATCCTTATTTAATTTCTTCCTTTTCATTTGAAAACCAAATCTTTTTATTTAGAAGATCCAAAATGGTAATTCCAAATATTTTTATTTTCCTTTATTAAATGTTTATCTTTTTAAATCCCTTTAAGATTTATCTTGATCAAAATTGGTTTGAAAGTTTCCAAATTGGAATTCAAAAAGTTTCTTCTCACCCTGAAATTCAATAAAGTTTTATTTTATTCAATTATTTTTCACATTACAAGATTTGGAAAATCTTGGGATGTGACAGGCTACCACCCTTGAAATAAATCTCGTCCCGAGATTTGGGAAGGCTAGGGTTACAAGTAGGCTCAAAAGCATCTAAGGTACTACCACCCTTAAAAATTTTCAAACTAAATTACATATTGGTTTGCTTGGGATCCTGGGAAACTTCTCTGGGCAAACATGTGCATAGTGTCCTTGGTTTCCATACTTGACTCATGGGCCAAGGTTGAGATTCTCCATAGGATTGTTTAACTTGTTCTTCATCTTTTCTGGACAATTGCTTGCATAATGTTCGGGTTCTTTGCAATTGAAGCAGTTGATATCTTTGAGTTCTTTACGTGTCTCTTGTGGACAAGTTGCTGCATAATGGCCTAGCTCTTTGCAATTGTTGCACCATACTTGGCCAATTTCCTTATACTTCTGGTTCTCTGGGCATTCACTAGAATAGTGTCCCATTTCTTTACAATTACGACATTGCACATGGCTTTTGTCTTTCTTTTGCTTTTTGGGTTTCTCCAAAGCTAGGAGTGCATCTAGTTCATGTTGCTCATATGTTATATGGTAGGTAGGAATGTCTACATGCTTCTTGGACCTTCTATTGCTCTTTGGAAAATTCATATGCCTCTTCTTTGGTCCTTTAAATTGGGTTGTGTTAATTGGAGGTATAAATGGTCCTTTTCCTTTGTCATCATTCTTCTTGGTAGACTTGGATCCTTCTGGATAATTTTCTATCATTTGTTGCACTCCACCTTGTTTCCTTTGTTCAACAATGGAGTAGATGGGGCATTGGATAGGGACATGGTTGTTTCCTTCACATAAGTAGCAAGTAGCTTGTGAGGTGGGACATTGGCCAACAGGATGTTTCTGTTCACAATTGGGGCATTGATCTCCATGCTCCTTGGAAGTATGATCCTTGTCTCCACAAATAATGCAAGCTGGGGCTCCATCTAGAATAACATTTCTGTCACCCTTGTTGTCACAAACTCTTTTGGAATAGTTGTTTTCCATGTTGATCATTTGATCAGTCACCTTAAGCATCAATTGGGCTTGAGTTTCCAAAAATCCTTGCAGGGTTGGATCTTCCTCACTGGTGTTAGCTATGAACTGAGCTGTCATTTGGTTCAACTGGTTTTGGGTTGCTATGAGCTCTTTCATGTTGTCCCCTTGGTTGGTGTTGGTATCATCAACCTTGGAGTTGGAGTCTCTTGGAGTAGTCATCTGTTTGGGTTGAATGGAGATTAGAATAGGCAAAATATTTCTAAGGAAATAGCTCTAATCACACACATCACAATTCACACAAACAAGGTGCAGTCAATCACAAACAACTTTTTACTCAAACAACAAAGTTCAAGCACATACTTAGGCAACAAAATATTTTTGTTACACCACATAAGTTGGTGGGTTTGACTTAACTAAAACATGGTAGTCCATCTATAGGGTTTACTTGTGATCTTTCCATCCTTCTTGGTTGATTCTTCTTGCATGAGATCATGGTTTCCTTGAGAAAAACTCTTGGTCACAAAAACTTCAAGTGAAGTGAACTCCTTCTAATTTTGCATTTCCTCAGTCTCCATATCTTGAGAAAGATTTCTTGTCTCACTTGTAGTCCTTAGTGGTATCCAAGGTTGAGGTCCTTGGTGAATATGCTGAAGATGTTGAAGTCATTAGAGTTGAAGAAGTTGAAGTCATTAGAGTTGAAGCTCTCCTTAGCACATGGTGAAGTCTTTGGCCATGGGGTAGGTTCTTCCATCAAGTTGAAATAGGAGAGATGTAGAATCAAAACCAAAATGGTTGAGGAAAGAGTTTACAAGATTGTTTGTAAATAAGTTTTGGAGCAAAAACAACTCCTATTTTTCTAAGGGTTTTTGTCCAATCCTAGGTTTACAAATCCTACAGCCAACACAATGCTCTGATACCATCTGTAGAGGGAGTGTCCCAACCTTTAAATAATATAAGGTGGAATCCCCTGTGTTTACAATGCTAGCCCCTGGATCAATAGCTAGCATCCACATTTAAGATGTAATATCAAGAAACAAAGGTCATAATATAACTTTATAACCAGGAATAACATAATTTCATTACATCTTACATAGCTCATTTGGCTATTACATTATATTGCAGCGGAATATCTATAAGCATGGGGTCCTTCATCTTCAAGGTGCCACAGGCAGACATGTTGGTTGTAGACTTTGTAATCCTAATCAATCAATCTTCTCTAAAACAATCAAACCTGCAACATTAAAGTTACAGCCACAAGGGTCAATACATTTGAATTGTATTGGCAAGCTTCACTACTATGTAGAATATAAGTGGATCCTATCATTACATGCAAATTTGGCTAAGTGGGGTTTTAGGCATATTTGCAGAAAGCAATAATTTATCCCATCTTTTCAAAATGGTTTTGGTCTTTTGTCAAATCTTTCTGAACTCCTTGGTAAATCCCCAAGTGTTCAAGTTTTCATCAAAATCTCTTGAGCTCCTTGGTACCCCAAGTGTTCAAGTTTTCATCAAAATCTCTTGAGCTCCTTGGTACCCCAAGTGTTCAAGTTTTCATCAAAATCTCTTGAGCTCCTTGGTAACCCAAGTGTTCAAGTTTTCATCAAAATCTCTTGAGCTCCTTGGTAACCCCAAGTGTTCAAGTTTTTATCCAAATCTCTTGAGCTCCTTGGTACCCCCAAGTGCTGCAAGTCTTTTGTTATCACTTAAAAGTTTTTCTTTTAGAAATTGGAATGTCGAGATTTCCCATAGCTTCAAGCTTCAGTTGCTCAGTGTTGTCCATAACCGGGGACACGGCTAAGTACTTAGATTTTATTATCTTATGCAGAAGTTGTACACTTTACCCACATGTCACACTCTCATCTTGTTGCCACCAGTGGCCGCTGGATAAGTGCTCACCAAGATGGAGCACCGGCAGATTGAGAATGTGACGAAGTCTTTCCAGAGGGTCCTCCCATACACCATTGCTAGCTTGTCTTCAGTACCCATGTAGGATTCCAAGTTCCTCATTTTCAGTAACCTGAAGACAATGTATGGGTCTTCCCAATGTAGTTGACTAAGCCAGAGCCATAAGTAGCATGTGGTTGTACACGAAAGCCACAATTGGAGAAACATGTTCAATCTCTAAGTTTCCTGGGTGGTTTTCTTTTGGTGCACAACACAAAGAGATTGCCATAGACATGGTTCCTTTTGATTCCACCAAAACTCAAAGTATCCTTGTCCACCCAGGTGGTTCATTGAGTCCTTGTTTTATTATATAAAACACAAGTCTTTTCTCAACTTCATAAAAATCTCCACATGTATCTCTTCTCAAAATATTTAGCATGGCTAAGCATTGTACAACTACATTGTTTTCACTAAGGAATATATAAGGGTATCCTATTAGGATTTAGCATAGCATAAGTATAGAAATTCTTTTCATGCATGTTTCAAAATCCACTAAGTATAATGAAAATAGTAGGACTTTAGATGATAGTGTAACTTGCCTTTTGGTAGGGAATGTTGGTTCACTTCTTGATCTTGCTAGTTTCACACTTTTCTAACTTCACTACAATCAATCAAGCAAACACAATATCAACTAGCATTCCAACCAAAATCAATCAAACAAAACACACATAAAATAATGGGATCTAAGTCATGCATGCAAGCATGCATAAGATAGTTTTATTTGCAAAGATGTTTTCTACTAGGTTCTAAACTTTGTAAGGTTCAAAGTGGTCATTTTCCAAAGTGGAAAAGTCATTTGCAAAAGGGTTTTGTCTATAAACCATTTTTAAATCCATTCATTATTTTATGTGGTGGAAAATGTTTTTTAACAAATAAAAAACTTTATGTTGTTCACCAAATAAATTGTTAATCCCAAAAACTTGGTGTTTAGGGTCAGTAGGTTTGATTCAAATCATTTTCCCAAAGTTTTTACTCAAAAACATTTTCATAGCAAAAACCAATATTTTTATTTGGCTAGAAATGGGCTAAATCAATTATTCAATCCTAAACTTCACCAAATCCATTTTCAAAACCATGGGTTGGTTCCTAGGGTCAGTAGGTTCACTACAAACCAATTTGCAAAGATTTCAACCTCAAAAACATTTTTGAATAATTTTTATAACCTAAACAAGCATACAAATGTTTCTGCAAAAACAAACATTTTGCCAGAGGATTTTTACTAAACAAATTGCATGGTTGGATAGGGCTTGTTCCACTGATTCCATTGATATAAAGTTTGTAATATTTGGACATGTGGATCAAAAGTTACAAAGGTTTCAAATCTGCATCTAAATCAGATTCAAAATTCTGTTTTAAATCGTCTGGTGCCACGCGTCGCTTTCCTATTCGCTGGTAGCGGTTCAGGTGGATCGGCTGATGCGATGCGTCGGATCTAACTTAGATGAACGGATCAGATGGGCGCGTACCCCTTCGTCTTGTTCTAATCGTAGCCACCAGATTTAAATCTAACGGCCACAGATGGTTGGCCAAAAGCTGGCAGCGCTGCGCGGCGGCAGACGGCGGCAACGGCCAGGCGGTGGCACTACGGTAGCTACAGGAAGCAAGGAAGAAAGTGGGGATGCTCACCGTGATCGCAGGGACGTGGTGATGCTCGAGGCGTGGTCGGTTGGTCGAGGGGCGCTATGGTTCTAGCAGGATTGCTCGCCGGAGTAGGGAACAGCGTCGGGCGGCTCTGGTCGTGGTCGAAGGCGACGCTGCAGATCGCCCTAAGGCAAGACAAGAGCATGGTCAGATGCAGGAGGATGTGGCGAGTGTGGGAGCGTGATCGAGAAGGCGTGGGGCGGTCTGTGCTTACCAGGGGACATCGCCGGAGAAGTAGCAGACGCGGCGGTGTTTCATCAAGGTGCTGCTTGCCGACGCTTCGGGCGCCCATGTTGAACGAAAAGGAAGGTGAAGATGCGCCTGGGAGTGGGGAATGTTCCCGTGTGCTTGGGAAGGCAAGGGGTGGCAAGGATCGACCGGAATTGGCTGGGGACGGTGGTCGGAGCAGTGGTGTTGCGAGCTCGAATTGAGGCAGCCTAGGGGCTCTTGTGCTGTGGTGTTTGACGGGAAAGGAGGAGAAGGCGCAGGCGATTAAAAGGACGTGGTCGCAGGGGGAGTAATGTCCGTTAACAGCGTGAATTGATCACCGGAGTAAAGACAGGAAACGGCGAGGAGGAATTAGCGCGGGGTGAAGACGATGAACAGGAGAGGTGGGACCTTGCTGTCAGCGAGAAAGCGAGAGGGAAAAGAGGTCCACCAGTCAGCGTCTGCGCGGGTCAGTTAACAGGTGCAAATCGTTTTCCTTGGGAGAGAGGGAGTGGGCTAACTGGGCTTGTTGGGCTTGGCCAGCTGGGCTGTGTCTGATTCTTATTTTTTTCTTTCTAATTGTTTTTCTTTTTCTATTTCCATTTTCTGTTTTGAAATTCAATCAATAAATCAAACATTCAAAACATTTCAAACATTCACCACTCTTGGAATTGAGTTTTGGTTCTGTTTAACAACATAAACCAATTCCCAAAATAAAATAATATTTTTATTTTAGGGTCCATTATTAATTAAATAAACAGACCTTGTTTATTAAATCAAAATAAGATTTGATTTATTTAAAATTCCATTTGAAATCTAAATATTTTCAAAACCAAATCAGTAGGTTTTATTTGAAAATAAAGAATACTTGGAAAACTTGTTTAAAATATATAAGTTTTGATGTTTGATTAAAATAGTAAAACCTTTATTTTTAATAAACTTGGATATTAAATCCTTATTATTTTATTTAAATAAACCTTTACTATTTTTATCAAATAGAAATATTTTATTTCAAAGGTTTGGCCAAGTTTTAATTTGGCCTATAAAATAATCCTTATTTAATTTCTTCCTTTTCATTTGAAAACCAAATCTTTTTATTTAAAAGATCCAAAATGGTAATTCCAAATATTTTTATTTTCCTTTATTAAATGTTTATCTTTTAAAATCCCTTTAGGATTTATCTTGATCAAAATAGGTTTGAAAGTTTCCAAATTGGAATTCAAAAAGTTTCTTCTCACCCCGAAATTCAATAAAGTTTTATTTTATTCAATTATTTTTCACATTACAAGATTTGGAAAATCTTGGGATGTGACAGGGATAATGGCATGGGCGATGGTAGGGGCCGGTGTTTTTCTCCCTAGCGAAGATCAACAGCGTGCTGGCAAGGCGTGTGGCGGTGCTGATCGGTCGGAATGCGTCGATGCACTAGGCGGTTCTGACGGTGATTTTAATGGCGCACAGCGTGCGTGGTCCGCGCGGCCGCGAACGAGGTTGTCTGGCGGGGTGCTGGAGTGTTGGCGATCACGTCTGCAAGCGGCGAGGGGGGCGCATGGTCTGGGGGCGCTGGTCGAGTGTGGCGATCAAGGCGCTCTCGGCTCGCCGAAGAGACTTGGCAAGCTCGCACGTGGTCCGTGGCTGGCAAAGGCTCGAGGCTTGGACAGGGGGTGGCGGTGGACGGTGGTCAGTGCTCCAGACATGCTTGCTAGGCTTGGTGCTTCTCCTAGCTCGTTGTCGATGTGTGGGTGGCAAGTTAGGCTCGGCATGATCACCATTAATGGCTATGCCAAGCTCACAGTGGTGCTAAGGCTTGCTAATTGGGCTAGATCATCTAATGAGAGTGTAGTGAGAGCTAGAGAGGGAACAAGGTTGGCCAAAATCACTGCTCACTATAGTGTTTATTGATTGTTGGTTTGCTGCAAACAAGGTGTTTTATGAAATGGCCGAAAGAGATTCAAATTTTAATTTTGGATTCAAACTTGGTGGGTTTGCTAGGCACATACTAGGGAGTCTCTGGTTAGTTGGATTAGTCAAGGGGAACTGGTTTGGTTGGGTTTTGAAAATGTGTGATCTTCACATATGATAAAGATTCAATTTTTACTTGTGATTTGAATGAGGTTGCGAAATGTTTCTGCAAGTTTGAAAGGTGGGCTTTGATTCATTTTTACTTGGTCTAGCAAGGGGTGAAAAGAATTGGAGAAGTTTCTGTTTGAAATCTTGGACTATAAACAGTCAAAGTGACCTAGTGAGCAAGATTGGCAAAAATGACCATTTGCTTTAATTGATTTGTTTTTGATTTTCTCTTTGCTTGTTTCTGCTTGGAAATTTTTTATAGGATATTATTTTCATCTTTAAACCATTTCTTGCTATTTAGGTTAATCACACCAGTTCATTCATGCATTTATCAAATCATCACATACAAACATGCATTCATATGATTTTAATTACTCAAAGTTTTTGTTAACCCTAATTTTAGTGATTAGAGTTTGATGATCATTGTTTTATATTTTTGGGATGTTACGAACCTTCCCTCCTTAAAAAAATCTCGTCCCGCGATTTGAAAAAGAAGAAAAAAGATTACCTAGGATTTATACAGATCGGGAAACTCCGTCCTGATGTGATCTTCTTGCTCCCAGGTAGCTTCTTCTTCAGTGTGGTTGCTCCACTGAATCTTGAGAAACTTGATGTCAACACCCGGATTTTTCAATCCTAGATGCCTGTTATGCCATACATCGCAATCCCAGGATTACCATTTTTGCGAGACATAACAGAATTGGATACCATAGTACATCATCCATTACAAACGATAGATAAGTTCTTACACAAATAGGGATCTCATGATCCAGTTCTTAATACAACATCAAGCAGCGGAGTACGTAATAATAACGGTAGCGTAGGCGAAGCTCCATCTTCGGGGTCACAAACAATGCTGACGATGGGAGATGATCCTAGTTGTCGTAACCTTCCTGGGGTCCATCTTCCAGGTACTCCTCTTCATAGTCTAGCCATGGGAATAGCCAGGGATAAAGCCATGAGTACTCTTTAAGTACTCGCAAACTAATACTAATAGGTAAAGGTTTTTTTTGGATAATAGGACACTAGGCTCTAGGGTTGTTTTGCAAAAGCCATATTTATCTCTACTAAGTTCCAAAGCTAGTTACAATTTTATAAATTCCTAAGTGGGAACTTGTATTTCATATCACAACTCTGTTGTGGTCAAGTCAAAGTCTCAATTCATCTCACAGGTCATTTTGAAAAGTCTGACGGGGAACAGATGGCCATCTAACTGTCCATAATCATGACGCGGCTATTCGAATAGTTTGACACTCTGCAGAGATTGTACACTTTCACCACAACATTCGATACATCCATCAGGAACAAATCCTGAGTTCACCATACTCAGTATGCGGATAATCAATCCTAACCTTTCGATTACACTCCCTAGTATAAGCACCTCTCCTGTGAGTTTAGCCTCCCAACCATGACCAACTGTCATCTTGGGTACTGCACAGGTGGACAATCTTCACAAGGTAGCCTCAGCTCAGACCTTGGCCGTGAGGGAACTAATACTAAGGTACATAAGTTTCCAGTCAAGCCCTACCCAATATTCGGGTATTGTGGTTGTACGATAAAATTGGAATGGTATCGCATCCAGACAACCATCAGTTTTATAAAGGGCTAAGGCTCATGCCTCAACATTTTTATCACCAAAATTCTCAAGTGTTTGGAAACACATGTCCAAAACATTTCAATAGAATGATCCATCATTCCAAGGTTTTCATAACCATTTTTCCACCAAGTATTCCCATCTAAAAGTTGATCAAGTTTTATACTTAGCACTAGCATCTACATGTGGGGGTAGTACTAATGAGGGGTGGTAACTAGTGGAGTTTCAACTAAGGACAACCTTATGTCTCAGGCTGATATCAAGGTTTCTAACTTAGGCCAAATTTTATGCTCTTTATGCAACCTTTAGCATCTTTCCAAATCTACCACTCACTTGAGTAAACTCTAAGTAAGCTTTGATAAAGAAATAGAGTAAGGAGCTTGCACATAAAACTAGGATTGGTTTATCAAGTGGGTATGATCACATATGATTAAGGCATATAGTAGTCATAGAACAAGTATGGGTTTGTTGCATCAGTAGGGTATCTTGCAAGGGTTAGCTTGCATAGGTCAACTTTATTAGTAAGGCTTGCATACCTATAGTATCAGCTTGCATCAATATCAGTATAAGCTTGCTAAAGTAGAGTGTCTTGCAAGTTTTATCTTGCCTTGTGCAGAGCAGTGGTTGAAGTTCTCCTCGGCTTCTTCTTCGTAGTATCCTCCTTCCTCCTCATATCCTTGGTCGGTACTAGTGTCTATGAATAAATACGAGGTACACAATCACCAAAAAATACTTAACTACTTGCAATCATCACACACAAGGGTCCTATGGATGATCTAGCATCATCCCTAACATTACAAGGTTAAGGCTTGCTTTAAATCTTTTTATTTTTAGAAAAGTAATTTCTACTCATTGAAAAACTACTTAAGATTTTATATTCTCCAAACCCAACATGGGATCATGTTGACCCATGTCATCACCATATATTGTAGTCCATGGGAATGTGATTTAAAGTGGTGTCACAATTTAATAAGGTTTTACCCTTTTATTTTAATTAATTAAAGTGGCTAGAATGCTTATGTAGCATTGTTTTATTACTTGAACATTATTTCTGCAAGTACACCTATATATTTTTATATATTCTGAAAGGTATGGTTAAATGTGATTTTTGAGAGTTGGAATCAACGCAAAAGATATTATGGTTTAAATTTTAAAAATGTTTGAATGCAAAAAAGCTTCTGCCTTGTTATTTTTACCATGGGTGATCTATAGATCCAAATGACTTGAATCCAACGGGCTTGGATTCAGCATTCACAGACCTTTCCAACAAAATTGGTTTCATTCAATTTGGTGAACTGAATCGATCTGGGTTGATTTTTGAAGTTGGGTACAGAAGTGTGTTTGAATTGAAATAGAAAAAGGTTTAATTTGAATAACAGGGCTGCGCGGGAAAAGTTACTGGGCCGGCTTGCTAAGCGCAGTGCTCCCGCGGGCTTCTTAAGTGGGTGTCCCCACTCGTCAGTGACACGGGGCTGGGGGAAGCGGTATGGGCGACGTGGATCGTTCGATCTAGTTCTAATCTAACGGCTGGGAGTCATCGTCGACGCGAGACAACTCCGGCGAGAACGAAACCTAGTGCGGCCAGTGAGGGTCGCTGGGGGCTCACCGGGGTGCTGGCGAGGGTCGGCGAGGCGGGCGAACGACGAGGTCGACGATGGAGAACTCAGGGGTGGTCGCGGCAGCTCCTGGGGCGGCTCCAATCGCTGGCTCCCTTCTTCTCCGCAGCGGCTGCTCCAGTGAAATTCCCGAGGTGGTGCTCGCTTGCTCGAGAATAGTGTGGCACGATCAGTGAGGAGAGGGAGTGAGATGGTGTGAAGAAATCATGCGGGTGGCCTCTATTTATAGTCGAGCGAGGGGACCGTCAGCGCACGGTGAGCTGTCGGGGCGAGGTTACAGTGCTAAAGGCATGGGCAAGGGTAGGGGACGGTGCGGTGTCTCTGGCGATGCTCAACGACATGGTCTCGAGGCATGGGGCGGTGTGGTTTGGAACGGGCGGTGCTCTGTGCGGCAGAGGCGGCGTCTTCGATGGCGGGCGGTGGCTGTGCGGCACGGGGCGGCAAACGGGGATGTCTGGCGGTCTCCTGGGTCGGTGGGGATTGTGTATGCACGCGGTCTGTGGGTGATGGTCGAGGGTGGCGCTCTGGCGCACGCTCGGGATGGTCTGGGCGCGGCTTGTGCGCGTGGTACAGGGCTTGGCAACGCTCGCGGCTGGGACATGGAGTGACGATGGACGGTGGGCTGCCTCCCAGACATGCTGGCTGGGCTTGCTGCTGCTCCTAGCTTGCTGTCGACTATGGGGTGGCAAGAGGGTGCTCGGCTATTCACCATTGATGACAATGGCAAGCTCACAGGGGTGCTAGTGCTGGGCTAATCTTTCTAGATGATCTACTGAGCCGTGTGTGAGCTATCTAGGGAACAAGTTAGGCAAGAATCACTGCTCACAATAGTGTTTGATGTTTTGTTTGATTTGTGTCTGCAACCTGTTTGATGAAATGGCCGCATGAAATCAAGTTTTGAATTTTTAAATGATTTTTGGTGGGTTTTCTAGATTGGTTTTGGTGAGTCTGCAGATGCTTGGGTTTTGAAAGTTGAGCTTGTTTGAGTATTTTTGAAAAAGTGGGATCTTCCCATATGATAAAGATTCAATTTTGAATTGCCATTTACTATGCATTTGAAAGTTTCTGGATGATCACAAAGTGGGCCTTGATACCTTGTTATGATTACATTCAAGGGGTGCAAAGATCCAGAAAAGTTTCTGTTAGGTTCTGAAAGTTTGAGACAGCCAAAGTAGGCTTGGGAGTTAAATTGGCCAAAATGACCATTCATTTCATATATGTGTTTTGATTTACTTGTCTTTAGGAAAGGTGTGGGAAATGTTTTAGATGATGTTTATTTCACCTAAGAAACATTTTACAAGCAATGGAACAAACAAACAAGGTGGTTTTAAAGGATTTCAAAATCCATGCATACACATATGCATGCATTCATGATTTCATTTAGAAAAGTTTTTGTTAACCCTAATTTTGATGATTAGAATTTGATGATCCAAGCTTAGTATTTTTGGGATGTTACACTTGATGCTTCGGGTCCTGGTGGTTCTGAAATCTTCTTCCAAAATACGGATGGGTACTTCGGGATACGTCAGGTCATCGTTGATCTCTTTTGTTCGGTGATCATTGTTCTTGAAAACTTCATCCTTCTCCGGAACTTCAAGTCATTTGCGAAGTAACAATATATGGAACACATTGTGTACTGCTAACATCTCCTCTGGCAGTTCCAATTGATATGATACTTCTCCTCGACGATTCAGAATCTTGAAGGGTCCGATATATCTGGGGGCTAACTTTCCTATGAGCTGGAAACGCTGCATTCCCTTCAAAGGTGACACTTTGAGATACACAAAATCTCCGATATTGAAAGCAACGTCTCGACGTCTCTTGTCGGTGTAACTCTTCTGTCTTGACTGGGTGGTCTTGAGGTGCTCGCGAATCTAATCAACTTTCTCTTCTGCTTCTCGTAGGATGTCGGGTCCGAAAATTTGACTCTCTCCTACTTCCGACCAATTCAAAGGGGTGCGACACTTCCTTCCATACATGAATTCAAATGGGGCCATTTGCAGACTAGCTTGATAACTGTTGTTGTATGAAAATTCCATAAAGGCGCATGTCTTCCCATTTAGATCCATACTCTAGCACACATGCTCTCAACATATCTTTGAGTATTTGATTTACTCGCTCCGTTTGTCCATCGGTCTGAGGGTGATATGCTATGCTGAAATCTAGTCGGGTTCCTAAACCTTCTTGGACTTTCTTCCGGAATCTCGAGGTAAACTGAGTTCCTCGATCCGATACAATGTTCTTGGGGACTCTGTGCAAACTAACGATTATAGCGATGTATAACTCTGCTAGCTTCGAACTCTGGTTTGTGGTCTTTACTGGTAAGAAATGGGCGACTTTGGACAATCTGTCCACTATGACCCAAATAGAGTCATTTCCCCTACTAGAAGTAGGCAATCCGGTGATAAAGTTCATTCCAACTGAATCACATTTCCATTCTGGAATCTACAATGGTTGCAACAGTCCTGGGGGTCTTTGATGTCCCGCCTTGACTCTCTGACAAATATCACACTTGGAGATATAGCTGCCAATTTCTCTCTTCATCTTATGCCACCAAAATTGCTCCTTCAAATCCTGATACATCTTTGTTCCTCCGGGGTGGATAGAATAAAGAGTATCGTGGGCCTCTTTCAAAATAACTTATTTCAACTCTGAATCTTCTCGTACATAGAGACGTCCTTTGTACCACAGAACTCCCTCTTCGTCTTTGGTGAATCCGGGTACTTTGCCTGTACCGGTAAGACGTTTGATTCCGTCGATACTAGCATTTCCTCTCTGTGTCTCCTTGATCTGACTGATCAAAGTGGATTGAAGTTCTATGCTAGCCAAATATTCTTCACTCACTAATTCCATTCGGAAATCTTCCATGTCTTTGCGCAAACTTGGTTGCTCCTTCAAAATCATGGAGTTCAAGCGACACGGCAATCTGCTAAGGGCATCTGCTACCACATTGGCTTTACCGGGGTGATAGTGAATGTCCAGATCGTAGTCCTTGATTAGCTCGATCCATCTTCTCTGCCTCATATTTAGCTCCTTCTGAGTGAATATATACTTCAGGCTCTTGTTATCCGAATAAATCTCACAACGGTTTCCCATGAGATAATGCCTCCATGTCTTTAGGGCTAGAACTACGGCTGCTAGTTCAAGGTCATGGGTTGGATAATTCTGTTCATGCTGTTTCAGTTGTCGCGGTAGATAAGATATAACTTTTCCTTCTTGCATTAGCACACATCCGAGACCGATCTTGGATGCGTCACAATACACATCAAAGGGCTTCGTGATATCTGGCATGATCAAGATTGGGGCTGAAATCAATCTCCTCTTGAGTTCTTGAAAACTCACTTCACATTTGTCCGTCCATTCAAACTTCTTGTCCTTCTTTAGCAATTGGGTCATGGGTCTGGCAGTACTCGAGAATCCTTCTACAAACTTGCGGTAGTATCCCGCTAATCCGAGAAATGCACAAACTTGGGTTTGAGTGGTTGGGGCTTGCCAATCTTCAACATCCTTCACCTTCGCAGGGTCAACGATAATTCCTCTGGTTTATACGATATGTCCGAGGAATCCTACCTCCTGTATCCAGAATTCACATTTGCTAAATTTGGCATACAACTGATGCTCTCTATGGGTTCCAAGAATGGTCCTTAGGTGTAGCTCATGTTCTTCTTCCGATTTGGAATAGATCAGAATGTCATCGATGAAAACAACGACAAACTTATCCAGGAAGTCCATAAAAATCTTATTCATGAGGTTCATGAAGTAAGCAAGGGCATTGGTTAATCCAAAAGACATGAAAGTATACTCATATAATCCATATATGGTGGTAAAGGCAGTCTTTGGAATATCCTCTGCGCGAATCTTGAGTTGATGATAGCCAGTTCTAAGATCAATCTTAGAAAACACTTTGGCACAAGTCAACTGGTCAAATAGGTATTCTATTTTTGGCAACGGGTACTTGTTCTTGATAGTGACATCATTCAACTTCCGATAATCTGTACACAAATGGTTACCTCCATCCTTCTTGTCCACAAACAAAACATGAGATCTCCATGGTGACGCACTTGGTTGAATCAATCCAATTTCTAGCATGGCATCCATTTGCTTCTTCAGTTCCACTAGTTCAGACGGGTTCATACTATATGGTCTCTGGGCTATGGGTCTGGTTCGAGGGATCATTTCAATGATAAACTCGATATCCTGATCTAGGGGAATACCGGGCAAAACATCTGGAAATACATCGGGGTATTCACAGACTATCCGGACTTGGTCTATGGTTGGTTGGGCTATACTCTTGTTGCACTTGAATTGACGGGGCAAGGTTTCAGATACATGCTCGACTGATATCCCAGCTGTACTGGTCATGGTTATGGCTTTCTTGGAACAGTCAATTAATCCTTTGTGTTTGTACATCCAATCCATTCCTAGTACTACTTCCAAACCTTTAGTTCCGAGTAATATTAGATTAGCATAAAAATCTATGCCATGGATTCAGATAGGGACGACTTTGCAAATTTGCCTAGCTTTGGTGGTCGAACCAGGTATTTGAACAATCATAACATGGTTCAATTTGGTTGGTTGAATCTTACTAGTGCATGCAAATTCTTCAGTAACAAATGAGTGCGATGCTCCAAAATCAAACAACACTCTTGCAAGTACCGAGTTAACAGAAAACATACCCAGCACGACATCTGGCGCTTCTTGGGCTTCTTCAGCATGCATGAGAAAGAGACAGCCATTGCGGTTGAATGAATTCCCTAGAGCAAACCTTCTTCTAGACTGAACACGACGCTGCTGCTGAGCTGGGACATTTCCATTGGGGGCTGCGGCAATCTTCTTGGGGCACTCATTGGAATAGTGACCCTTGGTTCCACATTCATAACAAATCACTTCCAACTTGTCCTTTGCTGCAACAGGCACAACATTGCTTCCAGTCCTTGGGGCAGTATTGGTGTTGGTGGCAGCATTGTTGTTGTTAAACTTGGGTGGTGCATGGTTGAAATTGCTGGAGTTGTCGGGGTTGTTGTGGTTTCCTCCGGGCCTTGGGTTTCCACGGTTGGGATAGGTCAGACGGTTCATCAGGGGTCTATTGGTTCTTGGGGCAAATCCTGGAGATGGGTTGGGGCGATACTTTGGTGTATGATGGGTTCCTGGTTGATGCATCATGCGATGCTTGCGGTTCTCATTGGCTTGGTTGATCTTTCCTTCCATCTGAATGGCAGAGTCCACTAGAGCTTCAATATCAGCAAAGGGGATATTGACTAACACTGTCTGCATTTCATCGTGCAGACCATTCAGGAATCTCTCTTTCTTCTTGGCTTCAGTGTCGATCTCATCCGGTGCATACCTAGCTAATGACAAGAATTTGTCACGGTATTCCACTACTGTCATTCTCCCTTGTTTCAGTTCATTGAATTCATCTCTCATCCTCTTGATCAAACATGGTGGCACATGGGTTCTGCTGAACTTGACTTTGAACTCTTCCCAAGTCATCAGCTGACCTCCTGTCATTGCGCGAACGCTTTTCCACCATGCTCTTGCATCACCAGCCAGATAGTGGGTAGCAAACAACACTTCTCATTAGCTTCCATCCTGCAACTTCCAGATTGTTCTCCATGGTTTGCAACCAATCATCTGCATCTGGGGGCTCTTCTGACTTAGTGAAAACAGGTGGATTGGTGTTCTGGAAATTCTTGAGCTTAGATACATGGTTGTCTTGATTTCCATGGACTTGATTGTTGTTGGCCATCTGAGCTATCTGTTGAAGGGTGGCTAGGTTGGCTTGACGTTCGGCTCTTTCGTCTTCGCGGTCAGAAACCAACATTTGCAAGAGTTGCAACATCGGGTCCGAGGCTGAGTTGCTTCCTCCGCGAGGCATCTAAAGATTGAGGTAGATCATGAGAAAAGAGGGAAATTTCTAAGTTTTAGGGGTTTTTGGAAAGTTTTTAAAGTTTGACTCAGATTTTTCTAGCAACTTGCTTTTCATTCATTCATTCATAGCACACGATACAAACACACACCACAACAAAGGAAAATAGATGGTTTTAAGAACCATTCCAGGAAACTACGATACAATGGGACCGAATACAACTCACTAACGCTAGTGCTCAAGTGCTACTACTCCTTGGAGTCAGTGTCCTCATCATCCTCATCATCATCAATGAAGGCAAAGTCATCCTCATTGGTGAAGAAATCCATGGCCTAATCGTCCAGAAAGTCATCATCATCGCTGAGATAGGAGTAGGGGTCTCCATGAAGGTATTCCCCTGCATTCTCCCTCTCCTCCAACTGCATGTCTCTCTCGTGGATGGTCTCCTCCAAATCCGTGATCCGGTGGCGAAGACGGGCAATGATGCGCTCCTTATTGTCAAGCTGATGGCGATGAGACTTGCGATCCTTCACTAGCATGGCGATGGTCTGATCCTTCTTCTTGGTGATGGTGTACTTGTGGTTGGCGTAGGAACAGGCATTGTCCAACTCCTTCTAACGGTCATACATCATGAAGCTGAGGTGGTCCAACTGAGTCTTTAGCTCATGGTGGTATGGGGCCTCCAGTGGCTGTCCCATAGCATCACGCCTTGGGTAGAACTCAAAACGGTTACCCTTGATTTGATTGATACTCTGCCCACATAGACGGGCAAGAGCTTCCTGCATTGCCCTGGCAAGTCCATTGAGCCAGTTGTTCTCTCTTAAGGTGAAATGAATTCCCTCTGCAGTGTGAGGTTCAATTTTTCCTCGGAGACTTGCAACAACTAGCCACTGCAAATCTTCTCCTTCCTGATCATTGAGCTGAGCTCCAAAGAACTCTGGGTGTGGACGCTCCAGCATTTCTGCCAGCTGGTCCAAGTCACGCTCAAAGATGACCTCTCCTCCATTCCCCAACTGATAAAACTTGCTGTACTTCACGTCCATCTATAAGAATATAGGATGAGTAAGTTAGTAGAGTGATCAAGTGTGTCAAATTTTATGTAAGTTTGCAAGAGTTTTTGAGGAACTTGAATTTTCATGATAAAGTCTAAGTGATAAGAATAAGAATAAGTTTTTGTAAATACTCACTTCTTTTGGTTTTGAAACTAAGTTTTTGATTCAAACTTCCATTCTAACTAGGGTCTCCTATGGTCAGGATGGCTCTGGTACCAACTTGTCAACACCCGGATTTTTAATCACAGATGCCTGTTATGCCATACATCGCAATCCCAGGATTACCATTTTTGCGAGCATAACAGTTTTGGATATCACAGTACATCATCAATTACAAACCATACATAAGGTCTTACATAAATTAGGATGTCATGATCTAGTTCTTAGTACAATTCAAGCATCGGAATAACGTAATAGTAACGATAGCGTAGGCGAAGCTCCATCTTCATGGTCATAGTCAATGCTCATGATGGGAGATGATCCTAGTTGTCGTAACCTTCCTGTGGTCTGTCATCCTGATACTCCTTTTCATAGTCTGGCCACAGGAATAGCTAGGGACAAAGCCATGAGTACTCTTTAAGTACTTGCAAACTAATACTAATAAGTGAAGGGGTTTTTGTAGTAGGAAGTACCAAGATCTAGGGTTGTTTTGCAAAAAGCCAGATTTATCTCTACTGAGTTCAGAAGCAAACAAAGCTAGTTGAAAGTTTTATAACACCTAAGTGGGAACTTGAAGTTCATTTCATTACTCTATTGTGGTCAAGTCAAGTCACAAATCATTTCATAAGTCATTTTGAAAACATCTGATGACGGAAAAGTATGGCCACTCCAACTATCCATAACCGTGGATACGGCTATTCGAATAGTTTGACACTCTACAGAGATTGTACACTTTCACCATAACATTCGATACATCCGTTAGGAACAATCCTAAATTCACCATACTTAGTATGCGGATAATCAATCCTAACATTTCCATTACACGCCCTAGTATAGGCACCTCTCTTGTGAGTTTGGCCTCCCAACCATGACCAACTGTCATCTTAGGAACTGCATAGGTGGACAATCTTCACAAGGTAGCCTCAGCTCAGACCTTGGCCGCAAGGGAACCCATACTAAGGTATATAAATTTCCAGTCAAGCCCTACCCAATTTTCGGGTATTGTGGTTGTACGGTAAAATTTTGAATGGTATCGCATCCATACAACCATCAATTTTATAAAGGGCTAAGGCTCATGCCTTAACATTTTCATCATCAAAATCATCTAGTGTTCGGAAACACATGTCAAAAACATTTCAGTAGTATGACTCCTCATTCTAAGGTTTTCATAACCATTTTCACCAAGTATTCCCATCTAAAGTTGATCATGTTTTATGCTTAGCACTAGCATCTACAAGAGGGGGTAAATAATAATGAGGGGTAATAAACAGGTGGGAGTTAGCAAGTTCAATCTCATGCCTTAGGATGACATCAAGATTATCTAAGTTAGGCCAAGTTTTATGCTCTTTATGCTACCTTCAATTATTTTTCTAGAATCTACAAGTTACTAAGTAAACTTTTGATAGAAGCTTCTATTAAAGAAAAATAAAATATTAAGCTTGCAAGTAAAACTAGGATGGTGTGTCCAGTGGGTATAATCACATATGCTTAAGGCATATAGTTGGCATAGTAACAAGCAAGTAATAGCTTGCATAAGTAGGGTATCTTGCAAGGTTGCAAGTATACACTTTCCTTGTGCAGAGCAGTGGTTGAAGTTCTCCTCGGACTTTTCCTTGTAGTATTCTCCTTCCTCCTCGTATCCTTGGTCCGTACTAGCGTCTATAAATAAATACGAGGTACACAATCCCCAAACAATACTTAACTATTTCTGAACATCACACAAAGGTTCACACTAGATGATCTATCATCATCACTAGCATTACAAGGATTAAAACACTTGTCTTATTTATTTGATTTAAGAACAGTAATTTCTACTCATTGAAAAACTACTTAAGATTTAATATTCTCCAACTCAAACATGGGATCATGTTGACAAATGTCATCACCACATATGTCAGTACATGGGAATTTGATTTAAAGTGGTTTCATAATTTAATAAGGTCTAACCTTTTTATTTTAATTAATTAAAGTGCCTAGAAATGCCTATGTGGCATTCTATTATTTCATGCTCATTATTTCTGTAAGTAAACCTATATATTTTTATATATTCTGAAAGGTATGGTTAAATGTGATTTTCGAGAGTTGGAATCAACTCAAAAGCTCTTATGGTTGAATTTTGAAAAATGTTTGAATGCAGAAAAGCTTCTGCCTTGTTATTTTTACCATGGGTGATCTATAAATCTAAATGGTTTGAATCCAATGGTATTGGATTAAGCTTTCTAGTACCTTTCTAACAAAATTGATTTCATGCATTTTGGTTCAGTGAATCGAGCTGGGTTGATTTTTGAATCTAGGTACAGAACTATGTTTGAAATTAAATGAATAAACTTAAGTTTGAATTGATGGGTCGCGCGGGACGTTTAACTGGGCCGTCCACTATGCACAGCGCACACAAGGGCTGGTTAAGTGGTTGTCCCCACGCGTCAGTGAGACATTGAGTGGCGAGGCGGTACGGGGTGATCTAGGTCGCACGATCTAACTCTAATCGAACGGCTCTGGTTCATCGTCCACGTCGGGCAGCGCGGCGAGACAGAACCCTAGCGCGGAAGGTGGGGGTCGTGGGAGGCTCACCGGGGATCACGAGATGGTCGGCGAGAGGGGCGAACGACGAAGTCGACGACGGCGGTTCTCCTGGTACCGGCAGCTTCTCCTGGGGCGGCTCCAATCGACGGCGCCTCTCCTCATCTGCAGCGGCGAACTTTTGTGAAATTCCGGCTACCTGGTGCTCGCCTTGCTCCGGGAGTGAGTGGGTGTGATCAGTGAGTGGTGGGGAGTGAACTGGTGTGAAGAAAACGAGCGGGGGAGGCCTCCTTTTATAGTGGCGGAAGGGGACCGACGGGCACGGGCTGATCTCGTCGTGGTCGATGGCACAGAGGGCTAATGGAATGGGCGATGATAGGGGCGGTGATGTGCTCCCTGGAGAAGATCAATGGCATGGTGGAGAGGCGTGGGGCGGTGCTGATCGATCGGAACACGTCGACGCACTAGGCGGGTCCAATGGTGATTTTAATGGCGCACAGCATGCATGGTCCACGCGGCGGCGAACGAGGTTGTCTGGCAGGCTGCTGGAGTGTTGGCGATCACGTCTGCAAGTAGCGAGGGCGGCGCGCGGTCTGGGGGCGCTGGTCGAGTGTGGCGCACAGGCGCGCTCTTGGCTCGCACATAGAGAGACTTGGCAAGCTTGGGAAGTGTGGTCCAGGGGCTGGCAGTGCTCGAGGCTTGGACGGGGCTGGCGGTGGACGGTGGTCAGTGCTCCAGACATGCTTGCTAGGCTTGGTGCTTCTCCTAGCTCGCTGTCAATGTGTGGGTGGCAAGTTAGGCTCGGCATGGTCACCATTAATGTCTATGCCAAGCTCACAGTGGTGCTAAGGCTTGTTAATTGGGCTAGATCATCTCCTGAGAGTGTAGTGAGAGCTAGAGAGGGAACAAGGTTGGCCAAAATCACTGCTCACTATTGTGTTTGTTGTTTGTTGGTTTGCTGCAAATAAGGTTAATGAAATGGCCAAAAGAGATTCAAATTTTAATTTTGGATTCAAACTTGGTGGGTTTGCTAGGCACATACTATGGAGTTTCTGGTTAGTTATATTAGTCAAGGGGCACTGGTTTGTTTGGGTTTTGAAAATGTGTGATCTTCACATATGATAAAGATTCAATTTTTACTTGTGATTTGAATGAGGTTGCCAAATGTTTCTGCAAGTTTGAAAGGTGGGCTTTGATTCATTTTTACTTGATTTAGCAAGGGGTGAAAAGAATTGGAAAAGTTTCTGTTTGAAATCTTGGACTAGAAACACTCAAAGTGACCTAGTGAGCAAGATTGGCAAAAATGACCATTTGCTTTAATTGATTTGTTTTTGAATTTCTCTTTGTTTGTTTCTGCTTGGAAATGTTTTATATGATGTTATTTTCATATTTAAACCATTTCTTGCTATTTAGGTTAATCACACAAGTTCATTCATGCATTTATCAAATCATCACATACAAACATGCATTCATATGATTTTAATTACTCAAAGTTTTTGTTAACCCTAATTTTAGTGATTAGAGTTTGATGATCATTGTTTTCTATTTTGGGATGTTACATGGGACCAGAAGTGGAGGTACGGCAGTTTCTCTGGCTGTTGTGCCTCCTCCCAGTCGGCGAGAAAGTATGCTAGAGCCTGCGACTTGATCGCCTTGCGTGGCTTGTACCTGATGTTGTGGACTCCGATCTCGACGGCCCACTTGGAGACTCGCCCAGTCGCCTCACAGTTGCGGATGATATCCTGCAACGGTGCTGAGGAAACGACCGTGATTGGGTGATCCTGGAAGTAGTCTGGCAGCCATTGGCTCAAGACCGTGATATACCAATTTCTGGTATCATGGGTAGATGCGACTCGGTGAGGACTTCTCTTATGTAGTATACAGGTTGCTGCATCGGGCGCTCTTTGCCCTCCTCTGGCTGTTCGACGACCATGACAGCGCTGACGACTTGCTCGGAGGCCGCGACGTAGACGAGCATGGGCTCCTTGTCGACGGGGGGCGGCGAGTAGTGGTGCCGCGAGTAGCACCTCCTTGAGAGCGTGGAGCGTGTCATCTGCCTCCTTGTCCCACTGGAACGTGGGGTTCTTGCGCATTAGGCGGTAGAGGGGCATCGCTTTATCACCTAGCCGGGGGATGAAGCGACTAAGAGCCACGACTCACCCGGCCAACCTCTGGACGTCGTGCAGGCACTCGGGTTTGCCGAGCAGGGCGACCGTGTTGATCTTGGTGGGGTTCGCCTCGATCCCGCGCTTGGAGACGACATACCCCAGCAACTGTCCAGTGGGTACACCGAAGGTGCACTTTCCTGGGTTTAGCTTTATCTTGTACATCCACAGGTTTGTGAAGGTCTCCACCACGTCGGCGAGTAGGTCTCCCTGGCAAGTGGACTTCACCACCACGTCGTCGATGTAGACGTGGATGCTGCGGCCAATTTGGCTCGCAAGGAACTCCTGCATGCACCTCTGGTAGGTCGCCCCGGCGTTCTTGAGACCGAAGGTCATGGCGGTGTAGCAGAAGGCTCCTAATGGCGTGATGAACGCCGTCTTCTCCTCGTCCTCGACTGCCATTTTGATCTGGTTGTAACCAGAGTAGGCGTCAAGGAAGCATAGCGACTCTGAGCCCGCGGTCGATTCGATAATTTGGTCGATCCACGGGAGGACAAATTGCTCCTTCGGGCAGGCGCTATTGAGGTTCGTGTAGTCGATACACATTCTCCAGGTCCCATTTTTCTTCTCGACCAAGACTGGGTTTGAGTACTTGATTGGTTGTATGAAGCCTACAACAAGTAGACGCTGCACCTCCCCGGAGATTGCTCGGCGGTGCTCTTCATTGAAGGGCCGCAGCGACTGCTTGACGGGTCACGCTTTGGGGTCGGTGTTGAGTTTGTGCTCAGCGAGTTCCCTCGGGACACCAGGCATGTCGGAAGGTTTCCATGCGAAGATGTCGCGATTCTCATGTAGGAACTCGATGAGCGCCCCATCCTATGCTGGTCCCATGCCCGTTCCGATCGTCACCATCTGGCTGGAGTCGCCTGGGACCAGCTCGATGGAGCGAGTGTACATCGTCGCCTCGAATGCGGTAGAGCCGCCGCCCTACGAGTTGGGCTTCTTGAGTATGGTAGGGTCGTCGTTGTTGACCCTTCTCGTGTACTTGGCGAGCTCCTCCGCATGGTTCGCCTCTGTGCCTATGACGGCGTCGGCGAGCTCGGCGCCTTTGGCCTTGCACTCTGCGGCCATGTCGGGGTCGCCGTGGACAGTGATGATGCCGCACGGCCCGGGAAGCTTCATCATGTTGTACGTGTAGTGGGGCGCTACCTTGAATTTGGCGAATGCCTGCCGCCCCAGGACGTAGTGGTAGGGGCTGTTGAAAGGCACCAGCTCAAAGATGATCCGCTTGGTGCGGAAGTTCGCTGGTATGCCGAAGGTGACTGGCAACGTCACCTTGCCGATCGGGTACTCCTTCCGACCGGGGACGATGCCGTGGAAGGTGGTGTAGGTCGTCTCGATCATAGACTGCAGGAGCCGCATCCGCCTGAACGTGTCTAGGTACAGAATGTTGATGGAGCTGTCGTCATCCATTAGTGTCTTGGGGAGCCAGTAATCCCCCACCTTGGGCTTGACCACCATGGCGACTCGACCCGGATATTTGATCTGTGGCGAGTGGTCCTCGTAGCTCCAGGTGATTCGTTGCTCGGACCAGTTGAGGAACTGGGGGATGTCAACCTGGGACACCACATTGACGGCGATAGTGCGAGTGATGACCTTCTTCTCGCGCTTCGTGTTGAAGCCGGTGAAGGTGTGGAGCGAGCCAGCGTCATTGCCGGATTTCCCGCCGTTTGGCGGGTGGTTGTCGGGGTCTTCCCTTGCGTGTCATGCCTTCTTGATCTCCCTCAGGGAGTGGCAGTCGGCGGTCATGTGCGTGGCGGGCTTCCCCTCCCTGCTGTCAAATACACAGGGCTGGTTAAGGAGAGCCACGGGGTCGAACCTTGGCTTCGCTTTGTACTTGCCGCCGTCGCGGCGCTGGCCTCCATCGTGGCGAAAGCTCTTGGGATCGCGTGGAGCGTAGCCGGTGTTGGCTACGAAATCGACTCGCCCGTTACCGCTGCGCTTGCCGGTGAGGTGAGTGTAGCTGTAGCGTAGCTCGGGTCATCTCCCGTTGTCATGGCCGCTCGTGCGGCGATTCTCTCCCGACTCGTCGTCGGTTTCTTTGTTTGGGTCCTCCTCCACGTATTGCTTGGCGATCTCGAGGAGGTCCGGTATGTTGTTGAGAGTTTTGTACACCCGCTTGAGCTTGGCGACCAAGGGCTCGTAGCGGCACGAGGTCTTGAAGCAGTGGATCGCGCTGTCCGGGTGGATTCCAACCGCGTTGTACCACAGGTCCTTCCAGCGCTTGACCCAGCCGTCAGTCGACTCGCGAGGTCCCTAGACGCATCGCTCTAGGTCCTCGATGGTGGTGGCGTGGGTGTAGGAGCCTTCTAAGTGCCTAACGAAGGCATCACGCATTTCCTCCCAGGAGTCGATGCTGTCTACGGGGAGGGTGTTGATCCATCGCTGGCACGCTCCCTCCATCATCCGGGGGAGGTAGCGAGCAGCGAGCAAGTCGGTGTGGCCGGCAATTCCCATCGCCATGAGGTACGTTTCCAGCCACATGGAGGGGTCGTACGAGGGGTCGTACTTATCGATCTCCTTCGGCGCCTTGAAGTTCGTCGGGTATTTTTCGCCTCGGATCATCGGTCCAAAGCACTGGGGTCCGACTCGGCTGAGCGACGCTCTCGGCTCGCCGTCGCGGCGATTGGTGAGGGTATGCCTCAGGTCATTAGGATGGCGTGCACGCCAACTCTGGTTGTTGATGATGTGGGTTCGCGCGTCGACTGTCTCCCCGTTGGCAGCGACAAAGTTGTTTGTCGGTCGCGGGTCGTTGGTGGATAGTGTCGCGTGTGCGGGTCGGTGTTGGAGCTGCAGGGGCTCGGGTGGCGGGCAGTTGAGGGTGTTTGCCACCATTGGGCGGCCGCTCGAGGCCCCCCTGCTGCCTGACAAACACGAGTACATGCGACCCTGTGAGTCGGCTCCCGTGTTTTGTTGCTCGACGGCCTTGGCGAGTAGAGCCTTGGCATACTGGATCTGCAGGGCGCCTTCCCCGGTAATGTTGATGTTGTCGACCACGGCTCGGCTCGCGACAACGTTGTCCATCACGGTGGAGAACAGCGAGAGGCCGTTCGCGTCACGCTCCCGCGAGGAGACCAGGATTCTTGCCTAGTCCAGGGGGGGCGCGACCGGGTGGTGGTGGGGGAGCGTCGTTGGATGTCGCGCCTGGTGGTGGCCGGGAGCTCCCTCCTGGCGGCGCGTTCTCATAGATCACGCGATCGGCCATGTGGGCCAGGTGATCTTATCGTCGAAGTTCAGGGCGCGGCCCTGAATGGTGGGGTTCAGGCGCGACCTGATGCGGAGTTGGTGGTAGCTCAAAAGTTCCTGCGCCGTCACCTGCTCGAGGCAAAAAAATTCACGCTCGTCTTGTTCCTTGCGGACTGCCTCCTCCAATCATAGGCGGAGTTATTCGACCTCCGTCGTTGTCACGGTCGGCGGGATCGGCGTGGAGAAGGGGTCTGGCAGGGCGTCCGCGCCACTCGCCATGTAGGTCGCGACGTTGCGACCGGATCCGACGTGGAAGTCGCCGGAGTTCTCCGACCCGGAGTCGAAGTCGAAGATCCCAAGGACGGAGGGGTCCTTGAAGTCTCCCATGTTGGAGACCTGGGTGATGGAGCCCGCGGATGACGCGGTGACGATGGATCCGATGACTGATGCCGGGTCGCCGAGTCGGCGTCGTCGTTGAGGGCCGCGTCGTCTGTGCCCACGGTGGTTTCGGCCACGTTGATGTTGGCCGAGTCGTACTCGGAGGCGAGGCGGTGGATGGTGCGGACCTGACTCTCGGAGAGCCGATCGCGTGGTGGCAACTCACGGATGCGAGCCGAGTCCTCCGAGACGATGACGTCGGTGAAGCCGACGAAGAGGCTGATCGTGCCGACCGGCATGATCACACTATGTGTGACGGGGCGTGCCGCCGGGACGTAGCTGCTCGGCAAGATCTGGAGGATCCCGCCGATCGCAATCATGCGGCCGGTGGCAATCGTCTCGTTGATGGGAAGATTGGATCTCGCCGCAGAACAGCGGCCTGACCGGCCAAGCCCCATGGTGGGCGCCACTGTCGTGGGAGTGGCCACGGGAGATGCTGCAATCGGCAGCGAGTAGTAGAACGAAGGGCAAGGGCGGCCAGCCATCTGCGGTGCGAGATGAGGGCGGAGACACAAGGGTTTACCCAGGTTCGGCCCCGCAAAGGGTAAAGACCTACTCCTGCTAGATTGTATTATGGAGAGAGTACAAGGGCGATCTCGACGACTAGGCGACGAGTCGCTGGGGTGTATGATGAACATGTCCTCTATGCGTACCCTAGGAAGGTTTATATAGGCTCACCTCGCTAGGGTTTACAAATCTACAACCGAATTAGTTAAGGATTCGGAGGATTCTTGACCTAATCCGACTAGGCCTAGCTACGCTTCTGGGTCTCTAGCTTCCAGTCAACTGGGTCCTTGTTAAGTCTCAATCCAAGTCATTCCGCAGGCCCACTCAGCAGCTAGGGCCAGGGAAGCGCCCTGGGTATACCCCCTTCGGCATATCCCCATCATGAAATCCCTGCTCCCTCTGCGAAGGGCCTTTATTTTACTTCTTAGTTGAGTCAGTGAACCTATTGCTTTCTATCTCCAGCAAGCATTTGAGTTATTGTGTTTTAATCATTCATATGATGATTTATTCAATCATGTTTCTTATCTTCCTTGTTTTCACATTGTTCTTATCTGAATGAGTATTATTTTGAAAACCATCATTTTGAAAAGCCTTTTATGTTTGATAAAAAAGGACTCCTGTTATAAACTTCTTTACAAAGTCCTTGCTTGAAAAATTATGATTTGTCAACTGTTCTCTGACCAAGAACAAAGTTTGCCATTACCAATTATGATTTGTATTTATGCATTGATGACCCACAAGTATAGGGGATCGCAATAGTCTTTACGGGTAGTATTACCCAATTTATTGATTCGACACAAGGGGATCCAAAGAATACTTGCAAGCCTTAACAACTGAGTTGTTAGTTCAGCTGCACCTGGAAATAGTTCTTGCTCACAGAAGTTTATCAGTAGCAACAGTTTGTAGTAACAACAGCAATAGTGAAACAGGAGCAATAGTAACAGTAACGGTAGCAGTAGGATTCGAGTGTGGTAGGCATAGGGATGGATGGACGGGCGTTGCATGGACGAGTCTAAACATCTAACTTCAAGATCTAGGGCATTGCAGATAAATAATAACAAGCATCCAATTACTAAACAATCCTAGGCATGTGCTCCAAATATAGCCATACGTGCTCGCAATGAGAACTTGCACAACATCTTCTGTCCAGCCAGCTCGTGCCATAGGGAACTACTGGCAATTAAGGTGCTCCTTTTAATAGAGCACCGGAGCAAAGCATTAACACTGAGTGAACACATGTGATCCTCACACCACATCCATCCCCTCCGGTTGTCCCAATTATTGTCACTTTGGGGCCTTTGGATCCGGACAATGATATGTGTACACAAATTGCAGATAAGATCACAAACAATACTAACATAATGATTCAATAATAAGTTCAGATCTAAGATCATGGCACTCGGGCCCTAGTGACAGGCATTAAGCACAACAAGTTGCAACAAAGTCAAATAGCACAAGGGAAACTAGGCACTATTCCCTAACAATCTTATTCGATTACATGATAGAACTCATCCAATCCCTACCATCCCCAAGTCTACAGCGGGGTATTAATCCCTCATGGATGAGGGAAACATCGGTGGTTGATGGAGACTGATGGCGCGCAGTACTTGTCGTGGGACGCTTCGTTGGAAACCCCAAGAGCAAGGTATGAAGTAGCACAGCAGCAAGTTTCCCACCGTAAGAAACTGAGGTTATCGAACCAGTAGGAGGAAGGAAACGTCACACAGGTGTTGCTAGCAACGCGGATACCTACACAACACAAACTCAAGACTTTGCCCCAACGAATCAGTGAGGTTGTCAAGCTCACCAGTTTGCTATAACAAAGGATTAACATATGGTGTGGAAGGTAAAGGTTTGCATCAAGTAAACAAGTAACAGTGGAAGATGTATCAATGATAAATATTGGACCAGGGTCCATAGTTCACTAGAGGTGCTCTCCTTATATAAACAACATGGCATGAAGGGTAAACAAATTACAGTGGGGCAATTGACAGGAACTGAGAAAGGCATAACAATGCAATTACTAGTCAGAAAGATCCTATGAGGTTGATTGGGCAATACAACAAGATACATAGACCGAAGAGATTATTGTCACTTTCCTTGGAAACTAGAGGCATGTACCCACTATCGAGCATAAATACCCCCTCTTGGAGTCAATAGCAACTACTTGGCCAAGATAGCTACTAAAAACGGAGAGCATGCAAGATCACAAACAACACAGACATGATAGAATCATAAATACAAAACCATTAATCAAACCAACATAATTATCTCAATATCCATCGGATCCCCGCAAACGCAACATGCATGATTACAAATAGATTAGATCTTGATCATGAACGGAGCTCACGAGATCTATACATGAAAGCACAAAGGAGGAGATACAACCATCTACCTACTACATGGACCTATAGTCCAAGGTGGAACTACTCACACATCATACCGGAGAGAAGGCCTCCGGGATGATCTCCCCTCCGGCAGGGTGCCGGGAAAACTTCAGATCCCCCCTAATCTAGGGATGATGGTGGCAGCGGCTACAAATGGTTTCGTGGATTTCTCATCGGGTCCCTAGGTTTTCTGCATCAGGGGATTCTTATAGGCGAAGGGGGAAACCGAGGTGGCGGCCAGGGCCACCAAACCCTAGCCAAGCGCGGGCCCACCTGTGGCTGCGCCTGGGGGGTTTGGCCCCTCTGGACGGCCCCTCCGGCTCTCCTCTGGACTTATTGTTCCCCACGGAAAGTAATTGAATTTGTCCTTTGTCCCGTCCAATTCCGATAATATTTCTTTACTAACTTTTCTGAAACCAAAAACAGCAGAAAATAGGCATCTGGCACTGTTGCAACTTGTTAGTAGGTTAGTACCAGAAAACATGTAAAAATCACCTCAAAGTGTGGACAAGTAAAGCAAAGTATATACTAAACAAGCATGGAGCATCAAAAATTATAGATATGTTTCCAACGTATCAACATCCCCAAGATTAACTCTTGTTCATCCTCGAGTACGTAAGTGATAAACAGAATAATTTTTGAGGTGACATGCACCCTCACAATAAAGATCAAACCATTTGCAAGCATTGAAAGCTGGGATCAAAGAACTCTAAACATGTGCATGAAATATGGAGTTCTAGCAGTAGGACATAGTAACTATGCATGTAACATGACAAGCTACAAACAAAGATCATGAATAACATGTATTAAAAAACGTTTGTTTGTTTCACATACAGAAAAACATAGCATAGTGGAAGTTATCTTGTCCCTCATAGAGTAGCAATATGTAACATCCCTAAAATCATGATTTCAAAGATTGCATATCATTCATGCATGCATATAGATTTGAGAATCAATTTCAAACTCATTTCAAGAAAACAGAAGCACATAGTGCTATCATTTTATGTGAGCAAACTTAACTCAAATGGCTATCCCCATTTGAGAGTTTGAATGTTTTAAACCTAGATTGTTTGTCTCCCTTGTTGATTGGATTGAGTGTGGAATTTGAACCAAGCTTTACAAAATGGAAATGGTTTCAAAAACCATTTTTCAAACATTTGCAAATCAAGTGCAAAGTCCCTGTTATTTTGTTTCTCCAAAAATGACCAAGCCTTTACAAAGTAACCACATGGTTTTATGCCTAGATTTGAGACTGTTGCACACTGCAAAAACCCCAGAAAGATTTGAATTCAAAAAGAGTTTGAATTCATTTGAAAACCATTCCTGAAAATCAAAACAGAAAAAGAAAAGGAATAAAGAAAGGAAAAGGGCCAGGCGCTCCTATTCTAGCCCAGCAGCAGAACCGGCCCAGCTAGCCCACCCGGCCTTCCTCCCTCTCTATCTCTCTCTCTCTCTCTCTCTCTCTCTCTCTCTCTCTCGCACGCGCAAAAGCACCCACGCGGTCGCTGACACCCAGACCCCACTTTCTCTCTGCGTGTTTTGCTGACGAGCGGGCCCCGTCCACGTCATCGTCTTCTTCCCCAAATTCCGCGCACGAACTCCGCCGCTGCCCGTTGCTGCCTTGATTCCGCGAGGTAAATGGCATTGATTCCCTGGGCGTTTCTTGTCGAGCCTCTGGCTATATAATCCCCACTCTCTCGCGACCATTTCCCCTCAACCAATTCCTCCTTCACGCCACCAGGCTGCCCACAACTCGCTCGACGCCTTGCTGTTCCGGCGATCGCGCCAATTCCGTGAGCTCCATGTTCCCTCGCGACTCATGCTATCACGCCAAGAACTTCTTGCGCATCCATCGACACGCCTTGTTTTCTCTCGCATGATCAGAGCCTCGATTGCGACTTCAACCGAAAGGCCGCCGCACGAACTCCGCGACATCTCCCGTAAGTACCAGCCGCCTTGCCCTCTGTTCGATCTGATTAGGATCCCCATCGTCTTGCGCATCTGACCGTACCTTCCTTTTGACTTAGCGCGACGCAGAACCTCGCCAACATCGACGACAGCCGCACCCGACGCGTTCGCGAACTCCGGCGAGGAATCTCCGACGACCTCGTGCGCCCCTTCCCAAGGCATCACCACCTTGAGCTTTAGCACACCGCTGCGGTTCTGGTAAGCTTCTTCCCTCACTCCCGCGCGACCTAGAACGCCAGTCTTTGCCCGACAGACGCCAAGTCGCCATTAGCGCCGCTCGGTTTTGGTTAGATGAATTGTAGCCGTCAGATCCAGATCCAGCGCGTAGGATTAGTCCACTTATCGAACCGTTATGTTTCGATCTGAACCGTGCATCGCCACTTAGATCCTACGGCTCGCGTGCGTGATCCGGTGTGAAGCGGTACGCGCCAGTAAAATTAAGACACGTGGCTAGGGTTAGAGTCTAAAACAGGATTTAAAACAGATTTGGATTCAAATTTGATTAGGCTATAACTTTTGAATCCCACGTTAGATTTTTGCAAATTTTATACCGTTGGAATCAGGGAGACAAGCCCTTTCTGTTTATGCAATGTGTTTAAAGTTTAGGTTCTGTTAAAATGACTTTTTATGCAGAAACTTGTTTAGGACTATTTTGAGTATAGAATTTGTTTAGTAATTTGTTTTAGTGCTAAATAAGTTTGGTTTAGCAAATTTTGACTTGGTTATGATTCAGTATCATGCACTTGCTTGGTTGGGTTTTAAAATCATCACTTAGCATTTTTTGCATGCATGCATATATTTATGTTTGTATATGAATTGTGTGTAAAATTTGTGCTACCATTTTTGTGTAGACTTTGGTGCTAGTGACTGTGATTGTGAAGAGTGCTACTCTCCCCAATACCAAGGCAAGTGGTACTTCATGAATATTTCCATCCCTATATTTCATACAAGCATTAGAATTATTTTTGCTAAGTCTTGCATGTGTTACTATTTTTGCCAAATGCCATGTTGGGAAATCCTAAGTAGTTGTAGAATTACTAGGAAATTCCTAAGTTAAGTTACTATGCCATGCTTAGCCTAGCTAGTAGCAAACAAGGGTGGTAAAGTATATACATGCTATGATGAAAATATTTCTAAGTCTTTGGACTTATGTTTTTCTTAATAAAACAACTAAGTTAATGAATCACCTGGGTGGAATGGGACTTGATTGGTGGTTTTTGGTTGAGTGGTTACACAAGGCCCATGGATATGGTTTACCTTGTGTATCTCACTTGTGGTATGCCACCCAGGAACAAAGGGATTTTAGAGGCCAAGTGTTGAGAAGCTTATAGTGCAGCCACTTGGCAATATGGGATCTGCCTGGATCACATAGGTTGCTAGAACTTAGTCATTTGGACAGTTGGTGGTAGTGGGATGATAGGTTGGAACGCGTCCATTTGGCTAAGGGAAGGCTTCTGAAAGGTCCTGTCTTGGGAAACCAAGTCTGGTGGGGAAAGTGCACAACCTCTGCAGATGGAAAAATCTAAGTACTTAGCCAAGTCCATGGCAATGGACAACTTGAGCATCAAGACATGGAAGCTATCAAGAATCTCATCACTCCAACTTCTAAGTAAAAACTTGTGGGTGAACAAGGGTGAAGGACCCCAATGTCTATTGGTGGTTTCTTGGGAAAAGTTTTGACAAAGAAAAACTTAGAGTTTTTCAACTAATAGGAAAAACCTATTTTTGAGCAAAGCAAGCCAAACTACACTTAGCCAAAATGCATATAGTAATATAGTCCACTTAAAATTTACTAAGGTATCACTTGCCAATACTATTCCAAAGTATTGACCCACTGGGGCTGTAACTTGTGATGTTGCAGGTTACTCCGATGATGATTAGGTGTCATGAGTCTACACTCAACATGCTTGCCTGTGGCACATGAAGATGAAGACTTATGTTTATTTACTTATTCCAAACTCTTGTATTAGGCCTGTGGCCTTGAGTTGTAAAAGACTATGTTTTATCTCTGGAATGGATGTAATAAATGACCTTTGTATCTGTGTACTTCATCTTAAACTGTGGATGCTAGCAATGATCCAGGGACTAGCATTGCAATCACAGGGATCCTTTTCCTTTACAAAGGAGGGATCTTACAGATGGTATCAGAGCAACCTTTGTGTTGCTGTAGGATTATGACCCTAGGATTGGAAACCACTAAGGAAAAATTTCAACTACTTCTACACTTGTCTATTCTTCTCGTAAACTTTTCTAATCTTCTCATTCTCATCTCTATTTGTAGATGAACTCCATCAACGAAGCCGTAAGGAAAGGACCACTCATGACCATGACCTTGGAGTGTGAGACTGAGTTCCCCAAAATTCTCAAGGACCTCATGGTGGCAATGGAAATACATGGTGAAGCTGTGTACAAAGGCTTTCCAGTGATGGATGAAGGAGTTGAGTACTGGTGGGTGCAACTTCACTTGTACAAAAACAAGGAAGACAACCACAAAGAAAAAGGATTCTGCATGTACACCAACACTGTGGTGCACACCACATTCTTTGAGTCAGCAAGAGAAGCAGCTTGGAGGACTATCAAAGAACTTAGTGCTAGAGTCAAGTGCAGAATGCTCAACCTCCAAAAAGACTTGATGAAAGAGAAGGAACATACCCAAGAGTTGGAAGCTACCAACCAAACCTTAAGAGGAGATATTATAGACTTAGTGATGGAGTCATGTGAGCAAGATAGGCTGATTGCTTCTAGGAACATTGTGTTAGCCAACAGATCCAGTGAGATAGGATTGTAAACGTATTTCGTTAGTTGGACCACCACCTATCACCTTATTTTCCAAAATATTACCTTAAGACATGATTGGACTTGGTTGATGTAATGAATTCATGTATGCATGACTTGTGTGATTTGCTTTCCAAGGATATGTATGTGATGTTTGTCCTTGTTTTATCTTGAATTGTGTTGTTCTAACTTTTCTATCTTATAAATAGATGCCTATTACCATCAGCACTGTTGAGGAGTTCCAGGTTACCCGCTTTGGTCCTCGTATCGTTGAGCTTACCACTTTGCTCAATCTCCCTCTTCCCACCATCATGGTGCATCCACTCACCAAGTTCGAGAGGAAGGATCTCTGGGGCTTCAAGGTGAACCAGCCCGGACGCCAGACAGAGCCTACTACGGAGGCCATCGTCTTCAAGCTTATGCACAATGACAGGGAGAGAGGCATGGAGGTAGTTATGCAGGACCTGATAGGACGTCTGCTAGGATGACACTCCCGACAGGTTAGAGGCACCCATTTCCACATCTTCGGAAGACGTGATGAGGACGGAGAGTCCATCGACTTCGAGGACGACTCGAGGGACGCAGCAGAGCCGATACGTCTATATCTCCAGGACTTAGAGTCTCTCATTAGGCACGTGGACACGGACATGACCAATGTCATGCTCAGTAATGACGAGCTCCAGGTGCAGCTTCGCGAGAAGGACAAGCTCTTCGCACAGCAGGACGAGATAGTCAAGGAAATGGAGGCGAAGTTCGAGACCCAGGACAGGAAGTTCAAGAGTCAGGAGAAGCGTGTCTAGGATAGGAACAAGAAGATCCGGGATATGAATTGAAGAACTGCAGTCCAAGGACTTTGAGCTAGAGCAGCAGCAGACGGTGATAGAGAGGCTTCGTTCCCAGAAGAGGGCTCTCAAGGCCAAGATAGAGTCCTTGACCACTACTATTGAGGAGAACAAGACCGCGATGGAGAACGCAGGTCTTACCTTTGTCGAGGAGGAGATTGATGCTGATGAGTAGACTTGACTACTCGTTTATCTTTTATTACCGTACTTGTTATTTGAGAACTTGTTATTGGACCATCCGACATGTGGATGGCTTGCCACTTGTGTGTTTTACTTTATGAACTTGTTATCTTGTTGTTGAACTTTTATCTTCTGCTGCATGCTTGTGTTTGCTTATGTGATGTAATGTGCATGAAAGCATCTATGGGTATCTCATTCTTATCTCTAATTGAATAAATCACAGATGCCACCCCGTCGTGCAAACCCCAACCCCAACAACAACAACAACAACATCACTCCAGAAATGCAGCAAATGATGACTGCTCAAACACAGCTAATGCAGATGATGACAACATTCATCCAGAACCAGAATAATAACAACAACAACAACCCCAATAACAACAACAATAACAACAACAACAACAACAACAACAACCCTCCGGGCTTTGATATGCTTACCAGATTTCTGAGATTGAGGCCAGCTAAGTTCTCAGGGACGACTGATCCCATGGTGGACAACGATTGGCTACGTTCTGTAAACAAGGACTTAGTAACCGTGGGCTGCACGGATGCTGAAAATGTCAGATTTGCAGCACATCTGCTGGAAGGGCCAGCCGCCACTTGGTGGGACAACTTCCAAATCACCACTCCTATAGATGAGGTGACTTGGGCTATCTTTGAGGATGGCTTTCGCACTGCTCATATCTCATCAGGAATAATGAGCCTGAAAAAGAAAGAGTTCCACAATCTGAAGCAGCGCCACCGCAGTGTGGCTAAATACATTGAAGAGTTCAACAATCTGGCGCGTTATGCACCAGATGAAGTTGACATAGATGCCAAAAGAAAGGAAAAATTTCTGGAAGGCTTTAATGATGAGCTGAATCTACAGCTGGCTGTGGCATATGTTCCCACTTATCAGTCGCTCTGTGACAAGGCTGCTATATTGGAGAACAAAATGAAGCAAGTCGAGAGTAGAAAGAGAAAGCACTCTGACAAGCACAGCTCGGGATCGTCTCACAAACGATCTCACTATGATGACAGTGGAAGCTCAGGATCCCACAAGCATGGGAAATTCAACAAGCACCACAACCACAACCGTCATGACAACAAGCATCACCGCAGTCATGACAATGACAAGTACAAGAGCCACAAGTGTGGACATAAGAGCCACCACAGTGGTAATGGAAGTGGAAGTGGAAGTCAGCCTGCTAAGAGGGACATCAGTCAGGTTGAATGCTTCAAATGCAAGAAGATGGGGCATTACGCAAATGAGTGCCCTGAAAAGAAAGTTGAAGGACCTGTCAAGCCCAATCCTTTCCAGAAAGGACAGGTGAACCACATCAATGTGGAGGAGGTCTATGAGGAACCTGATGCTGTTGCTGGTAAGTTCAGACTCAATTCCATTCCAGCATTTGTACTCTTTGATACTGGTGCATCTCATTCATTCATATCAAGAGCATTTGTTGAAAGAAATGAACTACCGGTAGAAACTATTGGGTGTCCTATAAAAGTAAGTTCTCCTGGTGGAGAAATGATAGTGAATTCAGGATGTCATGACCTAGTCATAGAATTTGGGAAGTATAAGCTCTCCGTTAACTTGATAATTCTAAACTCCCATGGATTGGATGTCATATTGGGAATGGACTGGATGACTAAGTACAAAGGAGTGATAGATTGTGCCAACCATACTGTTTCACTCACAACTCCAGAAAATAAAAGGATCAGATTCAAGACCAGCTTTGAAGCAAAAAGGAGTATGCTAAATTCTCTTAAGGGGGTTAGCATGGACAGTGTGCCAATTATGAGTGAGTATCCGGATGTATTTCCGGAAGAATTGCCAGGAATGCCACCGGATAGAGATGTGGAATTTCTGATAGATTTGGTACCAGGTTCTGGACCAATAGCAAAGAGACCATATAAAATGTCAGTTGATGAACTGAAAGATCTCAAGAAACAACTAGGAGAACAGTTGCAGAAAGGATTTATTCAACCAAGTTCTTCATCTTGGGGAGCCCCAGTTTTGTTCATAGAGAAGAAAGATAGAAGCCAAAGGTTATGCATAGATTACCGTTCACTCAACGAGGTAACTATCAAGAACAAATATCCTTTGCCTAGAATCAATGACTTGTTTGATCAGCTAGAAGGAGCATGTGTGTTCTCAAAGATTGATCTCCGGTCAGGCTATTTTCAACTCAAGATAAGAGAACAAGACATACCTAAAACAACATTCACTACAAGGTATGGATTGTATGAGTATACCGTAATGCCTTTTGGCTTGACAAATGCTCCAGCATACTTCATGAATATGATGAACAAAGTGTTCATGGAATTCCTTGACAAATTTGTTGTCGTTTTCATCGATGACATCTTAGTCTACTCCAAGAGCAAGGAAGAACATGAAGGACACTTGCGTTTGATACTTGAGAAATTAAGAGAGCATAAACTTTATGCCAAATTCATCAAGTGTGAGTTCTGGTTAGAGGAAGTTGGTTTTCTTGGTCATGTTATGACAAAGGATGGTGTAGCAGTTGATCCTGCTAAGGTTTTAGCTGTGACGGAATGGGAATCTCCCAAGTCCGTGAAAGAAGTTTGTAGTTTCCTTGGCTTAGCAGGTTACTACAGAAGGTTCATTGAAAATTTCTCAAAGGTTGCTAAGCCTATGACTGAATTGTTAAAGAAAGACAAGAAGTTTGCTTGGTCTGAAGGTTGTGAAGTCAGCTTTCAGGAGTTGAAGAAGAGACTTGTGACAGCACCAGTTCTATGTCTGCCAGACTTGGAAAAGGATTTCCAAGTATATTGTGATGCATCTCATCAAGGTTTGGGTGCAGTACTTATGCAAGACGGTAAAGTTGTGGCTTATGCCTCGAGACAACTCAAAACTCATGAAGTAAACTATCCTACTCATGATTTAGAGTTAGCCTCAGTCGTCCATGCACTCAAAACATGGAGACATTACCTTTTGGGAAAGCGTTGTGAAGTGTTCACGGATCACAAAAGTTTGAAGTATATATTCACCCAAAAGGAAATCAATATGAGACAAAGAAGATGGTTAGAGCTTATCAAGGACTATGACTTAAGTTTGCAATACCACCCCGGTAAAGCAAATGTTGTAGCAGATGCTCTAAGTCGTAAGGTATTTGTGAATGGCCTTACCAAAGGAGAATTGCCAGATGATTTGTGTACCCAATTCAGAAAACTCAGATTGGAGATTGTGCCCGAAGGACATCTCATGTCTTTGAATGTTCAACCCACTTTGTTGGACAAGATCCGAGAAGCTCAGAAGACTGATAAGGAAATTGAAGAGATTAAGGAAAAGATTGGCCAAGGGAAAGCTAAAAATTTCCACAAAGACAAACAGGGTACTTTATGGCATGGGAAACGTATCTGTGTTCCACAAGATCCGGAGTTGCGGAAACTGATTTTGCAGGAAGCACACAACTCTCCATATTCTATCCACCCGGGTAACACCAAAATGTACATGGACATGAAAGAAAGATTTTGGTGGAATAATCTTAAGAGGGACATCGCCGAACATATTGCTTTGTGTGATGTGTGTAGCAGAGTAAAAGCGGAGCATCAAAAACCAGCAGGTTTGCTTCAACCACTACCTATTCCTGATTGGAAGTGGGACAAGATTGGTATGGATTTCATTACCGGATTACCAAGGACCAGGTCAGGATATGATTCCATATGGGTAGTAGTGGATCGCCTAACTAAAGTGGATCATTTCATACCCGTGAAGACAACTTATACAAGTGCCAAGTTAGCCAAAATCTACATGAGTAGAATTGTATGTCTACATGGTGTGCCCAAGAGTATTGTGTCAGATAGGGGAACTCAATTCACTTCCCATTTTTGGAGACAGCTACATGAATCATTGGGAACGAGGTTGGAATTCAGTACTGCTTTTCATCCTCAAACTGATGGACAAACAGAAAGAACTAATCAGATTCTTGGAGACATGTTGAGGGCATGTGCCCTAGACTATGGAGCAAGTTGGGATGAAAGTCTGCCTTACGCAGAATTTTCTTATAACAACAGCTATCAAGCCAGCATTGAGATGGCACCGTTTGAGTTTCTCTATGGAAGAAAGTGTACCACCCCATTATTATGGAATGGTGTGGGAGAAAGAAGTTTATTCGGACCAGATCTTATCAAAGAAGCCGAAGAGAAGGTCAAATTGGTTAAGGACAGGTTGAAGATAGCACAATCCCGACAGAAAAGCTACGCAGATCCTAAGCGTAGAGAAGTCACCTACGAAGTTGGTGATAGAGCTTATCTTAGAGTATCACCACTTCGTGGAGTGAAAAGATTCGGAGTCAAAGGAAAATTGGCACCAAGATATATTGGGCCATTCAAGATTTTGAGTCGCAAAGGAGAAGTTGCCTATGAAATAGAACTACCAGAATCTCTATCAGCTGTCCATAATGTGTTTCATGTGAGTCAGCTTAAGAAATGTCACCCAGAAATGGAAGAAACTTCTTTGAAGGATACTATACCCTTGGAGGAGGTTCAACTAGAAAGTGATCTCACTTATGAAGAGAAACCTATCAAGATTCTTAACACTGCAGAAAGAGTCACAAGGACAAAGACTATCAAGTTTTGCAAAGTGCAGTGGAATCATCATGCCGAAGAGGAAGCAACATGGGAAAGAGAAGAAGATCTTCGGAAAGACCACCCTCACCTATTTGCTAGCCAATCCGAATCTCGAGGGCGAGATTCACCTTAAGGGGGTTAGATTTGTAACATCCCTAAATTCATGATTTCAAAGATTGCATATCATTCATGCATGCATATAGATTTGAGAATCAATTTCAAACTCATTTCAAGAAAACAGAAGCACATAGTGCTATAATTTTATGTGAGCAAACTTAAATCAAATGGCGATCCCCATTTGAGAGTTTGAATGTTTTAAACCTAGATTGTTTGTCTCCCTTGTTGATTGGATTGAGTGTGGAATTTGAACCAAGCTTTACAAAATGGAAATGGTTTCAAAAACCATTTTTCAAACATTTGCAAATCAAGTGCAAAGTCCCTGTTATTTTGTTTCTCCAAAAATGACCAAGCCTTTACAAAGTAACCACATGGTTTTATGCCTAGATTTGAGACTGTTGCACACTGCAAAACCCCCAGAAAGATTTGAATTCACAAAGAGTTTGAATTCATTTGAAAACCATTCCTGAAAATCAAAACAGAAAAAGAAAAGGAATAAAGAAAGGAAAAGGGCCAGGCGCTCCTATTCTAGCCCAGTAGCAGAACCGGCCCAGCTAGCCCACCCGGCCTCCCTCTCTCTCTCTCTCGCACACGCAAACGCTGTGATCGCGACACCCAGACCCCACTTTCTCTCTCTGCGTGTTTCGCTAACGAAGGCCCCTCACGCCATCGCCGTCTTCTTCCCCAAATTCGCCACGAACTCCGCCTGCTGTTCTTTGATTCCGCGAGGTAAATGGCATTGATTCCAGGAGTTTCTTGTAGAGCCTCGGCTATATAATCCCCACTCTCGCGACCATTTCCCTCAACCAATTTCCTCCTTCACGCCACCAGGCTGCCCACAACTTCGCCGACGCCACCGCTGTTCCGACGGCAAGCGCCCGATTCTGGTGAGCTCCGTGTTCCCCTCTGCCCCTGACTCATGCTATCACGCTCAGCAACTTCTTGCGCATCCACTGACACGCCTTGTTTTCTCTCGCATGATCTGTAGCCTCGACTGCGACTTCAACCGAGCGTCGCCGCTCTCTGCACGAACTCCGGTGACCTCTCCCCGTAAGTACCAGCCGCCCCTTGCCCTCTGTCTGATACGATTAGGATCCCCATCGTCTTGCGCATCTGACCGTACCTTCCTATTGACTTAGCGCGACACAGAACCTCGCCAACATCGACGACAGCCGCACCCGACGCGTTCGCGAACTCCGGCGAGGAATCTCCGACGACCTCGTGCGCCCCTTCCCAAGCCATCACCACCTTGAGCTTCAGCACACCGCTGCGGTTCTGGTAAGCTTCTTCCCTCACTCCTTGCGACCTAGAATGCCCGCCACGACAGACGCGCCGCATGTCGCGCCGTCGCTAGCGCCGCTCGGTTTTGGTTAGATGAATTGTAGCCGTCTGATCCAGATCCAGCGCGTAGGATTAGTCCACTTATCGAACCGTTATGTTTCGATCTGAACCGTGCATCGCCACTTAGATCCTACGGCTCGCGTGCGTGATCCGGTGCGAAGCGGTACGCGCCAGTAAAATTAAGACACGTGGCTAGGGTTAGAGTCTAAAATAGGATTTAAAACAGATTTAGATTCAAATTTGATTAGGCTATAACTTTTGAATCCCACGTTAGATTTTTGCAAATTTTATACCGTTGGAATCAGGGAGACAAGCCCTTTCTGTTTATGCAATGTGTTTAAAGTTTAGGTTTAATGTGTTTAAAGTTTAGGTTCTGTTAAAATGACTTTTTATGCAGAAACTTGTTTAGGACTATTTTGAGTATAGAATTTGTTTAGTAATTTGTTTTAGTGCTAAATAAGTTTGGTTTAGCAAATTTTGACTTGGTTATGATTCAGTATCATGCACTTGCTTGGTTGGGTTTTAAAATCATCACTTAGCATTTTTTGCATGCATGCATATATTTATGTTTGTATATGAATTGTGTGTAAAATTTGTGCTACCATTTTTGTGTAGACTTTGGTGCTAGTGACTGTGATTGTGAAGAGTGCTACTCTCCCCAATACCAAGGCAAGTGGTACTTCATGAATATTTCCATCCCTATATTTCATACAAGCATTAGAATTATTTTTGCTAAGTCTTGCATGTGTTACTATTTTTGCCAAATGCCATGTTGGGAAATCCTAAGTAGTTGTAGAATTACTAGGAAATTCCTAAGTTAAGTTACTATGCCATGCTTAGCCTAGCTAGTAGAAAACAAGGGTGGTAAAGTATATACATGCTATGATGAAAATATTTCTAAGTCTTTGGACTTATGTTTTTCTTAATAAAACAACTAAGTTAATGAATCACCTGGGTGGAATGGGACTTGATTGGTGGTTTTTGGTTGAGTGGTTACACAAGGCCTATGGATATGGTTTACCTTGTGTATCTCACTTGTGGTATGCCACCCAGGAACAAAGGGATTTTAGAGGCCAAGTGTTGAGAAGCTTATAGTGCAGCCACTTGGCAATATGGGATCTGCCTGGATCACATAGGTTGCTAGAACTTAGTCATTTGGACAGTTGGTGGTAGTGGGATGATAGGTTGGAACGCGTCCATTTGGCTAAGGGAAGGCTTCTGAAAGGTCCTGCCTTGGGAAACCAAGTCTGGTGGGGAAAGTGCACAACCTCTGTAGATGGAAAAATCTAAGTACTTAGCCAAGTCCATGGCAATGGACAACTTGAGCATCAAGACATGGAAGCTATCAAGAATCTCATCACTCCAACTTCTAAGTAAAAACTTGTGGGTGAACAAGGGTGAAGGACCCCAATGTCTATTGGTGGTTTCTTGGGAAAAGTTTTGATAAAGAAAAACTTAGAGTTTTTCAACTAATAGGAAAAACCTATTTTTGAGCAAAGCAAGCCAAACTACACTTATCCAAAATGCATATAGTAATATAGTCCACTTAAAATTTACTAAGGTATCACTTGCCAATACTATTCCAAAGTATTGACCCACTATGGCTGTAACTTGTGATGTTGCAGATTACTCCGATGATGATTAGGTGTCATGAGTCTACACTCAACATGCTTGCCTGTGGCACATGAAGATGAAGACTTATGTTTATTTACTTATTCCAAACTCTTGTATCAGGCCTGTGGCCTTGAGTTGTAAAAGACTATGTTTTATCTCTGGAATGGATGTAATAAATGACCTTTGTATCTGTGTACTTCATCTTAAACTGTGGATGCTAGCAATGATCCAGGGACTAGCATTGCAATCACAGGGATCCTTTTCGTTTACAAAGGAGGGATCTTACACAATATAATGCATAGGACACTTGCAAAGTTCACAAGGGTGACTAGAAACAAGTAGCAGAAGAACAAGTAATAACACAATATGCATCAATTAATAAGCTTTGGAACACTGCACATAGAATGACAACTATGCTCTCTTAATGGTGCCTAAAGGTAGAAGGTGGAGACTCAATAATGGTGAAAGAAATGCCTTTTTGTAAAGGAAGCAGGGATTACAAGTTTCAAAAAAGAGCTTCCATAAATTATGGTACTTGTTAGCTTTTAGCCCTCATTGCCCCTATCATAAGCGTCTTGAAGTGGTTAAGGTTAAAGTGGCAAAGCTGGAGTATATGCTTGACGAAGTATAAGTTGGCAATCTCAAGTCCCTTGAATACGAGGGCCACACCTCATGCATACTCAACTTTGGGTCCAGGTAAGTTCTTGTCACTATAAGTATTTGCATATCATTGAGAACCGCCAACGGGGTACCCCTTGCACATGGTACAAGAGCTTTCCCATAACCAAAATGACAAGGCAAGCAGACAATGAGCATCTCAGCAATCTTTTTATTTACCATATGCATAGCTTTTCATTGATGATGCTTCATAGATAGCTCACTATGGTGATGCTGCAAGTTTCCACCATGATTAGGCATGGCTTAGGCTAGCGGCCCAGGTGTTTCGCTAACACAGAATACAAACTCCATGGACTTACAAGTTCCCTATTTATTTCACACCGATGACATTCATAGACAAAAGAACATGATATCAACTATGTACAACAAGGTACAAGTGCAATGTTGAAAATGTTCCTCCTGACAGCACGGTTCTGCTAATTCCAACTTATAAGTGCAAGCATATACAACAAAGCTGTCACAATGGTTCAAGTTTATTAGGGGCAAATAATAAAGTGTGTCATCAAGTTAGTGAGGGCTTTAATCACTAAGTTTTCACATAACAAAATAGTTTTTAAATGGAAGATAGTTGAAAACAGGAATATACTTGGAATGGTGTAATACACCATGCATAGGAGTTTATAGTGGACACTTTGGAATAACTCGGTTTCTTGGGAGTTGGAAGCATGAGTAGAACTTACTCATACAAGTGGAGGCTAGCAAAAGACTAGGAGCAACCAACTAAGAGAGCAATAATGGCCAAAATCATGCAGTGAAACAAAGCATACTGATCAAAGCAAAGAGTGGTACTACAAGTCATGGACTAAATGATCATAGATTCTAATGGTGACTTGTCGTAGTCATAACATGGTGTGATCATGTGACAAGTCAACCCAAGAAAAGCATCAAAGGAGAATACCACAATACTATGCTTTTTGCATGCTAAAACAACGCATAATTTCTTCAAGGCACACTAAGCAATCCCAATTGTTTGGAACAAGATAGGCTATAGCAATAATCACTAAGAATAAGGTCAAAACAACACCTAGCATGTCATGCTAAAGTCTAAGTCACAGTCAATGCAAGCTCCTCTTGCACTTCAAGCAAGAACTTACTACTCCTTTCCAACACCAAGCAACTTATTTGCAAAACAACACAGCGAGAATAGGGGTACAAACTTCTTTATTCAAGCAAACTAAACAACCTAAGCAAATCAAACAAAAACTAAGATGCTCCAAGAACAACACAACTGTGCATGAAACAATAAAAACGAAGTGTCTAGACAGACCTGAGCTTTTTATTGATGAAGAAGGGGATGCTTTGGGCATCCCCAAGCTTTGACGCGTGTACCTCTTGTATATTTCTTGGGGTGACACCATGGTGGCATCCCCAAGCTTTATATTTTGTCCATTCTTCATCTCATTGCATCATTCTCTCTCTACACCTGAATTTTTTCCTTCATAAAAAACTCCACACAATCTTCATTAGCAACATTAGCTTATTCAAAAGATATTAGACGACTGGCAAAGCTTTGGAATAGCAAGGCTTTTCACTAAAAACACAAGCTACTGTAGTAACTCCTTCAAAAAGCTCAATTTACCAGAAGAGAACTCAAAAAGGAATCAATAAGAAGCAAATGCAAATAATGGTAGAAATCTATCAAAATAGACCAGAAGGTAGAAACCGTTTTTTCGAACATCTTCTGTTGCTCAAATCAAAAAGTGTTTAACTAACGAAAGTTACCTAACATACTGGGGGATTTATTCATAAATTTTGAGCTCAATCCAAGTTACAGAGCCTCCTCATGAATTTTTGTGGTGGAGGACAGAAATCTGTTTTGGGACAGCAACTCCCCAAATCTTACTTCCCTCTCATTAGAGGTCATTCTTGGCATAAAAAAGCAAACAAAAAGGATAAGGAGAGGTCATTACTGAAGTAAATAACTTCCAAGACTCAAGGAAAATCTTGGGTTATCTCCCAACAAGTACTTTTCTTTAACGCCTTTAAGTTAGGCTTGATAGCTTGAGAAGATGCTCACATAAGAATTATGAGTTGAAGTAAAAGAGAGCATCAAGAATCAAATTCAAAACACATTTGAGTCTAACCCACTTCCTATGCATTGGAATCTTGTGAAGAAACAATTCTTGAAAGCACAAAGCAATAAGCATAGGAATGCAAAACAAGTGCAACTTCAAGATTTTCAACATAAAGAGGGGGAACTTAATATTGTTGAGATACATAAGACCATGTTTCCCTCTCTCATAATAACTTTCAGTAGCATCATGAATAAACTCAACAATATAACCATCACATAAAACATGCTTTTCATGATCTACAAACACATAATTTCTATGAAGCTCAAAAATAGTGGGATTAAAACCTTCACTGATTTTACCCAAAGTAGATACTTCAAAGGAATCCATAGGAACATAACATTCATCCTCCTTTGGTAAGCAAGGGGGACAGTCAAATAATGTAAGGGATAAAGAGTTACTCTCATTATAAGGTTGGCATGGGATCCATTCTTCCTCCTCTTGATCATCACTCTCCTGCTCTTTTTCATCTAATAAGCTTCCAGTTTCAACAATTTCTTCTTACATAGGATCCTGCAAGGCATTAGTCTCTTCCATATATGGAAATCATCTATTAAAATATTCAAGAATATAGCCATTTGCTTCCTTGTAATTATCAAAGCAGAATTTAAGTATCTCATAAACCTCATGTTCATAAGGTGCATCATCTGTATTTTCAAGCAAACTGGCAAGTTCAAATGCACCCTTGAAGGCAATGAATTCTTCAATTTGTTCCACATCATAAAAGTCTTAATTTACTTTAACATAAGAAGATACGGTAACATTATCATTATACTCACACTAAAAAGGTAGGTGTTTATACAGCCTACAACAACAAGCTTTATCAAAGCAATAAGTAACATTATAAGTAGAGCACACGTCTCTAGCAATAGTATTCAACCTATCAATTTGTTCCCATAAGTGTTTCCTTTTTTGTGACAAACGGTGTTCCTTATAATAATACTTTTGTTCTTCCGTGAACCCACCTTGCCAATAATAACTAGTTTCAAAGAAACCATCCATTGATAGAAAGCATGACCAAGTAAGGCAAAGACAGACCAGCAACTAGAGCAGGAACTAATTTTTTGTGTTTTTGAATAAAGCAAGCAAACCAAACTAGACTGATTTTTTTGGGTTTTTTGGAAAGAGGCAAACAAAACCAAGAAAAAGAAACAAAGCAAACTAAAAACAAAGTAAAGAGAAAGGAAGTGAAGGACTCCCCTTGTGAAGACGTCCTTAGTCTCCCCGGCAACGGCGCCAGAATATAGCTTCCTGGACTGCTGTTGACGTGGGGTAACGTGTGTGAGTGCCTTTTACCTTTCCTCCCCGGCAACAGCGCCAGAAAATAGCTTGATGGCGCCTAGTACTTGGCGTGGGACGCTTCGTTGGAAACCCCAAGAGCAAGGTATGAAGTAGCACAGCAGCAAGTTTCCCTCAGTAAGAAACTGAAGTTACCGAACCAGTAGGAGGAAGGAAACATCACATAGGTGTTGCTAGCAACGCGGAGACCTACACAACACAAAATCAAGACTTTGCCCCAACGGATCAGTGAGGTTGTCAAGCTCACCGGTTTTCTATAACAAAGGATTAAACATATGGTGTGGAAGGTAGAGGTTTGCAGCAATTAAACAAATAACAGTGGAAGATGTATCAATGATAAAGATTGGACTAGGGTCCATAGTTCAATGATAAACAACATGGCATGAAGGGTAAAAAATTACAGCGGGGCAATTGACAGGAACTAAGAAAGGCATAACAATGCAATTACTAGTCAGAAAGATCCTATGAGGTTGATTGGGAAATACAACAAGATAGATAGACCGCCATCCAACTGCATCTATGACCAGAAGTCCACCTTTAGGTTATCATCCGAAGCCCCTCCAGTATTAAGTTGAAAACAACAGACAACTGCTTTAAGCAAAGTGTGTAAGGTAAACAACCCACATGTTTCATGAACAAGAGACCGTTGTTTTCTCCCTAGTAGCAACAGCACATCTACAACCGAAGAGATTATTGTCACTTCCCTTGGAAACTAGAGGCATGAACCCACTATCAAGCATAAATACCCCCACTTGGAGTCACTAGCAACTACTTGTCCAAGATAGCTACTAACAACGGAGAGCATGCAAGATCACAAACAACACAGACATGATAGAATCATAAAGATTAAACCATTAATCAAACTAAAATAATAATCTCAATATCCATCGGATCTCCGCAAACACAACATTCATGATTACAAATAGATTAGATCTTAATCATGAATGGAGCTCACGAGATCTATACATGAAAACACAAAGGAGGAGATACAACCATCTAGCTACTACATGGACCCATAGTCCAAGGTGGAACTACTCACGCATCATACCGGATAAAAGGCCTCCGAGATGATCTCCCCTCCGGCGGGGTGCCGTGAAGAACTTCAGATCCCCCCGATCTAGGGACGATGGTGGCAGTGGCTACATACGGTTTCGTGGATATTTGATCAGGTACTTAGGGTTTCTGCATCGAGGGCTTCTTATAGGCGAAGAGGGAGACCGAGGCGGCGGCCAGGGCCACCAAACCCTAGCCAGGCGTGGGCCCACCTATGGCCACGCCTGGGGGGTTTGGCCCCTCCGGCTCTCCTCTGTCCTTTGTCCCGTCCAATTCCGAGAATATTTCTTTACTAACTTTTCTGAAACCAAAAACAGCAGAAAATAGGCATCTGGCACTGTTGCAACTTGTTTGGTTAGTACCAGAAAACATGTAAAAGCACCTCAAAGTGTGGACAAGTGAAGCAAAGTAGATATTAAACAAGCATGGAGCATCAAAAACTATATGAGAGATGCGTTGGTGATGACGATGGCGATGATCCTCTCCAAATTCCCCGTCCCGGCGGGGTGCCAGAATGGAGTTTCTAGATCCGAATCTTGGTTTCTGGTGGCGTTGGCGAAGCGGAACTCTTTCTGGAAAGCTATCGAACCCCCCTCGGTTTTTAGGTCGAAAGGAAACTTATAGGCGCAGAGGGAGGCCGAGGGGCTGCCCGGGGTGGCCACACCCCTCCCAGGCGCGGGGTCAGGTGGTCCTGCACCTGGGTGGGTCTGGGCCCCCCAGGTCCCCTCTCTGTCTCCCCTTCTAGCTCCGTGGATCTTCTGGTAAAAATTAGTTTTTGACATATTTTCCGGGATTTTTCCTGATAGTTAATTTTCTGCAGAAAAACAAGACACCAAGGTAATTCTGCTGAAAACAGCGTCAGTCCGTGTTAGTTGTATCCAAATCACACAAGTTTAGAGAAGAAACAATAGCAAAGTGTTCGAGAAAGTAGATACATTTTGGACGTATCATGCATCTTTATTGTGAATCCCATACTCGTTGCAAGTTAAGTTATATAATGGTGAGTTGCTTTCATTTATGAGTTGTGTATTGGTGAATTTGATGCTTCTTGTCTGTATTCTTTTTATTGACGCTTAACTCCATAAACCTGTGGGCATGTTTATTGAGCTCGGTTTTTGCTTGGGGATAAGCAAGGTCTAAGCTTGGGGGAGTTGATACGTCCATTTTGCATCACTATTCTATATCATAATTTACTATTATTCATTGATATATTTCATATTAAGAGGTGATACTTATGTTGTTTCATCTATTTTTTGCATGTTGGATGATTCTTGTAGGATGAACTGCTAGAGTCAGGATTCTGATGGAAAAAAGTGGTGTTTTGATGCAATTTTCACGGAGATCAGAAAATACCAAAAAATATATGGAAAATCATATTTTTTAGAAGACGAAGGATGCTAGAAGGGGAGGCTGAGATGGGCCACAGGGGGCCCACACCCCCCATGCGTGGGCCACCCTGGGTCACGCCACCAGGGGGTGTGGACACCTTGGCCCACCTCCTTCTCTGCCCTTTCGCCTATATATTCTCCTCGAAACCCTAATACACGGGGCGACCACAGAAAGATTTCGCTGCCTTTACGGGGTGGAAACTACAGAGAGAGAAAGAGCTCTCCGGCAGACATATTTCTGCCAGGGAAATTCCTTCCTGGAGAGGGGAGATCATCGCCATCAACACCGTCATCAAGCTAGACTTCATCGGGATCATTGATACGTCCATTTTGCATCACTATTGTATATCATAATTCACTGTTATTCATTGATATATTTCATATTAAGAGGTGATACTTATGTTGTTTCGTCTATTTTTGCATGTTGGATGATTCTTGGAGGATGAACTGCCGGAGTCAGGATTCTGATGGAAAAAGCGGTGTTTTGATGCAATTTTTGTGAAGATCAGAAAATAAATGGAAAATCATATTTTTCCAAAAGACGAAGGATGCCAGAAGGGGAGGTTGAGATGGGCCACAGGGTGCCCACACCCCCATGCACGGGCCACCCTAGGCCATGCCACCAGGGGGTGTGCCCTCTTCTCCTTGAAACCCTAATACACGGGGAGGGACCACAGAAAGATTCCGCCGCTTCTGCGGGGCGGAAACTACAGAGAGAGAAAGAGCTCTCTGGCAGACAGATTTCTACCGGGGAAATTCCTTCCCGTAGAGGGGAGATCATCGCCATGAACACCGTCATCAAGCTAGACTTCATCGGGATCATCATCATCCACACCACCATCTCCACCAGCACCATCATCACCACTCCATATCGATGTAACAATTGTGTTGAATCTTGCATAGTTCTTAGGGGAAACTTTTCTGGTGTTGATTACTTTTGTAGTTGATGATTGTGAGTGGAACCATTGAATTATTGTTTATGTTCAGATTGTTATTCATCATCATATAATCTATGGTCTTGATCCATATGATGTCTCGTGAGTAGTTTGTTTAGTTCTCGAGGAGATGGGAGAAGTCATGTTGTTAGTAGTGCAATTGTGTTGAGGTATTATTCAATGATTTGATATTTAAGTTGTGGTGCTATTCTTCTAGTGGTGTCATGTGAACATAGGCTACATGATACTTCACCATTTATGGGCCTAGGGGAATGCATTTTATATTTGGCTACTAATTGTGGGGTTTCCGGAGTGACAGAAACCTGAACGCCCGTTAGGAAACCTTTGCACAAGGGAGTGTAGGATCTCAAAATTTAAGGTTGTGGTTAGGTTTTTATCTTAATTACTTTCTTGTAGTTGCGGATGCTTGCAAGGGGTTTAATCACAAGTGTGTATTAGTCCAAGTAAGGTCGGTACATTAGCACAGGTTCACCCACACAACACTTATCAAACCAAAGAAGATTAATCAACTATATGAAACGAAAGCACTTGACAGTATTCACATGCGTCCTCGAGAACGTTTGGTCCTCATAAGTATTACAAACGGCTTGTTCTTTGCGAAGAAAGGATTGGGCCACTTGCTGGAATTATTTGTTGTCTTTATTTACTTGCACTTTATTTCCTTGCATTATTAAAAAAACCTAAAAATCCGTTTGCTAAGTATTTACAGAGATTTATTGCTCCAAACCACTAGTAAAGACCTTCTGCTCCTCGTTGGGATCGACACTCCAATTTATAGAAAGTACTACGATACAACCCCTATACTTGTGGGTCATCAATCATCATCATCCTCACCACCATCTCCATCAGCACCATCATCACCACTCCATCCCGCTGTAACAATTGTGTTGAATCTTGCATAGTTCTTAGGGGAAACTTTCCCGGTGTTGATTACTTTGTAGTTGATGCTTGTGAGTGGGACCATTGAATTATTGTTTATGTTCAGATTGTTATTCATCATCATATCATATTTGATCTTGATCCATATGATGTCTCGTGAGTATTTTGTTAGTTCTTGAGGACATGGGAGAAGTCATGTTGTTAGTAGTGGAATTGTGTTGAGGTATTATTCAATGGTTTGACATTTAAGTTGTGGTGCTATTCTTCTAGTGGTGTCATGTGAACGTTGACTACATGATACTTCACCATTTATGGGCCTAGGGGAATGTATTTTGTATTTGGCTACTAATTGTGGGGTTGCCGGAGTGACAGAAACCTGAACTCCCGTTAGGAAACCTTTGCACAAGGGAGTGTAGGATCTCAGAGTTTAAGGCTGTGGTTAGGTTTTTATCTTAATTACTTTCTTGTAGTTGCGGATGCTTGCAAGGGGTTTAATCACAAGTATGTATTAGTCCAAGTAAGGTCGGTACATTAGCACAGGTTCACCCACACAACACTTACCAAACCAAAGAAGATTAATCAACTATATGAAGCGAAATCACTTGACAGTATTCCCATGTGTCCTCGAGAACGTTTGGTCCTCATAAGTATTACAACCGGATTGTCCTTTGCTAAGAAAGGATTAGGCCACTCGCTGCAATTATTACTATCTTTATTTACTTGCACTTTATTTCCTTGCATTATCAAAAAACCCTAAAAATCTGTTTGCTAAGTATTTACAGAGAATTCCTGCTCCAAACCACTAGTCAACACCTTCTGCTCCTCGTTGGGATCAACACTCCTATTTATCGAAAGTACTATTTTACACCCCCTATACTTGTGGGTCATCAGCTACTAGGGAGAAAAAAACAATCCTTTGTCCAAGGGCAATTGTATTGTTTACTTTACACACTTTGCTTAATGCAATTATCTGTTGGTTGCAACTTAATACCTGAGGGTTGTTCGTATGATATCCGGGAGGTGGATTATTAGTCATAGATGCAGTTGTATTACGGTCTATGTATTATGTTGTAATGCCCAAATGAATATCATAGAAATCATCATGCCATGTATATGCATTGTTATGCATTCTCTATCTGTCAATTGCCCAACTGTAATTTGTCCACCCAACATGTTATCTATCTTATGGAGAAACACCTCTAGAGAACTGTGTATCCCGGTCCATTCCTTCCCACTGATATTCAATCTACTATTTACTTTCTGCAATTACTACAAGCAATTACTTTCTTCCACACTATAAGTTTTCAGCAAACCGGTGAGCTTGACAACCTCACTGTAAGTTGGGGCAAAGTATTGTGGTTGTGTTATGCAGGTTCCACATTGCTAGCAACACCTTGGGAGCTATTTCCTTTCTCCTACTGGTTCGATAACCTTGGTTTCATAACTGAGGGAAAACTTGCTGCTGTGCTCATCATACCTTACTCTTGGGGTTTCCCAACAGGCTCTATAGTAACCGAGCCGCACCAAAGATTTTCTGGCACCGTTGCTAGGGAGATACAGGATAGTTTCTGTAATGGGAGTCCCTCACTACCAATCTCTTTACTTTGTTTTTGTTTTGCTTTATTTCTTTAGCTTTGTTTTGTTTTCTTCTTTTTATCAAGAACACAAAAAAATTAGTTCCTTCTTTAGTTGTTATTTGGTTACCTTGTTCTTCGCTCATCATGTTGATCCCTAAGTTCACCATGAAAGACCTTTCAATAGGTAGTGGCTCTATAATTGGGAAAGACAATATTGAAGAATTATTTAATCATGTTAGTAAGCATAAAGATATTAAGGATAGATCCTTAGCAGAGAGAGATTTTATCCTAGATACTTTTCTTAAAGAATTTAATGATGTTTCTATAGAAGCTAGAAAGGTCTTTGATCGTTTTAATATGCTAGTCTCATGTGTAGATGTTATTGGTACACTAGACAAGTTGGAAAAATCCAAACCCAAAAATGGGGAGGAAATTAAAATACCAATACCTTTTAAACTTGTAGGAGCGCATGAAGCCTTGGAAAAGAATTTTGATTGGATTGTTCCTGAAAACCCATTTGATGAAAATAGTGAACCCAAGAGTATTTAGAGAGGATCCTCTAGAACTTATTTGGATAAGATACCTTGCCTTGTTGAAGATATTTCTGGTATTGATATTGATGCTTCTTCATTTGAAAATACTTGATTCTTGCTTTCTGTGCCTAGCTGAAAGGCGTTAAAGAAAAGCACTCGTGGGAGAAACCCAAATTTTTATTTCAGTAAGTTTTTATTTTGTTGAGTCTTGGAAGTTATTGTCTCTGTAATAACCTCTCCTTGTCCTTTTTGTTTGTTTTTTGGGCCAAGAATAGCCTCTAATGAGAGGAGTAAGATTTGGGGAAGTTGTTGTCCCGAAATAGATTCCTATGCTTCACTGTAAAGAATTGTGAAAAATCCCAGAACGTTTGATTGAGCTGGAATTTTTTGTGTGCATGCCCCTGATATTTACCCAACTTTCGTTAGTTTTGCACTTTTCGATTTGAGAAACAGAAGATTTTCAAAAACAAATCGGTCTTTACCTTCTGGTCTATTTTGACAGATTTTCTGCCATTATTTGCATTTGCCTCTTAATCGGTTTCTTTTTGAGTTATTATTGATCACTTGAGCTTTTAAAAGGAGTTGCTATAGTAGCTTATGTTTTAATGGAAGTTTTACTTGAGTTGAAACTGAACCCAAAGGCTTATTATCTTGAATACACTAATGTTGCTAATGAAGATTGTGTGAAGTTTTGTATAAAGGAAATTTTCAAGTGTAGGGAGAGAATGATGTGATGAGATGAAGTATGGAAAAAATCTCAATCTTGGGGATGCCACTCGTTTCACCCCAAGGAATATTCAAGAAGTATAAGCGTCAAAGCTTGGGTATGCCCAAGGCATCCCCCTCTTTATCAACAAAAATCTCAGGTTTTCTTCCAAAACACTATATTTTTGCTTCATGCACTATTGTGTTGTTATTGGAGAGTCTTAGTTTTTGTCTTTAGTTTTCTATTTCTTTGTTTGCTGCAATAAGTTGGTCGGACCCCAACACACCTATTTTGGAGAAGTCACACCTAGTTCTTCATTTCTTAGAACACTCTAGTTTTCACTCTTATTGTTCTGTGAGTATTCACTTTTGCTAGCACTATGTTTAGCTTTAGATTTCTTTTGCTTTTTCCTTAGAACTTTTTAGTTCTTATTTGTAGTTAGGTGAGACAATCTCTCTGATCTTTATTGACTATTATCTTTGTGAGTTGTTTCAAATAAGTCGATTGGTGTTGGAAGAGAGTAGAATGTTTCATGCTTATAGTGGTACAAAAGGAGCTTGTTTTGACTGTGGCTTAGACTTTATCATGTCATGTTACATGTTGCTTTGACCTTATGCTTAGTAATTATTGATGTAACATGAATTGTTTCAAACAACTGAGATTGCTTAATGTGCCTTGAAAGAATCATGTGTTGTTTTAGCATACAAAAGCATAATATTGTGGTATTCTCCTTTGATGCTTTATTTGGGTTGACTTGGCACATGCTTACACCATGTTCAGACTATAAACCAGTCACCTTAGCCTCTATGATCATTTAGTTTTTGACTTGTGATATCACTTTATGCTTTGATTAATAATGTTTATCGCTTTGCATGATTATGGGCATTATTGCTGTCTTAGGTGGTCGCTCCCAGTCTTTTGCTAGCCTCCACCTGTACTGAGTATGAGCTCTACTTGTGCATCCAACTCCCAAGAAACCAAGTTATTCCAAAGAGTCCACTGTAAATTCCTATGCATGGTGTGTTACACCATTCCAAGTATATTCATGTTTTTATCTATCTTCCAAATTAAAAATTTCTTATGTGAAAATTAGTGATTAAAGCTCTCATGAACTTGATGGAACACTTTATTTTCTTGCACTTAATAAACTTGAAGCATTGTGCCCATCTATGTTGCTTATATGCTTGCAAATTATAAGTTGGGGGTTAGCAGAACCATGTTGTCATTGGGAACGCTTTCAACATGTGTACATATATTAATATATATTCAGTTGATATCATGTTCTTTTGTTTATGGATGCCGCTGGTGTGAAATAAAAGAGGAGCGTGTAAGTCCATGGAGTTTTGTATATGTGTTAGACAAACGCCTGAGTTGCTAGCCTAAGTCATGCCTAATCATGGTGGAAACTTGCAGCATAACCATAATGAGCATTCTATGAAGCATCTTCGGAAAAAAAATAGGAAAAAAATAAAAAAAGAAGAAGAAAAACCCATGCTCATGGTAAATAAAAAGATCGCTAAGATGCTCATTGTCTGTTGCCTTGTCATTTTGATATGGGATAGCTCTTGTGTCATGGTGAAAGCGGTACCCCGTTGGCACTTCTCTATGATACAAATATACTTACAATGACAATAAGTTGCTTGTGACTAAAGTTGAGTAGCATGAGTAACAGTACTCGTACTCAAGGGGCATGAGATTTTCAACTTGTGATTTGGCAAGCATATAACTCATATTTGTCTCACTTTAACCTTAATCACTTCAAGATGCTTATGATAGGGGCAATGAGATCTCAAAGCTAGTAAGTACTATAATTTTTGGAAGCTCTTTATGAAACTTGAAATCCCTCCTTCCCTCTATGAAGGGCCTTTCTTTTTACTTTTTTGTTGAGTCTCCATCTTGTATCTTTATGAACCAATTAAGAGAGCATAGTTGTCATTCTTAGTTCAATGTGCATTGTCCCAAAACTTGTTGATTGATTCATAATTATGGTATTGCTTGTTCTTAAATTATTTGTATCTAGTCACCCTTATGAACTTTGAAGGTGTCCTATGCATTTATGTTTTGCTATTCCATGAAGGACAAGCTGATTACCACTCTTTCTATGTTTTCTATATGTGAAAAAAACAAATGTCTTTCAAAGCATTATTCATGATCTTTTGTTTGTGTTACCTTTCATGTTGCAACATAGTTCCTATGTGTTATTGTTAGAAATATATCTTTCATGCTTATGTTAGAGTACTTTGATCCCAGCTATCAATGCTTTATAATACCTTGATCAAGATTTTGATGGTGCATGTCACCTCAAAAATTATTCTTTTTGTCACTTACCTACTCAAGGACAAGCAGGAGTTAAGCTTGGGGATGCTTGATACGTCGTAAATGTATCTATAATTTTTGATGCTCCATGCTTGTTTTGTACCAACTATCTTATGTTTTGTCTACACTTTGAGGCATTTTTATGCATTTTCTGGAACTAAACTATTAACAAGATGCCACAGTGCTAATTCTTGTTTTCTGCTATTTTTGGTTTCAGAAAAGCTAGTAAAGAAATATTCTCGAAATTGGACGAAACAAAAGCCGAACTTCCTATTTTTCAGAGGCGAAGACGGAGTCGAAAGGCCAAAGGGAGGCGCACCCTAGGGCGGCCACACCAGGCCCAGGCGCGGCCAGGGGGCGTGCCACCCTATGGTGTGCCCCCCTGTTCCTCTACCGACCTTGCCCCTTCACCTATATAAACCCCCCGAGGAGAAAACCCTAAGTACCTGGCCAGAAATCCACGAAAAAGTCCATAGCCGCCACCACCATGGTCCCTATAACGGGAGGGATCTGAAGCTCTTCCCGACACCCTGCTAGAGAGGGAAGATCATCCCGGAGGGCTTGTTCATCACCATGACAGCCTTCGGAATGATGCATGTGTAGTTCATCCTTGGACTATGGGTCCATAGCAGTAGCTAGATGGTTGTTTCTCCTCTTTGTGCTATCATGTTTAGATCTTGTGAGCTGCCTATCATGATCAAGATCATCTATTTGTAATCTTACATGTTGTGTTTGTTGGGATCCGATGGATATTGAGTATGTCATCAAGATTGATTATTGATTCTATCATGTCTATGTTATTTGTGATCTTACATGCTCTTCGTTGCTAGTAGTTACTCTGGCCAAGTATTTTCTTGTGACTCCAAGAGGGAGTATTTATGCTCGATAGTTGGTTCATGCCTCTAGTAATCTGGGGGAGTGACAGAAACCTCTAAGGTTGTAGATGTGTTGTTGGTACTAGGGAGAAAACAACAATCCTTTGTCCAAGGGAAATTGTATTATTTACTTTACACACTTTGCTTAATGCGATTATCTATTCTTGCAACTTAATACCCGAGGGTTGTTCGGATGATATCCCAGAGGTGGATTATTACTCATAGATGCAGTTGGATTACAGTCATGTATTATGTTGTAATGCCCAAACGAATCTCATAGAAATCATCATGCCATGTACATGCATTGTTATGCATTCTCTGTCTGTCAATTGCCCAACTATAATTTGTTCACCCAACATGTTATCTATCTTATGGAGAAACACCTCTAGTGAACTATGGACCCCGGTCCATTCCTTCCCAATGATATTCAATCTACAATCTACTGTTTACTTTCTGCAATTAATACAAACAATTACTTTCTTCCACACTATACATTTAATCCTTTGTTTTCAGCAAACCAGTGAGCTTGACAACCTCACTGTAAGTTGGGGCAAAGTATTGTGGTTGTGTTGTGCATGTTCCACGTTTCTAGCAACACCTTAGGAGTTGTTTCATTTCTCCTACTGGTTCGATAACCTTGGTTTCATAACTGAGGGAAAACTTGTCGTTGTGCTCTGATACGTCGTAAACGTATCTATAATTTTTTATGCTCCATGCTTTTTTAGTATCAACTTTGTTATATTTTTTCTACACTTTGAGGTATTTTTATACATTTTCTAGGACTAACCTATTAACAAGATGCCGCAGTGCCAGTTGCCTGTTTTCTGCTATTTTTGGTTTCAGAAAGGATAGTAAGGAAATATTCTCAGAATTGGACGGGACAAAAGCCAAAGTCGATATTTTACCAGAGCGAAGACGGATTCAAAAGGGCAGCCGAAGTGGGGCCACGAGGTGGCCATACCTAGGGCTGGCGTGGCCTCGGGGGTGCGTCGCCACCAGGTGTGGGCCCCTCGGGCGCCCACATACCTTGCCCCTTCGCCTATAAAATCACCATGATGTAGAAACCCTAAGTACCCGATCAAATCTCCCCGAAACAGTCTGTAGCCGCCGCCACCATCGTCCCTAGATCAGGGGGGTCCAAAGCTCTTCCCGGCACCCTGTCGGAGGGGACAGATCATCCCAGAGGCCTTCTTCATCACCATGCCAGCCTTCGGAGTGATGTGTGAGTAGTTCACCCTTGGACTATGGGTCCATACAATAGCTAGATGGTTGTGTCTCCTCCTTTGTGCTATCATGTTTAGATCTTGTGAGCTCCGTTCATGATCAAGATCATATATTTGTAATCAAACATGTCGTGTTTGCGGGGATCTGATGGATATTGAGTTACTATGTCAGATTTATTATTGATTCTATCATGTCTATGTTATTTGTGATCTTGCATGCTCTCCGTTGTTATTAGATATCTTGGCCAAGTAGATGCTTGAAACTCCAAGAGGGAGTATTTATGCTCGATAGTAGGTTGATGCCTCTAGTAATCTGGGGAAGTGACAGAAATCTCTAAGATTGTAGATGTGATGTTACTACTAGGAGAAAACAACAATCCTTTGTTCATGGAACAATTGTATTGTTTAATTTACACACCTTGCTTAATCAAATTATCTGTTGCTTGCAACTTAATACTGGGAGGGGTTCGGATGAAAACCTGAAGGTGTATTATTAGTCATAGATGCCATTGGATTACGGTCTATGTATTATGTTGTAATGCCTAATCAAATATCGTAGGGTGTCTAGTATATGCATTGTTATGCTTTCTCAATCTATCAATTGCCCCGTTGTAATTTGTTCACCCAACATTCTATCTATCTTAAGGAGAACACCTCTAGTGAACTGTGGACCCCGGTCCAATATTTATCATTGATACATCAACTACTGTTATTGTTTACTTTCTGCAAGCAATCACTATCTTCCACACTATACGTTTAATCCTTTGTTTTCAGCAAACCAGTGAGATTTACAACCTCACTATAAGTTGGGGCAAAGTTTTGAGTTTGTGTTGTGCAGGTTCCGAGTTGTTAGCAACACATTGGAGTTGTTTCCTTACTCCTACTGGTTCTATAACCTTGGTTTCATAGCTGAGGGAAAACTTGTCGTTGTGCTCATCACACCTTGCTCTTGGGGTCTCCCAACGAGGCTCTACAGTCAACTGAGCCACATCATGCTCATCATACCTTCCTCTTGGGGTTTCCCAACAGGATCTACAGTAACTGAGTCGCACCACATCACAACATTTAGGAACCAACTAAGGGTAGAAATATGATTTTTCGCGTTTGCATGCATTCATCTGTAAAATTAGGGTAGATTTTTCGCCAAACAAAACCCTGGAGAGATCAGAGTTTCTTTCACTATTTGGAGATAGGATTAGCTCTTTATAGTGATTGCTGTAAATTCTGACATGATATTTAGGAATTTAAAATATTTTGGGTGAACAATTTGAATTCAAGTTTAAATTTGAATCATTTGGAAAAGATTTTAAAATTAGAAGTAATTGGTTTTTTATTGATTTCCAAAATGATTTAGTTAATATAGTTTGAATATATAAAATTTATAAACAATAATTGAACATAATATAAAAAATATTTATTAATAAAATGTATGAATCTTTGAATATATATTAAGTATTTTATTTGAAAAGGAAAAGATCACAATATGAAAATAGGAATTCAAATAAGAAAATATATTTATTATTCTTTCCTTATTCAACAATAATAAAACAAATACAAATGTATATTAAGTAAGAACATTACAGGAACATTTCTTAAAGAATAAAAAACTTTACTAAATAATAGAATAATATTACATTGATCTTTTACAAAGAGATGGAATGTAAGATTACAAAAGTAATTAAATAAAAAGGCCCTAAACTAATCTATCTATCTATCTATTCCTAAACTACACCTTGATCATCAAAGCTTCTGTACTTGCAAAACAAAGTAAATAAGAAATAAAAGGAATTAGTTTTTGTTAGTTTTACTCTCAGTTTTGAACAGTGAGATGCGTTGTTCATTTTACCTCATTGAGTAATAAAAAGGGGCAAGTTTCACTAATACAATGTATCTGTTATTTTAAATAAAAGGGATTCCGAACAACATCATAAGCCAAGTAAAGGGGCAAGTTTCACTAGGTCAGAAAATAGTAAAAGGATGGGCAGTGAATAAAAATTCACTTGATCTAATCCAAAGGAAGAGAGCAGAGTGAAGCAGCTCACACACCTAACTACATGCATTGTGCTATCGATCAGCAGTGAGAGAGAAGGAGAAACAAAACCACAATCACACACAGCAAGGAAAGCACTACTCACCACTTCACAAACATAGCCATTGTTATATCTCTAAAAACACACTAAACATCACTAGTTCTTGCCAGATTTCCAACATATCAAACAACCATTCACCAAAACAATCCACCAATAAACCATCCAGGATGGTTACCTAATGGAGGGTGGAATGGGTGGACAGCAAGGGCACACAGGAGTCTGGAGCAGTAGGACCAGGAGGTACAGGACAAGGCCAAGGGGAGCAGCAGCACCATGAGGTGCAGGACAAGGCCAAGGAGGAGTAGAACCAGTTCTAGGAACTGCAACACAAGATCAAGTAGGGACAACAGATTCAGAGGACAACAACCACAAGCACTAGAGTAGCAAGCAACTCCAGCACTATAGAGGTCCCAACCTGATAAGGTAGAGATCCCTGTGTTTACAATGCTAGTCCCTGGATCAATAGCTAGCATCCACAGTTTAATATGTAATATCAAGAAACAAAGGTCATATTACAACTTATAACCAAGAATAAAATAATACATTACATCTTACATAGCTCATTTGGCTATCTCATTACAATGCAACAAATATAACTAAGTAGCATGGAGTCCTTCATCTTCAAAGTGCCACAGGCAATCATGTTGGTTGTAGACTTGTAATCCTATTAAACACACTTCACTAACATCAAACAAACCTGCAACATAATAAGTTACAGCCACAAGGGTTAATACATTTGAATTGTATTGGTAAGTGATACTATGGTAGAATAGTGGTATCTATATTCTATATGCATTTGTCTAAGTGGAGTTTAGGCTTGCTTTGCTCAAAACAAGGTTTTCCTTATAAGTTGAAAACACTAAGTTTTTGTTTGTCAAAATCACCCAGGGCATCTACCAATAAAATTGGTGATCCTTTAACCCTTGTTCAACCACAAGCTTTTAACTTAGAAATTGGGATGAGGAGATCCTTGATAGCTTCCATGTCTTGATGCTCAAATTGTCCATTGCCGGAGACACGGCTAAGTACTTAGATTTTACTCTCTCGAGAGGTGGTGCACTTTCCCCACAATACTCGACATGCATCGAGACAAGATCTTTCAGAAGCCTTCCCTTAGAACAAATGGACGTGTTCCAACCTATCACCCCCTACCACCTTCTGTCCATCTGGCTAGGTGTAAGGTTCCCAACCTTTAATAAGGTAGAGATCCCTGTGTTTACAATGCTAGTCCTTGGATCAATAGCTAGCATCCACAGTTAAGATGTAATATCAAGAATCAAAGGTCATAATACAACTTTATAACCAGGAATAAAATAATTCTTTACATCTTACATAGCTCATTTGGCTATCTCATTACAATGCAGCAGAAATAACTATATAGCATGGAGTCCTTCATCTTCAAAGTGCCACATGCAATCATGTTGGTTGTAGACTTGTAATCCTATTCAACATACTTCACTAACATCAAACAAACCTGCAACATAATAAGTTGCAGCCACAAGGGTCAATACATTTGAATTGCATTGGCAAGTTTCACTACTATGTAGAAATAAGTGGATCCTATCATTACATGCATATTTGGCTAAGTAGGGTTTAGGCTCTTTTGTAGAAAGCAATATAGATTTATCCTATCTTTTCAAAATAGTTTTGATCTTTTGTCAAATCTTTCTGAACTTCTTGGAAAACTCCAAGTGCTTCAAATCCCTTGTTGTCACCATCAAGTTTTATTTTGAGAAATTGGAATGTCGAGATCTTCCATAGCTTCAGGCCTTAGTTGCTTAGAGTTGTCCATAACCGGGGACACGGCTAAGTACTTAGAATTTGATCTTCTGCAGAAGTTGTACACTTTACCCACATGACACAATCTCGTCTTGACGCCACCAGTGGTCGATGGATAAGTACTAACCAAAATGGAGTACCGGCAGATTGAGAATGTGACAAAGTCTTTCCATAGAAGTCCTCCCAATACACAATGCTAGCTTATCAACCAGGCACCAATGTAGGGATATATTTCCCTTACACAATTCTAGTTAACCTGAAGATGCCAATGCATGGGTTTTCCACTATGTAGTTGACTAAGCTAGAGCCCATTTAGCATGTGGCTATACACGGAAGCCACTGTACGAGAAACATGTTCAATCTCTAAGTCCCTGGGTGGTTTTCTTCTAGTGCACACACAAAAAGATAGCCATATAAACATGGTTCCCTTTGTTGCCACCTTGTCCAAAACTTGAGTATCCTTGTCCACCCAGGTGTTTCATTGAGTACTTGTTTTATTATATAAAACATAAATCTTTTCAACACTTCATATAATCATATCATGTATCCCATCCCAAATATATAGCAGGGCTAAGCATACTACAACTACATTATTTTCACTAAGGAAGATATAATGGTATCCTATTAGGATTTAGCATAGCATAAAATAATAGTAGTCCTTATCATGCATGTTACAAAAATCCACTAAGTGTAATGAAAATAGTAGGACTTGGATGATAGTGTCACTTGCCTTTTTAGTAGAGAATGTTGGTTCACTTCTTGATCTTGCAAATATCACACTCTTCTAACTTCACTACAATTCAATCAAGCAAACACAAATTCAACTAGCATTCATACCATTTCACACACATAAAATAACAAAAACAAGGTCATGCATGCAAGCATGCAAAAGATGGTTTTATTTAGAAAAATGGTTTCTATTAGGCTCTAAACATTTTCAAGCTCACATTGGCCATTTACAAAAGTGGTGAACCATTTGCAAAAGATTTTACCTATAAACCATTTTTAAATCAAATCAATATTTTATGTGGTTGAAAATGCTTTTAGCAAAGCAATATTCTTTAAAGGGTTCACCAAATAAGTTTTTAATTCACAAAACTTGGTGTTTAGGGTCAGAAGGTTTGAATCAAAACATTTCCCAAAGGTTTTACTCAAAATTCATTTCTAAGTCATAAACAATATTTTTATTTGACTAGGAATGTGCTAATTCAAATATTTATTCCTTAACCTCACAAAATACATTTTTAAATCCATAAGTTGGTTAGTATGGTCCATAGGTTCATAATAATCCAATTTGCAAAGATTTCGGCTTAAAAATATATCTAGAACAATTTCTATATTCAAATTATGCCTACACATGTTTCTTCAAATTCAACCAATTTTCCAGAAGCAAAACATTAAAAAAAATGCAGGGTTGCAAAGTACTTGTTCTGTTGATTCCATTGATATAAAATTTGCAAAATTTGGACGTGTGGTTTGAAAGTTATGAATTTTACAAAATCTAGCATCTAGTAGATCATTTCTGCTTTTTATTCAAACAGACTGGCCACGTGGCTCAATTCTATTGGACGGTACCGCTTCGTGCGGATCAGCCTCTCTGGACCGCAGGATTTAAGTGAGATCGTGCAGCACAGAGCACACGATACCCCTTCGCTTATAATCTAATCTCAGCCGCATGATTAAGATCCAACGGGCACTGTGCGTCTGACCAAGGTTGGGCGGCACTAGTGGCGGCTGGCGGCGCCGCACGCTCGGGCTGCAAGCTTGCCGAGGAACTAGGTCGCGCGGGGGAGCGAGAGTATGCTCACCGTGCTTGCAGGAGTGCGGAGACGCTCGAGGCATGGTCGGTTCGTCGAGGGGCGCACAGGAACGGAGTGGATTGCTCGCCGGAGTTGTGCTCACCGTCGGGTCCGTCTGGTTATTGTCGGAGGTGAAGTTTGCGAGCGCGCTAAGTCAAACGGAGCACACGGTTAGATGCGTACTGTCCTGGGGATCTTGGGAGCATCAACAAGAGGTGCTAGGGAAGTCTGTACTCACCAGGGTGCTTGCCGGAGCGAGTGGCAGACGCGGCGGTGCTCAGATGCTTCGGTTCGTCAATGATTTGGAGCGCGCGCGAGCAAGCTAGTGGTACTGGTAGATGCGCCTGACGATGGGGAGCAGGCTTGCGTGCAGTGGGAGGCGAGGGGCGGATGGTCGGCGCCGGAATTTGCTGGAGAAGCTCGTCGGAGCAGTGGTGTTGCCGAGAGAAATTCGGGAAACCCTGGGACGGAGGAGGTGCGGTGAGTGGGGGAAAGAGAGAGAGGGCAGGCGCTTATGTACGCATGATCGGGCATTTAATCGCGACGCTATCTGCGACACGCCGCAATCAATCGGCAAGAACGGCAGGGCCGTGGTCTTCACAGGTGGAGACGACAAGAAGTGGGTCCTAGTTGTCATGCGAGAGAGAGAGGTGGGGTGGGTCCAAGTCGCCAATGACGCTGGTGAGTAATGGGTGAAAAAGAACAGAGGCAGAGGAGTTCTCGGGTGGGCTCTTGCTGGGCCAGGTGCTCTGCTGGGCTGAGTTGGTTTAGTGGGTTGGGTTTATTTCTATTTTTTTATACAAACCTTTTTCTTTTTCTGAATTGAATTCCTGTTTTGATTTTCAATCAAATAATTCAAACTCCAATTCAAATCAAACCACCACCAAACTTTGTGTTGATTTAAATTCTATTTATCAACATACTCCAAGGTCCAAAATAAAATAATTCTTTTAGGATCTATTAATAATTAAATAAATAGACCTTAGTCTTTAATTCCAATAGGTTTTAATTTATTTTAAAACTATTTTTGAAATCTAAATAATATCAAAATCTTTTCAGTAGGTTTCATTTGAAAAACAAAACACTTGGAATTCTTATTTAAAATACTTTAACAAGTTTTAGTGTTTATTTAAAATGGAAAAGCCTTTACTTAAATCAAATTGGATATTAACAAATCCTTATTATTTTATTTAAATAATCCTTTACTCTTTTTATCAAATAGAAATATTTTATTTTAAATGCTTGGCCAAGATTAATTTGTCTCTTTAAAATAATCCTTATTTATAATTCTACCTTTGCTTTATAAAAACCATATCTTTTTATTTAAAGATCCAAAAATGGTAATTCCAACTATTATAACTTTATTTATTATTTTTTTATCTTTGTAAATCCCTTTAGGATTCTATTTGATCAAAATAGGTTTTGATGTTTCCAATTGGAATCAAAAGTTTCTTCTCACCCTAAAAATCAACAATTATTTATTTTGTTTATTTATTTTTCACATTTCAAAATTTGGAAAATTTTGGGATGTGCCACTAAGTTATTGCAACCTATATGATCCAGGCAGAGCCCATATGCCATGTGGCTGCACTAGAATCTTCTCAACACTTGACATCTAAAATCTCTTTGTTCCTGGGTGGCTTTCCACAAGTGAGATACACCAGGTATTTCCCCTGGGTAACCACTCAACACAAACCATTCTTTCCATTCCACCCAGGTGATTCATTCACATAGTTGTTTTATTAAGCAAAAACATAAGTCATAGACTTAGAAATATTTCATAGCATGAATATAATCCACCATTTTTCTACTAGCTAGGCTAAGCATACTAGTAGCAAGAATCTTAACTTAGGGAAAATTATACTAAGGCATCATCTACTAGGATTTCCCAAGGCATAGCATACTTCGTGAAAATTCCATGCAAGTCCTACTCAAAATATCACTAATGCATAGTGAAAATAATAGGAGAAAATGTATGAAGCACCACTTGCCTTTTTGGTAGATAAAATAAGTTCACTCCTTGATCTTGCAATTCTCACACTCTTCAAAGTTCACTACAAGTCAATCAAGGCACAAATTCAAACTAGCATTCAAACAATTCACCACATAAAATAATAAAAACAAAGCAATGCATGCAAGCATGAAAAAGATTGTATATTGAAAAATTGGTTTCTAATAAGGCTATAAACATTTTAAAACACCTATTGGTCATTTATTAAAGTGGCAAAACCATTTAAAATCAAGTTAGTGAAAATGGCCATTTAAATCATTTTTGTTTTGCTAGAAATGATTTTAATCAAAGGAATAATTTCTAGAGTTTGAAAATTATATTTTTAAACACAAATGTTAGTGTTTATGGTCAAAAGTGTTTAAAAACTAATCCATTTGCAAAAGGTTTCACTCAAAAATCATTTTTAAATCATAGCAACATTTTTGTTTTACTAGAAATGCTTTTATTCAAAGGAATAATTTTCTAGTGTTAATCAAATATGTTTTTAAATCCAAAATTTAGTGTTTAGGGTCGGAAAGTTCAAAACAAATCATTTGCAAAATATTTTACCCAAAAATCATTTTTAAAATAATTTTATACTTAAAATAGGCCTAGAAATGTTTCTGCAAAAACACCTCATTTTACAAAAGAAAAATACTAAACTAAGGGCATGGTTGCAAAGGTTTATTTTTCCTGATTCCAATGATATAAAATTTGCAAATTTTGGACGTGTAAAACAAAAGTTATGAATTTTACAAAATCACTCATCTAATAGATCATTTCTGTTTTTAAAACACAGGCCTAGACACGTGGCGTGTTCTTACTGGTGCATACCGGTTCGTTCGGATCATGCTACGTGGATCATTGGATCTAAATAATAACGCACGGCACAGATCAATCAAAAACGTTTCGCCCAAATGATCTAACTCAGCCACTGGATCTGCATCTAACGGCCTACAGCTACTAGCCACTAACTGGCGGCGCTAGGAGACGGCGAGCGACGGCGCTCGGACTGAGGCGTTCTGGCTATTCCAGGAAGCGAGGGAGAGGGAGGAGGGCATTACCAGATTCGCAGTGATGTGTTGATGCTCAACGTTGTTGTCGCGGGGCAGGGGCGCACGAGGCTGCTGGCGATTGCTCGCCGGAGAAGCTCTGTCGTCGGGCACGTACTGGTCTTGTCGGAGGCGATACTACAAGCCGTGGGAAGACAAAAGGGGAGGTGCATTAGATGCACAAGAGTTAGACGAGCACGTGAGCATCATCAAGGGGGAGAGGCGTGGTCAGGGTTTATCGGGGGAGGTCGCCTGAGTCGAAACCGAAGACGGTGACGCTCGGACTTGGTTGTTGCTGAGCCTACAGAGCGCGCGTGTAAGATCCCTCCCTTTATAAAGGTAAGGATCCCTATGATTGCAATGCTAGTCCCTGGATCAATGCTAGCATCCACAGTTTAAGATGAAGTACATAGAAACAAAGGTCATTATTACATATCATTCTACAGACAAACATAGTCTTTTACAAACTCCATGGCCATAGGCCTAATACAAGAGTTCAAATATATAATAAGATAAATAAGTCTTCATCTTCATGTGCCACAGGCAAGCATGTTGAGTGTAGACTCATAACCCCTAATCATCATCAGAATAACCTGCAACATCACAAGTTACAACCACAGTGAGTCAATACATTGGAATAGTATTGGCAAGTGATACCTTAGTAGAATGTTAGTAGTCTAGATACTATATGCATTTTGGCTAAGTGTAGCTTAGGCTTGCTTTGCTTAAAATAAGTTTTACCTATCAGTTGAAAACACTAAGTTTTTCTTTGACAAAAACTTTCCCAAGGAGACACCAATAGAAATTAGTGTTCCTTCACCCTTGTTCAACCACATGTTTTTACTTAGAAATTGTGATGAGGAGATTCTTGATAGCTTCCATGTCTTGATGCTCAAGTTGTCCAATACCAGGGACATGGCTAAGTACTTAGATTCTTCCATCTGCAGAGGTTGTGCACTTTCCCTACAAGACTTGATTTTCACCAAGACAGGACCTTTCAGAAGCCTTCCCTTAGACCAAATGGACGCGCTCCAACCTATCATCCCACTACCACCAACTGTCCAAATGGCTAAGTTATTGCAACCTATATGATCTAGGCAGAGCCCATATTGGCAAGTGGCTGCACTAGAAGCTTCTTAACATATGGCATCTCAAATCCCTTTGTTCGTGGGTGGCTTTCCACAAGTGAGATACACAAGGTAAACCATAGAAATGGGCCTTGTGTAACCACTCAACACAAACCATTCCACCCAGGTGTTTCATTCACTTAGTTGTTTTATTAAACAAAAACACAAGTCCATAGACTTAGCAATATTTTCTCATAGCATGAATATATAACCACCCTTGGTTGCTACTAGCTAGGCTAAGCATGGCATTGATAAGAATCTTAACATAGAAATTTCTAGCAATTCTACAACTACTAGGATTTCCCAAGCATAGCATATAGATCAAAATATTCATGCAAGACTAGCAAAAAATATTTCTAATGCATAGTTAAAAAAACATAGGAGTAAAATCATGAATCACCACTTGACTTGGTAGTTTGGAGAGTAGCTACAATCCTCACAATCACAATCACTATTTGCACCAAAATCTACACATAAAATAATGGCACAAAATCACATACACAATTAATACAAGCAAAAATACATGAATGTATGCAATATGCCATGTGATGATTTTCTACACCAAACAAGACAAGTGCACTGTACTGAATCATAAACAAGTACAAAACAAGCTAAATAATCTTTATTTGAATAACAAAACATTTTGCAAATAATTACAACACTCAATTTATGCCTACAAATGTTTCTGCAAGACCAACCATTTTAACAGAGGCAAAACTTTAAACACATTGGATAAACATAAAGGTTTTTCTCTCCTTATTCCATTGATATAAAATTTGTCAAATTTGGACATGGGAATCAAAAGTTATGAATTAAACAAGTTTAAACAACTAATAGATCTAATTCATATTTTTAAAACTTAACACATGCCACGCGGCAGCATCTGGTTGGACGGTACCGGTTCGGGCGGATAACGCTTGAGAGCCGTAAGATCTAAGTGATGATGCATGGCTCAGATTAATCATACCGCTTCGCCCTCTAATCTAATCCTAGCCTCTAGATTTGGATCCAACGATCCTCGATGCTCTGACCAAAGATGGGCGGCGCAAATGGCTGCTGGTGGCAGCGACGGCTCTACCGGCGATGGATCGGTGATTCTAGCGAGGGCTAGGGACAGTGATGATGCTTACCGGCGTCGCAAAGTTGCGAGGAAGCTCGAGATGTTGCTGGCATGGACAGGGGCACGTTGATGTGGCCGTAGGAACTCGTCGGAGTTGAGCACAGCGTCGGGTGCTCGGTGACGAAGATGTTGGTGACGCTCTGGATCACCCTAGCATGAACCAGTTGAATCAGGGGGTGCGCAAGGCTACGGCGAACACTACTGGTTCAATGAGAAGTCGAGGGGCGGTCAGGTTTTACCTCAATCGCTCGTCGGAGTCGAGCGACGGTTCTGATGTTTGCAGGCACGAACGGTGACGGCAACCTGGGTCACGAGAAAGAAAACAAAAGGCACTAGGGAACGCGCAAGGACATGCTGGTCACGTTTGTTTGAACCAGAGACAGGGGGCGGTCGGAGCTCACCGGAATCGGTCGCCAGAGTGGTTCGGGACAGCGGCGGTGCAAGCTCGATTGTGGACAGCCTGGCGGCACTCTGTGGTTGGTGAGTGAGGGGAATGGAGCGGAGTGAGGTGGGGTTTAAGTAGCCGGGGCGAGAGAGGGAGTTATGCCTGCAGTAACGCGTATTCAAGCGCAAGATCGTCGGGAGGAAATGGCCGCGGCGGAGCTGGTCGCGGACGTGATTTGGGGACGAAGGGGTGACGTGGAGGTGGGTCCGGGGCTTCAGCGAGAGGGGGGTGCTCGCGTGGGTGAGAAACAGAGGGAGAGGGAAACCCCGTGTGGGCTGGTTGTTGGGCCAGATTGGCAACGCTGGCCCTTTTTCTTTTCTTTACTCGTTTTCTATTTCTGTTTTGATTTTCTGGATTCATTTTCAAATAAATTCCAATGCAATTTGAATTCAAAATCTTTTCTGGATTTTTGTAGAGTGTAACACTCATATTTTTTGGGCATAAAACCATGTGGTCTTTCTGTACTAGCTTGGTCCCTTTGATAAAACAAAATAAACAGTGCTATAGCACTTGATTTGAATAAGTTTTGAAAATGGTTTTAAAACCATTTCTGTTTTGTAAATTTTGGTCCAGGCAGTAACATTCAACCAAAACAACAAGAGAGTAAGCAAATCTTGGTTAAAACAAATAATCTCTCAATTGAGAATGGTATTTGATTAATGGTTACTCACATAAAATATTGAGCATCAGATGCTCCTGTTTTTGAATTGGTTTTGAAATGAAACCCTAAATGATCATGGATGCATGGATGATATGCATGAGTATTTAAACATGATTTTAGGGATATTACAAATCTCACCCCCTTAAGGTGAATCTCGCCCTCGAGATTCGGGTTGGCTAGCAAATAGGTGAGGGTGGTATTTCCGAAGATCATCTTCTCTTTCCCATGTTGCTTCTTCTTCGGAATGATGGTTCCATTGAACTTTGCAGAATTTGATAGTCTTAGTCCGAGTAACTCTTTCTGCAGTCTCAAGAATCTTGATAGGTTTCTCCTCGTAAGTGAGATCACTTTCCAATTGAACCTCCTCCAAAGGTATGGTATCCTTCAAAGAAGTCTCTTCCATTTCTGGATGGCATTTCTTAAGCTGACTCACATGAAACACATTATGAACAGCAGATAGTGATTCTGGCAATTCAATCTCATAAGCCACTTCTCCTTTACGACTCAGAATCTTGAATGGTCCAACATATCTTGGGCCAATTTACCCTTGACACCAAACCTCTTCACTCCACGAAGTGGTGACACTCTAAGATAAGCTCTATCACCCACTTCATAGGTGACTTCTCTACGCTTAGGATCTGCATAGCTCTTCTGTCGGGACTGTGCTATCTTCAACCTATCCTTAACTAACTTGACTTTCTCTTCACCTCTTTGATTAGTTCTGGTCCGAACAAACTTCTTTCTCCCACACCATTCCATAACAATGGGGTGGTACACTTTCTCCCATAGAGAAACTCAAATGGTGCCATCTCAATACTGGCTTGATAGCTGTTATTGTAAGAAAATTCTGCGTAAGGCAGACTTTCATCTCAACTGGCTCCATAGTCTAGAGCACATGCTCTCAACATATCTTCAAGAATCTGATTGGTCCTTTCTATTTGTCCATCAGTTTGAGGGTGAAAAGCAGTGCTGAATTCCAACCTCGTTCCCAATGACTCATGTAGTTGCCTCCAGAAATGAGAAGTGAATTGTGTTCCCCTATCAGACACAATACTCTTGGGTACTCCATGTAGACATACAATTCTACTCATATAGATTTTGGCTAACTTAGCACTTGTGTAGGTTGTCTTCACGGGTATGAAATGAGCCACTTTAGTTAGGCGATCCACGACTACCCCAATAGAATCATATCCTGACCTGGTCTTTGGCAATCCGGTGATGAAATCCATGCCAATCTTGTCCCACTTCCAATCAGGAATAGGTAGTGGTTGTAGCAACCCTGCTGGTTTCTGGTGTTCCGCTTTCACTCTGCTACACACATCACACAAAGCAATATGTTCGGCGATGTCCTTCTTGAGATTATTCCACCAAAATCTTTCTTTCATATCCATGTACATTTTGGTGTTACCCGGATGAATGGAATATGGTGAGTTGTGTGCTTCTTGTAAAATCAGTTTCCAAAGTTCTGGATCTTTTGGAACACAGATACGTTTTCCATGCCATAAAGTACCCTGTTAATCTTCATGGAATCCTTTGGCTTTTCCCTTGCCAATCTTTTCCTTAATCTCTTTAGTTTCCTTATCTGTCTTCTGGGCTTCTTTCATCTTGTCCAACAAAGTGGGTTGAACATCCAAAGACATGAGATGTCCTTCAGGCACAATCTCCAATCTGAGATCTCTAAATTGGGCACACAGATCATCTGGCAATTCTCCCTTAGTAAGGCCATTCACAAAAACCTTACGGCTTAGAGCATCTGCTACAACATTTGCTTTACCAGGGTGGTATTGCAAACTCAAGTCATAGTCCTTGATGAGTTCTAGCCATCTTCTTTGTCTCATGTTAATTTTTTTCTGGGTGAAGATATACTTCAAACTTTTGTGATCTGTGAACACTTCACATTGCTTTCCCAAAAGATAGTGTCTCCATGTTTTGAGTGCATGTACAACAGAGGCTAACTCTAAATCATGAGTAGGGTAATTTACCTCATGAGTTTTGAGTTGTCTCGAGGCATAAGCCACAACTTTCCCTTCTTGCATAAGTACTGCACCTAATCCATGATGAGATGCATCACAATACACTTGGAAATCCTTCTCCAAATCTGGCAGACATAAGACTGGTGCTGACACTAGCCTCTTCTTCAACTCTTGGAAACTGAGTTCACATCCTTCAGACCAAGCAAATTTCTTGTCTTTCTTTAGCAACTCTGTCATTGGCTTAGCTATCTTGGAGAAATTCTCAATAAACCTTCTGTAGTATCCTGCCAAGCCAAGGAAACTACGAACCTCTTTCACTGACTTAGGAGATTCCCATTCAGTCACAGCTGAATCTTTAGCAGGATCAACTGCCACACCATCTCCTGACACAACGTGTCCAAGAAATCCAACTTCATTCAACCAAAACTCACACTTTCTGAATTTGGCATACAGTTTATGCTCTCTGAGCTTCTCAAGTATCTGATGCAAATGTCCCTCATGCTCTTCTTTGCTCTTGGAGTAGATCAAAATGTCATCGATGAATACGACAACAAACTTGTCAAGGAACTCCATGAACACCTTGTTCATCATATTCATAAAGTATGCCGGTGCATTGGTCAAACCAAATGGCATCACGGTATACTCATACAATCCATACCTTATGGTGAAAGTTGTCTTAGGTATGTCTTGTTCCCTTATCTTGAGCTGGAAATAACCTGACCGGAGATCAATCTTTGAGAACACACAAGCTCCTTCTAACTGATCAAACAAGTCATTGATTCTAGGCAAAGGGTATTTGTTCTTGATAGTCACCTCATTGAGTGAACGGTAATCTATGCATCACCTTTGACTTCTATCCTTCTTTTCCACAAACAAAACTGGTGCTCCCCAAGATGAAGAACTTGGTTGAATAAATCCTTTCTGCAACTGTTCTCCAAGTTGTTTCTTGAGTTCTTTCACCTCGTCTACTGACATCTTGTACGGTCTCTTTGTTATTGGTCCAGATCCTGGTAGCAAATCAATAAGAAACTCCACATCTCTATCTGGTGGCATTCCGGGCAATTCTTCCGGAAACACATCCGGATACTCACTCACAATTGGCACACTGTCTATGCTAACCCCCTTAAGAGAATTAAGCTTACTCCCTTTCGATTCAAAATTAGACTTGAATCTTATCCGTTTCTTTTCCGGGGTTGTGAGTGCAACTGTTCGATTGGCACAATCTAGTACTCCTTCATACTTGGTCATCCAATCCATTCCCAAAATTAGATCCAGTCCTTGGGAATCTAGGATTATCAGACTCACTGGAAACTTATGCTTTCCAAACTCTATTACTAGATCCCGGCATCAAAGACTTACTATCATATCTCCTCCTGGAGATCTTACTTTTATTGGACACCCAATGTTTTCAGTTGAAAACCCATTTCTATCAACAAATGCTTTTGATATTAATGAATGTGATGCACCAGTATCAAAAATAACAAGTGCTGGAATAGAATTGAGTTTGAACTTACTAGCCACAACATCTGACTCTTCATAGATTTCCTCCACATTGATGTGGTTCACTTGCCCCTTCTGGAAAGGGTTGGGCTTGTTGGGTCCTTCAACTTTATTTCTGGGCATTCATTTGCCTAATTCCCCATCTTCTTGCACTTGAAACATTCAACCTGACTAAGATCCTTCTTGGCAGGCTGGCTTCCACTACCACTTCCACTTCCATTGTGGTGGTTCTTGTACCCACTCTTGTGATTCTTGTACTTGTCATTGTCATGACTACGATGGTGCTTGTTGTCATGGTGACGGTTGTGGTTGTGGTGCTTGTTGTATTTTCCATGCTTGTGGGATCCAGAATTCCCACTGTCATCATAATGGGAATGCTTGTGAGACGATCCCGAGCTGTGCTTGTCAGAGTGCTTTCTCTTCCTCCTTTCAACTTGTTTCATCTTGCTCTCTAGAATAGCAGCCTTGTCACAAAGAGACTGGTATGTGGGAACATAGGCCACAGCTAACTGCAGGTTCAATTCATCATTCAATCCTTCAAGGAACTTCTCTTTCCTCTTAGCATCAGTATCAACTTCATCCGGTGCATAGCACACCGGATTGTTGAACTCCTCAATATATTCAGCCACGCTGCGGTGGTGCTGCTTCAAGTTATGAAATTCCTTCTTCTTCAAACTCATCACTCCGGATGAGATGTGAGCAGTACGGAAACCATCTTCAAAGATAGCCCATGTCACATCCTCAATGGGAGTGGTGATCTGGAAGTTATCCCACCAAGTAGCTGCTGGTCCTTCCAATAAGTGTGCTGCAAACCTGACTTTCTCCTCATCAGTACATCCAACAGTTACCAAGTCCTAGTTCACTGAGCGTAGCCAATCATTGGCCACCATAGGATCAGTAGTTCCGGAGAACTTTGCTGGCCTCAGTCTTAAGAACCTGGTAAGCATGTCAAAACCCAGTGGGTTGTTCTGATTGTTGTTGTTGTTATTATTGTTGTTGTTGTTGTTGTTCTGATTCTGGATGAACGTGGTCATCATTTGCATCAACTGAGTCTGAGTTGTCATCATCTGCTGCATCTCAGGGGTGATGTTGTTGTTGTTGGGGTTGGGATTGGCACATCGGGGAGGCATCTGTGGTTTTCAATAGAGATAAGAATGAGATACCCATAGATGCTAACATGCACAATACATCACATAAACAATCACCAAACATGCATCATAGTGGTAAAAGTTCAACAACAAAGACAACAAGTTTTTGAAATGTAAAGACCAATAGCAAGCCATCCACATGTTGGATGGTCATTGCGACTCAATAATCAAAAGTATGATAAATAACGGTAAATGAGTAGTCATCACTACTCCTCTGCATCAACCTCTTCATCAACAAGTGTAAGACCTGCATTCTCCATAGCGTTCTTGTACTCCTCGACATTGGTGTTCAAGGTCTCTACCTTGGCTTTGAGAGCCCTCTTCTATGCACGAAGCCTCTCAATCACACCTTTCTGATGCTCGAGCTCGAAGTCCTTGGCCTCCAGTTCTGCAGTCATGTCTCGAATCCTCTTGTTCCTATCTTGGACTCTCTTCTCTTGACTCTTGAAGTTTCTATCCTGACTCTCAAACTTGGCCTCCATCTCCTTGACTATCTCATCTTGCTCCGCGAAGAGCTTGTCCTTCTCCATGGTTGCACCTGGAGTTCGTCATTGCTGAGCATGACGTTGGTCCTATCAGTATCTAGCTGCCTAAGAAGAACCTCTAAGTCCTGGAGGTATAGACGAATCGGCTCTGCCGTCTCTCTCGAAGCATCCTCGAAGTCAATGGCCTCACCATCCTCATCACGTCTACCGAGGCGTGGAAGTGAGTACCTCTAATCTCTCGAGAGTGTCTCCCTAGTAAACGTCCAAGTAAATCCTGCATGCCTACCTCTAGGCCTCTCTCCTTGTCATCATGCATGAGCTTGAAGATGATTGCCTCCGTGGTAGGCTCAGTCTGGCGTCCTGGCTGATTAACCTTGAAGCCCCAAAGGTATTTCCTCTCAAACTTGGTGAGGGGAAGCATCATGATGGTAGGAAGTGGGAGATTGAGCAAACTAGTGAGCTCAATAATACGAGTGCCAAAACGAGTTCCCTTGAACTCTTCAGCTGTGCTGATGGTAACATTAGGCATCTATTTAATAAGACATAAAAAGTTAGAATCAACAAACATAGATATGATTCACAAGACAAGGCATCACATGCATATCTTTGACAATCAAAACACACAAGTCATGGCATACATGAATCCATTACAAACAACCAAGGTTCAACTTATTTTAAACAACATTTGGGAAAATAAAATGATAACTGTGGTGGTCCAACTAACGAAGTACGTTACAATTCCATCTCTCTTGCCAAGTTGGCTAATAGGATATCCCTAGAGGAAATCTGTCTATCTAGTTCACATGACTCCATTGCTAAGTCTATGATGTCCTTCCTTAAACTTTGGTTGGTAGCCTCTAACTCTTGGGTATGCTTCTTTTCTTCCGTAAGGTCATTCTGGGTGTTGAGCATTCTGCACTTGATTCTATCACTAAGCTCTTTGATGGCCTTCCAAGCTGCATCCCTTGCTGAATCAAAGAATGTGGTGTGCATCACTGAGTTTGTGACCATGCAGAATCCTGATTCCTTGTGGTTGTCTTCCTTGTTTTTATACAAGTGAAGTTGCACCCACCAATATTCAACTCCTTTATCCATCACAGGAAAACCTTTGTACATAGCTGCACCATGTATTCCCATGGCAACCATGAGGTCCTTGAGAGCCTTGGGAAATTCTGTCTCACATTCCAAAGTCATAGTCATGAGTGGTCCCTTCCTCACGACTTCGTTGATGGAGTTCATCTACAAATAGAGATGAGAAAGAAGATTAGAAAAGTTTACAATAAGAAAAGACAAGTGTGGAAGTTTAAATTTTTTTCCTTAGTGGTTTCCAATCCTAGGGTCATAATCTTACAGGCAACACAGTGCTCTGATACCATCTGTAAGATCCCTCCCTTTATAAAGGTAAGGATCCCTGTGATTGCAATGCTAGTCCCTGGATCAATGCTAGCATCCACAGTTTAAGATGAAGTACACAGAAACAAAGGTCATTATTACATATCATTCCAGAGACAAACATAGTCTTTTACAAACTCCATGGCCACATGCCTAATACAAGAGTTCAAATATATAATAAGATAAATAAGTCTTCATCTTCATGTGCCACAGGCAAGCATGTTGAGTGTAGACTCATAACCCCTAATCATCATCAAAATAACCTGCAACATCACAAGTTACAGCCACAGTGAGTCAATACATTGGAATAGTATTGGAAAGTGATACCTTAGTAGAATTTTAGTAGTCTAGATACTATATGCATTTTGGCTAAGTGTAGCTTAGGATTGCTTTGCTCAAAATAAGTTTTACCTATCAGTTGAAAACACTAAGTTTTTCTTTGACAAAAACTTTCCCAAGGAGACACCAATAGAAATTAGTGTTCCTTCACCCTTGTTCAACCACATGTTTTTACTTAGAAATTGGGATGAGGAGATTCTTGATAGCTTCCATGTCTTGATGCTCAAGTTGTCCAATACCAGGGACATGGCTAAGTACTTAGATTCTTCCATCTGCAGAGGTTGTGCACTTTCCCCACAAGACTTGATTTTCACCAAGACAGGACCTTTCAGAAGCCTTCCCTTAGACCAAATGGACGCGCTCCAACCTATCATCCCACTACCACCAACTGTCCAAATGGCTAAGTTATTGCAACCTATATGATCCAGGAAGAGCCCATATTGCCAAGTGGCTGCACTAGAAGCTTCTTAACATATGGCATCTCAAATCCCTTTGTTCCTGGGTGGCTTTCCACAAGTGAGATACACAAGGTAAACCATAGAAATGGGCCTTGTGTAACCACTCAACACAAACCATTCCTTCCATTCCACCCAGGTGTTTCATTCACTTAGTTGTTTTATTAAACAAAAACACAAGTCCATAGACTTAGAAATATTTTCTCATAGCATGAATATATAACCACCCTTGGTTACTACTAGCTAGGCTAAGCATGACATTGATAAGAATCTTAACTTAGAAATTTCTAGCAATTATACAACTACTAGGATTTCCCAAGCATAGCATATAGATCAAAATATTCATGCAAGACTAGCAAAAAATATTTCTAATGCATAGTTGAAAAAACATAGGAGTAAAATCATGAAGCACCACTTGCCTTGGTAGTTTGGAGAGTAGATACAATCCTCACAATCACAATCACTATTTGCACCAAAATCTACACATAAAATAATGGCACAAAATCACATACACAATTAATACAAGCAAAAATACACGAATGTATGCAATATGCCATGTGATGATTTCCTACACCAAACAAGACAAGTGCACTGTACTGAATCATAAACAAGTACAAAACAAGCTAAATAAACTTTATTTGAATAACAAAACATTTTCCAAATAATTACTATACTCAATTTATGCCTACAAATGTTTCTGAAAAAACAACCATTTTAATAGAGGCAAAACTTTAAACACATTGGATAAACAGAAAGGTTTTTCTCTCCTGATTCCATTGATATAAAATTTGTCAAATTTGGACGTAGGAATCAAAAGTTATGAATTAAACAAGTTTAAACATCTAATATATCTAATTCATATTTTTAAAACGAAACACATGCCACGCGGCAGCATCTGGTTGGACGGTACCGGTTCGGGCAGATCACGCTTGCGAGCCGTAAGATCTAAGTGACGATGCATGGCTCAGATTAAATCATACTGCTTCGCCCTATAATCTAATCCTAGCCTCTAGATCTGGATCCAACGATCCTCGATGCTCTGACCAAACATGGGCGTCACAAATGGCTGCTGGCGGCGGCGACGGCTCTGCCGGCGATGGATCGACGATTCTAGTGAGGGCTAGGGACAGTGATGATGCTTACCGGCGTTGCAAAGTTGCGAGGAAGCTCGAGATGTTGCTGGCGTGGACAGGGGCGCGTTGATGTGGCCGTAGGAACTCATCGGAGTTAAGCGCAGCGTCGGGTGCTCGGTGACGAAGACGTTGGCGACGCTCTGGATCACCCTAGCATGAACCAGTTGAATCAGGGGGTGCGCAAGGCTACGGCGAACACTACTGGTTCAAGGAGAAGTCGAGGGGCGGTCGGGTTTTACCTCAATCGCTCGTCGGAGTCGAGCGACGGTTCTGATGTTTGTGGGCACGAACGGTGACGGCAACTTGGGTCACGAGAAAGCAAACAAAAGGCATCAGGGAACGCGCAAGGACATGCTGGTCACGTTTGTTTGAACCAGAGACAGGGGGCATTCGGAGCTCACCGGAATCGGTCGCTGGAGTTGTTCAGGACAGCGGCTGTGCGAGCTCGATTGTGGACAGCCTAGCGGCGCTCTGTGGTTGGTGAGTGAGGGGAATGGAGTGGAGTGAGGAGGGGTTTAAGTAGCCGGGGCGAGAGAGGGAGTTATGCCTGTAGTAACGCGTAATCAAACACGAGATCGTCGGGAGGAAACGGCCGCGGCGGAGCTGGTCGCGGACGTGATTTGGGGACGAAGGGGTGACGTGGAGGTGGGTCCAGGGCATCAGCGAGAGGAGGGTGCTCGCGTGGGTGAGAAACAGAGGGAGAGGGAAACCCCGGGTGGGCTGGTTGTTGGGCTGGATCCAGTGTTGGGCCAGATTGGCAACGCTGGCCCTTTATCTTTTCTTTACTCCTTTTCTATTTCTGTTTTGATTTTTTGGATTCATTTTCAAATAAATTCCAATGTTGAATTCAAAATCTTTTCTAGATTTTTGTAGAGTGTAACACTCATATTTTTTGGGAATAAAACCATGTGGTCTTTCCGTACTAGCTTGGTCCCTTTGATAAAACAAAATAAACAGTGCTATAGCACTTGATTTGAATAAGTTTTGAAAATGGTTTTAAAACCATTTCTGTTTTGTAAATTTTGGTCCTGGCACTAACATTCAACCAAAACAACAAGAGAGTAAGCAAAGCTTGGTTAAAACAAATAATCTCTCAATTGAGAATGGTATTTGATTAATGGTTACTCACATAAAATATTGAGCATCAGATGCTCCTGTTTTTCAATTGGTTTTGAAAAGAAACCCTAAATGATCATGGATGCATGGATGATATGCATGAGTTTTGAAACATGATTTTAGGGATGTTACAGCGCGCGAGCGAGCTAGGGCTACTGGCAAGTGCGGGTGATGCTGGCGAGCAAACTAGCAAGCACTAGGGGCAGGGGAGGGTCTGGCTTCACCGGAATTTGCACTGGAAGTTGCCGGAGACAGCGGTGCTATGAGGTGGAATCAAGGCAGCCTGGTGGCTCTCTGGCAGTTATGTGTGAGGGAAAAGGAAGGGAAGAGGGAGGTGGTTAAATGGGCAAGGTCCCGAGGCGAATTTACTGTCTCATTACTACGAATTCAAGCCGTGAAATCAAAGGCAGAAACAGCGACGAGAGGGGGAAGAACAGGTCTGGCGGGGACGACGATGACGTGGTCGGTGGGACCTGGTTGTCAGCAAGGTGAGGGGAGGTACGGTGGGGTCGCTAGGTCAGTGAGGTATTGGGTTGAATCGCAGGTGAGAAAGGATCTGGGGGAGAGAGGGGTTTCCCCGGGTGGGCTGGTGTTGGGCTTGCTGGGCCTAGGGTCAGTTGGGTTGGACTGAGTCGTCTGTTTTCATTTTTTTCCTTCTGTTTTGTTTTTCTTTTTCCTTTTCTAATTCCTGTTTTGATTTTATTTAAATGATTCAAACACTCATTTTAATTCAAAACTTTTCCAAACTTCCAATAGGTTTTTATATTGTTTAACAATTTATTCTAAAGTCCATTTTAGAATAATTTATTTTATTCTCTTATGGTTAAATATTTACTTAAATGAGGCACTTGTTTTTATTCAAACCATTGATTCAAGCCTCCATTTGATTTCAGATTTTCATCAAACCTTTTCAGTAGGTTTTATTTATTCATTAGTGTGTTTAAATAATTCACTTTGAATTATTTCAAATATTTTAATATGATCTAATATTTATTTAAATTGGGCATTTGACTTTATTTTAAATAAAATTTGAATATGGTTCCAAACCATATAATCTTATTTAATTATTCTTTTATTCTTTTTAAGTTAATTAGATAACTTTTAATCCACTTTGGTAATTTCAATTATTATTTCCATGATTTGATTAATCATTTATATATGGGATTTTGTCTTCATTTACATAAATTGAATATGGTTTAATCCCATATAATTTTATTCCAGTAATCTTTATTCCTTTATTTTTATTTGGATTATCTTTATTACATTTACTTATGGATTTAATTCAAGATTTAAATTGTCTTCTAAATAATTTTCTTGGGATTTATTATTTAGTTTAGGCAATTTGTCTTTATTTAAAATAGAATTGAATATGGTTTAATCCATATGATTTTATTTAAATAATCTTTTACTCCTTTTTTTATTATTCAGTAAAATTTCATTTCATTTGTTTATGGATTTGGCCAAGATTTAGTTTGTCTTTTAAATATTCCTTATTTATTTATTTATTTCTTTCTTTGTCTTGTAAAATCAATATCTTTTTATCTATAGCTCCAAAATTGGTGATTCCAATTTTTATAATTTTATTTAATATTTGTTTACTTTTTAAATCCTTTTAGGATTACTTTGCTCACAATTTGGTATTGAATTTAGTTAGGAGCTTTATTAGCCTTGGAAATTATTTCTCTTTAGCTTATTAAATTCATAAGTTTTTAACCATGGCTCCAAATTAAATGAAACCAACTTCCATGGTTTTATAATATTTTTATTTATCATTCTTGATCATTTATAAATGTTTGTTGCTGAATTTTATATGGACCAAATCCATAGTCTTAGAGAGATCTTGGAAATGATTTTCTTCCATTAAGATTTGGGGTTTTGGTTTAACTTTTCCAAGAGTTTATATTTCAAGATACATTCATTGATGAATGCATTTCACTTGCTTGAAATTTTGTTGGATGTCCTTTTCATTAAAATTTTGTTCAAGAAGGGTTTTGATGTTTCCATTTAGAAGCAAAAAGTTTCTTTGTACCCTAAATTTCAATAATTAATTCTTTTGTTTATTTATTTTTCACATTTCAAAATTTGGAAAAATTTGGGATGTGACAGGCACAAGGACACAAGGCTACTACAGTCTACCCTAGAACCAGGGTATATGTCAAATCTTTTGATCTACTACATGCTTATACATAGTTGAATTTATGCAAGGGCATGATATATCTATCATGGAACACATGAGAAAATAGTCAGTAAGTAAAAACATTTGTTCTTACTTTAGATTGGCCTCAGACCAACATCATAGGCCAATTTAAATACAACAAGAGTAACACTATACTTGATGGAGTTTTTCAACTCTTACCAATACAAAACCAATTCAAAGTATAGTTTAGGAAGAACTTAGTACCAGAAAGAATTTGTGTACCATTCAATTGAAGGTGTCACAAAAATTCATCTTATCTAAGTAATCCATGCATATAGGATTCATAGCCAAATCTTCTCAAAGAGATTATCAATCATTTTCCTAAAATAACAATTTAGGAATCATTTTTGTTCATCTAAAAATGTTATCATCAGAGTTCATCAGAAACATTTAAATAGATAGCCAACTATAATGCTTTCATATTGAAGCATTTCAATCATAACCAATGAATACATCTCAATCCAGATCATAACCATAACATCATCAATCTAGTAAGTGACAGTAAGTGAAATTCAGACAATATTTCACTTGTCAGAAGCCACTGTCATCAATCACAAACTCAATATAGGAATAGATTCTACACAACCCAGTTAAAGTGGGTATTTGCATAAAGCAAATTTCATTATCTTGGATAATCAGAGCACAAAGGGGAAGAACCCTAGCACAAGGGATGAACCCTAATTAGGGTTTGCTCATTTCAAGAACATAGAGGGTAGTGAGAGAGACAAAGAGAGTAAGAAGGGAGAGGGCGTAAACTTACCACAGGTCTTCGCTAGTTATAGAAGAGGAAGCAGGGTGGCCGAAGATGAGGTCCACAACGGCACGTGGAGCACCCGAAGGTGCTTCGACCCACGCCAAGCCGTAGACACAGCGACCACGGAGGCACGAGTAGCACCAACAACACCATCTAGCCACCAAAGCACCAGGGCAGTGCAAGGGAAGCGTCGGAGAGCCGAAACCCCGGTGGGATCCGAACCCTAGGCATCTGGAAGGAGACGACGTGGTCAGGTGCTTGTAATTTCAAGGCAAAAGAAAGAGTGAAAGCTTGTAAAAAAGAGAAAATAAAGAAAGATAAAAAATATGATCATGAATATTCATTACTAAATCAAGTGGTTAACCATTTTTAACTTTATGATTTTATAATATGTTCAACCACTAGTAGCTTCTTATAATAGCATTAATACAAAAAGGTGTGGAAGACTCTAAGTCATGTGATGTGTAAAGGTGTAATAAAGCTACCAATGTAACTCTACATATGATATTGTACTCCTATTTCAATTGTTGCCACATTTATTATAACGACTCATGCCTCATAAACATGATGATCTTGTTCATAAGCCACCATCTTGCTTGGGGAAAAGCAAAAGTCTAGCTTGGGGGAGTTGATGCGTCCAAAATTGGAGCATTTTTACTTATTGTTTTTGCATAAGTAGAGTAGGTTTTTTAGTATTTTACCGCATTTGCGTGCACCTTTTTTCCTTGTTTCAACAGGATCCCAATTTTCTAAGTTCATTATGAACATATCAATTGAGACTATCATATTATAATGTAATATGATATTTTGAAGTGATAAAAGTCATTTTATTGATTTATCTTTGCACCTAGAAGAATTTCATGCGCCGAGGAGGTTCCAGCGCGCGTAAGGACCAGTGGTATGGGCGGAGCCCGCCCGTACCATTCGCCTGTACGACCCTTCATCGGGACCGCCTCGTCAAATACTTCCTTTTCGCGAAGACGGATCACAGATCCGACATTCATAGAAACCTTCAGCCACGAAAAACCACACTAGAAAGAGATCTGGAAGAGGAACTTGGAGAAGGGAAAATCCTTGTTGCTACACGGATCATTGCAGTACAACGCATCATCCCTTACATCATTGATGTCCCACAAGTATAGGGGATCGCAATAGTCTTCGCAGGTAGTATTACCCAATTTTTTGATTCGACACAAGGGGAGCCAAAGAATACTTGCAAGCCTTAACAACTGAGTTGTCAGTTCAACTGCACCTGGAAATAGTTCTTTCTCATAGAAGTTTATCAGTAGCAACTGTTTGATAGTAGCAACAGTGAAATAGTAGCAATAGTGACAGTAACGGTAATAGTAGGATTCGAGTGCGGTAGGCCTAGGGATGGATGGACGGGCGTTGCATGGACGAGTCTAAACATGTAACTTCAAGATCAAGGGCATTGCAGATAAATAATAACAAGCATCCAAGTACTAAACAATCCTAGGCATGTGCTCCAAATATAGTCATACGTGCTCGCTATGAGAACTTGCACAACATCTTCTGTCCAGCCAGCCCGTGGCAGCAGGGCCTCTAGGGAACTACTGGCAATTAAGGTGCTCCTTTTAATAGAGCACCGGAGCAAAGCATTAACACTCCATGAACACATGTGATCCTCACACCATAGCCATCCCCTCCGGTTGTCCCAATTATTGTCACTTTGGGGCCTTCGGATCCGGACAATGATATGTGTACACAACTTGCAGATAAGACCATAAACAATACCATCATAATGATTCAATAATAAGTTCAGATATGAGATCATGGCACTCGGGCCCTAGTGACAAGCATTAAGCACAACAAGTTGCAACAAAGTTAGATAGAGAAACTAGGCACTATGCCCTAACAGATCTTATTTGATTACATGATAGAACTCATCCAATCCCTACCATCCCCAAGCCTATAGCGGGGGATTACTCACTCATGGATGAGGGAAACATCGGTGGTTGATGGAGATGCGTTGGTGATGACGATGGCGATGATCCTCTACAAATTCCCCGTCTCGGCAGGGTGCCAGAACAAAGTTTCTGGATCCGAATCTTGGTTTCTGGTGGCGGCGGCAGAGCAGAACTCTTTCTGGAAAACTATCGAACCCCCCTCGGTTTTTAGGTCGAAAAGCAACTTATAGGCGCAGAGGGACGCCGAGGGGGTGCATGGGGTGGCTGCACCCCCTCCAGGCGAGGCCAGTGGTAGGCCCATGCTTGGTGTGGGTGTGCCCCCCAGGGCTCCTCTCCGTCTCGTCTTCTGGCTCCGTGGATCTTCTAGTGAAATATAATTTTTGGCATATTTTTCGGTATTTTTCCTGATAGTTTATTTTCTGCACAAAAACAAGACACCAAGGTAATTCTGCTGAAAACAGTGTCAGTCCGTGTTAGTTGTATCCAAATCACACAAGTTTAGAGAAGAAACAGTAGCAAAGTGTTCGACAAAGTAGATACATTTTGGACATATCAACTCCCCCCAGGCTTAGCTTATTGCTTGTCCTCAAGCAATTCAGTTGAAAACTAAGTGCGATAAAAGAACTTTCACGAACACTTTGCTTTATATAATCTAAATATTCTCAGTACAGGAATATATTCTTAGACAATTCATAATAAGGAGTATGCAACTAAGTCTAGTCAATAGTCATTGCAAGCTATGAAGAGAAACCAACTCAATAATAGTAAGTATCATGAAACATAAACATAAGCAACATTGAAATGCTCATAATAAGGTATGATAGAGTGGTATCTCGCTTGCCTTTGTTTGAAGAGCACAATAAATGCCAAGGGACCTCTGAAGTAAAGATATCAAAGATACAAGCATCAAAGTCATGACATAATTAACCAAGTTTTGGAACAAACACAAGAATGACAACTATGCTCTCAAGAAGGTGCTCATAGAATAAGTGGTGACTCAACAAAATTGTGAAAACGGTTTTGTGAAGGTTTGAAAGGCTTCAAAATGCTGAAAGGAAGGTAGTCATTAGCTTTGAGCTCGCATTGCCCCTATCATAGGCATCTTCATGTGGTTAAGGTGAAAGTGAGGTCCACTCTGAATCATATGCTTGACAGACCATAGACTGGAAATCCCAAGTCCCTTGAATACGAGGGCCGCTCCACATGCTAATCAACTTTGGTCACCTGAAAGTTCTTGTCATTGTAAATACATGCATATCACCGAGAACCGCCAATGGGGTACCCCTTGCACATGGTACAGGAGCTTTCCCATAACCAAAATGACAAGGCAAGCAGACAATGAGCATCTCAGCAATCTTTTTATTTACCATATGCATAGATTTTTATTGAGTATGCTTCATAAATGCTCATTATGGTGATGCTGCAAGTTTCCACCATGATTAGGCATGGCTTAGTCTAGCGGCCCAGGCGTTTCTCTAACACAATGTATAGACTCCATGAACTCACAACCTACCCTCTTATTTCACATCGTCGACATCCGTAACCAAAAGAGCAAGGTATCAACTGGATAGGATATCCAACAAGTGTTGAAAGCGTTCCCCGTGACAACACGGTTCTGCTGACTCCCAGCATATAATTTGAAAGCATATAACATTCATGGACAAGTCACAATGGTTCAGGATTATTAAGCGCAAGGAATAAAGTGTGCCTTCAAGTTCATGAGAGATTTACTAACTAACTTTCTCAAAACAGACAAACATTTTATTTTGTAAGAAAACATGACATATAAAATATGCAGTGAAGTAGCAAATGATGCTAATAGGTAGGTATGGTGGACACAGCTGGCAATATTGGTTTTGGGGAGTTGGAAGCACAGGTAGAGCACATACTCAGTGCAAGTGAAGGCTAGCAATAGAGAGGGAGCGACAAACGAGAGAGCAATAGCTTCATAATCATGCTTGCAACAAAACAGGACTAATTATGGCATGAAAGTGATACAAGAACTCTGAGGCAAAATAAATCATCGAGGCTTACTAACTATTGATTAGTCATATGCATGCGTGAGCATGTGCCAAGTCGATTCAAATGAACAGACAGAGGAGGGTACCACAATATCTTACCAAAGTATGCATAAAACAATGCAAGCAAACATTCATATGACATGCTACAAACTATTAGCAAGCTGGAGCTAATCATAGACAAGCAAGAACTACTAAGCATCCATAATGACATACACCTTACACAAACATGCTAAGCATGCTCACAATGAAGAGTATATGTACAAAAATGAAACAAATAGAGTTTGTTACCAGCCTCTTACCAGTCCTCAAGTTGTCTTAAGCTTCATTATTGCCCTTCACTTGTGTGACTTGAATAATAACATGAAACCAAAATCCACTGAGGACGGCTGAACCCTGCAAGGAACTCACAAAACCAGAGAAGAACAACAAATATTTTTGGTGTTTTCGATTTTTAGAAACAAGCAAACAAAGCAAAACCAAACAAATAAAAAGGCAAACCAAACAAGAATCAAACAAAGAAAACAAACAAAGAAAAAACAAACCAAAAACAAAAACTAAGACGCTCCAAGAACAACACAATTCACACAATCTTCATTAGCAACATTAGTGTTTTCAAAAGATAATAGACCCTTAGGCTTAGCTTTAGAACAGCAAAAAAATTCACTAAAAACACAAGCTAATGTAGCAATTCCTTCAAAAAGCTCAGTTTCCCAAAAAGAACCCAAAAAGGAATCAATAAGAAGCAAATGCAAATAATGGCAGAAATCTATCAAAACGGATCAGCAGGTATAAACCCATTTTTTCGAACATATTCTGTTGCTCAAATCAAAAAGTATTGAACCAACGAAAGTTAGATAACATACTGGGGGATTTATTCGTAAAATATGAGCTCAAACCGATTTATAGAGATTCATCATGAATGTTTACGGTGGAGCACAAAAATCTGTTTCAGGACAGCAACTCCTCAAATCTTACTTCCCTCTCATTAGAGGTCATTCTTGGCACAAAAAGCAAACAAAAAGGATAAGGCGAGGTCATTACTGAAGTAATAACTTCCAATACTCAAGGAAACTCTTAGGTTATCTCCCAACAAGTACTTTATTTAATGCCTTTAAGTTAGGAACGACAAAGAGCAAAGATTGGAAAGGAGAAAAATAAAAGTGAGCAAGTATAACCACAGTAAAAGCATGATTTTGTTCATTCAAATCCTTTTGTTAACAAGTTTGATCAAGTCGTGTTACCAAAAAATCTTATATGAAACAAAACTTTGCATTCCACAAGGTGATTATGTTACCTCATACTTGATAGCAATGGTCCCAAGCATAATAGTTTCAAAAATTTCTTGTGGAATGGGACAATATATTTCTCCAACCTTGATTATCTCAATATTTTCAATGGAATTCAGGCAATAGCTCTTAGCAACCTTCTTGGGGAAATAAACAGTGTGCTCTTTGTCATTAATATTAAATGTTACTTTCCCTTGATTGCAATTGATGACAGCACCTGCAGTATTAATAAAAGGTCTCCCAAGAATAATAGACATATTATCATCTTCAGGCATTTCAAGCACAACAAAATCAGTTAAAACCATGCAATTATGAGCAACTTGAACAGGACATCCTCACATATACCAACAGGAATAGTAGTTGAATTATCAGCCATTTGCAAAGATATATCGGTTGGTATCAACTTTTCTAGCTGGAGTCTCTTGTAGAGAGAAAAAAGGCATACCACTAACTCCAGCTCCCAAATCACATAAAGCAGTTCTAACATAATTATTCTTAATGGAGCAAGGAATAGTTGGTATACCTAGATCACCAAGTTTCTTTGGAACCTTACCATTGAAGGAGTAATTAGCAAGCAAAGTAGAAATCTCCTCATTAGGAATCTTCCTTTTATTAGAGACAATATCCTTCATATACTTTGAATAAGGAGGCAACTTAATAGCATCAGTCAAAGTAATTTGCAAAAATAAAGGTTTCATCCACTCACAAAACTTGTTGTACTGTTCCTCCTCCTTTGACTTGTGTTTCTTACCTGGAAAAGGCATATGTTTCTACACCGAAGGTTCTCTCTCTTTACCATGTTTATTAGCAATACAATCTTCCTTTGTGTACCTAGTGTTCTTAGTGTGCTTCTCAGGTTCTTCCTCACCTTCCTCCTTATCAGGAGCATCATTATTACCATTACCACTCTCAGTTTCAGCACCAGAGACAGATATACTATTAGGATCTACAGCAGGTTCAAGTGGTTCCTCAACTCTCTTATGTTTCTTTTTCTTCCTCTTACGAGGACTACCACTATCTTCACCTTGTTGGGAATCCTGCTCTATTCTTTTAGGGTGTCCTTCAGGATATAAAGGATCATGAGTAGCTATATCACTCCTAGTTCTAATTCCATAAGCATGTTTATCTCCTGAAGCATTAACTAGCATATCCTTTTGCACCTTAGCAAGTTGATCAGGTTGAGTTTGGACCATTTGAAAGTGTTTACAAAGCATTTTAATATCATTAGAAGTTCTTTCCACAATATCTTTCAACTCATGGATAGCTCTAGAGTTTTCCAATAAGTGATTCTAAACTTGTTTATTAAAATACCTTGCTTATCAATAAATGTGTCAAGTTCCTCTAAACATTGATCAGGAGGCTTACCATAAGGAATATCACCTTCATCAAAGTGTTGGAGAGAGTGTATCTCAATAGTAGATGTGTGGGGAATTGGCTTACATAATTCTTCTATAGGAGGTAGATTCTTCACATCTTCAGCTCTAATACTTTTCACTTCTTAGGTTCCTTCATCACTTCATCATTTAATGCAATAACTCCCCTCTTCTTTGTTGTTGGTGCTAGAATTGGTTCAGGCATAACTGGTTCAGGAGTAATAGGCTCAGGTGCATTCAGCTCAGTTGAAGTCCAATCATCATAATTCTTGCTTATCTTACCCATTAATTCTTCAACATTTGTAGGAGTTCTTTTCCTGAAAACAAAATCAGCAAAGCTATCCAGGTAGGTCCTAGAATCATCAGTTAGTCCATTATAATAAATATCAAGAAGCTCATTCTTAGGTAATGGACATCTAGGATGTGCATGAGTCAAGGCACAGAACCTTGTCCATGACTTAGGCAATTTCTCTTCTTCTCCCTGTTTAAAATCATAAATTCTCTGCAAAGCAGCATGTCTAGCACTGGGAGGAACATATTTCTAGAAGAAAGAAGCAATCAAGCAATCAGGGCTATCAATGGAACTAGGAGGTAATCTATTAAACCAAGCCCTATCTTCTCCTTTTAGTGAAAAAGGGAAGATCTTAGTAACAAAGTACTTGCGCATCTTAAAATCATCAGAGAACAAAGCACTCATAGTCGAAAGCTCATTCATATGAGCCACAACACTGTCATTTTCAGTCCCACAAAAAGGTTCTTTCTCAACAATATATAAATAAGATAAATCAAGAGAGAAATCATAGTCTTCATCATTAATATCTATGGGAGAAGTGGCAAACTTAGGATCAGAGGACAACTTAGGCATAATAGTACGTCTAGCAAGGAGACTCTTAATACCACTAGTACCATGTGTGTTCCAGCACTCTTCAACAAAATCATCAGTGAACTCAATGTAACCATCATTAATATCATAACTCTCGCTAGCCTCAGGTGAGCTAACAGGTGTAACAGTGTCTTCACTAGGAGTTTCGGTATATCCTAGACTAGCCATAGTAGCATTAGAAAAGCACCTAATGAACCACTCGCATCAAGCACAGTAGAAGTAACATCATGAGTATCAAAAGCAGTTTCAAACTTAGCAGTAGTAGCAGTGTGTGTAGCATGTGTATGTGGTGGTGGTGTAGCAAGCTTACTTATAACAGATGGTGAATCAAGAGAAGCAGAGGTGTTTAGGACTATACCTCTTCTTGTAGTGGATGGTAAAATAGGGAACTTTCCATCACGAGACTTCCCCATGATGAAAGGAGTAGCAGTGAACAATAATAGATCCAAGTGAACTTACAAATAAACCTATGCTCCCCAGCAACGGCACCAGAAAATAGTCTTGATGACCCACAAGTATAGGGGATCGCAACAGTATTCGCGGGTAGTATTACCCAATTTATTGATTCGACACAAGGGGAGCCAAAGAATACTTGCAAGCCTTAAGAACTGAGTTGTTAGTTCAGCTGCACCTGGAAATAGTTCTTGCTCATAGAAGTTTATCGGTAGCAACAGTTTGGTAGTTGCAACAGTAAAGCAACAGCAACAGTGAAACAATAGCAATATTAACAGTAACGGTAACAGTAGGATTCGAGTGCGGTAGGCATAGGGATGGATGGACGGGCGTTGCATGGACGATTCTAAACATGTAACTTCAAGATCTAGGGCATTCCAGATAAATAATAACAAGCATCCACGTACTAAACAATCCTAGGCATGTGCTCCAAATATAGTCATACGTGCTCGCAATGAGAACTTGCACAACATCTTCTGTCCAGCCAGCCCGTGGCAGCGGGTCCTCTAGCGAACTACTGGCAATTAAGGTGCTCCTTTTAATAGAGCACCGGAGTAAATCATTAACACTCTGTGAACACATGTGATCCTCACACCATAGCCATCCCCTCCGGTTGTCCCAATTATTGTCACTTTGGGGACTTTGGATCCGGACAATGATATGTGTACACAACTTGCAGATAATACCACAAACAATACTATCATAATGATTCAATAATAAGTTCATATATGAGATCATGGCACTCGGGCCCTTGTGACAAGCATTAAGCACAACAAGTTGCAACAAAGTCAAATAGCACTAATAGAGATACTAGGCACTATGCCCTAACAGATCTTATTCGATTACATGATAGAACTCATCCAATCCCTACCATCCCCAAGCCTACAACAGGGGATTACTCACTCATGGATGAGGGAAATATCGGTGGTTGATGGAGATGCGTTGGTGATGACGATGGCGATGATCCTCTCCAAATTCCCCGTCCCGACAGGGTGCCAGAACGGAGTTTCTGGATCTGAATCTTGGTTTCTAGTGGCAGCGATGGAGCGGAACTCTTTTTGGAAAACTATCGAACCCCCCTCGGTTTTTAGGTCAAAAGGAAACTTATAGGCGCAGAGGGAGGCCGAGGGGGTGCCTAGGTGGTCAACACCTCAGACGGTGGGCCCAAAGGCCCGCGCCTGGGGTGGGTGTGGGCCCCCAGGCCTCCTCTCCGTCTCGTCTTCTGGCTCCGTGGATCTTCTGGTGAAATATAATTTTTGGCATATTTTCAGGATTTTTCCTGATAGTTGATTTTCTGCACAAAAACAAGACACCAAGGCTGAAATCAGCGTCAGTCTGTGTTAGTTGTATCCAAATCACACAAGTTTAGAGAATAAACAATAGCAAAGTGTTCGAGAAAGTAGATACGTTTTGGACGTATCAATCATCAACCGCTACATCTCCATCACCATCTCAACCCCCATCTTCTATTCATGAGATCTTGTTGTAATTCCAGATTCCGTTGTGGTTTGCACTAGATTCATTCCATTACCTTTATATATCATTTGATTATGATGTTGTTGTTGATTGCTTCCAGGTGTGAGTAGTTCCCTTCGTTCTTGGGGACATGGAGAAACCCTAGCATTATTATGAAATGAAATAAAAATGATCTATTACTGGTGTCTATGATCCATTGATTTATGATGTGTGTTTGATCTCTCCCTTTAGATAGTATGTGTAGTCGTCCACATATCATTTGCCTTTGGGTCTAAAGACGAGGGTGAAACCCTTCATACGTGTTTGGAAGCGTGTTGGAAGCTATTATGACTAGAAGCGCCGCTAGCAACCTGCACAATTGAAGGGGGGGAAAGAGAGATTCACTAAGCTAATTACGATATCCACGGGGAGACCCTTAATTGTGGTGGTCTGCATGGTGACTTCTCACAGACATTGAAGTGGTTATTAGAGATGACCTCATTATTAGCTCATCAAAGTGGCTTCCTACGAGCCTTGTATGAACATCTTATTATGGAACTCTCTCCACACATATCATGACATAAGAAATAGGTTATCCTAATTATGATTAATTACAACATGATAGTGGTGTATCCTACATCCCTAAGAACGTCTTAGCCCTATTGAGTTCAACCATCATTCCATATACTCTTGTTACTTGCTTTCTTTTTACTTGTTTTATTTACTTTCTTGCATTTAAACAAAAACCTTTTCAAACACCCTTTACTTGAAATCAAAGGCAACTTACAAGTATCCTTTGGTAGATAGTGATGATGGGCATAAAGACCCTAACCAACTAGCTCTCTAGGGGTTCGATACTCTTATTTTGAAACTATCTACAATCGATCTGTGCACTTGCAGTCATCAAGCTATTTTCTAGTGTTGTTGCCAAGGAGCTGAGTGCTTTTGGTCTTTGTTCTTAGTTGCTAATTTATTAATTGTTTTACTAAAGTTGCTTACTAGTTTTAGGTAAACATCATGGCTACACTCGGACTGATGAATCAGCTTGATGCAGCTGAACACCTCGGGAAATTCAATAGAGGACTTGTCAAAGAATTCATAAGTGGGGCTAAACCTGAATACAAGTTTAACCCTCCTTTTATTGCTATTATTAAAGAAGAAACTTTTGCAGGAGATGATCTAGATGAGGATCCCTACACTCATTTAATGCATTTTACTGATTTATGTTGGACACTCAAATTGAGAGGCTATTCTGATAATGAATTGAAACATAAACTATTTACTAGCCAATCTCTAACAAACACTACTCTAGCTTAGTATAGAATTTTCCCTACAGAGAAAATTGACACATGGGAAAAGCTCAAAGTAGAATTCATATTTCGATTTTTTCCCAAGGTAAAGACTACTGAGGTAAGAAGGGCAATTACCGACTTCAAGAACCGCCAGGTGAAGGCTTGGTAATGGCCTTCAAAAGGTACAAATCTATCCTTAATAAATGTCCCCACCATGATTTACCGGAATGGTATGTTATACATATTTTCTACGGGGGACTTAATCAAAAAACTAAACATGAGCTTGATACAAATTCCATAGGCTCTTTTATGGAGCTAACTATAACTAAAGCTTGGGAACTCGTAGAACGTATTCGTCACAATAGAGAAAATTGGGGATTTGATTTAGGTGGTGAAGGAGGAGTAGAAATTAAATATGATTGTCTCAATGCTTATAAGGAATCCGGTAAGATAAAAGAAACTGCTAATGAGCTCCCAAGAAAGACTGGCTTCATTATACTCCTAAGCCAGTCAAACATGTTGACGTGATAACTGCAGCTCACGTAGAAGCATTGAGGGAGATGCCTCAGTATGTTGAACTCCTTCCTTTTCCAAGGACTGCGAGGAAACACATGATGGCCCAGCAACTCGAAGATCAACATGAGGAAGAAAGAATGTTTGTCAAAATATTAGAAAAGAGGCACAAGCAAGAAATACTAATAAGGTAAGTAAGGAGGAGATCGAGGAACCGACAAAAGAAGATATCTTAACCATGTTTGCACATTGCAACGCGATAGAGCTACATACTTGCGGTGACCCAGCATACCACTACATGATGTAGTACACTATAGTCGTTGACATAACACCAATGAAACACTGTTCACTAGTATTACATCCCTAAGAGTGGTACAACAGAAACACAGCAGGTCCAAGACATGACTATAGGTTACAACTCGACTCTTTACACAAGATCTAGAGAACACGCTAGGTTAAAGAAAGAGAAAGAAACTTCTTACAAAGAAGAATCAGAAACAAACAACTCAAAAACTATCATACTAATAAGACTAGTATCTGAACTACTGGTCTGGCATTGCTGCTATTGCAATACACTACAGAAATAGGTTCTATGGCTAGAGATTATATTCCTATCTACTCAGTAACTTCGTCTTCACTTGAGTTGATGTATATGTTGACTTTCTTGACTTCATTAAAGACTTTAGCTTCTGGTGATGATTCCTGGAGCATAACTTGATGTAGACCTCGTCTGTACTGGCTTTAGAACCTAGCAAGGGTTAAGAAGATACGTTGAGTACGAGCGTACTCAGCAAGTTCACTAGAAAAGGAGTGTTTGATGCACTATAGCTATAGCCACAGACCATAGGTCGTAGGCAATGCAGGTTTTCGTAAACATTTCTTCAAAGGTTGCTTTTATTCTAAAAAGCTATGTCCATCAGCCTTCACGAGTTTACCAGAACTTTCATGGAGTTCTTTTCCCGCCGCATTCGCAGCTCCTTCCCAGAACAGGGAGTAACAAGTTACAGTTCGTACACTCTACAGAGGTGCATTTCTTTACCCATGAGAGATCTTAGCTTTGTTGCACATCCGAGTTATAGGCTCGTTCATACTTCCTTGGTATGAGGCCCAGTATAAGATCCAAGCCAATCACTGCCCTTTCTCGTGACCCCACATAGAACACGACCCCACAAGCAGAATGACCTCTGTTAACCTGCATAGCAGTTAACTATGGTTGACTCCTTATGGACTTCACTGAGAAGACGGAACCTGGTCGCCCCCATCAACTATGAGGACATACCTATGACGGTCTTACTCAGGGATAGTCTAGACACCAATATCATGGGGAACTAAGGGGTCCCACCCATGCTGAGTATCTCATTTACATCGGAGTCACAAGATGGACATCATGTTCATGTGAAAGGAGCAAGATCCAGCTGACTTCTCCGTCCCATTCCAAATCTCATGGTTAACGCATAATATACGTCACAAGAATCACTAGCGACATTGGTTGTTAAGTCCTAGATAATATGTTCCTTTACCATCGTAACTTTCATAGTAGGTTATTACCTCATGGTAAATAACCTATAATCATATTATTATGAAATAGTGTTTTCTGACCTTTTTCAAATGCAGGTGATGACAACACTAGATTTGCAAAATACTTTATAGAAAATAATAAAGGACATGAGCAAGTGTGAACTTGCCTTTTGTGATTGCAAGATTATGCACTCCACGTCGTTGTGAGCTTCCTGGAACGGCGGCCAACGATGGATGGAGGCGTCGGTCGACGGCGAAGCTCCGACGGCCTTGCGAGGTTGGTCTGCAAGAAGAAAAGGGGAAACAGGTCGGTTGGATGCGAAGGTCCAAGGGGAAGACGGAGAGAGCCAATACAGGGAGAGGGGGCGACGGGAACGGTGGGGGGCTTCACCTCCTAAGATCGGTAATGGAGCACGGTGGCGGCACATATCAGTTTGAATCTGGAGGCGGCTAGGGTTTCGTTTGCGGAAAAAAAACATAAGGCGTGAGACGGGGGGTTTATATCTAGGGATGACGTGCATAGGAGAGGGCGGGGTCGAACGGAATCATGAAAATCGCGGGGAGATCAATCGGATTGGGGCGACGTGTTCTTCCTAGACGCTGGCCGGAGGAAGGGGATGACGGGGCGGGGTCCACTCGTCAGGGAAACGGGGGAGGGGGTGCGTGCGGTTTGCAGGTGATGGGTCAGGTGGTCGGTATTTGGCTATACTCATAAGGCGTGCGTTGTAGGTAAGGTAGTGGGCTGGCTGGGTCAGCCTGTAGATTAGGTTTAGTTTTTTTTTACTTTTTGTTTTCTTATTTCTATTATAATTTTTTCTCTAACTCCAAATGACCTAAAATTTGTCTCTAATTTTTTCTAAAAACCAGGGGATCATTTTAGAATCCTTTTTTTCATTAATTTGACAATTTATAAATAGTGGTTTTATAAATCCATGCATAATCTTTTGTGGAGCCTCTTAGTGATCCCATTTAGGGTTCGAAAGTAGGGTTTTTCAAATCAAGATCTTCATGAATGCAGATGATGTCATGCCAATGCAATGCAAATGCAATTTTTTTCTAGTCCAAATTTCAAATATCTTGGATGTGACAGACTAATCTCGAGATTCAAAATGGCTAGCAAATAGGCGTAGGATATCCTCTAGTCCGGTGTAGCTCTTCTTCACCATGGGTAAGCTTTCCGAGCTAACCCCCTTAAGAGAATTTAAGTTGGCCTCTCCAACTTCAGTTATTGTGCTATATCTAATTCTTCTTCCCTCTAGGGTTACGAGTGAAATTGCTCGTCGTGCATGATCTATCTGGCCTTCATACTTTGACATCCAATCCTTTCCTAGAGTGATGTCCAAGCCTTGTGATTCCAACACATTCAAGCTTGTGGGAAAGTTGTGTACCCCAATCCTTAGGTTCAGATAATGACATCCAAAAGCTGCTACCTCTTCTCCACTTTTTTTACACGAAGACAGTGGGGAAGTCCCCCACGAGCCTCTTCTCCACTAGGGGAGCTTATTTTGATGGGCTTGTTAATGGTTTCAATTGGAATTATGTTTCTATCCGCAAATTCCCTTGATATGAATGAATGCGATGCTCCATCATCAAATAGAACGAGTGCTGGAAAGGTATTGAGCCGAAATGTACCAGTCACGGTATCAGGGTCTTCTTGAACTTCTTCCACACTAACATGGTTGACATGTCCCTTCTGTAATGGGTTTGGTTTGTATCCATCAATCTTATTCTTCTTCTCAGGGCAGTCTCTTGAATAGTGTCCCTTCTGCTTGCATTTGAATAATCCAACCTTGCTTAAGTCCTTCCTAAATATATTGGTGTTGTGCGCCACAACATTGATGTCTTCATGGTTGTGATCATTCCCTCCTTCAGAATTGTGGTTGTGACTCATGTGGACATTATGGTGGCATCCATTTCCTTCGTGGTGCTGATGTCCATTACCATCATGGTCGTTGTATCCATTTCCTTCAGGCATGTGATGTTCATAACGTCCATTCCCTTCATGGAGAGTACAAAACTTCTGATGCGGTCTTGATTTGTCTTTGTTGTTCTAGTGCTTTCTCTTGCGCTTCTCAACTTGACTCTGTTTCTCTTCAAGAATTCTTGCTTTGTCCATCAGATCCTGGAAGGTGGGAGTGTAAACTACTGACAGCTAAATGGAAAGCTTATCACTCAGTCCATCTAGAAATCTCTTTCCTTTTATCATCAATGTCAACATCCTCCGGGGCATAGCGAGATAAATTGGTGAATTCTTCTATATACTCCAAAACTGTGCGATCGTACTGGTGTAGATCACGGAATTCCTTTCTCTTTAAGCTCATGACTCCAGACGAGACGTGGTTTGTCTTGAATCCTTCCTCGAACACCTCCCAAGTGATAGTATCAATGGGGTGAGTAATCTGGAAAGTATCCCACCATGTAGCTGCTTGTCCTTCAAGTAAGTGAGCAGCAAATCTCACTTTCTCTTCATCAGTGCATCCAACTGTTACTAAGTCCTTAGTCACTGAGCACAGCCAATCAAGTGCTATCATAGGCTCAGGTGCGCTTGAGAATTTTGCAGGCCTTAGTTTCAGAAACCTGGCGAGAGCATCCTCCTGAGGCTGGTTGTTGTCGTTGTTGTTGTTATTGCTGTTGTTGTTGTGCTGGGCAGCCATGAATTGTGTCATCACCTGAGCTAGCTGTTCCTGGGCCGCTATCAGCTGCTCCATCTCAGTGGGTTGGAGTCGAGGCGGCATCTGTTTGGGATAGCATAGATGAGTATAGATAGAAGAGGACTAAGAGAAGTATTTCTACTCATAACTATATGAAGCAATCAATGTCACAAGCAAGCAAACAATCTTAATCAATAAACACACAAATGAACACTTGCATAACAACGTTACAGGGGTTTAAAACTAGCAGCATATGACTACAAAATAGTTTGAAAAGGTTGGGAACAATACTAGAGTAGAATAGAGCAACAAATAAGCAATAAACAAAATCTATCAAAACAGTACAGCTGGTTTCACGATTTTTTTCTGGGCACCTTAAACTCGTCAGGAATTTTAGACAATTTTTGTGCATATAGTACAGGTAATTACGCTTCAGATCCTATTTTTTCCGATTTTTTAGAGTTATCGGTAAAATATGAAAAATCTCGCGGTACAACAGGTCATGCAGAAAACTGCAGTAGTAAAATCACGAATTTCAATCAATTCACACCATTAAACTTATTTAAAAACCTCATGAAAATTTCAGAAACTTTAGATTTCAAAACTAACTGATCCTAAACAAAGCATCACACAAAATAGCTCAATACAACCAAGCAAACAACATATATTGTCATACCATATAAGTTGATAAGATCAATATGCTAACACGATAATGATGATCTCCTAAAGAGATATAGTATGGTGGTCCAAATCTAACCAAACATGATGAGATGCTCACTTGTGTCATCCTATTTATTATTTTACTTGTAGGCAACACTCATACATGTATCAAACGAATGGATAACTATAAATTTTTGAATAAGGAGAGGTTCTAAAAAAGATAGACAAGGAATATAAGAACTCTAATAAATAGAAAATATGATAGTCCTCCTAATAGAGGTATCCTACTGCTAATCCATTTCCAAGGTCACGATTATATAGTCAACACACAGCTCTGATACCATCTTGTAACACCCTTGCCCGATAAGGCTGAGTTCATGTGTATAGTGCCAATCCCTGGATCGGTTCACTGGCACACACAGTACAAAATTATAACAAATATAACTGTGCATCATAAATACAACGAATATGATCCAGAATTTACATTATTTATTCAAGTACACAGCGGAAAACGAATACAAGGTAGATCTCCATCCTTCAAATGTGCCACAGGCAAACAATCGTTGGTTGGAGTCTCGCGACCTATGAACAATCACTCAGAACAGAACAGAACAACCTGTAACATGAAACGTTGCAGCCATGAATGGTCAATACTTTGAATGTATTGGCAAGTAGAACTAATGAGTACAAAGGATCTATCAACTACATGCATATTTGGCTAAGTGGAGTTCAGGCTCATTTGCTAAAATCAATACAACTTTTCCCTACTTTCAAAATACTTTTCTTTCTTCAAAACAATCTTCTAAGGACATACCAACATAAATCCATGTAGAAATAAGACAGTTAGGCTTTCATATGCTCCTAAACCCATGTTCACCATAAAGTTTTAGTAATTAAGAAATTGGGATGAGTGAGATCTTCCAAACAGTTCCAGGCCCAGTTGCTCATAATTGTCCATAACCGGGGACACGGCTAAGTACTTAGTTTAGACACCCTGCAGGGGTTGTACACTTTATCCGCACGACCCAGTCAACCCGCTCTTACCATTACACTCATTTTGTGCCATGGTAGGGAGAAAACCAAGACGAAACCTTTCAGAAGCAAAACCCTAAGCCCTGAGGAAGGACCCATACCAACCTACATCCCCTACATCTGCTAGTCACGTCGGGTCAGGTTCCCACAACTTACTTAGTCAAGACAAATAATGACATGCGGCTGTACTGGAAGGTACTACATAAGAAACATGTCCAATGTCTGAAGCCTAGGTGTGCTTTCCGCAATAAACCATACAAAAACATCAATCCATCACACCCAGGAGATTCATTAAATTCCAGTTGTTTTTATTATAACAAAACATAACTTTTCCATAACATAACCAATCATGAATTCCCTTTTGCGCATCTAATAAGCATGGCTAAGAAACTACAATACGATGGCTCAAAGGAATCAAGTCATGGAGATATGGCAATCATGTCTGGGTGTCATGCATAGCATAGTAGTAAAAACACCTACACATGCATCACTACTGAAAATCATACTACATGCATAAGAAAAATAGTAGGACATTTATAGCTCTACTTTCCTTTGTTGTCGATGTAGTCGTTCAGATAATCCTCACAATAGAGAATATTGCACTCGTCACAATCACAAACGTGCACTCCTCGCAATCTATTGATCAAAACGAGTGCACAACAAACACACCATTCAAAACAATGCAATTATGCACAATACAACAAAAAAATGATGAACAAATGCATGCATGACGATTTAATATGTCACAAAGGTTGTAGTTAATTCTCTGAACATTACTAGATCATATGATGCAATAGAGTATTTGTTATTAAATCTGGATTGCCAATATAGAGGTTTTATTGGTTCTGTTAAAACTTCTGCTCTAGTTGTCGTATTAAATTTGGTTCTGGGGTGTACTGGATAGGGGATATTATTACGAACCATTAGCAATTGAATTCACCTTAATCCGAGTTGTAGATCTCTTCTTATGATTTAAGGAGTGTATAATGGATTTTAAATCATTTATTTAGTTTTTGTGGTCTAAAAATCAAACTAAAATCATATATGTATTCTTCACGGGATTTTGATTCCAGGGGCATATTATTACGATCTATAAATTATTTACTATGAATTTAATGCTCTAAAAGCCATTAAAACTATTTAAATTATTACAGCAATTCTACACTGCAAAATTTGTATCTAACAACATATTAATGTCTTATATGAAATTACGAATCCGTAGATATCTAATTTGTATTTTTGTGATCTACAGACAATTTTCTATGATTTATTTAGTCTAAAAAGCCCATTAAACCATTTAAATTATTACAATAAATATATACTGTAAACATTATATCTAATCATATATTATTATTCTACACAATTTTATGAATCCAATCATATATTATTTATAATTTTTGTACATGTAGATATTTTTATATGGATTTTGCAGCATATGACAATTTTCTGCTATTTATTAAATTGGATTTTCGAATTACAAGTCTGCATGCCACGTGGTTGCTTCTGATTGGTTCTTACCCCTTCGGTTACGTGACTTCACGGCAACCACAGGATCAGGATCCGATGGTGCAGAGGATGCGGCTCGGTAGCGGCTGGGCTTGGCTCAGCTTGAGCTTCGGCTTCGGCTGGGGCTCGGCTCCAGTTAATCACGGCCGATGAGATTTTATCGGACGGCGTAGGTTGTCGATGGCGAGCTGGCACCGGCTAACAGGTGGTGGTGACGTTGATGGACAGCAGCGAGCGGTGGTGCACGCTCAGATGGTGGGGGTCGGCGGCGGTCTAGCGGTCACTAGTGACGGAGGGGTAGACGCCGGGGTGCAGCGCGTCGTGGCGAACCCGATGGCATTCTCCACGTCGTTGTGAGCTTCCTGGAATGGCATCCAACGATGAATGGTGGCGTCGGTCGACGGCGGAGCTCCGGCGGCCGTGCGAGGTTGCTCCGCTGCGAGAAGAAAAGGGGAAATGGGTTGGTCAGATGCGGCGGTCCAAGGGGAAGACGGAGAGAGGAAATACGGGGAGAGGGGGCGACAGGAACGGTGGGGGGCTTCACCTCCTGAGATCGGTAATGGTGCACAACGGCGGCGCAGATCGGTTTGAATCTGGAGGCGGCTAGGGTTTCGTTTGCGGAAAAAAACATACGACGTGAGACGGAGGGGTTATATCTAGGGATGACGTGCAGAGGAGAGGGCGGGGTCGAACGGAATCGCGAAAATCATGGGGAGATCAATTGGATTGGGGCGGCGTGTTCTTCCTGGACGCTGCCCGGGGGAAGGGGATGACGGGGCAGGGTCCACTTGTCAGGAAAACGGGGGAGGGGGTGCGTGCGGTTGCACAGGATGGGCCGCTGGCAGGCTGGCAGCTGCTGAGCGCTGCTCTGCGTGCACGCGCGCGCTGTAGGTAAGGTAGTGGGCTGGCTGGGTCAGCCTGTAGATTAGGTTTAACTTTTTTGTTTCTTTTGTTTTTCTTTTTTTGTTTTCTTATTTCTATTATAAATTTTTCTCTATAACTCCAAATGAGCTGACATTTGTCTCTAATTTTTTCTAAAAACCAGGGGATCATTTTAGAATCCTTTTTATCATTAATTTGACAATTTATAAATAGTGGTTTTATAAATCCACACATAATCTTTTGTGGCAGCCTCTTAGTGATCCCATTTAGGGTTGGAAAGTAGGGTTTTGCAAATCAAGGTTTTTATTAATGCAGATGATTTCATGCCAGTGCAATACAAATGCAATTTTTTTCTAGTCCAAATTTCAAATATCTTGGATGTGACAGGGACCCACCTTGCTTTGACCTGACTTGGTCACACGGCGGAGGTCAACTGACACCGGCGACCCTACGATGGCGGCGCTACGGCGCATGTGGTGATGGAATCTTGCACGAATCGGAAGCTCGTCCTCCTTGGCTAACTAAAAACAGCGGCACGGATTCCTGGGGCGATCGAAAACCCACCAGCGACGACTACAGCGGAACCGGCACGGCGGTGCTCGATGGCACGACAACACCAAGGACGGGAAGGGACAGGAGAGGGTTCTTTCGAACCAGGAGCTTACCCTTGTTGCGCTAGGAAGCTCGGTGAAGCCGGGGGAAGGCTATAGCAGCAGTAATGGTGACAGCGGTGGTCGTCTGGCTCACGGAAGATGGAGTCCCCAGCGTCGATTGGGGGCTCCCCTCCTTAATTCCATTGGTGAGGAGGAAGATGGAGGCAAGGCGGAGCTCATGGCGCTGTCTATGGGGCACGGGGTGGCACAAAATGATGGTGATTCATCGGCGCTCGTCGGCTTAGGGTTTCGGGTTTGAGGAACCGGAGAGAGGGAGGTTGCTTAGAAGGTGAAAATAGGATGAGATCAAAGCAGAGCACCTCGACGTCCTTATCTCCTCTCCAGAAGAGGGCGAGCGGCGGTGAGCATCGTGATGCTGGCGGACGGTGGCGGCAGCGCCACCGAGCTGCTTGTCGCTAGGAGGAAGACGACGGATTAGAGAGACAAAGAGGTATTGGGCCTAGTTGGGCTGCGGTTGGGCTATTCGCGAGCGACGCGTAAGAGAGAGGGGGAATGGGCCATGGGTCAGAAACCTCTCAGATCTGTTTCTTTTATTTTTTTCCTTCTTCAATCCCTTTTCCTTTTTCTATTTTGATTCCAGATTTGTATTTTCAGATTCGGTTTGAATTTTTCTTATAGAAATTTATCTGCTAGATAGTTGCAGCAATACTAAAATGTACTTAGTATCATTTTGTGAAATTTTATTATATTATTTCTTATTTTATTTATATATATACTTTTCCTTTTTAATATTTCATGAGAACCTTTGTTATGAATTTTATTTACATAACATACTATAAATTTATTATAAGTTGTACCCTTATTTATTCATGAAACTAAATTCTCATTATATAAATATATTCAAAGGAAAGTTTCTAATGGTGATCCTACATTACTACTTGATACATAATTTCCTATGAATTACTACGATTAACATTAATTACATAATCCTAGGGAATATCAAGGTATATGTTTTGTTATAACTTGCATAGAAGTTAGGGTCCTAGGATTTAGGAAATTTAATATACCTATATCCTTGGGATAGGCATGGATCAAGATTTATGGTTAAGACATATGGTCTTCATCCTTATGTTTATGAATGGTATCACCATCCAAGATAAAATAGTGGGGTTGTTTTCTAGGATGGCTTAGAGATGGAATTGATAATTAGAATTTCTAAGCACGTATGATTTTAAAGTTTGGAAGTGACAAAGATATGCTTAAATGATTTTCTATAGGAAAATATTCCTATAAGCCATAGTGGAAAGAAGATGATTGATCAAACAGATGAGATAGATATCAAGCTTGATTCTAGATTTAAGGTTGAGTGTTTACCCAGAATCCCTATCTTCCAAACTTCATAATTTTGGACTTCTAATTAAGGAATTCCTTTCCTAGATATTCTACTTCTTCTTATACATCATCATGTGTTAACATGATGAGCTTTACTTCACAAGAATAATCTTATCCACCCTTTATTCTTCTGAATCCATTTGTAAATCCAATGAGCTTGACACTAAATCTCAACATGATCTTGCCGTAGAGATCATTCTCATCTCTAAGGTACTTCTTAAGAATCTAATTCTACTTGAATGATTCCTCTCTTACTTCTCACATTACTTTGAAATTTCTCATATAAATCGCATAAGCTTGTCACTGAAGCTCTTCATAACTTTCTCATATCTCCCCTTGATTAAATCAAACTACTAATGGCAACCTGCAATCCAACAAGTAACTACTTCTAACACCATTCATACTCTTCCTTAATCATCCTATCTATATGTATATATCAAATTCGACTTACTTCAAGTGTTTAATATTCTCTAAGAGGAGTTTTACTACTTCAAGAACTCAATGCTTCTCTTGGCATAATCTAATTCATAATATCTTCTCCTTTACTTATCTTAGTAACTCATACTCCAACTTCACATTATACTGATGTGACTTGTCATGACTAACCTAGGATCACATTTCTATACTAGGGTTTAATCATGTTCTATCCACCAATATCACTTATACATGATATAATCATTCACTCTTAGTGGCTTGAGCATGATCATTACAATTCTTTGATCATTTATGGCTTAGGTTTCCAGTTGGCTAATCAAGGCTTTCACCAATACAACATTACAGTTGTATTATAATTATTTTCTGAATATCTCTATTGGACTAAGAGATAATATTCATTGCCTATTCCTACTTGATCCAATAGGATTACTCCTGGAAACTATCTTCAGGATTCATCCTTGTAATCTTCTTTATCACCATATAATTATATATTCCAAATAACTCTTCTATCCATTCAGGAGTGAGTTAACTCCATCAATTATCATATTGATTTGATTCCCTTCAATCACTCCCATTCTATAGATGATATCTAAATCTAGCATTACCACCTACCTCTTCTTACTTCTTTCTTTATTGGCTTAAAGTGATTGTTATGGTGAGAACAGGAGTTGGTAGATCAATAATTGATAGGCTAAGAATTGGTGAATCAATAGTTGATTACTCAACATTGATGAACCAGAGATATTAGGATAAAGTTCAATAGAGATGATAAGGATTGATAGGGAAAGAAAGATATATGGTGAATGAGCTTGACTTGGTTTATTTCCTACTCAATCTTACTAAAGAGTTAAGGTTAGGTATTACCATGATACTCATGGTATAAGTAGATGAGATTAAGATAGGTCAATAGTTAGTTATTACATTCTTGTTACTTGACTTATATCCATATCTTGGTATTCATGGGTTATTTGTGATGAATTCTGTGATATGATCTCTTAAGGATCAGATATTAATCATTAAACAATATGCAATGGCTTAGTTTTATTTCACTTGATCTACCCTTAGATCAAATCATGTTTACCCTAAATAAAGTTTTAGGAAAGGTCATATTGAAACTTATCATAGTCAACTTGATGATCTACTTCAATTCCATCAAGTTGAGAGAAGCTTCAATCACTTTGACAAGTTTTTCTTTAAAAGCACGAAAATTATTCGGATTTTCTATGCATGAATGCAATTAGTGGTGGGCGTTCGGTCATGACCGAAAATTCGGTCTTTGCATATCGGTCTATTTTGAAATCTGTCTTCAAATAAATAAAAACCGAAATTTACTTGTTATTTTTACTAACCGACAAATTCGGTTACCCGATAATTCGGGTTCGGTTTCGGTCATGACCGAATTGTGTAGTAGATATTATCAAATACAAAAGTTCGATAATATTTGGTAAACCATTTGGTACTATATAAGTTGTAATTTGAATATAAAATACACTTCATATAGTCATTTTAATTTACGAAAACTAACATTCAATAATATTAAATTTGGCTCAGTCGAGGAAGATAAATCTATAGTTATGAGCAACTAAGGCTTTGGAACTACGCCACTCTCACCTAAAATTCGGTTAGTTCGGTCTATTCGGTTATCAAGAACTAATGACCAAATTAACCAAACAAAATTCGGTCTACAAAATTTTCTACCCAATTTTTTGATCGGTCCTTTCGGTCTTGGTCTATTCGATTTCGGTCTCGGTCTTTTCGGGTTCGGTTTTCGGTTTTCGGTTTTTTGCCCACCCCTAAATGCAATGCACACATCTAGGTTCAGCTTATTTCTAAGCTCTAATGTTGGGATGTTACAGACTCTCCCCCTTAAAATAAACTTCATCTCCGAAGTTTGCATACTCTCACGTTTCGGAATGAGGAATTGTCTTGTATTGGTGATGACTTTTCTCAACTCCATGGTAACCTCAAATGGAAATAATTGTAGTATCCCATATCGAGATCTTTTTCCTAGAATTCTCATCATACGTGACAATCTCCAACTTGTTGTCTCCAATATCCCAAAGTTCCTTTTACTCTACTCGCTTAGGGATATTTCCTTATTATGAACTCCTTAAATTGGGATCTCTTATTTATTTTGTTTCCCTGATTAGGTATCCTAAACCAACTCCTTTACTTGATCATCGAACTTCCTTATTAAACTATGTAAGGTCTAGGGAGTCTTACTACAACATGGTTTTAGATTTTATTAGACAATAGTTGTGGCCAAAAGACTAAATTTTTGGTTTTTCATGGTATGGTATATGCTAGTAGTCCTTCTGAATATTGGTTTTGAACACATTTACTTCGCACCCATCGGAATTTCTTGTTTCTCTAAACATGTCCAATTTGATGTGTTTTATTCCCTCTCAAGGATCACTTAAGAGTTGTTTCTTTTAGAATTAGTCTGTTAGGACTATTCTATTTTATTACTTGAAGCTTTTACCTTATCAAGCTTTAGAAATGCTTTCTTTATTTCCTTAAGTACTTCTGCAACTTCCATTTATTAATTACCTTAAGGTTTGAGTCCTACTATCTTGAAGTATACTTTGATAGTTTATCTCGACATACTTCTAAAAGTACTTTTATCTTTTAAACTTATGAAAATAAGGCTTGATATTGTTGTAGTTTAGTGCTTAATCTCCAACCTTTACTTGGAAAGTCACATAACAATATTTCCACTTATTGTTTACTCTCCCCCTTAGGGTTTACTAATGGTCTCTAAACTACAATTTTACTAACCATTGGCTTTTATGGTCTCTGTTCATCTTATTCTTTAACTCTACAAGGTTTCATGAAAGAGCTTATGGTATACCCACTCAATTGTGGATCTCCAAAATGAATCTTCCAACAATATTTGTCTTACTTACTAATTGGACATTCTTTCTTTGGTAGACCTGCTTTCGTGGGACGTCTCGAAAGACGGTCGCTTAAATTTTTATACTCATTTATGTCTTACTTATCGTAGGTCAAGTTTTATGCTCTTTATGCAAAACTAAGATGATTTGGTTAACTAAGTCAACCAAATACTAGCTGCGGACAAGATGCCAGCTGCGAACCATCCTAGGGTGTATGAATTACCCTACGGTTTTCGACATACTTCTGGCATTCTCTCTTAATTGTTAGAGCTTGAATACCATTTTGGTTCCAAAGCTTCTTCTTTGTACTAATTCATGATGCTTCCATGAACTAGGTACTACTACTTCATTAACTTCCTTAGCAACTTCCCCTACTTTGATTGAACCTTAAGTTCGTCACTTCTGTTGCTCCATACAATTTATACACTTGTCTTTCTTCTTATTACTGTATAGTAATGATCTAAACTTGATCCTTCACATTGTGTTGATAATCCTTATACTTGCTTCATTCTTCATGTAAATCTTCATCTTGATCTTCGGAATTCATCACTCCCTTACACGAATTCCCTTTTCTATCTAGGTCTATAACATCAAGTAATAACTGGATGTTGCAACATGCATTTGCACACCAAGTCAAACTTCATGTATAGATCTAGTCAATCAAGAAGATCCAAGAAAAACAAATAAATCCAAATTTGATACATATAACACACAATATTCTAAGCCTAGAATATAGTAGTTGAGTATAATATCTCTAGAATTCAGGCTTAATTGTGTAGTATATGACACCTCCTCATATAGGTTTATATCGTGATACTTAGCACATAGGGTCAAACTATTCTTTGCCTCATAATTTACCCAAATTGCTCAATTGCAGCAAGATAAGTTCTAAACAAAGTGATAGCAATTTTGTTTTGACAAACCTTTGGTCTTACTTTTGGAATGATCAACTGTAACTAAATTTTCTTTATTTAGTAAACTAACCTCACATGATCTCTCAAAAAGGCTAACCATAACCTATAAAATGACTTAAAGATTATCATAGATTTATAATTTTATGACTTCTATCATGTTTCTACTTTGTTCTATACTTACTCTACTTCAAGATAATTTACTAATTACTTTTCATATTTATACTCTCATCATGGTTTTGGAGCTAATCTCAATATGATCTTCTGATATTTTACCTCTTTATCATGATTCAAGAGCTAATCTAACCATGATGTCTCTTTTTCTCATTATACTATCATTGAGTCTTAACATAATTTCACTTCATCACATAGAATTCTCAAGTGAATCCCACATAATTTACCACCCATTACCACTATACATAATCTAATGGTCTTCATTATGTTGTCTATTGTTATTAATTAACAATAAGATTTTTGAGTCTTACTTAAATTATATGGTTAAGCTACACCATTTAAACTACTCCATATGATATCCTAAACTTAATCATAATCTTTATTACTGTTTTAGCTTACTTAGGACATATTAATGGTGTTCTACCATCTTGGGACTAGAACTATACTTAGAAAATATGGATAACGACTTTTAAGAAAGATGACCAAAGCATCCAACTTAATTGTGACAATATTATCCTCAAGTGGATATTCATGACAATTCATAAGAATATTAGGTTTAGATAAGATGGCTCCTATAGTCACTATCCAACCTACAGATCTTCCTAAAAGGGTTTTAATCCTATGGTAAAAGCATATGCTCTGATACCAACTACGATGACCCAGCATACCACTGCAAGATGTAGTACACTATAGTCGTTGACATAACACCAATGAAACACTGTTCACTAGTATTACATCCCTCAGAGTGGTACAACAGAAACACGGCAGGTCCAAGACATGACTATAGGTTACAACTTGACTCTTTACACAAGATCCAGAAAACACGCTAGGTTAAAGAGAGAGAAAGAAACTTCTTACAAAGAAGAATCAGAAATAAAAAACTCAAAAACTATCATAATAATAAGACTAGTATCTGAACTACTGGTCTGGCATTGCTGCAATTGCAATACACTACAGAAATAGGTTCTATGGCTAGAGATTATATTCCTATCTACTCAGTAACTTCGTATTCACTTGAGTTGATGTATATGTTGACTTTCTTGACTTCATTGAAGACTTGAGCTTCTGGTGATGATTCCTGGAGCATAACTTGATGTAGACCTCGTCTGTACTGGCTTTAGAACCTAGCAAGGGTTAAGAAGATACATTGAGTACGAGCGTACTCATCAAGTTCACTAGAAAAGAAGTGTTTAATGCACTATAGCTACAACCACAGACCATAGGTCGTAGGCAATGCAGGTTTTTGTAAACATTTCTTCAAAGGTTGCTTTTATTCTGAAAAGCTATGTCCATCAGCCTTCACGGGTTTACCAGAACCTTCATGGAGTTCCTTTCCCGCCGTGTTCGCGGCTCCTTCCCGGAATAAGGAGTAACAAGTTACAGTTCTTACACTCTGCAGAGATGCGTTGCTTTACCCATGAGAGATCTTAGCTTTGTTGCACATCCGAGATATAGGCTCGTTCATACTTCCTTGGTATGAGGCCCAGTATAAGATCCAAGCCAATCACTGCCATTTCTCGCGACCCCACATAGAACACGACCCCACATGCAGAACGACCTATGTTAACCTGCATAGCAGTTAGCTATGGTTGACTCCTTGTGGACTCCACTGAGAAGACGGAACCTGGTCGCCCCCATCAACTATGAGGACATACCTACGATGGTCTTACTCAGGGATAGTCTAGACACCAATATCGCGTGGAACTAAGGGGTCCCACCCATGCTGAGTCTCTCATTTACATTAGTGTCACGAGATGGACATCATGTTCATGTGAAAGGAGGAAGATCCAGCTGACTTCTCTGTCCCATTCCAAATCTCATGGTTAACGCGTAATATACGACGCAAGAATCACTGGCGACATTAGTTGTTAAGTCCTAGATAATATGTTCCTTTACCACCGAAACTATCATAGTAGGTTATTACCTCATGGTAAATAACCTATAATCATATTATTATGAAAATATTGTTTTCTGACCTTTTTCAAATGCAGGTGATGACAACACTGGATTTGCAAAATACTTTACAGAAAATAATCAAAGGACATGAGCAAGTGTGAACTTGCCTTTTGTGATTGCAAGATTATGCACTCACGGTCTTCGAGATAATATAAGATCCAATATCTGAAATCAGCATCATTGGTCCGGTAAGGACTAATTGTTTAAAGAAGCAAGATGCTATTGTCAATAGTAATGTAATGCAATTTGATAAACTCGAATCTCGGGGATAACATTGATCTAGGGTTTGGAAACTGGAAATGGTTACTTTAGAATGTGTTGTTCTTTTAGATAAGTTTCACACGTGTGCTTCTTATTAAGGCTTGTGAGTGTGTGTGAAACAACATGTAAACATAATGGTATACAAAAATAAGATATACTATTGAGATACGCTATTCAAAGATTGCTTATATGGGAATTTCCTTATCTTCAAATTTTACTTTACAAGTAATGGCATTTATAAGGAACTTAAGTGTTAACAATCCTAAATATACAAGTAAAGTATAAAGTAATGTGATTATTATTAATTGTCATCTATTGTCTGAAGTGGCAAAAAGAATAATATTTGAAGAAAAGATTTCTTTACTAAGGTTTAAACAATCCTGATAGGTTTTAGAATATGATTGATAGAATGTGATTGATGTTATTTATGCTTGCTTGAATACTCTGGACTTGAGAGGTTTTAGGTCTTAATTAAAATAGACCAAAGTTAACTATAAAACACATAACAAAGTCTTTAACATTATATTTAAAGTCTGATAGACTTAAAATTTACTTTAAGAACATAGATAGGCTTCAGGTGTAATGCTTATGATATTTGTACTTGGTTCTCCTCATATTGTTTCCTTAAATCTAATTAAGAGTGGTAGTGCTTCTATATGAGTAGTGATTTCTTATCATTATACTGGAGTGGAATCATTTATCTCTTTATAAAGATGTGGTTATGGTTTGTGAATAAGTAAATAAGATTACTTAACTACTTACAAATTCACTATAATGTTTTGGTATGTTCATAAACTTGTGATTGAAGTAAGGGAAAAGGTTTTATTTAGTTACAAATTATCGTTGAGGATTTTACATTTGATAAGGATCTTTTTAGTAAAAAATTTACACTTATGGTTGAATGTTAATTCAATAAGATTGTATTAAAAATATGTTGAATTTATTTTGACTTCATAATATCAAATTTTTGGACTAATATTATTTTTGGACTTCAATTAGCTAATTTTAGAAACATTGGCAAATTTTCTTTACCCTTGTATGAATTATCAATTAAGGAAATTAGATTTAAATTCAAGTTATTAGGGTATTAAGTTGTTATTTACTTCAAAGATGGAATGTTATATTTTTAACATGTAGATATTATTTTTGTGATCATTTAGGTATATTATATGTACTTTTATGATTTTTAAATAATAAGATATGATTTTTATAAGGTTTATTACTTTATGAATACTTAATAAATAATAAATATTTAATTAAGTGAAATAATAATGCATGATTATAATTTTAAATTATGGTTCTTATTTTTCTAAGATTTGTGGTATATTATTTCTATTTTTATCATTTACCATTATTAAAATATGAATTATCAAAGTATTATTACTTACAAAATCTTTATTAAATAATAATTATTTAAATTGTTAACATAATAATGTTTGATAATAGTTTTAAGTTGTAGATTTTATTTTTCTACAAATATTCATATATAAAACTTTTTTCTGAATTATAAAACAGAAGATATTGAATTTATAAGATTTAAATCAATTTATGTAATTATTAAAACTTTTATTGCATCATGCTGACATCACCATGACACCAGCACAGGTACTGAAACAATTCTCACCTGGGCAGAGTCTACCCACTACAACTGACAAAGGGGCCTGGGGCATGTCAGGAAGACACCTAAACAAGGGAAGGGACCCACCTTGGTTTTACCTGACTTGGTCACATGGCGGAGGTCAACTCACGCCGGCGACCCTATGGTGGCGGCGCTATGGCGCATGTGGCGATGGAATCCTACACGAATCAGAAGCTCCTCTTCCTTGGCTACCTAAAAACAGCGGCGGTCCTGGGCGGTCGAAAACCTCACCGGCGACGACTACAGTGGAACCGACACGGCGGCGCTCGATGGCATGACAACACAGAGGACGGGAAGGGCCAGGAGAAGGTTGTTTCAAACCAGGAGCTTACCCTCGTTGTGCTAGGAAGACCGGTGAAGCCAGGAGCAAGCTATAGCTGCAGTAATGGTGACGGTGGTGGTCATCAGGCTCCGGGAAGATGGAGTCACCAACGTTGATTGGGGGCTCCCCTCCTTAATTCCATTAGTAAGGAGGAAGATGGAGGTGAGGCGGAGCTCATGCCGCTGTCTACGGGGCATGGGGTGGCACGGAACACGGTGGTTCATCGGTGCTCGTCGGCTTAGGGTTTCAGGTTTGAGGAACCGGAGAGAGGGAGGTCGCTTGGAAGGTGAAAAGAGGATGAGATCGAAGCATAGCACCTCGGCCTCCTTATCTCCTCTCTAGAAGACGGCGAGCGGCGGCGAGCATCGCAATGCTGGCGAACGGTGGCGGCGGCGCCACCAAGCTGCTTGTCACTAGGAGGAAGACGACGGATTAGAGAGATAAAGAGGTATTGGGCTACAGTTGGGCTATTCGTGGGCGACGCGTAAGAGAGAGGGGGAATGGGGCACGGTTCAGAAACCTCTTAGATCCGTTTCTTTTATTTTTTTCCTTCTTCAATCCCTTTTTCTTTTTGCTGTTTTGATTCCAGATTTGTATTTTCACATTTGGTTTGAATTTTTCTTATAGAAATTTATCTGCTAGATAATTGCAGCAATACTAAAATGTACTTAGTATCATTTTGTGAAATTTTATTGTATAATGTTATTATTTCTTATTTTCTTTATATATATACTTTTCCTTTTAATATTTCATGGGAACCTTTGTTATGAATTTTATTTACATAACATACTATAAATTTATTATAAGTTGTACCCATATTTATTCATGAAACTAAATTCTAATTATATAAATATATTCTAAGGAAAGTTTCTAATGGTGATCCTACATTACTACTTGATACATAATTTCCTATGAATTACTACGATTAACATTAATTACATAATCCTAGGGAATATCAAGGTATATGTTTTGTTATAACTTGCATAGAAGTTAGGGTCCTAGGATTTTGGAAATTTAATAAACCTATATCCTTGGGATAGGCATGGATCAAGATTTATGGTTAAGACATATGGTCTTCATCCTTATGTTTATGAATGGTATCACCATCCAAGATAAAATAGTGGGGTTGTTTTCTAGGATGGCTTAGAGATGGAATTGATAATTAGAGTTTCTAAGCACGTATGATTTTAAAGTTTGGAAGTGACAAAGATATGCTTAAATGATTTTCTATAGGAAAATATTCCTATAAGCCATAGTGGAAAGAAGATGATTGATCAAACAGATGAGATAGATATCAAGCTTGATTCTAGATTTAAGGTTGAGTGTTTACCCAGAATCCCTATCTTCCAAACTTCATAATTTTGGACTTCTAATTAAGGAATTCCTTTCCTAGATATTCTACTTCTTCTTATACATCATCATGTGTTAACATGATGAGCTTTACTTCACAAGAATAATCTTATCCACCCTTTATTCTTCTGAATCCATTTGTAAATCCAATGAGCTTGACACTAAATCTCAACATGATCTCGCCATAGAGATCATTCTCATCTCTAAGGTACTTCTTAAGAATATAATTCTACTTGAATGATTCCTCTCTTACTTCTCACATTACTTTGAAATTTCTCATATAAATCGCATAAGCTTGTCACTGAAGCTCTTCATAACTTTCTCATATCTCCCCTTGATTAAATCAAACTACTAATGGCAACCTGCAATCCAACAAGTAACTACTTCTAACACCATTCATACTCTTCCTTAATCATCCTATCTATATGTATATATCAAATTCGACTTACTTCAAGTGTTTAATATTCTCTAAGAGGAGTTTTACTACTTCAAGAACTCAATGCTTCTCTTGGCATAATCTAATTCATAATATCTTCTCCTTTACTTATCTTAGTAACTCATACTCCAACTTCACATTATACTGATGTGACTTGTCATGACTAACCTAGGATCACATTTCTATACTAGGGTTTAATCATGTTCTATCCACCAATATCACTTATACATGATATAATCATTCACTCTTAGTGGCTTGAGCATGATCATTACAATTCTTTGATCATTTATGGCTTAGGTTTCCAGTTGGCTAATCAAGGCTTTCACCAATACAACATTACAGTTGTATTATAATTATTTTCTGAATATCTCTATTGGACTAAGAGATAATATTCATTGACTATTCCTACTTGATCCAATAGGATTACTCCTGGTAACTATCTTTAGGATTCATCCTTGTAATCTTCTTTATCACCATATAATTATATGTTCCAAATAGCTCTTCTATCCATTCAGGAGTGAGTTAACTCCATTAATTATCATATTGATTTGATTCCTTCAATCACTCCCATTCTATAGATGATATCTAAATCTAGCATTACCACCTACCTCTTCTTACTTCTTTCTTTATTGGCTTAAAGTGATTGTTATGGTGAGAACAAAATTTGGTAGATCAATAATTGATAGGCTAAGAATTGGTGAATCAATAGTTGATTACTCAACATTGATGAACCATAGATATTAGGATATAGTTCAATAGATATGATAAGGATTGATAGGGAAAGAAAGATATATAGTGAATGATCTTGGCTTGGTTTATTTCCTACTCAATCTTACTAAAGAGTTAAGGTTAGGTATTACCATGGTACTCATGGTATAAGTAGATGAGATTAAGATAGGTCAAGATTTAGTTATTACATTCTTGTTACTTGACTTATATCCATAGCTTGGTATTCATGGGTTATTTGTGATGAATTATGTGATATGATCTCTTAAGGACCAGATATTAATCATTAAACAATATGCAATGGCTTAGTTTTATTTCATTTGATCTACCCTTAGATCAAATCATGTTTACCCTAAATAAAGTTTTAGCAAAGGTCATAGTGAAACTTATCGCAGTCAACTTGATGATCTACTTCAATTCCATCAAGTTGAGAGAAGCTTCAATCACTTTGACTAGTTTTTCTTTAAAAGTGCGAAAATTATTCGGATTTTGTATGCATGAATGCAATTCACACATCTGGGTCCAGCTTATTTCTAAGCTCTAATGATGGGATGTTACAATACTAAAGCTTCGCAATTTGTTGAAGGAAAGGTAAAATCTAAAGAAGTTGGTAAACCTATTCCCCTTGAAATTTTTGTGGATCTTCTTATTATGCTCTTTGTGATATAGGAACAACTGTTAATGTAATCCCCTATAACTTTTATCTGAAAATCCAAAAAGAATTAGCACTAGCCAAATTAGAAGATACTAATATGACAATAATGCTTGCTGATAAAACACTTAGAGTTCCTATGGGAACAATTAGAGATGTCCCAATTTGTAATGGACCTTACAAGTACCTCGTTGATTTGTTAATCCTAGCTAGTTGATTTGTTAAAATGCTATACTAGTGGGAGTAATTCAAAATAGTTAGAGAATATTTTTTTATTTGTATGAATAATTAGTCGTGGAAACTTTTGCTCTAGTTCTTGTTTCTAACCGAGTCTTGCCTTAGAATAATATTTCCAAACAAGTATAATAATAAGAAGTCTCCAATTTATGACTTGTGTATGTTGAGTAACTATCTCAAGAGTTTAACTTTGAAGATACTTAACCCCATAGATATTTTGATAGACTTGATGTCACTGTTGAAAGGAGTTGTTTGATTGAAATGAAGTTTAGTGGTAATTGTGATGCATGCCAAAGATAAACGTTGTGGGTCAAAAAAGTGATAATGTTTAAAGCTTATTTTCATATTTTTGATGGACGCCTTTGGATGCCAACAACTCCGCTGGCCTACAAAATATCAATGGTACAACCCTTGATTTTGGCTATTGAGTTAACAACATGGGTAGAACATGTTACCATCATGGGCAAAAGTATTGGTACTCTTGAAGGATGTGCAAAATGTTGCTAAAAGATCATTCAATGATCCTTGTTGGAAACTACCTTTGAAATAAATAGAGATTCAGAAAAAGGGTCTTTTGGCATGGTCTCGTTACTACTTCATGAATTTTCTAAAAGACAATGAATGGAATAGTAGCGTTTTAATAATCTTAATTTATTTATGTGGGTGTCAATAATAAACTTCACTATTATGCTACTTAGGACATGATTTCTCATACTTAATTTTTCTATTATGAAACATCCAAGTGTTTCTTAGTAAGCTGAGAGTTAACTAGAGGAATTAAAATGATTGTTACACTTCTAGTTGTTTATACTTATATCAAACTTTACTTTGATTATTTTGAGTTAACAAAGCTTGCATAGTACTTTTGAAACTTCTCTAATTTTGATGAGCCTTTCAAATGGAAGAGGTGCTAGATGCATATGACTACCAACCGTAAGTGAATTCATATGTCTCCGTGTTTAAATGCATTATAAATCAAATAATTAACCAAGAATATCTCTAGCCTTGCTAATAATGACTAATTATTGCAAAGATGTGTAATCCTTGGTTTTAAATTGTGTTGTGCAGGAAATTACATTTTTAAGGTGACTAGGAGCATTTATTGAAGATTATGACGTTGCCTACTTAGCCAAGTTAACCAGGGTTTAAAAGGAACCTTTAGGTTTAACGACCCGCCATACGGGTAAGGCCTGCCCGTACCAGGTGGTAGGACTCTATTAAGTCAACGCTGGAACTTTCGTGAAGGCGCCTATATATTTCGAGAATCTAGACGCCACGCATGGAGTTGCTATTCTCATATTGTATCACAACACCACTGAAGCATATCCACCACCATTGTAACATCCCTAAAAATCATGTTTCATGTCATTCTTGCATCATTCATTCATATCTGGTTTTTCTCAAAAATCATTTAGAGGCAGAAGTTTGAGCTATGATTTCATGTGGGCATTTTATCTCAATTGGCCATCACCCTTTGAGATTTGAATGCTTAGGTACTTGTTTGCTTACCTCCATGGTTGGAAAGATTAGGAGTAGCTTTTAAACCCAAGACTTCAATTTAGAAATATTTTCTAAAACCCTATTCCAAATAATTGCAAAGAGACAAAGTCTCTGTTTATTTCAAAGACCCAAGCTTGACCAAGCCTTGCAAGGTGACCACATGGTTATTTGACTGCATTTGAACCCACAAGAACCCTGCAAAAATCCCCAAAGAAGTTTGAATTCAAAAGGATTTGAATTCATATCAAATTCTATCCAGAAAATAAAATTAGAAAAAGAAAAAGCTTAAAGAAAAGAAAAAGGCCGCGCGGCCAGAATCTGGCCCAGCAGCGGATGAAGCCCAGCAAGCCCACCCGGGATCTCCTTTTTACTTCTCTCACGCGCGAGCCCACGCAGACAGACGCTGACAAGCCGACCCCACCTGCACTCCGCGCTCCTCGCTGACAGGCGGGCCTTCTCCACGTCACCGTCGTCTCCACCCGCACGACCCGTTCATCCCCAAATCAACGCGAGCGTTTCTGTGTTTAAATTCGCGGTGTCAATTCGAGTTATTGGCCGAGTGATTCTCGCTCGTGACCAGGCTATAAGAACCCCCTCTGTCTCCTCTCTCTTCTCACTCAAACCCCGAACCCAGAGCGCCACCAGGCTGCGTGTATTGCTCTCTGAAACCCCGCCGTCTCCGACGACCGCGCCGGCGAATTCCGGTGAGTCCAGAGCTCCCCTCTGCCTCTCGTTCTTGCAAACTGATTCAGTGAATCCCTGCGCTTCTTTTAACACATTCCGTTTGCTCTCGCATGGACCGTAGCTCCGGCAACATCATCGACTAGTCGCCACCGACGTCTGCACGAACTCCGGCGAACTCTAGTGGTAAGTACAGACCGCCCCGCGCCTTCTAGTTCACGCACACGACTCTGCCTTGACGCTGTGAACCTAACCGTGTCATTATCTTGCCTTGGGGTGATCCACAGCGACGTCCCCGACGACCACCCGACGCACCCGACGCCGCCACGAACTCCGGTGAGGAATAGCAGCCGTGCCCGAGCGCCCCTTGACCAACCGTGAGTACGACGAGCTTCGCCGTGACCTCCTGAGCCCGGTAAGCCACTCCTCCTTCTTCCTCGCCGTCTGCATCATCGGCAACGTCGTCGACCGACAGTTCCGCCGCCGGTAGCCGCCGCCAGTTCTTGGCCAGAGTAGCAGCAGCCGTTAGATCTGCATCGTAGCGCTAGGATAGATCACTTAACCCCGAAGCGGTACGCGATCTGAGCCGCACCTGCCCCTTTAGATCCTACGGCTGTGGAGCTCGATCCAGCGCGAACCGGTACGGGCGAATAAGAATAAGACGCGTGGCTAGGTTAGATCTGAGAATAGGATTTAAAACCAGAAATTTGATCCAAATTCAATTGCCTATATCTTTTGAATGCCACGTTGGAATTTTGCAAACTTTATACCGTTGGATTCAGAAAAACAAGACCTTTCTGCCTATCCTTTTTGTTTAGCATATAGTAACCATTAGATGTGCTAAAATTGCAGAGACTTGTTTGAGGCCATTTTAAGTATAGATTTAGTTTAGTATTTTTGTTTTAGGGTTATTTAAGTTGCCTTGGTTATAATTGTGACTTGTTTAGATTCTGTAAACATGCACTTGCTTGGTTGAAGTTTTCAAAAAAAAATCATCACTTGGTAGATTCATGCATGCATGCATTCATAATACTTTTGTTTGTATATATTTGTGTGTAATTGTATGCTACAACTTTGTGTGTAGATTTTGCTAGTGATTGTGATTGTGACGAGTGCTACTCTCCACACTACCAAGGCAAGTGATATCATCATGAATATTCCATTCCTATATTTCTATATAAGCATTAGTATTATTTTTTTCTAAGTATAGAACTTGCATGGTTTTAGCTAAGTACAAGCTATGCTTTGGGTAAACCTATTAGAATAAGCCTTAGTGAAATTTCCTAAGTCCAAATTCCTATTACTATCATGCTTAGCCTAGCTACTAGAAAACAAGGGTGGTTTATATATTCACTATGGAAAAATTTCTAAGTCTAAGGACTTATGTTTTTGTAAAATAAAACAACTAAGTTAATGAACCACCTGGGTGGAATGGAAGGAATGGCTTATGTTGAGTGGTTCACAAGGCCAGGGACTGGCTTGTGTATCTCACTTGTGGATGGCCACCCAGGGAACAAAGAGATTTGAGATGTCAAATGTTGAAAAGCTTCAAGTGCAACCACTTGGCATTATGGGCTCTGCCATGATCTTAGGATGCTGGAACTTAGTCTTTTGGACAGTGGGTGGTAGATGGGATGATAGGTTGGAACGCGTCCATTTGACTAAGGAAAGGCTACTGAAGGATCATCCTTGGGAAACCAAGGCTTGTGGGGAAAGTGCACCACCTCTGCAGAGTGTAAAACCTAAGTACTTAGCCATGTCCCTGGTAAAGGACAATTTGAGCTTCAAGACATGGAAACTTCAAGAATCTCATCACTCCAATTTCTAAATAAAACTTGAGGGTGAACAAAGGGATAAAAGGATCTTCAGTCATGGATTGCTAGATGCCCTGAGTGGATCTAGAGTCTTTGTTGATAGATACCTTGGGTGTTTTGCCAAGAAAGAATCTTCTATCTTTGAATTGAAGATGCCTTGAGAGGATCTTCAGTCTTGATGGATAGAAGTCTTGATTGGTTTTTGTCAACAAGTTTTAGTATTTTCAAAAGTTAAGGAAAAATCTATTTTGAGCAATGCAAGCCTAAGCTCCACCAGCCAAATGCATATAGTATTATAGTCCACTTAAAATATATTAAGGTATCACTTGCCAATACTATTCCAAAGTATTGACCCTTGTGGCTGTAACTTATAATGTTGCAGGTTACTCTGATGATGATTAGGAGTCATGAGTCTACACTCAACATGCTTGCCTGTGGCACATGAAGATGAAGACTTATGTTTATTTACTTATTCCATAAACTCTTGTACTAGGCCTTTGGCCATGAGTTGTAAAAGACTATGTTTTATCTCTGGAATGACTGTAATAAACGACCTTTGTTTCTGTGTACTTCATCTTAAACTGTGGATGCTAGCAATGATCCAGGGACTAGCATTGCAATCACAGGGATCTTTTCCTTTAATAAGGAGGGATCTTACAGATGGTATCAGAGCACTGTGTTGCCTGTAGGATTATGACCCTAGGATTGGAAACCACTAAGGAAAATTTTAACTTCTTCTACACTTGTCTATTCTTCTCGTAAACTTTTCTAATCTTCTCCTTCTCATCTCTTTTTGTAGATGAACTCCGTCAACGAAGCCGTGAAGAAAGGACCACTCATGACCATGACCTTGGAGTGTGAGACTGAGTTTCCCAAGATTCTCAAGGACCTCATGGAAACCATGGGAGTACATGGTGCAGCAGTGTACAAAGGCTTTCCAGTGATGGAGGATGGAGTGGAGTATTGGTGGGTGCAACTTCACTTGTACAAGAACAAGGAAGACAACCACAAAGAAAAAGGCTTTTGCATGTACACCAACACTTTTATGCACACCACATTCTTTGAGTCAGCAAAAGAAGCAGCTTGGAAGACTATCAAGGAACTAAGTGCTAGAGTCAAGTGCAAGATGCTCAACCTCCAAAAAGACTTAGAGAAAGAGAAGGAACATACCCAAGAGTTGGAAGTCACCAACCAATCTTTAAGAGGAGATATCATAGACTTAGTGATAGAAGCATGTGAACAAGAAAGGGTGATTACCACTAGGAACATTGTGTTAGCCGCCAGATCCAATGAGATAGGATTGTAAGCGCACTTCGTTAGTTGACCACCACCTATCACCTTATTTTCCAAAATAAGACCTTAAAATAAGTTTGAACCTTGGTTGATGTAATGAATTTATGTATGCATGATTTGAGTGAATTGTGTGTTCCAAGAATGTGTTTGAATGTTTGTCTTGATTATCTTAATTGTGTTGTTCTAACTTTTCAATCTTATAAATAGATGCCTATTGCCATCAGCACTGTTGAGGAGTTCCAGGCTACCCGTTTTGGTCCTCGTATCGTAGAGCTTACTACTTTACTCGATCTCCCTCTTCCTATCATTACGGTGCACCCACTCACCAAGTTTGAGAGGAAGGACCTTTGGGGCTTCAAGGTGAACCAGCCAGACGATGCAGAGCCTACTACGGAGGCCATCGTCTTCAAGCTTATGCACGATGTGGGAGAGAGGCATGGAGGTTGTCATGCAGGATCTGATAGGACGACTGTTAGGACGTCACTCCCGACAGGTTAGAGGCACTCACTTCCACGCTTTCGGAAGGCGTGATGATGACGGAGAATCCATCGACTTTGAGGACGACTCGAGGGTCACAGCAGAGCCGATACGCCTGTACCTCCAGGACTTAGAGACTCTTATTAGGCACGTGGATACCGATAGGACCAACGTCATGCTTAGTAATGACGAGCTCAGTGCAGCAGCGAGAAGGACAAGCTCTTCGCACAGCAGGACGAGATAGTCAAGGAGATGGAGGCGAAGTTCGAGACCCAAGACCGTAAGTTCAAGAGTCAAGAGAAGCGTGTCCAGGATAGGAACAAGAGGATTCGTGATATGACCGAGGAACTGCAGTCCAAGGACTTCGAGTTAGAGCAGCAGCAGACAGTGATTGAGAGGCTTCGTTCCCAGAAGAGGGCTCTCAAGGCCAAGATCGACTCTTTGACCACTACCATCGAGGAGAACAAGACCGCAATGGAGAACGCAGGTCTTACCTTTGTCGAGGAGGAGATTGATGCCGACGAGTAGATTTGACTACTCAGTTATCTTTATTTTCCGCACTTGTTATTTGAGAACTTATTGTTGGACCATCCGACATGTGGATGGCTTGCCACTTGTGTGTTCTCGAAGATTGATCTTCGGTCAGGCTATTTTCAACTCAAGATAAGAGAGCAAGACATACCTAAAACAGCATTTACCACGAGGTATGGATTGTATGAGTACACTGTGATGCCTTTTGGATTAACCAACGCTCCAGCATACTTCATGAATATGATGAACAAGGTGTTCATGGAATTTCTCGACAAATTTGTTGTCGTTTTCATCGATGACATCTTAGTCTACTCCAAGAGCAAGGAAGAACATGAAAGACATCTACGTTTGATACTTGAGAAACTAAGGGAGCATAAGCTTTATGCCAAGTTCAGCAAGTGTGAGTTTTGGTTAGAGGAAGTTGGATTTCTTGGTCATGTTATGACAAAGGATGGTGTAGCAGTTGATCCTGCTAAAGTTTCAGCCGTAACAGAATGGGAATCTCCTAAGAATGTAAAAGAGGTTCGTAGTTTCCTTGGTTTAGCAGGTTACTACAGAAGGTTCATTGAAAATTTTTCAAAGGTTGCTAAACCAATGACAGAATTATTAAAGAAAGATAAGAAATTTGCTTGGTCTGAGGGATGTGAACTCAGCTTTCAGGAACTAAAGAAGAGACTTGTGTCAGCACCAGTTCTGTGCTTACCAGATTTGGAAAAAGATTTCCAGGTATATTGTGATGCTTCTCATCAAGGATTAGGTGCCGTACTTATGCAAGGCGGAAAAGTTGTGGCATATGCCTCGAGACAACTCAAAACTCATGAAGTAAATTATCCTACTCATGATTTAGAGTTAGCCGCTGTTGTCCATGCACTCAAAACATGGAGACACTACCTTTTGGGAAAACGTTGTGAAGTGTTCACCGACCATAAGAGTTTGAAATATATCTTCACACAGAAGGAGATCAATATGAGACAAAGAAGATGGCTAGAACTTATCAAGGATTACGACTTGAGTTTGCAATACCACCCCGGTAAAGCAAATGTAGTAGCAGATGCTCTAAGTCGTAAAGCGTTTGTAAACGGTCTTACCAAAGGTGAATTGCCAGATGACTTGTGTAAGCAATTCAAGGAACTCAGGTTGGAGATTGTGCCAGAAGGACATCTCATGTCTTTGGATGTTCAACCCACTCTGTTGGATAAGATTAAAGAAGCCCAAAAGACGGATAAAGAAATCGAAGAGATCAAGGAAAGGATTAGCCAAGGGAAAGCTAAAAGTTTCCATATGGACGAACAAGGTACTTTATGGCACGAGAAACGTATTTGTGTTCCACAAAATCCGGAAATGCGGAAACTGATTTTACAAGAAGCCCATAACTCTCCGTATTCTATTCACCCGGGAAACACCAAAATGTATATGGATATGAAAGAAAGATTTTGGTGGAACAATCTTAAAAGGGACATCGCCGAACACATTGCCTTGTGTGACGTGTGTAGTAGAGTGAAAGCGGAGCATCAGAAACCAGCAGGTTTGCTTCAACCAATGCCTATTCCTGAGTGGAAGTGGGAAAATATCGGTATGGATTTCATTACTGGATTACCAAGGACCAGGTCAGGGTATGATTCCATATGGGTAATAGTAGATCGCCTAACTAAAGTGGCTCATTTTATACCCGTAAAGACAACTTATACCAGTGCAAAGTTAGCCAAAATCTACATGAGCAGAATTGTATGCCTTCACGGTGTACCTAAGAGTATTGTGTCTGATAGAGGAACTCAGTTCACCTCTCACTTTTGGAGACAGCTTCATGAATCCCTAGGAACGAGGTTGGAATTCAGCACTGCTTTTCATCCTCAAACTGATGGACAAACAGAAAGGACTAATCAAATTCTTGAAGACATGTTGAGGGCATGTGCCCTGGACTATGGAGCAAGTTGGGATGAAAGTCTGCCTTACGCAGAGTTCTCTTACAACAACAGTCACCAATCTAGTATTGGGATGGCACCATTTGAGTTTCTATACGGAAGAAAGTGTACCACCCCATTGCTATGGAATGGTGTGGGAGAAAGGAGTTTGTTTGGACCAGACCTTATCAAAGACGCCGAAGAAAAGGTCAAATTGGTTAGAGACAGATTGAAGATAGCAGTCTCGATGAAAAGCTACGCAGATGCTAAGCGAGAGAAGTCACTTACGGTTGGGGATAGAGCTTATCTTAGAGTATCACCACTCGTGGAGTAAAAAGATTTGGAGTCAAAGGAAAGTTAGCACCAAGATATGTGGGACCATTCAACATTTTAAGTCGCAAGGAGAAGCTGCATATGAAATCGAATCCAAAGATCTTTACTAGCATCCATAATGTTTTTCATGTGAGCCAGCTCAAGAAATGTCACCCAGAATGGAAGAAACATCTTTGAAAGATACCATATCTTTGGAAGAAGTTCAACTAGAAAGTGATCTCACCTATGAAGAAAAGCCTCCAAGATACTTGAGACCACAGAAAGAGTCACGAGAACAAAGACTATCAAGTTTTGCAAAGTACAATGGAATCATCATTCCGAAGAAGAAGCAACATGGGAAAGAGAAGATGATCTTCGGAAAGACCACCCTCACCTATTTTGCTAGCCAACCCGAATCTCGAGGGCGAGATTCATTTTAAGGGGGTTAGATTTGTAACATCCCTAAAATCATGTTTCATGTCATTCTTGCATCATTCATTCATATAGGGTTTTTCTCAAAATCATTTAGAGGCAGAAGTTTGAGCTATGATTTCATGTGGGCATTTTATCTCAATTGGCCATCACCCTTTGAGATTTGAATGCTTAGGTACTTGTTTGCTTACCTCCATGGTTGGAAAGATTAGGAGTAGCTTTTAAACCCAAGACTTCAATTTAGAAATATTTTCTAAACCCTATTCCAAAGAATTGCAAAGAGACAAAGTCTCTGTTTATTTCAAAGACCCAAGCTTGACCAAGCCTTGCAAGGTGACCACATGGTTATTTGACTGCATTTGAACCCACGAGAACCCTGCAAAATCCCTCAGAAGTTTGAATTCAAAAGGATTTGAATTCATATCAAATTCTATCCAGAAAATAAAATTAGAAAAGAAAAGCTTAAAGAAAAGAAAAGGCCAGCTGGCCAGAATCTGGCCCAAAGAATGGATGAAGCCCAGCAAGCCCACCCGGATCTCCTTTTACTTCTCTCACGCTTGTGAGCCCACGCAGATGAGCCGACAGCCCCACCTGCACTCCGCGCTCCTCGGCCGACGGGCCTTCTCCACGCCACCGTCCTCCACCCGCATGACCCGTTCATCCCCAAATCAACGCGGCGTTCGTGTTTAAATTCGCGGTGTCAATTCGAGTTATTGGCCGAGTGATTCTCGCTCATGACCAGGCTATAAGAACCCCCTCTGTCTTCTCTCTCTTCTCACTCAAACCCCGAACCCAGAGCGCCACCAGGCTGCGTGTATTGCTCTCTGAAACCCCGCCGTCTCCGACGACCGCGCCGGCGAATTCCGGTGAGTCCAGAGCTCCTCTGCCTCTCTCGTTTGCAAACTGATTCGAATCTGCGCTTCTTTTAACACATTCCGTTTGCTCTCGCATGGACCGTAGCTCGGCAACATCATCGACTAGTCGCCACCGGCGCGCACGAACTCCGGCGAACTCTAGTGGTAAGTACAGACCGCCCCGCGCCTTCTAGTTCACGCACACGACTCTGCCTTGACGCTGTGAACCTAACCGTGTCATTATCTTGCCTTGGGGTGATCCACAGCGACGTCCCCGACGACCACCCGACGCACCCGACGCCGCCACGAACTCCGGTGAGGAATAGCAGCCGTGCCCGAGCGCCCCTTGACCAACCGTGAGTACGACGAGCTTCGCCGTGACCTCCTGAGCCCGTAAGCCACTCCTCCTTCTTCCTCGCCGCCGCATCATCGGCAACGCTGACCGACAGTTCCATCACGGTAGCCGCCGCCCGCCGCCATTCTTGGCGAGTAAAGCAGCCGTTAGATCTGCATCGTAGCGCTAGGATAGATCACTTAACCCCGAAGCGGTACGCGATCTGAGCCGCACCTGCCCCTTTAGATCCTACGGCTGTGGAGCTCGATCCAGCGCGAACCGGTACGGGCGAATAAGAATAAGACGCGTGGCTAGGTTAGATCTGAGAATAGGATTTAAAACCAGAAATTTGATCCAAATTCAATTGCCTATATCTTTTGAATGCCACGTTGGAATTTTGCAAACTTTATACCGTTGGATTCAGAAAAACAAGACCTTTCTGCCTATCCTTTTTGTTTAGCATATAGTAACCATTAGATGTGCTAAAATTGCAGAGACTTGTTTGAGGCCATTTTAAGTATAGATTTAGTTTAGTATTTTTGTTTTAGGGTTATTTAAGTTGCCTTGGTTATAATTGTGACTTGTTTAGATTCTGTAAACATGCACTTGCTTGGTTGAAGTTTTCAAAAAAAATCATCACTTGGTAGATTCATGCATGCATGCATTCATAATACTTTTGTTTGTATATATTTGTGTGTAATTGTATGCTACAACTTTGTGTGTAGATTTTGCTAGTGATTGTGATTGTGATTGTGACGAGTGCTACTCTCCACACTACCAAGGCAAGTGATATCATCATGAATATTCCATTCCTATATTTCTATATATGCATTAGTATTATTTTTTCTAAGTATAGAACTTGCATGGTTTTAGCTAAGTACAAGCTATGCTTTGGGTAAACCTATTAGAATAAGCCTTAGTGAAATTTCCTAAGTCCAAATTCCTATTACTATCATGCTTAGCCTAGCTACTAGAAAACAAGGGTGGTTTATATATTCACTATGGAAAAATTTCTAAGTCTAAGGACTTATGTTTTTGTAAAATAAAACAACTAAGTTAATGAACCACCTGGGTGGAATGGAAGGAATGGCTTATGTTGAGTGGTTCACAAGGCCAGGGACTGGCTTGTGTATCTCACTTGTGGATGGCCACCCAGGGAACAAAGAGATTTGAGATGTCAAATGTTGAAAAGCTTCAAGTGCAACCACTTGGCATTATGGGCTCTGCCATGATCTTAGGATGCTGGAACTTAGTCTTTTGGACAAGGTGGTAGATGGGATGATAGGTTGGAACGCGTCCATTTGACTAAGGAAAGGCTACTGAAGGATCATCCTTGGGAAACCAAGGCTTGTGGGGAAAGTGCACCACCTCTGCAGAGTGTAAAACCTAAGTACTTAGCCATGTCCCTGGTAAAGGACAATTTGAGCTTCAAGACATGGAAACTTCAAGAATCTCATCACTCCAATTTCTAAATAAAACTTGAGGGTGAACAAAGGGATAAAAGGATCTTCAGTCATGGATTGCTAGATGCCCTGAGTGGATCTAGAGTCTTTGTTGATAGATACCTTGGGTGTTTTGCCAAGAAAGAATCTTCTATCTTTGAATTGAAGATGCCTTGAGAGGATCTTCAGTCTTGATGGATAGAAGTCTTGATTGGTTTTTTGTCAACAAGTTTTAGTATTTTCAAAAGTTAAGGAAAAATCTATTTTGAGCAATGCAAGCCTAAGCTCCACCAGCCAAATGCATATAGTATTATAGTCCACTTAAAATATATTAAGGTATCACTTGCCAATACTATTCCAAAGTATTGACCCTTGTGGCTGTAACTTATAATGTTGCAGGTTACTCTGATGATGATTAGGAGTCATGAGTCTACACTCAACATGCTTGCCTGTGGCACATGAAGATGAAGACTTATGTTTATTTACTTATTCCATAAACTCTTGTACTAGGCCTTTGGCCATGAGTTGTAAAAGACTATGTTTTATCTCTGGAATGACTGTAATAAACGACCTTTGTTTCTGTGTACTTCATCTTAAACTGTGGATGCTAGCAATGATCCAGGGACTAGCATTGCAATCACAGGGATCTTTTCCTTTAATAAGGAGGGATCTTACAACCATAGTTCATCCTATCCACTCTCCATCCACTCCATAGCCATAACCATCATCTTGTACTTGAGATCTCCTTATGAATCGCGACCATTGTAAGAATATTTGATTTCAATCTAAGTATTTTGAACAACATTTTCTATCATTGATCTTATTGTTATGAGTGAGTAGTCCTTATGGGTTGCGGGTTGGGGTGAAACTTCGCATCAATTATATGTATCTAATGCATGGAAATATTGTGTGGTGATTGAATAAAGATATGTATCTTTGTATCGTTGCCTCTTTGACGAGGTTTCGACTCGTCAATGCCCATTGTTATGGACTTGGGTTTTGGAGAAGATGGGGATGCTAGAGATCATGGAACGGTTAGCAAACAAGCAACACCGGGACACGAGGTTTACCCAGGTTTAGGCCCCGGAGGGAAAACCCTACTCCTGCTTGTCTGCTCTTGATTACGACGGAACCGAAGGTTACAGGGGTGCGCGGATGTAATCTGGCGTGAGGTGTATATGAGGTGAGTTGATTGTCCTCCTCTTCGTGCCCTCCTAGCCTTTATATATATAAGCAGGTCCCGGGCGTAGGTCGAGTCGGTTACAGATTAGGGTTTGCCCCTTTGAAATTCTATCTACTCTAGTCTTGTTCTCCAAGGATCCGAAGGCGTCATGGGCTTGGGCCACCCGAAACCTCCACATGCCGTGTATCTTGTCGTAGGCCTTCCTTGGGCTGGACTAGGTATGCCGATGTTGTGTACCTGTGGGGTATAACCATGTCAGTAGCCCCCGAGTGCTCAGTCGAATCGTAGATTTGGCTGAGGACTCTTCAGTCTTTCGGGTGCAGTTTTAGGCCTATTATAAGAGAAAGCAAATTAGGTCGTAGAGATTGCTGATGCATGTGCCTGACTCACCCGACGGATCAGGGTCAGTTAACTGTCATAGGAAAAAACAACATGATCTTATTCAGACTCGAGTCCCTGGACTCGAATCCAGAACAGATGCTGGCGTAATTCAACTCAGGCCATTGATGTCTTACAGGAGCCAAATCCCAGTGGTTTTCAAGTATTGTACCCAATGCGTCCGTCGGTATTTCTTCATCGTGCCTGTTGACACGGTATTTTACTGGCAGAGCACAGTAAGGTGCGTTACCAGGCCATAAGATGATATTTGTAGGTCTTATCCTTGCGTCGCAGACACAACATCCAAAAGGTTATCACCGCGGAGGTGTTTCGGGTTGGCAAGGAGAATGTCTCTCACTTAGCATTTATTTGGGCAAAGTTACCAGAAAACGTTTGTATTTTGATCCGAAAGATCACAGTTGAAGAAATCATAGGGTGCGCGGCCAGCGCTCCCTATGGGAGTAGCCCCCGATTGTCTGTCCGAGTCGTAGACTCGAGCAGAGACTTTAGTTTAGCTGTTTTCAACTTTAGGTCCGAAGGACACAATTTTTTCGGATGCTTTGAACAGTCCACCCTATGGGAGTAGCCCCCGAGTCCTTAGTGGAGTCATAGACTCGACGTGGGACTCGAAGATTGGTGAGAAGTGTAGTACCTTAATCATGTTTTAAGTGCGCGTCCAGCGCTCCTGATAGGAGTAGCCCCCGAGTAGTTGCTCGAATCATAGAATCGAGTAAGTACTTGATTCATCAACCGAAGATTTCGAACCGTTGCTAGGTTGGTCTTGATGACGTCATTGCAGACGATCGGTGATCTAAACCGTCTACAGCACCAGAGATGACGTCACAGGACGAACATGGGTCCCACTTTCTGACTTGGAGTTGACTAGTCATACGCGACGTGGTGAAAATTATGGCATCTCCTCGGTTTTCGTGCATAGTAGATGGCGTGATGGCGATGGTTTGTTGATGTGCTAACACGTGTATGGTCAGATTTTTATTTTGCGTTAGGGCTTCTGGATCAATGGCTCTTGTTTATCTTCCTCGTCTTTTATAACCGTGGGAAAACAGTGATTTTGTTTCACCCCTTGCAGATTGCTTTCGCCATTGCCTCCATTTTCTCAAGCTCTGCCTCTCTTGCGTGCACTGGACATTCTCCGTTCATTTCCTTCTTCGTTTCCCCGCGCTCACCGCCGCACTCACTGCCGCATGATGGGAAAATCGAGGAAGGGCGGTGCTAGAGTTGGATCGAGTGCCGCCGCCGGTGGCAAGAAGGTTGCCGCTGCCCCTCGCATCACCGACGGCGGGTGGAGGCGCACGGAGGCGCGTGACGTTGACCTGCGCAAGCTGCACGACACGGGGCTGATCCCACAGAACAAGGAGGATTTCAAGCTTCCTGGTGATGAGGTAACTCCCCGTACACCCGTAGGTTTTTGGGTGATGTTCGTCGCCTTTGTTCTTCGTGGTATTTTGCTCCCTGTCCACGATTTTCTTCGTGGACTTGTTTTCTTTTACGGCATCCAACTTCATCATCTCTCTCCCAATTCTCTCCACCACATCACTTGTTTTATCACTATCTGCAAGTGCTGGCTCAGTATCGAGCCGCACTTTGGCCTCTTTCGGAAGCTCTACTCCGTGAAGAGGCAGTCTGGCACCGGCGGTGTCTATCCGCTCGGCGGCTGCGTTATTTCCATACGATCTTCCATTCTTTTCTTTTCCTTTTCCATGTGCGAGTCCGTCCAATACTGGCGGAAGAAGTGGTTTTCTATCCGTGACTCCACGATGGACGGACAATATTTTGGCCTTGCTCCCTTCGACTCCTCCCAGGAAATCGTTCTAAAGAGATCCTGGAAGAACCACATCCTGGAGGGCGAGGTGGCGTAAGTGGAGGAACTCTACCATCGGGTGGAGGCACTCCAGATGGTTCCTGAGAAGGAGGTCAATGGTGTGGATATAATCCGCACCTTCCTCAAGCGTAGGGTGCAGCCGCTCCAAGAGAGGTCGCATCCGATGTTTCTTTACAGTGGCCGCAACGACCCGACGAGGGTTTCAGCCGAGGAACTGTCCAGGGGCGACCTTGATAGAGCTCTTCGACCGCTGTTGAGGTTCAAGGCCGATGAGGACCTCCCGAAGAATTCCTTGACCACCCCCTTCAGTGCTTCGAATCCATTTCCTCAGGTGTATAAATGCGTCATGCGCGTTGCGCCTTTTTTCGAGTGTTGTTCTTGTGAATATTGTTGCTAATCATGATCTTTGTCTTCTTTGGTGTGCATGAGCTAAAGGTAGCTGGCATGATGCCTCTGCTACCTGAGAAATTTCTGATTGCGCCGGACAACGAGGTTATGGACTCTGAGTTCAAACTTTCGCCAGCGCAATCTCCGACCCAGGAAGCCCCGAGCCGAGCGAGGGGCAGACCCGAAAGCGCTCCCGGAGTGAGTATTCGGATGCGTCGATGCCACCGACTCCCCGGGGCCCTTCCTTCCTGGATCAGCATGGTGAGGATGAACGTGCTTCCTCTGCAGCTTCCCCTGCTATGCCGCTTTGGGCGATGGCGCCGCAGCCGCCGGCCAAGAAGAAGAAGAAGGAGAAGGCAGCGCCGGTCTTCAACTTGTCAGATATTGACTCATAAGTAGTTTCATCTGCCTTTGTTCTGTTATTTGTATAGTTTGTTGTCTTGATCGATCTTTTCTTGCAGCCACTCTTCGGAGGATTCTCTTAGTGAGGGCACTCAAGAGGCCGTAGGGGAGTCGAAGCCGATAGATCCTCCCTCTCAGGTGGTGGCCAACTCTGAGGATGACGAGCCGAATATCTCCAAGCGAGAGGCTCGGGTTGTTGTGACTCAAAAGACCACACGCGGAACTTCGGAGTCTCCGCCTGAGCACGTAAGTAATTTGCATCTTTATCTTGTAGGGGGAGCCCCGGGCCCTTTTTCGGATGACATGTTGATCGATTTTGCTGTTGCGGGGCATGGCCCCCGAGCCCTTTCTGATGTTTTTTTTGTTTGTGTGTTGTTTTGCAGCCCTTTGTGCATAGCGCAAATCTCCTTATCCAACAACACCTAGCGCTGGAGGCCAACATGCGGCAGCTGCAAGGTGCGTATTTTATCATTCTTTTTTGCTTCGGCTGCCCCCTTCGTCTTTGCTTCTGTTGATCCTTTGTTCGTGATGTTTTCATATGAGAATAATGCAGCTCTCTGTCGGTTGGATGCTCTTGAAAAGAGCCTTGGTCGAGCAGAGAAGAAAGCTGCAGATGTTGCGGAGGTGAAAGAGCGCCTGCAGAAGGAGGTAGCTAACATTGTTGAAGCTTAGGAGCGCCTGCGGAAGGAGTCTGCTGATCGCGAGGAGTAGCTGGCTGCTGCAGCTGCCACTCGTGAGAAGGAGATGGCTGATAGGCTGATGGCTGCGGCCAAGGCTTTCTCCAGTAAGTATCTTTTACTTGCTTTGGTCTTGTATTTTTTTGGTTGCTTTTTGTCTTCAACTTATTTGGGTCTTTTCTTCGTTGTCGCAGATGTGTCCAGCGTCGCGTTTGATCACGGTGCGCTGGAGCATGGAGATGCTCTGGATGATGCCACCTCAACGGTCGAAGATCGCTGCGGTACTGCTGCTGGCTCCTTGGCGAAGGCCAAGGAAGTGCTCTGATGCTTCTATAGGGAGGTCGTTCCCAAGGGCGCTTCTCTTGAGGATGTCGACGCTCTGGCGAATGCTCTGTCCGAGGACGCTCTGGTAGCCTACAAGTGCAAGTAGAAGGGCATCGGCGCCTCCATGGGGTTGGCGATGGCCATGGCATTTGGAGCCGACTTGGATCTGTCGCACATCACCTCCCAGATGCCAACAGCTGCAGATGGCTTAGAGGTAGCATTCGCCCTCTTCGCCTCTTGATGTAAGCGTTACAGGCCGAAACTCATTGACCTGCTGGGGATTACGCGGCGAAGCAGCATGAGGAGGCCAAGAGCAGGCATTTCGGCTCTGAGGCCACTCCGGATGCGGGTGCCTAGGCTTGACTACTGTAGCTAGGATAGTTTATCCTTTTTCTTTTGTAATCTAAGCTTTTGTTGATGAACAATCTCACCTTATGCCACGAGGTGGCCTTTATGTATATAAGTTATGTTTCAATCTCTCACCAGCGATGTTTGTGATTTTCATGTCCTTACTTGTTTGCCTTTAGGGTCCTTTGGGTGATACTCCCGTTGATACGTCGACTGTCCCTGAGCCGCGACCATCTTTGGATGATGCGTCGCATCTTGTTTTTCTTTGCAACCGCGTCCGTAGTTTGGAGAAGGATATCCTTGTCGCTCGAGGCCATGCGGATGTGTGGAAGTCGAAATCTGAGCGGGTTACTGCCAGGGAGGAATTTTTGATGGGGGGCTGTGGCAGATGAGTGGGCAACTTCATTTTGAGTCTTTGCTAAATGTCTTTTTATGCACTTTTCTTGTGTGTCATCTTGTTCTTGTGTTTGCTACAGGTGTCAATCTCGTTCCGAGGGAAGAGAAGGAGCGTGTTGTGGTTCAGATGAATTGCCTGACCCAACAGGACTTAGTGGCTGGCGGCTTCTTCTGGATGGACTGCGATCGGGACATCGTCCTTGCGACGGTGCAAGATCGTGTACACCAGGTTTCTCGGGTGCTGAAGCAGGCGAGGATTTCCCTGGCGTCGACCTGGGCCATCATGTTTCCCCTGGATGAGGCACCTTCCAACCTTTGTGTCGTGGTGTGGAACACGGCAATGCCATCGGGGATGGCAAAGAAGCGACACACGGATGCATTCAGTGGCTCACGCAACGGGTTGGGCATGGTGCACTACAAACACAGGGACGTACCCAGGTTCGGGGCCCTCTTGGCGAGGTAACACCCCTACTCCTGCAAGATGAACTATGTGTGGGAGCTGATGCTCAGTACAGGTGCTCCTTGAGTTGTTTCCTTAGCTACTATCGAAAGCTAGAGGAAGATGGGAACTAGATGATAACACTTCTCTCCTTCTATTGTTCCCTACCTAGAACCCTAGCTCTGCCCTCCCTTATATACTGGTCTAGGGGGAAGATTATAGATCAGGTCCTAGGGTTTACTGTTTGGATATGGGTTTACAGGACAGGGCCAGCTACAGGGCCCAGCCGGTGGGCCAGGACCCAGTCCGCCCTTCTTTTAGTGTCACCCTTCTCTTTAGCGGTCACCCGGGCTTCCTTTGGGGCGTCATCCTTGCTTTAACGGTCACCCGGACTGCTTTCGCCAGTCCATCCGACCATCTTGCTTTATCTTCGTCGGGTAGCGCTGGTCATGAAGGCATGCATGCTTCCTTGATGACGAGGGAGAGCCAGAACCGTACCCCGCACGAAGCGTCAGCCCTTCCGTGCTCTCCATCGAATCTGAGGTGAGCCGGGTGGAAACGGCCACCCGGCCGGTTCTTCTGGCCACCGGCTAGACGGGCCAGCCGGGAAGGTTATAAGCCTAGCCGGACGTGTTCGCCAGTTGGCTAGAGTTGTCTTTCCTGGAGGCCAGGCGGCCTGCACCTTCTAGAGCCAGCCTACTTGTGCCTGGCTTTCCCCACCCGGGGGTTATCCCCCCGACACTAGTCCCCGACCATGTATGGGCTTGACCGGTGGGTAAGATCTTTCGTGCTCCTTCTTCTCTTGAGAGAGTTGCTTTATTGCCTCCGGCTGCGGCTTTTGCTTTTGCTTTTCGGCTGGAATTAACCGGCTTCGGAATCGATGGTCGTCCACTGGGTGTAAACAGCGGAGACAGGTACCGGCTGGTGCAGCTGAAGATGAAACATTTAGATTGATGACGTCGCTGACATCGTCACCCACGATTATGGCTCTGGCGCACGTCACGTCAGTTTGACTTCCGCATCGCTATGCCAGTTTTTGGCGACTACACACGCAACTTGCCGCAGCGGTTTCTCGGGGCGGGCGCGCACGCCTCGTCTCCTGGTAACGCCCGCGGATCTTCTGTGGTGATTACGATGGCACAGAGGATCTGGAGCCGAAGCGTCGTGTGGCTATGGTTTCGCAACGCCACGTGTCGCGCAGAAGCCGAAGAGGCGACGGTGCCATCAGCGGGGATAAATAGAGCTCTGAGGAGGATCAGTTCCCACACTTTTCCATCCTCCGGCTCATCTTCTCCTTGGACTCCAGCACCCTTTGCCCTTGTGCGTCCTCTCCTTGCCATCTCCGTCCACTTCTTGTCCATCCACCATGGCCACCTCCTCTGTCGAGATGTTGCCGGAGCAACACGGCGGCTGGTGCGGGTCCTTTGTGACCGACGAGCTTGTCAACAAGTATCGGCGGGGGAGGTTTCTTTCCTCGTCGATGCTTGTGAAGCACCGGCTCACGCCGGAGGGGGAGCGGATGCCGAACCCTCGGTCGGGGGAACGCGTCATCTTCCTCGCGCATTTTTCCCGTGACTTCGGCCTTCCCGTCAATCCCTTCCTCTTCCAGCTCTTTCTCTTCTTCGACTTCCATCTTCATCACTTGGGCGCCAACACCATTGCGCAGCTGTCGCATCATGCGGCATGCTGCGAATCCTATCTTGGGGTGTGGCCCGAGGTGGCGAACTTTCTCAAGTTCTTCCACTTCAAGGCCCAGAACATCTCCAAGGGTGGTTCGCTGACACAGACGGGTTGCTGCGCCATCTACCCGCGGTCCTCCTCGCCGATGTCGCGGTTCGAGCTTCCCGACACCGTCAAGCTGTGGTAGCGCTCATATTTTCATGTGAGCAATGCCATAGAAATTTACTGGATCTACCTTTCGCCCTTCGCCGACGTGCCCTCGACACAGAAAGGCTGGGCGACGAAGAGCATGGGCGCGACGGCAGACCTCGACCGGATGGCCACCCGGCTGGCGACGATGGTGGAGATGGAGAGGCTCACCGACCGGGACATCACCTTGTCATGGATGGTGCGTCGTGTGCTTCTGCTGCAGAAGCGGTCGCACAAGATGTGCCACCTATCGACCGCCCATGACCCGACGAGGACGTCGCGGAAGGATGTGCCCCAGCAGGACCTTCGAAACTGGGTCTCCATGATCTCCAAGTTTCGCATGGAGGCTACCTAGGCGAACTCCTGCCCTCCGTACCATTGTGGCCGCCTGCCGCCTCGGGTATGTTTTTCTCTGGTTATCTTGTGTCTCGCTTATTGTCATTGCTAGCTTTCCTTGGGTGCCTTATGCTCCCTTTTTTGATTAGTTGTTCACGCCGCAGCTAGCTGAGGACGGCATGGGTGACTTCCCGCTTCTGTCCTTCTTGGAGGACAGGAAGCCGAAGAAGTACCCCTAGACGGAGCCCGAAGGGTTTCCCTTTCGGGCAGACGACGGCCCCTCGGATCCTCATGGTAAGTTGCCGACCGTAGCTATTTCCTTCCCCTTTGCTCTTGAGGTTGTGGTTTTAATTCCTTGCTTGTGTCACAGTCGATGTCACCGACAAGGAGGGTGGCCGAGAGAAACCCACGGCAAGAGCCCAGGGAAAGAGGGCGGCGCCTGTTGCCGCTCCCGCTCTAGTTGAAGCGAAAAAGACGCGTCGAGGGCATTGGGTCATTGATCCACCGTCCGTCGCTGGGTTAGTATCTCCCTTGCCCTTGCTTGCCACTCTGTGGTTCTGCTGGTTCATCCTTTGACACTTCACTCTGCGCGGCGAGGCCATGCTGCTTGGCAACAGTGGTGCCGCCGTTATTGCTCCTCCCCCTCCTCCGGCGGTTGAAGAGGTGGCGAAGTCGCCGGCTGCGCTATTGGGGATATGCTATATGGGTATCCTCATAGCATGTCTCTTATCCGACTAACCCGGGTGGCCCACAGTCGGTAGCATGGCCTGTGGCCTGCTGGGCGGCCCAGTTAGGTGGATCCAGAAGGGAGGCCCATGCCGGATAAAGGAAGGCTACGGTGGAGCCACCAGCGTACCCGGATCCTTGCAGTACAAGATACACAAGACTAGTAATAGACGGTGTAGGACTCTGTAACCTGTCCGGCTAGGACTTTTACCTATAACCCTTGGACCTGGCGACTATATAAGTCGGGCCTATGGGATCCTTTAGGGCACAACCTAGTATCGTTTTACACACACCTCGCACAGCGAACCTATCTCTGTAACTCGGCGTATTGCAATTATAGTGATTTATAGCAGGAGTAGGGTTCCACCACCGCTGGGATCTCGAACTGGTAAGCCGTGTTACCTCGTACCCGTCAACCATCCGCCTTACCCCACGTCTCTAAACACGCACTGTGAGGACCCCTCCATGGCGTACTCGTCGGCAATACCACGACAGTTGGCGCCCACCGTGGGGCAAGAGGCGCTTCAGGCTCTTCAGCGGGCGAGGACCAAGATCTTCGCGGGAATCGGTGAAACCATAGCCATCGGTCGCGTTCTCTTCTCCGGCAACATTCCGATCGTCCCTCCCGACGAGTTCTGGATCCCGGCGAAGACGAACCCTACACGGTGTTTGATCGTTCCTATCGAAGACATCCACCTCTTCATCAGCGAAACCGACTCAGGCTCTAGTTCCCTGGAAGTCAGAGGAGCATCAAGACCCGCACGGACCGCCTACGAGCAGGATACGTTCGCGGAAGGATCGATGTCGGATCTCTCCTTGGAGTTTGCCGGCAAAGATCGGAAAAATTCAAGACCCACCCAAACCGCCCCGTGCAGGATATAAAGGTGGAAGATCACTGCAAATCCGCCGGCTTTGTTCGTGCGTCTGGACAGCAGAGATCCAAGTTCATCGGCGTGGTTACCATCTTCGATCTGGCGCGCTGCATTCAGAGAGAGGGTGAAAACCCCCGCGATTACCTAGCTAGGTGGCTCCGGATATGAGCCGATCTGGACCACTACCCCAATGATGATGCTATCTATCACTTTGTGGAAGGACTGGACCATGGAACGCTTCTCCGAACACTCTCTAAGACGGCAACAGGCATCAGGACGCCTTACCTTCGAAGGCATGGTGAACACCGTCAACAACTACGCGGAGGCTGAAGCGGCAGCTCAAACAGCGCTTGCGCTCATTGACGGAGCCCCTCCGATTCAACCACCACCACCGCCTCCAGCCTCCATCGTCGTAGCAGCACCACCACCTCCAGTCATCGTCAAGGCCGTTGCACCCCCACTGCCCGTCATCGAGGAAGTCCTGGCACCCTCCGACTTTGTCATTGACGCGCTTTATGCTGATTTTAGTGCAGATTCAGAGGAATAGACTTCAGTCCAGAAGAGCTAGACTCCGCTATGCAGGAGATGGAGGAGGAGTACTCGCGCGACGAGCAACCTAATAACACCGTCATGTCTCGAGGGGTGTTCGTCACCATTGGGACAGCGATGGATGAAGATCAACCCGGGCAAGCTCCGCCTACGGCGCTGGAAAAGGGGAAGGGGCCACTTATTGCTGCCGACAATGATCGTGCAAAGGTCATGCCTCCTCCGCCTAACCCAGTGTAGCAGCCGCAGGAACTCGGCACCGGTCCGAGCAACAACAACACCGCAAACTTGCCGCCTCCAGCATCTACGTCGGCAGCAGCCCATGTTACTCAAGTTGATAGAGTGATGTACGGCAATCTCCCCGTTGAGCCACTAACCGTTGATCATATCCGGAACGTGACTCAGCTTGACGAGAAGCGCCAGCAGCTGCTGGAGGAGGCGCAAGCCATCGCGGAGCAAGGCGCTAAACTAGATCGAGACCTGGTCAACGCGCAGAAGTCCATAGAGAAAGCTAGAGCAATGGAAGCCGAGTACAAGACTATACTGCAGCAGCAGAAGGCTAAGAAGGCTCCGGCTCGTGTCATCAACGATCCTAGTGTACGGCGCAACCTAGGATGGGCTACCTCGAAGCCGGCACAGGCCAAGCCATACATTGATAGTGAAGGCAAGCAGGTGATGCCCACCCCACTCCTTAACCTCGCCGTCGCCAAAACCCTTATGGAGCATGATAGATCGCCTGAGGCAGTAGAACAGGTCTATGAACTAGTGGCCAAGGCGGTAAAGTGGCAGGAAAAGGCCACCTCCCAGAGGCTTGAGTCTGACCCAGCGCTCTGCCGATCTAGCTAGTACAAACCGCCAAGGGACAGATCTCCTCAGGATGTCAGATCGCAGACGGGTTCATCAGAACGAAGACGGAGGGATGCGCGCAACAGGAAGGATGCTATCCCCATATCCTCCGACCACGGAGAAAGAGCCCGACCTTGCCGCCCATCGCCACCACCCCGATCCCCCCGACGTCAGGAAAACCACAAGGCTCACCATCGCACGGATATGCCCCCACCAAAGAAATGTGGCATCGTCATCCGTGACAACGCGGCACAGACCTGTCATGATGAAGAGCGCCACCAAGGACATAAGAGCAGGTCACACCACGACCCTCCGCGTCCGACAAGCAACCGTGACAGGAGTGGGGCATCGCAGGAGGGTAACAACAAGAAGGCTAACCCACCGCCACCTCCGCCTCCGTCGCCGTCAAGCAGTCACCATGGTGGAAGAGGCCCGCGTCGTTCACGTAGCCCGTCCCCTGTTGACAACAAGAAGAAGAACCCGAGTCAGACGATGCACGCTCGGATCGATAAGATCCACGAGGCCCGGGAAGGACCATACCTGGGACCACGTTGCTTTGGACCTACAATACGGTCCGCAACTTACCCCAAAGGTTTCCGGATTGACAAGACCATCAAGCCCTATGACGGCAGCGCCAAACCCGCCACATGGTTGCAGGACTACGGCAACGCGGTGGAGATTGCCGGAGGCAACCCCAACGTCGCCGTCAAGTACCTCCCGTTGTGTTGGTAGGAATGGCCCGTCAATGGATAGACGACTTGCCGGAAAAATCTATCTACAACTGGCTGGATATGCAAGAAGCATTCACCAAGAACTTTGAGGGTACATACAAGCATCCCTGCATTGTGGGCGATCTACAGTGATGCGTGCAAGAGAAATACGAAACATCTCGCGCCTACCTCTCACGCTGGCTGGACATGAAGAATTCCTGCGCAGGAGTACACGCTCAGACCGCTATGGCCGCCTTCATTGATGGATTGGAAAGGGGCACGATACTCCGACGTAAGCTAAAGCGCTTGCAGGACAATCATCAGCGTGACTTGAATCAGATTATTCAGTTAGCTAGCGAGTTCGCAGCTGCCAACGACGATGCTCGTGGCTCTTTGCCGGCAACGGCCGTTCCAACCCAAGCTCGAAGGAACGGTAGTACAAAGCGGAAAACTGCTCCAGAAGAAAAACAATCTACCGACATGGTCGCCATGACTTTTGCAGGACGAGGAGAAGGCGGACAACATGGCCGAGGAAGGGGAGCAGGCCGCAGGCAGCAACGAGGAAGTGAAAACAACTCGGCGCCGCTCCGCGTTCCCCAAACATACGAAGAGTACCGCGATATGCCGTGCCTCGTACACCTCGATGTCAACGGCAAGGCCACCCATACCAATCGACACTACAGGTTCGTCAACGACCTCAAGGAAGACCCGGAGTCCGGCTACAAGCGAAGTCAGAAGAACAGACCGCGAGGCAAGGGCAAGGGGAAGAAGAAGGAGGAGGAGTCCAAGGATTCAAGTGACATGGACGAGGACGTTGACCCCAAGCACGCCGCCAAGAGCGACGACAAGGGCAAGAACCCCTTTGCAAAGAAGGCCCCAGTCTACCACACTTTCCTTCGCACCCCCACCGTCCGACAACAGAAGACCTCTCTAAGCATCCTGATGGCCACTCTCCCCCAGTTCCCCAATACCTGCGCTGGTCGGAGATTCCAATGACTTGGGACAGGACGGACCACCCAGACCTTGTGCACACGGAGAACCAGTACGCCATGGTCATCAACCCATTGATTGACGGCGTGGAGTTCACCAAGTGCATGGTGGATAGTGGAAGCAGCATCAACATCATGTACCTGGATACACTGCAGAAGATGAACTTGACGAAGGCAAACCTAAGGCGGACCAACACCGTGTTCCATGGCGTAGTTCCTGGTCGGGAGGCACGTTCCCTTGGGTGCATTACGCTTCAGGTAGCCTTCAGCGACGTTAATAATTACCGCCAAGTGCGCATGACCTTTGAGGTGGTCCCCTTCAAGAGCGTGTACCACGTCATATTCGGCCGCGACATATTCCACATGTTCATGGCCAAGCCATGCTTCGTCTACAACAAACTCAAGATACCCGGACCAAACAGCGTCATCACCGTATCCGGAAGCTTTACCAAGGCAAGGGACTGCGAGATCAACGAAGCAGCCGTTGTAGAAGTTGTCCTCTATAGCGAAGAATTCAAGGAGATCCAGAGCAAGGTCAATGACTCAGAGATGCCCGCGTCGAAGAAGCAGATCTCCGACTCCGCTCCTGCGTTCAAGGCCGCCATCGAGACCAAGCCGGTGGAACTTTTGGTAGGCGATGCCTCCAAGACAGTCGCCATTGGGACGAACCTGGATCCCAAATAGGAAAGCGCGCTTGTCGAGTTCCTCCGTGAGAATAGGGACATCTTTGCCTGGCAACCTGCTGTAGCACCCCGGGTAAAACCACTTCTAGAAAATTGCTTGGTATTTTTGTTTTGTGCATCATCATGACATCATCATGCATCTAAATGCCTAAAACTATTTCTCTAAAAGCCTAGTTTTGTTTTCTAAATATCCCCGTCCTTATTTCCAATGCAGAGCTTGCATCACCCCTTTGTTCCGAATACCGCTTATGAAGATCTTCATTCTAAATTTCGAGAGTTGTGTTGCATGATTTTCCTATTCATGTATAGAGTTGATAGTTTGGGTACGGGATGGACTGATCACCCTACCCGATTCTTACTGTTCACTCTTGTACATCGAACTGGTGGATCAATGTAACTTTTCCTCTTCTCATGGAAGTAGAGGTGGCCTTATCTTTTGATACCTCTACCTTCGTCCTTTGTTTCTCCGGAGTGTTCTCTCGACGAACGTGAGCACCGACCCTTGTTGGTGGTGTCACGGATTTCAAGATGGAGAAAGAACCCTTGTTAGTGGTGTCGCGAGGATCTACATGAAGCGAGAAAATTCAGGCCGTCGACCTTCTTCCCCGTGCTATGAGGCGGATCTCGAGGGCGAGATCCATTGTTAGTGGTGTCGAATTGTAGCACCCCGGGTAAAACCACTTCTAGAAAATTGCTTGGTATTTTCGTTTTGTGCATCATCATGACATCATCATGCATCTAAATGCCTAAAACTATTTCTCTAAAAGCCTAGTTTTGTTTTCTAAATATCCCCGTCCTTATTTCAAATGTCAAACCCGGCCTTTTTCTGGATATATTGTTTTGTCTAAAAACTATTTACAAAAGCCATTATATCAAACAACTTTATAAATAAAATAAAACTAATTTTAAAACTCGGGGGAGGCCGCTGTCGGCCAGGCCCAAAGGCCCAACTGGCAGCAGCCTACTACCCCATCGAATCCTGGCCCTTGACCAAACCTAGATCTATCCAGAAACCCTAATACCCACCCAAACCCTTCCTTGTCCCAAACCCTAACCTATCCTAGTCCCTACCCCAAACCACCCCACCCCGCCGCCAGAACCCACCCACCCCGGTCAACACCACACACACTCACGCAGCAAAGACGCAACACACACGCTCGCCATGCCCGTCGGCCCCACCCCGACCCCACTTCCCACGCACGCGACCAGCCCGGCAGCCCCGCCCCTTCCCTGTCGCAAACCCCCTTGCCACGAAATTGCCAACCACCACGCGGTCCTCGATCCGTCGCCCTCTCTCTCCTTACCCCGACTCCCTCTGATTCGCCCACCGAGCTTCGTCGGTCGCCGCTCCGCCGTGTCGTCGGTCCTCCCTCCTTCTCCTCACCCCCCCACTGTCCTCCCGTCTGCCGCCCTCCACGAATCGCCTCCAGCACGTCTGGCCGCCATCTCGCCGCGACGGCCTTCGCCGCTTTCTCCCTCGCAGGCTCACCGCCTTCCGATTCTTCTCTCGCCCCACCTGCGCCGCCACTCGCTGCCGCCGTCTCGCCGACCGCTCGCAGCACCGCCATCGTGGCTCTGGCTTGTCCTGTGCCGGTACACCCCCGAGCACCTCTTGCAGCGTCGGCCGCCCTCCGCCGTGGATCCTGCCTCTGCCCCGCTCTCCCCATCAACCATGCCGGGCGTCGCCCTCTACCGCCGTCCGTTCGCCTGGGCCTCCTCTCCTCCAAGCAACATCGTTGGCCGCAGCCTCGACCTCGCCGTGTTACCAAGCCCGCGCTGCGGTACGCCTCGACGCCCCGGCGACGCCTTCAGCTGGCTGTCGTCCCATCTGCGAGACGACCCTGCTGCCATCTTCGTCCCGGAGCCTGACCCCCTGCTGATCCTCGGTGTCTCCGGCCGCGCCCCGCTCCCTGCCGCCAGGTCGTCGCCTCCCCGCCTCGGCGTCCCACCTCCCAGGACGCGACCGCCCCCTCCTCTGTTTCCGGGCCCAGGCCCTCATCTCTGGCCGCTGTACCTGGCCGCCGGAGCGCCTTCCAGCGGCCCGTCCTCACCGCCGTCCGCGGTGACCTCCACGTGCGCCCTAGTCATCCCGCCGCCCCTTTTGTTGATTTCCTCTTTTGAGTGTGCTTGCGTCCCTATTGGTTTAGCTCTGTTCCCAGCAGTTCGTGTTGCAACCATGTGGAGCTTCTGCTAATGTGAGGTGTTTGTATTCGGTGTCCCGCGGAACATCAATATGGCACTATTATTGTCGTCAAGTTCTGCCTCGCCAAGATCTTCGTCATGGGTTCGCCAAATCCGCAGTCATCATCATGAAATGGATGGCCGAAGAGCGCCGTCATGGAACCTCAAGATCTCCTTCACGGACTGCAAGACAAAACCCGAACCCCTTCGAGTTCCCCCAAGTCCTTCAGAACCAACATGTGTGACCCCTGTTTCCTGAGACCTCTATATTTTTGTAATATAGATATATAATATACTTGTTGCATATTAAATTGTCATGGATGCATACATATTCGTGTGGGTTGGGCATTATGCCGATTCACCTCATAATTAAATATGGGCTCCATATGCGGACAAATCTAGTCTAATATTGGCCCCATTTAAATTTGTGCATCGAACCGGTGATATAATTTGCCTTGTTAAGACAACATTTAAATGGCGGGGTATCTAAACAACATGAACTTAATAATTGTCGGGACCTCGGTTCCGCTTAATATGGCCTAATTGCATCGCATGCTTGCCATGTCATACATCATACATGCATCATGCCCGATCTTCTGCCGTAGAATTAAATATTGCATCCGGTGTTTCTGCTAGTGCTTTGCTTCTGCACGGATTAGGTCGATGAGTTGATGCGAGTGACGCCCGTTCTTCGGATGAACCTTCGACAATGTTTTCAGGCGAGCATTCTCCCCCTTTCTACCTATTTCACTTTTATAGTCTTTATTTCCCCCTGTTGATATATTGCTATCTGAGTTGCGATGCTCTAATTTTCGTACCTGTGATATCCCTTGCAGCCTTATATTGCCTTGGACACATCCTATTACCTGTTGTTTGGTAGTTAGTTGGACTTGCGTGTCATAGTCGCTTGCTCAGTGCGGTTGCGTGTCGTCAAGTACCACAGTTGTTAAAGTAATACCGCATGTTTAATGTTTGAGATGATTATAACTTTAATTACCGTTTAATAACTAAAATTGAAGTAGGTAAATAATGCAGAGGCACAGGTGGGCAATAGATGTTATTTGGTTTTTAACCGTCCACTTATGTCCCGTAGGACCCCGAGTACTTGATACCTGTTCCTTGACTATTCGCACTATCCGCATGTGGGCCCATGAATCCCCTTAGCATGAGCTTGAGTCATATCTTATTTCTCGGGGCCACAAAGTAGTTTGGGGCTTTATTACTATCATGTACTTATGCGATGCTTTACTGCTTTATTTACTATTGCGCGTGGAGCGCCTATACTGTTTTGGAACCCTGTGCCACGTTTTCGCGGTATCGACAAGCCCAGTCACACTTTCGGGTTCCCAGTCATTTACAGCCGTCGTCACAAACCTCTGGGTCCGTCTCGGAGCTGGCCAACTTCGTAGCGGGTAGCTTGGTGGGGTGGCCCCCTGAAATATTATATGAATCTTGCGATTTCTTTGTCAAGATGCCTCGTTGGGTTTTATTTGGTTTTTCCGAGGTTGATCGTGCGTGTGTTGCTATTTGTGCCCCCCTGCAGGGTAAAACTTTCTGAAAGCCGTGTCCGCGGTTATGGACGACTTGGAGCACAGTATCTCGATCATAGACAACTATAACTAAAGTAGTGCTATAAATTTGACTTTATAATGACTAGTAATCAGCTTCACTATAATGGAATGGCTAAATAAAAGTGCCAACAATTGCTTGTTTGGGTTGTCACCTGTTACCATTGTATCTGACTAGTAAGTATTGCAACTACAACGGAATGGCTAAATAAAACTACCAACAACTGCTGGGTTTTGGGATACCTCATGCTATATGTATCTGACTAGTAAATACTACAACCACAACGGAATGGTTAATTAAAACTGCCTACTGCTTATTATATCAGGATGACTATCTATACCTGAATAGTAATTGCGGCAACGATAACTGAATAAATAAAACTGCCAACTGTGTGAGTTCCTGGGTTGACTTCCTCGTTTGGTCTCGAGGGGGAAATACCAGGATGGGTATGCTTGGTGATAGTTTCCGGTTAGATCCGAATAGGTATTTCTTATCCCTATCTGATAGCCGATAGTTGTATTGAGTCTCTATAGGTTGTTTAGTGCATGCTGTGCTGCCGCTTCAGTCCACCATACCTATGTAGGCGAGGACCCAATTATAGTCTCATGCCGTACTGGCCTCGATCACCGCTCTCTTTTTCATTTGCCCTTTGTCGGCACCCCTTTTGTTTAAGCAGGTTTTGAGATCGACGTCTATAGCAGGGTTACCCTTCCGGCTTGGCCTGGGCAGGGTTATGGACGCCATTGGTTATTCTTCAGGGCTCTTAGCCCCATTTGCATCTTATCCGTAGTCGGACGTTGTATCGTTTTTAAGGTGATTTGGATCTTTGTATTGTATATCTGGATTATTGACTCTTTGAGTCAGTGTTGTATATATCTGTTTTGTGGGTTCCATCGTGGACTATTGTGTAATGGTATTACTTCGTTTTCCACCCGCACGAAAGTGCCTGGTGGGCACCTTTGAATCGTTTCTATGCGGGTTTGGCGGGAATCGCTGAGACTTGCATAGGGCCGATTCAGAGGGTGTTACACCTGCCGACATGAAAGGTGTACCTAGGGAACTTGCTGAGCACAGCTTAAACATAGATCCAAAATGTAAACCAGTGAAACAACCTCTACGACATTTCGGAGATGAGAAGAGACGCGCCATTGGCAAAGAGATAGCTAGGTTACTTAAGGCTGGGTTTATCCAAGAAGTCCTTCACACCCGATGGGTGGCCAATCATGTACTTGTCCTCAAAAAGGGAACCAATGAATTAAGAATGTGCGTTGATTACACCGGCTTGAACAAAGCATGTCCCCGTTTGCTTTGCCTCGCATTGACCAAGTCATTGACTCGACGGCTGGCTCAGAGATTTTGTGTTTTCTCGATGCATACTCAGGATACCACCAGATCAAGATGAGGAAGTCGGACCAATTGGCCACTTCATTCACTACCCCATACGGCACGTTTTGCTATGTCACAATGCCCTTTGGGCTGAAAAACGCAGGTGCTATCTACCAGCGGACAATGCAACGTTGCCTTCACGACCAACTTGGTCGGAACATTCACGCCTATGTGGACGATATCGCGGTGATGTCTAAAAAGTCAAACGACTTAATCTCCGACTGAAAAGAAACCTTTGATAATCTCCGGAAATACACCATGATGCTCAACCCTAAGAAGTGCGTCTTCGGGGTTCCAGCCGGCAAACTGTTGGGCTTCATCGTTTCCCAGCGCAGAATCGAGGTCAACCCAGAGAAAATCAAGGCCATCTTAAACATAAACCGTCCGACATGCCTAAAGGACATCCAACGACTAACAGGTTGTGTTGCAGCAGTTAGTCGGTTCGTCAGCCGACTTGGAGAGAAGGCTCGCATTGCATAAGTTGCTGAAGAAGGCGGACAAATTCACATGGACAGACGAAGTAGATGCAGCATTGAAGCAGCTCAAGGAGATTCTTTCCTCAGCGCCCATCCTTGCAGCACCCGAGCCTGGAGAGCCCCTGTTAATTTACATGGCGGCAACCAACCGGGTTATTAGCATTGTCGTCGTGGTAGAGCGGAAGGAACCAGGATACGAGCACGGAGTTCAACGACCAGTTTACTAAGTAAGCGAGGTCTTGACAGAGTCCAAGCAGCGTTACCCGGACTACCAAAAGATAGCTTATGGAGTATTCCTTGCTTCTCGGAAGCTGAGGCATTACTTTCAGGAGCACCCAATCACAGTAGTGAGCAAGACTCCACTGTCCGACATTATCAACAACAGCGACGCTACAGGAAGGGTCGCGAAGTGGGGCATTGAACTTGCCGCCTTCGAGATCACCTACAAGAGACGCGACGCTATGAAGTCACAAGCTTTGGCGGATTTTATTGCAGATTCGACGGAGATGCCAGATGCTACTCCACTGCCAGAACCAGAGTACTGGGTGATGCACTTTGACAGATCAAAGTTGCTCAACGGCTCGGGGGCTGGTGTACTCCTACAGTCACCAAAAGGAGACAAGCTGCACTACGTTCTGCAGATCCACTTCAAGGCTACAAACAACATGGTGGAGTATGAAGCACTCATTCACGGACTGCGTGTAGCCAAGGATATTGGCATCAAGCGCATAGTTTGCTGTGGAGATTCCGACTTGGTTGCCCAAACAGGTGGCTCCTCGAATGCTGAACCCTATGATGGCGGCATATCGCGACGAAGTGGACGAGATAGCCAAGAGCTTCTTGGGCTACGAAGTCAAGTATGTGCCTAGGGAGCAAAACGAGGCGGCTGATCTACTGTCTAAACTTGGATCAGGGCGCAAGCAAATTCCGCCAGGAGTTTTCCTAGAGCATCTACGCACACCATCCGTGAAGGGTGCTGACATCGACAACCCGGATAGAGCTGACTCTTTCGTCAACATGGTGACAAAGATCCCTCCGGCTTGGACAAAACCGTTCATGGAATATCTCGAACACGGAACTTTGCCCGACGACAAGGTCGAACAACGGCAAATAGTACGACGAGCAAAGGGTTATACCATAATCAATGGGCAACTCTATAAAAGGAGCACTACTGGTGTATACCTAAAGTGCGTTTCCTAGCTAGAAGGTATGGAAATCCTGCGCGAGATCCATCTCGGAGATTGCGGGCACCACGCCGCTCCTCGATCGTTGGTCGCGAAAGCCTTCCGGCAAGGATTCTACTGGCTAACCGCAAAGGCTGACGCTGACAAGTTGGTTGAGACATGCACAGGATGCCAGTATTATGCCCGACAACCACATGTTCCTGCTGAAGAACTGCGAACAATACCAATAACTTGGCCGTTTGCAGTCTGAGGGCTAGACATGGTGGGACCATTGCAAACGGCACCGTGTGGATTTACGCATCTGCTGGTAGCAGTTGACAAATTCACCAAATGGATAGAAGTTAAACCCATTAGAAAACTTGATGGGGCAACTGCCCTCAGGTTTGTCCGGGATCTAGTGGTGAGATTTGGCCTCCCACATAGCATCATCACCGACAACGGAAGCAACTTGTCACTCGGAGAAGTGGAGGCCTATTGCTGGGACAAAGGCATCCGACTTGACCTTGCATCTGTGGCACAACCACAATCCAATGGTCAAGTTGAGCGAGCCAATGGATTAATTCTGCAGGGAATCAAGCCACGCCTTGAGGCACCGCTACATAGAGCAGCCGGAGCCTGGGCGGAAGAATTGCCATTTGTACTGTGGAGTTTACGAACTACACCCAACAGATCCACCGGCTACACCCCTTACTTCATGGTATATGGAGCAGAAGCCATCCTACCTTCCGACATCCTCCACGATGCACCAAGAGTTGCCGCCTACAACAAAGATGACGCTGAAGAATCCAGACGCCTAGATGTGGACCTTCTCGAGGAGGAGCACGTTTTGGCATGCCAAAGATCTGCCATCTACCATAGTCGCGCTGCTCAGCATCGCTTGTTCCAAGAAGGGGATTTAGTACTCTGACTTAAGCAGAAGAAGTCACACAAATTATCCCCGCCATGGGAAGGACCATTCATCATAAGCAAGGCGCTGCTCAATGGGTCTTACTACCTTGTCGACAATCGTGAGCTCAAGGATAGACCCAGCAAAGATCATAAGCGTAAGCGACGTGACCCAGATGATGACTACCCGGAGCTTGATCGGCCATGGAACATAGCACAGCTACGTCCTTTCTACACTTAGCATTTTTTATCTTATCGTGTACCTCTTATATGATCAATGAAATAAAGCTCTTTGGTTCACTCATATTACTGAGTCTTTTACCTCCTTTAGTGTTCATTTTTGGATCATATAAACCTTTATGCACAAGTCTTGCGATTGCACTTGTGAAAATTCTGCCTACGGGCGTTAGCTTAAGTTTTCTGGTCTACACATTCTTTGTCTTTTTTATGTGGATTCTGGAGTAGTCACTTTCAGAACTTATTGTCGGCGATTTTGTGCTCAGGTTATCGACGGTGCCATTGGGCATCATCACCTAAGCGCATGGCTCCGACAATGAGTCTTCCGACTCACGAAAAGTCAAGCATAAGAACCATAGTAATGGATAAGCCAGCACTTGCTTAAAAAAATATATACATGCTGAAACTTAATACTTAAGTAGCAGGATACGACAACCATTGTTTTCCGCCTTAAGATTAAATCAACAAGTTTTTTCCCGCGCACACTCCAGAGGTGAAACAGAAATTACAAAGTGTTTTTCATTCTTTGGGCGCAGGAGACTTGGAGGCCGCATCATCACCAGCTAGAGAATCACCCTCAACGTCGGCGCCGTGATGAGACTCGGAGGAATCCTGGTTGACGTTGTCGATGAATTTTTTGGGCACGAAGACGTCAACATCCACCAACTCGGCAACCCTGGTGTCATAACCCGCGAGTGATGACAGGATGGCTTTGTGGTCGATATCCTTACCGTCATCATCCACGTCGGGGATACCATATGTCACCGTGTCGATGTCGGCATCTTCATAGTGTGCCTTCACCATAGACAGTGCCATCCTTGCGCCAGCCCATGCGCATGAAGATTTCCAGCTCGCGACACGCTCGGGGGCTCGGCGCAGAATCTCCGAGTACTTTGTCACGGAGTCCGAGGCCTTGATATAAATCTGGAGGGGCTTGGCAATCTCCTTGGCTTGGGCGATGGCGGTATTGATGAACTTGCCGGAAAGAACCATGCATTCCTTGTCCGAAGGAGGCGAGCGGGTTAAACCCATGGGCGCTGAAAATTCTGACAATGATTGCATGAGTTCAATAAATTCTAAGTATCCAGACTGCAGAACTACAAGGCGAAGGACACTTACTGAAGATGCTGGCCTTAGCCTGCCAGACGGTGTCTGCCAAAGATTCCTTCTCTTGTTGGAGGAGCTTAAACGCTTTGTTATGGCGAAGGTTTTGCTCATCAGCAGCTTGCTTCTGATCCTTTAGGATCTCAAGCTCCTCCTTCAAGCGATTGATCTCTGCGGAGGCAGAGTCCTGCAGGGCTTTCATGGAATCCTCGTGCATCTTCAGCATTTCTTCCCTCTCCTTCTTAAGGATCTTGTTCTTGCTGTCTAGCTGCTGGATGTGCTTGGACTGCTCGACAATATCCTTGGCCTTGGCAACATGCTCTGCAAGTCAGAGAAAACAAAGTACACATTGAGTACTCGGAGATTATGGGCACAAAAGTAAGACGGAAATGCACAAAAAGAAAACAGACTCTTGTTTTTGATGATCTGTTCCTTCAAGATGGCAGTTTTACCCTTTTCGACTTCAAGATCTGCGCGCATCTTATGATACTTGTCGTTGGCCATGCCCCTCCGAGCATTCTCATTCTATGGAAACAAATACAAATTTAAATCGCTGTTTGGTCTGCTTGGAGCCCCTAGTCGGAGATTCTCCATCTAGGTGCTCGGGTGCTACAGCGAGAGTTTTTAAACTTATCAATATGCTTAGATTTTCTTTAAAACATCTAGTCGGAGCTAATTCAGTTCTCGATTTAGAAGCTTGGGGGATACAGTATAAAGTTTTTAGCTCGGAAAATTATTAGCTTTTCTTTAAGCATCTAGTCGGAACTAATTCAGTTACAACTAGAGGCTTGGGGGGCTACGAGACTGAAAAATATAAACACTATGTATGCTACTCTTAAAGCATCTAGTCGGAATAATTTCTTCCATCTAAATGCTTGGGGGCTACAGTGAGAGTTCTTTCTAACTTAGTCACTCTTAGAGCATATAGATGCAAAACCTATGGTTTTTCGTCTACATCCTCGGGGGCTACAGTGGGATACTCATACGGAATGCAAAAGGTAAAGTAAAACTTACAAGTGCGATGAACTTGAGGCTTGTAGCGCTCTTGGCCAGCAGCTTGCCAAAGGCAATGCTGTTTCCTCGCAAGATGTCTGCTTGTCGGAGTAGCTCCTCAAGACCGCACGTCGGAGATGACGACACTCCTCCAGGAACCATAGTTATGTTACTCGTCATGAGCGCCGGGTAAACAATCTTCGGGAACTCGAAGGGTTTCTGGGGAGCAGAGGCGCCGCCTTCGGCAGAAGTACCAGCTCCCACCACCGCCTTGCCGCTACCGATGGCATCCTTAGCCGGAGCTTCAGCCATTTGAAGAGCAGCACTCTCCTGCGTCGCCTGCTCGCCGACAACAGCTAGTTCGGTAGAGGCGCCAGAGTCCACTTCCATGGCGGAAGGGCCTGGTGCCTCCTGGACTTGGGAGCTTGTCGGAGCAGAGGAGGGCTTGACGGCAGGAGTAGCAGGGGCGATGGCGGGGGAGGAGTCGCGATGCAGCATATCTTTGATATTTCTAGAAGCCCCAAGAGTCTTGGAGGACTTCTTGAGGCTGGTTGTGGCTTTCTTCCTGAAACGTGCAAAATGCATAAGTACAGGAATAAGACAGATAAATGAGACGATGTCGGAGAATGAGAGGCTTACACTAGGGGGGCGCTTTGGCAAACATCCCGGTGGCTTTCTTCTTTTCCGCCTCCAGGGCGGCAGTACTCTTTTTGGAGGCTCCACCCTCCGTCTTCTTCTTCTTACCTCCGTCGGCAGCGTCAGAGGTGGAGCTCTTCCGCTTTCGCGCCAACGGGGCATCGTCGTCGGACATGACCGTGACTTCCTTCATCTTTGGATCGTAGATTTGGGCAGCCAGGTTGTCCTCATCTAGATCGCTGAGCTGTTAAGTAAGAAATCACCGTGTTAGATAAGATGGCTATGATAAGACGTAGAAACTGGAGCAATGTCATACACAGAAAATAAATACCTACCTTTGGGCACTTGCCATCTACGTACATGTCGCAGGTGATGGTGAAGCCACGCTTCTTATCCTTCACCTTGACGATGTCCTTCAGACGGATCTTGACGGAGTCGCTCGAGAAGTTATCCATGGAGATCCGAAGGGAATCCTTTCGATCGCCCGTGTATCGTGCATGAACTTCGCACAGTGCTGCAGGGGTTGGATTCGCCTGATGAACCAGCACATGGCTAAGCCGGTCAAACCCGCCTCTACGAAACACTCGATCCGCCTTATTGCGCGAGAAGCATTGAGGTCGGAGGGAAGGGAGGCATGGGATATCCATGTGGAAACTTCAGCGGCGGCTCCATCCACGAAGTCCGGGTACGTCACTTCTCGGCCCGCCAAAGGAACGTCGGGGCCGTAGAAGTACCTTCGCTGCCAGTTTTTGCATGACTCGTGGCCGACGATGTCGGGGAACCGCCGGCCAGGTCGGATCTTGAAGCTTATGGTACCGCAGTTCCTAAGCTCCTTACTACTATGTTCGGCTTCACGTTTGACGGTGAAGAAGTACACGAACAAGTCTAACCTAGGCTTAATCCCTAGGTAACCCTCACAAAGTGCCGCGAAGTTGCTAAGCACTAGGATGCTATTGGGGGAGAGGTTGTGGGGTTGGACCTTGTAGTGGTTCAAAACAGAGAGAAAGAAGTGGGAGATGGGCAAGGAAACGCTGCGTACCAGCTGGGCCTTGAGGTACACCTTTTCTCCGACTTGGGGAGAAGGTGTCACCTCGCCGACCGGCGCCGCCCGCCAGGCGAGCCCCTCCGTCGCGGGGAGGTAGCCCTCGGCGACCATCTCTTGTATGTCACGGCCGGTGATGTCCGAGCCGCACCAGTCGCCTTTGTGCGAGTCTGGCTCCTCTTCCAGAGGCTCCAGCGCCGCCAGATTGTGGTCACCGCCGGTGGTTTCAATCAACACCGACGCGGGAATGACCAGGCCCTCAGGGGCACGACGACGTAGCTCGCCGGCTTCGCCGTGGCTTCGCTCGACGCCGCCATCGAAGGAGAGGAGCTGCTGCTGGCCATGGAGGACTGAGAGGACATGACTGGTGCAGAGAGAGAGGCTAGGGTTTCTTCGAGGTTTTCCGCGGAGGGCTCGAGGAGGCATGCGGCTGGAGGAAGAAGATGATGACGCGAGAGAATGGGGTGAAAAAGTGGCAAGTGTCCCACGGTTACTATTTATCTTACTCTGCGTCAAGATTCGTGCAGCTAATCGGACGTTTGCCGCATAGACGACGTGTTCGTGAACATGCGCGGAAATTTCGCCACGTCTCCAACCGCCGCCGCCAACAGTTCGTATCGCTCGCGCGGGAAAATCGGATATGATTGCGTTCTCTGCATGTGTGAGTTACGAGGCGTCGCTGACCTACAGCCTATGTCGTCATAACTGACATGGTAGATGAGCCGTCCCATCGAAGATTCCGGCATGGACGGATTTAATCCGACAACGGAAGCGTACGATGGAAGATTCAGCATTTCTCCGACTTACTCATAGAAGACGGAGAAACCTTTGCGGGGTTCTTTGGGAGGACTACAAGATATTGCTTAACGATTTGCCGACATCCATCTAGACGGAGCATTCCACGGGAAGAAGCAAGATGGCGCAAGATCTCGGAGTTCTCCGGGGGCTACTATTGGGGATATGCTATATGGGTATCCTCATAGCATGTCTCTTATCCGACTAACCCGCGTGGCCCATAGTCGGTAGCATGGCCTATGGCCTGCTGGGCGGCCCAGTTACGTGGATCCAGAAGGGAGGCCCATGCCGGATAAAGGAAGGCTACGGTGGAGCCACCAGCGTACCCGGAGCCTTGGAGTACAAGATACACAAGACTAGTAATAGACGGTATAGGACTCTGTAACCTGTTCGGCTAGGACTTTTCCCTGTAACCCTAGGACCTGGCGACTATATAAGTCGGGCCTATGGGAGCCTTTAGGGCACAACCTAGTATCATTTTACACACACCTCGCACAGCGAACCTATCTCTGTAACTTGGCGTATTGCCATTATAGTGATTTATAGCAGGAGTAGGATTCCATCACCATTGTGGGATCTGAACCTGGGTAAGCTGTGTTACCTCGTACCCGTCAACCATCCGCCTTACCCCATGTCTCTAAACACGCACTGTGAGGACCCCTCCATGGCGTACTCATCGGCAATACCATGACATGCGCCCGCACCGGCTGCGGATAGCCTTGCTGCGGCGGGGCCGAACACAGCAGCCGTGCCGTCTCCGCCCAGGGACCCTGAGGGCTCCCGACCATGGAGCTGCTGCACTAGGCGCATGCGTCCTGGCGGTTGGAGCAGCTGTTTGCGGCTGTGCGGGACCCGGAGACCCCCCTCCTTCGTCCCGAGGCTGGCGTGAACCCGGCCTGGAGCGATGCTCCAAGCAGTTCTGCCAGGCCCGTGATCACGGAGGTGACGGAGGAGGCTAGGGCTATGCAGGCGGCTGCGGCGGATGGCAGCCAGCCGGATGGTGGTCAACCGGCTGGGAGGGAGTTGGTGGTGGCTGCTCCTTCGGGTGTGGCTGCCGATGATGACGAGGTTATCATCACTGGCTCGAGGCCAGCTCCGGCTGTGCTGACGCCGGGTGCGATCCTTGCCTAGCTCTCGGGTTCGGCGCCCGTCGCACTCAGCCAGGTTCGCCACCTGGTTGAGGGAATGGAAAAGGGCCTTGGTGAGGCCAAAAATTTGTCTGTTTTGAGGGAGGTAAGTCGTTGCCCTTCACATGGTTTCCGTTCTTCCATCCGGTTTGCTTCTCTGTTGCTCATTTGTTTTCTTGCTGCAGAGAGCTTTTGCGGAGTCTGTGAAGAACACCCGGGATCTTGGCCGTAAGATTGCTTCTTCAGATCTGTCTTGGCGATTGGCTCCCTTTTCCCATTTTTTGTTGACCATCGGGTATCCTCCTACAGCCATGATCCAGGACAAGAAGAGGGAGGTGGAGCGCCTCAAAGCTGAGGTTGCCCGGCTGGAAGAATCAAACAAGGCGCTATAGGAACAGTTCGATCAACTTGACGCGGCCAAGCATCAGCTTGAGGTTAGCGTGGAGCGGGGCAAGAAGACAGCTGACATCCGGGCGGAGGCGCTAAAGAATTTTGAGACGATCACCGCCCAACAGGAGGAGACGATCAAGATTCTTCGCGGCAGGGAGGGGGAGCTTACTCAGCACCTCCAGAACATCTCGGAGATGGTCATCAGTAAGTTCTTCAGTTTCCTTCTCCCGTTGTGTCGTGACTCGCTCGATCTTGTCTGTTTATTCTGCTTTGTGCTTGGTTGCATCTCATTATCCTGAAGCGACCGAGATGGCCATGGAGAAGCTTCCCATGGAAGAGGTTGGACATGACCTGACTGCCCTTGACTTGGTCAAGGTGGTGGCGGAGGAGAGCAATGGCCTGTGTGCCATTGGCAACAATCTCTTCCACTACATCTGGCCGGACGCGGGCGATGTGCACGACATGGCCAGCCTAGCTGTGGCTCTGTCCAAAGGCATCGACGTGCGGGACATGCACAAAGAGTGGGCTGCTCTAGGCAGAGTGGAGATGGTGCTTGCTCTGGTGAAGTCGTGGTATCCGGGTGCCGACCTGAGTGTGCTCACCCTGCGGCTTCCGTCTTGGGACGAGCTGCGAGGGACTTCGCGCCAGCACTCCTGCGCTCCAGGCATGTGGGGTGAAGATTGGCACTTACGTGGACTTGGAGCGTGACTTCAGTGCCCCTGGAGAGCCACGGCCGTTCCACTGGGTCTCGCCGCCTTGCAATCCCCTTGACGTCGCCTCCAGCAGCCAGCCTCCTTCCACTGATGTCGGTGCCGCCCCTGCTGATCCAGCTCCTGCTCCTGCTCCTTCCACTTCTTTAGCTCCAGACTCTTGATCCCCGGGATGCCGGGTGTACTTGTGAAACTTGTTACTTTGCTGGTCCTACATTGCGGCTGACTTTTGCTGCCGATTTCTGAATCTGCGTGGAGCCTTCGTGCTCCGCTTTATGGCTTGTGCCTTTTGCTTATCTTTGTTTATATTTCTGCCATTTGCGGTCTTTTATGCTCGGGTCGGCTGGGATAGCCAGTCGGGTTGGAGCTCTTTTGCCGTCCTGACTTGAGTTTGTGAGTGCACGAGAGCGCGTCCGCTGGGTGTAGTCCCCGAGGTTCGGGCCGGCTGGGTTAGCCAGCCGGGGTGAAGCTCTTTTGGCTACCTTGACTTGAATTTGTGGGTGCGCGGGAGCGCGTCTACTGGGTGTAGTCCCCGAGGTTCGGGCCGGCTGGGGTAGCCAGCCGGGGCAAAGCTCTTTTGGCTACCTTGACTTAAGTTTGTGGGTGCGCGGGAGCGCCTCCACTGGGTGTAGTCCCCGAGGTTCGGGTCGGCTGGGCTAGCCACCGGGGCGAAGCTCTTTTGGCTACCTTGACTTGAGTTTGTGGGTGCGCAGGAGCGCATCCACTGGGTGTAATCCCCGAGGTTCGGGCTAGCTGGGGTAGCCAGCCGGGGCGAAGCTCTTTTGGCTACCTTGACTTGAGTTTGTGGGTGTGCAGGAGCGCGTCCACTGGGTGTAGTCCCCGAGGTTCAGGCCGGCTGGGGTAGCCAGCCAGGGCGAAGCTCTTTTGGCTACCTTGACTTGAGTTTGTGGGTGCGCGGGGGCGCGTCCACTGGGTGTAGTCCCCAAGGTTCGGGCCAGCTGGGGTAGCCAGCCGGGGCGAAGCTCTTTTGGCTACCTTGACTTGAGTTTGTGGGTGCGCGGGAGCGCGTCCACTGGGTGTAGTCCTCTAGGTTCGGGCCGGCTGGGGTAGCCAGCCGGGGCGAAGCTCTTTTGACACCTTGTTTCCTGCCAATTTGTGGCTCGGGTCGTGCGAGACAAAGCGTTGCTTTGGGTTAGTTTTCTTGTGCATATGCTCATTATTTAGTTGGTACTTATCGTAGAAGGAAAATAGATACACGCCCCTTCGAGTTAGGCCGTTAGCAGCTCCCCTTTTCTCAGCGAGTATTGGCCCTTCGAGCATTTTTCCTTGCTGGCTGACAGCCGGGTTGCGGTCTGCAGCCAGAACCGAAGGATTGGCTATGTTGGCGTGCGTCACGATACTTCGATTTGCTGTTGTTGGCTTAACTCATGTAGGGCGCAGCCGGTTCACCTGGACGCCCTTGCTTTCTACGTTGGCATCTTCTTGCCGCGTGCGCTTTGAGTTTTTGCTCTTGCCGGGTCGATAGCCGACATGCGTACTGAAGCCGGAACCGAAGAGGTTACTCTAGATGTCGCGTGCAATGTTATGCCGTCTGTATAAATCGTGGGGCCTAGGCTAGCCGGTACGAAAATGTAGATGGTGTGCGGAATTGGGACAAAGTCCTTAGCGCTGCGCCAAGGCTTTCAATCTTGTTCACTTGTTACATAAAAAGGGAAGATACATACACTTTTCTAAGTGTAAAATGGCCGGAGTAGGTGTGCATTCCATGGGCGCTCCGTCTCCTCGTCTGAGCGATCTGCCTTGTTCTTCATCGGCTGATGCGTGTCGATCAGATAGTATGAATTGTGGTGGAGCGCTCGGCTGACGATGAATGGTCCTTCCCATGGCAGGGACAGCTTGTGCATTCCTTTGGTGCTCTGGACTAGGCGCAGCACCAGGTCTCCCTCGCAGAAAGAGGTGGGCCGGATCCGGCTGGCGTGGTATCGGTGCAAGTCTTGCTGGTAGATTGCTGATCTGGACAGAGCCAACTCGTGTGACTCCTCGAGCAAGTCCATGTTGTCCTCCCTTGCCTCCTTGGCTTCCTGCTCCGTCTAGAGCTACTTGCGGGGTGCGTCGAACTGGATGTTTGTGGGGAGAATGGCCTCTGCCCCATAGATGAGGAAGAACGGCGTGAAACCGTTTGAGCGATTGGGTGTGGTGCGTAGGCTCCAAAGCACTGCTGGCAGCTCCTCTATCCAGCATCCGGGTGATCTAACAAGCGGTTCGATAAGCCTTAGCTTGATTCCGGCTAGAACTAGACCGTTAGCATGCTCGCACTGTCCGTTGGATTGTGGGTGTGCGACTGATGCCAGATCCTGGTGGATCCCTTTTCCCCCGCAGAAACGAGCGAAGACTCCTTTCGCAAAGTTGGTTCCATTGTCAGTAATGATGTTGTGCGGGTAGCCAAACCGGATGATGATGCCTATGAAGAACTTGATCACTGTCGCTCTGTCCAGCTTCTTGATTGGCTTCGCCTTGATCCACTTGGTGAACTTGTCCACGGTTACGAGTAGGTGTGTCATACCGGATCGAGCTGTCTTGAATGGCCCAACCATGTCCAGGCCCCAGACCGCGAACGGCCAGGTGATTGGTATTGTCTTGAGTGTCGCAGACGGTGTGTGCTTCAGCTGGCTGAATCGCTGACAGTCGTTGCATGTCTTGACTATTTCTTTGGCGTCCTTCAGCGCTGTCGGCCAGTAGAAACCATGCCGAAGGGCCTTGGCTGCTATTTCTCTTGACGATGTGTGGTGGCCACACTCGCCATGGTGTATGTCCGTTAGAAGATTGGTTCCTTCCTCCTGACTGACGCATCGTTGATAGATTCCTCCTACGCTGCGCTTGTATAGCTCATTATTGATGATGGTGTAGGCGCTTGCCCTTCATCGCACTTGTCGTGCTGCCACCTCTTCTGTCGAGAGTTCGCCCTTGGCCAGGAAATCCATGTACGACTTTGCCCAGTCGGGTGCCTCCCGTATGGTGTGCATCGTCTGTATGATGATCTTGATCTCTTTGCGGATGGCCGGCTCCGGAACGTCAGGAGGCCTGCCGGGTAGAAACATGCTGATGTCGACCACGGCCCGCGTCACGGTAGCTCCCGGATGCAGCGAAGACGTCCCCGGGTGGGGCGCAACAGTCCCCGGGTGCGGCGCGGCAGTCCCCGGGTGCGATGCGGCAGTTCCTGGGTGTGCCACGACACCGGCCGTTCCTGGGTCCATGCTGAGCACGATGGAGTCGGACTCTGGTAAGAGGGTGATGGAGGGCTTGCACAAGTGCTCGAGGGAGACCCCAGGTGGTATGGCTTGTCTTGTTGACCTGACCCTGCCCAAGGCGGCAGCAGCTTCTTTGTTGGCTCTGGGCACATGGTGAAACTCACATCCTTCGAAGCAGGCACACAACTTCTGGACGAAGAAGCGGTAAAGGGCCATGTTTGTGTCCCTGGCGTCCCACTCGCCAGATACTTGTTGCACCACCAAGTCCGAATCTCCAAAGCATAGTATTCTCTGGATGCCTATCTTCTTGGCCATCTTGAGCCCATGGATGAGTGCTTCGTACTCGGCGACATTGTTGGAAGCTTTCAAGTGGATCTGGAGAACGTATTCCAGCCGGTCGCCTTTGGGTGAGGTTATCACGATTTCGGCTCCAAGTCCTCCCCTCATTTTCAATCCGTCGAAATGTAGCCTCCAGTATGTTGAATCCGGCACTGGAGGCATGTATTGTGTCTCTGCCCAATCGATGATGAAATCAGTCAATGCTTGCAACTTGATTGCGGTTCGCGGCTCGTACTGGATGTTATGCGCGGCGAGCTCGATGGCCCATTTTGCCACGCGACCAGTGGCGTCTTTGTTGCCAATGATCTCCGCGAGTGGGGCCAATGCTACCACCCGGATGGAATGCTCCTGGAAGTAGTGCTTGAGCTTCTTGGCGGCCATGTACACGCCGTACACCAGCTTCTGATAGTGGGGGGTAGTTCTGCTTGGATAGCGAGAGCACCTCACTCAAGTAATATACGGGGCGCTGGACCACCTGACCCTTTCCTTCCTCTGGTCGTTCCACTACCAATACCACGCTAACCACTTTGTTTGTGGCAGCGATGTACATCAGCATGGGCTCCTTTGCTGCTGGCTCTGCCAGGATGGGTGGCGAGGTGAGCATGCGCTTGAGGTCTCGGAAAGCTTCGTCCGCCTGGGCTGTCCAGACGAATTTGTCCGTTTTCTTCATTAGCTGGTACAGGATGAGGGTCTTCTCGCCCAGCTGGCTGACGAACCGGCTGAGGGAAGCGAGGCATCCGGTGAATTTCTGCATGTCACGCAGGTTCTTCGGCAGCTCCATGTGTTTGATGGCTTTGATCTTCTCCGGGTTCGCCTCAATTCCTTGCTCGGAGACGAGAAAGCCCAGGAGCTTGCCGGCTGGGATGCCGAACACGCACTTCTCTGGGTTTAGCAAGATCTGGAAACGGCGGAGGTTGTCGAATGTTTCCTTCAGGTCCTCAAGTAGTGTGTGTTGTTCCTTGGTCTTGATGACGACGTCGTCGACATAGGCGTGCACATTCTTTCCAATCTGCGTCTGCAGGAATTTCTGCTAGCAGTGCTGATAGGTTGTGCCTGCGTTCTTCAACCCGAAGGGCTTGGTGGTGTAGCAGTATGCTCCATACGGTGTTATGAGTGATGTCTTTATTTGATCGGTTACATTGAGCTTGATCTGATGGTAGCCCGAGTAAGCATCCAAAAAAGACAACAAATCGCACCCGGCGGTGGAGTCGATGACTTGATCAATCCGCGGCAGAGCGAAAGGATCTTTGGTGCAAGCCTTGTTGAGAATGGTATAGTCGACGCACATGCGCCATGTCTTGTTCTTCTTCAGCACCAACACCGGATTGGCGAGCCATTCCGGATGGAAAACTTCCATGATGAAGCCGGTTGCGAGCAGCCGAGTGATCTCCTCACCAATGGTTCTTCTTTTTTCTTCTGCGAAGCAGCGTAAAGATTGTTTGACCGGCTTCGCGTCTGGTCGAACATGAAGGGAGTGCTCAGCGAGTTCCCTCGGGAGACCTGGCATGTCTTTGGGGCACCATGCAAAAATGTCTCGATTCTCATGGAGGAAATCGACGAGCGCGCTTTCCTATTTGTTGTCCAGGCCATCTCCGACCAGGATGAACTTGCTTGGATCTTCCTCATTCAGCAAGATCTTCCTTGTCCCCTGCGAGGGCTTGAACTGTGATTCTCCAGCCAGTTTGGGCTCTCCAGCCGGCATATCCTTCTATAGAGCAGCTACATTCTGCATTATGACGCGCTTCTCTTCAGCGATGAACATTGCTTCGGCCAGCTTGGAGCCGTCTGAAGCGCACTCGATCGAACGCTTGTAGCATCCATCGATAGTGATCACTCCCTTTGGGCCTGGCAGCTTCATTTTGAGGTATGCGTAGTGCGGTACTCCCATGAACTTGTTCAGGGCCGGGCGCCCTAGTATGGCGTGGTAGGCACTGGAGAGGTTCACGACCTCAAACCAAATTGGCTCGCGGCGGAAATTGCTCTCGCTGCCGAAGATGACGTCCAGACGGATCTTGCCGATTGGGGAGTGCGATGGTCCTGGTACTGCTCTGTGGAACGAAGTGCTTGAGGGTTCCAGCTGGGACTCGCTGATTCCTAGCCTCTCGAGGCTGCTCCGGTAAAGGAGGTTGATGATGCTTCCTCCATCGATCAGTACTCGAGAGAAGCGGCATGAATGCTTCTTGGAGATGATGATGGATTCCAAGACCAACGCGTAGCTGCTAGGGCTTGGCAACATGGCCGGTTGATCCTCTTTGCTCCAGGTGATCGCCTGGTCGGACCAGTGCAGGTACTGGGGGACGGGTGGGACGATTGCGTTCACCTCCGCCTCGCGTCTCCTCTTGGCGTGCTTCGTTTCCGGCTCCGCCAGGAATATGTGGTAATTACCCACCTGCCGCGGGTAACCATCCTCGCGGCGGTTGCGTCGTTCCCTGTTATCCGGTGGGCCTCCGGCTGGTGGTGGAGGTGGTGGTGGGAGTCCACCGGCTTCGGCCATTTTCTTTGTCCAGCTGCATTGGCGCGTCATGTGATTCGCGCGTTTGTTGCCGCCACTGTGAAACTTGCATGGTCCGTCAAGCATGGACTCCATGGTGTACTTAGGCCGAGGCGGCCTATCGTTCGGCCTGTGCCTCCGGCTGCCTCCTGCAGTCGGATCTTCATGCACCGCGGCTACTTGTTTGGTGCCATACCGGCTATCCGGTTGGTCGTCTTTCCTCTTGCCGTGGCGGTTGTCGTGACCGTGCCGCCTGGGATGATGGTCACCGGCTGGCGTCGCTCCGCCTGCTCGTCCATGACGATTTGGCCTTGGTCGTCCACCACGATGGGCTTCTTCATTGCTGCGTCCATAGTGGCGTACTTGTCCGCGATGGCCATGACCTGGGCATGGTTTGCGGGTCTGCCCGCCTGAGCTTGTGTTTTAGCATGGTGCCGTCTTGGTAGCTGTTGGTGAAGAAGTCTATCGCTTGGTGCTCACGCACCCCTTCGCACGAATTGTGCATGCTGGTCCACCGGGTGAGGTAGGCGCGATCCGACTCGTTCTTGCCTTTGTACAAGAGGGCGAGCTCGTGAGGCCAACCCAGCCGCTTGTATGTTCCGGTGAAGTTGCGGATGAACACTTCTTCGAAGTCCATCCATGCGTTGATGCTGTTGTCGGGGAGGCTATTCAGCCATGACCTTGCCGAGTCGACGAGCATGAGGGGGACGTAGCGGACGGCCAGGCGGAGGTTTCCATTGGCAATTCCCACTGCGGTGGTGTAATCAACCAACCAATCCTCCAGCTTGACGGTTCCATTGTACTTTGGCGTGTCCCTTGGGAGCAAAAATCCCTTTGAAACGGCTCGTTCCGGATGCGCGGGCCGAAACATTTCGGGCCAGCCGGGCTTTCCTCCTCCAAGGTGCGTGACTCCACCAGGAGGTCGATGCACTCCCACACGTCAGCCGGTTCTCGGGGACCGAGCCATCCCTTCAAGCACGACGCAGGCGGGTCCTTGTTCGCGTCCGCTTCCTCCTCCAGCGCTCGCGTATTTTTCCCCTAGGAAGCTCCGCCTGTGCGGCTTATGCTAGTGGCGGCGGCGTCCCGGTTGTGGCGACCGCGGTTGCCAGATTGGCCACGCGGGTGGCTGTTTTTCCCAACCCCTCCTGGAGAAGAGGCTTGTTGATGCTTGCTTCCTCCGTGCGTCGTCTGGTCCGCGCCTTTGTGGACGACGATGTCGCGGGAGTTTCCCACCTGGCTGGGGACGCCCTCGGCTTGCTGCTTGTTTGTAGTGGCCACGAGGAGCTGCATGCACTCCTGCTGGCGATGAAGTTCCTCGCCCTCAAGGTGTTTTAGCTCTGCGGCTGCTGCCTCGGCTGCCCTCATGTTCTTAGTGGGAGTGTTGTAGACGGGTCGCGCCACACCTGCATGCGAGTCGGCGGCATGGTCTAGTTCCTACGCTAGGTCGCGCCCCCGGTGCTGGATCTTCCTGGTGAAGCTGTGAGCCGTGTTGTACTCATGCACAGTGGCGTCTAGCCAATGTTGGTTAGCGGAGACCTTGGTGGCTTCCCCCAGGAGTTTTTGGCGCGTAGCTTCAAGCGCTACCGCTGCAGCCGCTGGATCCGTCTCGACGATGACCGGAGAGTGCAAGTGTTGGATGGAGGCGGTGAGCAGGTCTTGATCTTGCTCGAGCGTGGAGTTTTCTCCTCCTGCCCAACGCTCTTGAGGCGATCGATGGTTTTTGCGAGTGTTCACCATCATGACTTCGACGCGACCACTCCCTACGGCTGGGACACGGGTGAGGGGCACATCGAGGACGGGGGTGACCATGCTGGGGAAACCCTCAGCGACAGTGGCGACATAGACGCGAACGTCTCCAAAATGCATGATGGAGCCGTCGGCGGGGAAGGTGTTTCCGGCGAAGCATGCTTTGTTGTCGATGACGCAGTCGAAAGCACCCAGCGTGAGAACGAAGCCAGAGGCCATGCGTTCGCCGGCGACGAGCGGAAGTCCCGTGAGGAAGATGATCCTAGCCGAGCGCTGTGCCCCACGGTGGGCGCCAACTGTCGTGGTGTGGAACACGGTAGTGCCATCGGGATGGCGAAGAAGGGACACACGGATGCATTCGGTGGCTCACGCAACGGGTTGGGCACGGTGCACTGCAAACACAGGGACGTACCCAGGTTCGGGGCCCACTTGGCGAGGTAACACCCCTACTCCTGCAAGATGAACTATGTGTGGGAGTTGATGCTCAGTACAGGTGCTCCTTGAGTTGTTTCCTTAGCTACTATCGAAAGCTAGAGGAAGATGGGAACTAGATGCTAACACTTCTCTCCTTCTATTGTTCCCTACCTAGAACCCTAGCTCTGCCCTCCCTTATATACTGTTCTAGGGGGCAGATTATAGATCGGGTCCTAGGGTTTACTGTTTGGATATGGGTTTACAGGACAGGGCCGGCTGCAGGGCCCAGCCGGTGGGCCAGGACCCAGTCCGCCCTTCTTTTAGCGTCACCCTTCTCTTTAGCGGTCACCCGGGCTTCCTTTGGGGCGTCATCCTTGCTTTAACGGTCAACCGGACTGCTTTCGCCAGTCCAGCCGACCATCTTTCTTTATCTTCGTCGGGTAGCGCTGGTCATGACGGCATGCATGCTTCCTTGATGACGAGGGAGATCCAGAAGCATACCCCGCACGAAGCGTCAGCCCTTTCATGCTCTCCATCGAATCTGAGGTGAGCCGGGTGGAAACGGCCACCCGGCCGGTTCTTCTGGCCACCGGCTAGACGGGCCAGCCAGGAAGGTTATAAGCCCAGCCGAACGTGTTCGCCAGTCCACTAGAGTTGTCTTTCCTGGAGGCTAGGCGGCCTGCACCTTCTGGAGCCGGCCTACTTGTGCCTGGATTTCCCCACCCGGGGTTTATCCCCCCGACACTTTGGGGCCTGCTAGCGAAGTTTCGGGACGTGGGTCACGTCAAGGAGTTGGTGCGATGTCAGCTAGTCGCTGGGGTGAAGGCCACTCTTTCGCTTGTTCGGCTGCATCGCCGTGACGTCGATCTCACGACGGTGGCGACTGGGCCATCCCTGCGACCATATGGTAGTCTTTGGGATATGCGCCCACATTATGCCGCTATGAGGCAGTATGCCAAAGAGATCGTTGATCTGTTCGAGCAACGGGCGAGTGTGATACTCCAGAATAGATAGGTCCTGTAAAGAGAAACAAATTGATGTAAAATTTGTATGTATTCGAGTGGGCTTGTTGTGCCCTTTGTGAAGTTTATTTGTATTAGCATGTTGTGCTTTGTTCTATGCATGTCCTTTTCGTTAGCCTGACGTGGTCAGCTACTCAGGTTGTATGCTTTATTCTTAGTTGACGAAGTCGTGAGGTGAGGTGTAGCCCCCGAGCATGTTATAGTGAAAAGTAAGGAAAAGAAATTTCGGCCAAGGAACTTAGCTTTTATTCATATCGTAACGGGAAGGTACATTGTTCGGCTGAGTAGCCTTATTGAAAGTAAAGAGGTAACTAGGGATAGAAGCGTCGCAGTTGTGCGACGTTCCATGGGTTGGAGTATTCGACTCCTGACTTGATGTCCATGAGGCGGTAGGCGCCACTTGGGATGAGTTCGGTGACGATGTAGGGTCCTTCCTAGGGTGACTCGAGCTTCTTCGGACGATCTTGCTTGAGTCGTAGGACGAGGTCTCCTTTGACGAAGGACCTTGGGTGCAGCCGACTGTTGTGGTAGTTGTGGAGGCTCTGCTGGTAGACCGCTGAGCGGGATGCGGTGATGTTGCTGAAAGGATATATATGTCGCCTAGAGGGGGTGAATAGGCGATTAAAACTTTTCCGAGAGTGGCTCAACAAAGGCAGAATTAAACTAGCGTTTACTTTGTTAAGCACAAAACCTAGGACAATCTAGGGTTCACCTATGTGCACCAACAACTTATGCTAAGCAAGACAAACAACTATGTGATAGCAAGATATATACTTCAAGCACGAAGGCTATCACAAAGTAAAGTGCATAAATAAGAGCTCGGGTATAGAGATAACCGAGGCACACGGGGATGACGATATTTTACCGAGTTCCTCCCAACATGGAGTACGTCTCGTTTGGAGAGGGGGTGGTATCTAACCACCTACGACACAAAAGGCCTCCCTTATTCTCCTGTGAATCTCACCCCAACGGGATTGATCCACACTTCCACTATCGGTGCACTTGTCGGTGGTAAACCGGAACCTCTCACAAGGTTGGGGCACTTCTCCACAACTTAATTGCAGGCTCCCAAAAAACGCCACCAAGGCCACAACCTGCAACACCAACAAACCGTCTAGGGTTCTAAGAACCCAAGAGTAAAAAGTTTCTCAACTTTCACTCACCAAATCCTCACCGAGAACTCAAACCGATGCACCAAATGCAATGGAAAGGACACAAGAAGTGCTCAAATCCTTCTCTCCCAAATTCCACCAGAGCTACAAAAGCTTATGGGAGAATAAGAGAGGAAGAACAATGGAGGAAATCCACAAAAGACTCCAAGATCTAGATCCCAATATGTTCCTCTCACTTAGAGGAGAGATTGATTGGTGGGATTGTAGATCTAGATCTCCTCTTTCAAATTCCTCAAGAATATGCAAGAATCATAGGAGGGATTAAGGAGAAGCACACTACTAGGAAAACAGCAGTTAGTGGCGCACCTGAAAAGATCATCTATGGCGCACTAGCAGTGTGCCACGTGCCTTGCGCTACGGCTATCTCCCAGCCGTGGCGCACTGCCTAGTGTGCCACGGTTGTGTCGAGATAGGCGTAGCGCACCTGCTAGTGCGCCACGGCTATGTGGGCAGGTGCGCTACGCGTAGGATCTTCTGTGGCGCACTCCTAGTGCGCCACTAAGCTTCTATAGTGCGCTTTAGGTGTAGTGCGCCATAGAAGGTAGATCATGTGCGCCACAAGTGTGTTTTTTGTTTTTTTTTAATTTCCGAGCCAGATTATATACAATATTACAGCAGATATACACACACAGATACAAGATATACAATTATATATATAAATACACAATATGAAAAACAAGATTGAAACAAATACATATAGATAAGTCTCATACATGAATACATAGTATAAGTTACATTGTTTCGATCAAGTTACAAAGTAGTAGTTGGTGACATGCGAATACATGTGTCGATCGAACAAGTTAGAGCTCGGAAGCTCGCCTAGACATCTAAACTAGCTAGACACAAATGCGGGATAAACAACCAAAGAAGATAAGCATGATCACCGCCGCAACGAAGGTGTAGGTCTTCATCCGGTTCCTTGTCCTAACTCCCGCTAGATAGCGCGTGTATCTAGCTTCCGCCTCCGCCATAGTGTTGTACCCTTTGTAGCTATTGCCGCTGAAATGGTGCACCTGTCTCCGGCAGTCTTCCCAATCATCGAGACTCGAACTCCCCTTGTACACGACGTACCACGTCATCTACAAGTTGACAATAATAATTAACCGGTGATTGAAAAAACATGTATAATTAAAGTCGCATATGAAGATACACTTATAGAAAGTACTCCTAAATCAAAAAGAGCAAACTCAAAAAGCATGCCTCATATATAACTAGGTTGTTGGACACAGGAATATGCTACGATGGAACTGTACGCCAAGTAGGATGCACAACACCTGGACTTGTGCATAGCACAAGGCGGACAATCCCATCGTAGAACATTCACATATATAGTGTGCCACGACATTTCAATCATCGGCATTATTCTTGAAAAAGACCAAAGTAGCTCGAAAAGAATGCCTCATATATAACTAGCTAGGTCGTTGGACACAGTAATATGCTATGACGGAACAGTTAGCCAAGTAGGATGCACAATTCCTGGTCTAGTGCATATCACAAGGCTAACTATCCCGTCATAGCACATTCACATATATATTGTGCCACGACATTTCAATCATCGGCATATTCTCGAAAAAGACAAAAATAACTCTAAAAGAATGCCTCATATATATACATAGGTCGTTGATTACAGAATATGCTATGATGGAACCGTGAGCCAAGTAGGATGCATAAGACCTGGACTTGTGCATATCACAAGGCTCACAATCCCATCATAGCACATTCACATATATAGTGTGCCACGACATTTCAATCATCGGCATTATTCTCGAAAAAGACAAAAATAACTCAAAAAGAATGCCTCATATATATACATAGGTCGTTGGACACAGGAATATGCTACGACGGAACAGTCAGCCAAGTAGGATGCACAATTACTGGACTTGTGCATATCATAAGGCTAACTATCCCGTCGTAGCACATTCACATATATATTGTGCCACGACATTTCAATCATCGGCATTATTCTCGAAAAAGACAAAAATAACTCGAAAAGAATGCCTCATATATATGCATAGGTCGTTGGACACAGGAATATGCTACAATGGAATGGTGAGCCAAGTAGGATGCACAAGACCTGGACTTGTGCATATCACAAGGCTCACAATCCCATCGTAGCACATTCACATATATAGTGTGCCACAACATTTCAATCATCGGCATTATTCTCGAAAAAAGAGTAAGGAAAAAAAGAAGGACCAAAGTGAGCAAAGGACCAAAGAGTAAGAAAAAAAACCAAGCATTGATTGATATATAATAATAAGTAAAATAAGTAAGCAATGATTCATAAACCTAATAAGATAACTATAGTAGCATGTACACTTGTCCACACACACACACAAAGGTCATATATAGTTTGTAACTACAACTAGGCCAACATCAAGCCTTCTGGCTCGGCTTAGGGAACGGGAGGACGCCTTGTCTCGTCATGAACTTCCTATAGTCACCCTGCATCTCTAGGCGATCTTCTATGTCCCGGTTATTCAGGATATTTCCTCCGTAGAAGATCCCCCCCGAAGTCATGACATCACGAAAGATGATTGCCCCAAACTGCTGCTGGATGCGATACATCTCTTGTCTAATATCTGAATTATTGATCTTGGCCTTTGCTTTGGCCCACTGTTTGAGATGATCTGGCAGCATAGAATTCTGCTGGTCAAGTAGGAACGCCCTCATGTGATGGAGTGCGTAGTAGGCTTCCTTCATCGTTTTCCGCTGCTTCACGCAGGGGAACTCCGTTACGTGGTTGAAGACGTGCCTGCCGAACTTGACCTTCGTACGCACGAAGGTGGTGCCTTCCGTCGAGGCAAAGCCAGTGAGAGCATCATCCAGAACTTCCTTGATCTTGTCGTAGTTTTTCTTCTTTTCTAGACTCCCCGAGTCGAAATACGTGGCGTGGGAATGCTTCGGCAATAAGGAGATGAGCGTGCAGTGTTCATCTCTGTGCAAAAAATTCAAATGGAATGTGTTGGAAAAAAAATGATGATGATCTAATAAAGCCAATCGACGGTGGTGAGTGAATAACGACTTACTCGGGAAAGTAAGGCACGAGAATATATTCCTTTGTCTTGTTCACCACGAGGATTCTTTTTAGGTACGAGGCCACGATACGTCGTTCGGCGGGGGAACCCAAGCAGCCGTCATGCATGTAGTAGGGGTCCACTATAGCGATGCCCGGTGTGTTCTCTCTAATGATCTGCATGGCCAGGCTGAGAGAAAACAGACGGACCATGGTATAGTGCAGCGGGTATAGGTGTAACATATTGAAGATGTCATCGAACCGCAGGAAGAACAGATTCGCAGGGGCATTGTCGATGAAGCCCAAGCCTGGTGGCACCTTAATCACGAATACCGGGTGCGAGGGATCTTTCTCCGATAGAAGGCGTCTCTCTATCGTCAGCACGCCGTCATGCACACTCTGCAGTTCCGAACTGGCGAGCTTCCGCAAATTCTTAGGTAGCATGGGCTCACCCGCCACATGAATCCTCCACATAATACCCTCGGGTCTTGGTGGCCCGTCCCGAAACCTGATCGGATTCGTAGTTGTTGACACCACCGGCTGGCTCGAGCTGCTAGATTTTCTTTTCCTGCCTTTTTTTTCCTTTTGGAGAGCGGGCAGGCACCGCAATCTGAGCACCGGCTGCCCTATGTAGTGTGTCAGGGCTTAGAATAAAGGGCCGGTTGGTTGTATCAGCTGGCTCTGTAAAGGCGCAAGCTGGAGGCGTCTCCTGAGAACCAAACAGACGCTTGGTGATAGTGGCTTTCTCTATGGGGCCACCAGCTAGGTCTTCGTTGCTAAACTGAGTGCTGAAGAAGTGATCATTCCAGTCTTTGTCGTCCTCGGCCGGATCCTGCGCCATGTGCATATCATCAACATGATCATCCGACCCACCGCGTGGAGGTGACAGCGAGGGCGGTAAGGGGGGCTTGCCACCACTTGTCGCTGGCACGACAGGCGGTGATGTTGTCTTTGGCGTGATGGCCCCCGCCGTCCCCAAACGGATCATGATCTTTGGCCATAGCAAGAATAAGCCGAAGCAAGTTCTGAGGACAGACGGCTCTTCTTCATCCGCTACTGGGGGTTGAATGGGAGGTTCCAGGTCGTCGCAGCCCCTTAGCACCCGACGAATTTTAACCCTGTGCACGCTATCTGACATCGGCCTTGAGTGGAACATGCGCTGCAAGGGTTGAACGATGGTACCCTTGGCAACATCCCTCAGCTCGTTGTTCACGTAGCATCAGAGAGTGCAAGGAACATCCGTCTACGGAAAACATGTACGGCGTTGTTAGAGATGCCATAAGAGTAATAGATGGCATGAAAGGCTGTAATTAAAGCAATTTGTTTACCGTGATGGCGTCGAGATCGGCTAATGTCGACGCACTGCATACGGCGACGGGCGTGCAAGAGATGGAAGGGCTGCTTGATGGCGCAGTTGGTCACCGTGTATTCTCCCTACCGACGGGTGCTTGAGCTCCGTGCCGCGGCGATGGCGAGGGCACCAACATGTACTCCGCCCCGCGGTGATGGCGGAGTCACCAACACTTGCGGCGCCCGTGGTGCGGGCGGAGTCACGAACATGTAGTTCGCCTCGATCTGCCGCGTTGTTCGAGTGGCTGCTGACCATGCTTGGAATCGGGCATGGCCCTACTCGACCACCCGCACTCCAGTTCGCTATTGACTCCACCAAGGTAGGCAGGAAGGACGTGAGGGTGATTGCCAGGTTGTCTTGGACGATCTACGGGATCCGCACCACTTGTGCCTTAAGTTCTTGAACCTCGCGGTTTTCCTCCTCGCTCCTTCCCGACGGCGCCACATGCGTCCTCATCGGTGGACCAAAATGATCCACCCAATTCTTACCGCCGAGGCCGGCCAGACGGCCAGCCGACGACGGCTTCTTCGTAACCGGCTCTATTTTCTTGGCCCGGTTCATCGCCCTGTTAAAAGGGTTATCCCACCGGGTGGCCGCCGTCGACCCATGGGATGAGGAACCCTGGGATCCATGACTAGCAACAATTTCCTCCTCCTGCAGAAGAAGTAACAGTGAATCATATAGATCATCGATTAGATTGCAATCGAGTTGATCCGTGGTAATTAGATTATACTTACCACAATTTCCTCGAATTCCTTCACCGCAGGATCCGCGGTGAGTTGTTTGGTTTTTGGGTCCACATGGTAATGGGCCCTGATGAAGTTTCGAACCTGCCCGGGTTCGAATTTAGCAAAGGGGTTTTCTATCCCCTTGGATCTATACTATTCGTCCTCCTTATTCCATTTGGCCTCCGCGGTTCTATATCCACCAGATCCGAGATGGTGGTGACCTATATTCATCGCCTGCAGCACCTTTCCCCGATTACTATTGGCCAGGGATCTTTCGGATTCACACTTCTCCTTGAACTCCCGGAACTGATCTTCGGTGATCTGCGGGTCAATCTTCTGGATCTCCTCGAGACTTTTGCCTTCTTTATAGATCTTCTTCTTTATCCGGGTTCTCCAGCTGGCCAGGGCGGTGCTCATCTTTGTGAGGGCGGATTTGTTTACTTCGTTCCCATGATAATTTGTGTTCTGATACTTAGCGTGGAACTTGTATCTTGCGTGTAGCTTCTCGAATAGGAGTGTGCGCATGTGGCCATTATCTTTATGCCGGAGATTCTCGGTGTTGATCGAGATGGTTGTTCGGGTGATCTCCTCCACTTGCCCACCGTACCCTTTGACGACAAGGGCGGGCTCCAAAGGAACCCCTGATGGGCTCACTTCGGTAATTTCCTCCCTGACCGTGCCGACCGTGTTCGGGCGCCGGTCCTTTGGCTTCTTCTTCTTCTTAGGAGGATTGCTACCACTCCCTATGCCCTCTCCGCCATCAGTGGTTTCATCGTCCGCCGTTCCTTCGGCTTCTTCCTCCGTGTCTTCCATCTCATCATCCTCGCTCTCCGAAGGATGGTATTCTTCATCGTCTTCTAGCCGCTGGGCCGCCTCCCAGAATGTCAATTGTTTATTCGGAGGTCTGAGTTCTCCTTCAGCGCTGATGCGCTTAGAACATCCAGCCTCGTCGTTGTCACACATCTTCGCACTAATAAAAAACAAATAATTGGTTAAATGCACGGAAAAATCCGGCATAACCTTTGCTAATTTTCTTAAACTAGGAGTTCCCGATTTCTTCCAAAATGGAAGTTAATCAACATTCCGGCAAAAATCGGGACTCATTTCATACAAGAACCTGCATACACACATAATAAAGTGCTTCATATACAAGCACAAGCACAATTTCAAGGTGTTGTTGTCCCAGAACAGATAGTAGCAAAACCAACACTACTCTATTTTTCCTTCCAAACCATTTCACAACCACATCCATCCAGTCCCAGCACAGTGCCACAACCATATATACTTTTGTTATCAATTTAAGCATAGCCATATGACATTTAAAACTGAAGATTCCCAGCACAAGCACAAGCACAAATTTAAAACTGAAGATCTACCTAAATATTTCATTTTTCACCCTAAAGCACAAATACTTGACAGCAGCAAATAAAACCCAAGCCTACAAACTTGACAGCAAGCAAATTGAGCCAAAGCCTATAAAACAAATAAATTGACAGCAAGCAATTGACAGCAACATGAGTTATAAAATGTACCTCAACAAACAAATAATTACCTCAACAAATAATTGACAGCAAGCAATTGACAGTAACTGACAACAACAAACAAACAAATAATTACCTCAACAAGCTATAAACAGGAACTGACAGCAAGCAATTGACAGCAACAAAAAAATAATTACCTCAACAAATAAAACCTATAAAATGTACAAGCTAACCTATTCTAGCCTAAACAAAACCCAAAGCCTACAAACTTGACAGCAAGCAAATTGAGCCAGAAGTGTGACGTATCTAGAGCTCGCATATGTAAAATGGCCATCATCTTCAATGGATAAACTTCTTTATACAGAGAAGATGTATAGAATGAAAGAACTTCTCTTTCAGTTTTAGGGGTAGGAATTCCTAACAAAACAATGGGACAATTTTTATTAGGAATGCAAGCCTATAATGAATCTATCTAGCAGAGATATAACAATTCCAGAAGCATCAAAGTCAGTAGAGGAAAGCTGAAGCTAGTGATACCATGTTATCAACCAATAATGCAAACTTGATAGTCGATGTCATCTATATGTATTGTGGGTAGAATGTTTATGCCTATTTACATATTTGTAACTAATGACTGAACTATTAGACTGAAATGAATCAGTAATCGTGTAAAGGCTACTACAGGTTTCCAGAATGGCAACATACAAAGTTTAGCAACTCCCATCTTACTTTAGTTTAGATAGAGCAACCCTGACCACACTAGTTTTAAAAAATTGTTTGGCATGTGCTTGACTAGTAGAGGAGCAAACTGCTGCATCCAGACTTAACTTCATCTGACTGAGACCTCATGCTCCAGATTAAGCACCAACAATTGATGTGCTTGACTGAGACCTCGTGCTCCAGATTAAGCACCAACAATTAAAATCTAGAGCGACATGAGCAGATGAGCCATTGTTTCCCAATTCCCCTTCCCTAAGTAGAACCCAAAGCTCCAGTTTTCTAAGTGTTGGCCCTATATATGTCCCTGTCATTTGTCCCTGCCTTGTATCTCTGAAGCTACTACTGCAGAACTAGGAACCCTAACTAAGCTCAAGCCACTGCAAGCCACTGTGAAGGCGCCGTGAGCTCGGTCTGCCCCAATGGAGAAGGAACCGTGTGTGCAGGGAGAGAGGGGAGGCTCACCTCCTCTGAGACGAGGACGACGACGAGCGCGTGGGAGAGGCGGCGGACTCCTCCTCCTCAGCCTCGAGCGGCAGCGGCCTCCTCCTCCTCGAGCGGCGACGACCTTCTCCTCCACGGATCGGCAGCGACGCGGGCCTCCTCCTCCTCGAGCGGCGCGATCCTCCTCCTCCACAAGCGGCGCGGGCCTCCTCCTCCATGGATCGGCAGCGGCACGGGCCTCCTCCTCCTCGAGAGCGCAGCGCGGCGGTGGCGGATCGAGAAAGCAGCGGCGGTGGCTCAGCGCGGCGGGGCTCGATCGATGTGTGTGGTGTCTGAGATGGGATGAGAGAGGCGGCGTGCGCGGTTGACAGTCCAACCCACATAGGCATAGCACCTGGCCAAGTGCGCTACGGGTGCGCCACGCCTATGTGGGTTGGACTATCGAGAAGAGGCGCCACCCACTAGTTAACACTAGCAATCTTATCCCACTAGTTCGCCCACTCACTCTATTCTAAACTATGAGCACCAGGTTGAATCCTGGTGCCCCACTTTTATTTTATTTTAAAAATACTTTTAAATGTTCCAAAAAATGCCCAAAAGTGGTGATATATGCCATAGAAGTTTTGTTTTGTTTTTAAAATACTTTTAAATATTCCAAAAATGCCCAAAAGTGATAATATATGTCATAAAAGTGGTACAAATATGATTCAAAGTATAACTAAATTTCATAATAATTTGTCCATGAATATTACAATCTTTTTCGACCATGCGTTTTACAATATTTTTTGAGCTAGCGTTTTACAATATTTTTTTCCTTCTTTGTCGCGGTTGAATAATTTAGCCCCGGCACTTTAATGTTTCTTCTTTCGAACGGGCTAGCTTTTTTGGGTAGGGTTGTCCTTTTTCTTCTTGTGATGTAGGTTGTCTTTGTCGTAAATCATCTTCAATCTTTGGATCGCGTCTTGGTCAAGTCTTGCTCGTTGGCGACTCCATCCATTCCGATGATGTTTCTTTTTCCTCTCCTCACGACAATAGGGCTAGGATTTGTCGGGTCGGTAATGAAAAAACATTGGTCCACTTTGGTAGCCAGTACCCACGGTTCATTTTTCGCGGCCACGTTTGCACCGGCGGCCTTGGATTTGGCTGCTTCGGGTATAACCATGGTTGTGAAATACCGGTCTTCTCTTTCGACGCTCTTTGCCCATCTGACACGGAATATCGGCACCTTTTCTCCATAGTAGTCGAGCTCCCAGATCTCCTCGATTCTTCCGTAGAATCTTTCCTTCACGTTGTCATCGGTGTAGAATTCCGACGTTACGCCTGAGTTCTGATAATCACACTTGTTGTCCTTTTCCTCCGTGTAGAATGTGTAGCCGTTGATATCATCGCTGATAGGTCACCAGGTTTTGCATCGGTCCTGCGACAAGGTGAATATGATCTTTTCCGTGTCAGAAGAATGCGATCGCGGGGGATTATCAAGGAGCGTCTGCCTAAACCAACGCGTGAAATCTGAGTTGTGCTCTTTGATTATTTCTCCCTACGTCCTCTATATGCCCTGGTCACTGTACTTCTTCTCGATTAACCTTTTGTGCTTCTGTACCTAAGGATCGACTAGTTCTAAATGTTGTAGCGCGACGAGGTTTGCTCGATCAAAGTCTGCGCGTCGAAAATCGAAATGCATGCGTTATCGACGACCCTCTCGGTGACCAGATCCGTTGAGCTTGCCAAGGTGCCTGTTGACGGGAAGACCGACAGGGTTCTCGATGTCTAGATAATTCATGCAGAAAGAGATGCACTCTTCGGCCAGAAAGCCCTTGGCTATGCTTCCATCTGGACGGGACCTGTTGCGAATGTTTCCTTTGATGTGTCCGTTCATCCTTTCGAACGCCATCATGTTGCGGAGGAACATCGGCCTGAGTTGTACGATGTCCTCCACAACATGGACCAGCAGATGCACCATAATGTCGAAGAATGCGGGTGGGAAGTAGACCTCAATCTCACATAGTATCACCACGATCTCCTCCTGTAGCCTCCCGAGCTGATTCACGCCAATCGACTTCCTAGAGATGACGTCGAAAAACTTGCATAGGCCAAATAACGTTTCACGGACGTGCTCGTCCATTATCCCTCTTAGTGCGACCGAAAGTAACTGCGTCATTAGCACGGCACATTCGTGAGACTTCATGCCACTGAACCTCTGCTTCGCCTCGTCTAGGTATCTGCTTATCTTGCCCGCGTAGCCGTAAGGAAATTTGACTCCTAGAAGGCACTTGAAAAACTGTCTGATCTCATCCTGGCTTAGAGTGAAGCAAGAAGGAGGGCAGTAATATTCGTTCTTCTTGAACTTTTTACCCTTCCGACGACCTTGTGTTGTCTCCGACTCATGATCATCGTCATCTTCCTGATCATCGGGAGTAGTCGTCCTCCGTGAAGCTCCTTCCGGATACCCAAGCATATCAGGTCGTGCCTTGCTTTCGACCATCTTTCGTCCTATCGGCATGTTGATTATGGTGGCGACAGACTCTCGCACGTTTTTCGTGATATGCATGATGTCGAGGCTATGAGGCGTGTGGAGAAACTTCCAGATGGCAACTCCCGAAAACAGACCTTGTTTTCCATACCTTCATCAATGGCTTGTCTTGTTGCGCCTCTTTCGCTTCTTTCGTGCTTAGGACAATCTTTCCAGTTTTTCAGCAACTCTTCCACTTCTTCGCTGCTCCTATGCTCTGGGATTCCTCGGGTCTCTGATTTGCCATCGAACAGGTCTCCACATTTTCTCCATGGATCATTCTTGCCGAGCCACCTCCGGTGCGCCATGAACACGGTTTTCGATGACCCTGGATCTTTCTCTAGTTGGAGATAGCTTGTGTTATCCATGCACCTAACATCGCGAGAATCCTTGGATAACTGCCTCGAGATATACCCATAACCTGGATAGTCTTGCACCGTAGTGACCAACGCGCTCTCATAGTGAAATAATCTTGTGCGACGGCCCGTAAGTATTGGCTCCATTCCCATAACGTGGCTAGCTCCTCTTTCAACAGCCGAGATCTGATTGATGTCGGTACCAGTTGTTTCGCCCTTGAATTAGCATACTCATTTGTATGTACTTCTTCTTCATGCACAACCATGGAGGAGGTTGTACATCCATACAAACACGGGCCAAGTCTTTGTGCGTGCTTTCTGGCTACCGAATGGATTGAGTCCATCGGTGCTCGCACCAAGCCTGATGTTCCTCGAATCTCCACGAATTCAGAATTGAGGTCCAATGCTTTCCAGCTAGCATCTGAAGGGTGCGTCGGCTGCTCATCCTTTTCGGGGTCATCGTCATCATCTCCTGGCTTCTTCCTTTCCGCATGCCATCGCATGAGCTTCGCTTCCTTAGGGTCCGCGAAATAGCGCTGCAGACGAGGAGTGATAGGAAAGTACCATACCACTTTTCGAGGTGCTTTCTTCCCTTTCTTGTATCGACTCACGCCGCACACCGGACATGTGGTTTTCTCCGCGTCCTCGCCCCGATAAATGATGCAATCGTTGATGCATACGTGATATCTAACGTGCAGTAGATCGAGAGGACAGACGATTTTCTTGGCGTCCTCGATACTAGTTGGACATGTGTTCCCCTCCGGGAGACGATCGTGCCAGAATGCCATCATATCGTCGAAGCTTGCGTCGCTCAATTTGTGTTTTGCCTTCATCTCCATAGCATTGAGTGTTACATTCAACCGGGTATCATCGGGCCTGCATCCTTCATACAATGGAGTAACCGCGTCTTTCTCAAGTTGCGCAAGCTTGGCTTTCTCTCTAGCGGCAGCCCTGGCGTTACTAAATGCGCTTGAGAAGCAGCTCTTGCACATAAGGGTCCCGCACCCAACCTGACGTTGTTCCATCGTAAATGCGCTCCGGCATCTAGATCATCATCATCCCGGTCTGCTTCCGCACCTTCACCATCTCCAGGAGACTCTTCATCATCTCGCCCGTTCTCGTCGTGATGATGATCATCGTCATGTTGGCCACCTTCACTGTCTCCATCGTCTTTGTCATCGCTTATCCAACGAGTGTATCCATCCATGAAACCCTGGCGGAGCAGGTGCGCCTGCAGATTCCCAGAATCTGGGTCGATCACCCAGTTGAGTTTGCATCTTCTGCACGGACATCTTATATCCGTCTTGTTATTTCGTATCATGTCGGTCGTCGATCATTTCAAAAATCTATCCACAATGCCTTCGCTCATTATGCGGACCATTTTTGCATGCACGGTGTACACGGTACAATTAGAAGTCTATTAGAACCACATAATGAATGCATGCATGCAATGGTCGATAGAAAATTTCGGCATGACCTATCCTAAAATTAGGACCTTTGCGAAATGCCAAAGTCTTGCCAAAATGGGAATGAATCAACATTTTGGCAAAACAAATGGCAACTTGTTCACATACAAACACAAGAGAGGGAGACCCCGATCCATACACACATGAACATATCATTATCCTCTCCATACACACATGCAGGAGCATCATCGATACTCTCCATATACACACACATATGACCATCGATCCTCTCCATACACACATCATGAGCATCGATCATCTACATACATATGAGCATACCATATACACATGAACACATCCTTACATGGACAACTTACCGAGATGAGAGACCGATCACGAGAAAGATGGAAAGAAGAGGTGCGCACGAGACCGGAGAAGGAGATGAGAGACCGAAGACCTTCCTCTATTACATATGTAACATCCAAGGCAAGTTTTACATGCTAAAAATGGTGAATGGGTGGAGAAATTGAGGTGGGAAGGAGAAGATCCCGACTAGATCTAAGGAGGAAGAAGAAGGGGAAAGTGAAGTGTGGGGTGGTGGATGTGGTCACACATGTGCACATAAAGTGCTGTCAAAAAAATCGACACATCCGTGGCGCACTCTGCCCTAGTGCTCCACGGGGAGGAGTAACATCCGTGGCGCACATGCCATAGTGCGCCACGGATGTGTCTGGCCGTTTCACAGCAGAGGGGGGCATGCGCTTAGGCATAGCGCACCCCCTCCACGTGTGCCACAGTTGACATAAACAACCATAGCGCACCTACCCTATGTGCGCTACAGATGTTTGGCGTGCGGCCAATAGGGCCCTGGCCCACACATATCTGTGGCGCACTATGGTCATGTGCGCCACGGTTGTTCTAGTTACTAGTAGGGCACTGCCCATAGGTGAGCCACGCCTATTTTAGCCGTGGGGCACTTCAACCATGTGAACCACGGATGTGCTGATTACCTATAGCCATTTTCCTAGTAGTGGCAAGCTCAAGAAGGTCAACAATGGAAGGGAAAACTTGCAAGAATAGTTGAGGAACCATTGGGGAAGAAGGCCCCTTAAATAGGTCCCTCCAAAATCCAACCGTTGTAGCCTAAAAATGCGATTCCCGGTACTACCGGACTTTTTTCTCGGTAGTACCAGACTTTCCCGGCAATACCGGACATTCCCTGGGGTTCCTAGGGCGCCAAACGCATTTTTCTCTGTGCTCCCCGGTAGCAAACTGCGGTACTATCGGACACTGGCACTACCAGACATTCCCTGGGTTTCCTGGGGCACCAAACACATTTTTCTCTATGCTCCCCGGTACCAAAATGCGGTACTACCGGACCCCGGTACTACCGAATTCTGGTTCGGTCCTACCGGTTATCCCAAAACGAAAACGGCCATAACTTTTGGATCCGAACTCCGATTTTGATGATCTTGGGCTCGTTTTGAAGAGGACAACAAGGTCTACAAGATAATATAGAAAAACATCATAGTCCAGCAAGGGAGGATATAACCAAATGACGAAAGGTTTAACTTCTCTCAAGAAGACAAGCCGGTAAACCTCCAATATCAAAAACATAATAGAAAATGCATGTGAACTCCCTTTTCGATGAACTAGAGCTTGTCATGTAGATTAATATAAGCTCTAAATCCTCATATGAGTAAGAACCAAATAATGGAAGGTTTTACCTATCTCTCCGGTAAAACCTCCAATATCTAAAAGCAAATAGATAATGCATATGAAATCCGTTTTCGATGAACTAGAGATTATTATGAATATTACAACAAGCTATAGAACCTCACATGGATAAGATCCAAATAACAACCAAGAAAGGATGATTATAAGTATGCAAAGGTTTGAGCTCTCTTTAAAAGATATGACCGAGTTACTCACTTGAGAGCCCCTCTTGATAGTACGGTTATCTATCCTAAACCCGGTCTCCCACACACAACATGAGACCGGCAAAAGGGAAAACCTATCAAGATTATACCTTTGCATTGAGCATTACACTTGGGCTCAATGTAGACAAAATTGACCTTCTCAAGATGGAATGCCTTTCTTGATTCCTCATCATCGATCCATGATCACGAGGATGGCAAGCATCAAACATGAGATCTACTATAGATGGCGCATTTTGAGCTTGCATAACACATCTTCTTATTATTTCATAGACCTTGAAGCCAACACATTCTCCAAGCGATGCCAATGGACAAATCCTACAAGTGCAACTTAATACACACATTATTCTATAAAGATTGTCATTAATTACCAAAACCATACATGGGGTCCCACATGTTCTTTCAATCTCCCCCATTTTGGTAATTGGTGACAATCCCTTTAAGAGGGTTTATATAAGGAATCTTAATGAATAAAATGGTAACACCAATATCAAATACTACACTAGTATGTGATATTGGTACCACCACCATATATAGAGCAAACTCCCCCACAATCTATGCATGTGTGATGAACTTGAATTTCATTGCATATATTGCCAATCATTATCATTGGAAGAGTTTCCTCTATATATACCACATGCTAAGCAACAACAAAGATGCAAGAGCATGAAAGTAAAATGCTTAAGAACCAACTCAATGAATAAACCAACTTCTCTTAAACCCTCTAAAACTTCTCCCCCATTGGCATCGATTGCCGAAATGGGTGACAAGTTCTAGAAGGCAAATATAGTAATAATTCCCCCCAAAGGTGTGCCTTCGCACATATCCAATGATGAATACTTGGGAGGGAGTAGAACTATATCGAGGACCCGAAGATTGCTAAAATAAATAAAGTCAAATGATGCAAGCAATTACAAGGTCCAACAAACCAATTGAAAACAAACAAATGAGTTCAAATGGAAACTACAAGATATTATGATGTGAGTAAAAGAGTGTTTTTAATACAAATAGAGAGGCTCCCCAATATTTTTGCATAATTTTATAATAATTGCATTATCATACATAATGCACAAACATGGAATCCTTGCTTCCCCATAAGTATTTAAAACACAACAAATGAAAGATCAAATAAATGCTTAAATAAAATAGAGAAGCTCCCCAAGATTTGTGCACACTTTAAAATCGGTGTATTTCAATACAAAAATGCACAAATATGGAATCATCACTCCCCCCATAAACATTTAAGGCACAATAAATGAGAAAGAAGACAAGTGATCATTATTAAATGAATTAGATGAGCTCCCCAAAGATAATGCACCAATTATGACAATTGCATTTGGAAATAAAGTGCATAATCATGGAATCCTCACTCATCCAAATTCATTTAACAATAAAAGGAATGAGATAACAAATATGAGTGCCCGAGGATGTAAACATAAGGAACAAGCACTCATAGGCAAATAAATTTGGGATTCACCGAAGAATCAAAAGGAATAAAAGGTGGTATCCAAGGAATACAATCTCAACTAACATTATCTTCACATATGTGTGTATGTTTCTAAATGGATTACATCACAAATACATATGCCCATAACAAAACAAGCACACACAAGGAAGATATACAATAAAGCACATGAAAGCAAAAATTAAGTCATAACATATACCAATAAGATTTTTGCTTCAAAGCACGGCCAAAGGCTCAAATATATCTTATTGTGCATTAATGAGCTTCAAATACCAACACACTAGATATATTACAACTATCACCAAGGGAAAAGGAGAAAGTTGGAATATATGGATAAAAGCAAAAAAGTATCACAAGGAAAAATCAACTAGCAAAATCTCACTATTGCACATGAGAGAAGTTGAGGAAGGATAGGCAATAAAATTGCTAGGTTGACATATTTGGGATTGGTGGATCAAATGAATGATTTTGTGTAGTCCAAATTATATGTCCTAATATCAACTTACACACATTTGCAATAGGGAGTTCTCTTTAAAACCAAAGCTAGGACCACAAACAATACAAATACAAGAATTCATGCTTAGAAGGCAACCGACACACAGTTGGAAGCAAGATATATGAGCATGAGAAAGAGATACTTGTTGCCAAGATATAATTGGTAGGATGTAGAGGATATGAATTCGTTGATCATCCTATAGCTTGCCCCAAATTTTCTTGTAAGCACTACTTCTTCAAAATTGAGAGACAAGCATCCAATATATCTCCAATGTACCTAAAACACAATTAATTACAAAATGGTCCCCAGCCATCTTGGGTCCAAAGTAGTTAGTGCAACTACAATACATAAGGGCGACTCCACATAAATATGTGCATATTGATATGAAATTGAATTTTGTCAACACCCGGATTTTTAATCCCAGATGCCTATTATGCCGTACATCGCAATCCCAGGATTACCATTTTTGCGAGACATAACAGATTGGATATCACAGTACATCATCCATTACAAACCATACATAAGGTCTTACACAAATAAGGATCTCATGATCTAGTCTTAATACAAATCAAGCAGCGGAATAACATAATAATAACGATAGCGTAGGCGAAGCTCCATCTTCATGGTCACAGGCAATGCTGATGATGGGAGATGATCCTAGTTGTCGTAACCTTCATGTTGTCTGTCTTCCGGATACTCCTCTTCATAGTCTGGCCACGGGAATAGCCAGGGACAAAGCCATGAGTACTCTTTAAGTACTCGCAAACTAATACTAACAAGTGAAGTGGGTTTTTGAGTAGGATATACTAAGCTCTAGGGTTGTTTTGCAAAAAAGCCAGATTTACCTTTACTAAGTTTAGAAGCAAAGAAAGCTAGTTGAAAGTTTTATAACACCTAAGTGGGAACTTGAATTTCATGTCACAACTATATTATGGTCAAGTCAAAGTCACAAATCATTTCGTAAGTCATTTTGAAAACATCGGATGACGGAACAGTATGGCCACTCCAACTGTCCATAACCGTGGACGCGGCTATTCGAATAGTTTGACACTCTGCAGAGATTCTACACTTTCACCACAATATTCGATACATCCGTCAGGAACAATCCTGAATTCACCATACTCAGTATGCGGATAATCAATCCTAACCTTTCCATTACACGCCCTAGTATAGGCACCTCTCCTGTGAGTTTGGCCTCCCAACCATGACCAACTGTCATCTTGGGTACTACACAGGTGGACAATCTTAACAAGGTAGCCTCAGCTCAGACCTTGGCCGCAAGGGAACCCATACTAAGGTATATAAATTTCCAGTCAAGCCCTACCCAAATTTCGGGTATTGTGGTTCACTACTAGAGAAAAGCTTATGCGAGGCGCACCTAAAAGCTTATGCGAGGCGCATATCATATGCGCCTCTAGCTTCAAGCCTCGGCTATTTTTTATGCGAGGCGCATATGATATGCGCCTCCTATACTTCACATATGCGAGGCGCATATCGATATGCGCCTCCTATATTATTATGCGAGGCGCCTCGCTTATGTGAAGTATAGGAGGCGCATATCATATGCGCCTCGCATATGTTTTACAATGTGCCTCGTATATTTATAGTATATGCGCCTCCTATAGTGTCCTATATGCGCCTCCGATAATATTTTCGAAATTCAATTTTTACAGACCACTATACATAACAGTATACAGATATTCCAATATACAATATAGTACAGAATACAGTATAAACAACATAGAATTTTCTAGAAACTTGCAATTGACCAAAGCATAATAGAACCAACATGAATACAAGTACAGTACACGTCAATCATGACATACAAGTTCATACATCAACTAGAATCAACAAGTGCCAAGTTTTCACACAACACCAAGTGTTTGTGCCACAAGTTCACACCTCTGAGTACAAGTTCACAATCACATTACAACTCCGACGATAGAGCTCTAGCTAGATGAAGTAGAACACATAACCTACCATAAAGAGCAACAAGGTGGTGCTCACGAGCAAGCTCTTCCACTTCTTCCTCTCGTGCCTCCTCCACTTGCTGCCAGCAGCATACAAGAAATCTGGACAACATACACCACATATATGATTCATGTGCTCACCGAGGGTGCCGATCAAGTACATATAGTGTAGGCTTGAAATCAGGATGAGATTCAGGTATCAGCAATACTGAGTTTACATGGAGACTGAATGTATATACCTTTGAAATTCATACATGTAAAAAACATCTCCTTACACAACATAACAAACAATAACAAAGATGACATCCACTATTACAACTATGAGAAAAAAACGAGCTGCGACCATTGCCAGTTAAGTAGCACAGCAGTTACCAAGCCGGGAGCACAGATTCAGGTGACACAAGATTACCAAGTTTCCAGGATTTTGAAAAAACTGGGATCCAGGGCACAATATGCTAAGTTGCCTACTACGACAACAATTACAGCGAACAATGCAACCGGATGTCTTGGGCAGGCGGCGCCATCCGGCCAAGTATTTTTGCTGAAGTGCTCTTGTAGCTAGTTCAGGAGACTGGTTATATATACGGAACTAGAGGACCGATAGCCGTCAATTTCATAAGTGGCAGGCCATGCGGGAACCAGAACTGAAAGATTGCAGTAATCTGAATAGCCTGGAACATCTCATATTCTACTACAACATCAAGGAAAGGGGATCGACAAGGCACAAACATGTTTTCCCACTATTAACGTTTATCTATCTGCCAGTTCAAATAAAAAGGTTTATATATCTGCTACTACAAATTAGGTAATATTACTATACAAGAAGGGAGTACTAGATCCTGCTGACAGCTGAAATATAACTCTTCAGAGAAAAGGCAAATATGTTTCAGGATGAAGCATGGATAGTAGACTGAAGAATATGGTAACATTTTTTTGTTTTGTTAGATGGGCAGAAGTGTTGAATTGATTGCTCATATCAGTCGTTAGGCGATCAGTACATATATATACATTCAAGAATTAGGAAAACATGCAAACATATCACAATTCATTCTGAGGTCAAGTAATTAAAAAGGGAGAAGGATGCCAAAACCTATAGAGTTTCCATGGTTTGTCTTGGTGGAGGAGACAGGGCCAAATCCGCCGCGCGTAACGTTCAAGGCCGCGACAAGCGGATGAGCTCCAAAAAACCGAGCGATCCTAAACTAAATCCGATTGACCCCTCCTAGGCAGGCAAGTCGATAATGACTAGAGACAAAAATCAGACGCATGTGTAACCGAGATGCGAAAACAATTCTCAAAAAATAAACAACGACGTGTACACACCTGGGGCGATGTAGCCGTACGATCCGGCGACGGCGGACATGCACTCGGATGCCCCGGCGTTGTTGTTGACCGCGGCGCCGCCGTTGCCGGAGCCGGAGCGAAGGAACTTGGCGAGGCCGAAGTCGGCGACGTGGGCCTCGAGGTTGTCCCCTAGGAGGATGTTGTTGGACTTGACGTCGCGGTGCACGATCATGGGCGTGCAGTCGTGGTGGAGGTAGCAGAGGTCGCCTACGCCCGGTAGCGATCAGGTACCGCCACTACCACGCCAGAACGTGGCCCTTGCCGTGGAGCACCGACCCTGTGGACCTGTTGCCCATGTATCAGACACCAGCACGTCGCCTCCCTCGTTGGTATGCAAGGCCAGCGCCACGATGTTCCGGTGCCGGATAGAGAAGCGGGCGACCAGATTTGTCTTGGTGGAGGAGGAAGAAGTGACACAAGTGAGTGGGGTGGTAGTTGGCTCTATGTGCAAAAAGCTAGAAAAAGTGGTGCCAGGTTATAGGAGGCGCATATTGTGCAATATGCGTCTCCTATAATTCAAAATATAGGAGGCGCATATAGCAATATGCGCCTCGCATATGCGGCCACCTACCTCCGCTCGGGCCCGCAGGAGTTACTTGAGGCACATATGACCATATGCGCCTCGCATATTATCAAATATAGGAGGCGCATATAACCATATGCGCCTCGCATATTCGTGCACCTACCAACACGCGGGCCCACACAGATTATACAAGGCGCATTCTGCCCATATGCGCCTCACCTATCTAATATATAGGAGGCGCATATGACTGAAATACGCCTCACATAATATGGGGCTGCTAGATTTAGTCCGTACAGGGATTATAGGAAGCGCATTCTTATCATATGCGCCTCGCCTATTTTTATACTAGAGGCGCATGGAGAAGGAGTGTGCCTCGCCTATTTTATAGGAGACGCATATGGTCTAAATGTGCCTCGCATAAGCATGTCTCCTATAGCCTTTTCTCTAGTAGTGGTTGTACGGTAAAATTGGAATGGTATCGCATCCAGACAACTATCAGTTTTATAAAGGGCTAAGGATCATGCCTTAACATTTTCATCATCAAAATCATCTGGTGTTCAACAACACATGTCAAAACATTTCAATAGAATGACTCATCATTCAAAGTTTTCATAACCATTTTCACCAAGTATTCCCATCTAAAGTTGATCAAGTTTTATGCTTAGCATTAGCATCTATAAGTGGGGGTAAACACTAATGAAGGCGGGGTAAACAAGTGTGAACTAGCTAAATTCAATCTCATGCCTCAGGGTGACATCAAGATTATCTAACTTAGGCCAAGTTTTATGCTCTTTATGCTACCTTCAAATATCTTTCTAATATCTACAAGTCACCAAGTAAATACAAATAAAAGCTTTGATAAAGAAATGAAATACTAAGCTTGCAAGTAAAACTAGGATGGTGTATCATCAAATGGGTATAAGCGTGCAAGTGGAGCTTTCAAGTGGTAGCTTGCTTAATTAGTAGCTTGCAAGTATTTGCTTGCCAAGTCAACTAGTAGTATTAGGCTTGCTGAGTTGCAAGTGTTAGCTTGCCTTGTGCAGAGCAGTGGTTGAAGTTCTCCTCGGCTTCTTCCTCGTAATATCCTCCTTCCTCTTTGTATCCTTGGTCGGCACTAGCGTCTATAAATAAATACGAGGTACACAATCATCAAACAATACTTAACTATTTATATTTATCACACAAAGGTTCACACTAGATGATCTAGCATCATCACTATTATCACAAAGATTAAAGTACTTGTCTTAATTATTTTATTTTAGAAAAGTAATTTCTACTCATTGAAAAACTACTTAAGATTTAATATTCTCCAACTAAAACATGGGATCATGTTGACACATGTCATCACCACATATTTTAGTACATGGGAATGTGATTTAAAGTTGTGTCACAATTTAATAAGGTTTAACCTTTTATTTTAATTAAATAAAGTGACTAGAATGGCCTATGAGGCATTCTTTTATTACTTGATCATTATTTCTGCAAGTAACCCTATATATGTTTATATATTCTTAAAGGTATGGTTAAATGTGATTTTTGAGAGTTGGAATCAACTCAAAAGATTTTATGGTTGAATTTTGAAAAATGTTTGAATGCAGAAAATCTTCTGCCTTGTTATTTTTACCATGGGTGATTTACAAATCTAAATGGTTTAAATCCAACGGGCTTGGATTAAGCACTCCAGTACCTTTCTAACAAAATTAGTTTCATGCATTTTGGTTTAGTGAATCGAGCTAGGTTGATTTTTGAATCTAGGTATAGAACTGGGTTTGAAATTAAATGAATAAACCTAAATTTGAATTGTTGGGTCACGCGGGATGTTTAACTGGGCCGGCCCACTACGCACAGCGAGCGCGGGCTGGTTAAGTGAGCGACCCCACTCATCAGTGAGATGGCGAGTGGCGAAGCGCTACGGGGCGATTAGAACTGTGTGATCTAACTCTAATCTTATGGCTCTGGTTCATCGTCCACATCTGAACAGGACGCGGCGAGGCTGAACCCTAGCGCGGCCAGTGGGGGTTAGTGGGGGCTCACCAGGGCTCCGGCGATGGTCGGCGATGGGGGCGAACGACGAAGTCGATGACGGCGATTCTCCTGGTACCGATGGCTTCTCCTGGGGCGGCTCCAATCAATGGCGCCTCTCCTCCTCTGCAGCAGCGAACTCCGGTGCAATTCTGGCCACCTGGTGCTCGCCTTGCTCCGGGAGTGAGTGGGTGGTATCAGTGAGATGGTGTGAAGGGTTTGAGCGGGGAGGGCCTCTATTTATAGTGTGACGAGGGGACCGAATGGCGCGGGTGGAGCTTGTCGGTGTCGCCGGCACAACGTGCTAATGGCATGGGCAAAGGTAGGGGCGGTGCGTTGCCTCCTGGCGAAGCTCAACGGCTTGATGGCGTGGCGTGGGGCAGTGAGGAATGGTCGGAATGGCACGGTGCTCTAGGCGGGTCCAACAGCAAGTTTAATGGCGCACAGCATCTACGGTCCGCGCGGCGGCGAACGGGGTTGTCTGGCGGGGTGCTGGGGTGTTGGCGATCACGTCTGCAAGTGGCGAGGGCGGCGCGCGGTCTGTGGGCTGGTGTCACTGACGGCGCGCTCTCGGCTCGCATGCAGAGAGACTGGGCACGTGCTTGGCGGGTGGTCCAGGGGCTGGTTGCGCTCGGGGCTTGGACAGGGGGTGGCGGTGGACGGTGCTGCGTGTCCCGGACAAGGTTGGCGAGGCTAGTGCTTCCTCTAGCTCGCTGGCGACATGGGGGTGGCAAGTTAGGCTCGGCATGCTCACCATTAATGGCTATGTTTGCTCACAGTGATGCTAAAGCTAGTTATATTAGTTTAATCATCTACTGGGAGTGTAGAGTGAGATAGAGAGGGGACAAGGTTGGCCAAAATCACTGCTACAAATAGTGTTTGATGTTTGTTTGTTTGCTGCTGACAAGGTGTTCGATGAAATGGCCGCAAGAAATTTGAATTTTGGATTCAAACTTGGTGGGTTTGCTAGTTACATACTAGGGAGTATCTAGTTAGTTAGATTGGTCAAGGGGCACTGGTTTGGTTGGGTTTTGAAAAGGGGTGATCTTTACATATGTTATAGATTCAATTTTGAATTATCATTTTAATGGGGTTGCCAAATGTTTTTGCAAGTTTTAAAGGTGGGCTTTGATTCACTTTTACTTGGTCTTGCAAGGGGTGAAAAGAAATGGAAAAGTTTCTGTTTGAAATCTTGGACTAGAAACACTCAAAGTGACCTAGTGATCAAGATTGGCAAAAATGACCATTTGCCTTATTTGATTTGTTTTTTTATTTCCTATTGATTTGTTTCTGCTTGGAAATGTTTTAGATGATGTTATTTTGATCTTTAATCCATACCTTGCTATTTAGGTTAATCACACAAGTCCAAACATGCACTCATACAATCATCACATACACACATGCATTCATTTGGTTTTTATTTAATCAAAGTTTTTGTTAACCCAAATTTTAGTGATTAGAATTTGATAAGCATTGTTCAATATTTTTGGGATGTTACAAATTTCATGCACAACTTAGCCGATGGGATTTGGTAGAGTTTCCCCAATATATTGGATCATAGAAAGCAAGCATGTCATAATATAAACAGATAGTAAATTTGCATGCATAAAGCTTTCAAGAACCAACAAGGAGATACAATTTGAACAAAAACACCAAGTAAATCGATATTGCACACACAAGAGTGTGACATGACAAATGAAGTCCAAATTGTTTCAAAGAACCAATTCAACACATGAAAGATCACAAGTTCAACAAATGAACTAGGCTAAAACCAAAAGAGCAAAAGATAGATAGAAATAAAAATGCTCAAGGATTTATATCATTCTAAAATGGTCAAATCATGAAACAGGGAATGATACAAAACCAACTACCAAAAAGAGCAAGGTTCCAACAAGAAACCAAACTCCCCAAAATTCTCATGATGGCACAAAATACCAAAACAAAAAGATTGAGGTTCCAAGCACATAAAACCCGATATGGATCAAACAAAGAAGCATAAATATGAGTGTTCTAAATAATATAGGAGAGCTCTCCCATGGATAGTGCATTATGTAGGATTTTCCTTTTGAATGCAAAATGCACACAAATGGGATCATCACTAGTACCTACAGTAAGTAAAACTCAAGAGGATATCAATAAAATAAGAAGATTCACAAGAGGCAAGGAAGGCATGGGAACACACAAAACATTTACTTGGCCATAGATAGGGCAAGATTAAGCAAGGGCCAAAGTGAATATGATCAATAAATTCTACCATAAATTGGGTACTCATTGTCCAAGGACAAGAAATATTGGGAATAATTTTCCCAAGGTAGCTTGCATGGATATCCAAGATCATAGTCACAACAAGAAGCATATAACAAAATATAAGAATTAAGCATGATACTTCAAACAAGATTCTTGGTAGCTTCCAATAGTCACACAATCACTAGTGATTAGAGTAACTTGAAACAAATGGTTTCCATGATAATATAGAGATCTAAATATGAGGAAACACATGCCAAGAAACACTCTCACATACATGATCCAAAATATGATCAATAACATCATTCAAGAAAATCGGAACGTGTATGAGCAAATGTGTCACATAGGAGCTAGATAATAATCAATATCAATTATAAGTGACACAACCTCAAATATTCACATTTTCAAGGATTTGTAATATGCACTAAGCATATGACTCCCCCATAATGTGATACTACCATAAAACTCAACACGAGGCAAAAGTATCCAAATAGATATAATTGATGGACATTATAGAACTTAAATTTCTCATGAGAAACATACCACAAAGAGACTAGATAATATTGCAATATCAATACTAGGTGGTATTCCTCATGTACACACATTTTTAGGATTGTGGAATGCCCAAGCATAACACTTTCCCAAAATGGGATAGTCCATTAATCTCTCACAAGAGCCAAACAAGATACCAAATATAATCAAGAAAGGATCAAACACAAGAAACACACATACATGGTGTGCCACCTAATCATACACAAGAATATGCTTGATTCCTCAAGATAATTAAGTGGAAATCACAACATGTACAAGAGCATGGAAGATACAAAAACAACACATGCACAAGGGGGCGAGTAACTTTCAATGTAAAGAGTTTAGCACATGTTACCGCAAGGAGTAACATTGGATATATAATATAAGCATGATAATCCAAAAGGCTTGGCTTGACACAAATAATTGATGAAGATCCCTCAATTCTTCATCATGTAACCAAGTCTCCAATGCCCTCCATAACACACATATTGATCAAGTTTTGGCTTGTTGATCCCCAACCAAGTTGGGTCCTAAGAGGTTAGTCACAATAGGCTTGGCAACCCAAATGGTTCTTTTATTGAACCCACATTGAGCACCAACAAATTTGGCAAACACATTGCCAACATCATCCTTACAAAGAGAATAGGCATCATCAATAATGATAGGGTTGGATGAGGAGATACCAATAGTGCATGAGGAAGAAATATGACCCTTTGCACGACATATGTAGCAAGTTCTTCTCTTGCCATCTTTCTTCTTAGGTGAAGCCACGACTCAAGGAAGAGCTCGAGTAGTCCTGTTAGGAAGAGGCACGTCGATGACTTGAGGTGGAGCTTGAGGCCGCTTCCCTTGTTGCTTCACACTAAGAGGCCTTTTCTTCAATGGGCAAGATCTAACATGGTGCCCTTCTTCCTCGCACTTGAATCAAACAATGTTGGTCGGATTCTTGACTTGATCTTGGCCATTCTTCTTGTTTTACTTTTGCTTCAACTTGATAGTGGACTTGTTCTTGACATTGGAGTTGAATCCAAGCTCACTCTTGTCATTGGGGGATTTTTGCACACTCAAGATTTTTTTGAGTGTGGCCTTCCCTTGATGACCCTTTTTCAAGTCATTCTTCAAAGAAGTGACTTGAGCCTTGAGCTTTTTGATTTCCTCTACATGGTTAGTTTCAACAAAAGTACTAGAGGAAGTAGATGCTACATTGTTAGAGCAACAAGGCACGGAATGTAATTCATCGCAAGATGTAGCAATGTTATGAGTGGATGAATTACAAGGACTAGCACATGGCAATATAACATTTGGAGTAGATATAGTGCTAATGTCCACATGAGGCCCACTATATGTTACCTTTGACACGATGGCCTCATGAGGTAACTTTAGCCTACCATGGGAGACTAGAAGATCCTCATGCGAGCCTGAGAGCTTAACATGACTTTCTTCTAATTTCCCATAGTTGCTAGTTAGCAATGCAAGTTGAGCCTTTAGCTCAACATTATCCTTCAAAATAGATGCTTCACAATAAATAGAGTTAGTAGCACAAGCATCATCATTATTAGCAAAAGGTAAGGGCAACTTGGCAAGCTCTTTTGAATATGAAGCTTTAAGTTGCTCATGCAACTCGGTGAGTTTGATGAGCTCCCTATTAATGACCCGAGAGCCATTTTCGAGGTGCTTAAAATCCTCAACAAGTTTAGCATAAGCAACTTCAAGTTCATCATTTATAATCTTGAAGGAGTTTGCCACCGCAAGTTCTCTATCATGGTATTCCTTAACTCTAGATAATTCTAGAGTGAAAGTCTCCTCCAGAGATTCTTTGGTGGTTTGTTCTTCTTCAAGGGAGTCCTTTAGTTGAGAAATTTCATTAGCATACTTACGCTCACGTGCAAACTTTTCATCAATTATATTTTCTTGCTCCTCAATAAGAGCATTGCTTTCTATAGCATAATTCAAGATTTCAACAAAGTTGGAGGAATCACTTTATAGAGAGCGCAATAGACAACCTCTCCCATTTTCTTAATAGAGGTAATATCATACTTACCTCGATAATCAAAATTATCATCATCATAAGAGGTATTGGGTTCCAAAGTAGGAGTCACCTTTGAATCCCTAGCCATAAGGCATAGGTGGGTACCCGAAGAAGGTGAAGATGATATTTCATTTGTAGCACCATCCAAAACCTTGTCTTGGTCCATATAATCTTTGGTTTCCTCTACATGGTTAGCAACACAAGCACTAGAGGAAATAGAAGCATTTTTATCATGGCAACAAGACAACACAAGCATATCATCATGAGATTTATTCAAGCCATTACTACATGATATGCAAGGACTATCAACACTAGCATGTAAGGAGTTATGAGTGCTAGAAGTGTAAGGTCTGAAGATAGATCATTGCAACTAGATAGGGATGAAGGATTACAAATAGTAAGCACACTATCCACATTGCAATTTCTATCACCACTCACCATATCATTACCTTGTGAAAAATCACATGTTGGTGAGGTGGTAGACGATGAGAACTCATCTCGACCGGAAGTGGAAGCAACACAATCATCCTCAATAATGTTGGACTTTCTATATTTATCTTGAAGCTTGGTCCATATCTCATGAGCGCTTGAATAAGGCATGATAGAAGAAAGAACTACATTGCTCACAACATGCAAAAGAATTTTAGTAGCTAGAGCATCTATATGAGATTTCAACTTCTCCTATAAAGATTCATTTTGGGGATCCACGGAAGAAGAGAAACCCATATATAGATATCCCTCGATAATTGGGTGAATTTCCCAAAATAAATTAAGCATGCGTATTTTCCAAACATCATAATTTGTGCCATCGAATATGAATATCTTATTGTGCACTAATCCCCTAGCCGACATCTTTACTCTCAAGGCGGTGAAGCCTAAAAAGAGAGACCAGGCTCTGATACCAATTGAAAGGATACATATGTCGCCTAGAGGGGGATGAATAGGCGATTAAAACTTTTTCGAGAGTGGCTCAACAAAGGAGGAATTAAACTAGCGTTTACTTTGTTAAGAACAAAACCTAGGACAATCTAGGGTTCACCTATGTGCACCAACAACTTATGTTAAGCAAGAAAAACAACTATGTGATGGCAAGATATATACTGATGGTGCTCGACGTGGCATTTTGTTGGTAACCCCAAGCGCAGGGTGTGAAGAGCAAGAAGCAAGTTTTCCCTCAGTTGAGACCGAGGTTATCGAATCAGAAGGAGGAAGGAAACGTCACATGGGTGTTGCAAACAACGTGGAGACCTGCACAACACAAACTCAAGACTTTGCCCCAACAAACAGTGAGCTTGACAAGCTCACTAGTTTGCTATAACAAAGGACTAAATGTATGGTGTGGAAGGTAATGGTTTGCAGCAAGTAAACAAGTAACAGTGGAAGATGTATCAATGGTAAAGATTGGACCGGGGTCCATAGTTCGCTAGAGGTGCTCTCCTTAGATAAACAACATGGCATCAAGGGTAAACAAATACAGCAGGGCAATTGACAGGAACTGAGCAAGGCAAAACAATGCAATTACTAGTCAAAAAGATCCTATGAGGTTGATTGGGCAATACAACAAGATACATAGACCTCCATCCAACTGCATCTATGACTAGAAGTCAACCTTCAGGTTATCATCCGAACCCCCTCCAGTATTAAGTTGCAAGCAACAGACAACTACTTTAAGCAAAGTGTGTATGGTAAACAGTCCACATGTTCCATGAACAAGAAACCGTTGTTTTCTCCCTAGTAGCAACATCACATCTACAACCGAAGAGATTATTGTCACTTCCCTTAGAAACTAGAGGCATGAACCCACTATCGAGCATAAATACCCCCACTTGGAGTCACTAGAAACTACTTGGTCAAGATAGCTACTAACAACGGAGAGCATGCAAGATCACAAACAACACAGACATGATAGAATCATAAAGATAAAACCATTAATCAAACCAACATAATAATCTCAATATCCATCGGATCCCCGCAAACACAACATGCATGATTACAAATAGATTAGATCTTGATCATGAACGGAGCTCACAAGATCTATACATGAAAGCACAAAGGAGGAGATACAACCATCTAGCTACTACATGGACCCATAGTCCAAGGTGGAACTACTCAAGCATCATACCGGAGAGAAGGCCTCAGGGATGATCTCCCCTCCGGCAGGGTGCTGGGAAGAACTTCAGATCCCTCCCCCCCCCCCCGATCTAGGGACGATGGTGGCGGTGGCTACAGACGGTTTCGTGGATATTTGATCGGGTACTTAGGGTTTTTGCATCGGGGGCTTCTTATAGGTGAAGGGGGAGACCGAGGAGGCGTCCAGGCGAGCAAACCCTAGCCAGGCGCGAGGCTGGGCCCCCCTCGCCTAGGGTGGGTCTGGCCCCCTTGGCTGGCCCCTCCGTCTCTCCTCGGGACTTCTTGTTCCCCACGGAAAGTAATTGACTTTGTCCTTTGTCCCGTCCAATTCCGAGAATATTTCTTTACTAACTTTTCTGAAACCAAAAACAACAGAAAACAGGCATCTGGCACTATTGCAACTTGTTAGTAGGTTAGTACCAGAAAACATGTAAAAAGCACCCCCAAGGTGTGGAAAAGTAAAGCAAAGTAGATACTAAACAAGAATGGAGCATCAAAATTTATAGATACGTTTCCAACGTATCAACATCCCCAAGCTTAACTCCTTCTCGTCCTCGAGTAGGTAAGTGATAAACAGAATAATTTTTGAGGTGACATGCACCCTCACAATAAAGATCCAACCATTTACAAGCATTGAAAGCTGGGATCAATTAATTCTAAACATGTGCATGAAAGATGGAGTTCTAACAATAGGACATAGTAACTATGCATGCAACATGACAAGATACAAACAAGATCATGAATAATATGCATTGAAAAACGTTTGTTTGTTTCACATGCAGAAAACATAGCATAGTGGCAATCAGCTTGTCCCTCATAGAGTAGCAAATAGATGCATAGGACACCTGCAAAGTTCACAAGGGTGACTAGAAACAAGTAGCACAAGAGCAAGTAATAACACAATATGCATCAATTAATAAGCTTTGGAACACTACACACAGAATGACAACTATGTTCTCTTAATGGTGCCTAAAGGTAGAAGGTGGAGACTCAATAGTGGTGGAAGAAAGGCCTTTTTGTAAAGGAAGCAGGGATTACAATGTAACACCCTCAGAATCGGTCTTCTGCAAGTTTCAGCGATTCCCACCAAACCCGCATAGAAACAATTCAAAGGTGCCCACCAGGCACTTTCGTGCGGGTGGAAAACGAAGTAATACCATTACACAATAGTCCATGATGGAACCCACAGAACAGATATATACAACAATGACTCAAAGAGTCAAGAATACAGATATACCATACAAAGATCCAAATCACCTTGAAAATGATACAACGTCCGACTACGGACAAGATGCAAATGGGGCTAAGAGCCCTGAAGAATAACCAATGGCATTCATAACCCTGCCCAGGCCAAGCCGGAAAGGTAACCCTGCTAACGACATCGATCTCAAAACCTGCTTAACAAAAGGGGTGTCGACAAAGGGCAAAGGAAAAAGAGAGTGGTCAGTACTGAGGCCAGTACACTACGAGACTAGAATTCGGTGGTCCTCGCCTACATAGGTATGGTGGACTGAAGCGGCAGCGCAACATGCACTAAAGAACCAATAGAGACTCAATACAGCTGGCGGCTATCAGATAGGGATAAGAAATACCTATTCGGATCCAACCTGAAACTATCACCAAGCATACCCATCCTGGTATTTCCCCCTCGAGACCAAACGAGGAAGTCAACCGAGAAACTCACACAGTTGGCAGTTTTATTCATTTTGTTATAGTTGCGGCAATTACTAGTCAGATATAGATGGCATGAGTCATCTTGAGATAATAAGCAATGGGCAGTTTTAGTTAACCATTTCGTTGTAGTTATAGTACTTACTAGTCAGATCCATATAGCAGGAGGCATCCCAAAACCCAGCAGTTGTTGGTACTTTTATTTAGCCATTCCGTTGTAGTTGCAATATTTACTAGTCAGATACAATGGTAACAGGTGACAGCCCAAACCAGCAGTTGTTGGCACTTCTATTTATCCATTCCATTATAGTGAAGCTGATTACTAGTCATTATAAAAGTCAAATTTATAGCACTAATTTAGTTATAGTTGTCTATGATCGAGATATTGTGCTCCAAGTCGTCCATAACCGCGGACATGGCTTTCAGAAAGTTTTACCCTGCAGGGGGCACAAATAGCAACACACGCACGATCAACCTCGGGAAAAATCAAATAAAATCCCAACGAGGCATCACGACAGAACCTTCGCAAGATTCATATTTGATTTCAGGGGGCCACCCCACTAAGCTACCCGCGACGAAGTTGGCCGGCTTCGAGACGGACCCAGAGGTTTGTGATAATGGATGTAAACGACTGGGAACCCGAAAGTGTGACTGGGCTTGTCGATACCGTGAAAACATTCCATGTTGGTTCCAAAACAGTACAGGCGCTCCACGCGCAATCCTAAATAAAGTAATAAAGTATCGCATAAGTACAGGATAGTAATAAAGCCCCAAACTACTTGTGGCCCCAAGGAATTAAATATGACTCAAGCTAGGGTTAGGGGGATTCATGGTCCCACATGCGGATAGTACGAATATTCATAGAACAGGTATCAAGTACTCGGGGTCCTACGGGACACAAGTGGATGGTTAAAAACCAAATAACATCTATTGCCCACCTGTGCCTCTGCATTATTTACCTACTTCAATTTTAGTTATTAAACTGTAATTAAAGCCATGATCATCTCCAACATTAAACATGAGGCGTTACTCCAACAACTGTGGTATTTGATGACACGCAACCGCACTTGAGCAAGCGACTACGACACGCAAGTCCAACTATCTACCAAACAACAGGTAATAGGATGTGTCCAAGGCAATATAAGGCTGCAAGGGATATCACGGGTACGAAAACTAGAGCATCGCAACACAGATAGCAATAGATCAACAAGAGGAAATAAAGACTATAAAAGTAAGATAGGTAGAAAGGGGGAGAATGCTCGCCTGAAAACATTGCCGAAGATTCATCCGAAGATCGGGTCGACACTTGCATCAACTCATCGACCCAATCCGTGAAGAAGCAAAGCACTAGAGGAAACACCGGATGCACTATTTAATACTACGGCAAAAGATCGGGCATGATGCATGTATGATGTATGACAAGGCAAGGTGCGATGCAACTAGGCCATATTAAGCGGAACTAGGGTCCCGACAATTAATTAATAGGTTCATGTTGTTTAGATACCCCGCAATTTAAATATTGTCTTAACAAGTCGAAACATGGCATCAGTTCGCTACACAAATTTAAATGGGGCCAATATTAGACTAGATTCGCCCGCATATGACCTCCATATTTAGTTATTAGATGAGTCGACAAAATACCCCCAAATACCCACAATATGTATGCGAGTATGAACAATTAAATATGCAACAGTTCATATAGTTAGAAATTTATAAAATAGGGGCTCGGAAAAGGGGTCACACTTGGGTTTCAATGATCTTGGGTCAGGGGTTCGACGAGGTTCGGCTCGTCGGGATCGGTCTTCAGATCTTCGAGCATCCGTGGTCTCGATCAACGGATCTTCGAACTCACTCCGGGAAGGAGCACTTGGTGTTCCGGGTCAAAGATCCTTAACTTTGGGGACACAGGTCCATGTTGACGACCTTGTCACCCATGTTGGAGAACTCCGAGGTATGACCTCGGTTCGTGTAGCGGAAGCAGATCTTGGCGTTAGGTAAACTCCGCAGATGTTGAGCTAGGCAGCGAACACGGATGTTTTCTGAAGGTCTCGCCAAAACATCTAGGCGCGCCTGGTCAGATGTGCAGCACACAGCAGAGAACAAACTGAGTCCCAAAACGACGCTGCAGGGAACGAACTATATGGAACCAACACAGAAGATACAGGGCAACAAATGTTCCTGGAGGTTGGATATGAGGTAGAGGGGCCCGAGGATAAACATGGGTATGACGAGGATGCCGACACAGCAGGGACGGGGCCGGTGACGAGCAACCGGAGATGGAGCCCGGCGGCACCGACGCAGGCCAGAGAGGCGGTCTAGGAGCTTGCAGGCGGCCGACGGTTGGTGAGGCGGCACGGCACCACGGCGGCGGAAGGAGACCCACGGGTAAGGAGCGCTGGAGGTCGACGAGGACGACGGCAAGCACAGGAACGCGACGACCATGGCGGGGTCGGAGGATCTCCACAGCGGCACGGAGAACAGCGACGGGGAACAGGTGATTTGGGGCATGGGGGCGGCCAGGGACGAGCAAAGGCGACGGGCTCGAGCGGTTGTAGGGCCAGCGAGGTTGAGCGAAGGAGAACCAGTGGAGGACGTCGGACGGCGGCGTCCTGGGGCTGCGAGCGCGGGGACCGGCTGCAGTGGCGCTCGCGGACCGAACGGAGGGAGGAGACGCTGGCGGCGGTTCTCTGGGAGGAGGACGAGGCGCGGGGTGGGAGGAGACGCGAGGGGATCGATTAGGGAGTGGTGGGGCCAGGGAGAGCAGTTTTTTCCGGGCCTGGCTGTTGACCAAGCGAGAGCGGGCAGGTGAGAAGGGAGTGGCGGCGGCAGAATGGAGGGATGGGGGGTAGGGGTGGTTCTAGGGTTAGGGTTTCCTGGGAGGGATCAGATTAAGGGTAGGATTTAACCGGGGTGGTAGGTTGTTGGTTTGCTGGGCTTTTGGCCCGGCAGGTTGGCGGCCTCCCCTAGTAAAACATTTTTATTTATTTTATTTTATAAAACTATTTGCAAATAATTTTTAGACAAAACAAAATATCCGGACGACCAGGGTTTTAATTTGAAATGAAGACAGGGGGAATATGTAGAAAAATAAAGAGGGGATTTCTAAAAATAGTTTTAGTTTAAAACATGCATGGTGATGTCATGATGATGCACATAATAAAAACAACTACGATTTCCTAGTAGTGGTTTTACCCGGGGTGCTACATACAAGTTTCAAAAGGAGCTTCCAAAAATTATGGTACTTGTTAGCTTTCAGCCCTCATTGCCCCAATCATAAGAATCTTGAAGTGGTTAAGGTTAAAGTGGCAAAGCTGGAGTATATGCTTGACGAAGTATAAGTTGGCAATCTCAAGTCCCTTGAATACGAGGGCCACACCTCATGCATACTCAACTTTGGGTCCAGGTATGTTCTTGTCACTATAAGTATTTGCATATCATTGAGAACCGCCAATGGGGTACCCCTTGCACATGGTAAAGGAGCTTTCCCATAACCAAAATGACAAGGCAAGCAGACAATGAGCATATCAGCAATTCTTCTTATGTAGCATGGGAATATGGTGCTTTTTTATCTCTTTCCTCTTTTCTCAATGTGTCTCTCTTTTTTTAATAAGAAGAATGCTTCATAGATGTCACTATGGTGATGCTGCAAGTTTCCACCATGATTAGGCATGGCTTAGGCTAGCGGCCCGGGCATTTCTCTAACACAGGATACAAACTCCATGGACTTAAAAGTCCCCTCTTTATTTCACACGGGTGGCATCCATAGACAAAAGAACATGATATCAACTGAGTAAAACAAGGTACAAGTGCAATGTTGAAAACGTTCCTCGTGATAGCACGGTTCTGCTAATTCCAACTTATAAGTGCAAGCATATACAACAAAGTTGTCACAATGGTTCAAGTTTATTAGGGACAAAGAATAAAGTGTGCCATCAAGTTTGTGAGGGCATTAATCACTAAGTTTTCACATAACAAAATAGTTTTAAATTGGAAGATAGTTGAAAACAAGAATATACTTGGAATAGTGTAACACACCATGCATAGGAGTTTATAGTGGACATTTTGGAATAACTTGGTTTCTTGGGAGTTGCAGGCATGAGTACAACTTACTCATACAAGTGGAGGCTAGCAAAAGACTGGGAGCAACGAACTAAGAGAGCAATAATGGCCATAATCATGTAGTGCAACAAAGCATACTAATCAAAGCAAAGAGTGGTACTAAAAGTCAAGGACTAAATGATCATAAAGGCTAATGGGGACTTGTGAGATTCATAACATGGTGTAAGCATGTGCCAAGTCAACCCAAGCAAAACATCAAAGGAGAATACCACAATACTATGATTTTGCATGCTAAAACAACGCATAATTTCTTCAAGGCACACTAAGCAATCCCAATTGTTTGGAACAAGACATGATAGAGCAATAATCACTAAGCATAATGCTAAAACAACACCTAGCATGTCATGCTAAAGTCTAAGTCACAGCCAATGCAAGCTCCCCTTGCACTTCAAGCAAGAACTTACTACTCCTTTCCAAACACCAAGCAACCTTATTTGCAAAACAACATAGCGAGAACGGGGGTCCAAACTTCTCAATCAAACTAAACAAACTAAGCAAAGCAAACGAAAATTAAGACTCTCCAAGAACAACACAATTGTGCATGAAACAATAAAACGAAGTGTCTAGACAGACCTGAGCTTTTTATTGATGAAGAAGGGATGCCTTGGGCATCCCCAAGCTTTGACGCTTGTACCTCTTGGATATTTCTTGGGGTGACACCATCGTGGCATCCCCAAGCTTGAGCTTTTGTCCATTTTTCATCTCATTGCATCATTCTCTCTCTACACCTAAAATTTTTCCTTCATACAATCTTCATTAGCAACATTAGTGTATTCAAAAGATATTATACCACTGGAAAAGCTTTAGAACAGCAAGGCTTTTCACTAAAAACACAAGCTACTGTAGTAACTCCTTCAAAAAACTCAATTTACCTAAAGAGAGCTCAAAAAGGAATCAATAAGAAGAAAATGCAAATAATGGAAGAAATCTGTCAAAACAGACCAGCAGGTAGAAACTGATTTTTTTCGAATATATTCTGTTGCTCAAATCAAAAAGTGTTGAACTAACGAAAGTTATCTAACATACTGGGGTTTATTCGTAAATTTTGAGCTCATTCCGAGTTACAGAGCCTCCTCACGATTTTTTTTGGTGGAGGACAGAAATCTGTTTCAGGACAGCAACTCCCCAAATCTTACTTCCCTCTCATTAGAGGTAATTCTTGGCACAAAAAGCAAACAAAAAGGATAAGGATAGGTCATTACTGAAGTAATAACTTCCAAGACTCAAGGAAACTCTTTGGTTATCTCCCATCAAGTAATTTTCTTTAACGCCTTTAAGTTAGGCACAAGAAGCAAGAAGAATCATGTGTTTTTGAATGAAGAATTTCCCTTCTCGTTCCTTCCTTTCTTACCTTTCTTTTTCTCTTTAGGGAAGATATGACTGCTTACCGGAGGAGAAAAGTGCATAATGCCTTTTCCCACATCTATTACCGCCCAAGGTGTTTCAGTAGAGATCTTCCAAGTGTGATCTATCATTTGCCTACACATTCAATAACAAGATAATCAGTAGACACCATTTTCCCTGAGATTTTTGTAAACACACCTTCAGCTATTCCAGTGGGCAATATAGTGGCATTGTTGGTAAGAGAGATTTCCTATCCTCCTTCAATAAGCCCCCAAAGACTCAAGGAATCAAAAATATATTTAGGCATGAGACAAAATTTAGACATGATATCACAGCGAGCATCAAAAAGTGTAGTATTTAGTCTTTTCTGGCGCTGTTGTTGGGGAGGTTTTGGGCTTTTACCTTCCCTCCATGCCATCAGCTCTTTTCTGGCGCCGTTGCCGGGGAGGTAAGGTAAAAGGTACTCACATCCTCCGGTGTGAGTGCTCGAAGTTATTTCCTTTAGATTTTGCAATTTTGTCTTTTTTTCTTCTTTTCACTAGTTAGGCTTAATGGAAAACAACAACAAAATTAGAGAGCTCTATAGCATTTATCTTGAGTTAGGACATGAAGTGTTTGAAGAGAAAATTAAAAAACCTATGGAACTTTGTTTGCATGCTAATAGCAATGTTATTAGTATGAATTCTTTGGACACTATTATTGCTAATGCAATGGAAAAGTCTAAGATTGGGTAATCTAGTTTCTATGAAAATGATCTTTTTAGTCCCCCATCTTTTGAGGAGGAAATTCGCTTTGATGATTCTTTACCTCCAATATATGATGATTACAATGATGAGTATGATATTTTCAGTCCACCTACTATTGAGGAGAAAATTTATTGTGATTACAATATGCCTCCTATATTTGATGATTATGGTGATGAGAATAACAATGATAGCTATTTTGTTGAATTTGCTCCCACTACAATTAATAAGAATGAATATGCTTATGTGGAGAGAATAACCATTTTATGCATGTGGCTCAGGATAAGAATGTTTTATGTGATAGTTATATTGTTAATTTCATTCATCATGCTACTGAAAGTTATTATGAGAGAGGGAAACATGGTTTTATGCATCTCAATAATATTAAGTCTCCCCTCTTTATGTTGAAAATCTTGAAGTTGCACTTGTTCTGCTTTCCTATGTTTGTTCCTTTGTGCTTTCAAGACTTGTTTATTTACAAGATTACTATGAATAGGAAGTGGGTTAGACTTAAATGTTCTTTGAATTTGCTTCTTGATGCTCTCTTTTACTTCAATTGATATTTCTTATGTGAGCATCTTCTCAAACTATCAAGCCTAACTTAAAGGCATTAAAGAAAAGTACTTGTTGGGAGATAACCCAAGAGTTTTCTTGAGTCTTGGAAGTTATTACTTCTGTAATAACCTCTCCTTATCCTTTTTGTTTGCTTTTTGTGCCAAGAATGACCTCTAATGAGAGGGAAGTAAGATTTGGGGAGTTGCTGTCCCGAACCAGATTTCTGTCCTCCACCATAAAAATTCATGAGGAGTCTCTGTAAATCGGATTGAGCTGAAAATTTATTAATAAATCCCCCAGTATATTATCTAACTTTCGTTAGTTCAACACTTTTTGATTTGGCAACAGAAGTTCTTCGAAAAAATTGGTTTCTACCTGCTAGTTTGTTTTGACAGATTTCTACCATTATTTGCATTTGCTTCTTATTGATTCCTTTTTGAGTTCTCTTTCGGGGATCTGAGCTTTTTGAAGGAGTTGCTACAGTAGATTATGTTTTTAGTGAAAAATTTTACTATTCCAAAGCTTTGCCTAAGGGTCTAATATCTTTTGAATACACTAATGTTGCTAATGAAGATTGTGTGAAGTTTTGTATGAACGAAAATTTGCAGGTGTAGAGAAAGAATGATGTAATGAGAAGAAGAATGGACAAAAGCTTAAGCTTGGGGATTCCACCCCGTGTCACCCCATGAAATATTCAAGAGGTACAAGTATCAAATCTTGGGGATGCCCAAGGCATCCCCTTCTTCATCAATAAAAATCTTAGGTCTTTCTAGACACTTCGTTTTTATTATTTCATGCATTGTTGTGTTGTTCTTGGAGCGTCTTAGTTTTCGTTTTTGGTTTTTGTTTGCTTAGTTTGCTTGAGTAAGTTGGTTTGTTACACCACACTTCTTTTGGAGAGAGACACACTCTGTTTCCATTACCTAGAACACTCTAGTTTTCACTCTTATTGTTTTGTGAGTGTTCACTTTTGCTAGCACTGTGTTTAGCCTTAGTTTTCTTGTGCTTTTAGCTTAGAACTTTTTAGTTATTTTTGGATTTGTGAGACAAGCTCACTGATATTTATTGATTATTATCTTTGTGAGTTGTTTCAAATAAGTTGTTTGGTTTTGTAAAAGAGTAGAAAGTTTCATGCTTATAGTGGTACAAAAGGGAGCTTGTTTTGACTGTGGCTTAGACTTTATCATGTCATGCTAGATCTTGTTTTGACATTATGCTTAGTGATTATTGATATAGCATGACTTGTTCCAAACAATTAGGATTTATTAATGTGCCTTGAAGGAATCATGCGTTGTTTTAGCATACAAAAGCATAGTATTGTGGTTTTCTCCTTTGATGCTTTGTTTGGGTTGACTTGGCACATGCTACACCATGTTATGACTATGACAAGTCACCATAGCCTCTATGATCATTTAGTCCTTGACTTGTAGTACCACTCTATGCTTTGATTAGTAATGTTTTGTTGCTCTGCATGATTATGGCCATTATTGCTCTCTTAGTTGGTTGCTCCCAGTCTTTTGCTAGCCTCCACTTGTATGAGTAAATTCTACTCATGCTTCCAACTCCCAAGAAACCAAGTTATTCCGAAGTGTCCACTATAAATTCCTATGCATGGTGTGTTACACCATTCCAAGTATATTCTTGTTTTCAGCTATATTCCAATTAAAAACTATTTTGTTATATGAAAACTTAGTGATTAAAGCCCTCACATACTTGATGGCACACTTTATATTCTTTGCCACTAAGAAACTTGAACCATTGTGTCACCTATGTTGTATATGCTTCCACTTATACATTGGAATTAGCAGAACCGTGCTATCACGGGGAACGTTTTCAACATTACACTTGTACTTTGTACTCAGTTGATATCATGCTCTTTTGTCTATGGATGTCACCGGTGTGAAATAAAGAGGGAGCTTGTAAGTCCATGGAGTTATGTATTTTGTGTTAGAGAAAGGCCTGGGCCGCTAGCCTAAGCCATGCCTAATCATGGTGGAAACTTGCAGCATCACCATAATGAGCAATTTGTGAAGCATCCTCAATAAAAACCTATGCAAATAGCAAATAAAACGATCGCCGAGATGCTCATGGACTGCTTGCCTTGTCATTTTGGTTATGGGATAGCTCATGTACCATGTGCAAGGGGTACCCCGTTGGCGGTTCTCTATGATATGCATGTACTTACAATGACAAGAACTTACAGGTGACTAAAGTTGAGTAGCATGAGGTGTGGCCCTCGTATTCAAGGGACTTGAGATTGCCAACTTATACTTTGTCAAGCATATACTCCATCGTTTGTTCACTTTAACCTTAACCACTTCAAGATGCTTATGATAGGGGCAATGAGGGCTGAGAGCTAACAAGTACCATAATTTTTGGAAGCTCTTTTTGAAACTTGAAATCCCTGCTTTCCTTTATAAAAGGACTTTCTTCCACCATTATTTGATTCTCCACCTTCTACCTTTAGGCACATTAAGAGAGCGTAGTTGTCATTCTGTGTGCAGTGTCCCAAAGCTTATTGATTGATGCATATTGTGATATTACTTGTTCTTGTGCTACATGTTTCTAGTCACCCTTGTGACCTTTGAAGGTGTCATATGCATCTATTTGCTACTCCATGAGGGACAAGCTGAATGCCATTATGCCATGTTTTCTGTATGTGAAACAATCAAACGTTTTTCAATGCATGTTATTCATGATCTTTGTTTGTAGCCTTTCATGTTTCATGCATAGTTACTTTGTCTTACTGTTAGAACTCCATCTTTCATGCTCATGTTTAGAGTTCTTTGATCCCAGCTTTCAATGATTGCAAAATGGATTGATCTTGATTTTGATGGTGCATGTCACCTCAAAAATTATTCTTTTTATCACTTACCTACTCGAGGACGAGCGGGAGTTAAGCTTGGGGATGCTTGATACGTCAGAAACGTATCTATAATTTTTGATGCTCCATGCTTGTTTTGTATCATTTGTCTTATGTTTTGTCTACACTTTGAGGTATTTTTATACACTTTTTGGAACTAACCTATTGACAAGATGCCACAGTGCCAGTTGCCTGTTTTCTATTGTTTTTGGTTCCAGAAAGGCAGAAAATCAATATTCTCAGAATTGGACGGGACAAAAGCCAAAGTCATTATTTTTCCCGGAGCAACACGGAACCATGAAGCAGAGCCAGAGGGGGGCCACAGGGTGGCTGCACCCCCCCTCCTAGGTGCGGGCAAGCCCTCGAGGCGCCCACAGGGGGTGTGGGCCCCCTGGACCCCCACCGACCTTGATTCCTGCGCCTATAAGAAGCCTCCGACCCAAAAACCCTAAAGGATCCAAAATAAATCCATGAAAACCTCCATAGAGCTGCCGCCACCAAAGGGGAGAATCGGGGGACAGAAAGTCTCTTTTCGGCACCCTGCCGGGACGGGGAAGTGCCCCCGGAGCCATCTCCATCGATCTCCACCACCATCTCCATCACCGTTGCTGATTCCCATGATGAGGAGGGAGTAGTTCTTCCTCAAGGCTAAGGGCTCTACCGGTATCTATGTGTTCATCTCTCTCTCTCTCTCTATGCATGGTCATATTGTGATCATGAGCTTTGTAATCAAGTAGATCTACCTTGCTAGTCAAGTGCTTTAATAGATCTCTGCTCTTCCCATGTGTGTGAAAGTGACAGCGTGCACACCATGGTGGCACTTAGGTTTGAGTCTACATAAATACTCTCTGTGCTTTAATAGATCTATGCTTTTCCCCCACGTGTATGAAAGTGACAGCGTGCATACCGTGTGTGTCACTTTGGCTAGATTGAATATTTGTTATTAGTTATATTTGGAGTTGGATGTCTCTATGAAATTGTGGTGTTTGTTGGAACCATCTAGCACTCAAGGTGACAGTGTGGGGTTATCTAGATTGGGGAAGGACCTACCGTGGATTAGAGTGTCCAACCGGAGAGTAGTTAATAGTAGTATCATGAAGAGAGGATATTTATATGAGTGAGTGTTCACTAGTGAAAGTATGATCCCTAGGCCTTTTTTCTAAACATTGAAACACTATTTGCTACTAGATTTGTTGCATGTTTGCTTGCTTCCTTCTTGTTGCCTTTAGTCTTTACCTCACCGTCAAGCTATTTTCTGGCATCGTTACCACTTGTATTTCACTATATCTTCGCCGAACTACTGCACCTATATTGGGTGTGTTGGGGACACAAGAGACTTCTTGTATCTTGATTTCAGGGTTGCTTTTTCAAGCACGAAGGCTATCACAAAGTAAAGTTCATAAATAAGAGCTCGCGTATAGAGATAACCGAGGCACACCGGGACGATGATATTTTACCGAGTTCCTCCCAACATGGAGTACGTCTCGTTTGGAGAGGGGGTGGTATCTAACCACCTACGCCACAAAAGGCCTCCCTTATTCTCCGGTGAATCTCACCCCAACGGGATCGACCCACACTTCCACTATCGGTGCACTTGTCGGTGGCAAACCGGAACCTCTCACAAGGTTGGGGCACTTCTTCACAACTTAATTGGAGGCTCCCAACAAACGCCACCAAGGCCACAACCTGCAACACAAACAAACCGTCTAGGGTTCCAAGAACCCAAGAGTAAAAAGCTTCTCAACTTTCACTCACCAAATCCTCACCGAGAACTCAAACCGATGCACCAAATGCAATGGCAAGGACACAAGAAGTGCTCAAATCCTTCTCTTCCAAATTCCACCAAAGCTACAAAAGCTTATGGGGGAATAAGAGAGGAAGAACAATGGAGGAAATCCATAAAACACTCCAAGATCTAGATCCCAATATGTTCCCCTCACTTAGAGGAGAGATTGATTGGTGGGATTGTAGATCTAGATCTCCTCTTTCAAATCCCTCAAAAATATGCAAGAATCATAGGAGGGATTGAGGGGAAGCAAGCTCAAGAAGGTCAACAATGGAAGGGAAAACTTGCAAGAATAGTTGAGGAACCATTGGGGAAGAAGGCCCCTTAAATAGGTCCCTCCAAAATCCAACCGTTGCAGCCCAAAAACCCGATTCCCGATACTATCGGACTTTTTCTCGGTACTACCGGACTTTCCTGGCACTACCGGACATTCCCTAGGGTTCCTGGGGCGCAAAACCCATTTTTCTCTGTGCTCCCCGGTACCAAAATGCGGTACTACCAGACCCTAGCACTACCATACATTCCCTGGGGTTCCTGGGGCGCCAAACGCATTTTTCTTTGTGCTCCCCGGTACCAAAATGGGGTACTACCGGATTCTGTTTAGGTACTACCGATTATCCCAGAACGAAAACGGCCATAACTTTTGCATCCAAACTCCGATTTTGATGATCTTGGGCTCATTTTGAAGAGGAAAACAAGATCTACAAGATGCTACAGAAAAACATCCTAGTCCAGCAAGGGAGGATATAACCAAATGACGAAAGGTTTAACTTCTCTCAAGAAGACAAGCCGGTAAACCTCCAATATCAAAAACATAATAGAAAATGCATGTGAACTCCCTTTTCGATGAACTAGAGCTTGTCATGGAGATTAATATAAGCTCTAAATCCTCATATGAGTAAGAACCAAATAATGGAAGGTTTTACCTATCTCTCCGGTAAAACCTCCAATATCTAAAACGCAAATAGATAATGCATATGAAATCCGTTTTTGATGAACTATAGGTTATTATGAATATTATGACAAGCTATAGAACCTAACATGGATAAGATCCAAATAACAACCAAGAAAGGATGATTCTAAGTATGCAAAGGTTTGAGCTCTCTTCGAAAGATATGATCGAGTTACTCACTTGAGAGCCCCTCTTGATAGTACGGTTATCTATCCTAAACCCGGTCTCCCACACACAACATGAGATCGGCAAAAGGGATAACCTATCAAGATTATACCTTTGTGTTGAGCATTCCACTTGGGCTCGATGTAGACGAACTTGACCTTCTCAAGATGGAACGCCTTTCTTGATTCCTCATCATCGATCCATTATCACGAGGATGGCAAGCATCAAACATGAGATCTACTATAGATGGCGCATTTTGAGCTTGCATAACACATCTTCTTCTTATTTCATCGACCTTGGAGCCAACGCATGCTCCAAGCGATGCCAATGGACAAATCCTACAAGTGCAACTTAATACACACATTAGTCCATAAAGATTGTCATTAATTACCAAAACCACACATGGGGGCCCACATGTTCTTTCAGTCGCATGCTTCGTCGAGTGTGTCAACGGCGTCTTCGAGACCGGCCGTTGATTCGGCTTCACTGTAGGCGATGACCCGTGGGGCCTTATGGCGTACCTCTGCAGGCAGCACGGCTTCGGCTTCGTGCACCATAAAGAAGGGCATGTAGCCAGTAGAACTGTTCAACGTTGTACGCAGGCTCCAGAGTATGGAGGGTAGCTCCTCCACCCAGGCTCCCGCGAGCCTTTCGAGTGGGCATAGCAGGCGTTTCTTGATGCCTCTCCCGATGAGGCCGTTGGCCTTCTCGACCTGTCCGTTGGTCTACGGGTGCACCACGGAGGCATATGATATGTTGATTCCGTGGCCTTCGCATAAGTCCTAGAATTCCTTCGAGATAAAGTTCGAGCCATTGTCCGTGATGATGCTGTGCGGCACATCGAACCTGTAGACTATGGACTCGAAGAACTTGACGGTTTTTTTGTCGCTTTGGTTGGTTACGGGCATGGCTTCGATCCACTTGGTGAACTTGTCGACTGCGACCAGGAGGTAGACGTGGCTTCATTTTGAAGATTTGGGCAGTTTGCCGATCATGTCGAGGCCCCATTGAGCGAAGGGCTAGGCCAATGGTATGGGCCTTAGCTCTGATCCTGGCGCGGGCGGTTTGTTCGCGTACCTTTGGCAGGCGTTGCACCTTCGGACGATGTCCTTAGCATCGTTCATGGCCGTTGGCCAGTAGAATCCAGCTCGTAGAGCTTTGGCGACTAGGGCGTGGCTTCTTGCATGATGGCCACAGATGCCCTCGTGGATGTCTTGAAGGATGGTTTTTCCATCACCGATGGTGACGCATGATAGCTCCCAACACTTGTCATGGGATGTTTTGTTGGAAACCCCAAGAGCAAGGTATGAACCAGCACATCAACAAGTTTCCCTCAGTAAGAAACCGAGGTTATCGAACCAGTAGGAGGAAGGAAACGTCACACAGGTGTTGCTAGCAACGTGGAGACCTGCACAACACAAACTCAAGACTTTGCCCCAATGAATCAGTGAGGTTGTCAAGCTCACCGGTTTGTTGTAACAAAGGATTAAACGTATGGTGTGGAAGGTAATGGTTTGCAGCAAGTAAACAAGTAACAGTGGAAGATGTATCAATGGTAAAGATTGGACCGGGGTCCATAGTTCACTAGAGGTGCACTCCTTAGATAAACAACATGGCATGAAGGGTAAACAAATTACAGCAGGGCAATTGACAGGAACTGAGCAAGGCATAACAATGCAATTACTAGTCAGAAAGATCCTATGAGATTCGATTGGGCAATACAACAAGATACATAGACCGCCATCCAACTGCATCTATGACTAGAAGTCCACCTTCATGTTATCATTCGAACCCCCTCCAGTATTAAGTTGCAAGCAACAGACAACTGCTTTAAGCAAAGTGTGTAAGGTAAACAATCCACATGTTACATGAACAAGAGACCGCTATTTTCTCCCTAGTAGCAACAGCACGTCTACAACCGAAGAGATTATTGTCACTTCCCTTGGAAACTAGAGGCATGAACCCACTATCGAGCATAAATAGCCCCTCTTGGAGTCACTAGCAACTACTTGGCCAAGATAGCTACTAACAACGGAGAGCATGCAAGATCACAAACAACACAGACATGATAAAATCATAAAGACAAAACCATTAATCAAACCAACATAATAATCTCAATATCCATCGGATCCCCGCAAACACAACATGCATGATTACAAATAGATTGGATGTTTATCATGAATGAAGCTCACAAGATATATACATGAAAGCACAAAGGAGGAGATACAACCATCTAGCTACTACATGGACCCATAGTCCAAGGTGTAACTACTCACGCATCATACCGGAGAGAAGGCCTCCGGGATGATCTCCCCTCTGAAAGGGTGCCGGAAGAACTTCAGATCCCCCTCAATCTAGGGACGATGGTGGCGGCAGCTACACACGGTTTCATGGATATTTGATCGGGTGCTTAGGGTTTCTGCATCGGGGGCTTCTTATAGGCGAAGGGGGAGGCCGAGGCAGCGACCAGGGGCCCCACACCCCTCCCAGGCATGAGACAGGCCCCACCCATGCCTAGGGGGGTTTGGGCGCCCTGGCCCGCCTCTCCGGCTCCCCTCTGGACTTCTTGTTCCCCACGGAAAGTAATTGGCTTTGACTTTTGTCCCGTCCAATTCCGAGAATATTTCTTTACTAAATTCTAAAACCAAAAACAGCAGAAAACAGGCAACTAGCACTGTGGCAACTTGTTAATAGGTTAGTACGAGAAAACATGTAAAAATCACCTCAAAGTGTAGAAAAGCAAAGCAAAGTAGATACTAAACAAGCATAGAGCATCAAAAATTATAGATACGTTTGCGACGTATCAACATCTCCAAGCTTAACTCCTGCTCGTCCTCGAGTAGGTAAGTGATAAAAGAATAATTTTTGAGGTGACATGCACCCTCACAATAAAGATCCAACCATTTGCAAGCATTGAAAGCTGGGATCAAAGAACTCTAAACATGTGCATGAAAGATGGAGTTCTAACAATAGAACATAGTAACTATACATGCAACATTAAAGGCTACAAACAAATATCATGAATAACATGCATTGAAAAACGTTTGTTTGTTTCACATACAGAAAACATAGCATAGTGGCAATCAGCTTGTCCCTCATGGAGTAGCAATATAGATGCATAGGAAACCTTCAAAGTTCACAAGGGTGACTAGAAACAAATAGCACAAGAACAAGTAATATCACAATATGCATCAATCAGTAAGCTTTGGAACACTGCACACAGAATGACAACTATGCTCTCTTAATGGTGCCTAAAGGTAGAAGGTGGAGACTCAATAATGGTGGAAGAAATGCCTTTTTTGTAAAGGAACCAGGGATTAAAAGTTTCAAAAAGAGCTTCCAAACATTATGGTACTTGTTACCTTTCAGCCCTCATTGCCCCTATCATAAGCATCTTGAAGTGGTCAAGGTTAAAGTGACAAAGATGGAGTATATGCGTGACGAAGTATAAGTTGGCAATCTCAAGTCCCTTGAATACGAGGGCCACACCTCATGCATACTCAACTTTGGTCACAGGTAAGTTCTTGTCATTGTAAGTATTTGCATATCATTGAGAACCGCCAACGGGGTACCCCTTGCACATGGTACAGGAGCTTTCCCATGACCAAAATGACAAGGCAAGCAGACAATGAGCATCTCAGCAATCTTCTTATGTACCATGGGAATATGGTTTTTTTTTCTCTCTTTCCTATTTTCTCAATGTGTCTCTTTTTCTTATAAGAAGAATGCTTCATAGATGTCACTATGGTGATGCTGCAAGTTTCCACCATGATTAGGCATGGCTTAGGCTAGAGGCTCAGGCGTTTCTCTAACACAGGATACAAACTCCATGGACTTATAAGTTCCCTCTTTATTTCACATCGGTGACATCCATAGATAAAGGAGCATGATATGAACTGAGTACAAAGTACAAGTGCAATGTTGAAAACGTTCCTCGTGACAGCACGGTTCTGCTAATTCCAACGTATAAGTACAAGCATATGCAACATAGATGTCACAATGGTTCAAGTTTATTAGGGGCAAAGGATATAAAGTGTGCCATCAAGTTCGTGAGGGCTTTAATCACTAAGTTTTCACATAACAAAATAGTTTTTAATTGGAAGATAGTTGAAAACAAGAATATACTTGGAATGGTGTAACACACCATGCATAGGAGTTTATAGTGTACACTTTGGAATAACTTGGTTTCTTGGGAGTGGGAAGCATGAGTAGAACTTACTCATACAAGTGGAGGCTAGCAAAAGACTGGGAGCAACCAACTAAGAGAGAAAAATGGTCATAATCATGCAGAGCAACAAAGCATTACTAATCAAAGCATAGAGTGGTACTACAAGTCAAGGACTAAATGATCATAGAGGCTAATGGTGACTTGTCAAAGTCATAACATGGTGTGAGCATGTGCCAAGTCAACCCAAGCAAAGCATCAAAGGAGAATACCACAATACTATGCTTTTGCATGCTAAAACAACGCATAATTTCCTCAAGGCACACTAAGCAATCCCAATTGTTTGGAACAAGACATGCTACAACAATAATCACTAAGCATAATGGCAAAACAATACATAGCATGTCATGCTAAAGTCTATGGCATAGTCAATGCAAGCTCCTCTTGCACTTCAAGCAAGAACTTACTACTACTTTCCAACACCAAGCAACTTATTTGCAACGCAACACAGCGATAACGGGGGTCCAAACTACTTTATTCAAGCAAACTAAACAACCTAATCAAAGCAAATGAAAACTAAGACGCTCCAAGAACAACACAACAGTGCATGAAACAATAAAAACGAAGTGTCTAGACAGACCTGAGCTTTTTATTGATGAAGAAGGGGATGCCTTGGGCATCCCAAGCTTTTACGCTTGTACCTCTTGGATATTTCTTGGGGTGACACCATGTTGGAATCCCCAATCTTGAGCTTTTTTCCATTCTTCATCTCATTGCATCATCCTCTCTCTACACCTGAAATTTTTCCTTCATACAAAACTTCACACAATCTTCATTAGCAACATTAGTTTATTCAAAAGATATTAGACCTCTGGCACAGCTTTGGAACAGCAAGACTTTTCACTAAAAACACAAGATACTGTAGAAACTCCTTCAAAAAGCTCAATTCACCTAAAGAGAACTCAAAAAGGAATCAATAAGAAGCAAATGCAAATAATGGCAGAAATCTGTTTAAACAGACCAGCAGGTAGAAACCGATTTTTTCGAACATCTTATGTTGATCAAATCAAAAAGTGTTGAACTAACCAAAGTTAGATAACATACTAGGGGATTTGTTCGTAAATTTTGATCTCAATCCGAGTTACAGAGACTCCTCACGAATTTGTTTGGTGGAGGACAGAAATCTGTTTCGGGACAGCAACTCCCCAAATCTTACTTCCCTCTCACTAGAGGTCACTCTTGGCACAAAAAGCAAACAAAAAGGATAAGGAGATGCCATTACTGAAGTAATAACTTCCAAGACTCAAGGAAACTCTTGAGTTATCTCCCAACATGTACTTTTCTTTAACGCCTTTAAGTTAGGCACAAGAAGCAAGAAAAATCAAGTATTTTCAAATGAAGAAGCATTACCCCTCTTGATATTTGCTTTCTTACCTTTCTTCTTATCTTTAGGGAAGATATGATTGCTTACCGGTGTCGTGGTATTGCCGATGAGTACGTCATGGAGGGTTCCTCACAGTGCGTGTTTAGAGACGTGGGGTAAGGCGGACGGTTGACGGGTACGAGTTAACACAGCTTACCCAGGTTCAGATCCCACAACGGCGGTGGAATCCTACTCCTGCTATAAATCACTATAAGGGCAATACGCCGAGTTACAGAGATAGGTTCGCTGTGCGAGGTTGTCTGAATCGATGCCCTAAAGGCTCCCATAGGCCCGACTTATATAGTCGCCATGTCCTAGGGTTACAGGGAAAAGTCCTAGCTGGACAGGTTACAGAGTCCTACACCGTCTATTACTAGTCTTGTGTATCTTGCACTCCAAGGCTCCGGGTATGCTGGTGACTCCACCGTAGCCTTCCTTTATCCGGCATGGGCCTCCCTTCTGGATCCACCTAACTAGGCAGCCCAGCAGGCCATAGGCCATGTTACCGACTATGGGTCACCCGGGTTAGTCGGATAAGAGACATGCTATAAGGATACCCATATAGCATATCCCCAATAGTAGCCCTCGGAGAACTCCGAGATCTTGCGCCGTCTTGCCTCTTCACGTTGAATGCTCCGTCTAGATGGATGCTGGCAAATCGTCAAGCAATATCTTGTAGTCCTCCCAAACAACCCTGCAAGGTTTTCTCCGTCTTCGAATGGTAAGCCGGAGAAATGTTGAATCTTCCATCGTACTCTTCCGTAGTCGGATTAAATCTGTTCATGCCTGAATCTTCGATGTGACGGCTCATCTACCCGTGTCAGCTAGGACGACGTAGGCTTAGGTCAGCGACGCTTCGTAACTCACACATGCAGAGAACACAATCATATCCGATTTTCCCGCGCGAGTGATACGAACCGTTGGCGGCGACGGTTGGAGACGTGGCGAAATGACCGCGCATGCTCACGAACACGTCGTCTACGCGGCAACCGTCGGATCAGCTGCACGAATCTTGACGTAGAGCATGATAAATAGTAATCGTGGGACACTTTCCACCTTTTACCTCATTCCTCTCGCGTCATCGTCTTCTTCCTCCAGTCGCACGCCTCCTCGAGCTCTCCGCGAGAAAACTCGAAAACCCTAGCCTCCCTCAGCGTCAGTCGCATCCTTCCAGCACCCCATGGCCAGCAGCAGATCCTCCCCATCGATGGCGGCGTCGAGCGAAGCCACGGTGAAGCCAGCGAGCTCCATCGTCGTGCCCCTAGAGGGCCTGGTCATCCCCGTATCGGCGGTGATTGAAACCACCGGCGGCGACCATAATCTAGCGGCGCTAGAGCCTCTGGAAGAAGAGCCAGACTCGCACAAGGGCGACTAGCGCGGCTCGGACATCACCGACTACGACATCCAAGAGATGGTCGCCAAAGGCTACCTTCCCGAGACGGAGGGGCTCGCCTGGCGGGCGGCGCCGGCCGGCGAGGTGACACCTTCTCCCCAAGCCGGAGAAAAGGTGTACCTCAAGGCTCAGCTGGTACACGGCGTTTCTATGCCCATCTCCCACTTCTTTCTCTCCGTCTTGAACCACTACAAGGTCCAACCCCATAACCTCTCCCCCAATAGCATCTTAGTGCTTAGCAACTTCGCGGCACTTTGTGAGGGTTACCTAGGGATTAGGCCTAGGTTAGACTTGTTCATGTACTTCTTCACCGTCAAATGTGAAGCCGGACACAGCAAGGAGGAGCTTAGGAACTGTGGCACCATAAGCTTCAAGATCCGACCTGGCCAGCGGTTCCCCGACATCGTCGGCCACGAGTCATGCAAAAACTGACAGCGGACGTACTTCTACGGCCCCGACATTCCTTTGGCGGGCCGAGAAGTAACGTACCCGAACTTCGCGGATGGAGCCGCCGCTGATGTTTTCACATGGAGATCCCATGCCTCCCTTCCCTCCGACCTCGATGCTTCTCGAGCAATAAGGCGGATCGAATGGTTCGTAGAGACGGGTTTGACCGGCTTGGACCTGGCCATGTGCTAGTTCATCAGGCGAATCCAGCCTCTACAGCACCGGCGAAGTTCATGCACGAGTATACCAGTGATCGAAGGGATACCCTCCGAATCTCCGTGGATAACTTCTCGAGCGACTCTGTCAAGCTCCGACTGAAGTACATTGTCAAGGTAAAGGATAAGAAGCGTGGCTTCACCATCACCTACGACATGTACGTAGACGGCAAGTGCCCAAAGGTAGATATGTATTTTCCGTGTACAACATATACTCCAATTTCTCTATCTTGCCATTACCACTTCATCTAACACGATGATTTCTAACTTAATAGCTTAGCGGTCTAGATGAGGACAACCTGGCTGCCCAAATCTATGATCCAAAGATGAAGGAAGTCACGGTCGTGTCCGACGACGATGTCCTGTTGGCGTGAAAGCGGAAGAGCTCCACCTCTGACGCTGCCGACGGAGGCAAGAAGAAGACGGAGGGTGGAGCCTCCAAGAAGACTACCGCCGCCCTGGAGGCGGAAAAGAAAAGATTCACCGGGATTTTTGCCAAAGCACCCCCATTAGTGTGAGCTTCTCATTCTCCGACATTGTCTTATTTATCTGTCTTGTTCCTCTACTTATGCATTTTGCACATTTCAGGAAGAAAGCCACAACCAGCCTCAAGAAGACCTCCAAGACTTTGGGGGCTTCTAGAAATATCAAAGATATGCTGCATCGCGACTCCTCCCCCGCCATCGCCCCTGCTACTCTTGTCGTCAAGCCTTCCTCTGCCCCGACAAGCTCTCAAGCCCAGGAGGCACCAGGCCCTTCTGCCATGGAAGTGGATTCTAGCGCTTCTACCGAACTCGCTGTTGTCGGCGAACAGGCGACGCAGGAGAGCGTTGCTCCACAAATGGCTGAAGCTCCGGCTGAGGATGCCATCGGTAGCGACAAGGTGGCAGTGGGAGCTGGTACCTCTGCCGAAGGCGGCGCCCCTACTCCCCAGAAACCCTTCGAGTTCCCGAAGATAGTTTACCCGGCACTCCTGCCGAGTAACACAACTATGATTCCTGGAGGAGTGTCGTCATCTCCGACGTGCGGCATTGAGGAGCTGCTCCGACAAGCAGATATCTTGCGGGGAAATAGCATTTCCTTTGGCAAGCTGCTGGCCGAGAGTGCTATAAACCTCAAGATTATTGCACTTGTAAGTTTTACTTTGCCTTTTGCATTTCATTATGAGTATCCCACTGTAGCCCCCGAGGATGTAGACGGAAAACCTTAGGTTTTGCATCTATATGCTCTAAGAGTGACTAAGTTAGAAAGAGCTCTTACTGTAGCCCCCAAGCATTTAGATAGAAGAAACTATTCCGACTAGATGCTGTAAGAGTAGCATATGTAGTGTTTATATTTTTCAATATTGTATCCCCAAGCCTCTAGTTATAACTGAATTAGTTCCGACTAGATGCTTAAAGAAAAGCTAAGCATTTTCCGAGTTAAAACTTTATACTGTAGCCCCCAAGATTCTAATCGAGAACTGAAGTAGCTCCGACTAGATGCTTTAAAGAAAAGCTAAGCATATTGCTAAGTTAAAAAACTTTCGCTGTAGCCCCCGAGCGCCTAGATGGAAAGTTTTCGACTAGGTGCTCCAAGCAGACTAAACAACAGTTTTAACTTTTTCCTTTATTTCACAGAACGAGAATGCTTGGCGGGGCATGGCCAACGACAAGTACCAGAAAATGCGCGCAGATCTTGAAGCCTAAAAGGGTAAAACTACCATCTTGAAGGAACAGATCATCAAAAACAAGAGTCTCTTTTCTTTTTTGCGCATTCCATCTTAGTTTTATGCCTTTCTTCTTCGAGTACTCACTGTGTGTTTTGTTTTCTCCGACTTGCAGAGCATGTCGCCAAGGCCAAGGATATTGTCCAGCAGTCCAAGCACATTCAACAGTTGGACAGTGAGAACAAAATCCTTAAGAAGGAGAGGGAAGAGATGTTGAAGATGCATGAGGATTCCATGAAATCCCTGCAAGATTCCGCCTCCGTGGAGATCAATCGCTTGAAGGAGGAGCTTGTGATCTTAAAAGATCAGAAGCAAGCTGCTGATGAGCAAAACCATCGCCACAGCGAGGCGTTTAAGCTCCTCCAACAAGAGAAGGAATCCCTGGCGAACACCGTCTGGCAGGCTAAGGCCAGCATCTTCAGTAAGTGTCCTTCGCCTTGTATTTCTGTAGTCTGGATACTTAGAGTTTATTGAACTCATGCGCTCCTTGTCGGAATTTTCAGCGCCTATGGGTTTAACCCGCTCGCCTCCTTCGGACAAGGAATGCATGGTTCTTGCTGGCAACTTCATCAACACCGCCATCACCCAAGCCAAGGAGATTGCTAAGCCCCTCCAGATATATATCAAGGCATCGGACTCCGTGACGAAGTACTCGGAGATTCTGCGCCGAGCCCCCGGGCGTGTTACAAGCTGGAAAGCTTCATGTGCATGGGCTGGTGCGAGGATGGCGCTCTCAATGGTGAAGGCACACTACGAAGATGCCGACATCGATACGGTGACCTCTAGCATCCCCGACGTTGATGATGACGGCAAAGAGATTGATCATGAAGCCATCTTGTCATCACTCGTGGGTTATGACACCAGAGTCGCCGAGTTGGTGGACATCGACGTCTTCGTGCCCATGAACACCATCGACAGCGTCAACCAAGATTCCTCCGAGTCTCATCATAGCGCCGATGTTGAGGGTGATTCTACGGCTGGGGACGATGCTGCTTCCAAGTCTCCTGCGCCCAAAGAGTGAAAAACACTATGTAATATTTTTTTTGCCTTTGGTGGATGCGCGGGGGAAAAAAACTTGATGGTGTAACATAAGGCGGAAAACAATGGTTGTTATGTCTTGCTACTTAAGAATTTAGTTCCCAGCATGTATATATTTTTTAAGCAAGTGTGGGCTTATCCATTACTTTGGTTCTTATGCTTGACTTTTCGTGAGTCGGAAGACTCGTTGTCGGAACCATGTGCTTAGGTGATGATGCCCAATGGCACCGTCAATAACCTGAGCACAAAATCGCCGACAATAAGTGCCAAAAGTCACTACTCCAGAATCCACATAGAAACGACAAAGAACGTGTAGACCAGAAAACTTAAGCTAACGCCCGTAGGCGGAATTTTCACAAGTGCAAACACAAAGCTTGTGTATAAAGGTTTTATATGATCCAAAAATGAACACTAAAGGAGGTAAAAGACTCAGAAATATGAGTGAACCAAAGAGCTTTATTTCATTGATCATATAAGAGATACACAATTAGATAAAAGTGCTAAGTGTAAAAAGGACGTAGTTGTGCTATGTTTCATGGCCGATCAAGCTCCGGGTAGTCATCATCTGGGTCACATCGCTTACGCTTATGATCCTCGTTGGGTCTATCCTTTAGTTCACGATTGTCAACAAGGTAATAAGACCCATTGAGCAGCGTCTTGCTTATGATGAACGGTCCTTCCCATGGCGGGGATAATTTGTGTGACTTTTTCTACTTAAGTCGGAGCACCAAATCCCCCTCTTTAAACGAGCGATGCCGAACGCGGCGACTATGGTAGCTGCGTAGCTTCTGCTGGTAGATGGCGGATCTTTGGCATGCTAAAACACGCTCCTCCTTGAGAAGGTCCACATCCAGGCGTCTGGATTCTTCAGCGTCATCCTCTTCGTAGGCGGCAACTCTTGGTGCATCATGGAGGATGTTGGAAGGCAGGATAGCTTCTGCTCCATATACCATGAAGTAAGGAGTGTAGTCGGTAGATCTGTTGGGTGTAGTTCGTAAACTCCACAGCACAGATGGCAAGTCTTCCGCCCAGGCTCCAGCTGCTCTATGTAGCGGTGCCTCAAGACGTGGCTTGATTCCCTGCAGAATTAATCCATTGGCTCGCTCAACCTGACCGTTGGATTGGGGGTGTGCCACAGATGCAAGGTCAAGTCGGATGCCTTTCTCCCAACAATATGCCTCCACTTCTCCGAGTGATAAATTGCTGCCATTGTCGGTGATAATGCTATGTGGGAGACCAAATCTCACCACTAGATCCCGGAAAAACCTGAGGGCAGTTGCCCCATCAAGCTTTCTAATGGGTTTAGCTTCTATCCATTTGGTGAATTTATCAACTGCTACAAGCAGATGTGTAAACCCACAAGGTGCCGTCTGTAACGGTCCCACCATGTCTAGCCCCCAGACTGCAAACGGCCAAGTTATTGGTATTGTTCGCAGTTCTTCAGCAGGAACATGTGGTTGTCGGGCATAATACTGGCATCCCATGTATGTCTCAACTAGCTTGTCGGCGTCCGCCTTCGCGGTCAGCCAGTAGAATCCTTGCCGGAAAGCTTTCGCGACCAACGATCGAGGAGCGGCGTGATGCACGCAATCTCCGAGATGGATTTCGCGTAGGATTTCCATACCTTCTAGCTGGGAAACACACTTTAGGTATACACCAATAGTGCTCCTTTTGTAGAGTTGCCCCTTGATTATGGTATAACCCTTTGCTCGTCGTACTATTTGTCGTCTTTCGACTTCGTCGTCGGGCAAATTTCCGTGTTCAAGGTATTCCATGAACGGTTTTGTCCAAGCCAAAGGGACCTTAGTCACCATGTTGACGAAAGAGTCAGCTCTATCCGGATTATCGATGTCGGCTCCCTTCACGGATGGTGTGCGCAGGTGCTCAAGGAAAACTCTGGCGAGTAATTCGCTTAGGCAAGCTTAGCAGATCGCCTCGTTTTTTCCCCTTAGCACATACTTAACCTCGTAGCCCAAGAAGCTCTTGGCTATCTTGTCCACTTCGTCTCGATATGCCACCATCATAGGGTTCCGCGCATTCCAGGTGCCAGCCACCTGCTGGGCAACCAAGTCGGAATCTTCACAGCAAACTATGCGCTTGATGCCAATATCCTTGGCTACACGTAGTACATGAATGAGTGTTTCATACTCCGCCATGCTGTTTGTAGCCTCGAAGTGGATCTGCAGAACGTAGTGTAGCTTGTCTCATGTTGGTGACTATAGCAATACACCAGCCCCCGAGCCGTTGAGTAGCTTTGATCCGTCAAAGTGCATCACCCAGTACTCTGGTTCTGGCAACGGAGTAGCGTCTGGCATCTCCGTCCAATCTGCAACAAAATCCGCCAAGGCTTGTGATTTGATAACGTCGCGTCTCTTGTAGGTGATCTCGAAGGCGGCAAGTTCAATGCCACACTTCGCGACCCTTCCTGTAGCGTCGCTGTTGTTGATGATGTCCGACAATGGAGTCTTGCTCACCACTGTGATTGGGTTCTCCTGAAAGTAATGCCTCAGCTTCCGAGAAGCAAGGAATACTCCATAAGCTATCTTTTGGTAGTGCGGGTAACGCTTCTTAGACTCCGTCAAGACCTCGCTTACATAGTAAACTGGTCGTTGAACTCCGTGCTCATAGCCTGGTTCCTTCCGCTCTACGACGACAACGATGTTGATAACCCGGTTGGTTGCCGCCATGTAAATTAACAGGGGATCTCCAGGCTCGGGTGCTGCAAGGATGGGCGCTGAGGAAAGAATATCCTTGAGCTGCTTCAATGCTGCATCTGCCTCGTCCGTCCACGTGAATTTGTCTGCCTTTTCAGCAACTTGTACAGCGGCAGGGCCTTCTCTCCAAGTCGGCTGACGAACCGACTAACTGCTGCAACACAACCTGTTAGTCGTTGAATGTCCTTTAGGCATGTCAGACGGTTTATGTTTAAGATGGCCTTGATTTTCTCCAGGTTGACCTCGATTCCACGCTGGCAAATGATGAAGCCCAACAATTTGCCGGCTGGAACCCCGAAGACGCACTTCTTAGGGTTAAGCATCACGTTGTATTTCCGGAGATTATCGTTTTAAGTCAGAGATTAAGTCGTTTGACTTTTTAGACATCACCGTGATATCGTCCACGTAGGCGTGAACATTCCGACCGATTTGGTCGTGAAGGCAACGTTGCATTGTCCGCTGGTAGGTAGCACCTACGTTTTTCAGCCCAAAGGGCATCGTGACATAGCCAAACGTGTCGTATGGGGTAGTGAATGAAGTGGCCAATTGGTCCGACTTCCTCATCTTGATCTGGTGGTATCCTGAGTATGTGTCGAGAAAACACAAAAGTTCCGAGCCAGCCATCGAGTCAATGACTTGGTCAATGCGAGGCAAAGCAAACGGAACTTTGGGACATGCTTTGTTTAAGCTGGTGTAATCAATGCACATTCTTAATTCATTGGTTCCCTTTTTGGGTACAAGTACAGGATTGGCCACCCATTGGGTGTGAAGGACTTATCGGATAAATCTAGCCTTAAGTAACCTAGCTATCTCTTTGCCAATGGCGCATCTCTTCTCATCTCCAAAGCGCCGTAGAGGTTGTTTCACTAGTTTGGATTTTGGATCAATGTTTAAGCTATGCTCGGCAAGTTCCCTAGGTACACCTTTCATGTCGGTAGGTTGCCAGGCAAAGATGTCCATGTTCTCACGGAGGAACTCGATGAGCGCGCTTTCCTCTTTGGGACCCAGGTTCGTCCCAATGGCGGTGACCTTGGAGGCATCGCCTACCACAAGTTCCACCGGCTTGGTCTCGATGGCGGCCTTGAACACAGGAGCAGAGTCGGAGATTTGTTTATTCGACGGGGGCATCTCTGAGTCATCGACCTTGCTCTAGATCTCTTTGAATTCTTCGCTGTAGAGGACTGCTTCTACAATGTCTGCTTCGTTGATCTCGCAGTCCCTTGCCTTGGTAAAGCTTCCGGATACGATGATGATGTCGTTTGGTCCGGGTATCTTGAGTTTGTTGTAGACGAAGCATGGCTTGGCCATGAACGTGTGGAATATGTCACGGCCGAATATGACGTGGTACACGCTCTTGAAGGGGACCACCTCGAAGGTCATGCGCTCCTGGCGGTAGTTATTAACATCGCCAAAGGCTACCTGAAGTGTAATGCACCCAAGGGACCTAGCCTCCCGACCAGGAACTACGCCGTGGAATACGGTGTTGGTCCGCCTTAGGTTTGCCTCCGTCAAGTCCATCTTTTGCAGTGTATCCAGGTACATGATGTTGATGTTGCTTCCACTGTCCACCATACACTTGGTGAACTCCACGCCGTCAATCAAGGGGTTGATGACCATGGCATATTGGTTCTCCACGGGTATAAGGTCTGGGTGGTCCGTCCTGTCCCAAGTTATGGGAACCTCCGACCAGCGCAGGTACTGAGGGGCTGGGGGAGAGTAGCCATCAAGATCCTCAGAGAGGTCTTCTGTTGTCGGACGGTGGGGGTGCCAAGGAAAGTGTGGTAGACTGGGGCCTTCTTCGCGAAGGGGTTCTTGCCCTTGTCGTCGCTCTTGGCGGCATGCTTGGTGTCAACGTCTTTGTCCATGTCACTTGAATCCTTGGAATCCTCCTCCTTCTTCTTCCCCTTGCCCTTGCCACGCGGTCTGTTCTTCCGACTTTGCTTGTAGCCGGACTCCGGGTCTTCCTTGAGGTCGTTGACGAACTTGCAGTGTCGATTGGTATGGGTGGCTTTGCCGTTGACGTTGAGGTGTACGAGGCATGGCATATCACGGTACTCCTCGTAGGTTTGGGGAACGCGGAGCGGCGCCGAGGTGGTTTCACTTCCTCGTTGCTGCCCACGACCGGCTCCCCTTCCTCGGCCACGCTGCCCGCCCTCTCCTCGTCCTGCAAAAGTCATAGCGACCATGTCGGTAGATTGCTTTTCTTCTGGAGCTGTTTTCCGCTTTGTACTATTGTTCCTCCGAGCTTGAGTTGGAACGGCCGTTGCCGGCAAGGAGCCACGAGCATCGTCGGCGGCGGCTGCAAACTCACTAGCCAACTGAATCATCTGGTTCAAGTCAAGCTGGTGATTGTCCTGCAAGCGCTTTAGCTTATGTCGGAGCAACGTGCCCCTTTACAACCCATCGATGAAGGCGGCCATGGCGGTCTGAGCGTGCACTCCTGCGCAGGAATTCTTCATGTCCAGCCAGCGGGAGAGGTAGGCGCGAGATGTCTCGTCTTTCTCTTGCACGCACCGGTGTAGATCGCCCACAGTGCAGGGACGCTTGTATGTACCCTCAAAGTTCTTGGTGAACGCTTCTTGCATGTCCAACCAGTTGTAGATAGATTTCTCCGGCAATTTGTTAATCCATTGATGGGCCGTGCCCGCCAACATTAATGGGAGGTACTTGACGGCGACGTTGGGGTTGCCTCCGGCAATCTCCACGGCGTTGTCGTAGTCCTGCAACCATGTGGCTGCCTTGGTGGTGCCGTCATAGGGCTTGATGGTCTTGTCAATCCGGAAGCCTTTGGGGTAAGTTGCGGACCGTATTGCAGGTCCAAAGTAACGTGCTCCCAGGTATGGTCCTTCCCGGACCTCGTGGATCTTATCGATCCGCGAACGTGCATCGTATGGCTCCGGGTTCTTCTTCTTGTCAACAGGGGATGGGTTGCGTGAATGACGCGGGCCTCCTCCGCCATGGTGACTGCTTGGTGGTGACGGAGGCGGAGGTGGCGGTGGGTTAGCCTTCTTGATGTTACCCTCCTGCGATGCCTCACGCCTGTCACGGTTGCTTGTCGGACGCGGAGGGTCATGGCGCGACCTACTCTTATGTCCTTCGTTGTGCTTTCCGTCATGACGGGTCTGCTCCGTGTTGTCGCGGATGACGATGCCGCACTGCTTTGGTGGGGGCATATCCGTACGATGGTGAGCTTTGTAATCTTTGCGATGTCGGGGGGACCGGGGCGGTGGCGATGGGCGACGAGGTCGGGCCTTTTCTCCGTGGTCGGAGGATATTGGGATAGCATCCTTCCTGTTGTGTGCATCCCTCCGTCTTCGTTCTGAGGAACCCGTCTGGGACCCGACATCAAGAGGAGATCTGTCCCTTGGCGGCTCGTACTGGCTAGACTGGCAGAGCGCTGGGTTAGACTCAAGCCTCTGAGAGGTGGCCTTTTCCTGCTGCTTCACCGCCTTGGCCACTAGGTCATAGACCTATTCCACTACCTCAGGCGATCTATCCTGTTCCAAAAGGGTCTTGGCGACGGCGAGGTTAAGGAGTGGGGTGGGAATCACCTGCTTGCCTTCACTATCAATGTATGGCTTGGCTTGTGCCGGCTTCGAGGGAGCCCATCCTAGGTTGCGTCGTACACCAGGATCGTTGATGACGCGAGCTGGAGCTTTCTTAGCCTTCTGCTGCTGTAGCAGAGTCTTGTACTCGGCCTCCATTGCTCTAGCTTTCTCTATGGACTTCTGCTCATTGACTAGATCTCGATCTAGCTTAGCGCCTTGCTCCGCGATGGCTTGCGCTTCCTCCAGCAACTGTTGGCGTTTCTCATCAAGTTGGGTCACGTTCCGGATATGAGCAACTATCAGTGGCTCGATGAGGAGATTGTCGTACATCACTCTATCGGCTGGAGTAACCTGGGCTGCTGCAGATGTAGATGCTGGAGGCGGCAAGTTTGCGGTGTTGTTGTTACTCGGGCCGGTGTCGAGTTCCTGCGGCTGCTGCACTGGGTTGGGCGGAGGAGGAATGTCTTTTGCGCGATCATCGTCAGCAGCAATAAGTGGCCCCTTCCCCTTTTCTAGTGCCGTAGGCGGAGCTCGTCCGGGTTGATCTTCATCCATCGCCGTCCCAATGGTGAAGAACACCCCTCGGGACGCGACAAAGTTGTTGGCCTGTTCGTCGCGCGAGTACTCCTCCTCCATCTCCTGCATAGCGGAGTCTAGCTCTTCTGGGCTGAAGTCTATTTCCTCTGAATCTGCACTGAAGTCATCATAAAGCGCGTCAATGACAGAGTCGTAGGGCGCCAAAACTTCCTCGATGACGGGCGGTGGAGGTGCAATGGGCTCGACGATGACTGGAGGCGATGGTGCTGCTATGACGATGGCGGGCGGAGGTGGTGGTGGCGGTGGCTGAATCGGAGGGGCTCCGTCAATGAGCGCGAGCACTATCTGAGCTGCCGCTTCGGCCTCCGCATAGTTGTTGACGGTGCTCACCATCTCTTCGAGGGTGAGGCGTCCTGTTGCCTGCTGCCGTCTTAAAGAATGTCGGAGAAGCGTGCCACGGTCCAGTCCTTCCACGAAGTGATACAGAGCATTATCATCGGGGTAGTGGGCTAGGTCAGCTCGTATGCGGAGCCACCTGGCCAGGTAATCGCGGGGGTTTTCGCCCTCTCTCTGAACGCAGCACGCCAGATCGAAGATGGTAACCACGCCGACGAACTTGAATCTCTGCTGTCCAGACGCACGGACTAAGCCGGCGGATTTGCAGTGATCTTCCACCTTTATATCCTACACAGGGGCGGTTTGGGTAGGCCTTGAATTTTTTTGATCTTTGCCGGCAAGCTCCGAAGAGAGATCCGACATCGATCCTTCCACGAACGTATCCTACCCGTAGGCGGTCCGTGCGGGTCTTGACACTCCTCCAACTCCCAGGGAACTAGTGCCCGGGTCGGTTTCGCCGATGAAGAGGTGGATGTCTCCGATAGGAACGATCGAACACCGTGTAGGGTTCGTCTTCGCCGGGATCCAGAACTCGTCGGGAGGGATGATCAGAATGTTGCCGGAGAATAGAACTCGACCGATGGCTACGGTTTTGCCGATTCCCGCGAAGATCGTGGTCCTCGCCCGTTGAAGAGCCTGAAGCGCCTCTTGCCCCACGGTGGGCGCCAACTGTCGTGGTATTGCCGACGAGTACGCCATGGAGGGGTCCTCACAGTGCATGTTTAGAGACGTGGGGTAAGGCGAACGGTTGACGGGTACGAGGTAACACAGCTTACCCAAGTTCAGATCCCACACCGGTGGTGGAATCCTACTCCTGCTATAAATCACTATAAGGGCAATACGCCGAGTTACAGAGATAGATTCGCTGTGCGAGGTTGTCTGAATCGATGCCCTAAAGGCTCCCATAGGCCCGACTTATATAGTCGTCAGGTCCTAGGGTTACAGGAAAAAGTCCTAGCTGGACAGGTTACAGACTCCTACACCGTCTATTACTAGTCTTGTGTATCTTGCACTCCAAGGCTCCGGGTACGCTGGTGACTCCACCGTAGCCTTCCTTTATCTGGCATGGTCCTCCCTTCTAGATCCACCTAACTGGGCTGCCCAGCAGGCCATAGGCCATGCTACCGACTATGGGCCACCAGGGTTAGTCGGATAAGAGACATGCTATAAGGATACCCATATAGCATATCCCCAACAACCAGAGGAGCAAAATGAATGATGCCTTTTCCCACATCTATTACTGCCCCAAGGTGTTTCAGTAGGGATCTTCCAAGTGTAATATGTCCCTTGCCTACACATTCAATAACAAGATAATCGGTAGACACCATTTTCCCTAAGACTTTTGTAAACACACCTTCAGCTATTCCAATGGGCAATATAGTGGCATTGTTGGTAAGAGAGATTTCCTCTCCTCCTTTAGTAAGCCCCCAAAAACTCAAGGAATCATAAATATCTTTAGGCATGAGGCAAAATTCAGACATGATATCACAGCGAGCATCAAAAAGTGTAGTGTTTATTGAGACTTTGATTGTGGGAAACCACTTTGAAGGCTCAGAATTTATGGGAACATAATCATGGTAAGCCCTAAGCGTGTGATAGCAACTATTCATAGCATCAATACTAGTCTCAAGAGTGTTCAACCTGGCAAAAATATTTGTGAAAGAGGAATCAGACTTGCCAGGTGTATCATAAATTGCAATCAACTTTTTTATGGCATCAAAAGCTTCATCCTCAGTACATAGCAAAATATCTTCCTCTGCCACAGCATCCAAAGAATATCTATAATGAAGAGCAATACCGCGGTAGAAACTATCAATAACCAAGCTAAGACTCATCTCAGGCTCAGTTTCCCTTTGTAAAGCGGAAATTCTAGACCAAGATTCTTTAAAAATCTCTTCACTTTTTGGTTAAAAGTGGAGATCTCTTCCATAGGTGAAATAAAGATTGGTCCAAAACCAGACATGGTGTCAACTAGAGCAGGAACTAATTTTTTTGTGTTTTTTAATAAAGAAAGCAAACCAAACTAGACTAAATTTTTGGGTTTTCTTGAAAAGAGGCAAACAAAACCAAGCAAAAGAAACAAACCAAACTAAAATCAATAAAGATAAAGGAAGTGAAGGACTCCCCTAGTGAAGATGTCCTTAGCATCCCCGGCAACGGCGCCAGAAAATAGCTTGATGGCGCCCAACACTTGTCGTGGGACGCTTCGTTGGAAAACCCAAGAGCAAGGTATGAAGCAGCACAGCAGCAAGTTTCCCTCGGTAAGAAACTGAGGTTAGCGAACCAGTAGGAGGAAGGAAACATCACACAGGTATTGCTAGCAACATGGATACCTGCACAACACAAACTCAAGACTTTGCCCCAACGAATCAGTGAGGTTGTCAAGCTCACCGGTTTACTGTAACAAAGGATTAAATGTATGGTGTGGAAGGTAATGGTTTGCAGCAAGTAAACAAGTAACAGTGGAAGATGTATCAATGGTAAAGATTGGACCGGGGTCCATAGTTCACTAGAGGTGCTCTCCTTAGATAAACAACATGGCATGAAGGGTAAACAAATTACAGCAGGGCAATTGACAGGAACTGAGCAAGGCATAACAATGCAATTACTAGTCAGAAAGATCCTATGAGATTCGATTGGGCAATACAACAAGATACATAGACCGCCATCCAACTGCATCTATGATTAGAAGTCCACCTTCAGGTTATCATCTGAACCCCCTCTAGTATTAAGTTGCAAGCAACAGACAACTGCTTTAAGCAAAGTGTGTAAGGTAAACAGTCCACATGTTCCATGAACAAGCGACCGTTGTTTTCTCCCTAGTAGCAACAGCACATCTACAACCGAAGAGATTATTGTCACTTCCCTTGGAAACTAGAGGCATGAACCCACTATCGAGCATAAATACCCCCTCTTGGAATCACTAGCAACTTCTTGGCCAAGATAGCTACTAACAACGGAGAGCATGCAAGATCACAAACAACACAGACATTATAAAATCATAAAGACAAAACCATTAATCAAACCAACATAATAATCTCAATATCCATCGGATGCCCACAAACACAACATGCATGCTTACAAATAGATTAGATCTTGATCATGAATGGAGCTCACAAGATCTATGCATGAAAGCACAAAGGAGGAGATACAACCATCTAGCTACTACATGGACCCATAGTCCAAGGTGAAACTACTCACGCATCCTACCGGAGAGAAGGCCTCCGGGATGATCTCCCCTCCGGCAGGCTGCCGGGAAGAACTTCAGATCCTCCCAATCTAGGGACGATGGTGGTGGCGGCTATAGACGGTTTCATGGAGATTTGATCGGGTGCTTAGGGTTTCTGCATAGGGGGCTTCTTATAGGTGAAGGGGGAGGCCGAGGCGGCGACCAGGGGCCCCACACCCCTCCCAGGCACGGGGCAGGGCCCACCCACGCCTAGGGGGTCTGGGCGCCGTAGCCCGCCTCTCCAGCTCCCCTCTGGACTTCTTGTTCCCCACGAAAAGTAATTGACTTTGCCTTTTGTCCCGTCCAATTCCGAGAACATTTCTTTACTAACTTTTCTGAAACCAAAATTTGCAGAAAACAGGCAACTGGCACTGTGGCAACTTGTTAATAGGTTAGTACCAGAAAACATGTAAAAAGCACCTCAAAGTGTAGACAAGCAAAGTAGATACTAAACAAGCATGGAGCATAAAAAATTATAGATACGTTTCCGACGTATCAACGCACTGTTGGAGTACACCCGAAATGTTGCGCTTGTATAGCTCGCCATTGATGATGGTGAAGGCCTTTGACCGGTGAGATATGCGTCGGGCGTCTGTCGGGTCATCAGGCAGTTCTTTGCTTATCCGGTACCGAAGGTACGGCTGTGTCCATGTTTCTTCGATTGCCATGACCTGCATCAGGCTGACCAGCTCGGCCTTAGTGTCGAGCTTTTCGGGTCCTTTGTGTCCTTCGGGTGGCACAACCCCCGAGTGTTCCGCTTCTTCGGGTGATCCCTTGGGGAATTTACTTTTTATAGAAGGTACACAGATTTGTTCGAGGAACACACATGGTGGCACCCGTGCGCAGGAGCCGATGTTGGCGAGTCTATCTGCCTCCTCGTTGCTTTCCCTTCCGAAGTGCCGAAGCTCGTAGCCGTCGAAGTCACCTTCGAGTGAGTTGTAGAGCGCGCGGTACGCGATCATGTTGGCGTTGTGAGCTTCGCACTCGTTCATCGTATGCTGGACGACAAGGTTCGAGTCACTGAAGATTACTAGCCGCGTTGCGCCACAGATCTTGGCCATCCTCATGCCGTGGATGAGGGCCTCGTATTCGGCCTCGTTGTTGGAGGCGCAAAATTTCATTCGAATGACGTATTTCATCTTATCACCTTGAGGGGACGTCAGTATGACGCCGGCTCCTGCTCCGTCCTCGCGCTTGGAGCCGTCAAAGTGCATCGTACATGACTGCGTCATGTCCGGAGTGTCTGGCAGCTGGAGCTCCATTCAGTGGACGAGGAAGTCAGGGAGGACCTGAGATTTGATGGCCTTGCGCCGCTCAGAGAGCTATGTCTAGAGGGGATAGCTCGATGCCCCCACAGGGCTATGCGTCCCGTGGCTTCGGGTTTGTTCAGGATGTTGGACAAGGTGCCTCGTTAATGACCATTATCTGGTGCTCTTGGAAGTAGTGGCTCAGCCGCTGAGCCATCATGAATATGCCGTAGGCGAGCTTATGGTAGTGAGGGTACCTTTGCTTTGTTGGTGTCAGTACCTCGCTGAGGTAGTAGATTGGGCGTTGGACCCCATGGGTCTTGCCTTCTTCGGGTCGTTCGACCACGAGTACAGTGCTTACCACCTGCTGCGTGGCTGCGATGTGCAGCAGCAGAGGTTCTCGTTCCTTTGGCGTGACCAGAACAGGCGAGGTGGAGAGCATACGCTTGAGGTCTTCGAATGCGTTGTCTGCTTCGGGTGTCCACTTGAACTTGTACGCCTTGCGCAGCAGCTGGTAAAAGGGCAAGGCCTTCTCGCCCATGCGACTGATGCAACGTCCATCTAGCTGCTGGACTCCTCTGAGGTTCTTCGGCTTCTCCATGGACAGTATGGCCCGGATTTTCTTCGGATTCGCCTTGATCCCCCGGTGAGAGATGAAGTAGCCAAGTAATTGGCCGGATGGGACGCCGAAGGCGCACTTTTCGGGGTTCAACTTGATCTTATAGTGATCAAGGTTATCAAACGTCTCGCGAAGATCGTCGATTAGTGTCTTGGCTTCTCTGGTCTTGATGACTATGTCGTCGACATAGACTTGGATGTTGCGACCAATCTGGTTTTTCAGACACGCCTGCATGCACCTCTGGTACGTGGCGACTGCGTTCTTCAGCCCGAAGGGCATAGTGTTATAGCAGAACACTCCGAACCGTGTGATGAACGCCGTTTTCTCCTGATCTTCAACCTTCAGCCGAATCTGTTTGTAGCCTGAGTAGGCGTCGAGGAAGGAGAGTTTCTCGCATCCTGCAGTCGAATCGATGATCTAATCAATCTGCGGTAGAGGGAAGTGGTCCTTGGGACAGTACTTGTTGAGTGATGTAAAGTCTACGCACATTCGCATGATGTCTGTGTCCTTCTTGGGGACCAGCACAGTATTGGCCAGCCACTCGCTCTCCTTGATTTCTCGGATGAAGTTGGCATCGAGCAGTCTATTGACTTCGATTCCAATGGCTTCAGCTCTTGGTTCGGACAATCGCCGGATCGACTGCTTGACTGGCTTTGCGTCGGGGAACACATTGAGTGCATGCTCAGCGAATTCCCTGGGAACTCCTGGCATGTCCACAGGACACCAGGCAAAGATTTCCCAGCGCTCACGGAGGATTTTGACGAGCGCGCTTTCCTATGCGGGATGAGGTCATTAGCGATCAGCGCCGTCTTGGAGGCATCTGTTGGGTAGACCTGCACCTTTTTCGTGTTGACTGTGGAGTCGAACTACATGTCAGGTGAGTTTTTCCTGGAGACTGGGGGTGCCCCGTTGTCTGTTACTTCTCGGAGCCTCGTGAGTTCCTCCTGCATGCCGAACGACTGGGAGATTCTGTTGAAATCTCTGTCACAGTGATCGGATCGGGTGAAGCTTCCCTGGACGATGATGACGCCCCTGGGTCTTGCATCTTGAGTAGCAGGTATGCGTAGTGCGATACTGCCAGGAATCTTGTGAATGCCACGCGCCTGAGGATGGTGTGGTACTGTGATGGCCAGTCCATCACTTCGAACTCCAGCCGCTCGCACCTGAAGTTTTCGGGTTGGCCGAAGATGACGTCGAGTCTTATCTTTCCCAGGGGATATATGCCCTTCCCTGGGACTATGTCGTGGAACGTCGTGTCAGATTGTTCCAGGCTGCACAGCGGGATCCGCATCTCTGCGAGGGTGCTGGTGAACATCAGGTTGATGTTGCTACCGCCGTCCATGAAGACATGGCTCATCTCGAATCATCCGATCTGCGCCTCGAGCACCAAGGCAGCATGACCTAGGCGAGGGATCTGGCGAGGGTGATCCGAACGATCAAACGTGATGCAGGACTCCGAGCCACTGAGGTACTCAGGGATGGCAGGGGGAGCGGTCACGACCAGGCTGACCTGTCGGGTGATCTTCTTTTGCACCCTGTTGGTAGGGCGTCCCTTCTGGATCATTAGGGCCCCTTTTGGCGGTGGGTATCCTCATGTACCATTGTTTGGTGCAGGTGCGATTGATGGATTCGACGGTGCCACGGGTGGTGGTGGAGCAGCTCCATGGGCGATATCACCTGGTGTAGGTGCGGGCCCGAACCCGGGGTTCACGATCTGGCGTCGCATTTGGGTGAGACCCTCGCTGAGTTTCTAGAACTCACGGCAGTCCTTGAGCATGTGGCTGGCCTTCTTTTTGCCATCCTGTTTGTCGATGTAGAAGTGGATGGTGCAGGGACCAGACAACTTGTCGTATGTCGAGGGCTCGTCATCACGGCTGCGATGCTACCATGTTTGTGTAGGCCGCCCTCCATCACGGGAGTTGCCTCCGCGGTATCTAATGCCACGGTTGACGTCGTTGCGTCGGTCGGCGTAGCCAGCCGCAACCATGTCGACTCCGTCCTGATCGTCGTAGACACACAATCTTCGCTTGTTGTGGCATTCAGTGGAGGGAATCCTCGCCATTTGCCCACCTATTGGTGATGTCCATGAGGTGGTCGAGTGTCTTGGGCTTGATGTGCCCAAGTTCTTCCTTGAAATCCGTGTTGGAGATATGCCCTAGAGGCAATAATAAAAGTGGTTATTATTATATCTTTGTGTTTATGATAAATGTTTACATTCATGCTATAATAGTATTAACCGGAAACATTAATACTTGTGTGATTTGTAAACTAAATTAGAGTCCCTAGTAAAGCCTCTTTGTAATACTATCTTGTTGATTAATAGATCAGTTTCTCGATCATGAACATTGAGATGTTGTTAATAACAAGATCATATCTTTAGGAGAATGGTATGATGGACATACTCCTATAGATAAGCGTAGCATAAAGATCAAGTCATTTTAATAGTTCGTTTGCTATAAGCTTTCTGATACATAGTAACATAATTCCTTCGCCATGAGATCATGCTAATCACCATCACCGGAAGGATGCTTTGATAACATCAAACACCACACCGTAACTAGGTGGCTATAAAGGTGGCATTGAGTGTTCGGAAAGTATGGGTTGAGGCACATGGATCAAGAGTGGGATTTGTCCATCCATATGACGGATAGATATACTCTGGGCCCTCTCGGTGGAATGTCATCCAATTGGCTTGCAAGCATGTGACTGGCTCGCAAGGGATCACATATCACGGGAACGAGAAAGGAGTACTTATCAGTAACGAGGTTGAACTAGGTATGCAGAGATACCGACGATCAAAACCTCGGATAAGTAAACTATCATGAGACAAAGGGAAATTAGTATCGTATGTAAGTGGTTCATTCGATCACAAAGTAATCGTTGAAATATGTGGGAGTCATATGAATTTCCAGATTCCTCTATTGGTTATTGATCGGAGAAGTGTCTCGATCATGTCCGCATAATTCGCGAACCGTAGGGAGACACACTTAAGGATTCGATGTTGTTGTGTAGTTATGGAATGATGAGTAAGAGACCGAATGTTGTTCGGAGTCTCGGATGGGATCCGAGATATAACTAGGAGATTCGGAATGGTCCGTATAATAAGATTCATATAAGGAAATTCCTGTTTCGGAGTTCAGAAATGATTTTGGTGTTTTCACCGGGAATGTTCTAGAAGGGTCTGGAAGGTCCGGCACTCCGGAAGGGGAAGGGTACATGGATGTGCCATGACAATGTGGAATGGTTGCATCATGTACTAGGTCACTTGGCTGGGCAATATGAAGAGAGAAATCAAATTCAAGTTTAAAAGTCAAACGCCAATTTGAAAAGTCAAATCTGAACATTGCTTGGTGGAGGGAGAGTAGGAAACCTACCTAGGGTAGGAATCCCACTCCCTCCACCCGCCGGCCAAGGAGGAGGAGTTGGAGGAGGACTCCCTCCTCCCAAACCGCCTCTCCCCACCTATATAAGGAGGGGTATGGCGCACCCCTACCCCTCACACCCAAACCCTAGCTCCTAGGCGCCACCACCTCCAAGTGCTGCCGCCGCTAGGGCCTCCTCCAAGTCGCCGACTTGAGCTTCTCCAAGCCCTAGCCGCCGGCCACACCACCTTCCCTTGGTGCCTCTAATCCGTAGATCGCTAAGGCCCTCTCTTACTCCACCATACTTGCTCCGGCTTAGGCGAAGCCCTGCGGGATCTTCCCTCTACTTCCGACACCACGCCATTGTGCTGCCGGAATCATGAGGAGAGTGCTACAACCTCCGTTGCCTGCTGGAACAAGGGAGAGGAAGGTCTTCATCGAGTACCGAACGTGTGACCGACTGCGGAAGCGCTACCGGAACGCAGCGCCGGAAGGATCGTCTACGCGATCTTGAGATCGGCAAGTGTACGACTACATCACCCACGAGAATCTGCTCTCGTTAACCGCTTTGGCATCTTCGAGGGTGAGTGCTTCTATCGACTCGTTGCTACAATCTAGTAGATAGATCTTGGCTTGTTTGTGTGCATGCGGTAGAAATTTTTTGTTTTCCATGCTATGAACCCCTATAGTGGTATCAGAGCCGTGTCTATATGTAGATCTGTTGCACGAGTAGAACGCAATGGTCATTACGGGCGGTGGTGCTTTTATTATCAATTGCTTTTTGTGTACTTTGCATCTTGCAGTATGATGGGATGAAGCGGTCCGAGCTAACCTTACTTGACATCGTTCATGAGACTTGCTTCAGGCTTAACATGCAACTTGTATTGCATAAGTGGCTTTGCGGGTGTCTGTCTCTCCCATCATAGTATAGATTCAATTTACAACGGCCACTTCATAGTTCAAGCATCAACGTTGTGGTTCTTGTTCGTAAGTTAGAACGACACTTATTGAAAGCCCCAAACCACGTAAAATATGCAAAGAAAATTAGAGGCGTCTAACTTTGTTTTGCAGGGGTGTGTTGTGCTGTGATATGGCCATGATTGTGATTATATATGATGTATGCAATGTTCCTTATTATAAGTTGGCAACCAGCAGGAGCCATATGGTTGTCTTTTAAATTCCGTGAAGGCCTGTGTGTCTATTCAAAGTAGTTGTAATAGTTGAAGCTGGTGGTCGACAACCATGAAACGGCGCCATTAACCTTGACGCCATACCGGTGATGATGGAGATCATGTTCGTGCTTGAAGATGGAGATCGGAAGCACAAGAATAAAGGCCATATCATATCACATATTATCAATTGCATGTGATGTTAATCCTTTATGCATATTGTATTGCTTAGTTTGCGACGGTAACATTATAAGATGATCCCTAAAGCACACAATTTCAAGTTTTAAAGTGTTCATCCTTAGTAAGCACAATTGCTAAAGCTCGTTGTTTCAAAGCACCACGTGATGATCAGGTGTGTTAGATTCTGCGAGTGTATACAACGTGAGCAAGCCAGATTTGCTCATACGGAAGCTAAGGTTTGATCTTGACGAGCCTAGCATGTACATACATGGTCTCGGAACACGGATCACCGAAAGGTAAAGCATGAGTCATATAGTAGATATGATGAACATATTGATTGTTCGCCATTGAAGCTACATCAACTCTCCTGATGATCGGTTTTGATGTGTTGGATTTGGTTCGTGTGATCACTAAAACAATGTGAGGGATATTGTTTTGAGTGGGAGTTCACCTAGATTAATTTAACTATTAATTAGAACTCAATTCGTCATAAACTTAGTCTAAACTAGTGCAAATATGTTGTAGATCAATGGCGGCCCCTACCATCAATTTTAATGCGTTCCTAGGGAAAGAAAAGTTGAAAAACAATGGAAGCAACTTCGCGGATTGGTTCTGCAATTTGAGGATTGTCCTCAATGCTGGTAATTTGACCTATGTGCTGGATGCACCGCTGGGTGACCCGCCTGCAGCTACTTCTACCAATGAAGTAAAGAATGTTTACCTCACTCGGAAGAATCAGTACTCCACAGTTCAGTGTGCTATCTTGTATGGTTTGGAATCGGATCTTCAGAAAAGGTTTGAGAACCATGACCCACATGATATTGTCCGTGAACTCAAAATGATATTTGAGGCTCACGCGGCAGTTGAGAGTTATGAGGCTTCTGAAAAGTTCTTTAACTGCAAGATGGAAGAGGGCAGCTCCGTTAGTGAGCACGTGCTTAAGATGTCTGGGCACGCAAATAAACTCCAAAGTTTGGGTATAGTGATTCCTAATTCTTTGGGGATTCATCGTGTCCTCCAATCACTGCCACCAAGTTACAAGAACTTTGTGATGAACTACAGTATGCAAAACATGGACAAGACGTTGCCAGAACTCTTCTCCATGTTGAAATCTGCAGAAGTGGAGATCAAGAAAGAGCACCAAGTGTTGTTGGTCAATAATACCACCAAATTCAAGAAACAAGGCAAGTCTAAGAAAAAGGGAAACTTCAAGAAGGGCGGTAAGAAAGTTACCGCACCGGCGAAGAAGACCAAGGCTGGGTCTAATCCTGATACTGAGTGCTTTTACTGCAAGAGAGAAGGTCACTGGAAGCGGAATTGCCCAAAGTACTTGGCGGATTTGAAGAACGACAACATCAAGAAGAAAGGTATATCCGATATACATGTTATTGATGTGTATCTCACTAGTACCCGTAGTAGTGCCTGGGTATTTGATACTGGTTCGGTTGCTCATATTTGTAACTCAAAGCAGTAATCGCGAATAAACGGAAGCTAGCGAAGAACGAGGTGACGATGCGCCTTGGAAATGGATCAAAGGTTGATGTGATCGCGGTCGGCACGCTACCTCTTCATCTACCATCGGGATTAGTTTTATACTTAAATAATTGTTATTTGGTGCCTGCGTTGAGCATGAACATTATATCTGGATCATGTTTATTGCGAGACGGTTACTTGTTTAAGTCCGAGAATAATGATTGTTCAATTTATATGAGTAATATGTTTTATGCACATGCACCTTTGATAGATGGTCTATTCTTATTGAATCTCGATTATGGAAATACACACATTAATAACATTGAAGCTAAACGTTTGAAATTGAGCGATAACTCGATCTATATGTGGCACTATCGTCTTGGTCACATTGGAGTGAAGCGTATGAAGAAACTCCATTCCGATGGACTTCTTGAATCACTTGATTTCGAATCACTTGAAAGATGCGAAGCATGTCTGATGGGTAAAATGACTAAGACTCCATTTTCTGGTATGATGGAGCGAGCTACGGACTTATTGGAAATCATACATACCGATGTGTGTGGCCCAATGAGTGTAGCATCGCGCGGTGGTTATCGTTATGTTCTTACCTTCACGGATGACTTGAGTAGATATGGATATATCTATTTCATGAAACATAAGTCTGAAACTTTCGAGAAGTTTAAAGAATTTCAAAGTGAGGTAGAGAATCAACATAACAAGAAGATTAAATTTCTACGATCTGATCGTGGAGGTGAATATCTAAGTTACGAGTTTGGCGAGCATTTGAAGAAATTCGGAATACTTTTACAATTGACACCACCGGGAACACCACAGCGTAATGGTGTGTCCGAATGTCGTAATCAAACTCTCTTAGATATTGTTCATTCTATGATGTCACTTACAGATTTACCGCTATCGTTTTGGGGTTATGCATTAGAAACAGCCGCATTCACTTTAAATAGGATACCATCTAAATCCGTTGAAACGACACCGTATGAATTGTGGTTTGGAAAGAAACCTAAATTATCGTTCCTTAAAGTTTGGGGTTGCGAAGCCTATGTAAAGAAGTTACAGCCGGACAAGCTTGAACCCAAAGCGGAAAAATGCATCTTCATAGGATACTCGAAGGAAACTATTGGGTATACCTTCTATCATAGATCCGAGGGCAAAATCTTCGTTGCCAATAATGGATCCTTTCTAGAGAAGGAATTTCTCTCGAAAGAAGTGACTGGAAGGAAAGTAGAACTCGACGAGGTTGTTGAACCTTCTCTCAAACTTGCGAATAGCGCAACACCGGAAGTAGTTCATGTGGCGCCTACACCAATAAGATAGGAAGCTAATGATGTTGATCATGAAACTTCGATTAAAGTTACTATGGAACCTCGCAGGTCAACGAGAACTCGTACCACTCCTGATTGGTATGATCCCGTTATGAGTGTCATGTTGGTGGATAACACCGATGACCCCGCGACATATGAGGAAGCAATGATGAGCCCAGATTTCAATAAATGGCAAGAAGCCATGAAATCTGAGATTGGATCCATGTACAAAAACCAAGTATGGACTTTGGTGGACTCACCGGATGGCCGGAAGGCTGTCGAGAATAAATGGATTTTCAAGAAGAAAACAGATGTTGATGGTAATATTACTGTCTATAAAGCTCGACTTGTCGCAAAAGGGTTTCGACAAATTCAAGGAGTTGATATGATGAGACTTTCTCACCAGTAGCGAAGATAAAGTCTGTGAGGATTATGTTAGCAATAGCTGCATATTATGATTATGAGATATGGCAGATGGATGTCAAAACAGCTTTCCTCAATGGAGACATTGATGAAGAGTTGTATATGATGCAACCCAAAGGTTTTGTCGATCCTAAAGATGCTAACAAGGTATGCAAACTTCAACGATCCATATATGGATTGAAGCAAGCATCCCGAAGTTGGAGTCAATGTTTTAATAATGTAATCAAAAGCTTTGGTTTTATACAGACTTATGGAGAAGCTTGTATTTACAAGAAAGTGAGTGGGAGCTCTGTTGCATTCTTAATACTATATGTAGATGACATATTGTTGATTGGGAATGATGTAGACCTTCTTAATAGTGTCAAGGATTATTTGAATAATAGTTTTTCAATGAAAGATCTTAGCGAAGCAGCTTACATACTAGGCATAAAGATTTATAGAGATAGATCGAGACGCCTAATATCATTGTCACAAAGTACATATTTGGACAAAGTTCTAAAGAGATTTGGAATGGAAGATAGCAAGAAAGGGTTCTTGCCCATGTTGCCCAATACGACCTTGAGTAAAACTCAAAGTCCTGCAACGGCATAAGATAGAGAAAGGATGAGTAAGACTCCATATGCCTCAACCATAGGATATCTTATGTATGCCATGCTATGTACTAGACCCGACATTGCATATGCTGTTAGTTTGACTAGCAGGTATCAAAGTGATCCAGGAGTGTATCATTGGACAGCGGTCAAAAACATCCTTAAGTACTTGAGAAGAACTAAGGATATGGTTCTTTCTTATGGAGGTGATGAACAACTCGTTGTTAATGGTTACACCGATGCTAGTTGGAACACCAATCCGGATGATTCTAAATCTCAATCTGGGTACATATTTACTTTGAATGGTGCAGCAGTTAGCTGGAGGAGTGCAAAGCAAAGCGTTGTGGCGAGATCTTCAACTGAATCGGAATACATAGCTGCTTCGGAGGCTTCACAAGAGGCGATATGGATGAAGGAGTTCATTACAGAGCTCGGTGTGGTTCCAAGTGCGCTGGACCCAATGTCTATCTACTGTGATAACATGGGTGCCATAGCCAATGCGCAAGAACCAAGGTCACACAAGAAGCTGAAGCACATCAAGCTACGTTTTCACGCTATTCGAGAGCATGTCTAAGATGGTGACATAAAGATTTGCAAAGTACACACATATCTGAATTTGGCAGATCCTTTGACTAAACCTCTCCCGAGGGCAAAACATGACCAGCACCAAACCGCCATGGGTGTTCGGTATATTACCATGTAATCTAGATTAGTTGACTCTAGTGCAAGTGGGAGACTGTTGGAGATATGCCCTATAGGCAATAATAAAAGTGGTTATTATTATATCTTTATGTTTATGATAAATGTTTACATTCATGCTATAATAGTATTAGCCGGAAACATTAATACTTGTGTGATTTGTAAACTAAATTAGAGTCCCTAGTAAAGCCTCTTTGTAATACTAGCTTGTTGATTAATAGATGATTGTGGTTTCTCGATCATGAACATTGAGATGTTGTTAATAACAAGATCATATCTTTAGGAGAATGGTATGATGGACATACTCCTATAGATAAGCGTAGCATAAAGATCAAGTCATTTTAATAGTTCGTTTGCTATAAGCTTTCTGATACATAGTAACATAATTCCTTCAACCATGAGATCATGCTAATCACCATCACTGGAAGGATGCTTTGATGACATCAAACACCACACCGTAACTGGGTGGCTATAAAGGTGGCATTGAGTGTTCGGAAAGTATGGGTTGAGGCACATGGATCAAGAGTGGGATTTGTCCATCCATATGACGGATAGATATACTCTGGGCCCTCTCGCTGGAATGTCATCCAATTGGCTTGCAAGCATGTGACTGGCTTGCAAGGGATCGCATATCACGGGAACAAGAAAAGAGTACTTATCAGTAACGAGGTTGAACTAGGTATGCAGAGATATCGACGATCAAAACCTCGGATAAGTAAACTATCGTGAGACAAAGGGAAATTGGTATCATAGGTAAGTGGTTCATTCGATCGTAAAGTAATCATTGAAATATGTGGGAGCCATATGAATTTCCACATTCCTCTATTGGTTATTGATCGGAGAAGTGTCTTGATCATGTCCGCATAATTCACGAACCGTAGGGAGACACACTTAAGGATTCGATGTTGTTGTGTAGTTATGGAATGATGAGTAAGAGACCGAATGGGATCCGGGATATAACGAGGAGATCCGGAATGGTCCAGAGAATAAGATTCATATAAGGAAAGTCCTGTTTCGGAGTTCGGAAATGATTTCGGTGTTTTCACCAGGAATGTTCTAGAAGGGTCTGGAAGGTCCGGCACTCCGGAAGGGGAAGGGTACATGGATGTGTCATGACAATGTGGAATGGTTGCATCATGTACTAGGTCACTTGGCTGGGCAATATGAAGAGAGAAATCAAAATCAAGTTTGAAAGTCAAACGCCAATTTGAAAAGTCAAATCCGAACATTGCTTGGTGGAGGGAGAGTAGGAAACCTACCTAGGGTAGGAATCCCACTCCCTCCACCCGCCGGCCAAGGAGGAGGAGTTGGGGGAGGACTTCCTCCTCCCAAACCGCCTCTCCCCACCTATATAAGGAGGGGTAGGGCGCACCCCTACCCCTCACACCCAAACCCTAGCTCCTAGGCGCCACCACCTCCAAGTGCTGCCGTCGCCAGGGCCTTCTCCAAGTCGCCGACTTGGGCTTCTCCAAGCCCTAGCCGCCGGCCACACCACCTCCCCTTGGTGCCTCTAATCCGTAGATTGCCAAGGCCCTCTCTTACTCCACCATACTCGCTCTGGCTTAGGCGAAGCCCTGCGGGATCTTGCCTCTACTTCCGACACCATGCCGTTGTGCTGCCGGAATCACGAGGAGAGTGCTACAACCTCCGCTGCCTGCTGGAACAAGGGAGAGGAAGGTCTTCATCGAGTACCGATGTGTGGCCGACTGCGGAAGCGCTGCCGGAACGCAGCGCCGGAAGGATCGTCTACGCGATCTTGAGATCGGCAAGTGTATGACTACATCACCCACGAGAATCTGCTCTCGTTAACCGCTTTGGAATCTTCGAGGGTGAGTGCTTCTATCGACTCGTTGCTACAATATAGTAGATAGATCTTGGCTTGTTTGTGTGCATGCGGTAGAATTTTTTTGTTTTCCATGCTACGAACCCCTACAGTCCGGGCGCTTGACACCGTACTTGAAGGCATCGATTGTTGTGGATATACCAAATAGGCATACCTACGGCATAGTCTCATACCGGTAAGCCCGGGTGGCCCACAGTTGGTGGTTAGGCCTATGGCATAACCGGGCGGCCCAGTTGTTGATAGACAAGACGGAGGTCTAGCAGGAATAAAGGAAGGCGACGTGCCACCGCCTTAGATGGAAGTCGGAGCCTTGGAGGACAAGAATACTAGTTAGTGTTAGTCTAGGACTCTGTAATCGTATCCGGCTGGGACTCTCCATGTAACCCTAGGTCCTGGCGTCCTTATAAGCCGGCCTACGGGAGCCTTTAGGGCATAACAACAAGTGCATAGCACTACCCGCACACAGCGAACCCCACAATCATGTAACTCGGCGTAATGCCATTATAGTGATTTATAGCAGGAGTAGGATCTCGCCACCGTCGTGAGATCTGAACCTGGGTAAACTGTGTCAAGCCATCCCGGACACTCTCTGTCTTACCCCACGTCTCTAAACTCGCCGTTGGGATACCCCTATGGCACGCGTCGGCACTACCATGATAGTTGGCGCCCATCGTGGGGCAAGAGGCGCTTACAGCACGAATCCGGGCGGGATCCCTCACCGTCTTCGAAGATGGACAAATCGCATCTTGTTCGTAAGTTAGAACGACACTTATTGAAAGCCCCAAACCACGTAAAATATGCAAAGAAAATTAGAGGCGTCTAACTTTGTTTTGCAGGGGTGTGTTGTGCTGTGATATGGCCATGATTGTGATTATATATGATGTATGCAATGTTCCTTATTATAAGTTGGCAACCGGCAGGAGCCATATGGTTGTCTTTTAAATTCCGTTAAGGCCTGTGTGTCTATTCAAAGTAGTTGTAATAGTTGAAGCTGGTGGTCGACAACCATGAAACAGCGCCATTAACCTTGACGCCATACCGGTGATGATGGAGATCATGTTCGTGCTTGAAGATGGAGATCGGAAGCACAAGAAGAAAGGTCATATCATATCACACATTATCAATTGCATGTGATGTTAATCCTTTATGCATATTGTATTGCTTAGTTTGCGATGGTAGCATTATAAGATGATCCCTAAAGCACACAATTTCAAGTTTTAAAGTGTTCATCCTTAGTAAGCACAATTGCTAAAGCTTGTTGTTTCAAAGCACCACGTGATGATCAGGTGTGTTAGATTCTGCGAGTGTATACAACGTGAGCAAGCCAGATTTGCTCATACGGAAGCTAAGGTTTGATCTTGACGAGCCTAGCATGTACGTACATGGTCTCGGAACACGGATCACCGAAAGGTAAAGCATGAGTCATATAGTAGATATGATGAACATATTGATTGTTCGCCATTGAAGCTACATCAACTCTCCTGATGATCGGTTTTGATGTGTTGGATTTGGTTCGTGTGATTACTAAAACAATATGAGGGATATTGTTTTGAGTGGGAGTTCACCTAGATTAATTTAACTATTAATTAGAACTCAATTCGTCATAAACTTAGTCTAAACTATTGCAAATATGTTGTAGATCAATGGCGGCCCCTACCATCAATTTTAATGCGTTCCTAGGGAAAGAAAAGTTGAAAAACAATGGAAGCAACTTCGCGGATCGGTTCTGCAATTTGAGGATTGTCCTCAATGCTGGTAATTTGACCTATGTGCTGGATGCACCGCTGGGTGACCCGCCTGCAGCTACTTCTACCAATGAAGTAAAGAATGTTTACCTCACTCGGAAGAATCAGTACTCCACAGTTCAGTGTGCTATTTTGTATGGTTTGGAATCGGATCTTCAGAAAAGGTTTGAGAACCATGACCCACATGATATTGTCCGTGAACTCAAAATGCTATTATAGTGATTTATAGCAGGAGTAGGATCTCGCCACCGTCGTGAGATCTGAACCTGGGTAAACTGTGTCAAGCCATCCCGGACACTCTCTGTCTTACCCCACGTCTCTAAACTCGCCGTTGGGATACCCCTATGGCACGCGTCGGCAATACCATGATAGTTGGCGCCCATCGTGGGGCAAGAGGCGCTTACAGCACGAATCCGGGCGGGATCCCTCACCGTCTTTGAAGATGGACAAATCGCATCTTCATCGACGCTCCGACTTCGTCATCGCTCTTGAGAGTATGAGGGTGATTTATCGTCTCTCCTCTCGAGCGTGTGGTTAAGTTGGCGGTGTCATGAAAATCTTCATCAGCAAAAGGCTGTAATGGTCTTGTTTGGTCTTTTCCTCGCCGATAGGCTGATGGATCCGGCAGCCCGACAATCTTCTATATCTACACATGCGCAAGCTTCGTTGTCGGGGCGTACGCACGCCTTGCGTGTCTATGGTCCGGCATGAACGCTGCCCACATCGCCCATGCACACATCTTCAAGATTCAGGAGTCGGATGGCTTTTCGGCAGCGACCAGCTATTAATTCTGTGGAACTGAGTCTTACCTGTGCGCGTACGTATGCGTATATACAGCAATGTCGCCGTCGGCTGGACCGGTTACACGGAAGATTCATCATCATGGTTAAGTCGGCGGATTCAATGACCATCTTTCAATGACTCGGTCTTGCGATCGAGTCGGCGATGGCCTGAAAATCTACCGTAACTTGCTCACCGCACACGATTCGGTCATAGTGTTGTACCCGTTCTAAGTGTTCACGTGCCTTACACAATCAGTTCTATTGATGTATGGCCTTATGGAGTACTACAACGATAGCAGTCCAGCTTCGTACTATGACATACTGATTTTGATCTACCTAAGCATCGATCGATCAGCATGTTTGAAGACTTTGGGGAAAATAAAAGCAATCAACTGCTCATTGGCTAATTGGTTTTTTGTGTACACGTGAAGATAAGGATATCACGTACGCGAATTTCTTGGCCAGAGACTATGTTTTCTGACCAATCGAAGTTTATGGCGATGCGTGCATATAAAGATTCTATGTGTCAGTGTGTTAAGTCGATTTCCCGGCTTCACCTCGCAGCCGATCGTCACGGCCAATACGTCTGACTTCATCGTCATCACGAAGAACTCCGTCGTGCGTCGCCTTGGCTTCATTACAGCCAGCTTCGTCGCCTTGGCTTCACTTCTTACGAACAACACCGACAATGTTTAAACAGCTAAATTTTTGTTTATTTATTATTTTAATTGTTATGATTATGAGATTAAGATTGGTTCACTCGTATTCTGAGTTTTTTACCGCTTTTGTTTTGGTCATACCTTTTTCCACGATTTGCCTTGCGCTCGTGGGTATAAAATTTTTACTCGCTTGCCGTTTTAAGGCTCTAGTACCATGCAAAAACCTGCCTTCGGACGTTAGCTTTAGTTTTATGGATAAATATTTTTTGTTGTTTTTATATGGATTTCGGAGTAGTGACTTTTCGACACTCAAAGTCGGTGTTTTGGCCTTGGTTTCTAGACGGTGTTATTAGGCATCATCACCCAACAACATGGTTATGTGCCGCGAGTCTTCTGTCTCACGAAAGGTCAAGCATAAAAACCAGAATAATGGATAAACCAACACTTGCTTAAATAAAATTTTACATAAACTGTTTAAATTAGTTGAGTTTTTTTCCTCCTAAACAGTTTTATGTGTCCAACTGCTGCATTGTTTCAGCTTTAAAGCATTTGTTTAAAGGCCATGTTTGTTCTGCCTTACATGTGTTTGTTGGACACGATTAAAGGAACAATTTAATACATTTGTATTTTTATGTTTATGTTTCAGGTACGTAACGCTTGAATATTGTCGCGTTCCTTGGATTAAGGTGTTTTAAGCCGGATTTTCACTAGGCTTGACACCTCGGGGGATGGAATCGTGGTGTTGACCAAGACTTGAGCCATCTTTGAGGAAGTCGGATCGACGCTTGGGGGCTTGACATCTCTAACTTAAGAGCTTTGTACCACCTTGCGTCCAAGCCGGAACAATTATCGGGGGCTACAGTATATTGATTTCTAAGATACGGTGAAGTTCTCTTTGAGCATCAAGCTGGAAAATTCAATTGAATTCCACCTTGACACTCTGGAGCTACATCGATGTCGAATTTTTGTGAAGTTCTCCTTGGAGCACCAAGCCGAAATAATTTCGACTTGACACTCGGGGGCTACACTATTTGCATTTTTGCTGAAGCTACTCTAAGAGCACCAAGACGATTTTCCTTTGAAACTCCGACTTGTCACTCGGGGGCTACAATTGTTTGATGTACAATTATGCATGTTCTTTCGAGCATCAAGCCGCCTTCGACGAAGCCGAATCAATGCTCGGGGGCTACATATGGTTATGTCAAGAAACTTTCAAGACGGTGAAGAATCTGGCTAGAGAAACCCGGGGGTTTGACATCAACTTTGCCTTCACAGAAGTTTCACTGGCTTACATGGCTCGATGGCCTAAACGTCCGTGATATGAGAGGCTCTAAGACCTTAATTCGGCAAGCTCTTATGTTTGTAACATTGTTGGCTCTAAGTCGGCAGTTTGGCAGCCTTTACGACCGTGGCCCGGTAGCCGTGATTTTTTTCGGCTTACATATCGTCCTGCATGGGTGATGATATTGAAGACGTTCCTAGAGCTTGGAAGAATCACTAACGATTCGTTAGAGAATTCTCCGCCTTGGATTCGTTCGCAGAAGCATACAAGCAACTCTCTGGCTAGGCTTAGTCGAATGAGAATATGATATGGGAGCTCTCCAAGATTCTTCGCGAAGCACGCCTACAAGTTGAGTACGACGCGATACTTACGCTCAAAGCTAGACGGAGGAACGCGGGGATCTTGAAGAACTCCGGGGGCTACTGTTGTGGATATACCAAATAGGTATACCTACGGATAGTCTCATACCGGCAAGCCCGGGTGGCCCACAGTTGGTGGTTAGGCCTATGGCATAACCGGGCGGCCCAGTTGCTAATAGATAAGACGGAGGTCCAGCGGGGATAAAGGAAGGCGACGTGCCACCGCCTTAGATGGAAGCCAGAGCCTTGGAGGACAAGAAGACTAGTTAGTGTTAGCCTAGGACTCTATAATCATATCCGGCTGGGACTCTCCATGTAACCCTAGGTCCTGGCATCCTTATAAGCCGGCCTACGGGAGCCTTTAGGGCATAACAACAAGTGCATAGCACTACCCACACACAGCAAACCCCACATGATAGGGCAAAGGTGTCTGATCTTTCGATGAGATGGTGATAGTCGATTTGGTGGAGTTCGGGCTTGACGATCCGACTACACGTGCGAGCACGAGCGCCAATGCAATCGCTAGGCCAATCTCCTGGAGGTTACCGATCCTGCGGGAACACGATCAGCCTGACCAGCGAGGGTCTTAATTCCTACCTGAAATCGAGAACAAGTAAGAACTAATATTGCAATCAAGATATTGCGGATTAAGAGGAAAGCTTTATTGAAAAGGTGGGATCCTGTATAGGTGCGAAGTACAAGAGGCCTCTGCGACGCTCGAGCCTTGGCGAAGTTGCTATGATGGCTAACTTAATGTCTAAACAAAATCCGAGTCTATGGTGACGGCTATGGGGAGTATTTAAGGAGGAAAAGGTAGGGTTTCGGCCAGCCATAGAAGTGGTGGCCGAATCCAACCCTAGAAGTCCTTTTCTCCTCAAATACGGACTCTAAAAAGTGGCTATTTTAAATCCTGCGAAAATTACATGGGCCTGGGCCAAAATAAAGGTGTCGCAGCACCATATTAAGCTATGGACGAATTTGTAAAGTATTAATCTTGAATATTTCGTCCAAGCCTTCTTTCTTCATTATAGTGGCCTCAAAGTTCTTAAATCTTCATCCGTGGCCTTCTCTTGGATCATCACATGCTTGCTGCCATCTCCATGCATGGCAATGCTCCAATGCTTGTCCCTCTCATCCATGCTTGGTCCATCATTCCTAAGAGTAAGAAATACATCTGATTTAGGCAGCATCATATTATCATGTATGTGAGGAATAATTCCAAGAAACGAAAGTACCTGATAGTTAAGTTGTTTGGCACGAGATCTTGTGATAGGTCCTTGTATGTGTGTAGTTGTAGGTACAACAGTTGTATCAATAGATGGGATGTCCACATCATGCTCCTCTTCTTGAACTGAAGTCGTCCTCGACGCAATCTCATCTTCCTCACCAAAGTAAGACTTCAAATCTACAATGTTAAACGTAGGACTAACCGTACCAAAGTCTGCAGGCAACTCAAGTTTATATGCATTATCGTTTATTTTCTCTAACACCTTAAAGGGACCAGCAGCACGTGGCATTAACTTAGACTTGCGTAAATCAGGAAAACGATCTTTACGCAAATGTAACCAAACAAGATCTCCAACATCAAACACAACATGCTTTCTCCCTTTATCCCCAGCAAGTTTATACTTAGCATTCATGTGTTCTATGTTAGCTTTAGTAGTCTTATGCAAGTTTAATATCATTTCAGCGCGTTAAGTAGCATCCAAATTATTTTGCACCGAAGAAGGTAAAGGCAATAAATCAATAGGTGCACGAGGAACAAAACCATACACGATCTCAAACGGGCACATCTTTGTGGTAGAATGCAGCGAACGACTATAAGCAAATTCTATATGAGGTAAACACTCTTCCCACAATTTTAAGTTCTTCTTTAAAACAGCGCGCAACATAGTAGACAAAGTTCTATGTACTACTTCAATTTGTCCATCAGTTTGGGGATGACATGTAGTACTAAACAGCAATTTAGTCGCCATCTTAGCCCATAAACATCTCCAAAAGTGGCTAAGAAATTTAGTATCACGATCAGAAACAATAGTATTTGGCACACCATGTAAACGAACAATTTCACGAAAGAACAAATCAGCAATATGCGCAGCAGCATCCGTTTTATGACAAGGAATAAAGTGTGCCATCTTAGAAAACCGATCCACAACAACAAAAATACTATCCCTCCCCTTCTGTGTACGTGGCAATTCCAAAACAAAGTCCATAGAAATATCCTCCCAAGGAACACTAGGAATAGGAAGAAGCATATATAAACCAGGTGGATTAAGGCGAGACTTAGCTTTTTGATAAGTAGTGCAGTGTGCCACAAATCTCTCAACATCTCGATGCATACGTGGCCAAAAGAAGTGTGCAGCAAGAACATCCTCCATTTTCTTGACACCAAAGTGTCCCATCAATCCTCCTCCATGCGCCTCCTGTAACAACAAAAGACGAACAAAACTATCTGGAATGCATAGTTTGTTAGCACGGAACACAAATCCATCATTGAAGACGAACTTGTTCCATATTCTACCATCTCTACAATTCTGCAACACATCTTTAAATTCAGCATCATGCACATATTGTTCCTTAATAGTTTCTAATCCAAATATTTTGAAGTCAAGTTGAGATAACAAAGTATAGCAGCGCGACAAAGCATCAGCAATAATATTATCTTTACCCTTTTTATGTTTGATAACATAAGGAAAAGACTCAATAAATTCAACCCACTTTGCATGACGACGATTCAACTTAGCTTGACTACGAATATGCTTCAAAGATTCATGATCAGAATGTATAACAAATTCTTTAGGCCATAGATAATGTTGCCAAGTTTCTAATGTCCGAACCAACGCATATAATTATTTATCATAAGTAGAATAGTTCAGAATAGCCCCACTCAATTTCTCACTAAAATATGCAACAGGTTTTCCCTCTTGTAATAACACACCTCCCAAACCAATTACACTTGCATCACATTTAAGTTCAAAAGTCTTAGTAAAATCAGGAAGTTGGAGTAAGGGAGCATGTGTTAGCTTATCTTTCAATATGACGAAGGCCTGTTGTTGTGCATCGCCCCAAACAAAGGGCACATCCTTCTTGGTAAGTTCATTCAACGGCGCGGCAATTGATCCAAAGTCTTTGACAAAGCGCCTATAAAAACCAGTGAGTCCAAGAAAACTCCTCACTTGTGTGACCGTCTTGGGCTGCGGCCAATTCTCAATAGCTTCAATCTTGGCTGGATCAACTTTAGTACCCTGTGATGTAACAACATAGCCAAGAAACACAACTCGATTGGTGCAAAAGGTGCACTTCTCAAGATTACCAAACAAACGTGCATCACGTAAAGCATTGAAAACAACACGTAAATGGTCCAAATGATCCTCTAAAGATTTGCTATAAATCAGAATATCATCAAAGTAGACTACCACAAAACGTCCAATGAAAGCACGTAAAACTTTGTTCATTAATCTCATAAAAGTGCTAGGTGTATTAGTTAAACCAAATGGCATCACTAAGCACTCATACACACCGAACTTAGTTTTAAATGTTGTTTTACATTCATCTCCCAATTTCATACGAATCTGGTGGTAACCACTACGCAAATCAACTTTAGAAAACATGGTAGAACCACTCAATTCATCAAGCATGTCATCCAAACATAGAATAGGATGATGATATCGAATAGTAATATTATTGATAGCTCTACAATCAGTACACATGCGCGAAGAACCATCTTTCTTAGGTACCAAAATAATAGGAACAGCACAGGGGCTAAGCAAAATAATAGGAACAACACATGGGCTAAGGGACTCACGAATATGATCTTTGTCGAGTAGTTCCTGAATTTGGCGTTGGATCTCCTTTGTCTCCTCTAGATTGGTTCTATATGGCGCGCGGTTGGGCAAAGTAGCACCAGGAATTAGATCAATTTGGTGCTCAATTCCTCTAATAGGAGGTAGTCCTGGTGATAGCTCAGCGGGAAAAACGTCCTCATATTCCTGCAAAAGGTTAGCAATAACGGGTGGCAAAGAAGGAGGCATATCCTCAAATGAAAACAAAACCTCTTTGTAGACAATTGCATAACATTGAGTACTGTTTACATCTAGTTCAGCAATATCAATTTTATTTGCAAGCATACATGGACTCTTCAAATGAATTTCAGTAGCATGTTTAGAATCAGATTTAGTATTCTTTGGTGGTACAAAATCTGCAGCAACAATCTGATTCTCACTTTTATTTTTCTCCTCAGTTTTAGCTCTACTAGCTCTAGCAAGATCATCTTTTAAAATCTGTTCGGGAGTCATAGGTTTTAGACCAATTTTCTTTCCATCATGCATAAGAGAATAGTTGATTATTTTTGCCATTATGAACAGATTCTCTATCAAACTGCCATGGTCTACCAAGTAACAAAGAACAAGCTTGCATAGGTACAAAACACAATCAACAAAATCAGAATATGTACCAATAGTAAAATGCACACGTACCGTTCTTGTTACCTTGATTTTGCGAGAACTCTCAAACCATTGGATGTAATATGAATATGTGTGTTGTCTGGTTGGAAGTGCAAGCTTCTCTACCATGTCAGCACTAGCCAGATTATTACAACTCCCTCCATCAATGATGATCTGTATAGCTCTTTCCTTGACAACACCACGTGTTTGGAACAGGTTGTGGCGTTGATCTTGCTCAGATTTGCTCAATTGCACACTCAACACACGTTGTGTAATTAAGCTCTTGTATTGATCAGCAGCTTCATCTCCCATTACCTCTATCTCTTCATCAGAATCACAATTGTCTCCATCTCGAGCAGAAATAAGGGCTAATGTATCTTCATCAAAGTCACTCGATGAATCGTATTGACCATCATCACGCACCATCATAACACGTTGTGTTGTGCACTGTCTCTCAATATGACCAAAACCCCAGCACTTGCGGCATTGTATATCCTTTGTTTTACCCGTGGAAGCCATAGAAGAGGCACTACGAGCAGGAGCATTGGATGACGATGGAGGAGCAGCTGGAAATCTTGTGGTGGCCTTGGATGTGGTAGTAGCTGGTGGCAAATCACGAGAAGGAGGCACTGATTGTCGGGATGTCCAAGTGGATGTGCGACCTGCAGCATTATTAGTCCTCCTCCATGGTGTTTGGCGATCCTGCACTTCACGTTCAGCTTTGCAAGCAAGATGAAACAAACGAGTGATAGAATTATATTCCTTATAATCTAATATGTGTTGAATGTCCTTGTTTAATCCACCAAAGAAACGTGCAAGCATTTGTTTAGTAGATTCAACAAGATCACACCGAACCATCCCCGTTTGCAATTCCTGATAATACTCTTCTACAGAATTTTTCCCTTGTTCTAAACGTGTCAGATTTTTTAGTAAATCACGTTGATATGTGGGAGGCACAAAACGAACACGCATAGAAGTTTTTAAAGCAGTCCAAGTACTAGGAATAGTAGTAGGATTTAAACGACAATACGCAGACCACCAAAGGGAAGCAAATTTAGTAAATTCACATGTAGCAGCACTAACACGCATATTTTCAGGATATTTTAAACATGCAAAACGTTGTTCTACTTCCATCTCCCATGTAAGATATGCATCAGGATTATATTTACCCTCAAAAGATGGAATATTTAATTTAAGCTTTGCAACATGATCATCATCACGTACCGGTGGTCGAGAGTTGCGGTGGTAATGTCGGGGACGGCCAGCAGGGGTGTGGAGGTAGTTCAACCTCCTCGTCAAACAGATCATCATCATCGGGGTCGTAGTAGTACCCGTCGTCTGTCCCCAATGTTGCAGCAGCAGCCGCGGTGGAAGTCAGAGGTGCTTCAGCTGCAGCGGTAGCCGGTGGAGGTGCGGCGGCAGCCAAACCAGCAGTACGACCCGTGATCGGAATGCGTCGTGCGCCATGCCAAGGTGCCAATGGGGCGGGTGCAGGAGCGGGTGACGGCAATCTGTCCAAAACCTCCTTGAACCGAGCGTCAAGCTTGTCGTTGAAGGATTTCTCGAGTCCATCGATCTTGTCCATGGCGTTGGTGAGCTTGGTGTCAAACTCCTCCAGTCGTGCATCCACATCTTCAGCGCGACCGACCAAGAGCTCAGAGAAGTGGGCATGTAGTTCTTGGTTCGTCATTGTGGCAGGGTGTCACATCCCAAAATTTTCCAAATTTTGTAATGTGAAAAATAAATAAACAAAATAAATAATTGTTGAAATTTAGGGTGAAAAGAAACTTTTTGTTTCTAAATGGAAACTTAAAATCCCATCTTGAACAAACTTTGGTTAATGTTTGAATTCAACTAAATTCAAATCAAGTGAAATGTATTCTTCATAAATGCATCTTGAAATTTAAACACTTGGAAAATAAACCAAAACTCTAAAACCCTAATGGAATAAAATCATTTCCAAGATATCTCTAAGACCATGGATTTGACCCATATAAAAATTTGTCAACAAACATTTACAAATGATCAAGAATGACAAATAGAAATATTATAAAACCATAGAAATTGGTTTCACTTAATTTGGAGCCATAAAAAAAACTTATGAATTTAATAAGATAAGAGAATTGAATTTCCAAAGCTAATAAAGCACCTATCTAGAAATCCATACCAAATGGTGAGCAAATAATCCTAAAGATATTTAAAAGGATAAATAAATATTAAATAAAATTTTACAAATTGGAATCACCAAGTTTGGATCTTTAATTAAAAAGATATGGATTTTATAAGATAAAGAAAGAAATATTAAATCAGGAATATTTAAAGACCAAATTAAATCTTGGCCTAATCCATAAACAAATGGAATGAATATAATCCAAATCCAAATAAAATAAAAGGATAAAGAATTTTCCAAATAAAATAAAGTGGCATTAACCAAATTCTATTTCTATTTGAACAAAGACAAATCTCTAATAAGAATGATTATTTAAATCATGAGAAATAATATTTGGAATTTACCCAAGTGGATTAAAAGTCATTTAATTAACTTAAATGGGATCAAAGAAATCAACTAAATAAAATATATGGAATTAAACCCATATTTAATTCCATTAAGACAAATACCCAATTTAAATGATTAATAAATCATATTAAAAATGTTCCAAATAATTCAAGGTGAATTATTTGACACCCTAATAAATAAATAAAACCTACTGAAAAGATTTGAAAAGATTTAGATTTTAAATGGAGTTTGAAAACATTATTAAATCTTATTTGAATAAATGCAAGGGCCTATTTTAAATAATTAAAAGACCCTAATAAGAATAAAAGAAATATTCTAAATTTGACTTTAAAATGTATTAATAAACAGTATTTGAATATACTCAAAGTTTGGTTGAAGTTTGAAATCAAATTTTTGTTTGAAAAGTTTAAACAAAATCAAAACAGAATATTAGAAATGGAAAAAGAAAAAGAAATAGAACAAAAAAAAGGAAAACAATTAGCCCGACCCAGGAAGCCCACCAGGCCCAGCAGCCCACCTCTCCTCTCTCTCCCCGAAGCGTTTTTTTCACCGCAGAAGGAACCCACAAATAGCAGCAGCCCACTGCTCTTTCTCTCTCTTCAGCCAACAAGACCCCACCCCGATCGTCGTCTCCACCTCAAGACCGACCACGCCTCCCCACCGTTGTTGCCGATTGATTGCCGGCGTAATTCGCAGTAAACGCCGCGATTAAACAGCCCCACGATCACGCGTACATAAGTGCCTCTCCCTCCTCTCCGTTTCCCCCTCAACCTCCCATCCTAGAGCGCCCCCAGGCTGCCTAATTTTGCGCTGCACCGCCACTGTCTCCGACGAGCTCTCCGAGCAATTCCGTCCAGCACCCTCACCCCCGCAAGCCCTGCTTCACGCGAGCGTGATCCCCAGCCTCTGGCGCATCTCCCTGTGCTTTCTGTTCATCTGCGCGAGCACCGTGAGCTCGGCAACGTCTTTCCAGAGCAGCACCGCCGTCTGTCTCCAACTTCGGCGACGTCTCCCCGGTAAACCCGACCGCCCCTCTCTCCCCCGTGGACACTCTAATGATCGTCATGCCCTTGCGAACCTAACGGTGTCTTTCCTTTGTCCTAGTGTGCCCTCCATCCTCGCCTCCGACGACAAACAGAACATGCCCGACGCTGCGACAACTCCGGCGAGCGATTGTCGTCCACCCCGAGCGCCCCTTCGACAGTGAAGACCACCTCGAGCATCAACTCGCCACAGCGACTCTGGTAACACCTTACTTTCCCTTCCTTGCTTCCTGAATCGTTGGGAACACCTCCGTCTGACTGCGTGCCGCCAGCGCCGCCACTCGATGGTCGTTTGATCGTCAGTCGTAGGATTTAGATCCAATGCACACGATAGGACATAAACGAAGGGGTACGAGCTTATCTAATCCGTGCGATTCTAGTTAGATCCAACGCTCCACAGCAGCCGATCTGCGCGAACCGGTATGGCCCAATAAAAATCAGACGCGTGGCATTGTGTTGTTTTAAAAGCCAGAAACATTTCTATTAGTTGTATGATTTTGTAAAATCCATAACTTTTGATCCATGCGTCCAAATTTTGCAAATTTTATATCAATGGAATCAGCAAGACAGACCCTATCCAACAATGCACTTTGTTTAGTAAATTTCTTCTGTTAAATCGGTTGTTTTTGCAGAAACTTGTGTAGGCATAATTTGAATATAAAATTCATTCTAAAATTATTTTTGTGATAAAATCTTTGGGCAAATGGATTGTTTTGAACCTACTGACCATAGAAACCAACTTTTGGTTTGAAAAACCTATTTCGAGATGCTAAGGAATAAATCTTTGAATAAAAGCATTTCTAGCCAAATAAAAATGTTGATTATGGTTTAAAAATGATTTTGGAGAAAAACCTTTGGGAAATGTTTTGATTTAAACTCTCTGACCCCAAACACCAAGTTTTAGAATTAAAAATGTATTTGGTGAACCCTATAAAGATTGTTGCTTTGCTGAAGGCATTTTCAACCACATAAAATATTGATTTGGTTTAAAATGGTTGCAAATGGTTTTGCCACTTTTATAAAATGACCAATAGGTGTTTTCAAATGTTTATAACCCATTAGAAACCACTTTTCCAAATAAAACAACCTTTGGCATGTTTGCATGCATTGCTTTGTTTCTATTATTTTATGTGTTGTTTACTTGAATGGTAGATTGAATTCTTGCTTGCTTGGTTGAATTGTAGTGGAATTTGAAGAGTGTGAATATTGCAAGATCAAGGAGTGAACTTATATTCTCTACCAAAAAGGCAAGTGATGCTTCATACTTTTGTCCCATTACATTAGTGTTATTTCTAAGTAGGACTTGCATGGAATTTCTTCTAAGTATAAACTATGCCATGGGAAATCCTAATAGATGAAACCTTAGTAGAAATTTCCTAAGTTAAGATTCCTACTACTATCATGCTTAGCTTAGCTAGTAGAAAACAAGGGTGGAATATATTCATACTATGGAATGTTTCTAAGTCAAGGACTTGTGTTTTGTTTAATAAAATAACTAAGTGAATGAATCACCTGGGTGGAATGGAAGGAATGGTTTGTGTTGAGTGGTTACACAAGGACCATTTCTATGGTTTACCTTGTGTATCTCACTTGTGGAATGCCACCCAGGAACAAAGAGATTTGAGATGTCAAATGTTGAGAAGCTTCAAGTGCAGCCACTTGGCATTATGGGCTCTGCCTGGATCATATAGGTTGCAATAACTTAGCCAAATGGACAGTTGGTGGTAGGGGATTGATAGGTTGGAGCGCGTACATTCTGGTCTAAGGGAAGGCTTCTGAAAGATCTTGTCTTGGTGAAACCAAGTCTTGTGGGGAAAGTGCACCACCTCTGCAGAGTGAAAAATCTAAGTACTTAGCCATGTTCCTGGTAAAGGATAATTTGAGCATCAAGACATGGAAGCTACCAAGAATCTCCTCATCCCAATTTCTAAGTTAAAAACTTGTGGTTGAACAAGGGTTGAAGGATCACCAATTTCTATTGGGAGATGCCTTGGGTGATTTTTGTCAAGCAAAAACTTAGTGTTTTTCAAAGGATAAAGAAAATCTATTTTGAGCAAAGCAAGCCTAAGCTCCACTTAGCCAAATGCATATAGATGATAGACTCCACTATACTACCATGGTATCACTTGCCAATACAATTCAAATGTATTGACCCTTGTGGCTGTAACTTGTTATGTTGCAGGTTTTTTTATGTTAGTGAAGTGTGTTGATTAGGATTACAAGTCTACAACCAACATGTATGCATGTGGCACTTTGAAGATGAAGGACCCCATGCTATAGTTATTTCTGCTGCATTGTAATGAGATAGCCATATGAGCTATGTAAGATGTAATAAATTATTTTATTCCTGGTTATAAAGTTGTATTATGACCTTTGTTTCTTGATATTACATCTTAACTATGGATGCTAGCTATTGATCCAGGGACTAGCATTGTAAACACAGGGATCTCTACCTTATTAAAGGTTGGGACCTCTACACAGGGTTCCGCGAAGTATCTGTCATGGTTAGTCCTTTAAAAAGCATAGGTATATATGCCTATAACTACAGAAATATGGTGGAAGGCACACGTAATCCGTCAAGCAATATACGAAGCTCTTACAAGTTCTTACCAAACAGCAGGAAAAAGGCGATGTGCAACCGCGAGGAGCAGTGGTTCCAGAGATTGAACCGAGCGATTACCAGGAGTCGAGACACCGCACGTGGAGAAATCTGTGGAGCTCTGGGAAGGCTTAGCAAAGGGGTTAGCAATTATCAAAACAGCAATGCAAATGTTGAAACAATGCTCAATGACGTTACTGTGCTGGTCCTAGGCTAGACCGTACTAGAGACGCGAGCCTAGATCACCAACGATGTCACGACGCGACACAACAAGCAATGTATGATAATATGGCACCCTGAAAAGCGAACCGAGATGTTGAAAATCACTATGATGGCGAGTGTCTAGAACTGATCTACGGGGTCTAGAAACAGGTTAGCCCCAAAAACAAATTCGAAATTTTTGTATTACGCTCCGGAAAGCGCGCAGGCGCCAAAAAAATATCGCTATAACGACCGATGGAGAAAAGTGATCCCCGGGGCCGAAAATCAGTATAGCCAGAAAAAAAATTCGGAGGCGGTTCCAGACTTTTTTATTTGCTCTCCTTCTGGACTTACGACTGAACTTCTAACTCGACACGGACTTTAGCTCAATAGGGAAACAACAAGGAAGGAAAGTAAAAAAGAAAAAACTACAAAACAATAACTCTACTCGGACTCGTGCCGCGGAAGGAAAGGTGATTGGATCCGTGTCGCGGTAGGAAGGCGGTGGCGGAGTTTTAGGGTTTATGGTGGCTGGGTGTATGGCGGCGGAATATGGTGGCAGAATATGGTGGCGGAATATGGCGGCGGTGACCTACGAGGGTGGCGGTGACTACTATGATCAGAACTCGAAACTCTACGGGACGAGACACTAAGACCAGCAACTCGACGCGATGATGCAGACACAAATTCAACAATGCAAAACTGAAAAGATAATGCGAGGCGTAGATTGGTGATGGGATGGATCTAAACTCTAACTGTGTTTTTGGGATTTTTGTGGGTTATAGGTAAAACAGATCTAATCTATGAAAACAGTAAAATCTGACCAATCAACCTGAAATCTGATACCACTTGATAGGGCAAAGGTGTCTGATCTTTCGATGAGATGGTGATAGTCGATTTGGTGGAGTTCGGGCTTGAAGATCCGACTACACGTGCGAGCACGAGCGCCAATGCAATCGCTAGGCCAATCTCCTGGAGGTTACCGATCCTGCGGGAACACGATCACCGACCAAATGAGGTCTTAATTCCTAACTGAAATCGAGAACAAGTAAGAACTAATATTGCAATCAAGATATTGCGGATTAAGAGGAAAGCTTTATTGAAAAGGTGGGATCATGTATAGGTGCGAAGTACAAGAGGCCTCTACGATGCTCGAGCCTTAGCGAAGTTGCTATGATGGCTAACTTAATGTCTAAACAAAATCCGAGTCTATGGTGACGGCTATGGGGGGTATTTAAGGAGGAAAAGGTAGGGTTTCGGCCAGCCATAGAAGTGGTGGCCGAATCCAACCCTAGAAGTCCTTTTCTCCTCAAATACGGACTCTAAAAAGTGGCTATTTTAAATCCTGCGAAAATTACATGGGCCTGGGCCAAAATAAAGGTGTCGTAGCACCATATTAAGCTATGGACGAACTTGTGAAGTATTAATCTTGAATATTTCGTCCAAACCTTCTTTCTTCATTGTGGTGGCCTCAAAGTTCTGAAATCTTCATCCGTGGCCTTCTCTTGGATCATCACATGCTTGCTGCCATCTCCATGCATCGCCATGCTCCAATGCTTGTCCCTCTCATCCATGCTTGGTCCATCATTCCTAAGAGTAAGAAATACATCTGATTTAGGCAGCATCATATTCTCATGTATGTGAGGAATAATTCCAAGAAACAAAAGTACCTGATAGTTAAGTTGTTTGGCACGAGATCTTGTGATAGGTCCTTGTATGTGTGTAGCTGTAGGTACAATGGTTGTATCAATAGATGGGATGTCCACATCACCACAACATGTAACTCGGTGTATTGCCATTATAGTGATTTATAGCAGGAGTAGGATCTCGCCACCGTCATGAGATCTGAACCTGGGTAAACTATGTCAAGCCGTCCCGGACGCTCTCCGTCTTACCCCACGTCTCTAAACTCGCTGTTGGGATACCCCTATGGTGTACGTGTCGGCAATACCATGACATTTGGCACCCACCATGGGGCAAGAGGCGCTTACAGCACGGATCCGAGCGGGATCCCTCGCCGTCTTCGAAGACGGACAAATCACATCTTCATCGATGCTCCGACTTCGTCATTGCTCTTAAGATTATGAGGGTGATTTATCGTCTCTCCTCTCGAGCGTGTGGCATCCGCGTCCACCGAACGGATCTACTGAAGCATCGGGCTTCGCACATCTCTCCATTCTCATCCTCGTCGGATTCGGTTGAACACGCGCATTTGGCGCGTGTGAAAGAACATGTGGGCCCCCATGTGTGGTTTTGGTAATTAATGACAATCTCTATGGACTAATGCTTGTATCAAGTTCTGCTTGTAGGAATCAAGTTGGCTTCAAGGTTTGGAGAAGAAGAAAGTGAAGAGGATCAAGTGGTGACCAATGGTGTTAGAAGGAATGTTGTGCAAGCTAAAGATGTGCCATATATAGAAGATATCATGCTTGAAGCTTTCCATCCTCAGTGATCATGGATCAATGAATACAAGGTCAAAGTAAAGGTTTCCCCATGTCGTATGGGGGAGAAACCTGCAAGTCTTCATTAAGCGAGTGCGTGCAAGAGCAATCTAGAAAGGTGTTCCATCTTGAGAAGGACAAGATCGTATACATCAAGATCAAGTGGAATATGCGCAAGGTAAAGTTATGATCTTTATAGGGTTTCTTTCTTACCGGTCTCGTGGTGTTAGTTGGGGAGACCGGTTTATAGGATAGACAACCGTACTATCAAGAGGGGCTCTCTAGTGAGTAACTCGATCATATCTTTCAGAGAGAGCTCAAACCTTTGCATACTTAGCATCATCCTTTCTTGGTTGTTATTTGGATCTTATCCATGTGGGGTTCTAGAGCTTGTGGTAATATTCATAACAAGCTCTAGTTCATCAAAAATGGATTTACCTTTTATATCATATTGCGTTTTTGATATTTGAGGTTTTTTCGGTTTTGGTCCAAGAGAGATATCTCACATTATAATACATGAAATGTTCTCTCTTGGTGGTATCCAATATTTTTGGGCCAACTCTTGTTGTCCTCTTTCCAACAAAATTAGTTTCGGGTCAACCAGAGTTTCCTAACTCTAGATGTCGCCATTTGAAGTTTGCCTCTTATTTGGTCCAGACCGGAGTCTCTGGTCTGCGTAGACCGGAGTCTCCGGTATGGTCCAGAGTGTCCCCTGGAGTCCCCGGAGGGGGCTCCAAAATTCAGCATGGGACAGTCTGTTAGGTGGTCTGGAGGAAGGTCCGGAGACTGACCGGAGTCTCCGGTCCATGCCTTAGACCAGAGTCTCCGGCGTGGCTGGACCGGAGTCTCCGGTCCACTTATTCCCAGAGGCGGTGGGACAGTCTGATAGGTGGTCCGGAGGCTGGTCCGGAGGTTGGCCGGAATCTCCGATGTAGACCGGAGTCTCCGGTCTGACTTTTCCCCAACGGGCAGAAAACAGTCAGAAATATGTGGACCTATAAAAAGGAGCCCTTCTTCCCCAATGTCTAAGCTCGAGTTTTACAGGCTTTCTCCTCCATTCTTAACCCTCTTGAGCTTGCTTCCCCTTCAATTCCTCCCTTGATTCTTGCATATACTTTAGGGATTTGAAAGAGGAGATCTAGATCTACAATCCCACCAATCCATCTCTCCTCTAAGTGAGGTGAACATCTTGGGATCTAGATCTTGGAGTCTTTTGTGGATTTCTTCCATTGTTCTTCCTCTCTTATTCCCCCACAAGCTTTTGTAGCTTTGGTGGAATTTGGGAGAGAAGAATTTGAGCACTACTTGTGTTCTTGACATTGCATTTGGTGCATCGGTTTGAGCTCTCCCTGGAGGATTTGGTGAGTGAAAGTTTAGAAGCTTTTTACTCTTGGGTTCTTGGAACCCTAGACGGTTTGTTGGTGTTGCAGGTTGTGGCCTTGGTGGCATTTGTTGGGAGCCTCCAATTAAGTTATGGAGAAGTGCCCCAACCTTGTGAGAGGTTCCGGTTTGCCACCGACAAGTGCACCGATAGTGGAAGTGTGGATCGATCCCGTTGGGGTGAGATTCACCGGAGAATAAGGGAGGACTTTTATGGCGTAGGTGGTTAGATACCACCCCCTCTCCAAACGAGACGTACTCCGTGTTGGGAGGAACTCAGTAAAATATCGTCGTCCCCGCGTGCCTTGGTTATCTCTATACCCGAGCTCTTACTTATGCACTTTACTTTGTGATAGCCTTCATGCTTGAAGTATATATCTTGCTATCACATAGTTGTTTGTCTTGCTTAGCATAAGTTGTTGGTGCACATAGGTGAACCCTAGATTATTATAGGTTTTATGCTTAACAAAGTAAACGCTAGTTTAATTTCGCCTTTGTTGAGCCACTCTCGGAAAAGTTTTAATCACCTATTCACCCCCCCCCCTCTAGGCGACATATGTATCCTTTCAGCATGCCTTGTCGACATTGCGTTGGGCGAGGCCATTTCGAGCGTCATAGTCACTGCTGCGACACCTTGGGCTCTTGCAACATCGAGGCAGATCATGCTCGTCCTCGTCGGATGAGGGTGTGAGGCTGCGGTTGAATCTGACCGCAGCTTTCTTTTTCGGCTCCGTAGGAGCTTCATCGTGGAGCGCAGCTCCGATGAGTCCGAGTCTGGCTAGCACGGACTTGTGCATGGCACTCTTCGGGTCACCCACCAGAGGTGGATGGGACACGAGATACATGGTGGCTGCCATGATCGCAGCCTGCGGCGTCTTCGGTATGATGTTGTCGTTGACGTCCATTGACATGAAGGACGTGTTGAGGGTCCTCGTGATATCGCAGCGTACGGCAGGGTCCATGTGCTCCGTGCGGGAGCGATGCTTGTTGGCATTGTTTCCATGCGAGCTGGAGCCGCCAGCGGCGGAGAGCGCAGCTCGCCGCGCGCTAGACTCTGAAGCTGCCTTCTTGCGTTTGTCGAGATCCTCCATCAGCTTCACCTGCCGGTTATGCTTGCCGATGAGGAGGAGGTGGTATGTGATACGTCCAAAATGTATCTACTTTCTCGAACACTTTGCTATTTTTTTCTCTAAACTTGTGTGATTTGGATACAACTAACACGGACTGACACTGTTTTCAGCAGAATTACCTTGGTGCCTTGTTTTTGTGTAGAAAATGAACTCTCAGGAAAAATCCCAGAAAATATGCCAAAAATTATATTTCACCAGAAGATCCACGGAGCCCGAAGAAGAGACGGGGGAGGCCTGGGGGGCCAGACCCACCCCAGGCGCGACCCACCACTGGCCGCGCCTAGAGGGGGTGCAGCCTCCCTAGGCACCTCCTCGGCCTCCCTCTGCACCTATAAGTTGCCTTTCAACCTAAAAACTGAGGGGGGTTCAATAGTTTTCCAGAAAGAGTTCCGCTCTGCCGCCGCCACCAGAAACCAAGATTCGGATCCAGAAACTCCGTTCTGGCATCCTGCCGGGACGAGGAATTTGGAGAGGATCATCACCATCGTCATCACCAACGCATCTCCATCAACCACCGATATTTCCCTCATCCATGAGTGAGTAATCCCCTGCTGTAGGCTTGGGGATGGTAGGGATTGTATGAGTTCTATCATGTAATCGAATAAGATCTGTTAGGGCATAGTGCATAATATCTCTATTAGTGCTACTTGACTTTGTTGCAACTTGTTGTGCTTAATGCTTGTCACTAGGGCTTGAGTGCCATGATCTCAGATCTGAACTTATTATTGAATCATTATGATATTATTGTTTGTGATCTTATCTGCAAGTTGTGTACACATATCATTGTCCTGATCCAAAGGCCCCAAAGTGACAATAATTGGGACAACTGGAGGGGATGGATGTGGTGTGAGGATCACATGTGTTCATGGAGTGTTAATGCTTTGCTCCGGTGCTCTATTAAAAGGACCACCTTAATTGCCAGTAGTTCCCTAGAGGCCCGCCACACGGGCTGGCTGATGTAAGATGTTGTGCAAGTTCTCATTGCGAGCACGTATGACTATATTTGGAGCACGTGCCTAGGATTATTTAGTACTTGGATGCTTGTTATTATTTATCTGCAATGCCCTAGATCTTGAAGTTACTTGTTTAGACTCGTCCATGCAATGACTGTCCATCCATCCCTATACCTACCGCACTCGAATACTACTGTTACCGTTACTGTTACTATTGCTCTTGTTTCGTTGTTGTTGTTGTTGTTGTTGTTGTTGCTACTGATAAACTTTTGTGAGCAAGAATTATTTCCAGGTGCAGCTGAACTGACAACTCAGTTTCTAAGGCTTGCAAGTATTCTTTGGCACCCCTTGTGTCAAATCAATAAATTGGGTAATACTACCCGCGAAGACTGTTGCGATCCCCTATACTTGTGGGTCATCAAGACTATTTTCTGGCGCTGTTGCCAGGGAGCATAGCTTTATTTGTAAGTTCACTTGGATCTATTATTGTTCACTTCTACTCCTTTCATCATGAGGAAGTCTCGTGATGGAAAGTTCCCTATTTTACCATCCACTACAAGAAGATGTATAGTCCTAAACACCTCTGCTGCTCTTGATTCACCATCTGTTATAAGTAAGCTTGTCACACTACCACCACATACTCATGCTACACACACTGCTACTACTGCTGAATCTGAAACTGCTTTTGATGCTCATGATGTTACTTCTATTGTGCTTGATGCAGGTGGTTCATTAGGTCCTTTTCTAGATGCTACTATGGCTAGTCTAGGAAATACTGAAACTCCTAGTGAAGACATTGTTACACCTGTTAGCTCACCTGAGTCTAGTGAGAGTCATGATATTAATGATGGTTACATTGAGTTCACTGATTATTTTGTTGAAGAGTGCCGAAACACACATGGTACTAGTGCTATTATGATTCTCCTTGCTAGACGTACTATTATTCCTAAGTTGTCCTCTGATCCTAAGTTTGCCACTTCTCCCATAGATAATAAAGATGAAGATTATAATTTCTCTCTTGATTTATCTTATTTAGATATTGTTGAGAAAGAACCTTTCTGTGGGACTGAAAATGAGAGTGTTGTGGCTCATATGAATGAGCTTTCTACTATGAGTGCTTTGTCTCTGATGATTTTAGGATGCGCAAGTACTTTGTTGCTAAGATCTTCCCTTTTCACTAAAAGGAGAAGCTAGGGATTGGTTTAATAGATTACCTCCTGGTTCCGTTGATAGCCCTGATTGCTTGATTGCTTCTTTCTTCCAGAAATATTTTCTTCCCACTGCTAGACATGCTGCTTTGCAGAGACTTTTTGATTTTAAACAAGGAGAAGAAGCAAAATTGCATGAGTCATGGAAAAGATTATGTGCCTTGATTCATGCACATCCTAGATGTCCATTACCTAAGAATGAGCTTCTTGATATTTATTATAATGGACTAACTGATGATTCTAGGACCTACCTAGATAGTTTTGCTGATTGTGTTTTCAGGAAAAGGACTCCTACAGATGCTGAAGAATTAATGACCAAGATAAGCAAGAATTATGATGATTGGACTTCAACTGATCTGAATGCACCTGAGCCTATTACTCCTGAACCAGTTATGTCTGAACCAGTTCCAACACCAACAACAAAGAAGAGGGGAGTTATTGCATTAAATGATAAAGTGATGAAGGAAGCTAAGAAGTGTCTAAAGGAGAAAGGTATTAGAGCTGAAGATGTGAAGAATCTACCTCCTATAGAAGAATTATGTAAGCCAATTCCCCACTCATCTACTATTGAGGTACACTCTCTCCAACACTTTGATGAAGGTGATATTCCTTATGGTAAGCCTCCTGATCAATGCTTAGAGAACTTGACACTTTTATTGTTAAACAAGGGTATTTTAATAAACAAGTTCAGAATCATTTATTGGAAAACTCTAAAGCTATCCATGAGTTGAAAGATATTGTGGAAAGAACTTCTAATGATATTAAAATACTTTGTAAACACTTTCAAATGGTTCAAATCCAACTTGATCAACTTGCTAAGGTACAAAAGGATATGCTAGTTAATGCTTCAGGACATAAACATGCTTATGGAATTAGAACTATGAGTGGTATAGCTACTCAAGATCCTTTATATCCCAACAAGGTGAAGATAGTGGTGGTCCCCGTAAGAGAAAGAAAAAGAAACATAAGATAGTTGAGGAAACACTTGAACATGTTGTAGATCCTAATAGTATATCTATCTCTGATGCTGAAACTGAGAGTAGTAATGATAAAAATGAGTCTCCTGATAAGGAGGAAGGTGAGGAAGAACCTGAGAAGCACACTAAGAACACTAGGTACACAAAGGAAGATTTTATTGCTAATAAACATGGTAAAGAGAGAGAACCTTGGGTGCAGAAACCTATGCCTTTCCTAGGTAAGAAACACAAGTCAAAGGAGGAAGAACACTACAACAAGTTTTGTGAGTGGATGAAACCTTTATTCTTAAAAATTCCTTTGACTGATGCTATTAAGTTGCCTCCTTATTCAAAGTATATGAAGGATATTGTCTCTAATAAAAGGAAGATTCCTAATGAGGAGATTTCTACTTTTCTTGCTAATTACTCCTTCAATGGTAAGGTTCCAAAGAAACTTGGTGATCCAGGTATACCAACTATTCCTTGCTCCATTAAGAATAATTATGTTAGAACTGCTTTATGTGACTTGGGAGCTGGAGTTAGTGTTATGCCTTTTTGTCTCTATAAGAGACTCTAGCTAGAAAAGTTGATACCAACTGATATATCTTTGCAAATGGCTGATAAGTCAACTATTATTCATGTTGGTATATGTGAGGATGTTCCTGTTCAAGTTGATCATAATTGCATGGTTTTAACTGATTTCGTTGTGCTTCAAATGCCTGAAGATGATAATATGTCTATTATTCTTGGGAGACCTTTTCTTAATACTGCAGGTGTTGTCATCAATTGCAATCGAGGAAAAGTAACATTCAATATTAATGACAAAGAGCACACTGTCTATTTCCCAAGAAGGTTGTTAAGAGCTATTGCCTGAATTCCATTGAAAATATTGAGGGCATCAAGGTTGGAGAAATATATTGTCCCATTCCACAAGAAATTTTTGAAACTATTATGATTGGGACCATTGCTATCAAGTATGAGGTAACATGATCACCTTATGGAATGCAAAGTTTTGTTTCATATAAGATTGTTTTGGTAACAAGACTTGATCAACCTTGTTAACAAAAGTATTTTAATGAACAAAATAATGTTTCCACTATGGTTATACTTGCTTTCTTTTTCCTTTCTCCTTCCTAGTCTTTGCTTTAGCTTTAGTTTTGTTAGTTGTTTGCTTGTTTGAGCTTCTTAGAGCTCCTGTAGTTTGGCTTTTGGTTTGCTTTTGCTTCTTCTAAAAAAACTGTTTCTGCGAGAAAATCAATTTTCATACCCTGAAAATTGGCCAAAAATAAAGTTTCCTAAAAAATCCCGAAAAATTCAGAATAATTTTTTCCTCGCAAAAAGGGGCAGAGTGGCACCTGAGGTCTCCGAGGGGGCCACCCCAGGCCACCAGACCCCTGGTAGGCACGACCTACCAAGTGGCGGTGCTTGGGGGTCTGGCCCACCTAGGCCCCTCCAGGCTGCCTCCTCAAAGCCACCTTCTTTCTTTCTCCCGAAAAACACCGGAAAACTTGCTCAAGCTCGAGTTCTTGCTGTTCTTGCTCGCAATTTTCGATCTCCTTGTTCAGCCCATCTCAAGTGCTGATTTTTGGAGGGATTGCTCCTTGGTATGTGCCTCCTCCACTTGTCCAATTAGATTTGTGATTGGTAGATTGTATCTTGAGTATTTTGCTGCTATAGGTGACAGATTGTTTGAGCTTGCATGCTTGTTCTTTTCTTAGAAACTTTGTTTCGATGCATGTGTAGTCCTCTAGCAAGTTCCTATAGTAGTTGCTCATCATTTATCAACTTAGAAATCACTTAGTTTGATGGTTGTCTAAAAATTTCAGCAAGGAAGATGAGTGCTTATCCACTAAATCAATATGACTTGATGGTGTATGAGCCAATGAAGGTTCATCATGAGGAGGCAGTTTTTCCTTCCATATATCCATGCCATGAATTTATGAGAGCTGCGGGGGTCCTCCAAGATTTCCAAACTATGGTTACAAATGCAGGGTTGGAACACTTTGTTGAAGGTGAACCATCCCAATATGTTAAGCTAGCCATGGCTTTTGTGCAGGATTTCCGATTCACTTGGTCAACTTCTAATCCCATGGTCCATTACAAAATATATAATATACCCGTCGACCTGCCTTTTGTTGATTTCTGTGCAGCAATTAGAGTACCTCGGTGGGGATCTTGTGATAAGATCAAGGAGAGGCCCAAGTCACTTGTGGATTTATATGCTGAGATTTTCCAAGGTTTCGACTTCTCAAAAGAAAGTGGTAAAATTCGGAACATTCAACTCCTAGCTATTAGATACTTTTCCTATTTCATTACCAAGTGTGTTCTTGCTAGAAAGATTGCTAGTAAGTTATCTTCTTTTGATCTAGCTTTTATCGCAACTGCTCTGAATAGGAATAGTTCTTATAGTCTGGGTGCTTTGATAGCACACCGTCTCACCACCAACCATGAGAAGGGTGGAATTTGTGGAGGTCTCATTGCTTCTAGGTAGCTAGCTTTCCATGGTTTAGAGCCTCATTATTCAATTTTTCAGTTCCCATAGAGAGGCTTGATATTGAATCCATGATTCAACATGGTTTTGTTTCCTTGGGAGGCTAATGTGAGAAGTTTACCATATGAAATATCTTTTGCCCAACAAGGTCGGAGAAAGGGTAGGACTGAGAAAATAGTTTATTTGTCTGCACCTGCTTTGTTTAACTTTGATAACAGGCAAGGATGGTCACTTATGGAGGAGGAGGTTGACACTTATGTGGGGGAACTCTCCCAGCAATAAGAGAATGTTGAAGAGGATGCCGAAGACAATTCGGTTCAGCCCTCCAACTTGGGAGAGTCTTCATAGCAACAACCCTCATTTGATTGGAGCGCGTCTTCTTCTTCATCGCAGGTGCCTGACTATGATCATTCCTATGATGACCCACCAGCATGGGGGTACTATCCGCGCTATTGAGCCCCACTTAGGCCAAAATCCTAAGCTTGGGGGAGATATACCGACATCACACTCATATATATATATCATGTTCGGTCAGTCTTTGTATATCCATTGTTTCGCTTCCTTTTTGGTTTTTGTTGCTTCTTTCTAAAAACCCAAAAATACCAAAAATATTTTCGTTGTTTCTCTTGGTTTTTTTCTTTGCTTTGGGTTGCCTTAAAATAAAAAACCAAAAAGATTTTGCTTTGTTTGGTTTGCTTTGTTTTTGTTTGGTTTTTCTTTGTTTGCTTGTTTCTAAAAAATCGAAAACACCAAAAATATTTGTTGTTCTTCTTTGGTTTTGTGAGTTCTTTGCAGGGTTTAGCCATCCTCAGTGGATTTTGGTTTCATGTTAATTATTCAAGTCACACAAGTGAAGGGCAATAATAAAGATTAAGACAACTCGAGGTGTGGTAAGAGGATGGTAACGAACTCTATTTGTTTCATTTTTGTACATATACTCATCATTGTGAGCATGCTTAGCCTGTTTGTGTAAGGTGTATGTCATTATAGATGCTTAGTAGTTCTTGTTTGTCTATGATTAGCTCCAGCTTGCTAATAGTTTGTAGCATGTCATATGAATGTTTGCTTGCATTGTTTTATTCATACTTTGGTATGATATTGTGGTATCCTCCTCCGACTGTTCATGTGAATTGACTTGGCACATGCTCACGCATGCATATGACTAATCAATAGTCAGTAAGCCTCGATGATTTATTTTGCCTTAGAGTTCCTGTATCACTTTCATGCCATAGTTAGTCCTGTTTTGTTGCAAGCATGATTATGACAGTTATTGCTCTCTTGTTTGTCGCTCCCTCTTTATTGCTAGCCTTCACTTGCACTGAGTATGTGCTCTACCTGTGACATGGTTATACCCCACGGGTACATGATCTCAGCATACCTGGTCCAGCCCAAGGAAGGCCCACGGCAAATATACGCCGGCCCATGAAGATTTTCGGGTGGCCAAGGCCCATGGCGCCTTCGGATCCTTGGAGAGAAAGACTAGAGTAGATAGGAAATTCAAAGGAGTAAACCCTAGAACATGTAACCGACTAGATCTGTGCCTAGGAACTGCCTAAGTCTGTACAAAGGCCAGGAGGGCACGACCTAGATCGCCTCTCTCATACTTCCGCATACACACCTCCACGCCAGATTGCATCTGCGCACCCCTGTAATCACCGGTTCCGCCATAATCAAGAGCAGACAAGCAGGAGTAGGGTTTTCCCTCCGGGGGCCTAAACCTGGGTAAACCTCATGTCCCGTATTGCTTGTTTGCTAACCGTTCCGTGATCTCCAGCATCCCCATCTTCTCCAAAACCCAAGTCCATAACAATGGGCATTGACGAGATTAAACCTCGTCAATTGGCACCGTCTGTGGGATATGGGGACGCTGATTGTGCGATCATGACGGTCCCAACCCGAGCGATCTACAACTCTGCGGCGATGGAGAGTCACCTCCTCTTCGGCGCTTTCGACTTCACCGCCCACTCACCGGCCACCATGAAGGACTTCGAGCCCGTAGGCGACGGACTTGAGATCCTGATCGGGAGCTTCTGCTTCCAGGTGGGGCAAACAGGCACCCTCCGCCTCCCCGAGCGGGTGCCCCTACCATCAATCAGGCCCACTTCATGGGCCCCACACCCTGTGCTATGCACATCATCATCAATAGATGAGTCCTACGACAGCAGCAGCTACAACTCTGATCTGTGCGATCCGCCATCGGATGAAGGGACCTACGGTTCCGGATCCGAAAGCTGCGGCAGCAGCGGACCAATCTACGAGCGCTACCAATGCGCCATAGTCATCCAGAGCGACGTGGATCAGCAAGCTCCCAACCCGCCACCTAACCCGCGGGACAGAAGCAGCGGGAACAGAAGAAGCCAGTCCCCCCCACCCGAAGGGGATAACACCGGCCATGTCATCCGCCTTAGCAAAGAAGGATGGGCCCAGGCACGCGCCGCCGTGGCGGGCAGCACAGTCCTGCCTGCAGACGCCTCACGGGACCTGTTGATGGCATACCATTTGCTCCTGATCGAGGAGCACAAGAAGCAGGTCAAGATGCATGAGGTGCTTGACAAATGCAAGCAAGCAGCCTCAGAGTCCAGCGCGCAACGAGTTGCGCTCTCCGCCATGGGCACCGGCTCCAGCTCGAACGGCAACCACGACAACAAGCACCTCCCGGACGGAGAACATGGACCCCAAGGAGCGCCGTGAGGTGACCCGAACCCTCCACGCATCCTTCATGGAGATGGATGCCGACGGCAACATCATCCCGAAGACACAGCAATCTGCGATCATAGCAGCCACTGCGTACCTCGCGTACCACCCACCTCCAGAGGGGGACCCGAAAAGAGCCATGCACAAGTCCGCACTCACCGGACTCGGACTCGTCGGAGCTGCGCTCCATCAAGAAACTCCTACGGAGCCGAAAAAGAAAGCTACGGTCAGGTACGACCGCAGCCCCACTCCTTCATCCGAAGAAGAGGACCATGACCTTCCTTGAAGGCACAAGAGCTCGCGTCATCGCAGCCGCGATTACGACACCAGAGACGCGCTAACACGGCGCAAAATCGACAAAGCGCGAGCCAAGCGCGCATGCTCATCTGAATTCGAGATGGACGAAGACGAAGGAGAACTCTGCGGATCCCGGTGCTTCAGCAGATCTGTCCGACGGACACGGATGCCGCAAAATTTCAAGTTTCCTTTGGATACTTCGAAGTTCGACGGCACACAAGACCCCAAGGCATGGCTCAGCGACCACCTGTCATCCGTCAAGCTGCACGGTGGAAACAAGGAAACCGCCATGCAATGCCTTCACCGCGGTGACAGCGCAGCTTGATCCGCTTAGCGCCTATCCTCAGATCCATCCGAAGCTGGGAGGAGCTGGCTTACAGTTTCATCCGAAACTTCAAAGGCACCAGTAAGAGGCCCGCCTCGATCGAGGAGTTGCGAGACTGCACTCAACGAACGGGCGAATCCATTCGCTCGTATATACTGCGCTGGTCCAACACCAAAAACTCCACGGCGCACATCTCCGAAGAAAGGGCCATCGACGCCTTCAAGGACGGCGTCAAGCGCCAGGACTTCAAGGAGGAACTTGGGCGCGTCAAGCCCAAGACACTTGACCACCTCATGGACATCGCCAACAGGTGGGCCGACGGTGAAGATTCCGTCCACCGGGCACAATCGAAGGAAGAGGACGATTACGGCCGACGACGGGAACGCCGTAACAAGAGGATACCGCGCGTCTACGACGATCGCGATGGACCCGACATGGTTGTGGCCGGCTACGCCGATCATCGCAACGATGCCAACCGCAACAGTGGCGGATACCACAGAGGCAACTTCCGCGATGGAGGACGCCCAGCACAGTCGTGGCAGCGCCGCGATCGCGATAACGAACCCTCAGCATTCGAAAAACTTTCGGGTCCATGCACCATCCACTTCTACATCGACAAGCAGGATGGTAAGAAGAAGGCAAGCCACATTCTCAAGGACTTCCACGAGTTCCAGAAGCTCAGCGAAAGCATGGCTCAGATGAGGCAGCAAGCTCCACCCCCTGGGTTCAGAAACGCACCCGCACCAGGTGAAATAACGCATGGAGCTCCTCCACCGCCACCTGTAGGAGGCCCGAACCAACCAGTCGCACCAGCACAGAACAACGTTGGGCATGGGTATCCCCCATCGAAAGGAGCACTGATGATCCAGAAGGGGCGCCCGACGAATAGGGTGCAGAAGAAAATCACCCGTCAGATCAACCTGGCCGTGACAACTCCACCCGCCATCCCTGAGTACCTCAGCGGATCGTAGTCCTGCATCACGTTCAGCCGTTCGGATCACCCTTGCCAGATCCCTCGCCCAGGTCATGCTGCCCTGGTGCTGGAGGCGCAGATCGGAGGTTTCGAGATGAGACGAGTCTTCATGGACGGCGGCAGCGGCATCAACCTGATGTTTGCAAGCACTCTAGCAGCAATGGGGATCTATGCGTACCGGAACCGGACACAATGTTCCACGGCATCATCCCAGGAAAAGGCATATTACCCCTGGGAAAAATATGGCTCGACGTCATCTTCGGCAAGCCGGACAACTTCCGATGCGAGCGGCTCGAATTCGAAGTGGTGGACTGGCCATCACAATACCACGCCATCCTCGGGCGTGTAGCATTCGCAAGGTTCTTGGTTGTCCCACACTACGCATACCTGCTACTCAAGATGCCAGGACCCAGGGGCGTCATCACGGTCCACGGGAGCTTCACCCAATCGGATCACTGCGACAGGGAATTCAACAGAATCTCCCAGTCATTCGGCATGCAGGATGAGCTCGTAAGGCTCCGCGAGGTGACGGACAATGGGGCACCCCCAGTCGCACGACAAAACGCACCTGATATGTCTTTTGACTCCACCGTCAACACAAAGAAGGTGCTGGTCCACCCGACGGATGCCTCCAAGACGGCACTGGTCGCCAACGACCTTAGCCCTGCATAGGAAAGCGCGCTTGTCGAATTCCTCCGTGAGCGCTGGGAAATCTTCGCCTGGTGTCCAATAGACATGCCAGGAGTTCCCAGGGAATTCGCCGAGCACGCACTCAACATCTTTCCAGACACCAAGCCCGTCAAGTAGTCCATCCGGAGACTGTCCGAGCCACGGGCCGAAGCCATCGGAATGGAAATCAACAGACTACTCGCTGCAGATTTCATCAGGGAGATCAAAGAAAGCGAGTGGCTCGCAAATAAAGTGATGGTCCCCAAGAAGGACACGGACATCCTGCGGATGTGTGTAGACTTCACGTCACTGAACAAGCACTGCCCAAAGGACCACTTCCCTCTTCCTTGGATCGATCAGATCATCGATTCGACTGCAGGATGCGAGAAACTCTCCTTCCTCGACGCCTACTCAGGCTATAACCAGATCCGACTCAAGGTCGAAGATCAAGATAAAACGGCGTTTATCACACCGTTCGGAGTGTTATGCTACAACACAATGCCCTTCGAGCTAAAGAACGCAGGTGCCACGTACCAGCGATGCATGCAGGCATGCCTGAAGGACCAGATCGGTTGCAACGTCCAAGTCTATGTCGACGACATAGTCATCAAAACCAGGGAGGCAAGAACGCTCATCGACGATCTCCGCGAGACGTTCGATAATCTCGACCGCTACAAGATCAAGCTCAATCCCGAAAAGTGCGCCTTCGGCGTCCCATCGGGTCAGCTGCTTGGATACTTCATCTCCCAGTGAGGGATCGAGGCGAACCCGAAGAAAATCCGAGCCATCATGTCCATGGAGAAGCCTAAGAACCTCAAGGGTGTCCAGCAGCTCGCAGGACGAATAGCGGAATTGAGCAGGTTCATCAGCCGCATGGGCGAGAAAGCCCTTCCATTCTACCAACTGCTACACAAGGCAGATAAATTCGAGTGGACGCTCAAGCGGGCGCGACGATTCAAGATCTAAAGCGATCGCTCTCCACCTCACCCGCCTTGGTTACGCCAAAGGAGAGCCCCTCATCTGTACATAGTAGCCACACACCAGGTGGTAAGCACCGTGCTGGTGGTCGAACGACCCGAAGAAGGCAAGACCCATGGGGTCCAATGCCCAATCTACTACCTCAGCGAGGTATTGACGCCAACAAAGCAGAGGTACCCTCACTACCAGAAACTCGCCTACGGCATGTTCATGACGGCTCGACGGTTGAGCCATTACTTCCAGGAGCACCAGGTAATGGTCGTCAACGAAGCACCCCTGAACAGCATCTTAAACAATCCAGAGGCCACAGAACGCCAGAGTCTCTGGGGCATCGAGTCACACCCCTAGACATCGCTTCACGAAGCGACTCGCAATCAAGTCTCAGGTCCTCCCGGACTTCCTTGTACACTGGATGGAGCTGCAGCTGCAGCTGCCACACACCCAAGACATGTCGCAGTCATGGACGATGCATTTCGACGGCTCCAAGCGCGAAGTTGGAGCAGGAGCCGGGGTCATACTGACCTCCCCGCAGGGCGACAAGATGAAGTACGTCCTTCGGATGAAATTCCGAGCTTCCAACAACGAGGCCGAATACGAAGCCCTCATCCATGGCATGAGGATGGCAAAGATCTGCGGCGCAACGCGCCTGGTCATCTACGATGACTCCAACCTCGTCGTCCAACAGACGATGAATGAGTGCGACGCACACGCTGAAAACATGATCACGTACCACGCAGTTTACAACTCACTCGAGGGAGAATTCGACGGCTGCGAGCTTCAGCACGTTGGAAGAGAAAGCAACGAGGAAGCCGACAAACTCGCCAACATCGGCTCCACCTGCGCAAGGGTGCCACCAGGTGTGTTCTTCGAATAGATCTGCGTGCCATCCATCAAGCGGAAATTCCCCAAGGGATCACCCGAAGAAGCAGAACACTCGGGGGCTATGCTACCCGAAGGTCATGAAGGACCCAAAAAACTGGACACAGAAGTCGCCACGGTCAACCTGATGCAGGTCATGGCAGTCGAAGAAACCTGGACACGACCGTACCTCCAGTACTTGATAAACGGAGAACTACCTGACAGCCCGACAGATGCTCAGCGCATATCTCGCCGGTCAAAAGCCTTCACCATCATCAATGGCGAGCTGTACAAGCGCAGCATTTCGGGTGTACTAAAAAGGTGCGTCACCATTGGTGACGGGAAAACCATACTTCAAGACATCCACGAGGGCATTTGCGGCCATCACGCAGGCAGTCGCTCCCTTGTCGCCAAAGCTCTACGAGCTGGATTCTACTGGCCAACGGCCATGAACAACGCAAAAGACATCGTCCGAAGATGCAAAGGGTGCCAAAGGTTCGCTGACAAACCACATGCACCCGGGTCAGAGCTCAGGACCATACCTTTGGCCTGGCCCTTCGCCCAATGGGGCCTCGACATGATCGGCAAACTGCCAAGGTCCTCGAAAGGAGGGCACGTCTACCTCCTGGTCGTAGTCGACAAATTCACCAAGTGGATCGAAGCAATGCCGGTCACTAACCAAAAGGGCAAAACTGTCGTCAAGTTCTTTGAATCCATTGTCTACAGGTTCGGCGTACCGCATAGCATCATCATCGATAATGGATCGAACTTCATCTCCAAAGAATTCCAAGACTTCTGCGAAGGCCTCGGAATCAACATCACATACGCCTCTGTGGCGCACCCGCAAACGAATGGGCAGGTGGAAACGGCCAACGGCCTAATCGGCACTGGCATCAAGAAGCGCCTCATGAGCCTACTCGAGCGACTCGCCGGAGCCTGGACGAAAGAGCTACCCTCCGTCCTATGGAGCTTGCGTACCATGCCAAACAGCTCCACAGGCTACACGTCGTTCTTCATGGTGCGCGGAGTCGAAGCCGTGTTACCAGCCGAAGTACGCCACCAGGCCCCCCGGGTCGTCGCTTATAGTGAAGCCGAATCCACGGCTGCACTTGAAGACGCCGTTGACACACTCGACGAAGAATGAGACATAGCAGCAGCTCGATCAGCGGTGTACCAGCAGAGTCTCCGCAACTACCACAGCCGACGGCTATGCCCAAGGTCCTTCGTCGAAGGAGACCTCGTCTTGCGACTCAAGCAAGAGCGACCGAAGAAATTCGAGTCACCATGGGAAGGACCCTACATCGTCACCGAAGCCATCCCAGGTGGCCCCTATCGCCTCAAGCACGTGGAGTCTGGAGTCGCATACTCCAACCCATGGAACGTCGCACAGCTGCGATGATTCTACCCCTAGCTACCTACCCCTTTACTTTCAATAAGGCTATTCAGCCAAGGCTACTCAGCCGAACAATATACCTCCTCCATTACGATATAAATAAAGCTAAGTGTCTCGCCCCAAAAAATTTGTTTTTCTATTCGCACTTTTACTTCATGCTACAAACGCACTCGGGGGCTCCCCCCACCTCATGATTTAACGGTGAGGATAACACGTACGCTGAGTAGTGACCACGTCGAAGCTAACGAAAAGGACACGATAAGTAACAAAGCACTACGTGCTCAAACAACAACCAAACCTTTATAACAAAGGGCAAAACACGCCCAGCCAAATATATACAAATTTTACATTTATCTCTTTTACAGGCACTACCAATTCTGAAGAATAACCTGAGCATGCTGCTCAAATAGATCTACGGTCTCTTCGGCATACTGCCCTACAGCCGCGTAATGCGGACGCATATCCCACACACCACCATCTGGTCGAGGGGGTGGTCCAGCCGCTACAACGGACAGATCTACATCAGGGCGACGTAGCCTCACAAGGGACAACACAGCCTTCACTCCTGCGACAAGCTGATGCCGCACCAACTCCTTGACATGATTCACGTTCTGAAACTTCGACAGAAGACCAGAAAGGGTTGTTGGCGTAGCATCCAACAGAAACATCACATGCAGAACCGACGCGAGCGAAGTCTGCACCTGACGAAGCACCCGCGATACTTGGTGAACGCGATCTTGCACCGTCGCAAGGACCATAGCACGATCACGATCCATCCAGAAGAACCCGCCAGCTTCCATGTCTTGTTGAGTCAAACAATTGACCCGAACAGCAACACGCTCCTTCTCCTCCCAGGAGCAAGGTTAGCACCTGCAATACTTGCACAAAAGTAAGATGCAATGCCAGCAGACGCATCCGAAGAAATGGGCAACAACTCGAAAAACTTACATTGAAGCTACTCGGATAATCGAAGCAATTCCGCCATCAAGTACTCCTCTCTGGCAGCACCGCGATCCGCCTCGGACTTCCAAACGTCGGCATGGCCATGCACCCCAAGCAACTCTTTCTCGAGACTACGAACACGGTCTCGAAGAAACGCAAGCTGCGACGAATCATCCAAGGATGGCCGTAGCCGCGCTGCAGGCGAGGTGTCAACGGGATCAGCACCCGAAGGACCCTAGATCAACAGAAAGGCAAAGACATGAACACGCAGACGAAAGAGCACATAACTCAACAAATTCATTAAGTGCATCAAAAGCCACTACGTGGCACAAGGATTTGTTCATCAAAATAATTACAACAAAATAGACTACAACTATCCTACAGCTACAGCGCCTAAGACGCGGCACCCTGAGTAGCCTTGGAGCCGGATTGCCTCGCCTTGGCTTCCCCCTGCTGCTGTAGTGCGTACTCGGCCAGCAGATCAATCAGCTTCGGCCCATAACGCTTACAACGAGCAGAATAGGTAGCGAATGCTACCTCGGATCCATCAGCAGTCGTCAGCATCCGGGAAGTGACCTGGGGAAGGTCCAGCTCCGCCCCAGCCGCCAAGGCCATTGCCAGCCCGACGGATGCGCCAATGCCCTTCTGCTTGCGCTTGTACGCCGCAGGTGCTTCGGCTGACAACACCTCCGCCAGAGCATCAACATCATCAAGGGTTGCGCCCTTGGGGACAAGCTCCTTGTAGAAGCGCCCAAGAACCTCCTTGGCCTTGGCAAGCGAGCTGACGATGGTGCCGCAGCGATCTTCAACCGCCGCAATAGCATCATCCAGAGCACTCCCGTGCTCTAGAGCACCGCGATCAAACTCGATGCCTGCGGCATCTAAAACAACAAGGAAGAAGAATGAACGACAGCACCGCACAAGAAAGACAAGGAAATCAAAAAGATGATGGCGAAGATACTCACCCGAAACAGCCTTGGCAGCCGCCATAAGCTTGTTGGCCACCTCTCTCGCGCGCGAATCCGTGACGGTAGCACGCTGCTTGACATGGTTATACCCCGCGGGCACATGATCTTAGCATACCTGGTCCAGCCCAAGGAAAGCCCACGACAAATATACGCCAGCCCATGAAGACTTACGGGTGGCCTAGGCCCATGACGCCTTCGGATCCTTGGAGAGCAAGACTAGAGTAGATAGGAAATTCAAAGGGGTGAAACCCTAAAATCTGTAACCGACTAGGTCTATGCCCGGGACCTGCCTAAGTCTATATAAAGGCCAGGAGGGCACGACCTACATCTCTCGACTCATACTTTCGCATACACACCTCCACGCCAGATCGAATCTGCGCACCCCTGTAACCTTCGGTTCCGCCGTAATCAAGAGCAGACAAGCAGGAGTAGGGTTTTCCCTCTTGGGGCCTGAACCTGGGTAAACCTCGTGTCCCCGTGTTGCTTGTTTGCTAACCGTTCCACGATCTCCAGCATCCCCATCTTCTCCAAAACCCAAGTCCATAACAATGGGCATTGATGAGATCAAACATCGTCACTGCTCTTCACGGTCCATGGCCAGCCCCTGCGGGCGCTCCTTAGCCTCGGCCGCAGTGGCCAGCTCCAGCTCGAGGCACTCTTTCGCACCAATGGCGACCTCGGCCTTCTTCTCCGCTTGACCGAGGCTCTTTTTGAGAGCATCAATCTCACGAAGGGAGGTGTTGTGCTCCTCTGCATTCAAATAATACAAGCGTCAGATAACAAGACAAGAATACAAGAAGAAGCAAACATCAAGGCATAAAAGTACCTTGAAGCTATTTGAGGCTGGCCTCCGACACAGTGTTTGCACGATCGCTTGGCATCCTGCACAAAAGGCTGCAGGAAAAAGACCTACTAGTCAAGAGAAGGACTCGGGGGCTACTGACATGGTTATACCCCACGGGCACATGATCTCAGCATACCTGGTCCAGCCCAAGGAAGGCCCACGACAAATATACGCCGGCCCATGAAGACTTTTGGGTGGCCCAGGCCCATGACGCCTTCGGATCCTTGGAGAGCAAGACTAGAGTAGATAGGAAATTCAAAGGGGTGAAAACCTAGAATCTGTAACCGACTAGGTCTATGCTCGGGACCTGCTTGAGTCTATATAAAGTCCAGGAGGGCATGACCTAGATCTCTTGAATCATACTTTCGCATACACACCTCCACGCCAGATCGAATCTGCGCACCCCTGTAACCTTCGATTCCGCCGTAATCAAGAGCAGACAAGCAGGAGTACGGTTTTCCCTCCGGGGGCCTGAACGTGGGTAAACCTCGTGTCCCCGTGTTGCTTGTTTGCTAACCGTTCCACGATCTCCAGCATCCCCATCTTCTCCAAAACCCAAGTCCATAACAATGGGCATTGATGAGATCAAACATCGTCAATTGGCGCCGTCTGTGGGAACTAGGGACGCTGATTGTGCGGTCGTGACGGTCCCAACCCGATCGATCTACAACTCTGCGGCGACGGAGAGTCACCTCCTCTTCGGGCGCTGACTTCACCGCCCATTACGCCACTATGAAAGATTTCGAGCCCGTAGGCGACGGACTCGAGATCCTATTCGGGAGCTTCTGCTTCCAGGTGGGTCAAACTGGTACCCTCCGCCTCCCTGAGCGGGTACCCCTACCATCGATCAGGCCCACCTCATGGGCTCCACACCCTGTGCTACGCACATCGTCATCAACATATGAGTTGTACGACAGCAACAGCTGCAACTCCGATCTGTGCGATCCACCTTCGGATGAAGGGACCTACGGTTTCGGATCCGAAAGTTGTGGCAGCTGCGGACCAATCTACGAGCGCTATCAATGCGCCGTAGTCATCCAGAGCGACGTGGAGCAGCAACCGCCCAACCCGCCGCCCAACTCGAACCCAAACCCGCAGGGCAGAAACGGTGGGAACAGAAGAAGCCAATCCCCCCACCCGACGAGGAAAACAACGGCCATGTCATCCGCCTTAGCAAAGAAGGATGGGCCCAGGCACGCAACGTCGTGGCAGGCGACATAGTCCTGCCTGCAGACGCCTCACGTGAACTACTGATGGCATACCACTTCCTCCTCATCGAGGAGCACAAGAAGCAAGGCAAGATGCAAGAAACACTTGACAAACGCAAGCAAGCAGCCTCTCACAGTCCGCTGCGCGACGAGCTGCGCTCCGCCATGGCCCCGCTCTAGCACGAATGGCAACCAAGGAAACAAGCACCGCTCTCGGGTGGAGAACATGGATCCCAAGGAGCGCCGTGAGGTGACCCGAACTCTCCACACATCGTTCATGGAGATGGACGCCGACGGCAACGTCATCCCGAAAACGCCGCAAGCTGCGATCATGGCAGCCACCGCGTATCTCGCGGCCCACCCACCTCCGGAGGGGGACCCGAAAAGAGCCATGCATAAGTCCACACTTACCGGACTCGGACTTGTCGGAGCTGCGCTCCACCAAGAAGCTCCTGCGGAGCCAAAGAAGAAAGCTCCGGCCAGGCACGACCAGAGCCCCACCCCTTCATCCGAAGAGGAAGAGGAGCACGACCTTCCTCGAAGGAAGAAGAGCTCGCGTCACCATAAACGCGACTACAACGCCAGAGACGCGCTCACACAGTGCAAAATCGACAAAGCGCGAGCCAAGCGCGCATGCTCGTCTGAATCCGAGATGGACGAAGACGAAGGAGAACTCTGCGGGGCCCGATGCTTCAGCAGATCTATTCGACGAACAAAGATGCCACGCAATTTCAAGCTTCCTTCGGATACTCCGAAGTTCGATGGCACGCAAGACCCAAAAGCATGGCTTAGTGATCATCTGTCATCCGTCAAGCTGCACGGCGGCAACAAAGAAACCGCCATGCAATGCCTTCACCGCAGCCGACAAAGGCGCGGATCTGGCTCAGACCTATCATCGTGGTCCATCCGGGCTAGAGGAGCTAGCTTACAGCTTCATCCGAAACTTCAAGGGCACCAGCAAGAGGCCTGACTCAATCGAAGAGTTGCGCGCCTGCACTCAACGAACGGGCGAATCCATTCGCTCGTACATACTACGCTGGTCCAACACAAAAAAACTCCGCAGCACACATCTCCGAAGAGAGGGCCATCGACGCCTTCAGGGACGCCGTCAAGCGCCAAGACTTCAAGGAGGAACTTGGGCGCGTCAAGCCCAAAACACTCGACCACCTCATGGACATCGCCAACAAGTGGGCTGACGGCGAAGATTCCATCCACCGAGCACAATCAGAGGAAGAAGACGACTACGGTCGACGACGAGAGCGCCGCAGCAAGAGAAGATCGCGCGTCTACGACGACCGCGACGGACCCGACATGGTTGCGGCCGGCTACACCGATCGCCGCAACGACGCCAACCGCAACAGCAGAGGATACCGCGGAGGAAACTTCCGCGACGGGACGCCAACAAGCGCGGGTAACGCCATGACATAACGGACCCTCAGCATACGAAAAGCTTTCGGGCCCATGCACCATCCACTTCTACATCGACAAGCAGGATGGCAAAAAGAAGGCGAGCCACATGCTCAAGGACTGCCGCGAGTTCCAAAAACTTAGCGAAAGCATGGTGCATATTAAGCAGCAAGCCCCAATTCCTGCATTCGGAAACGCACCTGTGCCCGGCGAAATAGCACACGGAGCTCCTCCACCACCACCCGTGGGAGGCCCGCAGCAGCCAGTTGCACCAGCATAGAACAACGCTGGGAACGGGTATCCCCCGCCGAAAGGACCACTAATGATCCAGAAGGGGCGCCCAACGAATAGGGTACAGAAGAAAATCACTCGCCAGATCAACTTGGCTGTAGCAACTCCACCCGCCATCCCTGAGTACCTCAGCGGATCGGAGTCCTGCATCACGTTCAGCAGTTCGGATCACCCTTGCCAGATCCCTCGCCCAGGTCATGCTGCCCTGGTGCTGGACGCACAGATCGGAGGCTTCGAGATGAGCCGCATCTTCATGGACGGCGGCAGCGGCATCAACCTGATGTTCGCAAGCCTGGAGCAATCAGACACAACGTTCCACGACATCGTCCTAGGAAAGGGCATATTCCCTCTGGGGAAAATTTGGCTTGATGTCATCTTCGGCAGGCCGGATAACTTGTGACTAGAGCGGCTCGAATTCGAAGTGGTGGACTGGCCATCACAATACCACGCCATCCTCGGGCGTGTAGCATTCGCAAGGTTCTTGGCCGTCCCACATTACGCATACCTACTACTCAAGATGCCAGGACCAAAGGGCGTCATCACAGTCCACGGGAGCTTCACCCGATCGGACCAATGCGACAGGGATTTCAACAGAATCTCCCAGTCCTTCGGCATGCAAGACGAGCTCGTAAGGCTCCGCGAGGTGACGGATAACGGGGCACCCCCAGTCGCAAGGCAAAACGCACCCGACATGTCCTTCGACTCCACTGTCAACACCAAAAAGGTGCAAGTCCATCCGACGGATGCCTCCAAAACCGCCGATAATAGCGACCTCAGATCAAGATAGGAAGCGCCGCCATCGAATTCCTCCGTGAGCGCTGGAAACCTTCACTGGTGTCTCGCGGACATGCCAGGAGTTCCCAGGGAATTCGCCGAGCATGCACTCAACGTCTTTCCAGACACCAAGCCCGTCAAACAGTCCATCCGGAGACTGTCCGAGCCATGGGCCGAAGCCATCGGCAAGGAAATCAACAGACTACTCGCTGCAGACTTCATCAAGGAAATCAAAGAAAGCGAGTGGCTTGCAAATATAGTGATGGTCCCAAAGAAGGACACGGACATCCTACGGATGTGCGTGGATTTCACGTCGCTGAACAAACACTGCCCAAAGGACCACTTCCCTCTTCCTCGGATCGACCAGATCATCGATTCGACTGCAGGATATGAGAAACTCTCCTTCCTCGACGCCTACTCAGGCTACAACCAGATTCGACTCAAGGTTGAAGATCAGGAGAAAACGGCGTTCATCACGCCGTTCGGAGTGTTCTGCTACAACACAATGCCTTTCGGGCTAAAGAACGCAGGTGCCATGTACCAGCGATGCATGCAGGCATGCCTCAAGGACCAGATCGGTCGCAACGTTCAAGTCTACGTTGACGACATAGTCATCAAAACCAGGGAGGCAAGAACGCTTATCGACGATCTCCGCGAGACGTTTGACAACCTCGATCGCTACAGGATCAAACTCAACCCCGAAAAGTGCGCCTTCGGCGTCCCATCGGGTCAGCTGCTCGGGTACTTCATCTCTCAACGAGGGATCAAGGCGAACCCGAAGAAAATCAGAGCCATCATGGCAATGGAGAAGCCAAAAAACCTCAAGGGTGTCCAAAGAGTCATAGGATTTAATAGCGGCGCTAAGCAGATTCATCAGCCGCATGGGCGAGAAGGCCCTGCCATTCTACCAGCTGCTACGCAAGGCAGATAAATTCGAGTGGACGCCTGAAGCCGACGATGCGTTCGAAAGCCTCAAACGGCTACTCTCCACCTCGCCCGTCCTGGTCACACCAAAGGAACGTGAACCTCTGCTGTTTTACATAGCAGCCACACATCAGGTGGTCAGCACCGTGCTAGTGGTCGAACGACCCGAAGAGGGCAAGACCCACGGGGTCCAACGCCCAATCTACTACCTCAGCGAGGTACTGACGCCAACAAAGCAGAGGTACCCTCACTACCAGAAACTCGCCTACGGCGTGTTCATGACGGCTCGACGGCTCAGCCATTACTTCTAGGAGCACCAGGTGATGGTCGTCAACGAGGCACCCCTGAACAGCATCCTGAATAACCTAGAGGCCACAGGACACGTGGCCCTATGGGGCATCGAGCTGTGACCCCTGGACATCATCTACGAGAAGCGACTCGCAATCAAATCTCAAGTCCTCCCGGACTTCCTTGTACATTGGATGGAGCTGCAGCTGCCAGACACCCCAGACATGTCGCAGTCATGGATGATGCACTTCGACGGCTCCAAGCGTGAAGCCGAAGCAGAAGTTGGAGTCATACTGACCTCCCCGCAAGGCGACAAGATGAGGTATGTCCTTCGGATGAAATTCCAAGATTCCAACAACGAGGCCGAATACGAAGCCCTCATCCACGGCATGAGGATGGCAAAAATCTGCGGCGCAACGCGCCTGGTCATCTATGGTGACTCCAACCTCGTCGTCCAATGTATTAATGAACGAAAAGCGACGACACGCCGAAAACATGATAGCGCATCACGCCTACAACGCACTCGAAGGAGAATTCGACGGCTGCGAGCTTTGGCACGTTGGAAGAGAAAGCAACGAGGAGGCCGATAGACTCGCCAACATCGGCTCCACCTGCGCAAAGGTGCCACCAGGTGTGTTCCTCGAACAGATATGTGTGCCATCCATCAAGTGAAAATTCCCCAAGGGATCACCCGAAGAAGCAGAACACTCGGGGGCTACGCTGCCCGAAGGTCATGAAGGACCCGAGAAACTGGACACAGAGGTCGCTATGGTCAACCTGATGCAGGTGATGGCAGTCGAAGAAACATGGACACGACCATACCTCCAGTTCCTCATCAACGGAGAGCTGCCTAACAGTCCGACAGATGCCCGACGCATATCTCGCCGGTCGAAAGCTTTCACCATCATCAATGGCGAGCTGTACAAGCGCAGTATTACGGGTGTACTACAAAGATGCGTCACCATCAGTGACGGGAAAACCATCCTCCAAGACATCCACGAGGGCATCTGTGGCCATCACGCAGGCAGCCGCTCCCTTGTCGCCAAAGCTCTACGAGCTGGATTCTACTGGCCAACAGCCATGAGCGATGCAAAGGACATCGTCCGAAGATGCAAGGGGTGCCAAAGGTTCGCCGACAAACCACACGCACCCAGATCAGAGCTCAGGCCCATACCTATAGCCTGGCCCTTCGCCCAATGGGGCCTCGACATGATCGGTAAACTGCCAAAGTCCTAAAGGGCACGCTACCTCTTGGTCGCCGATAAATTCACCAAGTGGGTTGAGGCCATGCCGGTTACCAACCAAAAGGGCAAGACCGTCATTGTTCTTCGAGTCCATTGTCTATAGGTTCGCACCGCACAAAGATCATTACCGACAATGGATCAAACTTCATCTCCAAAGAATTCCAAGACTTCTGCGAAGGCCTCGGGATCAACATCACATACGCCTCAGTGGCTCACCCGCAAACGAACGGGCAGGTCGAAAAGGCCAATGGCCTAATCGGCGCTGGCATCAAGAAGCGCCTCATGAGCCTACTCGAACAAAAAGCTGGAGCCTGGACGAAGGAGCTGCCATCCGTCCTATGGAGTTTGCGTACCACGCCAAACAGCTCCACCGGCTACACACCGTTCTTCATGGTGCATGGAGCCGGTTGCACCGACGTACGCCACCAGGCCCCTCGGGTCGTTGCTTACAGCAAAGCCGAATCCACGGCTGCACTCGAAGATGTCGTCGACACACTCGACGAAGCAAGAGACGTAGCAGCAGCTCGATCAGCGGTGTACCAGCAGAGTCTCCGCAACTAGCACAGCCGCCGGCTGCGCCCAAGGTCCTTCGTCGAAGGAGACCTCGTCTTGCGACTCAAGCAAGAGCGACCGAAGAAATTCGAGTCACCATGGGAAGGACCCTACATCATCACCGAGGTCATCCCAGGTGGCGCCTATCGCCTCAAGCACGTGGAGTCTGGAGTCGCATACTCCAACCCATGAAACATCAAGACTTCATATTTATTCTACCCATAGCTACCTACCCCTTTACTTTCAATAAGGCTTTTCAGCCAAGGCTATTCAGCCAAACAATGTACTTCGTCCATTACGATATAAATAAAGCTAAGTGTCTCGCCCCAAATTTTCGTTTCGATATTTGCAACTTTACTTTATGCTACAAACGCACTCGGGGGCTCCCCCCACCTCACGATTTCATTGACCGAGGATCACGCGTGTACACCTGAGTAGCTGACAACGTCAGGCAAACGAAAAGGACACGTACTCAAATAAAGCACTGCGTGCTTACAATAAACAAACCTTTATAACAAAGGGCACAACACGCCCAGTCGAAATATACAAATTTTACATCTATCTCTTTTACAGGTACTACCTATTCTGAAGAATAACTTGAGCACGCTGCTCAAACAAATCTACGACCTGTTCGGCATACTGCCTTACAGCCGCATAATGTGGACGCATGTCCCACTCATCACCATCCGGCCGAGGAGGTGGCCCAGCCGCCACATCAGACAAAATCTACATCAGGCCGGTGCAGCCTCACAAGGGACAAAGCAGCCTTCACTCCCGCGACGAGCTGTTGCCGCACCAGCTCCTTGACATTATTAACGCTCTGAAACTTTGACAGAAGACCCGCAAGGCTTGTGGGCACGACATCCAATGGAAACATGACATGCAACACCGATGCAAGCGACGTCTACACCTGACGAAGCACTCGCGAAACCTGGTGCACACGGTCCTCACCGTCGCCAGAGCCATGGCACGGTCACGATCCATCCAGAAGAAGCCGCCAGCTTCCATGTCTTGTTGAGTCAAGCAATTGACCCGAACAGCGACACGCTCCTTCTCCTCCCTCGGAGCAAGGTTAGCACCTGCGATACTCGCACAAAATAAGACGCAAGGCCAACAGGCGCATCCGAAGAACTGAGTTGCAGCTCGAAACAAAGAGCAACTTACATTGAAGCTGCTCAGACAGCCGAAGCAGTTCCGCCATCAAGTACTCCTCTCTGGTCGCACCGCGATCTGCCTTTGGACTTCCAAACATCGGCGTGACCACGCACCCCAAGCAACTCCTTCTCAAGACCACGAACACGGTCCCGAAGAAAAGCGAGTTGTGAGGAATCATCCAAAGATGGCCGCAGTTGCGCTGTAGGCGAGGTGTCAACGGGGTCAGCACCGGAAGGAACCTAGAACAGCAGAAAAGCAAAGGACATAATCATTCAGACAGAGAAGAGCACAACTCAGCAGAATTCATTAAGCATATAAAGGCCACTACGTGGCACAAGGATTTTCGTTCCCTAACATAATTACAAGCAAAAGAAGATTACAAACTATCCTACAGCTACAACACCTAAGACGTCGCACCCTGAGTAGCCTCGAAGCCAGATTGCCTCGCCTTGGCCTCCCCCTATTGCCGCAGCGCATACTCAGACAGCAGATCAATGAGCTTTGGCCCATATCGCTTGCAGCGAGCAGAATAGGTAGCAAAGGCTACCTCGGATCCATCCGCGGTCGTCGGCATCCGAGAGGTGATCTGGGGAAGATCCAGCTCCGCTCCAGCCGCCAAGGCCATCGCCAGCCCGACGGACGCGCCGATGCCCTTCTGTTTGCGCTTGTACGCCGCAGGAGCTTCGGCTGACAAAGCCTCCGCCAGGACATCAACATCATCAAGGGTCGTGCCCTTGGGGACAAGCTCATTGTAGAAGCGGCCAAGGACCTCATTCGCCTTGGCAATGGAGTTGACGACGGTGCTGCAGCGATCTTCGACCATTGCAGTAGCTTCATCTAGAGCACTACCATGCTCCCAGGCGCCATGATTAAACTCGGCGCTCATGCATCTAGACACAAAAAGAGAAGGAATGAAGAAAGTAACACGTAAGAAGATAAGAAAACAAAAGAAAGGAGCAAAATAAGGTACTCACTGAAATGCCTTGGCAAGAGCCATGAGCTTGCGCCACCTCTCTTTCACGCTGCTACCATGGCAAGCTACTCCTCGCGTCCAGTAGCCTCCTGCGAGCAGCTCCTTAGCTTCGGCTGCCTTGGCCAGCTCCAGCTCAAGGCGCTCCTTCGCACCAGCAGCGTCTTCAGCTTTCTTCTCCGCTTGACCAAGGCTCTTCTTGAGAGCATCAATCTCACGGAGGGAAGTGTTATGCTCCTCTGCATTCAAAACATACAAGCGTCAGAAAGCAAGACAACAATGAAAAAAGAAAGAAGCACCAAAGCATCCAGGTACCTTGAAGTCGCTTGAGGTTGACCTCCGAACAGTGTTCCTGCACTACCGCTGGCATCCTGAACAAAAGGTTGTAGGAAGAAGAACTACCAGTAAGGAAAAGGACTTGGGGGATGCGCCCAACACGAAGGAATAAAAGCAAAAAATCGCACACGAAAATGCTCGGGGGCTCCCCGGAGACTCGAATAAAGAACAAGACAAGAAAAATTTTCAGACGCTCGGGGGCTCCCCCCGTGACAAGAAACAAAGGTACTTACATGCTCCGATGGCGACTCCGAAGGCCCGCTCGCAGCCTTCTGAGGCGCAACCACCTGAGCCTCCTGCGGAGAAGGGACCGGCGCAGCACCCTCAGAGGTAGCCACCATATGAGGAGGAGGAGACGCAACCTTCGACTCTCCCATCATCTCCCGAGCACCATCGCTGGAGGAGTCGTGGGAGGAATGCCTGCACATGAAATAATTAGCACAAGCACAAAAGTCAACAGCAAAAAGACAGCAGTATAAAAGAAACTTACGAGTCCAGCGAGCTCAGGTCAAAGACAGGAGGAGTCCTTCGGACTCTCTTCTCCCCCTTCTTCTCTTCTTTCTTCTCTTCCTTCTTTTCTTCCTTCTTCTGCTTTGCTAGCGGGTGCGGCACTACAGCCCGCACAGGAATGGCAGGAAAAGGGGAAGAAGAGCCTCCATGCCCGTCACTGTGATGCTCAAGGCATAGAGGATTCCTAGGAGTCGGAGGAGTCGATGCATCCAAAGATTCGCTGGAGCTCCGCGATCGTTTGCGAGTATGATCCTCGCTCGACTCGTTGGCCTCTTCAGCCGGCGATCGTGTCAAGGCGCCTCGACACTAATCCACCACGTCATTATCCGGAGCATCCGAAAATAATTCGGGCAGTGGCGGCACCATGCCCGGCACCTTGAAGCTCTGCAAAAAAGAAAAGACTTTGTTAGCAAACAAAGGAAAATAAATACGCAGTCGACGAAAAGCGCTACGCGCATGAATCTACACCTGTGGAACAGTCAGCGTTGAAGAAAATGGCGGAGTCAGCGACTTCCCCGGGATATCCTCTCCAGCCTTGCACTTCAACAGCGTACGAAGGGCCTTGTCGAGATCACCACGAAAGCTTCTCACCAAAACTCTCGTCGGATCACGGCGCTACCAAAGATAAAGAAACATCGGGTGCGCCCTAGCCTGGAGAGGCTACACCCGACGCTCGAGAAATGTGCGGATAATATCCACGCCGTTCACTTCCTTCTCAGGAATCAACTGGAGATCCTCCACCTGACGGTAAAGGGCCTCTATCTCCGCCGACTCGCCATACAAGATCAGGTATTTCCAGGACCTCTTCGGCTCGATTATCTGGGAGGAGTCGAAAGGAGCAAGACCAAATTGCTGCCCAGCCACTTTGGAGTCGCGAATGTAAAACCATCGCCTCCGCCAGTACTGGACAGATTCGGTCATAGAGAAAGAAAAGAAAAGGATATTGGCCTTGAGGGAGATGATGCAACCCCCAATGGGATACACACCATCCGAGCTGGATTGTCTCTTCACGGAATATAGTTTCCGGAAGAGGCCAAAGTGCGGCTCGATGCCGAGCCAGCACTCGCAGAAAGTGATGAAACAAGCAATGTGAAGAAGAGAATTGGGCGAAAGATGATGCAACCGATGTCAGAGAAAGAGCAACCCACGAAGGAAGTCGTGGATCGAAGGAAAACCCACGAATAACGAAGGCAAGAAACATAACCCGATACCCATGGGGACGGGATTACTCGCTGTCGGGAGTCCGACGGCCTCCCTATCCTCGGGATCAAGCCCGCCATGGCTCATCGCGGAGATCATCGTCCTGCTCTCGATCGCCAACCACCGCCGGTGACACGGTGGTGGTAGCGCTTTTTTCCTCCAGCGCGCTGGTACCAACTACGATGATGACTTCTTTCGTTTCCCCATCGCGCTACGGGCGCGCCGGCGAGAGCAGAAGGGAAGAGGGAAATGTGGAAGGATATTCCAGCGCGCAGCAAGAACTCCTAGAGCACAAGGAGGCAGTGAAAACAAGAGTAGATGCGGTGAAAACAAACTACAGCTTTCCCCAATGATTATAACGGCGAAGACGATGCACTGCAACCGTCCATCAAGAAGACCTAACGCCAACGGCAGATCTGGCCATACACGTGTCAGCATCATAACGAACCGTCGTTACCACGCCGTCCACTACACGCGGAAATCGAGGAGACGCTGTAATTATCTCCACGCCGCGCATGACCGGTCAATTCAAGGTTAGCAAGTGGGACCCACGTTCGTCCAGTCAAGTCATCTTCGCGTAGCGTGACGCTGAGGTCATTGATCGTCAAGATCGACGCTATCAAAAGCTATACTAGCAACAACTACAATTGCCGCTTCAAGCTAAGAGTACTCACCGAATCTACGATTCGACTAAATACTGGGTTACTCTATCGAGCGCCGCCACGCACGAAAAAGAAGAATAAAAGCGAACTATTTCTTCGAGTCCTCCGTCGAGTCTACGACTCCACTACAGACTCGGGGGCTACTCCCATAGGGAGGATGGATTTAAGCATCCGAAATTTTTTGTGTCCTACGGACCTAACACTGAACAAACGCTTGAATAAAAGTCTCCGCTCGAGTCTACGACTCGAACAGACACTCGGGGGCTACTCCCATAGAGAGCGCTGGTCGTGCATCCTATGAATTCTTCGACTGCGATCTTTCGGATCAAGCACACAAAAAGCTTTTCGGCAACTCTGTCCCAACAAGACGCTAAGTGATCAACGTTATCCTTGGTCACCCGAAACACCTCCGCGGTGATAGACATTCGGATGCTGTGTTTGCGACACAAAGATAAGACCTACAGATATCATCTGATGGCCTGGCAACACACACGACTGCGCACTGCTAGTATGAACCCGTGCCAGCAGGCGCGATGAAAAATCCCGACGGACGCGTTGGGTACATCAATTCAAATCACCGAATTCCACTCAGAAGCCTCCGCGCCCGAGTCGAATTACACCAGATATGTTCCAGTCCGAGTTGAGGGACTCGAACTCAAGAATATCGTGTTGTTTCGCCCTAAGACGCTTAATCGACCCGATCCGTCGGGTGAGTCAGGCACACGCATCAACAATCCCTACACATGAACTATTGAAATACATAGTTGCACCCGAAAGATTGAAGAGTCCTCAGCCGAATCTACGATTCGACTGATCACTCGGGGGCTACTAACATGGTTATACCCCGTGGGCACATGATCTCAGCATACCTGGTCCAGCCCAAGGAAGGCCCACGACAAATATACGCCGGCCCATGAAGACTTTCGGGTGGCCCAGGCCCATGACGCCTTCGGATCCTTGGAGAGCAAGACTAGAGTAGATAGGAAATTCAAAGGGGTGAAACCCTAGAATCTGTAACCGACTAGGTCTATGCCCGGGACCTGCCTAAGTCTATATAAAGGCCAGGAGGGCACGACCTAGATCTCTCGACTCATACTTTCGCATACACACCTCCACGCCAGATCGAATCATGACCTCAGAACCTTCGGTTCCGCCGTAATCAAGAGCAGACAAGCAGGAGTAGGGTTTTCCCTCTTGGGGCCTGAACCTGGGTAAACCTCGTGTCCCCGTGTTGCTTGTTTGCTAACCGTTCCACGATCTCCAGCATCCGCATCTTCTCCAAAACCCAAGTCCATAACAATGGGCATTGATGAGATCAAACATCATCACTGCTCCTCACGGTCCGTGGCCTCCCGCTGCGGGCGCTCCTTAGCCTCGGCCGCAGTGGCCAGCTCCAGCTCGAGGTGCTCTTTCGCACCAATGGCGACCTCGGCCTTCTTCTCCGCTTGACCGAGGCTCTTTTTGAGAGCATCAATCTCACGAAGGGAGGTGTTGTGCTCCTCTGCATTCAAATAATACAAGCGTTAGATAACAAGACAAGAATACAAGAAGAAGCAAACATCAAGGCATAAAAGTACCTTGAAGCTGTTTGAGGCTGGCCTCCACCACTGTGTGCCGCACACTCGTTTGGCATCCTGCACAAAAGGCTGCAGGAAAAAGACCTACTAGTCAAGAGAAGGACTCGGGGGCTACGCCCAAAAGAAAGAGTAGAAACAAATTACACACACGAAAGCGCTCGGGGGCTCCCCCTGAGACTCGAAAGAAGAACACGCAACAAAAACTCCTTTACAGACACTCGGGTGCTTCCCCCGTGGTAGGAGGCAGAACTAGTCACATGATCTGATGGCGACTCCGAAGGTCCGCTGGCAACCTTCTGAGGCGCAACCACCTGAACCTTGTAAGATCCTAGATTTTATATTAGGATGTTATTAGTGCCATGCATCATCCTTGCATCATTGCATTCTACAAATGAATTTTTACAACAAAATCCTAAACACCTAAACCTATCAAAACCCTAATAGAGATTTCCATATGTAAGCATTATTGTTGTAGTCAACTTGACCCTTCTAAAAGCTATGTAAAAACATTAAACTATGGTCCTAAGATGAGCACCTTCTTTTTACAAAAATTTAGAAGTTGGTTTCAACCTTTTTGGACTTTATATGCAAAATATATTCAAGTTTTAGTAAAATAGAAATTAATAAAAGTATAGAAAAAAAAGAGGCAACGACTAATCGGGTGGTGCCATTAGCCCACCCACGCTACCATGATGCCAGCTAGCCAGCTAGCCATGACCACACACTCCCACACCCCTCTCGGGACCCACAGTGGTCGCCCCTCACCTCGAAGGAGTCCTCTCCGCACGTCTGAACCGAATCCGGTAGGATTCGGGGCCGATCCGAGCCCCCTCACCCAAGTCTCCACCCCCATATAAACCCCGCCACCCTCGGCTCACCTCATTCGATTTTCTCCTTGCAAAAACCCTAGCCCATCGACGACTCGCATCGCCGCCATCGGGTCGACCTCACCGAGACGGTTCGGGACCCCCTCTCGCTCCTTCCTTCCCCTAGAACTGTTCCTCGTTCACCACTGATTCGTGCCGTGGGCTTTTCCCCTTCTCTCTCGCAGATACGCATCCGCGATTGCTCGCCGGAGCACTGCCAAGGTCGGAGAAGATCGGCGAGACCCTGCCGATAGTCGAGGAAGCGAGGAGGAATGACGCGGCCACGAGCGTGACCGCGAGGACCAGACGCGCCCCGTCGACCACACCGCCACCTCGGGGAGCCACCAGAGCACCGCCAACCATCGTCATTGATGCCACCGCCGCCCAACGCTGCCGTCGCCACCGCGGTAAGCCGCCGCGCCCCTCCCATCCATTCGATCTACGATCTGCGGCTTAGATTAGATGCCAACTCGAAGGGGTACCAGTGAATCCCACGCTGCCGTGTGGCAAAGCGCGTCGGCACCGCGCCCGCGCCGCGTCACCCCCCCCACCCCCACCTTGCCAGCTGGACCAATCGGAGGCTGCCACTTGGCAAGATTTTAAGTTAGGGTTAGATCTGTTTTCAGATTTAGTTTAAAACTTGTGAAATTCGTATAAAATTAATTATTTGGCCAAATTTAGCTTATAATATACCGTTGGATTCATAATTTTATGTAGAACCCAGATCTGCAATAAAATTCTAAGTTTACAGTAGGGTTTTCGGTGTAGAATTTAATCATTAGATTGGAGTATTTAATTCATAGAAAAATGATTAGAACTCCGTTTTAGTCGATTCTTGTTGCGTTGACTTTTTTCCGCAATACCTACTGGACAAAATTATAAAACTTTGCTTAAGATCATTAGATCTAATTTGGGGCTAATTAGACGATTGGATCTCCTATTAATCCTATAAATTATATTAGTGATCCAAATAGAATTAAACCTATGGGGAATCAAGCCTAATAACATCCTTAACACTATAGCAACCCAATTATGCTACCTTGGTCGATTCAGAAAACCAATCTTGCATAAAATACCATGTTGCATGCATGCATGATTATCTCCGTGACTTATTTTAAGCAAGTTGTGATCAGATCTATGTTTGTGATTCGTTAGATTGTTCGAAGTGCGCTAAGGAGTGCTATTGTGTAGAGTGCTGCTCGGATCAAGGCAAGTTACACCACTTGTTCATAATTTTTGTCCCAGTTTTGATTCTATGCATGTGATCTTCAAAATTCTGTAGTATGCATGTGTAGGATGCTCTAGTAGAATTTTTCCATAGTATTATTTTGCAAGTGCGATGATTTTGTAGTATGCCATGAGTAGCTCTATACTTAGGATTTACCCTCCTAATAGGTTCCCATGTTTTTGCTAAGTATTGCTTGTTATGCTATATATACAAAGTACCGTTGGGGGGGTTCGAAAGACAATGATTTTTTCTAAGTATAAAGGCTCTCTTGATCAAACTTTTCTTCTCAAATCCACTTCAAAATAAAACTAAGTTTTCTTCTGGGCGGAATGGTTGTCGGGACAACGAGTGAGATTTTGGTGGAGGACTACGCCCAGAATCAAAGAAGTCCGCCATGTTTCAGAATTCGAAGCTTCCAAAGGCAACCACAATACATTATGGGCTCTGTCTTGGCCTAGTACTTAGTGGGAAACCTCACCTGGGTACCAACATTTGGAGGTTCTTGGCACGGTTGGATCCAGAAGGTAGAGGGGCTACTAAGGGAAAGCCTCGCCATGGTCTTGTCTGTAAAAGGACTTGATCGTGGATTGTGGGTAAAGTGCACAAACTCTCGAGAGTATGGCAATCTGATCGATCAGCCGTGTTCACGGTAACAGAACAACAATGAGCGTCTGAAGGATGGAGCCTCTGAAGGATCTTCCTCTCTCTTTTCTAAACAAGTTTTAAAACCTCATGGTGTGAGTAATATCGCCAATGGGTGGGATTTTGGGAACTTGGTGTGTAATATCCAAGTGTCACTTGGTGCGTAATATCCAAGTGTTTGGTTGTTTGGACACTTGGTGCGTAATATCCTCGTGAGCCACTCGACCTTATTTTATCTAAGTAATTGTTTACAAAGTAGGAAAATTTTCACTTCTTCTCTCTACTTAAGAAAACTAGCTTTGAGCAAATGAACTCTACAGCCTAAACTATCCTTGCATGTAGAGATAGTCTTTTCTCTCCTTGGTGTAATTTGCCAATACATTCAAAGTATTGACCCAACTTGTTGGCTGCACGTCTTATGTGCAGAATCCGAAGATTGAAAGGTGCGTAGGGATCGCGAGTCTACACTCGACAATCCTAGGGCGTTGATGGACTCAAGCTGCTTTTATGTTTCCGCTGTTATTGAGCTAGCTTAATGCTAAGCAAATTTGTAATAAATTCATACTCTGGATTCTCCGTGTAATAAAGACTTTGTGTTTTATATGATATTTCATCGACTGTGAGTGCTAGCTATTGATCCAGGGACTAGCATGTTAATCACAGGGACTTAGGATCTTTACCGATCCGAGGTCGCTACATATGGTATCAGAGCACATCGTTGCCTGTAGGACGTGACCCTAGGATTGGAACCACCTCTAACTTATGTGCCTTACTTGCTTTTCTACTAAGTTATTTTCCGCATTTCTAGTATCTGCTCTCCTCTACTTGATTAAGTATCTAACTTTCATTCTTCTAACTTAAAGATGACAGGCTTCCTCTACGACACCGTCGCGGACATCGAGCCCATTCGCTTTGGTGGATGCCTCATGGACCTACTCACACGTTTGGACCTTCCCCTCCCAACAATCCAGGGGAGCACAATGAAGAAACTCCATAAGGACGGATGTTGGGGAGTCAAAGTCATCCAGCCAGGAAAAGAGCGAGGCAAGAACCCGGAGGAAGACATAGCAATCCACATTGTTAGCGATTCCAAGGAGAAGGCCCTTAGCATCAGCTTGCAGCAACTCATTGGTCGCCTATGTGGACGTCATCATGAATCTCTCCAAGGACACTGCGGCGGCCTCTTTGGGAGACGAGATGAGGAAGGAATTCCCATGGAGTTAACCTTTGAGGAAAGAATTTCTACCAAGCGCCGAAGGACCCAATATCAAGATTTGGAGTGCCACATCCATGACCTTGAAAAAGGTACCTTCCTCGAGATGCTAAAGAACGACGAGCTATGCGCCCTCATCAAGGATAAGGAGGAAATGATCAAGCAACAGGAGGAGGCAATGAAGCTCCAAGAGATAAAGTTCCAGGACCAAGAGAAGAAGTTCGCTAACCAAGAGAAGAGGGTGATAAATAAAAACAAGAGAATTAGGGAACTCAAACAGGATATCGATGGAGCTGAAGTGCAAACTGAAGGCCTTTGCAAGATAATCAATGATGTGTGTGCTTCCAAGAGGGACTTGGCAAAGCAACTTGAAGCCGCAAAGAAGTCAAGCCTAGTGGAGGAGCTACAAAGCGAGAAGGAGGGACTTCAGGAGCAGCTAGAAGCCACCACCAAGAAGCTGCAGGATGAGATTAAGAACCTCCAAGAGAAGCTTGAAGCCACCACGAAGGAGATTGAGTTGTACAAGACAACCCTAGAGCAGGAAGGCTACTCGTTCGAGGACGAGGAAGAGGAAGGCGTGGAAGATGTGTAATAGTTGGACCACCTTTAATTCTACAGTAGAACGTTATTCACGATTGTAATAAATACCAAGACAATTCTGGTTTAGTTAAACTTGGTTGTTTTCTGTGTTAAGATTGTGACTTGTGTGTCTTGTGTGCTTGGTGTGTTTTCATAAGGGTAAGAGTTTACTCCTTAGTCTTTCTATCTATTTCTTAACTTTTCTCTCAAACCCCACCGATGCCGCCAAGACGTGCGAACTCCGAAATCCCTCCAGAAATAGCACAACTTTTGGCCACTCAGAACCAGCTGATCCAACTGCTCACTCAGAACATGCAAAACAACAACAACAACCCGCCACCACCACCACCTCCGCCACCACCTCAACAGGATCGCTTGACTCGATTTTTGAGGTTGAACCCACCTACCTTCACTAGCAGCACTGAACCAATCATCGCAGATGACTGGCTACGTACAATCAACAAGAAGCTAGACACCGTGCAAGCTGTCGGAGCCGACAGGGTACGTTACGCCGCACACCAGCTTGAAGGACCTGCTGCAGAATGGTGGGATAACTACCAAGTCACCCACCCGGACATTGATGCTATCACTTGGGATCAGTTTGAGTTAGCCTTTCGCACTCATCATATGGCTGCTGGTATCATGACTCTGAAAAGGCGCGAATTTCGCGACCTACACTAGTTGCACCGTTCTGTCACCGAGTATGGTGAGCTTTTCAACAAGCTAGCCCGTTATGCACCCGACGATGTTTCCACTGATGCCAAGAGACAGGAGGAGTTCCTAAGAGGACTCAATGATGAGATATCCATTCAGCTTGTGGATCAGAAATTTGACAACTTTCAGGACCTTCTGGACATAGCCATTGTGGTTGAATCCAAAAGGAAGAGCATAGAAAACCGCAAGAGGAAGTCTAACCCTCACAAACACTCTGTTCCATACCAAAAGCAGCGCAATTCCTCACCACCACCTTATAACAATAATGGACACAACCATAACGGTCATAACCATGGTGGCCACAAACACAATGGGCATAAAAACCGCAATGGGAATGGCAGCAATGGAAAGGATCTCAGTGAGGTGACATGCTTTAAGTGCAACAGGACAGGGCACTATGCAACCTCTTGCCCCGAGAAGAAGAATGGCAATGGTAATGGGAATGGAAATGGACATAACCATGGCAATGGAAACGGGAAGAAGCCAAATCCGTTTGTCAAAGCCACGGTAAATCATGTTTCTATGGAGGATGCTTGTGATGCACCAGACTCTGTGATTGGTAAGTTCAAACTCAATTCTATTCCCGCAGTTGTTCTTTTTGATACTGGTGCATCGCATTCATTCGTATCAAGGGTATTTGTGGATAGAGGCAAGATACCTACGAAGACTATAAACTTTCCTCTAAGGGTAAGTTCTCCTGGGGGAGAAATAGTGGCAAACTCCGGTTGCCAGGGATTAGAACTAAGGATTGGGACACACATCTTTCCCACGAGTCTAGTAGTTCTAGAATCACAAGGATTAGACATAATCTTGGGCATGAATTGGATGACCGAATATGAAGGAGTCATAGATTGTGCCAAAAGGACTATCACGCTCATAACACCGGAAGGGAAGAGAATTCGTATCAAGTCAAATTTTGCACTTAGGGAAGCCATGGTGAACTCTCTTAAGGGGCTTAGCTTGGAAGAGGTACCTACTGTAAAGGAATACCTGGATGTCTTCCCAGAGGAGCTACCCGGAATGCCCCCCGACCGTGATATTGAGTTCCTCATTGACTTGATGCCAGGCATGGGGCCAATAGCCAAGAGACCATACAAGATGGATGTGGACGAGTTAAAGGAACTCAAGAAACAGCTTAGGGAACAATTGGACAAGGGATTCATCCAACCCAGCGCGTCATCTTGGGGAGCACCTGTCCTATTTGTGGAAAAGAAGGATAAAACCAAGAGGCTGGTTGTGGACTACCGCTCGTTGAACGAAGTGACGATTAAGAATAAGTATCCTCTGCCCAACATCAATGACTTGTTTGACCAGTTAAAGGGAGCAAGTGTGTTCTCAAAGATCGATCTGCGATCAGGCTAATTTCAGCTAAAGATTCAAGAATAGGATGTGCCCAAAACAGCATTCACCACAAGATACGGACTGTATGAGTACACTATGATGTCCTTTGGTCTAACCAATGCCCCCGCATACTTCATGACCATGATGAACAAGGTGTTCATGGAATATTTGGACAAGTTTATCGTGGTTTTCATAGATGATATACTCATATACTCTAAGGATGAGAAGGAACATGAGAAACATCTGTGCCTTATTATGGAGAAACTAAGAGAACACAAGTTGTATGCCAAATTCAGCAAATGCGAATTCTGGTTAAAAGAAGTAGGCTTGGTCATGTTGTGTAGGCAAAAGGAGTTGCCGTAGATCCTAGTAAGCTAGCTTCCGTGACTGAATGGGAGTCACCTAAAAATGTGGGAGATATTCGGAGTTTCTTGGGCCTCGCCGGATATTACCGGAGGTTTATTGAAAACTTTTCCAAAATAGCAAAACCCATGACGGAACTACTAAAGAAGGAAAAGAAATTCCTATGGACCGAGGCATGTGAAGCAAGTTTTGAAGAGTTAAAGAAATGCCTTGTAACGGCGCCAGTTCTGTGTCTGCCTGATATCTAGAAGGATTTTCAAGTCTATTGTGACGCTTCTCGACAAGGACTTGGAAGTGTATTGATGCAGGATGGGAAAGTGGTATCCTATGCCTCCCGACAACTTAAGAACCACGAACACAACTACCCACACATGATTTAGAACTTGCGTCTGTGGTTCATGCACTCAAGGTATGGAGACACTACCTCATGGGCAAACATTATGATGTGTTCACAGACCACAAGAGTTTGAAGTACATCTTCACCCAAAAAGAGTTGAATATGAGACAAAGAAGATGGCTTGAACTAATTAAGGATTATGACTTGGATTTACAGTACCATCCTGGAAAGGCAAACGTGGTGGCCGGTGCCTTAAGTCGTAAGGTATATGTGAATGGACTTACCGCAGGTGAACTTCCAGAGGATTTATGCAAGCAATTCAGGGGTCTCAGGCTAGAGATAGTTCCGAAAGGACACGTAGCAACTATGGAAATAGTGTCCACCTTCCAAGAAAGAATCAAGGAAGCACAAAAGGGAGATAAAGAGTTGGAAGAAATAAGAGTCAGGATAAGTGAAGGAAAGACAAAAGAATTTCGTCTGGATGAACAAGGAATCCTTTGGTACGGGAAGCGTTTATGCATTCCCAATGACCCCGATATCAGGAAGATGATTTTGCAAGAAGCTCATGATTCGCCATACTCAATTCACCCAGGTAACACGAAGATGTACATGGATGTGAAGGATAGATTTTGGTGGAATGACCTAAAAAGAGAAATTGCCGAATATATTTCTCTGTGTGATGTATGCAACAGAGTTAAGGCCGAGCATCAGAAACCGGCCGGACTACTTCAACCACTACCCATACCCGACTGGAAGTGGGATAAGGTAGGCATGGATTTCATCACGGGATTGCCCCGGACTCGTTCTGGATTTGATTCTATCTGGGTAGTGGTGGACCACTTTACCAAGGTGGCTCACTTCATTCCCGTAAAGACCACGTATACAAGTGCTAATCTTGCTAAGATATACATGTCAAGAATTGTAAGTCTGCATGGTGTTCCCAAGGGGATTGTGTCAGATAGAGGCACCCAGTTTACTTCAAAGTTTTGGCGACAACTACATGAGTCTCTTGGAACCCGACTAGAATTCAGTACTGCCTTCCACCCTCAGACAGATGGCCAAACAGAAAGGGTGAACCAAATTTTGGAAGATATGTTGAGAGCTTGCGCACTAGACTATGGGTCTAGTTGGGACGATAACCTGTCGTATGCTGAGTTCTCATACAACAACAGCTACCAGACAAGTATCAAGATGGCTCCGTTTGAGGTTCTATATGGCAGGAAGTGTAGGACTCCGTTGCTATGGAGTGGAGTTGGTGAACGTAGCCTATTTGGACCTGAATTGATCAAGGATGCCGAAGAAAAGGTACGACAAATTCAGGATAGGCTAAAGGTAGCCCAATCCTGACAGAAGAGTTATGCGGATTCCAAGCGTAGAGATGTGGCTTATAAAATAGGGGACCGTGCGTATCTTCGAGTTTCACCCCTACGAGGAGTTAAGAGGTTCGGAATCAAGGGAAAGTTAGCCCCACGATTCATAGGACCATACAAGGTTCTAGCCCGTAAAGAAGAAGTTGCTTATCTGTTGGAGTTACCAGAAGGACTGACTGTTCATGATGTGTTTCATGTGTCACAACTAAAGAAGTGTCACCCGGAGATGGCCGAAACACCGCTAAGAGACACCGTTCCCCTAGATGAGGTTCAATTGGAGAATGACCTTACCTATGAGGAAAAACCCATCAAAATACTGGAAACAGCCGAAAGGATTACCCGCACCAAGACTATAAGATTCTACAAAGTACAATGGAACCACCACTCCGAGGAAGAAGCTACGTGGGAGCGTGAAGAAGACTTAAAGGCAGAACACCCACACCTATTTGCTAGCCAACCCGAATCTCGGGGACGAGATTCTTCTTAAGGGGGGTAGGTTTGTAACATCCCAGATTTTATATTAGGATATTATTAGTGCCATGCATCATCCTTGCATCATTGCATTCTACAAATGAATTTTTACAACAAAATCCTAAACACCTAAACCTATCAAAACCCTAATAGAGATTTCCATATGTAAGCATTATTGTTGTAGTCAACTTGACCCTTCTAAAAGCTATGTAAAAACATTAAACTATGGTCCTAAGATGACCACCTTCTTTTTACAAAAATTTAGAAGTTGGTTTCAACCTTTTTGGACTTTATATGCAAAAGATATTCAAGTTTTAGTAAAACAGAAATTAATAAAAGTATAGAAAAAAAAGAGGGCAACGACTAATCTGCTGGCCAAGACCAGCCTCCACGCTGACAGCCAGCTACCAGCCAGCCCAGCCCACACCCCCTCTCCGCCACCGACACGCGGGACCCACAGGGTCGTCCCCTACCTCGAGCAGGAGTCCTCCTACAACACGCGTGCGAACCGAATCCGGTAGGATTCGGGGCCGATCCGATCCCCCTCGCCCAAGTCTCCACCCCCATATAAACCCCGCCACCCTCGGCTCACCTCGTTCGATTTTCTCCTTGCAAAAACCCTAGCCCATCGATGACTCGCATCGCCGCCGTCGGGTCAACCTCACCGAGACGGTTCGGGACCCCCTCTCGCTCCTTTCTTCCCCTAGAACTGTTCCTCGTTCACCACGGATTCGCGTCGTGGGCTTTTCCCCTTCTCTCTCGCAGATACGCATCCACGATTGCTCGCCGGAGCACCGCCAGGGCCGGAGAAGATCGGCGGGACCCTACCGATAGTCGAGGAAGCGAGGAGGAACGATGCGGCCATGAGCGTGACCGCGAGGACCAGACGCGCCCCGTCGACCACACCGCCACCTCGGGTAGCCACCAGAGCGCCGCCACACGCCTAACGCCATTGCCGCGAATCATGTAAGTCAGCCCGCTCCCATCCATTCGATCTACGATCTGCGGCTTAGATTAGATGCCAACTCGAAGGGGTACCAAAGAATCCCGCTGCCGATGGCAAGCAAGGCTGCTGTCCACCCTTCCCACTCACCCCACCTTGCCAGCTGGACCAATCGGAGGCTGCCACTTGGCAAGATTTTAAGTTAGGGTTAGATATGTTTTCAGATTTAGTTTAAAACTTGCGAAATTCGTATAAAATTAATTATTTGGCCAAATTTAGCTTATAATATACCGTTGGATTCATAATTTTATGTAGAACCCAGATCTGCAATAAAATTCTAAGTTTACAGTAGGGTTTTCGGTGTAGAATTTAATCATTAGATTGGAGTATTTAATTCATAGAAAAATGATTAGAACTCCGTTTTAGTCGATTCTTGTTGCGTTGACTTTTTTCCGCAATACCTACTGGACAAAATTATAAAACTTTGCTTAAGATCATTAGATCTAATTTGGGGCTAATTAGACAATTGGATCTCCTATTAATCCTATGAATTATATTAGTGATCCAAATAGAATTAAACCTATGGGGAATCAAGCCTAATAACACCCTTAACACTATAGCAACCCAATTATGCTACCTTGGTCGATTCAGAAAACCAATCTTGCATAAAATACCATGTTGCATGCATGGATGATTATCTCTGTGACTTATTTTAAGCAAGTTGTGATCAGATCTATGTTTGTGATTCGTTAGATTGTTCGGAGTGCGCTAAGGAGTGCTATTGTGTGAAGTGTCGCTTGATCAAGGCAAGTTACACCACTTGTTCATAATTTTTGTCCCAGTTTTGATTCTATGCATGTGATCTTCAAAATTCTGTAGTATGCATGTGTAGGATGCTCTAGTAGAATTTTTCCTTAGTATTATTTTGCAAGTGCGATGATTTTGTAGTATGCCATGAGTAGCTCTATACTTAGGATTTACCCTCCTAATAGGTTCCCCTGTTTTTGCTAAGTATTGCTTGCTATGCTATATATACAAAGTACCGTTGGGGGGTTCGAAAGACAATGAATTTTTCTAAGTATAAAGGCTCTCTTGAGCAAACTTTTCTTCTCAAATCCACTTCAAAATAAAACTAAGTTTTCTTCTGGGCGGAATGGTTGTCGGGACAACGAATGAGATTTTGGTGGAGGACGGCCGTCCAGGAATCAAAGAAGTCTGTCATGTTTCAGAATTCAGAAGCTTCCAGTGCAACCACAATACATTATGGGCTCTGTCTTGGCCTAGTACTTAGTGGGAAACCTCACCTGGGTACCAACATTTGGAGGTTCTTAGCACGGTTGGATCCAGAAGGTAGAGGGGCTACTAAGGGAAAGCCTCGCCATGGTCTTGTCTGTAAAAGGACTTGATCGTGGATTGTGGGTAAAGTGCACAAGCTCTCGAGAGTATGGCAATCTAATCGATCAGCCGTGTTCACGGTAACAGAACAACAATGAACGTCTAAAGGATGGAGCCTCTGAAGGATCTTCCTCTCTCTTTTCTAAACAAGTTTTAAAACCCCATGGCGTGAGTAATATCGCCAATGGGTGGGATTTTGGGAACTTGGTGTGTAATATCCAAGTGTCACTTGGTGCGTAATATCCAAGTGTTTTGTTGTTTGGACACTTGGTGCGTAATATCCTCGTGAGCCACTCGACCTTATTTTATCTAAGCAATTGTTTACAAAGTAGGAAAATTTTCATTTCTTCTCTCTACTTAAGAAAACTAGCTTTGAGCAAATGAACTCTACCGCCTAAACTATCCTTGCATGTAGAGATAGTCTTTTCTCTCCTTGGTGTAATTTGCCAATACATTCAAAGTATTGATCCAACTTGTTGGCTGCATGTCTTATATGCAGAATCCGAAGATTAAAAGGTGCGTAGGGATCGCGAGTCTACACTCGACAAGCCTAGGGCGTTGATGGACTCAAGCTGCTTTTATGTTTCCGCTGTTATTGAGCTAGCTTAATGCTAAGCAAATTTGTAATAAATTCATACTCTAGATTCTCCGTGTAATAAAGACTTTGTGTTTTACATGATATTTCATCGACTGTGAGTGCTAGCTATTGATCCAGGGACTAGCATGTTAATCACAGGGACTTAGGATCTTTACCGATCCGAGGTCGCTACAAACCTCCTGCGGAGAAGGGTTCGGAGCAGCGCCCTCAGAGGTAGCCACCGTCTGAGGAGGAGGAGACGCGACTTTCGACTCCCCCATCATCTCCCGAGCACCATCGCTGGAGGAGTCGTTGGAAGAGTGCCTGCACAAGGACAAATTAGCCCAAGTACAAAGTAAACATGCAAGAAAAAGCAGTGCAGGACAAAGGAAACTTACGAGTCAAGCTCGCTCAGGTTGAAGACATGAGGGGTCCTCCGGACTTTCTTCTCCTCTTTCTTCTCTTCCTTCTTCTCTTCCTTCTTTTCTTCCTTCTTCCGCTTCGCCGGCGGGTGCGGCGCTACAGCCCGCACGGAAACGGCAGGAATCGGAGAGGAAGAGCCTTCATGCCCATCACTGTGACGTTCAAGACACAGTGGGTTCCTAGGAGTCGGAGGAGTCGAGGCATCCGAAGACTCGTTGGAGCTCCGTGACCGTTTGCGAGTGTGGTCCTCGCTCGACTCGTTGGCCTCTTCAGCCGGAGACCATGCCGACGGCAGCTCGGACATGGAATCCACCACATCATTATCTGGAGCATCCGAAAATACTTCGGGTAATGGAGGCGACATGCCCGACACTTTGAAGCTCTGCACAAGAGTAGAAAATTTTGTTAGCAAACAAATGCAAATACAATGCAATCAAAAATAGCGCTACGCGCACGGATCTACACCTGTGGAACAGGAAGCGAAGCATAAAACGGAGAAGTCAGCGACTTCCCCGGGATATCCTCTCCAGCCTTGAACTTCAGCAGCGAACGAAGGGCCCTGTCGAGATCTCCCTGGGAGAATTTCTCAGCCAAAACCCTAGTCGGATCACGGTGGCCAGCATAAAGAAACATCAAAAGGCCCTAGCTCAGAGGATCGCACCCGACGCTCAAGAAAAGTGCGGATGATATCCACACCGTTCACTTCCTTCTTCGGAATCAACTGGAGATCATCCACTTGACGATAGGGAGCCTCTATCTCCGCCACCTCGCCATCCAAGATCTGGTTTTTCTAGGACCTTTTCGGCTCGATCTTTTGGGAGGGGTCAAAAGGAGCAAGACCAAAATCCTGCCCAGGCACTATGGAGTCGCGGATATAAAACCATCGCCTCCGCCAGTACTGGACAAATTCGGACATGGAAAAAGAAAAGAAAAGCAGATTGGGTTTGAGGGAGATGATGCAACCCCCAATGGGATAAACACCATCTGAACCAGATTGCCTCTTCACGGAATATAGTTTCTGGAAGAGGCCAAAGTGCGACGAGCCAAAGACTCGAGAGAAAGTGATAAAACAAGCAATGTGAAGAAGAGAATTGGGGGAAAGATGATGCAATTGGACACCGTAAAGAAAAAGCAGTCCACGAAGGAAGTCGTGGACTGGGAAGGAAAATCCGCGAATAATGAAGGCGAGGAACATAACCCGAAACCCAGCGGGGGGACGGGGGATTACCTCGTTGCCTGGGAGTTTCACGGCCTCCCTATCCTGCGGGATCAAGCCCCGCTCATGAAGCTTGCGGAGATCACTCTCCCGCGTCTCCGATCGCTGCCAGCCACCATCGGTGACATGGGTAGCGGTGGCACTCTTCTTCTCTCCAGCAGCGCTGGTACCAACCGCCGAAGAAGACTTCTTCGACTTCCCCATCGCGGTACGGCGGAGCCGGTGGCGAGAGTGCAGGATGGAAGAAGGAAATGTAAAAGGATATTCCAGCGCGTAGCAAGAACTCTCAGAGAACAAGGAAGCAGTGAAACGAGAATAGCTGCGGTGAAAACAAACTAAAGTTTTCCCCAATGATTATAAAGACGAAGACGATGCACGACAACCGTCCATCGAGAAGACCTAACGCCAACGACAGGATCTGGCCATACACGTGTCAGCATCGCAATGAACCGTCGCTAACACGCCGTCCACTACGCGCGGAAATCGAGGCGACGCCGTAATTATCTCCACGCCGCGCGTGACCAGTCAATTCAAGGTCAGAAAGTGGGACCCATGTTCGTCCAGTCAAGTCATCTCTGGCGCAGCAGACGCTTGAGGTCATCGATCGTCAACACTGACATCATCAAAAGCTACACTAGCAACAGCTACAATTTCTTCGGCTTCAAAGCTAAGAGTACTCACTCGAATCTACGATTTGACCAATTACTCGGGGGCTACTCCTATCAGGAGCGCTAGCCACGCACCCGAAAAAAGAACAACACGTTACAACACTGAAGCCGAGTCCCACGTTGAGTCTACTCCACTACGGACTCGGGGCTACTCCATAGGGAGGATGGATTTAAGCATCCAAATTTTTGTATCCTACGGACGACATCGAACAACGGCTGAATTAAAGTCTCCGCCGAGTTCACGACTAACAGACACTGGGGGTTACTCCCATAGGATACGCGCACCCTATAAATCTTCACTGAGATCTTTCGGATCAGTACGCAAAAACTTCTCAGCAACTCTTCCCCAATTAACGCTAGGTGAGTAACATTCTCCTTGGCCACCCGAAACACCTCCACGGTGACAAAATTCGGATGTTGTGTCTGCGACGCAAAGATAAGACCTATAGATATCATCTGATGGCCTGGTAACGCACATGATCAAGGCTCGCTAGTATAAACCCGTGCCAACAAAGCGATTTAAAAATCCCAGACGATTGGGTATATTAATTAAATTCACCGAATTCCACTCGTAAGTCCTCCGTGGCTCGAGTCAATTACGCCAAAGATATGTTCCGGGTTCGAGTCGAGGGACTCGAACCTGAAGAAGATCATGTTGTTTTGTCCTAAGACAGTTAACTGACCCTGATCCGTCGGGAGAGTCAGGCACATGCATCAACAATCCCTACACATTCTCTTGAAAGATAGAGTTGCACCCGAAGGATTGAAGAGTCCTCAATCGAATCTACGATTCGACTGAACACTCGGGGGCTACTGACATGGTTATACCTCATGGTACATGATCTCAAGATACCCGTCCAGCCCAGAAGGCCCACGGCAAATTTACGCCGGCCCATGAAGATTTTCGGGTGGCCAAGGCCCATGACGCCTTCGGATCCTTGGAGAGCAAGACTAGAGTAGATAGGAAATTCAAAGGAGTAAACCCTAGAACCTGTAACCGACTAGATATGTGCCTAGGACCTGCCTAAGTCTATATAAAGGCCAGGAGGGCACGACCTAGATCGCCTCTCTCATAATTCCGCATACACACCTCCACGCCAGATTGCATCTGTGCACCCTTGTAATCACCGGTTCCGCCATAATCAAGAGCAGACAAGCAGGAGTAGGGTTTTCCCTCCGAGGGCCTGAACCTGGGTAAACCTCGTGTCCCGTATTGTTTGTTTTCTAACCGTTCCGCGATCTCCAGCATCCCTATCTTCTCCAAAACCCAAGTCCATAACAATGGGCATTGACGAGATTAAACCTCGTCAACCTGTGCTTCCAACTCCCCAAAACCAATATTGCCAGCTGTGTCCACTATACCTACCTATTATCATCATTTGCTATTTCAGTGCATATTCCATATGCCATGTTTTCTTTCAAAATAAAATGTTTGTCTATTTTGAGAAAGTTAGTTAGTAAAGCTCTCACGAACTTGATGGCACACTTTATTCCTTGCGCTTAATAATTCTGAACCATTGTGACTAGTCCATGAAAGTTATATGCTTGCTAATTATATCCTGGGAGTCAGCAGAACCGTGCTGCCACGGGGAACACTTTCAACACTTTTTGGATATCTCATCCAGTTGATTCCTTGCTATTTTGTTTATGGATGTCGACGATGTGAAATAAAAGGGGAGGTTGTGAGTTCATGGAGTTTATACATTGTGTTAGAGAAACGCCTGGGCCGCTAGCCTAAGCCATGCTTAATCATGGTGGAAACTTGCAGCATCACCATAATGAGCATCCATGAAGCATCCTCAATAAAAAGCTATGCATATGGTAAATAAAAAGATTGCTGAGATGCTTATTGTCTGCTTGCCTTGTCATTTTGGTTATGAGAAAGCTCCTCTACCATGTGCAAGGGGTACCCCGTTGGCGGTTCTCGATGATATGCATGTATTTACAATGACAAGAACTTTCAGGTGACCAAAGTTGAGTAGCATGCAGAGCGACCCTCGTACTCAAGGGACTTGGGATTTCCAGTCTATGGTCTGTTAAGCATATGATTCAGAGTGGACCTCACTTTCACCTTAACCACATGAAGATGCCTATGATAGGGGTAATGAGAGCTCAAAGCTAACGAGTACCTTCCTTTCAGCAGTGGGAAGCCTTTCAAACCTTTCAAAACCGTTTTCACAACCTTGTCGAGTCACCACTTATTCTATGAGCACCTTCTTGAGAGCATAGTTGTCATTCTTGTGTTTGTTCCAAAACTTGGTTAATTATGTCATGACGTTGATGCTTGTATCTCTGATATCTTTATCTCTAGTCTTCATGTGAACTTCAGAGGTGCCTTGGCATGTATATTGTGCTCTTCAAACAAAGGCAAGCGAGATACCACTCTATCATACCATAATATAAGCATTGCAATGTTGCTTATGTTTATGTTTCATGCTACTTATTATTATTGAGTTGGTTTCTCTTCATATCTTGCAATGACTACTGAGTAGACTTAGTTGCATACTCTTTATTATGAATTGTCTAAGCATCTACTCCTATGCTAAGAAAACTTACATCATATGAAGCAAAGTGTTTATGAAAGTTCTTTTATCGCACTCAGTTTTCAACTGAATTGCTTGAGGACAAGCAATAAGCTAAGCTTGGGGGAGTTGATACGTCCAAAACGTATCTACTTTCTCGAACACTTTGCTATTGTTTCTTTTCTAAACTTGTGTGATTTGAATACAACTAACACGGACTGACGTTGTTTTCAGCAGAATTACCTTGGTGTCTTGTTTTTGTGCAGAAAATGAACTATCAGAAAAAATCCCAGAAAATATGTCAAAAATTATATTTCACGTAAGATCTACTGAGCGGAAGAAAAGAGCGGAGGAGGCTGGGGCGGACCCACCCAGCGGGCCTACCATCGGTCGCGCCGAGGGGTGCATCTTCCTGTGCACCTCCTCAGCCTCCCTCTGCGCCTATAAGTTGCCTTTCGACCTAAAAACCGAGGGGAGTTCGATAGTTTTCCAAAAATTACACTGTAAAACACTGTTTCCGCGTTATGTATACATGTTTTCCTGGTCAGGTTTTATGCGATATGCTAAAGTTGCTTTTGTTTTTTTTGAAACAAAACGGTGGGAGAAACCCCATAATGAGTTTGATTTTTTTGAAATAATAAAAATCCAATTTTGCATATATTAGGACTTGAACATGTGCGGTTGAACCGTACATCCACTTCCTAACCTTTTTGAGTCATAATTCATAAGAACAAGATCATAGTGTTTTTCAACTACATATGGTGGTATAATGATCATACGCCCTATACAAAAAGTTTGCCAATACCATTTCGAGTCACCAATTAGATTTTTGTGCATATTGGCAGTCATCAACTCTCTAAAAAAATGATGGGTCACACACCAGATAGAAGACCTCTATTTTGCAACAGCCACCTTGGGTTTATAAATACAAATCACCCTTCCACACCATGCAGCCACCCTTTTGGTGCAAAAATGCCCTTTGAGGCGAAGAATGGACGGCCGAGAATGTTTCTCGCAGCACAAGCTTATAATTTTTTTCAAAGAGAAAAAGTATGTACTGTATAAACAAACGATATGATTTTCTTGAAGGAAAAACGAACGATATGATTGAGCTACACGTAGATGTACAGCCTAGCTGACCATCCAAAGGGGCAAAACAAAAAAGAAGAGGCGATATTCCAACTTTTTTCTAACCCACTTGCACGTTCCGCACGTACCACACGAGCCCATGTTCCCACACCACCGGGTGTCACCGGCCCTCCAAACCTGGCGCTCGCCCGATCTGACCCTCCAAAGTCCAAACACGACTATTCCATCATTTTTATCCCCCTTCTTCCCGGACGGACTCCGTCCATCGCCGTCCAACCAGCGGACGCCTCGTCCCACCGCGCCTTGCCGCGTCAGCATTCGAACCCATCCATTGGACGAGGCCGCTGTTCGGTGCATCGCGCCGCAGCGGATCAGGATCTCCAGCGAATCGAAAGACCCGGAACAGAACGACCTGCCCCCACCACCCATGTGACCCAACGCTGCCGATCCACCAACCGCGCCCGAACCGACGGCCCAGATCGCCTGCCCGCCCCACCGCACGGGAAATCACCGGGGGATCCCGCAGATCGCCAGCGCAGCGGCGTAACGGCAAGGCACGGCGCGGCTCCACCCGCCCGCGAGGGTGCAACCCGACCCGCTACGATCCACGGGAGGAGGCGAAGATAAAAAGGCACGCATCCCGCAAACCCTAGCCCTCTCTCATATATTCCCCTCCCCCGCTCCGCTCGCTCCACCTCTCTCTCTCTCTGAAAGACCGGAAGGAGCGGAGCCGCCGAGTCTGGGACGAACCCACCCCCATCGCCCCCCCTCCGCTTCCGAAGGGTGAGTTCTCCCGTCCGCCCATGGCCGACTTGGCCTCCCCTCTCCCTTCTCGATCTACCTATTTCTGGCAGCGCTATCTGTTTTCTCGGGGTCTGTGGTGTGTATATATAGATCTGTCCCTTCGTTTCTCTAGTAGATCCATTTCCTTCGTTACGTTCGTTCGGGTGGTGCTAGTCGAGGGTGTTAGTACTCAGATCCGGGCTCTTCTTCCTGTCTGGTAAGAAGGATCTGCTGTTGTAGTACACGCTGTTTCTTTTATTCGTCAGATCCCATTCTTTTTTTTTGTAGAATCTTGTTTTTTCTTGTGATTCTCGTTGTACACGATGGCTTGTAGTATCTAGATCGCGTCGTTTGTTCGGGATCTGTAGATCGGGAATCCATCAGACTTCTAGGTTGCTGTTCTAGTATGGGGTTTAAAGAAAGCCGTGTTGGATACTCGGATCTGGTATTGTTTTGTGCAGTCTGGTGGCTGATTCAATGACACTGCATCCCGTCCAGAATTATGTAACTATATGCTTAGTTTTAGATCGTTTTGAAACAGGAACGTTTCTGGTCTGCTTTCGTCCTTTTTTTAGATACCAGAAGAATTCTGCTCTTTCATATCGTAGATCCTACGCATATAGCACAAAAGGCACTTGTTTTGAAATTTCCCACCTTGTAGGATTACATGATCGAACTTGTCGTTGTGCATCCATGGAAGTATTCTGTATACTATTTTACATCAGATATTCTTAGTAACTACATGTTCAGATATTTACCTTTAGCGACATATTACATGTTTTTAATGGTGATCTACTAAATTAACTATTTGTGCTTTAGTCTATTGCCTGTTTAATGTTTACCTTCCAGTGCTTTTGCTGATTCTGTATGCTGCCATCATTGTATAGATGTCATGCTTTTAACCGTGGTCTTCCAAATTATATATTTGTTCCTGGTTAACTTGCCTATTTTGAGTTCTACTTACCACTATGAGTATTCCTATGTTGTAATTGTTGTATATGCTATCTAAGTAATTTTCACTGTTTCCAGATTTCGTAACTAGTTTTCCATATGAAAGAGCTTTCGTATTTCCTGTTTTTTCAGTAGACTTGCTGTGTTATTAGTTGCAAGGGGTGTGAATCTAGCAGTTTATTTCTCTGCCATGAATGCATGATTAAGTTCTTGGAGTTCTTTTCATGTTGGTAGGATTAGTAGGATAGTTATGTTCAATTGTGATGTTTCATCTAATTTCCATTGAATCTATACCAGTTTACCAGTTAATTATCATTGAAAAATATGGTCTCCCTGTATTATATATACATGATGTTTTTTTTCTGGTTTGCTCAATGCTTATGACATTGTGGGAGTTCTATTTATTTTACTTGTTTCTACCTTGCTTAGAGATTTGTTTATTGATGTGGTTGGTTCTTCATTACAGTACCATGGCGGACCAGGCCAACCAGCCGTCTGTTTTTCAGAAGTTCGGTGGACAGTTCCACCTTGGCTCCAGCTTCTCTGGAGTTGTCCGTGCCCGCAACATGTGCCCTTCTGTGTCAGCCTATGATAGGCGCTTCACCACAAGCAGCTACATGACTCAGAGCCTTTATGCTCCAACAATGTCTTTCAATGGTGGCAGCATGGTGTCCTCTCCAATTTTTGCCAATGCACCAGCTGAGAAGAAAGGTGTAAAGAACTTTGCCATTGATTTCCTCATGGGAGGAGTGTCAGCTGCAGTGTCAAAGACTGCTGCTGCTCCCATTGAGCGTGTTAAGCTGCTTATTCAGAACCAGGATGAGATGCTCAAGTCTGGCAGGCTCTCTGAGCCATACAAGGGTATTGGTGAGTGCTTTGGGCGCACCATCAAGGATGAAGGTTTTGGCTCACTGTGGAGAGGAAACACTGCTAATGTTATCCGTTACTTCCCCACTCAGGTAGCTATCTCTTTGTTTTTCTTACGTTTTAACTTGCATCTGCCTTTTAACTTGCATTGCTGTATATAACTTAACAATCTGGTACCTCAATTTTAACAAACTGTCTAGTAATATTATGTTTGGTTATCTCCATAGTTCCTACCTTTTATTCTTTGTGATGATAACTAATGCTTAGTCTTGACCACCTTGAAAATCTAATTACACCGTCAATCAATGCAAGTTTGTCAATTCAAGAAGTTTTATGTAATTTTTACGAATTACAGATGACTTAATATTCTTCTATGCTATATTAAATTTATATATTCTAGCATGCAGAATAATGTATCCTAATTCCTTGTTCTGTTTTGTAGGCCTTGAACTTTGCATTCAAGGATTACTTCAAGAGCTTGTTCAACTTCAAGAAGGACAGAGATGGTTACTGGAAGTGGTTTGCTGGCAACCTTGCCTCTGGTGGTGCTGCTGGTGCTTCCTCTCTGTTTTTTGTGTACTCCCTTGACTATGCTAGGACAAGGCTGGCCAATGACGCGAAGGCATCTAAGGGTGGAGGTGAGAGGCAGTTCAATGGCCTTGTTGATGTCTACCGCAAGACTCTCAAGACAGATGGTATTGCTGGGCTTTACCGTGGATTCAACATCTCCTGTGTTGGAATCATTGTCTACCGTGGTCTGTACTTTGGATTGTATGATTCTCTGAAGCCAGTTCTCCTCACTGGCACTCTCCAGGTTTGTCCTAGCATCTCTCAACATTCAAGTCTACTTTGTTATGTCTCCTATAACCTCTGTACTTCTTAATCTTCATTTCTTTGTACTTATACATCTTCACCTTTTTGCAGGACAACTTCTTTGCCAGCTTTGCTCTTGGTTGGTTGATCACCAACGGTGCAGGTCTTGCATCTTACCCCATTGACACCGTCCGCAGAAGGATGATGATGACCTCTGGAGAAGCCGTCAAGTACAAGAGCTCATTCGATGCTTTCCAGCAGATCCTGAAGAAGGAGGGTGCTAAGTCCCTCTTCAAGGGTGCTGGTGCCAACATCCTCCGTGCCATTGCTGGTGCTGGTGTGCTTTCTGGCTATGACCAGCTTCAGATCCTCTTCTTCGGCAAGAAGTACGGCTCAGGCGGTGCCTAGAGTGGAAGAAATGATGACGAACAACAAGAGAGTTGCGTTCCCAGTCCTGCCCCTTCAGGATCTGGTGAACTTTATCTTTTTAACGTTGAAAGGCAATAATTTCTGTAGAGGGTGGATTTTCCCAACATTCGTTTTTGGTGGAGGCATCGAACTCCAAAGGTTGTCGTAGGTTGGCGGCAGCAGTACCCAGACATTTGCTATCGTAGGGCGGAGTTTTAGTTCGAGTATGTGCCCTGAACTGTAATCGGGCAATTTTCCTTCCATACATTGTCCTCTGAATCGAATGAGTTAAGACAAGTTTAAGCTGTGGTGTTAACTCCTATATTTCTGTTTGCTTTGTTGTTTGAATCTGTTGTTTTGTTGTCTTGTTTTGCTATTCAGTCCTAAGTTTCCCGGTTGCCCTTTTTGGTTTGTACCTTGTGAAATTTATTTAGGATTAACATTTAGGAGTATGTTTCCTGACTGCAAAATTAGTTGTTCAATTGTTACCAGTCTGTCTAACTAGCATTGTCATGTTTTCCTAACAAAAAACTCTTGCTTAGAATGTTGAATTGGTTCATTTGTTACTTAAGCCTAATTGACCTTTTGTGTTATTGTGTAATGTTCATTGGTTGGGTTGCATCTTTAGTTGGCAAAACTCTTAGATTGTGTGCTATTCAAATGATTCATCACTTGTATGACCTGTTCCATTGTTAATTTGTTGTCTGGCCTGTGAATTACTTCTGTTGCTTGTACTTTTAAATGTGAATTTACTCTGTTCGTTCTGTGTGGAACATATTACTTATGCTTTGTGCCACCTATGTTGAAATTATGTTCATTTTTCATCATTCATTAACAATCATGGTTACATTAATGTCAGCCTGGGATCATATGATGGCTGTCATTAAAGATTGCTCGGATGTCTACTTTTGAGCTTGCTCATGTGCTGCACAAATTGCTTCTCGATTTCATTATTTACTCTACTGTCGACAAGTTCCTTGCCATATGATGGCTGTCATTAAAGATTGCTGCAGCTACTCCATTATAATAGCCATTGTCCTTCATAGATATCATTTCTTGGTTATCAGAACTGAAAATGATCTACTAGTATTGCATCCGAGCCTTTCATGAACCGAGGCAATCCTAGAATGTGGAGTGTTATCAGCAACAATTCTAGCATTCACATTTATCTTAGGGTGTATTTGGTTTAGCTTTTTCAACCTGCTTCCTGGTTAAATAAGTTAAAAGCTAACCAAAGGGATTATTTGCCACCGCAGATTCTCCAAAGCAACCTGCTTTCCATAGTACTATTTTCACAGCAGCTTAACCCCTGTTTTCACTGCCTTGAAAACCAACTTTTGACGGTAATTACCCACTGCCACTCAAGTTGTACCATTTCGTGTTCTTTTATTTCTCCCGGTGCGAATGACCGGACATTTCTTTCCCCATCTCGACTTGACGTCTACGCATCGGGAGAAGAAACCTGCAGAGATTTGGCGCTGCTCGTCCGCCGGCCACCTCTCCGGCCATGGCCGCTCCTTCTCCCGGACCTCCTATGCCACACACGACTGCTCCACGACGCCCTCTAGCGGCGAGAACCTGAGCTCGCCTCTACAATTGGAGCAGCGCTGGCCGGAGGTGAAGCCACGCCGCTACGAAAACCAGGTGAGGCAGGCTGCCGGCGACCAATCCTTGGACTCCTTGGGGAAGAACTACGGCATACCACCGGCACGGTGATCCTTCCCCTGCACAAGGTCGCCCCATTTCCTATGGTGGACGCGAGCCTACAGAGCAAGATCGATTCCTTCGAGAGCAGGCACGTGGAAAAGCTAGCTATTCGTGCAAAGCTATCTACGTTAAGCACCTAGATCAATTCCCTGTGAACCAAGCTAGCTAGCTAGATCGCTCTAGACCAGAACAATACAAAGCCACATGAAGGCGGTGAAGAATACCGGAGCAAACAGAATTTGGTGATGGCAAAGGCTATGTGACATCTTGTCTAGGCCGCATGCTAGTGACTGGCTCAGGAATTTCATAATGGGTATTCATAGTAAAAAAATGAAGACGGTGAAGAATACCAGAGCAAACTGATTTTGGTGATGGCAAAGGTTACGTGACATCTTGCCTAGGCCGCATGCCAGTGGGCTCTAAGCATTTGAACTAACCAACTAATCCTATGTGTACTTATGATAAAATTTCAATTAGTTTTCTATACAAGTATAAGACACTATTATATAATTTAAAAGTTTTGACAAAACTTTTGGGTATTCAGCTGAATACCCTTGATACAAGCTGGGCCCACTCCTACCGCACGCGGCACCCGGGTGGGTCGCCTCCTCAATCGGCATCGTCTTCTGCAGTCACCACTAAGAGCGTTGTGGAAGGACGTGTCGTCGTCGGCATGAGACCGTCATCATGTCAACAATATGTGTGTGATCTATATGTCTATTCTATTAATATTATTATGAGTATACAAACATTAGAAAAATTCCTTCTCAAAGTAGCCATCTACATGGTAAATTTTGCATAGATTAGGTTTTAGTCACTACTATAATGCATCAGTTTTGAAATTTGACTTCGAGTCCTGTCCTCGGTTCTTGCCAAGCAACTGAGTCATTTTTAACCGTTGATTCGTTTCATGTATTGATATCTTCCGTTCATCATCTCATGTTGCGACAGACCGGACGGCTGTAAGTAGCTGGATTCTCTCTTCTCCTTGGCGCTCTCTCCCGCGTGCACACATAATTAGAAGCTCCTGAATTCCTCCCGGTAGCTCCACGTACTCTAGGCTCTAGCGCTTATGATTTTTTTTAAAAACTTGAGTCTAGGATCTATTGTGGACAGTTCGTGCTCTTGTAGTCAATTAATTCATGAACAATTTTTTAATAATATAAAGTTTCTCTCCTTCACAAAATATTGATATTATGGATATTTTCTATTAAAATCACAGTTTCACGTTTCAGCCAAACAACTTTCAGCATTTTCATAGTTCTCAGCTCACAATAGCTTTGCCACAATTCATAGCTGACAACAGTTTTTTTCAGTCGAACCAAACACACCCTTAGTCTCTCGGGGGTTTAGCCCAGCCTCCTTTCTTCACAACTGGCCTAGCCGTGTAGTTAGCCAACAAGGCGGAGATTTCCATTGCAGATCGATCATGGTTTTGTACCTTCTCTCCATGTCCCACCAACCGGTGCTCCCACCAAAGATACCAAACAACGATAGCAAATACTCCGCACCGAGGATCGATTATTGCATATCGATCGGAGTAACTCGGCTGATGTGCTAAGACCCAACACCGTGGATCTTGATTGTTCAAATAAAAGAAATTTCAAGATGATCTGACCCGCTACTGTCGATCAGTAGCGCATGCTTCCTCAATCATCAAATCCAAGCCCAATGATTTCTGGGAGATGCTTAATATCCTCTGCTAGATTCACAAGTAGAACAATGCCCACTTACTTTAAATGACGGTTTGCTAAGATACCCTCCGTGTGGAAATAATTGACTTGGGTTTGTAATATATATCTATACACTAAAATACGTCTAGATACATTTAAATATAGATAAACCCAATTCAGTTATTTCTGGACGGAGGGAGTACAACATGGAAGAGAACCATGCATCACTCTCCAGTTAAAAATTTCAATCTTCGAATAAGCACGCAGTGACCAAATCTTTCTCCATATTGGATGTGGTTTCTCCATACCCTGTTGCTGATCATAGTTCAGCCTTCTTCCAAACTATGCATCCCATTTAGCATAATATCTTCATATCTTCGGCAATGTCCCCATCTTCATCAATCTTCATCTCACAAAATCATCCATCTCAAAAGAGGGCAGCGGTATAGACATAATTCTTTGGACATCTATCGCCAAAAGGTTTGTTTTATGAGATCAACATCCCATTGATTCTTCATGGAATCAATAAGATCACAAACCCCTCAGATAAGATTTTGACCTCTTCTAGTAATTTTTTTCCTTGCTACACTATTTGGTATCCATTCGTCCTCCAAAATATCAATTCTATTTCCATTGTCTACATACCAAATGAGTCCCAACTTTGGGGTTTTAATTCCAGCAAAGATACTTTGCCATGTAAATGAACTCCTGATGACCCACAAGTATAGGAGGTGTATCGCAGTACTTTCGATAAATAGGAGTGTCGATCCCAACGAGGAGCAGAAGGTGTTGACTAGTGGTATGGAGCAAGAAATCTCTGTAAATACTTAACAAAAAGTTTTTTAGTGGTTTTCTGATAAAGCAACAAAACAAAGTGCAAGTAATAAAAAACAAACGCAGCAAGTGGCTCAATCCTTTCTTAGCAAAGGACAAGCCGGTGGAAATACTTATAAGGACCAAACGTTCTCGAGGACACATGAGAATTCTGTCAAGTGTTTTCGCTTCAAATAGCTAAGTACCCTTCTTTGGTGTTGTAAGTGTTGTGTGAATGAACTTGTGCTAATGTATCGACCTTACTTGGACTAATACATACTTGTGATTAAAACCCCTACAAGCATCCGCAACTACAAGAAAGTAATTAAGATATAAACCTAACCTCAGTCTTAAACTCTGAGATCCTACGCTCCCTTGTGCAAAGGTGTCCTAACGGGGGTTCAAGTTTCTGTCACTCTGGCAACCCCGCGATTAGTAGTCAAATACACAATGCATTCCCCTAGGCCCATAAATGGTGAAGTATCATGTAGTCGACGTTCACATGAAACCACTAGAAGAATAGCACCACAACTTAAATACTAAACCATTGAATAATAACTCAACACAAATCCACTACTAACAACATGACTTCTCCCATGTCCCCAAGAACTAGACGAACTACTCACAAGACATCGTATGGGTCAAGATCAAAGATGATATGGTGATGAATAACAATCTGAATATAAACAATAATCCAATGGTTCCACTCACAAGCGTCAACTACAATAGTAATCAACACCGGAAAAGTTTCCCCTAAGAACTAAAGTAATATCCAACACAATTGTTACAACGGGATGAAGTGATGATGATGGTGGTGGTGGAGATGATGGTGTGGATGATGATCCCGATGAAGCCTAGCTTGATGACGGTGTTGATGGCGACGATCTCCTCTCTCCGGAAAGGAATTTCCCCGACAGAAATCTGTCTGCCGGAGAGATCTTTCTCTCTCGGTGTTTTCCGCCCCATAGAGGAGGCGAAAATCTATCTGTGGCCGCCTCCCTAGTGTTAGGGTTCTGTAAGGAAGATATAGGCGAGAGGGCGGAGTCGGAGGCCGAGCAGGTGGGCCACACCTGCCCTAGGCGCGGGGCAAGGTGGGCCCGTGCCTAGGGGGTGTGGGGCCCCTGTGGCCCGGCTGCGCCTCCCCTTCTGGCTTCCTTCGTCTTCCGGGAAAATATAATTTTCCCATATTTTTCTGATCTTCGCGAAATTGCATCAAAACACCTCTTTTCCCATTAGAATCCAGACTCCAGCAATCCATCCTCCAAGAAGCATCTAACATGTAAAAACAGTGGAAAAGATATAAGTAACACCTCATAATAAGACATATATCAATGAATAGAGGCAAATTATGATATAGAAATGTGATGCAAATTAGACGTATCAACTCCCTTTCTTTAATTTTGCATTTAATAAATCACCCCGATGAATAGCACCTTGCTCCGAGCACCCTAGCACATAAAGAGTCTGGATTCTCGATCAATTGCCGTACTTGCTTACCCAATAGAGCAAGATTAAAACAATGTATATCTCTCACACACCACCCTTTTCCTTTGGAAAACCAATGCATCCTACGATCGGCATCATCTCCCCTCCAATAATGTGACATGGCATCTATAATCTCTTTACAAATTTGTTTGTGATGTTTATAGACGGACATCGCACATGATGGTGTAGTTTGTGCCACCGATTTTAGAAGCACTTCTTTTCCTCCTGTACTAAAAGTTCTCTCCTTCCATCCAATAATTATTTTACAAACCCAGTCCACCAAAATTGGAAGGAAGCACTCATATCCGATTGGACCATGGCAGGTAAACCCAAACAAATTTTGTTTAAAGTGGTGCAAATTTTGTCTCTAGCATCCACATTTGTATTTGGACTGAAAAATACTAGATTTGGCTTCACTGACTAACTGTCCTGATGCTGCACAATATTCATCCAAAATTCGCCTCAGACATTTTGCATTTGCTTACATCAATATCAATGAATCGTCTGCAAATAAGTGGTTGGGACACTGCCGGAGCATCACGACAGACCTGCACACCCACGAGCTCTCCAGTATTCTCCGCATGAGTAATTAATCATGTCAAAACCTCTATACATATTAAGAATAAATATGGTGACAAAGGATCTTCTTAACGTAATCCTAGAGATGGTACAAACTCATCGCTTTCTTCTGTACTGATTTGTACTCGGTAACGAACTGATCGAACACAGGTCATGGTTTCAATGGAAACCGAGATTGAGTGTAATCTTCTTTAGAAAAGACCACTCAATATAGTCATACGCCTTATGCATATCCAATTTTACCACACATAAATCATTTCTTACTTGATTTCTCTCTTTTATAGTATGAAAGCTCTCATAAGCGACAAGTATAATATCGGCAATCAACCATCCAGGAATAAAAGCGCTCTGAGTCTCGTTAATAACCTCCAGTAATATAAGTTCTAATCTCGCTGCAAGCATCTTCGATATCATCTTGTAAAAAATGTTACATAGGCTAACTGGCCGAAACTGTATAATCTTTTCAGGAATTTCAATCTTTGGAATCATTACAATCGTTGTATTGTTCACCTTTCAGATATCTCACATGCATTAACAGCTGACAGAACCTCATGTACTAAATTATCACCAAGCAGTGCCAAAATCATTTACAAAAGATAGCATATAGACGTTCTGGTCAAGGGGATTTCAAATCCCCGATATTGAACAAAGCATTCCTGCCTTCCTCAGCTGTGAAGGCTGCCAATAGCGCCTCATTGTTAGCGTGTATAGCTAGGCTTAGATAGTTGTATTTGCCTTGTACTCTAATTGTAGTTGTACCCTAACTCTTGGCCTCTGGCCTATTATATAAACACCGGAACCCCGCTTATTACATGTGATAGGCTTTCCCCAAACCCTTCTACATGGTATCAAATAGGTTTTAGATCCTAAACCCTAATCGCTGCTGCCGCCGCCTAGGCCCTAAACCCTAGCACCGCCGCCGCACACCTCCGCTGCCACGATGGCCTCCCCTGGCCAGCTCAACTTCACCTCGGGCGCCATCGTCTCCTCCACCGCCGGCTCTCTCCCTGCTGGCGGCGCGTCGCGCAACAATGCACCCGTCGTCCTCTCCCTCGATGCCTCCAACTCCACTAAGTGGAGCATCTATTTGAAAGCCTCCATCGGCCATGTCGGTCTCATCGTCCACATCGATGGCACCACCGCCGCCAACCCTGCTGATCCAACGTGGTCGTCCAACGACTACGCCGTCCTCAACCACCTCCACTCCGAGATCAACGAGGACGTGGCCGACATGGTCCTCTCCTGCGACCAGACGGTGCGCCAGCTGTGGCTCTCCGTCCTCGAGCTCTTCTCCGCCAACAAGGCCAGCAAGGCGATCTACCTCGATAATGACTTCTGTTAGCTGGTCCAGGGCGCCTTCTTGATTGCCGAGTACTGTCGCCAGCAGAACCATCTCTCCGACGCCCTCGCCGACAATGACTCCCCGGTCTCCGACCGCGCGCTCGTCCTCAACACTCTGTGCGGGCTCAGGCCTCGGTTCACCTCAGCCGCCACCGTCATCTCCATGACGGATCCGCTGCCCACCTTCATTAGGGCGCGGAGCATGCTCCTCATGGAGGAGATGCAACAGAACAACGCCGCCTCCAACGCGGCGTCCACTGCCCTCGTCGCCCAGACACGTCCACCCGCGCCTCCGTGCACTAGCACGGCCTACCGCGGCGACTCCTCCTCCACTGGATCAAGCAAGCCCTTCACCTTCACCAAGCAGAAGAACAAGCCGAATAACGGCAGTGGTTCCACCACCTACCACCTCGCGACGCCTGCCCCCTCGGGCCCTTGGGTGTGTTTCTCGCCGAGCAACGGGCAGTGGCGTGCCCCGGGCATCCTTGGTGCGCACCCCGCGGCCCCTCAGGCATACCACACCACCGCGGCGACGCTCTTCCAGTCGGCTCCATCATCGTCCTCTACACCAACATGGGACAACTCGAGGCTCATCGCGGCGCTGAACAGCCTCGCCCTCCAGCAGGGCGGATGGGTCATGGACTCGGGGGCCTCCTCGCACATGACCAATGATGATGGCAATTTTCTAGCTCGGTACCCCTCTCACCTCCACACTATGTTACTGTCGGCAACGACACTAATATTCCTATTGCATCTTTCGGTCATGTCACTTTTTCCTTTCCCGAAGGTTTCTCGTTCAAACTCAACCATGTTCTCCATGTTCCCAAACTTATTCGTAATTTGCTTTCTATTCACAAATTTACTCGTGATAATGCTTGCTCTATTGAGTTTGACGCCTTTGGTTTCTCTGTGAAGGACCTGAAGACCCATCGCGTGATTCTTCGTTGCAATAATGACGGAGATCTATACACTTTTCCTGGCTCCGTCTTCCACCGCCATAGTCGCCACCGCCATGCATCCGCCTCCGCCTTGCTGGTCACCGCCCCTGAAGATCTATGGCACCAACGTCTTGTCACCCTGGGCACGATGCTATGTCCTCTCTTCGGTGTTTAGAGTTTATCAAGTGTAATAAAGTGCATCGCCCGTCTGTTTGCCACGCTTGCCAGCTCGGCAAACACGTGCGACTGCCGTTTAGTTCGTCTACTACAACGCCTAGTGCTATTTTTTATTTAATTCACAGTGATTTGTGGACATCTCCAGTTATTAGTAACTCTGGTTTTCGATATTACGTTGTGATTGTCGATGACTTTTCTCATTATTATTGGACGTTTCCTCTGCGAAATAAATCTGATGCGGCCATCACCCTTGTGAATTTTTTCGCCTATGCTCGTACTCAATTCAGCACCACTATTCGCTCTCTCAAAACCGACAATGACATCGAGTTCATCAACTCTGCAGTTAATACACTTCTAAACTCTAGTGGTTCCTTGCTACATCTTTCGTGTCCCTACACGTCGCAGCAAAATGGCAAGGCCGAGCGCGCCATTCGCACCATTAATGATACTATACGCACCATCATGTTTCATGCTCATGATCCTTCACAGTTTTGGGCTGAAGTGCTAGCCACCGCCACTTATCTTCTTAATCAGCGTCCTAGCACCGCTGTTAAGTCGTGGATCCCTTACACCCTCCTCCATGGCCGGTCACCTCCCTATGACCGGCTCCAGGTCTTCGTTGTCTATGTCATCCTAATGTGACCTCGTCATCGACCGCCTCACCCGCTACCAATGCTCCTGTGGTCAAGATTACATGGTCTGGGCGTGTTAGTCGCCCCAAGGACAGGCTCAACTTACATATCTCCGACACGACGGTTGCACCTGTGCCTACTACTTACCGACAGGACATACAGGACCCCAACTGGAGGTCGGCCATGGCTGATGAGCATCAGGCTCTCCTCGACAACAACACATGGTCTCTTGTACCTCGCTCTCCGGGTGCCAACATTGTCACCGACAAGTGGATCTTTCGGCATAAGTTTCACTCAGATGGCACTCTCGCTCGGTACAAAGCTCGATGGGTGGTTCGTGGTTATTCCTACCAACCTGGAATTTACTACAATGATACGTTCAGTCCTATTGTCAAGCCTGCTATCATCCGGTTGGTCCTCACCATTGCTGTCTCTAGATCATGGCCTATACGGCAGCTTGATATCAAGCATGCGTTCCTCAACGACAATCTTGATGAAGTGGTATATTGCCAGTAGCCTCCTGGTTTTGTTGATGAAGCCCGTCCTGATCACGTGTGTCACCTACACAAGTCCTTGTATGGATTAAAGCAGGCTCCCCGAGCGTGGTATCAATGGTTTGCTACTCATCTTTCGACCCTAGGATTTTTTGCTTCTGCCACGGATACCTCACTTTTTGTGCTTCAGTCAGGAGTTGACATAGCCTATCTCTCGCACTTTGTGGATGATATAATTGTGAATGTGTCCACTGCTCAGTTTCTTCAGGGTCTGCTTGATCAGCTTCATCGGGAGTTTGCTATGACAGATCTTGGGCCTCTTCACTTCTTTCTGGGCATTGATGTGACAAGGAATGTCGATGGACTATTCCTCTCTTAGCGGCAGCATGCGATGGATCTTCTACAGTGAGCTGGCATGTCTGATTTCCATCTCGTGACGACCCCTGTTGACACTCAAGAAAAGCTCTCTGGTTCTGATGGTGACCTTCTTGCTGATTCTACGGAGTACAGGAGTCTCGCTGGCGCTCTTCAGCATCTCACACTGACGCGTCCTGACATCTCTTATGCAATGCAACAAATCTGCTTGCACATGCATGCACCTCATGCTCCTCACCTCGCTCTTGTGAATCCCGTGCTTCGCTATGTGCGTGGCACACTGGAGTTTGGCCTTCATATCTATGCCTCCTCCTCGACGACACTCACAGCTTACTCTAATGCCTGATGGTGCTGACGTGGACCACTTCGTTGGAAACCCCAAGAGCAAGGTGTGATGAGCACATCAGCAAGTCTTTCCTCAGTAGAGACCGAGGTTATCGAACCATAAGGAGGAAGGAAATGTCACACAGGTGTTGCAATCAACGCGGAGACCTGCACAACACAAACTCAAGACTTTGCCCCAACGAATCAGTGAGGTTGTCAAGCTCATCGGTTTGTTGTAACAAAGGATTAAACGTACCGTATGGAAGGTAATGGTGGTTTGCAGCAAGTAAACAAGTAACAGTGGAAGATGTATCAATGGTAAAGATTGGACCGGGGTCCATAGTTTACTAGAGGTGCTCTCCTTAGATAAACAACATGGCATGAAGGGTAAACAAATTACAGCAGGGAAATTGACAGGAACTGAGCAAGGCATAACAATGCAATTACTAGTCAGAAAGATCCTATGAGATTCGATTGGGCAATACAACAAGATACATAGACCGCCATCCAACTGCATCTATGACTAGAAGTCCACCTTCAGGTTATCATCCGAACCCCCTCCAGTATTAAGTTGCAAGCAACAAACAACCGCTTTAAGCAAAGTGTGTAAGTTAAACATTCCACATGTTCCATAAACAAGAGACCGTTGTTTTCTCCCTAGTAGCAGCGGCACATCTACAACCGAAGAGATTATGTCACTTCCCTTGGAAACTAGAGGCATGGACCCACTAGCAGCTTTCAGCCCTCATTGCCCCTATCATAAGCATCTTGAAGTGATTAAGGTTAAAGTGACAAAGATGGAGTATATGCTTGACGAAGTATAAGTTGGCAATCTCAAGTCCCTTGAATACGAGGGACACACCTCATGCATACTCAACTTCGGTCACAGGTAAGTTCTTGTCATTGTAAGTATTTGCATATCATTGAGAACCACCAACAGGGTACCCCTTGCACATGGTACAAGAGCTTTCCCATAACCAAAATGACAAGCCAAGTAGACAATGAGCATCTCAGCAATCTTTTTATTTACTATATGCATAGCTTTTTATTGAGGATGCTTCATAGATAGCTCACTATGGTGATGCTGCAAGTTTCCACCATGATTAGGCATGGCTTAGGCTAGAGAACCAGGCGTTTCTCTAACACAAGATACAAACTCCATGGACCTACAAGTTCCCTCTTTATTTCACACCGGTGACATCCATAGACAAAAGAGCATGATATCAACTGAGTACAAAGTACAAGTGCAATGTTGAAAACGTTCCCCATGACAGCACCGTTCTGTTAATTCCAACGTATAAGTGCAAGCATATACAACATAGATGTCACAATGGTTCAAGTTTATTAGGGTCAAAGAATATAAAGTGTGCCATCAATTTCGTGAGGGCTTTAATCACTAAGTTTTCACATAACAAAATAGTTTTTAATTGGAAGATAGTTGAAAACAAGAATATACTTGGAATGGTGTAACACACCATGCATAGGAGTTTATAGTGGACACTTTGGAATAACTTGGTTCTTGGGAGTTGGAAGCATGAGTAGAGCTTACTCATACAAGTGGAGGCTAGCAAAAAACTGGGAGCAACCAACTAAGAGAGCATAATGGCCATAATCATGCAGAGCAACAAAGCATCACTAATCAAAGCATAGAGTGGTACAACAAGTCAAGGACTAAATGATCATAGAGTCTAATGGTGACTTGTCATAGTCATAACATGTTGTGAGCATGTGCCAAGTCAACCCAAGCAAAGCATCAAAGGAGAATACCACAATACTATGCTTTTGCATGCTAAAACAACGCATAATTTCTTCAAGGGACACTAAGCAATCCCAATTGTTTGGAACAAGACATGCTACAACAATAATCACTAAGCATAATGACAAAACAACACCTAGCATGTCATGCTAAAGTCTAAGTCACAGTCAATGTAAGCTCCTCTTGCACTTATAAGCAAGAACTTACTACTCCTTTCCAACACCAAGCAACTTATTTGAAAAACAATACAACGAGAACGGGGGTCCAAACTACTTTCTTCAAGCAAACTAAAAAAACTAAGCAAAGCAAACGAAAACTAAGACGCTCCAAGAACAACACAACTGTGCATGAAACAATAAAAACGAAGTGTCTAGATAGACCTGAGCTTTTTATTGATAAAGAAGGGGATGCCTTTGGCATCCCCAAGCTTTGACACTTGTAACTCTTGGATATTTCTTGGGGTGACACCATGGTGGCATCCCCAAGATTGAGCTTTTGTCCATTCGTCATCTCATTGCATCATTCTCTCCCTACGCCTGAAATTTTTCATTCATACAAAACTTCACACAATCTTCATTAGCAACATTAGCTTATTCAAAAGATATTAGACCTCTAGCAAAGCTTTGGAACATCAAGACTTTTCACTAAAAACACAAGCTACTATAGTAACTCCTTCAAAAATCTCAATTTTCCTAAAGAGAACTCAAAAAGGAATCAATAAGAAGCAAATGCAAATAATGGCAGAAATCCGTCAAAACAGACCAGCAGGTAGAAACCTATTTTTTCGAACATCTTCTATTGCTCAAATCAAAAAGTGTTGAACTAATGAAAGTTAAATAACATACTGTAGGACTTATTTGTAAATTGTGAGCTCAATCCGAGTTACAGAGACTCCTCACGAATTTTTTTGGTGGAGGACAAAAATCAGTTTCGGGATAGCAACTCCCCAAATCTTACTTCCCTCTCATTAGAGGTTATTCTTGGCACAAAAAGCAAACAAAAAGGATAAGAAGAGGTCATTACTAAAGTAATAACTTCCAAGACTCAAGGAAACTCTTGGGTTATCTCCCAACAAGTACTTTTCTTTAACGCCTTTAAGTTAGGCACAAGAAACAAGAAGAATCAAGTATTTTCAAATGAGAAAGCATTAACATCAAACCTTGCAAAGTCTTCAACTATGAAAGGTATCTCATCCAAATGGGTTTTGGAGGATCCCTTCTCATCTCTCTTTGGTCTACTACTTTCATCAAAAAGATTTTCAGGAGCAATGCAATCAAAATTCTTTTCAAAGGCTTCATGCATTCCAACAAGCTTAAAGGGTATGGGTATCTGTCACATCCCAAGATTTTCCAAATCTTGTAATGTGAAAAATAAATAAACAAAATAAATAATTGTTGAAATTTAGAGTGAAAAGAAACTTTTGTTTCTAAATGGAAACTTAAAATCCCATCTTGAACAAACTTTTTTTAATGTTTGAATCTAATTAAATTCAAATCAAGTGGAATGCATTCTCTTTAAATGCATCTGGAAATTTAAACACTTGAGAAATAAACCAAAACACTAAAAACCATAAGGAAAGAAAATCATTTTCAAATATCTCTAAAACTATGGATTTGATCCATATAAAAATTGATCAAACCAACTTTTCAAATCGATCAAGAATGACTATTGGAAATATTAAAAAGCCATAGAAATTGGTTTCACTTAATTTGGAGCCATAGATAAAATCCTATGAAATTAATAAGATAAGGAAAAGTAATTTCCAAAGCTAATAAAACACTTATCTAAAATCCATACCAAATGGTGAGCAAATAATCCTAAAGATATTTAAAAGGATAAATAAACATTAAATAAGATTTTACAAATTGGAGTCACCAAGTTTGGATCTTTAAATAAAAAGATATGGATTTTATAAGATGAAGAAAGAAATATTAAATAAGGATTATTTAAAGACCAAATTAAATCTTGGCCTAATATATTAAGCAAATAGAATGAATAGAATCCAAATCCAAATAAAATAAAAGGATAAAGAATTAACAAAATAAAATAAAATGGCATTAACCATTTTATCCCTATTTTAATAAAGACAAATCTCTAACAAGAACAATTATATAATTCATGAGAAAATAGTATTTTGGAATTTACCCAAGTGGAATAAAAGTTGTTTAATTAATTTAAATAAAATAAATCTTCCAAATAAAATTTAGGGAATTAAAACTATATTTAATTCCATTGGAATTAAAACAAATACCAAATTCAAATGATTTATGAATCATATTAAATACTTTCCAAATAATTCAAGATAAATTATTTGACACCCTATTAAACAAATAAAAACCTACTGAAAAGATTTGGAAGGTTTAAGAATTCAAATGGTGTTTTGAAAAATATTATTAAATCTTATTTGATTTAAAACAAGAGCCTTTTTGAATAATTAAAAGACCCCAAAAAGAATAAAATTTTATTCCAAAATTGACTCTAGATTATATTACTAATCAGTATTTAAACCTACACAAATTTTGGTTGAGTTTTGAATTCAAATGAATGTTTAAATTGTTTAAGCAAAATCAAAACAGAATAAAAGAAATGGAAAAAGAAAAATAATCAGATAAAAAAAGGGAAACGAAGCAGCCAGCCCAGCTAGCCCACTAAGCCCAATAGTCCAGCCCACTTCCTCTCTCCTGCAGGAAAACGTTTCGTACTCGAATTCTCACCCGCAGAGTCAATGACTAACTGGACCCATCCCCACTCTCTCTCACTCGCAGACAGCCGGACCCCACTGCCACCTCATCATTGTTCTCACCCGCGCGAAGACCACGCCCACCTCCCCGGCCGTTCTGTCGCCGTTTCCTCGAGTTAATACGCAGTAACGACGCAATTTAACAGCCCCGTGATGACGCGTACATAAGCGCCTGCCCTCTCTCCCTCTTTTCCCTCACTCACCGCACCTCCTCTGCCCCAGGGCTGCCCAAATTTCTCTCGGCAACATCCACGGCTCCGGCGAGATTCTCCGATGATTCTAGCCACCACCGCTAGCCCCACTGCCTCCAGAGCACACGAGATTGCTCGCCATCATCTCCTGCACCTGCCAGTGCCTTTCCCTCACTCGCGCGAGCCTCGGACGCTCGGCAACAACCTCGACCGAACTCCGCCACCCTCTGCCTCGACTCCGGCGACTCCACACGGTGAGCTCTGACTTCCCTCTCCCCTCTTTTTGATACTCCTGTGCGCGCCACGACCTTGCGCATCTGCTCGTGTCTTCCACTCGTCTTAGCGCGCTCTGTAGCTTCGCCACCAACGATGTCTGAGCGCAACCGACGGTGACCACTAGTCCGACGAGCAATTGTCGACCACCCCGTGCGCCCCCTGCCTCCCCGAGAACACGTTGAGCATCAGCATCGTACAGCGAATCCGGTGAGCCCCCTCTCTCTCTCTCTCTTTCTCGCTTCCTGCATCGCTGGCGACGCCACCGCCAGGCCGCCGCCGCTGCGCGTCAAAGTCCAGCGCCGCCAGTTCTAGGACATTACACTAGGACCGTTGGATCTTGATCCTGAGGCTTAGATGGAGTCACTTAAGCGAAGGGGTACGAGAGCCTCTGAACCGTGCGATGTAATTAGATATAACGGTTGTATTTGCTGATCCGCACGAAACGGTACGCGCCAGTAGGATAGCGCCACGTGTCACAGAGTCTGTTTTAAAAACAGATTTGATCTATTTGTGGTTCAATTTTGTAAAAATCATAACTTTCAAACCACACGTCCAAATTTTGCAAATTTTATATCAATGGAATCAGCAAGACAAGTACTTTCTGACCATGCACTTTGTTTAGTAAATTGCTTCTGTTAAACTGTTTGTTTTGCAGAAACTTGTGTATGCATGTTTAGAATATAAAAATTGTTCTAAAATGATTTTTGAGATCAAATCTTTGGCAAATGGTTTGTTTTGAACCTACTGACCATAGAAATCAATTTGTGGTTTCAAAAACATATTTGGTGAAGCAAAAGAATAAAATTTTGATTTAAACCATTTCTAGTCAAATAAAAATAATGTTTATTTATTTAAAATGCTTTTGGGAAAAAAATCTTTGGGAAATGTTTTGGAATAAACTCTCTGACCCCAAGCACCAAGTTTTATGGTTTAAAAATGTATTTGGTAAAGCCTATAAAGATTACTACTTGATAAAGGCATTTTTTCAACCACATAAAATAATGAATTGGTTTGAAAATGGTTTATAGGTAAAATCTTTTGCAAATAGTTTTGCCACTTTATAAAATGACCAATAAGTGTTTTATTATTGGTTTGAAAGTGGTTTATAGGTAAAATCTTTTGCATACATTGTTTTGTTTCTATTATTTTATGTGATGTTGCTTGAATGGTAGATTGAAATTGTGCCCTTGCTTGATTGAATTGTAGTGATTTGAAGAGTGTGATCATTGCAAAGACAAGGAGTGAACTTATATTCTCTACCAAAAAGGCAAGTGATGCTTCATACTTTTGTCCCATTATTTCCACTATGCATTAGTGATATTTTCTAAGTATGACTTGCATGGAATTTTTGCTAAATATAAACTATGCCATGGGAAATCCTAGTAGATGAAACCTTAGTAGAATTTCCTAAGTTAAGACTCCTACTACTATGATGCTTAGCTTAGCTAGTAGAAAACAAGGGTGGAATATATATTCATACTATGGAATATTTCTAAGTCTGTGGACTTGTGTTTTATTTAATAAAACAACTAAGTGAATGAATCACCTGGGTGGAATGGAAGGAATGGTTTGTGTTGATGGTTTACAAGGCCCATTTCTATGGTTTACCTTTGTGTATCTCACTTGTGGATGGCCACCCAGGAACAAAGAGATTTGAGATGTCAAATGTTGAGAAGCTTCAAGTGCAGCCACTTGGCATTATGGGCTCTGCCTGGATCATATAGGTCGCAATAACTTAGCCAAATGGACAGTTGGTGGTAGGGGAATGATAGGTTGGAACGCGTCCATTCTGGTCTAAGGGAAGGCTTCTAAAAGATCTTGTCTTGGTGAAACCAAGTCTTGTGGGGAAAGTGCACCACCTCTGCAGAGTGAAAAATCTAAGTACTTAGCCATGTCCCTAGTAAAGGACAATTTGAGCATCAAGACATGGAAGCTATCAAGAATCTCCTCATCTCAATTTCTAAAGTAAAACTTGTGGTTGAACAAGGGTTGAAGGATCACCAATTTCTATTGGGAGATGCCTTGGGTGATTTTTGTCAAGCAAAAACTTAGTGTTTTCAAATGATAAGGAAAATCTATTTTGAGCAATGCGAGCCTAAACTCCACTTAGCCAAATGCATATAGATGATAGACTCCACTATACTACCATAGTATCACTTGCCAATACAATTCAAATATATTGACCCTTGTGGCTGTAACTTATTATGTTGCAGGTTTGTTTGATGTTAGAGAAGTTTATTGATTAGGATTACAAGTCTACAACCAACATGTCTGCCTGTGGCACTTTGAAGATGAAGGACCCCATGCTATTGTTATATTCTGCCGCATTGTAATGAGATATCCCAATGAGCTATGTAAGATGTAATAAATTATTTTATTCCTGGTTATAAAGTTGTATTATGACCTTTGTTTCTTGATATTACATCTTAACTGTGGATGCTAGTTATTGATCCAGGGACTAGCATTGTAAACACAGGGATCTCTACCTTATGATAGGTTGGGAACCTTACAGTATCTTAAATTCTTTTCTAGGATTAGTTTTATTAGAAATACCCACAACATCTACACTTGAGCCTAGCATATTGAAATGCTAAAAGACCTTTTTGGCTTCCCTAGCAACATCATGAAATTCTTTTGATAAAGTTTCAAGGATGAATTCTCTCTTTTCAGCATTCTTTTCTTCTTTTAGTTTTAGGAACAAGAATTGTATGAAGGGGTTAAGGCTAACAAACCTAGCCTCCAACATATGAACTAAAGAAGCTGCAACAATCTCATAATTAGGAGCAAGTTCTCCTATAGATTTATCCTCAATGTCCTCATGCTTGCTAACATGATTAGAAAATTCTTCAATATTATCTTTCCCAATTATGGAGCCACAACCTATTGCAAGATCTTTCAGGGCGAACTTGGGGAGCAACATGGTGAGCTAGAGCAAGGTGGCAACTAGAGTAGGAACTATTTTTTGTGTTTTTGAATAAAGAAAGCAAACCAAACTAGACTATTTTTTTGGGTTTTTTGAAAAGAGGCAAACAAAACCAAGCAAAAGAAACTAAGCAAACTAAAAACAAAGTAAAGAGAAAGGAAGTGGAGGACTCTCCTTAGCCTCCCCGGCAACGGTGCGAGAAAATTTGTTGATGGTGCTGACATGGAGCACTTCATTGGGAACCCCAAGAGCAAGGTGTGAAGCGACACAGTAGCAAGTTTTCCCTCAGTAAGAAACCGAGGTTATCGAACCAGTAGGAGGAAGGAAACGTCACACAGGTGTTGCAAGCAACACGGAGACCTGCACAACACAAACTCAAGAGTTTGCCCCAACGAATCAGTGAGGTTGTCAAGCTCACCGGTTTGCTATAACAAAGGATTAAACATACCGTGTGGAAGGTAATGGTGGTTTGCAGCAAGTAAACAAGTAACAGTGGAATATGTATCAATGGTAAAGATTGGACCGGGGTCCATAGTTCACTAGAGGTGCTCTCCTTAGATAAACAACATGGCATGAAGGGTAAACAAATTACAGCAGTGCAATTGACAGGAACTGAGCAAGGCATAACAATGCAAATACTAGTCAGAAAGATCCTATGAGATTCAATTGGGCAATACAACAAGATACATAGACCGCCATCCAACTGCATCTATGAATAGAAGTCCACCTCCAAGTTATCATCCGAACCCCCTCCAGTATTAAGTTGCAAGCAACAAACAACCGCTTTAAGCAAAGTGTGTAAGGTAAACAGTCCACATGTTCCATAAACAAGAGACCGTTGTTTTCTCCCTAGTAGCAACGGCACATCTACAACCAAAGAGATTATTGTCACTTCCCTTGGAAACTAGAGGCATGGACCCACTATCAAGCATAAATACCCCCTCTTGGAGTCACTAGAAACTACTTGGCCAAGATAGCTACTAACAACGAAGAGCATGCAAGATCACAAACAACACAAACATGATAGAATCATAAAGACAAAACCATTAATAAAACCAACATAATAATCTCAATATCCATCGGATCCCCGCAAACACAACATGCATGATTACAAATATATTAGATCTTGGTCATGAACGGATCTCACAAGATCTATACATGAAAGCACAAAGGAGGAGATACATCCATCTAGCTACTACATGGACCCATAGTCCAAGGTGGAACTACTCACGCATCATACCGGAGAGAAGGCCTCCGGGATGATCTCCCCTCCGGCAGGGTGCCGGGAAGAACTTCAGATCCCCTCGATCTAGGGACGATGGTGGCGGCGGCTATAGACGGTTTCGTGGAGATTTGATCGGGTGCCTAGGGTTTCTGCATTGGGGGCTTCTTATAGGCGAAGGGGGAGGCCAAGGAGGTGACCAGGAGGGTCAAACCCTACCCAGGCGCGGGCCCACCCCTGGTCGCGCCTGGGGGGGTTTGGCCACCCTGGCACGCTTCCTCGTCTCCCCTCTCCCCTCTGGACTTCTTGTTCCCCACGAAAAGTAATTAACTTTGGCTTGGTCCTGTTCAATTCTGAGAATATTTCTTTACTAGCTTTTCTGAAACCAAAAACAATAGAAAATAGGCATCTGACACTGTGGCAACTTGTTAACAGGTTAGTACCAGAAAACATGAAAAAGCACCTCAAAGTGTGGACAAGCAAAGCAAAGTAGATACTAAACAAGCATGGAGCATCAAAAATTATAGATATGTTTCCGACGTATCAATGCCGACTGGGCTGGATGCCCTGACTCTCGCCGATAGACATCTGGCTACTGCGTCTACTATGGTAACAGTCTTATCTCCTAGTCCTCTAGGCGGCAGACGACTGTTTCACGGTCAAGTGCAGAGGCTGAATATAGAGCTATGGCTCATGCTGTTGCCGAGTGCTGTTGGATGTGGCAGGTTCTTCAGGAGCTTCATAGACCTCTTCGTTCTACGACTCTGATTTATTGCGACAATTTTTCTGCCATATACATGTCCTCTAATCCAGTGCAGCATCGCCGCACCAAGCATATCGATATTGACATCCACTTCGTTCGGGAGGTGTCACTTGGCGAGGTTTGGGTTTTGCATGTTCCGTATTCACTTCAGTTCGCCGATGTGATGACTAAGGGTCTGCCGAGTCAGCTCTTCCTCGACTTTCGGTCCAGTCTTTGTGTCCGAGAGCCTCCCGCTGCGACTGCGGCGGGGGGGGGGGGTAGTGTATATAGCTAGGCTTAGATAGTTGTATTTGACTTGTACTCTAATTGTAGTTGTACCCTAACTCTTGGCCTATGGCCCATTATATAAACACCGGAACCATGTGTGTTACACATGAGAGGCTTCCCCACAAACCCTTCTACACAAATTCATCGCTTTGTTTACTTTACAAGGGACCGTTTTAAAAATACCTAGATCCGGTTCAGAAACCTCCAAAGTAAACAAGTTAGTGAAATAACCAGTGATGTGATTACGAAGATCATTACCTTCCTTCCATACACCGGTGTCATATAATAATTTCTTCAGCATATTTCTTTTATTTCTCGCTGTGGCCAAATTATGAAAAAAAATATTACATCCACGATACATTAGCCAATTTGCTCGGCCAGGTTGCAATCAATATATCTCTTCTTGCTCAAACAGATTATCAATTAGAACTTGTACCTCCTTTTGTCTCGCCCTTGATCCATGAGTATATGTTTCCCTTCTCAAAATCTCAAAACAAATCAATTTTTATATACGATTCTTTGGGCCTTTAGGGACTGTTTCATCCCACATACGAAGATCAACATGCACAACTTTTGTACGTGTCGCCAGGGATGGACCAATGTTGTGGCTTCCTTGGGGTGGCCTAATTTTCACGGATTTGGGAGGGGTAAGCGAGGGGAAAGGTGATGAACGCGATGAACTCGACACAAAAGGCGTGTAAAGATACAAACGCACCAAAAAATACACACAAACACCATCTGATTTGCTCCCCTTGTCCAAACAACCAATCGAATAGCATCCCTAGGCGGGAGACTTTGCGGTAGAATCACCTGATGAGAGATTGGCAAGCAAATGGTAGAATCCAAATCAAGGAGAGAGTAGTTCAAAGTAGAATCCCAAAGGGAAGACACCAAGTAACTGCTAGAATCCTTAACTTAGAGAGGCACAATACTTGAGGAGGGCCTTGATACAACTCATAGATTCAATCTAGAGAGGGGTTCCCATCTAGAGTTCTTTGGCACAAGGCAAGAGTCAATCAATTCATATCTAGGGTTTATAGGAGGAGGTGGTGGCATAATTATAGGACATCCACTTAAAAAGGGGTATTCTAGGCATAAAAGGAAAGTTTGGGTGTTACATAGGCTAAGGCCCGATACTTATGCATGCAGGCACAAGGATGAACGGTATACCCACCCTCGGGTCCGGTAGTCCCGGACGAGCGATTGCTGCTTTGTTTGGAGTGGTAGTTCTAGGCTTCAAAGTGTGTTGCAGCCTCTAGGTCCAGTAGTACCGAGGTCAGGGTCCGGTAGTACCAGTGTCGATGTAGCTCGACGTGGTAGTACTGGGAAGTCCATAAGCATTGGCGGAGCTCGATGGGGTTGGGGCGGTAGTACCGCTGGTGTAGATAGGTAGTACCGCCTACAAGGGCCGGTAGTACCGGTGGTACCTGAAGCGGTTGCTTCTTGCGTCTCTTCTTCTAGGTTTCTTGCTTGAGGGCCTTCGCTCCTGGGACATCTTTTGCATCTACTCTTGGCATCGAGCTCATGGGTATGGACCTAGTCATACAATAGGCAATCGGCTCAAGTAAGATCTCACTGAAATGAGGACTAAGGGAGGACACGAGATGGAAGGAGTTCACCTTATGATGGGCTTCATCAACCAAACCCTCTCGATTTTGCTTTTCCCATGCGCTTCTCACAATCTCCATTACCGATTCTTCTGCCAACCATCTTGTTTCAAATTTCTTTCCACCTTATCTGACATGCATCATAGAACTCTGTATCAACTAGGGTTGGTTGGTGATTTGAATGAAAATGTTATTCATTTGATACCGAGACATGAGGGAATAGATTATACCACTCCACATTGCACACGCCCGGTCCAACCATTCACGAATTTCACCTCGCCTCCATGTAAACGGATCACTAGAGAACCCCATATCATGGACCTCACACTCCATTAAGCAGTCTCTAAAGATTTGCATCATCCGGGGTGGTCTCGGATTTCCATCCTCTTTCTCCGTACACTACATTATGTCGTTAAATCCCTAATCACAACCCATGGTAATTTCAATATGTCATCAAGTCTTTTAGATAATCTCATGAGTGGTGTCGATCAACCCAAGTTGGTTTGATACGTCGGAAACGTATCTATAATTTTTGATGCTCCATGCTTGTTTAGTATCTACTTTGCTTTACTTGTCTACACTTTGAGGTGATTTTTACATGTTTTCTGGTACTAACCTATTAACAAGTTGCAACAGTGCCAGATGCCTGTTTTCTGCTGTTTTTGGTTTCAGAAAAGTTAGTAAATAAATATTCTCAGAATTGGATGGGACAAACGACAAAGTAAATTACTTTCCGTGGGGAACAAGAAGTCCAAAGGGGAGCCGGAGAGGCAAGCCAGGGCGGCCAGACCCACCCTAGGCGCGGGTGGGCCCTGCCCCGTGCCTGGGAGGGGTGTGGGGCCCCTGGCCGCCTCCTCGGCCTCCCCCTTCGCCTATAAGAAGCCCTAGATGCAGAAACCCTAAGCACCCGATCAAATATCCACGAAACCGTCTGTAGCCGCTGCCACCATCGTCCCTAGATCGGGGGGATCTGAAGTTCTTCCCGGCACCCTGCCGGAGGGGAGATCACCCCGGAGGTCTTCTCTCCAGTATTATGCGTGAGTAGTTCCACCTTGGACTATGGGTCCATGTAGTAGCTAGATGGTTGTATCTCCTCCTTTGTGCTTTCATGTATAGATCTTGTGAGCTCCGTTCATGATCAAGATCTAATCTATTTGTAATCATGCATGTTGGGGATCCGATGGATATTGAGATTATTATGTTGGTTTGATTAATGGTTTTGTCTTTATGGTTTTATCATGTCTGTGTTGTTTGTGATCTTTCATGCAAGGCGGGAAAGGGAAGCTGAAATTGATAGAAACAATAGTGTGTGCACCATCACCACTAAACCACAAGTAGTACCTATTCCTCCTCCTCCTATGCCTAAGCCTATTGAGCCTACTACTAGTGATACTACGTTTGATTTTGATATTGATGGTTGCAATATTTCTGAAGTGATTATGTTCCTACAAAAGCTTGCTAAAAGTCCCGATGCTAGTGATATGCATGTTGCCTTTACCAAACACATTAGAGATGATCTTGTTAAGATTAAGGAAGAGAAGCTAAAACACAAAGCTTCTATTCCTAGGAAAGTAGAAGATAGTTGGGAACCCATTATTAATATGCAAGTGAATGACTTTGATATCAAAGCTTCATGTGATCTTGGTTCTAGTGTCTCTATTATGCCTAGGAAGATTTATGAAATGCTTGATTTGCCACCATTGGAAGACTATTATTTGGATGTCCCACTCAATGATAATGCTAAGAAGAAACTCATGGGGAGTATTAATGATGTTCTCATTATGGTTAACAATGCTTATGTCCCTATTGATTTCTATGTTTTGGATGTTGAATAACAATTGTTGTCCTATTACTTTGGGAAGACCTTTTCTTAGAATAGTTGGTGCCATCATTGATATGAAAGAAGGCACCATTAAATATCAATTTACATTCAATAAAGGTATTGAACACTTCCCTATGAGGAGAGAGAAGTTTCTTTTTGCTCCTCCTTTGAAAGCAAGGTTTGATGTTAATGCTTCATCATTTGAAAATACTTGATTCTTCTTGCTTCTTGTGCCTAACTTAAAGGCGTTAAAGAAAAGTACTTGTTGGGAGATAACCCAAGAGTTTCCTTGAGTCTTGGAAGTTATGACTTCAGTAATGACCTCTCCTTATCCTTTTTGTTTGCTTTTTGTGATAAGAATGACCTCTAATGAGAGGGAAGTAAGATTTGGGGAGTTGCTGTCCCAAAACAGATTTCTGTCCTCCACCAAAAAAATTCGTGAGGAGTCTCTATAACTCGGATTGAGCTCAAAATTTATGAATAAATCCCTCGCTATGTTAGATAACTTTCGTTAGTTCAACACCTTTTGATTTGAGCAACATAAGATGTTCAAAAAAATCTGTTTCTACCTGCTGGTCTGTTTTGATAGATTTCTGCCATCATTTGCATTTGCTTCTTATTGATTCCTTTTTGAGTTATCTTTAGGTGAATTGAGATTTTTGAAGGAGTTACTACAGTATCTTGTGTTTTTATTGAAAAGCCTTGCTGTTCCAAAGCTTTGCCAGGGGCCTAATATCTTTTGAATACACTAATGTTGCTAATGAAGATTGTGTGAAGAAAAAATTTCAGGTGTAGAGAGAGAATGATGAAATGAGATGAAGAATGGACAAAAGATCAAGCTTGGGGATGCCACCATGGTTTCACCCAAAGAAATATTCAATAGGTACAATCGTCAAAGCTTGGGGATGCCCAAGGCATCCCCTTCTTCATCAATAAAAAGCTCAGGTCTATTTAGACACTTCATTTTTATTGTTTCATGCACAATTGTGTTGTTATTGGAGCATCTTAGTTTTTGTTTGCTTTGCTTAGTTTGTTTAGTTTGCTTGAATAAAGTAGTTTGGACCCCCGTTCTCGCTGTGTTGTTTTGCAAATAAGTTGTTTGGTGTTGGAAAGGAGTAGTAAGTTCTTGCTTGTAAGTGCAAGAGGATCTTGCATTGACTGTGACTTAGACTTTAGCATGACATGCTAGGTGTTGTTTTGACCTTATGATTAGCGATTATTTCTATAGCATGTCTTTTCCCGAACAATTGGGATTGCTTAGTGTGCCTTGAAGAAATTATGTGTTGTTTTAGCATGCAAAAGCATAGTATTGTGGTATTCTCCTTTGATGTTTTGCTTGGGTTGATTTGGCACATGCTCACACCATGTTATGACTATGACAAGTCACCATTAGCCTCTATGATCATTTAGTACTTGACTTGTAGTACCACTCTTTGCTTTGATTAGTATGCTTTGTTGCACTGCATGATTTTGGCCATTATTGCTCTCTTAGTTGGTTGCTCCTAGTCTTTTGCTAGCCTCCACTTGTATGAGTAAGTTCTACTCATGCTTCCAAATCCTAAGAAACCAAGTTATTCCAAAGTGTCCACTATAAACTCCTATGCATGGTGTGTTACACCATTCCAAGTATATTCTTGTTTTCAACTATCTTCTAATTAAAAACTATTTTGTTATGAGAAAACTTAGTGATTAAAGCCCTCACGAACTTGATGGCACACTTTATATTCTTTGCCCCTAATAAACTTGAACCATTGTGACAACTTTGTTGTATATGCTTGCACTTATACGTTGGAATTAGCAGAACCGTGCTATCACGGAGAACGCTTTCAACATTGCACTTGTACTTTGTACTCAGTTGATATCATGTTATTTTGTCTATGGATGTCAGCGGTGTGAAATAAAGAGGGAACTTGTAAGTCCACGGAGTTTGTATTCTGTGTTAGAGAAACGCCTGGGCTGCTAGCCTAAGCCATGCCTAATCATGGTGGAAACTTGCAGCATCACCAAAGTGAGCTACATATGAAGCATCCTCAATAAAAAGCTATGCATATGGTAAATAAGAAGATTGCTGAGATGCTCATTGTCTGCTTGCCTTGTCATTTTGGTTATGGGAAAGCTCCTGTACCATGTGCAAGGGGTACCCCGTTGGCGGTTCTCAATGATATGCAAATACTTACAATGACAAGAACTTACCTGGGCCCAAAGTTGAGGATGCATGAGGTGTGGCCCTCGTATTCAAGAGACTTGAGATTGCCAACTTATACTTCGTCAAGCATATACTCCATCTTTGCCACTTTAACCTTAATCACTTCAAGATGCTTATGATAGGGGCAATGAGGGCTAAAAGCTAACAAGTACCATAATTTTTGAAAGCTCTTTTTGAAACTTGTAATACCTACTTCCTTTACAAAAAGGCCTTTCTTCCACCATTATTGAGTCTCCACCTTCTACCTTTAGGCACCATTAAGAGAGCATAGTTGTCATTCTGTGTGCAGTGTTCCAAAGATTATTAATTGATGCATATTGTGATATTACTTATTCTTGTGCTATTTATTTCTAGTCACCCTTGTGAACTTTGAAGGTGTCCTATGCATCTATTTGCTACTCTATGAGGGACAAGCTGATTGCCGCTATGCTATGTTTTCTGTATGTGAAACAAACAAACGTTTTTCAAATGCATATTATTCATGATCTTTGTTTGTAGCTTGTCATGTTGCATGCATACTTACTTTGTCCTATTGTTAGAACTCCATCTTTCATGCACATGTTTAGAGTTCTTTGATCCCAGCTTCCATTGCTTGCAAATGGTTGGTTCTTTATTGCGAGGGTGCATGTCACCTCAAAAATTATTCTTTTATCACTTACCTACTCGAGGACGAGCAGGAGTTAAGCTTGGGGATGTTGATACGTCGGAAATGTATATATAATTTTTGATGCTCCATGCTTGTTTAGTACCTACTTTGCTTTACTTGTCTACACTTTGAGGTGCTTTTTACATGTTTTCTGGTACTAACCTATTAACAAGTTGCAATAGTGCCAGATGCCTGTTTTATACTGTTTTTGGTTTCAGAGAAGTTAGTAAAGAAATATTATTGGAATTGGACGGGACAAACATTAAAGTCAATTACTTTCCATGGGGAACAAGAAATCCAGAGGGGAGCCAGAGAGGCAAGCCAGGGCGGCGAGACCCACCCTAGGCGCGGGTGGGCCCTGCCCCGCGCCTGGGAGGGGTGTGGGGCCCCTGGCCGCGTCCTCGGCCTCCCCCTTCGCCTATAAGAAGCCCCCGATGCAGAAACCCTAAGCACCCGATCAAATATCCACGAAATCGTCTATAGCCGACGCCACCATCGTCCCTAGATCGGGGGGATCTGAAGTTCTTCCTGGAACCCTGCCGGAGGGGAGATCATCCCAGAGGCCTTCTCTCCGATATGATGCGTGAGTAGTTCCACCTTGGACTATGGGTCCATGTAGTAGCTAGATGGTTATATCTCCTCCTTTATGCATGTATAGATCTTGTGATCTCCGTTCATGATCAAGATCTAATCTATTTGTAATCATGCATGTTGTGTTTGCGGGGATCCGATGGATATTGAGATTATTATGTTGGTTTGATTAATGGTTTTGTATTTATGATTCTAGCATGTCTGTGTTGTTTGTGATCTTGCATGCTCTCCGTTGTTAGTAGCTATCTTGGCCAAGTAGTTGCTAGTGACTCCAAGAGGGGGTATTTATACTCGATAGTGGGTTCATGCCTCTAGTTTCCAAGGGAAGTGACAATAATCTCTTCGGTTGTAGATGTGTTGTTGCTACTAGGGAGAAAAAAACGGTCTCTTGTTCATGGAACATGTGGACTGTTTACCTTACACACTTTGCTTAAAACAGTTGTCTGTTGCTTGGAACTTAATACTGGAGGGGTTTCGGATGATAACCTGAAGGTGGACTTCTAGTCATAGATGCAGTTGGATGACGGTCTATGTATCTTGTTGTATTGCTCAATCGAATCTCATAGGATCTTTTTGACTAGTAATTGCATTGTTATGCCTTGCTTAGTTCCTGTCAATTGCCCTGCTGTAATTTGTTTACCCTTCATGCCATGTTGTTTATCTAAGGAGAGAACCTCTAGTGAACTATGGACCCTGGTCCAATCTTTACCATTGATACATCTTCCACTGTTACATGTTTACTTGCTGCAAACCATTAACTTCCACACCATACGTTTAATCCTTTGTTACAGCAAACCGGTGAGCTTGACAACCTCGCTGATTCGTTGGGACAAAGTCTTGAGTTTGTGTTGTGTAGGTGATGTCTACGCACTTCTATTCTTGTAGACAGTTGTTGGGCCTCCAAGTGCAGAGGTTTGTAGAACAGCATCAAGTTTCCCTTAAGTGGATTACCCAAGGTTTATCGAACTCAGGGAGGAAGTGGTCAAAGGTATTCCCTCTCAAGCAATCCTGCAATCAAGATACAAGAAGTCTCTTGTGTACCCAACACACCCAATACACCTATCAGGTGTATAGGTGCACTAGTTCGGTGAAGAGATAGTAAAATACAAGCGGTAACGATGCCAGAAAAGAGCTTGACGGTGGGGTAAAGACTAAAGGCAACAAGAAGGAAGCAAGCAAACATGCAACAGATCTAGTAGAAAACGGTGTTTCAATGTTTAGAAACAAGTCCTAGGGACCATACTTTCACTAGTGAACACTCTCTCATATAAATATCCTCTCTTCATGATACTACTCTTAACTACTCTCCTGTTGGACACTCTAATCCACGGTAGGGCCTTTCCCAATCTAGATAACCCCACACTGTCACCTTGAGCGCTAGATGGTTCCAACAAACACCACAATTTCATAGAGACATCCAACTCCAAATATACCTCATAACAAATATTCAATCTAGCCAAAGTGCCACACACGGTATGCACGTTGTCACTTTCACACACGTGGGGAAAAGCATAGATCTATTAAAGCACAAAGAGTATTTATGTAGACTCAAACCTAAGTGCCACCATGGTGTGCACGTTGTCACTATCACACACATGGGGAGAGTAGAGATCTAATGAAGCACTTGAATAGCAAGGTAGATCTACTTGATTACAAAGCTCATGATCACAATATGACCATGCATAGAGAGAGATGAACACATAGCTACCGTGTAGAGGTCCCAACCTTTAATAAGGTAGAGATCCCTGTGTTAACAATGCTAGTCCCTGGATCAATAGCTAGCATCCACATTTAAGATGTAATATCAAGAAACAAAGGTCATAATACAACTTTATAACCAGGAATAAAATAATTTATTACATCTTACATAGCTCATTTGGCTATCTCATTACAATGCAGCAGAATATAACAATAGCATGGGGTCCTTCATCTTCAAAGTGCCACAGGAAAAAATGTTGGTTGTAGACTTGTAATCCTAATCAACACATCATACTAACATCAAACAACCTGCAACATAACAAGTTACAGCCACAAGGGTCAATACATTTGAATTGTATTGGCAAGTGATACTATGGTAGTATAGTGGAGTCTATCATCTATATGCATTTGGCTAAGTGGATCTTAGGCTTGCTTTGCTCAAAATAGATTTTCCTTATCATTTGAAAACACTAAGTTTTTGTTTGTCCAAAATCACCCAAGGCATATCCCAATAGAAATTGGTGATCCTTCAACCCTTGTTCAACCACAAGATTTTAACTTAGAAATTGGGATGAGGAGATTCTTGATAGCTTCCATGTATTGATGCTCAAATTGTCCTTTACTAGGGACATGGCTAAGTACTTAGATTTTTCACTCTGCAGAGGTGGTGCACTTTCCCCACAAGACTTGGTTTCACCAAGACAAGATCTTTCAGAAGCCTCCCCTTAGACCAGAATGGACGCGTTCCAACCTATCAAACCCCTACCACCAACTGTCCATTTGGCTAAGTTATTGCAACCTATATGATCCAGGCAGAGCCCATAATGCCAAGTGGCTGCACTTGAAGCTTCTCAACATTTGACATCTCAAATCTCTTTGTTCCTGGGTGGCCATCCACAAGTGAGATACACAAGGTAAACCATAGAAATGGGCCTTGTGAACCACTCAACACAAACCATTCCTTCCATTCCACCCAGGTGATTCATTCACTTAGTTGTTTTATTAAACAAAACACAAGTCCTTGACTTAGAAATATTCTATAGCATGAAATATAATCCACCCTTGTTTTCTACTAGCTAAGCTAAGCATGATGGTAGTAGGAATCTTAACTTAGGAAATTTCTACTAAGGTTTCATCTACTAGGATTTCGCATGGCATAGTTTATACTTAGCAAAATTCCATGCAAGTCCTACTTAGAAATATCACTAATGCATAGTGAAAATAATGGGACAAAAGTATGAAACATCACTTGCCTTTTTGGTAGAGAATATGAGTTCACTCCTTGATCTTGCAATAATCACACTCTTCAAATCACTACAATTCAATCAAGCAAGCAATATTTTAATCTACCATTCAAGCAAACATCACATAAAATAATAGAAACAAAACAATGCATGCAAGCATGCAAAATATTTTACCTATAAACCATTTTTAAATCAAATCAATATTTTATGTGGTTGAAAATGCCTTTAGTAAAGCAACAAACTTTATAGGGTTCACCAAATACATTTTCAAATCATAAAACTTGGTGTTTGGGGTCAGAGAGTTTGAATCAAAACATTTCCCAAAGGTTTTCTCCAAAAAGCATTTTTAACATATAAACAATATTTTTATTTGACTAGAAATGTTTTAGATCAAAGATTTATTCCTTTGCTTCACCAAATATATTTTTGAAACCAAAGATTGATTTCTATGGTCAGTAGATTCAAAACAAACCATTTGTCAAAGATTTTATCCCCAAAATAATTTTAGAATGAATTTTATATTCCAAACATGCCTACACAAGTTTCTGCAAAAACAATCATTTTACCAGAAGCAATTTACTAAACAAAGTGCATGGTCAGAAAGTACTTGTCTTGCTGATTCCACTGATATAAAATTTGCAAAATTTGGACGTGTGGTTTGAAACTTATGAATTTTACAAATTTGATCATCTAATAGGAAAGTTTCTGTCTATTTAATCAAAAGCTGGCCACGTGGCGTGATTTCACTGGCCGATACCGTTTTGCTCGGATCAGCCTCTCTGGTGCGTTGGATCTAAACAGATCCTGCGGCACAGAGACACTCGTACCCCTTCGGTTAAGTTCTATCGCATCCGTCAGATCAAGATCCAGCGGCTCAGGGCACTGCGAACAAAAACCAGCGGCGCTCGACGGTGGCTAGCGGCGGAGACGCTCGGCTAACGGCGGTCTCAGCGAATAAGGAAGCAAGGGAACAAGGGGAATGGCTCACCAGGTTCGCGTGGTGTCACTGATGCTCTAAGTGCTCGCGAGGAGGCAAGGGGCGCACGAGGAAGAACGTAATTGCTCGTCGGAGTTCGTGGAACCGCTGATTATGCTCAACGTGCTGTGACGGGCGGTTACGAGCACGCCAGAGAAAAAGGGAAGCATGGTTAGATGCACAAAAGAGTGGGGAGTATCGGTGCATCAAAGAGAGAGGGCGGCACGGTCGGATGTTACCAGTAGAGCTCGTCGGAGTTGGAGCAGACGGTGGCGCGTTCAATCGAGGTAGTTGCCGACGATAGGGGGCATGCACGAGCGAGCTGAGGCCACTAGGAGATGCGTATGGAAGAGGGGAGCAGGCTCGCGTGGTCGAGGAGGCGGCGGGCGCTGGCTTTTGTCGGCCGGAAAAAAAGCCGGAGACAGAGGCGATGTCACAAGCAATACAGGCAGCCTAGGGGCTCTGGTGGTGTGAGGACTGGGGGGAAATGGAGAGGAGGGAGAGGCGAGTTAACGAGAGTAATCACGGGTGTAATTGCTGCAGCATTTAAGACGAATTTACTCGGCGAATTTTCGGGCAGAAACAGCGAGGAGGGGAGGAACTGGTCTGCGGGGTGAAGGAGACGATGATGTGGTGTGGGGTCGGGACGTCAGCGAGAGAGGAAAAGGGGCAGTGGGGTCCAGACCGTCATAGACTCAGCGGGTGCGGTTCTGGGTAGAGAAGAAAACGATTCGAGGGAGAAGGAGAGGTGGGATGCTGGGATTAGTGGGCTAGCTGGGCTGGGCTGCTTTGTTTTATATTTTTTTCTTCTCCTGTTATTTTTCTTTTTCCAATACTTTTATTCTGTCTTGATTTTGATTAATCAATTCAAACAACTATTTAAATTCAAACTTATCTCAAACTTTGAGTAGATTTTAATACTGATTAATAATACATTCTGAAGTCATATTTAGAATAAATCTTTTATTCCTTTTAGGGTATAATAATTATTTAAAATAGGCCCTTGTATTAATTCATTCAAGATTTAATAATGTTTTTAAAATCCTTTTGAATTCTAAATCCTTCCAAAACTTTTCAGTAGGTTTTATTTATTTATTAGGGTGTCAACCTTGAATTATTTGGAAATGTTTTTAATATGATTTATTAATCATTTAAAATTGGATTTGTCTTTATTCAAATAGAATTTGGTTTATGTCATTTCATTTTATTTTGGAAAATTCTTTATCCTTTTATTTTATTTGGATTTCGATTATATTTATTCCATTTGCTTATGGATTTGGCCAAGATTTAACTTGGTCTTTAAATATTCCTCATTTAATATCTCTTTCCCTATCTTATAAAATCCATATCTTTTTATTTAAAGATCCAAACTTGGTGATTCCAATTTGTAAAAATCTTATTGGATATTTGTTTATCCTTTTAAATCTCCTTAGGATTATTTGCTCAACATTTGGTATGGATTTTTAGATAGGTGCTTTATTAGCTTTGGAAATTCAATTTCCTTATCTTATTAAATTCATAAGATTTTATCTATAGCTCCAAATTAAGTGAAACCAACTTCCATGGTTTTATAATATTTCTATTTGTCATTCTTGACCATTTGTAAATGTTTGTTGACAAATTTTTATATGGATCAAATCCATAGGCTTGGAGATATCTTGCAAATGTTTTCCCTTCCATTAGAGTTTTAGAGTTTTGGTTTATTCTCCAAGTGTTCATATTTCCAGATGCATTTAAGAAGAATGCATTCCACTTGATTTGAATTTAGTTTGGATTCACACATTAGCCAAAGTTTGTTCAAGATGGGATTTTTAAGTTTCCATTTTAGAAATAAAAGTTTCTTTTCACCCTAATTTTCAACAATTATTTATTTTGTTTATTTATTTTTCACATTACAATATTTGGAAAATCTTGGGATGTGACATACCGGTAGAGCCCTTAGCCTCGAGGAAGAACTACTCCCTCCTCATCATGGGAATCAGCAACGGTGATGAAGATGGCGATGGAGATGGATCCGGGGGCACTTCCCCGTCCCGGCAGGGTACCGGGACAAAGACTTTCTGTCCCCTGAATCTCCCCTTCGGTGGCAGCGGCGCTACGTAGGTTTTCATGGATTTCTTCTGGATTCCCTAGGGTTTTTGGGTCAGAGGCTTCTTATAGGTGCAGGAATCAAGGTCGGTGGGGGTCCAGTGGGCCCACATCCTCCAGCGCCCTGTGGCTTGCACGCCTAGGGGTTTAGCCACCTGCGCCCCCTCCTCGCCGTGGTTCCGTGTTGCTCCGGGAAAATAATAAATTTGGCTTTTGTCCCGTCCAATTCCGAGAATATTGATTTTCTGCCTTTGTGGAACCAAAAACAGAAGAAAACAGGCAACTGGCACTATGGCAACTTGTTAATAGGTTAGTTCCAGAAAAGATATAAAACCACCTCAAAGTGTAGACAAAGCAAGGCAAATTAGATACTAAATAAGCATGGAGCATCAAAAATTATAGATACGTTTCCGACGTATCAACATCCCCAAGCTTAACTCCTGCTCGTCCTCGAGTAGGTAAGTGATAAAAAGAATAATTTTTGAGGTGACATGCACCATCAAAACCAAGATCAAACCAATTGCAAGCATCGAAAGATGGGATCAAAGAACTCTAAACATGTGCATGAAAGATGGAGTTCTAACAATAGGACATAGTAACTATGCATGCAACATGAAAGGCTAAAAACAAAGATCATAAATAACATGCATTAAAAAACGTTTGTTTGTTTAACATACAGAAAATATAGCATAGTGGCATTCAACTTGTCCCTCATAGAGTAGCAAATATATGCATAGGACACCTTCAAAGTTCACAAGGGTGACTAGAAACAAGTAGCACATGAACAAGTAATATCACAATATGCATCAATCAATAAGTTTTGGGACACTGCACATAGGATGACAACTATGCTCTCTTAATGGTGCCTAAAGGTAGAAGGTGGAGACTCAATAATGGTGGAAGAAAGGCCTTTCATAAAGGAAGCAGGGATTTTAAGTTTCAAAAAGAGCTTCCAAAAATTATGGTACTTGTTAGCTTTCAGCCCTCATTGCCCCTATCATAAGCATCTTGAAGTGATTAAGGTTAAAGTGAACAAATATGGAGTATATGCTTGACAAAGTATAAGTTGGCAATCTCAAGTCCCTTGAATACGAGGGCCACACCTCATGCATACTCAACTTTGGGTCCATGTAAGTTCTTGTCTTTGTAAGTATTTGCATATCATTGAGAACCGCCAACGGGGTACCCCTTGCACATAGTACAGGAGCTATCCCATAACCAAAATGAAAAGGCAAGCAGACAATGAGCATCTCAGCAATCTTCTTATTTACCATGGGAATATGGTGCTTTTTTCTCTCTTTCCTCTTTTCTCAATCTCTCTCTCTCTTTTATAAGAAGAATGCTTCATAGATGTCACTATGGTGATGCTGCAAGTTTCCACCATGATTAGGCATGGCTTAGGCTAGCGGCGCAGACGTTTCTCTAACACAAAATACAAACTCCATGGACTTACAAGTTCCCTCTTTATTTCACACTAGTGACATCCATAGACAAAAGAGCATAATATCAACTGAGTACAAAGTACAAGTGCAATGTTGAAAACATTCCCCGTGACAACATGGTTCTGCTAATTCCAACATATAAGTGCAAGCATATACAACAAAGTTGTCACAATGGTTCAAGTTTATTAGGGGCAATGAATAAAGTGTGCCATCAAGTTCGTGAGGGCTTTAATCACTAAGTTTTCACATAACAAAATAGTTTTTAATTGGAAGATAGATGAAAGCAAGAATATACTTGGAATGGTGTAACACACCATGCATATGCTTTTATTGTGGATACTTTGGAATAACTTGGTTTCTTGGGAGTTGGAGGCATGAGTAGAGCTTACTCATACAAGTGGAGGCTAGCAAAAGACTGGGAGAACCAACTAAGAGAGCATAATGGCCATAATCATGCAGAGCAACAAAACATTACTAATCAAAGCATAGAGTGGTACTACAAGTCAAGGACTAAATGATCATAGAGGATATGGTGACTTGTCATAGTCATAACATGGTGTGAGCATGTGCCAAGTCAACCCAAACAAAGCATCAAAGGAGAATACCACAATACTATGCTTTTGTATGCTAAAACAACGCATGATTCCTTCAAGGCACATTAAGCAATCCTAATTGTTTGGAACAATACATGCTACAACAATAATAACTAAGCATAAGGTCAAAACAACATATAACATGACATGATAAAGTCTAAGCCGCAGTTAAAACAAGCTCCCTTTTGTACCACTATAAGCATGAAACTTTCTACTCATTTCCAACACCAAACAACTTAATTGAAACAACTCACAAAGATAATAATCAATAAATATCAGTGATCTTGTCTCACAAATCCACAAAGAAGAACTAAAAAGTTCTAAGCTGAAAGCACAAGAAAACTAAGGCTAAACACAGTGCTAGCAAAAGTGAACACTCACAAAACAATAAGAGTGAAAACTAGAGTGTTCTAGGCAATGGAAACAGAGTGTGTCTCTCTCCAAAATAAGTGTGGTGTAACCAACCAACTTACTCAGGCAAACTAAGCAAACTAAAACCAAAAACAAAAACAAAAACTAAGACGCTCCAATAACAACACAACAATGCATGAAATAATAAAAACGAAGTGTCTAGAAAGACCTCAAATTTTTATAGATGAAGAAGGGGATGCCTTGGGCATCCCCAAGCTTTGACGCTTGTACCTCTTGAATATTTATTGGGGTGACACGGGGAGGCATCCCCAAGCTTGAGCTTTTGTCCATTATTCATCTCATTACATCATTATTTCTCTACACCTGCAAATTTTCCTTCATACAAAACTTCACACAATCTTCATTAGCAACATTAGCTTATTCAAAAGATATTAGACCCCTGGCAAAGCTTTGGAACAGCAAGGCTTTTCACTAAAAACACAAGCTACTGTAGTAAGTCCTTCAAAAAGCTCAATTCACCTAAAGAGAACTCAAATAGGAATCAATAAAAAGCAAATGCAAATAATGGCAGAAATCTGTCAAAACAGACCAGCAAGTAGAAACTGATTTGTTCGAAGACCTTGTGTTGCTCAAATAAAAAAGTGTTAAACTAAAGAAAGTTAGCTAATATACTAGGGGATTTCTTCGTAAATTTTCAGCTCAATCCGAGTTACAGAGACTCCTCATGATTTTTTTTGGGTAGAGGATAGAAATCTATTTCAGGACAGCAACTCCCCAAATCTTACTTCCCTCTCATTAGAGGTCATTCTTGGCACAAAAAGCAAACAAAAAGGATAAGGAGAGGTCATTACTGAAGTAATAACTTCCATGACTCAATAAAACTCTTGGGTTATCTCTCAACAAGTACTTTTCTTTAACGCCTTTAAGTTAGGCCTGATAGTTTCAAAGATGCTCACATAGAAAATATGAATTGATTTAAAAGAGAGCATCAAGAAGCAAATTCAAAACACATTTAAGTCTAACCCACTTCCTATGCATAGTAATCATGTAAAGAAACAAGTCATGAAAGCACAAAGCAACAAGTATAGGAAAGCAAAACAAGTGCAACTTCGAAATTTTCAACATAAAGAGGGGAAACTTAATATTATTGAGATACATAAAACCATGTTTCCCTCTCTCATAATAACTTTCAGTAGCATCATGAATGAAATTAACAATATAACTATCACATAAAACATTCTTATCATGAGCCACATGCATAAAATTTTTATTACTCTCCACATAAGCATAGTCATCCTTATTAATCATAGTGGAAGCAAATTCAACAAAATAGCTATCATTACCATTCTCATCACCATAGTCATCAAATATAGGAGACATATTGTAATCACAATGAATTTTCTCCTCAATAGTAGGTGGACTGAAAATATCGTATTCATCATTGTAATCATCATAAATTGGAGGTTTGGTATCATCATAAGCAATAGAATAGCTATCTTCCAAAGCCGGGGAACTAAAAAGATCATTTTCATAGAAACTAGCTTCCCCAAGCTTAGACGTTTTCATAGCATTATCAACAATAGTGTCCAAAGAATTCATACTAATAACATTCTATTAGCATGCAAATAAAGTTCCATAGGTTTTTTAATTTTCTCTTCAAACACTTCATGTCCTAACTCAAGATAAATACTATAAATCTCTCTAATTTTTTGTTGTTTTCCATTAAGCCTAACTAGTGAAAATAAGAAACAAAAAGACAAAACTGCAGAATCTAAAGGAAATAACTTCGAGCACTCACACCGGAGGATGTGAGTACCTTTTACCTTACCTCCCTGGCAACGGCGCCAGAAAAGAGCTTGATGTCTACGCACTTCTATTCTTGTAGACAGTTGTTGGGCCTCCAAGTGCAGAGGTTTGTAGAACAGCATCAAGTTTCCCTTAAGTGGATTACCCAAGGTTTATCGAACTCGGGAAGGAAGTGGTCAAAGGTATTCCCTCTCAAGCAATCCTGCAATCAAGATACAAGAAGTCTCTTGTGTCCCCAACACAGCCAATACACTTGTCAGGTGTATAGGTGCACTAGTTCGGCGAAGAGATAGTAAAGTACAAGTGGTAATGGTGCCAAAAAAGAGCTTGGCGGTGGGGTAAAGACTAAAGGAAACAAGAAGGAAGCAAGCAAACATGCAACAGATCTAGTAGCAAACAGTGTTTCAATGTTTAGAAACAAGGCCTAAGGACCATACTTTTACTAGTGAACACTCTCTCATATAAATATCCTCTCTTCATGATACTACTCTTAACTACTCTCCGGTTGGACACTCTAATCCATGGTAGGGCCTTTCCCAATCTAGATAACCCCACACTGTCACCTTGAGCGCTAGATGGTTCCAACAAACACCACAATTTCATAGAGACATCCAACTCCAAATATAACTCATAACAAATATTCAATCTAGTCAAAGTGCCACACACGGTATTCATGCTGTCACTTTCACACACGTGGGGAAAAGCATAGATCTATTAAACCACAAAGAGTATTTATGTAGACTCAAACCTAAGTGCCACCATGGTGTGTATGCTGTCACTTTCACACACATGGGGAGAACAGAGATCTAATGAAGCACTTGAGTAGCAAGGTAGATCTACTTGATTACAAAGCTCATGATCACAGTATGACCATGCATAGAGAGAGAGATGAACACATAGCTACCGGTAGAGTCCTTAGCCTCGAGGAAGAACTACTCCCTCCTCATCATGGGAATCAACAACGGCGCTGAAGATGGCGATGGAGATGGTTCCGGGGGCACTTCCCTGTCCTGGCAGGGTGCCGGAACAGAGACTTTCTATCCCCCGAATCTCCCCTTCGGTGGCGGCGCAACGTAGGTTTTCGTGGATTTCTTCTGGATTCCCTAGGGTTTTTGGGTCGGAGGCTTCTTATAGGCACAGGAATCAAGGTCGGTGGGGGTCCAGGGGTCCCACACCTCCTCCAGGTGCCTCCAGGTCTTGCCCGCGCCTAGGGGGGTTTGGCCACCCTGTGCCCCCCTCCAGCTCTGCTTCGTGGTTCCGCGTTGCTCCGGAAAAAATAATAACTTTGGCTTTTGTCCCGTCTAATTCCGAGAATATTGATTTTCTTCCTTTCTGGAACCAAAAGCAGAAGAAAACAGGCAACTGGCACTGTGACAACTTGTTAATAGGTTAGTTCCAGAAAAGATATAAAAACACCTCAAAGTGTAGATAAAGCAAGGCAAAGTAGATACTAAACAAGCATGGAGCATCAAAAATTATAGATACGTTTCCGACGTATCAGCAGGTCTCCGCATTACTTGCAATACTTGTGTGACGTTTCCTTCCTTCTTCTGGTTCGATAACCTCGGTCTCAACTGAAGAAAAACTTGCTGCTTGCTCTTCACACCCTACCCTTGGGGTTACCAACAAAGTGCCACGTCGAGCATCATCATGGTTCATCGTAGAACCTTGTCATCCTCCATCTTTTCCCATTCTCCAATTTAGAAACCACATCAATGAAGTTACCAGACACATAATCAATAATCATTTTGTTCTCGCTATACCGAAAAAGTACAAAGACCTCTAGCTCGACCATCGCTCTCGCTCACATACATAAAATAAAAGCTTAACTTCTGATGGATCACCTCCACTTTATCATTCGGGCTCTGATCCAGTACTACCCCTCTCCCCTAAGCTTGTATAGTATCAAACACAAGAACGACTTAGATCACTTGATACCTCTTCGTGATTACTATGTACACGTATATGTAACTTGTATAAAACCTCGTATAACTCAACCAAATAATACGTAGTCGTACATGTATTACTACAAGCTCTACACGCGAAGGAAAAAAAGTATAGGTGTATGTTAGATCATCGCCGGCGACGGTATATCCGCGCTCGATGCTAATGGTGACGGTTGGGTCCGGCGAGCCGGTGACTCAGCCTGGCTGGCGCACGCCTCTGCTTGGCCTCGTAGGTGTGTGTTGGCAGGGCTGGTACAACAGCAACAACGGAGGCAGCAACGCGACAGGTAGAATGTCTGGCGGCTCGTCGGACTGTCCGACGACTCGTCCGGTGGCTCGTTGATTGTCCGGTGACTTGTCCGACGGGTGCAGTGTGGGAGAGCTTGGCATTGGCGATCATGACGATGCCGCCGACGGCGGCGGCGGTCAGGGAGCGGGACGATGGTAGGCAGACCGGATCGTGTGCGTGCTAGAGTGCCATATATGTATAGATCTCGATCCGTATGCCTTTACAAGAGTAATACTTGGTTTAGATATGAGTTTTAATATATACATGTATGTATTTATACGAGTTTAGAAGAAGGGGTAGTACTAACCCCTTATCATTATTCATGTGCGAATGGGATAGAAAGAGAATATCTGTCTTCACATGCCCTTGGAGCACGTAAGAGTATCTCCGCTCAGCTACCTAGGACGCCGATTCGGACGCCGAAAATAGATCCGGACGCCAAAATTTCATCCAGTCGCATACCCATAAACCTATTTTTGTGCGGATTTAGGCCAATTTTGGTCCGGACTACCCAGGCCATACCCAGGATCATTGGTACGCCCTGGGAACGCCGAACGAAGCGAATTCGGCGAGTGGACCCGCCCAGTCAGCATATATTCGTCCATATTCATCCAAAGTTCACCCAAAGTTTGCCTACATTCGCCCAAAGTTCGCCCTTCGCTCAAAGTTCGTCCATATTCGTCCAAAGTTCGTCCATATTCGTCCAAAGTTCGTTCATATCTCCCTATTCACCCAAAGTTTGTCCATATAGACCATATTCGCTAAAAATTCGGCCATATTCGCCCAAAGTTCGTCTGTATCGCCCATATTCGCCCAAATTTCGCCCAAAGTTTGCCCATAGTTCGTCCATATCGCCCATATTCGCCCAAAGTTCGTCCATATTCGCCCAATTTCGCCCATATTCGTCCAAAACCGCTTATATTCGTTCAAAGGTCGTCCAAAGTTTGCCAAAATTTGTTAAATTTTAGTCAAACGCGGGAACTCGCCTGGGAACGCGAGTAGGAAACTCAGCGTTCTCAGGCCGAAAACAAGTTTTGTCCGACCAAAATTTGGTCTGGATTTTGGTCTGGCTTCCCCAACGAGTGGAGATGCTCCCGCATCAGAGAGCATACCATGACAATTCCAACCACAAATTTTCATGATCACGGCAAGACACGCCAATACCAAAGCAGAAACAAACTAGTTGCAAACCACTACTGTAGAACCCAGACCAGCAATGTAGCACTCGGCTTCACACATCAGAAAATAGCAAACTTTACTGAGCAAACAGAATTGAACCTGAACCAATCATGTGTCCTTGTATACAACAGATGAACCACACCCACCGCACACTGGGGCACCGGGAATTTCAGCAGCAATGAAAGATGGACCCCGAGGAGGAAACTAAACCTGCTGTCGCCGTCGTCGACGTGGAGGAAACCTAGGGAGATTTTATCACCTAACACTACATGTTGGGATCTTTTTATCACAGAACCATAACTTTACATTTTGTTTAACAAAACATTAACTTTTATGGTAATTTTTTGCGCAGAACACATAATACATAATTAGATCGTTTGATAACTGATTAGTGCGCTTGATAACTTTTATTTGGCTTTGATCGACGTATAAATGCAGTTTCTTTCTAAATATTATGGTTTTACATTGCTTGCTGCATATTTCGTTATGGGATTGTGCAATTTTATGAAAAAAAACGTGGGAGGAGAAGTTGTTTTATTTTATACTTCAGGCTGCTATCTCATTTTGCTTGAATTGAAACTGTACTAGATGTATTAATAACCACTGTTTATATTTATTTAGAATGGAGGACTATTGCGAGGTTCTGTGCAATGTGACGGATTGGCAGGTCAAATCATTTGACATTTTGGATACTCAATACCAGTCATGTTAAAAATTATGCTACGTGGTTCATCTTTTTGAACATATACTGTCTGGTAAAAAATGGTCAGACATGTGGTTCATCTTCTAGACAGTCTGTGCCTTGTCACTCCGGACAGGCTGCAGCGTGTTGCTACCCACGCCGACACGGTGGCGTTCTGGCATGTAGGCCCAACGAACTGTTATCAAACGTACTAATAACATAATCTGTGTTCTATGCAAAAGAATACCACAAAAGTTGATGTTTTGTGAAATAAAATGCAGAAGTTATGATTTTGTGATAAAAAGACCCCAACATGTGGCGTCAAGTGATAAAATCTCGACCCTAGCGTCAGGCCATAGGGACGATGACCAAGTTGGAACAATGTCCCAGACGTCCATGTTGGGGTATGGATTTGTTGTCGATGAAATGTTGGGTGCATATTTTTGCAAAATTCCACTGATCTATCAAGAGGTATATACACTTTTAGTCCCATATCTTGCACCATGAGAACGTTTTAGTCCCACATCTTGTAAAATGGATAGGACTAGTCCCACAACTTGTATCCTAAGAATATTTTAGTCTAATTTGATCAAATTTAACTAAATTTGTCCACCCATGATGTTGTATTTTTTCAAAATAATCCGTATATTTTTCTCTGTTATTTGTATCCTTGGTGCGGGCCCGCCTATCAGTAGGAGTACAAATAAAAATGGTTAAAACTCGAATTGTGTGAGGGACTTGAACTCAAAACCTTTGTATAGCGATGTAACAACACAAGCCACTACACTAACAAATGCTACTATTTAGATAGGAGGACGTAACTCTTTTATATAACAGGAAGAGGTATATACACCTTTAGTCCCACATCTTGCACCCTGGGAGCGTTTTAGTCCCACATCTTGCAATATGGACAAGACTAGTCCCACAACTTGTATCCTAAGAGTATTTTAGTCTAATTTGATCAAATTTCAGCAAGTTTGACTAAATTCGTCCACCCTTGACGTTGTATTTTTTTAAAATAACCCATGTGTATTTTTCTCTGTTATTTGTGTCCTTGGTGTAGACCCGTCTGTCAGTAGGAGTACAAATAAAAATGGTTAAAACTCGAAGCATGGAAGGGACTTGAACACAAAACCTTTGTATAGAAAGGAAACAACACAAGCCACTACGCTAACAAATGCTACTGTTTAGATAGGAGGACTTAATTCTTTTATATAACAGGAGCACACACACGTGACGTAAAAATGTTTGTTTGCAAACTATGTACCTTTAAATCTTGTCTAAATTGTCTATTTTTATAATACAAATTAGTTCGGATTGAAATTTTCCACAATGAAAATGTTTACATGTATATATTTTTCGAAGGCTTTCCTGTTATATAAAAGAGTTACGTCCTCCTATCTAAACAGTAGCATTTGTTAGTGTAGTGGCTTGTGTTGTTACATCGCTATACAAAGGTTTTGAGTTCAAGTCCCTCACACAATTCGAGTTTTAACCATTTTTATTTGTACTCCTACTGATAGGCGGGCCCGCACAAAGGATACAAATAACAAAGAAAAATACACAGGGGTTATTTTGGAAAAATACAACATCATGGGTGGACAAATTTAGTTAAATTTGATCAAATTAGACTAAAGTGTTCTTAGGATACAAGTTGTGGGACTAGTCCTATCCATTTTACAAGATATGGGACTAAAAGTGTATATACCTCTAACAGGAAACAGGAAAGCCTTCGAAAAATATATACATGTAAACATTTTCATTGTGGAAAATTTCAATCCGAACTAATTTGTATTAGGCTAAAAATAGACAATTTGGACAAGATTTGAAGGTACATAGTTTGCAAACAAACATTTTTACATTACGTGTGTGTGCTCCTGTTATATAAAGAATTAAGTCCTCCTATCTAAACAGTATCATTTGTTAGCATAGTGGCTTGTGTTGTTGCCTTTCTATATAAAGGTTTTGTGTTCAAGTCCCTTCCATGCTTCGAGTTTTAACCATTTTTATTTGTACTCCTACTGACAGACGGGTCTACACCAAGGACACAAATAACAGAGAAAAATACACATGGGTTATTTTAAAAAAATACAACGTCAAGGGTGGACGAATTTAGTCAAACTTGCTGAAATTTGATCAAATTAGACTAAAATGCTCTTATGATACAAGTTGTGGGACTAGTCTTGTCCATATTGCAAGATATGGGACTAAAACGCTTCTAGGATGCAAGATGTGGGACTAAAGGTGTATATACCTCATCTATCAATAATCATCAACAATAGTACAAAGAAGCCTAAAAGTAATAAAAATTACAAATAGGTCAAAGTACCACCTAGCGACGACTACAAACACTAGCGCGAGCCAAAGACACGCCGCTGTCCTCGCCCCTCTAACACCGAAATCGGGCAAAACTTATTGTAGTAGAGCTTATTGTAGTAAATAGGCGGCAAGTCGTCATGCTAAGACCCCAAAGAACCAGCACACTAGAGCAACAACCATACCAATGATGACATCCGTAGATTGAAAGAGAATGACCGGAAAACACACGAGTGAACATGAAAACCGAATAGACCCTAGGAGATCTGTCGGCCACACGACTCCACGTGACTTCTGCCGGTGCTAGATGCATCACCAGAGCGAGGATAGGACAAGAAGGACCTTATTGTAACTTCAGTATGTAGCCATTGTCTCACCATCCTGAAAAGACATGAAAAAACAGTCTAAGCAACGAATAGAAACCTCCCGCCGATGAGAGGCCCTGGTCCGCCAAGGCCCAAAGGTCCCAAGGCCAACGGAGGCGGAGCGGACCGGCGGCGTCACTAACGATGGGAACGAAACCCTAGATGAGTTTCTTCTCAAGTGCCGCCTCCTCCTCTAAGGTCTGTACCGGTTCAAACGGGACTTCTAAATGTTAGGTGTGTTTGTGTCGGTACATCAACTATTTTCTTACTCCGCCCAAAAAGTGATATAACTTTCTTATGCATGTACCAACACATTAAAATACATCCCGTATCTAGACAAAGTTGTATCAGTTAATTTGATAGGAGAAATTACTTGTAAAACCTTGAAATACACATCTCATGTAGGAACATACTATTCCCGATTTTTACAAACAGAATTGCCAAATGATAACAGGTATACGTTTCCAAACATTCCGAGCCCATGGCAATTCCAAACATACCGGTCTCGATCTGATCTAAACAAAAAGGAACGCTTTGACCCTGGTGTAAACAGTAATTTTAGGAAGGGCAAGGAACGGAGGCTCCATCTAGACGATGAGAGGATATCCAACGACCAACGGGCCAAGGGCCAGAACGCCCGCCACACGCGCTACCCGGACCTCGGCGCCGCCCCAATGGCGACTCTCTCCGCTCCCTTGCTCCGTTCTCTCCTCCCCATACGCTCCTCGGCGCGCCGCTTTCCGGCCGCTGCCCTCACGCACAGCTTCCCTTCTCTCAAATCCCTATTCTCCTCTAGGCCCTATCACACCGCCGTCCGCTCCTCATCCACCGCGTCACCTTCGGCACCGGAAACGGCCGAGGCAACGGGAGAGGCGGCTCAAACAGAAGCAGGCGAGGACGATGCGCGGGTCGTGCTCCCCACCAACGAGTCCTCCGAGAACCTACTCCGCATCCGCCACACCGTAATTCTCCCACCCTTCATTACCCCTCTTCCATAGTGCTTATGCTGCAGTGCTTGTCGTCAGTCGATCAATTTGATAGCGTTGGATGCGTATTGCGGACTGCTGTTGGCTAATTTCGTGTTCGGCATATCGGTATTATTAGTGTCCCAAATTGTTGGTAGTAGTAGGAGTATTGGTTAATTTCTGTTGCGTGCTCGCTGTTGCAGTGTGCTCATGTCATGGCCATGGCCGTCCAGAAGCTGTTCCCTAACTCCAAAGTGACCATAGGCCCCTGGATAGAAAACGGCTTCTACTACGACTTCGACATGGAGCCCCTGACGGATAAGGACCTCAAGAAGATCAAGAAGGAGATGGTGAGCATACACTGGTTGCGTTTCATCATGAGTGGACTGGGTTGAAGTGTTGAAGGAGGGATCATTTGACTTTGTTTCACCATTGTATGTTTCTAGGACCGGATCATCCGAAAGAACCTCCCGTTGGTGAGGGAGGAGGTGTCCAGGGAAGAGGCTCAGGAGAGGATCCAATCGCTTAACGAGCCATATAAGCTGGAGATTTTGGAGAGAATTAAGGAGGAACCCATCACAATTTATCATATCGGTAAATGCGACTATTGTTTGATTTGAGCATTACTTGTCTGATGCCTGATTTTTTGTTATCGTTGAATACCGATTGTTTGGTCATGCAGGAGAAGAGTGGTGGGATCTGTGTGCTGGCCCTCATGTTGAGTCAACTGGCAAAATACAGAGAAAAGCTGTTGAGCTTGAGTCTGTTGCTGGTGCTTATTGGAGAGGTGATGAGAAAAATCAGATGCTACAAAGAATATATGGGACTGCATGGGAGAGTGAAGAGCAATTGAAGGCTTACATCCACTTCAAGGAGGAGGCCAAACGCAGGGATCATCGGCGACTAGGTCAGGACCTTGATCTATTCTCTATAGAGGTATGATATCTTACTTCTATATTTCCTTAAGAAACCAAGCGCAGTCTTAACTTTTCCATCCAACTATTATCCAACATTACCGGATTTTAAAGTAATAACAGACTGAGTACAAATAATAGAATGTTGTGTTGCACCATTGGGTATGGATATTGCCCTAGCACCAGTTTATTTGACTACATGTCCGCAACAGCCAATATTTGTTGATGATTCATCTGTATGTGTTGTAACTTTCAATTCGATGATTCATCTGTATGTGTTGTAACTTTCAATTCTAACAAAATATCCAGCAATGGTATGATGGTATCCATACCCGACTGCTGTATAAATCATGTATGCTGTGTGTTCATGAGTTTTTAATTAATAGTGACTGTTGCCTATGAACATTTAACAGGAGGATGCTGGTGGGGGTTTAGTATTCTGGCATCCAAAAGGTGCTATTATCAGGCACGTCTTAGAAGATTCGTGGAAACAAATTCACCTGCAACGTGGTTATGATCTGTTGTACACTCCACATGTTGCGAAGGCTGATCTCTGGAAGATTAGTGGACATATAGATTTCTACAAAGAGAACATGTACAACCAAATGGATGTAGAAGATGAGCCATATCAACTCCGGCCTATGAATTGCCCTTACCACATCTTGGTATACAAGAGAAAGCTACATTCATACAGGGATTTACCCATCAGAGTAGCAGAGCTTGGAACTGTCTACAGATATGAGCTCTCTGGTGCTCTGCATGGGCTCTTCCGCGTAAGAGGGTTTACACAGGTATTTCATTGATTCTGAATTTCTTATATTTTTCTTCTGATTGCAATACAATGTTTTCATGTTGTCCGCAGTTACCAGACAAATACTGAACATTATTATGGAAGTTTTTTTTTCTTTTTCTCTGGACTGTTTTCCACATATTTATTCTATCTAGTTTGATCTTAAGCAAAGCCATTGGCCATTCACTTACATTCCAAAGCGACACCTTCTGTTGTGTCCTTTAAAGAAAAAGGTGGAAGTACTAAGTCCTGAAACCCAGTACTAGATGTGATTTTTGTAACATTACCCTACTGCCCTGTCATTTTAATAATGCACTTAGTGGACGTGAAAGGTTTTATGAGATATAAGTACCTTATCAAGTTCTCAACTGTTCTTGGTATTATCTTAAAAATATGTTAATTATATGCAGGATGATGCCCACATATTTTGTCTTGAGGACCAGATAAAAGATGAAATTAGAGGGGTTCTTGATTTAACTGAAGAAATACTGGGGCAGTTTGGCTTCCGGCGTTACGAGGTAAACCTTTCAACCAGGCCAGAAAAATCTGTTGGCAGTGACGACATATGGGAGAAGGCAACAATTGCTCTGAAAGACGCGCTAGATGACAAAGGTTGGGGGTACACGGTTGATGAAGGGGGAGGTGCCTTTTATGGTCCAAAAATTGATTTAAAGATTGAGGATGCTCTTGGAAGAAAATGGCAGTGTTCCACTGTGCAGGTAAGTCATATATTTTTGTGCGGAGAAAAAATATATTGGTGGATTTTTTGGAAGAAAACGGCACATCACACAATTGACTTTTCATATATTTTAGGTTGATTTCAATTTGCCTGATCGGTTTGACATCACTTATGTCGACTCAAATTCCGAGAAGAAGCGGCCTATTATGATTCATAGGGCTGTACTTGGGTCTTTGGAGCGCTTTTTTGGCATCCTCATTGAAAACTACGCTGGCGATTTTCCACTTTGGCTTGCCCCAACCCAAGCCCGTATTCTACCCGTGACGAACAATGAGGTTTGCTCCATTTACTTTGCATTACTTTCATATATTGTCAAATAAGTATTGTTACTTCTTTACTAGATTTTTGCAAAGCATACAGTAAAGAAATGTACTGTATAGGTAAAAAACAAACTGCAGGGACGATAACAACATTCATTTTATGTGATTCTACTTCGTTTTCTATGCGGGTAGATTCTATTTGTTCGAGTTCAATACCTTCTGCACCAACAAATTCTCTTTCTTGTGTCTGTTTTGTAAGAGTGCTTGCGCAACTTCTTTTTTTGTGTGTTTCTGCTCTATAGATATTTACAGGACACACATACATCAGATGTTTGCCTTCATATCATTATTTACAACAAAGCCATTACATCATCGTTTCATTTTTCTCAGTTGCAATACTGCAAGGAGGTGGCCTCAGAGCTGAAATCACGAGGCATCCGTGCCGAGGTATGTCACGGCGAGCGCCTACCGAAGTTAATTAGGAACGCTGAGACACAAAAGGTGCCGCTCATGGTGGTTGTTGGTCCTAAAGAAGTGGAAGCCAGGACACTCACCATCAGGTCCCGGCATAGTGGGGAAATGGGCACTATGCCCGTCGACGACTTCATCAGCAAAATCCAATCTGCCGTTGCTGACAAATCTTCATTGTAGATACTCGTCTGTTAAAACTGCAATTCAATATTGTAGAGCAATAGATCTTCTGCACATATACCACCAATACTCCCATGGTCGCTCAGATGAAACATAGCAACCGAGGTCTGCAGGACAGCAGGAGAAGTCCAACAATTTTCTGCACAATTGGCACCAACTTATTCAGGAAAAGAATCCCAACATTCTTGATTGTACATACTACATGGTTTTTGAGAGGGGGTATTTAGTTACCTACCACATTTCATTGCAACTTTCAGCTAGACCTTTTATAGCTCCTCGCATAATTACATGGTTACAGAGATGATGCGATCGCAATATGCGCATCATTGGCGTGTCGTGTATTTCCAGGCAGCGAGGACAGCTCGATTAGTAGTCCTGCCCGGACCAGGCACCGTTTTACGCATGATGAACGGGCGGGCGTATTTGTTGCGACAATTTGCCTGGTCGTGCAGACACTGAGATTGTAATGGCTGGAGAGGTGCGCGGCCACTTGCTGCTGCAGAGCGGGAGCAATTGGGCACTGCTCAGAGCATACCCAACGGCGGGCGGTCCAAATGACCTTCCCACCCAGCGGGGGAGCAAACTGTCCGCTCGGCCCTGGACACGCGCATTCGTGGTTCAAATTGGGAGTCATTTGCGCTGGCGCGTGTCACACGTCCTCCCTCGCTTCGCCCCTGGCCACATGCCATCGACCCAAACCTAGCTCATTAATGACGGCAGCTGAACTGTGTGTGCACCCTCTCTTTTTCCTCGCTGACGTCAAAGTTCGCCGCATCGCCTGACGCTTGCGCTATTGCACCGCTTGACGCCTGCGTCGACCTAGGCCAGGGCGTTTCTCCCCCACCGGCGCAGTCGCCACCGTCGTCTCCACCCTTGCCGCCCGAGACCGGTGCCATCGACCTCTCCGGGTTCGAGTCCGCAGTCACCATCCACAACAGCATGAACTAGGACAGGTTGTGCCTTCTCAAAAAGTTCAAGCCGGTGGTCGACGAGTAAGAGCACCGCGAGGTCGTGTTGCGGGTGCTCGGCGACGCGACCGGCCTATGGTCCGTGGAGGTATTGTTCGACCGCGTCGGGCAGATGTACCTCACGAACGACTAGAAAGTGTTCGCTCGCGTGCACGCCATTGAAGTCGGGCACTTCCTCGTCTTCACTTACGAAAGCGACGCCATGTTCACCGTTAGCATCTTCAACCATACTTTATGCCACCGCCACTAGCACTTAGACTCCGATGACTAGGTTAGACGTAGATGCTTGGGTCTCTCGATTATCTACTACGTTTTTCTACCTCCTCTATATGCTATTGCAGCAACCAAATTGACCAGAAACTATGTAGAAGCAAAGCAGATGTAGCCCTGATTTTTTTCCAAACCATGCAAGAGACTTTCATGTGTTATATTAGAAAAGGGAATGCCATAAAAATGGCTAATGTCTTATAGAGATTTACAGAAAGGAACAAACAACCTGTAACGGATATAAGAATACTACTACTAATAAAAACAACCAAGTACTATGGAAGGAAGCTATCCTTCTATGATTCCGAATTAAGATCCTGAAAGGTTCAAACGACCCCAACGACTAGAGTTTTGCTCCCCCCTTAATCTGTTCTATTAGGATGTTGACAAGTTTGAAACTCTTGTAAAAAAAAACTCTAGCATTTCGTTCCCGCCACACCGACCAAGTGATCAATATTATAAATTTATACTGATGTCTTTTGGCAAACTGGCGCTGTGTCCACCACACTCGAAGAGTTAGGTCCATGATCGAGGTAATCTGCTGCAGATGATGTTTACGACCACACATCCTGTGAATAAATGATGTGCACTCTCCTCTGTAGCATTGCAAAGAACACATTTTTCATTGTGAGGTAAGCCGCGCTTTGCAAGACGATCAGCAGTCCACACCCTGCTGCGAACAAAGAGCCAAGCTGCCATTTTACATCGAAGAGGAGCCCAAGTGTTCCAAATTGCAGCAGCTATATCAGAGGTGATTTTTTCTTTGAAATGTGGTTGGTAAACTGAACTGGTTGAGAAACGACTGTTCGATTCACAAGACCAGTGTTGAATCTGCCTTAGGATCATCTAGGCTAGATCAATACGATAGCTGCTTTGCCTATGCATAATCTTGTCCAAAAACTTGAGAGAGAGGAGAGATCGGTGAAGAGGGAGAGACAGTACCTGCACCGGTGGAGCTCGAGGAGCCCGAGCCGGTTGCCATGGGGAGGACGACGGCATGAGCGTGGGCAGTGGTGGCGGCGTCGGCGGCGCTTCCCATCACTCTGCGCGAGCCCTTGATCGGAAGGGCGTGGGGAATGGCGCACGACCAACCTCGTTAGTTGTGCCAATGGACCCCACCTCTTTATATACGCACATGTGACAGGGGCCCACCAACCGGGAGGTTGGGCGTCCCCGATCAGGACGCGGTCAAGGGGTGTGATCGAGCCGTTGGGCTCGGTCACGATTGAGATCAATCTAACATTCTCCCCCTTGATCTCAACTTTACTTTTAACTTTATACTTTACTCGTTTCATCACGGATCGGTACATAGAGCATGTTTCATCGTCTCAACTTAATTGCCGATAGAATCAGACAACCACTATATACCTTTCTATTTTAAAACAAATCCTATTACTTTTGGGCCTCAGTAGTCCAGGAATCATAGGCTTTCCATTAAACCCATGCCGGCTATGTGTTCCTTGAACACATTGGGTGGTAAGCCTTTCGTTAGCGGATCCGCAAGCATATCCTTTATCCTTATATGCTCGAGTCTTATAGTTTGATCCTGGACTTCGTCCTTCACAACATAATACTTTATATCTATAGACTTTGTAGCATTACTCGACTTGTTGTTTGAGCATAGAATACTGCGGGATCGTTGTCACAGTACATCTTTAGTGGCCTGCTGATGCAGTCGACCACTTTCAAGTCAGGTAAAACTTTCTTTAACCATAACGCCTGTCCCATGGCCTCATGACATGCTATAAATTCTGCATACATCGTAGATGATGCAACTATCGACTGTTTGGCGCTTCTCCACGAAATAGCACCTCCTGCGACAGTAAAGAGATATCCTGTCGTGGACTTTCTGTCGTCTTTATCTCCCGCAAAATCTGCATCTGAATACCCTTTTATCTTTAGGGAATCAGATCTTTTATATGTTAGCATGAGGCCTTTTGTGTCTTGCACATAACGCAAAGCTTTCTTTACCATCTTCTAGTGCTCTATGCCTGGATTCTCTTGATATCTACCGAGTACCCCGGTGATAAAAGCTAAGTCAGGGCGAGTGCACAATTGTGCATACTGTAAGCTTTCAACAGCCGAAGCATATGGTACTGACTTTATTTGATCGATCTCATATTGATTCTTTGGACATTGGGATTTCCCAAAACTGTCGCCCTTGACTATGGGAGCAGGTGTTGCATTACTCGCATGCATATTGTATTTCTTTAGAATCTTTTCAAAATACGCTTTCTGCGACAGTCCTAACACTCCATTCTTTCTATCTCGGTGAATTTCTATGCCCAGAACATAAGAAGCTTCACCAAGGTCTTTCATGTCAAAATTTGATGACAAGAACTTCTTTGTCTCTAGTAGTAGACTGACATCACTGCTAGCAAGCAAGATGTCATCCACATACAGAATTAGGAAAATATATTTCCCACTTTTGAACTTTGCATAAATGCAGTTGTCCTCAACATTTTCTTTGAATCCAAATCTTTTAATTCTATCATTGAACTTTAAATACCACTGCCTAGAGGCTTGCTTTAACCCATAAATAGATTTCTTTAGGCGGCATCCCATATGTTCCTTCCCCTCCATGAAAAAACCCTTGGGTTGTTTCATGTAAACATTTTTTTCTAAATCTCCATTTAGAAATGCCGTCTTAACATCCATTTGATGTAACTCTAAATCAAAATATGCAACTAGTGCCATGATTATTCTGAAGGAGTCCTTACATGAGACCGGAGAAAAAGTCTCATTGTAATCTACGCCTTCTCTTTGCGTAAAGCCTTTTGCCACAAGTCTAGCTTTGTACTTTTCTACATTCCCATTGGAGTCATACTTTGTTTTGTAGACCCATTTGCATCCTACCGTTTTGACTCCTTTAGGAATTTCCTCTAAGTCCTAAACATTGTTGGAACTCATTGATTTCATTTCATCTTCCATTGCCTCCACCCACTTGGCTGAGTGAGGGCTACCCATGGCTTCTTCATATGAGGTAGGATCGCCCTCCATATGAACTGTGTTGTAGACTTTGTAAATTTCTTTGGAAATGGCTGGTCTTCATTCTCTTTTAGACCTTCTGAGTTCATCAGACTCTTGCTCATTTCTTGCCTCGAGTTCAGACACATTTACAGTATGTGGCTGTTCTGGCTCCCTTTCATGCTCAACAGTGGGTTCAGGTGGCTCCTGATGGATAGGTTTCGAACCTTCTTCCATTGTTGTCACGTGTGGAGTCACAACAGGTGCCGACACCACAACCTCAGGGGTTTTAGATGGTGGCACAACAGGTAGCGAGAAAAATGGCTCCTGAGTCATCGGATTAGGTGCATGCACCCTCTTCTCCTCAAGATCAATTTCCCGAGCTACCGTGCTCCCCTTCATCAATTCGTCCTCCAAGAAGACAACATGTCTCGTTTCTATAAACTTTGTGTATCTGTCAGGACAGTAGAAACGATAGCCTTTTGATTTATCTGGATAGCCAATGAAGTGGAAAGATACTGTTTTGGGGTCTAATTTTGCAATGTTTGGATTGAAAACTTTTGCCTCGGCTGGGCTCCCCCAGACCCTCAAGTGGTGCAGAGAGGGGACTCTGCCTGTCCACAATTCATACGGCGTTTTGGGCACCGACTTACTTGGTACTCTGTTGAGAATGTGGATGGCGGTTTTAAGCGCCTCCATCCATAATCCCAATGGGAGGGTGGAATAGCTCATCATGTTGCGCACCATATCCATAAGGGTATGGTTACGCCTTTCAACTACTCCGTTTTGCTGAGGTTCGCCCGGCATAGAATGTTGGGCGACTATTCCATTTTCCTGCAGGAACCTTGCAAAAGGTCCTGGAACTTGAACATATGGAGTATGCCGACCGTAGTACTCCCCCCACGGTCAGACCGGACTATCTTAATTCTTTTATCATGCTGGTTTTCTACTTCAGCTTTGAAAATTTTAAATTTATCCAGTGCTTCAGATCTTTCTTTAATTGGATAAATATAACCATACCGGGAGTGATCATCCGTGAATGTTATGAATGAATCATAGCCATCCATACTTTTCACCGGAAATGGTCCACAAATATCAGTGTGGATTATTTCTAGTGTAGCTATACTTCGGTTTGCACCCTTTTTAATTTGTTTTACATACTTTCCTTTGATGCAATCTATTCATTGCTCGATGTCTGAGAACTCTAACGGAGGAAGAATGTCATTTTTAACGAGGCTTTCTATTCTTCCCCTCGAAATATGGCCTAATCTGCAGTGCCATAACTTCGATGAGTCAAGAGTTCGCTTTCTTTTCTTTTGTTCTTTGTTCGACAAGGGAACTTGTTTGCTCACATCACACACAGAAAACACTTTCTCATGCAAGTATAATAAAATAAAGCTTGTCATGTAGTGAAGCAACACCCACACAAGTATCTTTAAACCATATGGCACACTTGCCATGTCCGCACGGGATACACTTATCAAGTTTCTTTGTAATGAAGGCTTTTAGTCTTTTCTATGTCCCATTTTCTGGGGACATGCTATAATTTACAACAAAAGGTGTCAAACTGTTGAGGCAGTGAAGCCATCACCAAGTGAACAAGGAGTGCGGCCTTTAGCTCCAAATCAGCATCCATGGGCTTAAGCTTAGCTGCCATGTTGCTCATCCGGAGTCTCTTATGCCATGTGCACCTCCATTGCACCTTTCTGTCACCAGCTGTTTCAACAGGTGGTGCGACTTTGTCGATAAACATCTTTTGGTTCTCTAAGGTATATGCCATCTCCAATAGAGCATGGTCCCTTTTGTTTTCCTGCCATGCAACATCATCATCTTTTCTTCTTTAAACCACAATGATGTGTAACCATAACAACAATTGCATGCATTAATCCAACGTTGGTATAAATTAAAACATACAACTGTTTATGCAATTAAATCTATATCACCGTTGGGCAGATAATAGAGATAAATGCACATATTATTGCAACAAAACATGATCATGTTATTAATAACGTTGGTCATAAAATAACATAACCATAATTGTTTCAATAATCACTTTAACATACTTTTAAAATTTAATTCTCACTTTAAACCTTTAATAAACACTTTTAACTATTTACATAGATAAAAGCACCTTTCAACATAAATTAATAAATCATGATCATGCTATTAATAACGTTGGTTATATAATAATAGAATCATAATCACATTTTAATATCACTTTATCACATCCTTTAAAAAATAATCATCACTTTATTGCATTTAAGCAATTACCTTTAACTATTTGCAGCGGGATATGAATACTAAATTCATCAACTTTAATACTTTGTAGAAAATACTTTCACTTTTATATTTTTCTAAACAAATTTTCGATGGAACAATTTGAATAGAAAAAACTTCTTCTTTTGCTTTTAAGCAATTTCTTTTAATTATTTTGCAGCGGAAAACATGAATAAAATTCATAAACTTTTAATCTTTGCAAAAAATATTTCTGTCACTTTGGAATTCTCTAAAAAAATCTTCGTTTAAATAATTTGAATAGATAAAACTATATGAAAATTTGCTAAAAAACTGAACAAAAAAACATCAAAAACTGTGTTGTGTAATGTGCCTGGGCGGCAAACAGCGGCCCGCCCACGCCTGTGTGGCGCTTAACGCCCCTCGGCCCGCATTGGCCCATGGCCGACAGCAGCCTCTGTGCTCACTGTTTATAGCGCGGGGATGCCCTTCTGGCCCAGCAGATGCCTTCCAGCGGCCCATGGCCCCAACGCCGCCCTAGGCAGCCCTTCCTGGCCGTCTGATCCAGATGAGGACATTTGACGGTCGCCCGCGCACGTCGCCGGGTCAAAACCGACCCCGGTCGCCTCCAGGCGTAACCCTAGCCCTCATTTTCCCTCCACCCCGCGAATGCTCTCGCTCTCTAGCGGCTGCGGGTGGCAGCTGTACTGCTCGAGACGAGGCAGCGCCGCCCGGCTCATCCGGCGGCCCCCCTTCCCTCTCCTTCGCGAGCACACCTCCCCTTCCACCTCTCTGTAACCCCTTCCAGCTGAACCCCGTCCCCAATTCGAAGAAATGGAGCAGAGAGGAGCAGCAAGCAGCGTCAAGCGGCCCAGGCGGCGGTGCCCTTTTGCTGGCGGTGGCCGGCGATGCCCCCGGCATGCGCTCGGTGGCTTCACGGAGGTGCAGTGGTGCACCCTTTGCCCCCGAAAAGACTGTCTTTCGGCAGTGGCGGAGGCGTGGCCCCCTTCATGCCCGTGTTCTTCGTCCAGTGCCTCGGCATGCCGATGCGCACTGGATCGAGAGGAACGCGCCTTTCAGATCTTTGCTTTACTGGCGAGCTCAAGGCTGCCGGTGGGATCTCTTTTCTTTTCCCCTTTGCCCTTTTTCGATCTAGGGTTAGGGTTTGACTTTTGGGGATTTTACTTTTCGGGATTTTCAGGGGATGAACTATGGTTTCTTTTGATTCTTTTCTACCGAAAAAGATCTAGAACTAGCAGGCTCTGATACCAATGTTGAATCTGCCTTAGGATCATCTAGGCTAGATCAATACAATAGCTGCTTTGCCTATGCATAATCTTGTCCAAAAACTTGAGAGAGAGAGAGGAGAGATCGGTGAAGAGGGAGAGACAGTACCTACACTGGTGGAGCTCGAGGAGCCCGAGCCGGTTTCCATGGGGAGGGCTACGGCATGAGCGTGGGCAGTGGTGGCGGCGTCGGCGGCACTTCCCATCACTCTGCGTGAGCCCTCGATCAGAAGGGAGTGGGGAATGGCGCACGACCAACCTCATTAGTTGTGCCAATGGACCCCACCTCTTTATATACGCACATGTGACAGGGGCCCACCAACCGGGAGGTTGGGCGTCCCCGATCAGGACGCGATCAAGGGGTGTGATCGAGCCGTTGGGCTCGGTCACGATTGAGATCAATCTAACAACCAGAACCACCCGTCTTCTTCCTCTGGTATTTCTTGAAATAGGCTTTCGCTTCGCTATATTAATATAGCAAACACCCACTACAATCAACGAGAGTCTCGAACCGAAAGAAATACTAGGGCAGTAGCAAATACAAACCCCAAAAAAAGAAAATAGAAACAGAGGCGGATCGACTAAGCGAAGATAATCTGCAACCGCTACGCCCTCCAAAGAAGTACCACCACACTCCTAGCTCCGAGTCATCAAGTACCAAGCAACACCTTCAAGAAGGATGTGAATGTTGCTTCCCGGACCAGCGCACTAGTCCTAGGGTTTCCCCTGGCACACTGAGGAAAGTGGACGTATGGTAGCCACAACACCCTCCAAGAAGAAAAGGTGCCACCCGATGCCAACACCATGTCGGTGTTGAGCAAGCCGACAAGGATTTCTCCCGAAAAACCCTATCCACAACCCCCGGATGATCAGAAGCACAGGAACCCCACGAGGACGAGGCCTCAACAACACCAGACTCACCGCCCACCAACATGCGCCACTACGATCACGAAACTGAAATCGTCGTCACCGAAGCTGCCGTCACGAGGTCTGTCATATGGATGTGAGGAGTAGCTTGAGCCGGGGTCAGCCGTACCGCGGCCGTGCGGGAGGGAACTGCCTCCACCGCCTTGGCGGTAGTCGACCGGACGCGGCCACAGGGCATACCAATCCCAGTTAGGTCCAGTCGGGATCAGCGGGCCCATAAAGCCTCCGTGGAGGCACACCAGTCCCAAGGGGGTTCGGCTGGGCCTAGACTAGGCCCGTAAAGCCTGTCGCCACGCCGTAACAGGCCGGTCGTTGTCACCGCTACTCCCTGCACGAGTTACACCACCACCAACTCAAGAGTGTGTCACTCGCGGGGCAGGCCCGCCTAGTCAACCCAGATGGAGCCCATAGGACCTAGATCTGGGCCGAGGGCATAGAAAGCGTCGCCCTGCGGCGTGACGCTCCCCTGCCGCACGACGCCGCCCCATAGCACCAATAGCACGTCGTCGCCACGCCATCACCCAACTTGTGCCAAGCCAGTGCCGCCCTGGGAGCACCATGACCGGAGTGAAGGATCCCCGACTCCGCCTCCAAATCGCGCGGGGAAGAGCAGGCCGGCGCCGTCCGGGCTTCGCCTAGCGGCCCTTGCCGGCGGCGGCGACGGGGGAGGGACTGAGGCGAGGGAGAGGGGTGGCGGCGCTCTGTCGCCTCGAGGGGGTGGGGTGTTTTTTTTTACGCCCGTTTTCCCCTTCCTCTTGTATTAGAGCACAACTGATTCCGAACACACCCCAAACGTATAAAATTGAACACATTTCATGTCTGATTTGGAGCACACCTGTTGGGATGCTCTTAGCTGTTAAGACGATATGAGTCGGGCTAAGCCGAAAAATCTCTTCTTTCTTCCACGCGTCTCCCCCAACTCCGTCTTCTCTGAGCGGCGCCTTGCCGAAGCCGGGCCGCCCCCGAGCTATCTCCGCCGGCGTTGTCGGTTGGAGATGGCGAAGGGGAGGCGCCATTGTAGTTAGGATAGGTAGTAGTAGCAGCAGGTTGCCGGAGGTGGGCGTTCTGCCCATAGTTAGAAGAGTATCTCGCGATCTGAGCAGCCAGATCTACGGCTTAGGGTTCCTCGCCGGCGTGCTTTCGATTCTTGGTGGTCGGAAGACGGCGGCGTTGAGCACCTCTTCTTTGAATAAAGCTGTTTGTGGTGCTACTTCCGTTGAGTCCCCGCTTAATTTGGTTCTTTCTCTGGCCGATCGTGGTGGCGGGGGGAGTTCGACGATTTCTGGCTGGTGGCAAAGCGGCGGAGCGCCTCCGAGCTACTCCTGGTGGCTGTCAAGCGGCGTCAGGAGGTCGCCCGTCCCTTTCGCTCTCTGTGCTCCTGTGGTAGGAGCTACAGAGGGTTTCGGTGGTTGTGGCGGTTCGGTCATAAAGCTCGGTGGCTCTTCGGAGGCGTGTATGGCGTCGAGCTTCCTCTCCTTCTCTTGGCCTACCGTGGTGGCGAGGGACAGAAGGGAGGGCGCCTCGATGCGAAAGACGAAGCCGAAGACCATGGAAGCTGCGACCACTAGATCTTCCTCGCAGCGGTCCTATGGCGCGTGGCTGCTGGACCGCTGCCCGTTCTGGCCGAAGGGCGGTTCAGGGTTTCAACCTCCATTGGAGGCCCTTTCAAGCTTTGCTCCGGAGCTCGACAGTTCGTTCTCAGCAAGTGGTTCATCCCCGAAGAGTGCGAATTGGCCGGGTGTACTGCTTCTCCGGTTCTGAAAGCATCATGAGCAAAAGACTTCGATCTCACCGATGGCTGGAGATCGCCGGAGTTTGGTGACAACGTCGACCTGTGACTTGATTGCTTTCTTCCTTTCTTTTTTAGGTGTTTTCTGTAAAAAAAGAGGCCTCTATCTATTTTTTTCTAGTTTAGCTAGGGTGCTTATTGCTAGGGGCTTCTTTGCATTTTGTACCTGCCACGTGGATTTTATATGCAGCTTCTAGGGTCTCCTTGACCCTTTTACCGTTAAAAAAAAAATGGCTGAGCCTGTGCGTGTAGGCAGGGACCCAACTAGGGGTGGGCATTCGGTTTTTTCGGTTAATTCGGTTCGGTTTTTCAGGTTTTTCTATAATTCGGTTTCTATAAAATAGGCACCGAAATTATTTCGGTTTTCTAAGTAATTGATAGTTCGGTTAGTGGACAATTCGGTTCGGTGTTCGGTTTTTAACCAAACTTCTGGAAATAACAACACTGTGCCATAATTTATGTCAGATCCATATAAGCTAAACCACTCATCGGCGCACCGGAAGCAACCTCCAGGTCGGCGAGTACCTGAAGCAATACATGACTAGCTGATGTCTTGAACGCAGGTGTAGAAAAAAAAATAAGCATGATGTCTATCTTGCTCGTTCAAAAAAATGATATCTATCTTCCAAGCCGTATACATTCAACAAATTGTATGTATTGAGAGTTCAGCTAAAATACATGATTATATCCGAAACAGGAAAATAATTGAAAGACTTCCAAAAAAATTCATAGACACAATTGACAGTTAAACCACAAACATGTACGTGCATATGGCTGGAGATATACGTACATGCATGGGCTGTCTGGCAGCTTTTGCATGTATGTCTTTTTGTCGCATGAGCTAGTATCTACGTATAGTAATGGATATCTGAGACAAAATCACAAATATATTTAGCTATGTCATGTATATTTTTTAGTTTGTACGGTTATTTCGGTTAATAGAGAGTCAAAACCGAATTAATATTTATAAATTCGGTTAATCATATTACTAACTGAAATTAGTTCGGCTAATTCGGGTTCGATGTATTCGGTTTCGGTTCCGGTTAATTCGGTTCGATGTTCGGCTTCGATTTTTTATGCCCACCCCTAGACCCAACTGATTGATTGAGCATCAGTCGCTCCGCGTGGAACGGCATCATCGTGGTGTTGCAAATCCACGCATGATTGGAGCGCGATGGACGGACCCAATTTTACCGGGCAACTCGACAGCACCTGGGACAAAAACCTGCAGGGTCGAGGACACTGGGATAGGGTAGGGTGGACACATCTCTCTCTCTCTCGGATCTTCACCTGCCCCGTCAGTAAAAATCCCTGCAGCGTAAAGTAGCACACCAGATTCTCCCATATATGAACAAGTTTGTCGGCCTTCCGGCATAGAAATTACAGGTCGCAAGTCGTAATTTCCCCTCGTCGATTCTTCGACAGGGTCAGAGGGAACCCGCCGCCGAACCGTGTGCTAGCCCCTTTTACAGCCACCACAACCCAGCCAAACCAAGTGACCGAGTAAACGAACGAACGTACTAGAAAAGTTGAAAAACAACTCTCGTCTTTACCAATGAAACAGTTGCTCGTGGGCCTTTGTTGCCGGATCGATCCAGAATAAAAAGATACCAGTAGTACTAGGAGTAAACGAGCCACTTCCTAGAACCATTTGTTTAGCTACTTCCAGTTCCACAGCAATGATTTGTGAGATAGTAGGATAGGAAAGTGCTACTAGTAATTAATCTGCAGCTGGACTCTAGGAGCAAGCAGGGCTATGTAGCCTCTCCTATCCACCACCATTGTGCACGCAAGCTAGGCAACAATAAACCACACCCCCAACTAACGCTACAGTTGTACCAGGTGCGCGCCGCGGGACGAGAGAGAGAGAGAGGGGCTTGCAGTTGCAGCGCGAGTCGTGACCCTCACGTCGTCTCCACACTCCCCCTTCTCCCTCTCCTCTGGCGAGGTCTCCTCCTCTCCCCGGCGCAGAGAATTAAAGCCTCCTTATCCTCTCTGGCGCGCTGCTGCCATTGCTCTGCTGCTGGATCCAACCATCCAGACCGTTCTCCCTCCCCACCTCCACTGCTGCGCGTGTGCTCGCGCGCTCTCTCTTTTTGGAGCCTTGCGCCGCGTTCCTTTCCCTCTGTCACAATCCGCTTCGACGTTTCTCTACCAGCGCCTTCCGCTTTGCTCTCTCTCCTTTTGGTGCACCCGGCTCTCGGTACCCGTGCCGCGCCACCACCTCTCCATCGCCTTTTCTTTGCCATCCACGCTCTCCTCTTTTTGTCTCCACGTTCCTGGCTACCCGTTGAACAAGCCACTCGATCTTGTGCTGCGGCCTGCGGGTGAGGCGAGGCGAGTATGTCTTCGGCGGTGGAAGCGGCCATCTCCTGCCCCAAGGTCGTCGACATCGCGGCGCCCGGGCCGGAGGATGCTGCCAAGGAGCGCGTGGTCGTGGAGAACGGCAGCGGTGACTGCGCCGACGCCGCGACGAACGGGAAGAAATGCGTCGAGGCGGCGGCAGCGCATTGCCGGAAGGAAGACGAGGAGGACGAGGACGAGGACGGGGAGAAAGTCCCCGAGCACATCGACCTCGGCCCCATCCTCAGCATCAAGGACCAGCTCGAGAAGGACAAGGTACGTACGACGCGCCATATGTCGCTCCCTCCTGAATTCATGCATCTTCTTGCTGCCGCTGATGTGGATCGATCGGTCGATGAATAATGCGTTCTACCTGTCCTGAATTTGCAGGACGACGAGAGCCTGAGGAGGTGGAAGGAGCAGCTCCTGGGCAGCGTGGATTTGAACTCCGTCGGAGGTAAAACCTCTCCAACCATCTAAGAACCCGGCTTCAGTTTCGAATTTCGATCGCTGCTCCCGTTAATCGCCTCTCGTACTACTCGCTAATAGTACCCTGCTTAATGGCTGGCACAGTATAGAAGTACAGTAATAAGTATATTGACAACCGGCACTCGCATCAGTTTTGCATGTGAGCACCGCCGTGTCGTCTCAACTCGCACGATCCCGTGACACCGTCCGTAGCTTTCCGTGACTAATCTGAAAGTGTATCTATCTCTGCACCGGCTGGCCGGCCGGCCGGCCGGCCGTGCCGTAATAAACACAAACAGAGAAAATGTGAAAGGTGGTGGGGGCTCCGTTGGATTGTCCGGCCGGCGGTCCGGCCTTTGTCTTTTCGTGCTAATCATCATTTCGTGAGGAAAAAGACCGGAGCCCTCTTTTTTTGGTTGAAATGCACTGCTTTGGCCGGTCCCCGTACGTTGCCGTGCACCCTCATCGAGTTGAACGCACTGCTTCGTCGTCGAATTCAGATCCAGGGAGGTACTAGTACTGTACTGTACTGCCGAGCAGAGCAGGGCTTTCTTCCTACCCTGAAAGTGATGTGTCCGGGGAATAACTAATAGCGTTCTGATTGTCGTGGTGATAGCTAAGTTTAACAGGGTAGGACGTTAAGCACGTTCCTGTTTTCAGGAAGACAAGCCAGCAACTTTCTGGCAGCAGGATTTAAGAGTTGAAATCGGTCCAGTAAATTCTTTGGCGCGCAGAAAGACCCGTCACATAGTCGTCCGCTCGGATATGCGAAGAGTATTCAGAATTTGATCTCAAGGTTTGTTGAATCCATGAGGGACACTGACTGAATTAATTTTCGGTGCAGAGACGCTGGAGCCTGACGTGAAGATCATGAGCCTGTCCATCCAGTCCCCGGGCCGGCCGGACATCTTCCTGCCGCTGCCGGTGGAGCCCAACGCCAAGGGCGTGTGGTTCACCCTCAAGGAAGGCTCCCCCTACAACCTCAAGTTCACCTTCTCCGTCAGCAACAACATCGTCTCCGGCCTCCGATACACCAACCGCGTCTGGAAGACCGGAATCAAAGGTGAGACTGGTTAAAACTAGCTGACTAAAACGACCGATTCAGGCAGCGTGCGTGGGTGCTCACGGTTAATTATTTTGGTTCGCTGGCGCAGTGGACAGCACCAAGGAGATGCTCGGCACCTTCAGCCCGCAGCCGGAGGAATACACGTACGTCACGCCGGAGGAGACCACGCCGTCGGGGATGTTTGCCCGGGGATCCTACTCTGCCAGGACCAAGGTAAGTTGAACGACTGACGATCACCACAAGCTTGATCAAATGTGTATGCTGCCTATATATGCTGCTAGTTCAGGGTTCAGAGGCAATTGTCAACGTGCTTCTTGTGCAGTTCCTCGACGACGACCGGAAGTGCTACCTGCAGATCGACTACACATTCGACATACGCCGGGAATGGCCGTCCTCGAGCTGAGCCTTTCCTTGGACAACCAGTTCGTGGCCACTCTGTGTAGAAGTGAAAGCTGCAGCCTGCCTGGGTTACTGTTACCGGTGAAGGAGAGAGAGTCTTTGTTTCGTTTATGTTTCACCTCCATTTGTCCTTTCCTTTTTCTTTTTGCTCTAATTAGGGTTCTTGTCTCTCGTGGGTGCGTGTGTATATTGCCATTTTGTTCGGCCGTTAAATTGTCAGGACAGTCAACCCGTCTGTTTTACTGTGTTGTGAGCTCTGTCAGGGTCCGGGTTTCGATCGAACTGGATGTTTGGGTTCATGTAATGCACCGGAGCAATGCAGCTGCACTTTTTGTAATGCTTGAAAGAGGATATCTGTCCACTCACGTACTGAATGTTTGTGTTCATCTACTGACCTTGGTTTTAGTGTGTAGGGATGGCAACGGGTACACATTACCCCGGCGGATAAAAGCCCATTAAAAATACGGGCATGGGACAAATAATTGTCTATAGGTATGTAATGGCATAAAATCATACCCACTTGGGTAAAGCGGGGACGGGTATGCAATCGTAAAATCCATACCCGCGTACATGTTAACTTTTTTACAAATGGGCTTTCATATTATTCTGCCATACTTAGTTGTGTTATGAATTTGTTGTATGACCGTGTTCTGATGTTTACTATAATGTGTTGTTGTTCATGTTTATGATATGTTGTAATTTATGAGCAACTGCTGGTACTTATGAGAATGTGATGTTTATAATACGTTGTTATTCATAAGTACGTGTCATTGTTTAATGTGTTGCTGTTTATATGTTATGGTTATATATTGTTGTTTATGACTATTTTTTGCTCAATTTGATGTGTTGTAAACACGGGTATTTTACTCGCATGTACCCATTTATCCTGCCAAGTGACGGGTATGACAAAACTTGTACATGTTAAAGGATATGTGTACAGATGATAGGTAAGACTGAAAGCGACGGGTACGAATATGGGATGGATTCACCTGTGCCCATACCCAGTGGGTGCCATCCTTATTCCTTTGTAAAAGAATTTGTTTTATCAAGCTGGCTTTTAAGAGGATACCTGCACTACTAGGAAACTAGTTATAGATAGATGGATCTTCTGTGGCGTATATGTGTGACAATGTGCCACAAATAAATTACAGTAGCACATTTCAGGCAATGTGCCACAGAAAACTTCACTATTCTGTGACGCATATAGGAGAACAATGCGCCACGAAAATTTGCGGGACCCGCCACCAGGCCTGGGCGAGCAACTTTCTATGGCGCATATGAAAGTGAAGAGAAGCTCAACCACAGAATTCAGTTGACCAACATTCTGTGATGCATATGTCTATATGCGTCATAGAAAGTGATGTTTTTGTGGCGCATATAGAGGTATGCGCCACAGAATGTGGAAAAACAGATCCCCTAGTGGATCGCCTTTTAACTTTTATAAAAAATAAACGAAAATGATAAAAACTTAAAAAATAATTCCTTTGAGATATAGTTATATTTTGGGGGTATAGTTGTAGGGAAAATTGAAAAACATGAATTTTGATGTATTTTGCAAAAAAAAGTCATGGCACGGTAAAACGGTCATAACTTTTGCATACGATGTCAGAAACAAAAACTTTTACCTATCACAATGATCGTTTTGAAATTTCCTATCGGAATTCAACTGCCAAAGGCCGTTCTGGATTTTACAAATTCCCCAAATTCGAAAATAGTAAAAAGTTATGGCAAAAAGAAGTTTTTTCCTAGAAAAAATAAAAAAGGGGGAGAAAAATATGTATTGTTGGGCGGGATTCGAAATTAGAATCCCGCCGGCGCCCCTTCTCCCTCTTTTTTCTCCTCCCTCCACTTCTCCTCTCTTTCTCCTTCCCTTATCCTCCCTCCTCCTTCTCCACTTCTCAACTTCTCCCCTTCTCTTCCCTCCCCCTTATTCTCTTATCTCCTTCTCCTCTCCTCCTCCTCCTCCCCCTCCTCATCCGGCGACCTACTCCTCCTCCTCTGGCGACCTCCTCCTCCTCTTCCGGCAACATCCTCCTCCTCCACCTCCTCTAGCGGCCTCCTCCTCTTCTGGCGGACTCCACCACCTTCGACGGCCTCCCTCCTCTGTCAACCCCCTCCTCCGGCCACTGATGACCCACAAGTATATGGGATAGCAACAGTCTTCGAGGGTAGTATAACCCAATTTATTAATTCGACACGAAGGGAGACAAAGAATACTTATAAGCCTTAACAACTGAGTTGTCAATTCAGCTGCACCTATAAATAGTCTTACTCACAGTAGTTTATCAGTAGCAATAGTTTTGTAGTAGCAATAGCAAAGTAATAGCAACAGTAAAACAAAGGCAGTAGTAACAACAGTAGCAAACTGTAGGATATGAGTGTAGTAGGCATAGGGATGGATGGATGGGCGTTACATGAACAAGTCTATTCATGTAACTTCAAGATCTAGGGAAATTGCAGATAAATAAGATAAATCATCCAAGTACTAAACAATCATAGGCATGTGTTCCATATATAGTCATACATGCTCGCAATGAGAATTTCTACAACATATTTTGTCCCGCCAGCCCGTTGCAACGGGGCCTCAAGAGAATCTACTAGCAATTAAGGTACTCCTTTTAATAGAGTACCAGAGCAAAGCATGTTGGAGATATGCCCTAGAGGCAATAATAAAAGTGGTTGTTATTATATCTTTGTGTTTATGATAAATATTTACATTCATGCTATAATAGTATTAAACGGAAACATTAATACTTGTGTGATTTGTAAACTAAATTAGAGTCCCTGGTAAAGCCTCTTTATAATACTAGCTTGTTGATTCATAGACGATCGTGGTTTCTCGATCATGATCATTGAGATGTTATTAATAACAAGATCATATCATTAGGAGAATGGTATGATGGACATACTCCTATAGATAAGCGTAGCATAAAGATCAAGTCATTTTAATAGTTCGTTTGCTATAAGCTTTATGATACATAGTAACCTAATTCTTTTGACCATGAGATCATGCTAATCACCATCACCAGAAGAATGCTTTGATGACATCAAACACCACACTGTAACTGGGTGGCTATAAAGGTGGCATTGAGTGTTCGGAAAGTATGGGTTGAGGTACATGGATCAAGAGTGGGATTTGTCCATCCATATGACGGATAGATATACTCTGTGCCCTCTCGGTGGAATATCATCCAATTAGCTTGCAAGCATGTGAATGGCTCACAAGGGATCACATATCACGGGAACGAGAAAAGAGTACTTATCAGTAACGAGGTTGAACTAGGTATGCAGAGATACCGACGATCAAAACCTCGGATAAGTAAACTATCGTGAGACAAAGAGAAATTGGTATCGTATATAAGTGGTTCATTCGATCGCAAAGTAATCGTAGAAATATGTGGGAGCCATATGAATTTCCAGATTCCTCTATTGGTTATTGATCGGAGAAGTGTCTTGGTAATGTCCGCATAATTCACGAACCGTTGGGAGACACACTTAAGGATTCGATGTTGTTTAGTAGATATGGAATGTTAGTAGGGATACCAAATGTTGTTCGAAGTCTCGGATGGGATCCGGGATATCACGAGCAGATCCGGAATGATCCGGAGAATAAGATTCATATAAGGAAAGTCCTATTTCGGAGTTTGGGAAAGTTTCCGATGTTTTCATCAGAGAGGTTCTAGAAGGGTCTAGAAGGTTCACCGGTCCGGAAGGAGAATGGCCCATGAATGTGTGATGGGTAAGTGGAATGATTGGATCATATCCTAGGTCACATGGTGTGTGCATTTTTAAGAGAGAGTTAAATCTCTAAATTGAAAATCAAACGAGAGTTTGAAAAGTCAAACTGGAACAATGGTTTCCTAGTGGGAGAAGAAACAAGTACTTCTCTCAATCCAACTTGGGTTTGGGTTTGGATTCAAACCCACCCCTTCCAAGGCTGTCCCCCTCTCATAAATAGAGCGGGAGGGCTGCGCCAAAGCACACAAGCCCTAGCCTCTCTCCCCGCACACGAGCCTCCACCATAGCCCCGCCGCCGCCGCTCGCCGCCGCCGCGCCGCCTCCCTACGCCGCCGCCGCCTCGCACCGCTGACGGTTCGTTGCTGCCGCCCTAGCCGCCACCGACACCTCCTCCCCCTACCGGTCATCTAATCCCTAGATCTCCGGGAAACCAAAATCCACCATAACTCGCACCAGCTTAGGCGAAGCCCTGCGGGATCTTCCCTCTACTTCTGACACCACGCCGTCGTGCTGCCGGATTCACGAGGGGAGAACTACAACCTCCCCTGCCTGCTGGAACAAGGGAGAGGAAGGTCTTCATCGAGTACCGAACGTGTGACCGACTGCGGAAGTGCTGCTGGAACACAGTGCCAGAAGGATCGTCTACGCGATCTTGAGATCGGCAAGTGTCGTGGTATTGCCGACGAGTACGCCATGGAGGGGTCCTCACAATGCGTGTTTAGAGACGTGGGGTAAGGCGGACGGTTGACGGGTACAAGGTAACACAGCTTACCCAGGTTCAGATCCCACAACGGTGGCGGAATCCTACTCCTGCTATAAATCACTATAATGGCAATACGCCGAGTTACAGAGATAGGTTCGCTGTGCGAGGGTGTGTGTAAAACAATACTAGGTTATGCCCTAAAGGCTCCCATAGGCCCGACTTATATAGTCGCCAAGTCCTAGGGTTACAAGGAAAAGTCCTAGCCGGACAGGTTACAGAGTTCTACACCATCTATTACTAGTCTTGTGTATCTTGCACTCCAAGGCTCCGGGTACGCTGATGACTCCACCGTAGCCTTCCTTTATCTGGCATGGGCCTCCCTTATGGATCCACCTAACTGGGCCGCCCAGCAGGCCACTGGCCATGCTACCGACTATGGGCCACCCGGGTTAGCCGGATAAGAGACATGCTATGAGGATACCCATATAGCATATCCCCAACAGTAGCCCCCGGAGAACTCCGAGAGCTTGCGCCGTCTTGCCTCTTCCTGTGGAATGCTCCGTCTAGATGGATGTCGGCAAATCGTCAAGCAACATCTTGTAGTCCTCCCAAAGAACCCTGCAAAGGTTTTCTCCGTCTTCTATAAGTAAGTCGGAGAAACGCTGAATCTTCCATCGTACGCTCCCGTTGTCAGATTAAATCCGTCCATGCCGTAATCTTCGATGGGACGGCTTATCTACCATGTCAGTTATGACGACGTAGGTTGTAGGTCAGCGACGCCTCGTAACTCACACATGCAGAGAACCTAATCATATCCAATTCTCCCGCGCGAGTGATACGAACCGTTGGCGGCGGCGATTGGAGACGTGGCGAAATTACCGCGCATGTTCACGAACATGTCGTCTACGCGGCAACCGTCCGATTAGCTGCACGAATCTTGACGCAGAGTAAGATAAATAGTAACCCTGGGACACTTGCCACTTTTTCACCCCATTCTCTCGCGTCATAGTCTTCTTCCTCCAGCCGCACGCCTCCTCGAGCTCTCCGCGGAAAACCTTGAGAAACCCTAGCCTCTCCCTGCACCAGTCGCGTTCTTTCCCTCCTCCATGGCGAAGCCGGCGAGCTCCGTCGTCGTGCCCCCAGAGGGCCTGGTCATCCCCGCATCAGCGGTGATTGAAACCACCAGCGACGACCACAATCTGGCGGCGCTGGAGCCCCTGGAAGAGGATCCAGACTCGCACAAAGGCGACTGGCACGGCTCGGACATCACTAGCCGCGACATCCAAGAGATGGTCGCTGAGGGTTATCTTCCCGCGACGGAGGGACTCGCCTGGTGGGCGGCGCCGGCCGGCGAGGTGACCCCTTCTCCCCAAGCCGGAGAGAAAGTATACCTCAAGGTGCAATTGGTACACGGCGTTTCTCTGCCCATCTCTCACTTCTTCCTGTCCGTCTTGAATCACTTCAAGGTCCAAACCCATAACCTCTCCCCCAATAGTATCCTAGTGCTTAGCAACTTCGCGACACTTTGCGAGGGTTACCTAGGGATTAGGCCTAGGTTAGACTTGTCTGTCTACTTCTTCACCGTCAAACGTGAAGCCGGACACAGTAGGGAGGAGCTTAGAAACTGCGGCACCATAAGCTTCAAGATCCGACCTGGTCGGCGGTTCCCCGACATCGTTGGCCACGAGTCGTGCAAAAATTGGCAGCGGACGTACTTCTATGGCCCCGACATTCCTTTGGCGGGCCAAGAAGTAACGTACCCGGACTTCGTGGATGGAGCCGCCGTTGAAGTCCCCACATGGCGGTCCCATGCCTCCCTTCCCTCCGACGTCAACGCTTCTCGCGCAATAAGGCGGATCGAATGGTTCGTAGAGACGGGTTTAACCGGCTTGGACCTAGCCATGTGCTGGTTCATCAGGCGGATCCAACCTCTGCAACACCGTACGAAAGTTATGCACGAGTACACCGGCGACCGAAGGGATACCCTCCGGATCTCCGAGGACAACTTCTCGAGCGACTCCGTCAAGTTCCGCCTTAAGGACATCGTCAAGGTGAAGGACAAGAAGCGTGGCTTCACCCTCACCTACGACATGTTCGTAGACGGAAAGTGCCCAAAGGTAGGTATTTATTTTCCGTGTATGACACTGCTCCAGTTTTTCCGTCTTGCCAATACCATCTTGTCTAACACGATGATTTCTCACTTAACAGCTTAGCGATCTAGAGGAGGGCAACCTGGCCGCCCAAATCTACGATCCCAAGATGAAGGAAGTCACGGTCGTGTCCGACGATGATGCCCCGTTGGCGCGAAAGCGGAAGAGCTCCACCTCTGACGCTGCCGACGGAGGTAAGAAGAAGAAGACGGAGGGTGGAGCCTCCAAAAAGAGTACTGCCGCCCTGGAGGCGGAAAAGAAGAAAGCCACCGGGATGTTTGCCAAAGCACCCCCCTGGTGTAAGCTTCTTATTCTCCGACATTGTCTTATTTATCTGTCTTATTCCTGTACTTATGCATTTTGCATGTTTCAGGAAAAAAGCCACAACGAGCCTCAAGAAGTCCTCCAAGACTCTTGGGGCTTCTAGAAATATTAAAGATATGCTGCATCGCGACTCTTCCCCCGCCATCGCCCCTGCTACTCCTGCTGTCAAGCCCTCCTCCGCTCCGACAAGCTCCCAATTCCAGGAGGCACCAGGCCCTTCCGCAATGGAAGTGGATTCTGGCACCTCTACCGAACTCGCAGTTGTCGGCGAGCAGGCGACGCAGGAGAGCGCTGCTCTTCAAATGGCTGAAGCTCTGGCTAAGGATGCCATCGGTAGCGGCAAGGCGGTGGTGGGTGATGGTACTTCTGCCGAAGGCGGCGCCTCTACTCCCCAGAAACCCTTCGAATTGCTGAAAATTATTTACCCGGTGCTTACGCCGGGTAACACAAATATGGTTCCTGGAGGAGTGCCATCATCTCCGACGTGCGGTCTTGAGGAGCTACTCCGTCAAGCAGACATCTTGCGAGGAAATAGCATTTCCTTTGGCAAGCTGCTGGCCGAGAGCGCTACAAACCTCAAGATCATCGCAGTTGTAAGTTTTACTTTTACCTTTTGCATTTCGTATGAGTATCTCACTGTAGCCCCCGAGGATGTAGACGGAAAACCATTGGTTTTGCATCTATATGCTCTAAGAGTGACTAAGTTAGAAAAACTCTCACTATAGCCCCCAAGCATTTAGATGGAATGAATTACTCCGACTAGGTGCTTTAAGAGTAGCATACACAGTGTTCAGAATTTTGAGTGTTGTAGCCCTCAAGCTTCTAGTTGTAACTGAATTAGTTCCGACTAAATGCTTAAAGAAAATCTAAGCATTTTCCAAGTTAAAACTTTATACTGTAGCCCCCAAGCCTCTAGTTGAGAACTGAATTAGCTCCGACTAGATGCTAAAAGACAAGCTAAGCATATTGCTAAGTTAAAAACTCTCTCTGTAGCCCCCGAGCATCTAGGTGGAAAATATCCGACTAGAAGCTCTAAGCGGACTAAATAACGACTTGACTTTGTGTTTGTTTCCACAGAACGAGAATGCTCGGAGGGGCATGGCCAACGACAAGTACCAGAAGATGCGCGCAGACCTTGAAGCTGAAAAGGGTAAAACTGCCATCTTGAAGGAACAGATCATCAAAAACAAGAGTCTGTTTTCTTTTTTGCGCATTTCCGTCTTACTTTTGTGCCTTCCTTCTTCGAGTACTCACTGTGTACTTTGTTTTTTCCGACTTGCAGAGCATGTAGCCAAGGCCAAGGATATTGTCGAGCAGTCCAAGCACATCCAGCAGCTGGACAGCGAGAACAAGATCCTTAAGAAGGAGAGGAAAGAAATGCTGAAGATGCACGAGGATTCCATGAAAGCCCTACAGGACTCCACCTCCGCGGAGATCAATCGCTTGAAGGAGGAGCTTGGGATCCTAAAGGATCAGAAGCAAGCTGCCGATGAGCAAAACCTTCGCCATAGCGAGGCGTTTAAGCTCATCCAACCAGAGAAGGAATCTTTGGCGGACGTCGTCTGGCAGGCTAAGGCCAGCATCTTCAGTAAGTGTTCTCCGCCTTGTAGTTCTGTAGTCTGGATACTTAGAATTTTATTGAACTCATGCGCTCCTTGTCGGAATTTTCAGCGCCTATGGGTTTAACCCGCTCGCCTCCTTCGGACAAGGAATGCATGATTCTTGCCAGCAACTTCATCAATACCGCCATCACCCAAGCCAAGGAGATTGCCAAGCCCCTCCAAATTTATATCAAGGCCTCCGACTCCGTGGTGAAGTACTCGGAGATTCTGCGCCGAGCCCCCGAGCGTGTCGCAAGCTGGAAAGCTTCATGTGCACGGGCTGGCGTAAGGATGGCGTTGTCCATGGTGAAGGCGCACTATGAAGGTGCCGACATCGACACAGTGACATCTGGTATCCCTGACGTGGATGATGATGGCAAGGAGATCGATCACGAAGCCATCCTGTCATCACTCGCGGGTTATGACACCAGGGTTGCCGAGTTGGTGGATGTCGATGTCTTCGTGTCCAGGAACTTTCTTGACAACGCCAACCCTGAATCCTCCGAGTCTCCTCACAGCGCCGACGTTGAGGGTGATTCTCCGCCTGGTGATGATGCGGCCTCCAAGTCCCCTGCACCCAAGGAGTGAAAAACACTTTGTAATTCTTGTTTCACCTCTGGAGTGTGCATTGAAAAAACTTGGTGATGTAATCTTAAGGCGGAAAACAGTGGTTGTCGTATCCTGCTACTTAAGAATTAATTCCCAGTATGTATATATATTTTTTAAGCAAGTGCTGGCTTATCCATTACTTTGGTTTTTATGCTTGACTTTTCGTGAGTCGGAAGACTCGTTGTCGGAACCATGCGCTTAGGTGATGATGCCCAATGGCACCGTCAATAACCTGAGCACAAAATCACCGACAATAAGTGCCAAAAGTCACTACTCCAGAATCCACATAAAAACAACAAAGAATGTGTAGACCAGAAAACTTAAGCTAACGCCCGTAGGCGGAATTTTCACAAGTGCAATCGCAATGCTTGTGCATAAAGGTTTATATGATCCAAAAATGAACACTAAAGGAGGTAAAAGACTCAGCAATATGAGTGAACCAAAGAGCTTTATTTCATTGATCATATAAGAGGTACACGATTAGATAAAAAATGCTAAGTGTAGAAAGGACATAGCTGTGCTATGTTCCATGGCCGATCAAGCTCTGGGTAGTCATCATCCGGGTCACGTCGCTTACGCTTATGATCCTCGTTGGGTCTATCCTTGAGCTCACGATTGTCGACAAGGTAGTAAGACCCATTGAGCAGCGCCTTGCTTATGATGAACGGTCCTTCACATGGTGGGGATAGTTTGTGTGACTTCTTCTGCTTAAGTCGGAGCACTAAATCCCCCTCTTTAAACGAGCGATGCCGAACGCGGCGACTATGGTAGTTGCGTAGCTTCTGCTGGTAGATGGCGGATCTTTGGCATGCCAAAACGCGCTCCTCCTCGAGAAGGTCCACATCTAGGCGTCTAGATTCTTCAGCGTCATCTTCGTCGTAGGCTGCAACTCTTGGTGCATCGTGGAGGATGTCGGAAGGTAGGATGGCTTCTGCTCCATATACCATGAAATAGGGGGTGTAGCCGGTGGATCTGTTGGGTGTAGTTCGTAAACTCCACAGCACAGATGGCAATTCTTCCGCCGAGGCTCTAGCTGCTCTATGTAGCGGTGCCTCAAGACGTGGCTTGATTCCCTGCAGAATTAATCCATTGGCTCGCTCAACCTGACCATTGGATTGTGGGTGTGCCACAGGTGCAAGGTCAAGTCGGATGCCTTTGTCCCAGCAATAGGCCTCCACTTCTCCGAGTGACAAGTTGCTTCCGTTGTCGGTGATGATGCTATGTGGGAGACCAAATCTCACCACTAGATCCCGGACAAACCTGAGGGCAGTTGCCCCATCAAGCTTTCTAACGGGTTTAGCTTCTATCCATTTGGTGAATTTGTCAACTGCTACAAGCATATGCGTAAATCCACACGATGCCGTTTGTAATGGCCCCACCATGTCTAGCCCCTAGACTGCAAACGGCCAAGTTATTGGTATTGTTCGCAATTCTTCAGCAGGAACATGTGGTTGTCGGGCATAATATTGGCATCATGTGCATGTTTCGACCAGCTTGTCGGCGTCCGCCTTCGCGGTCAGCCAGTAGAATCCTTGACAGAAGGCTTTCGCGACCAACGATCGAGGAGCGGCGTGATGCCCGCAATCTCCGAGATGGATTTCACGTAGGATTTCCATACCTTCTAGCTGGGAAACGCACTTTAGGTATACACCAGTAGTGCTCCTTTTATAGAGTTGCCCATTGATTATGGTATAACCCTTTGCTCGTCGTACTATTTGCCGTCTTTCGACTTCGTCGTCGGGCAAAGTTCCGTGTTCGAGATATTCCATGAACGGTTTTGTCCAAGCCGGAGGGATCTTTGTTACCATGTTGACGAAAGAGTCAGCTCTGTCCGGGTTGTCGATGTCGGCGCCCTTCACGGATGGTGTGCGTAGATGCTCTAGGAAAACTCCTGGCGGAATTTGCTTGCGCCCTGATCCAACTTTAGACAGTAGATCAGCCGCCTCGTTTTGCTCCCTAGGCACATACTTGACTTTGTAGCCCAAGAAGCTCTTGGCTATCTCGTCCACTTCGTCGCGATATGCCGCCATCATAGGGTTCCAGCATTCCGGTGTGCCCACCACTGTTGGGCAACCAAGTCGAATCTCCACAACAAACTATACGCTTGATGCCAATATCCTTGGCTACACGATCCGTGAATGAGTGCTTCATACTCCGCCATGTTGTTTGTAGCCTCAAAGTGGATCTGCGAACGAGTGTAGCTTGTCTCCTTTGGTGATCAGAATACACACCAGCCCGAGCCGTTGAGCAGCTTCGATCCGTCGAAGTGCATCACCCAGTACTCTGGTTCTGGCAACGGAGTGGCATCCGGCATCTCCGTCCAATCTGCAATAAAATACGCCAAGGCTTGTGACTTGATAGCGTCGCGTCTCTTGTAGGTGATCTCAAAGGCGGCAAGTTCAATGCCCCACTTCGCGACCCTTCCTATAGCGTCGCTGTTGTTGATAATGTCGGACAGTGGAGTCTTGCTCACTACTGTGATTGGGTTCTCCTGAAAGTAATGCCTCAGCTTCCGAGAAGCAAGGAATACTCCATAAGCTATCTTTTGGTAGTGCGGGTAACGCTGCTTGGACTCCGTCAAGACCTCTCTTACATAGTAAACTGGTCATTGAACTCCGTGCTCATGGCCTGGTTCCTTCCGCTCTACCACGACGACGATGCTGATAACCCGGTTGGTTGCCGCCATGTAAATTAACAGGGGCTCACCAGGCTCGGGTGCTGCAAGGATAGGAGCTGAGGAAAGAATCTCCTTGAGCTGCTTCAATGCTGCATCTGCTTCGTCTGTTCATGTGAATTTGTCCTCCTTCTTCAGCAACTTGTACAGCGGCAGGGCCTTCTCTCCAAGTCGGCTGACGAACCGACTAACTGCTGCAACACAACATGTTAATCGTTGAATGTCCTTTAGGCATGTCGGACGGTTTATGTTTAAGATGGCCTTGATTTTCTCTGGGTTGACCTCGATTCCGCACTGGGAAACGATGAAGCCCAATAGTTTGCCGGCTGGAACCCCGAAGACGCACTTCTTAGGGTTGAGCATCATGTTGTATTTCCGGAGATTATCAAAGGTTTCTTTTAAGTCAGAGATTAAGTCATTTGATTTTTTAGACATCACCGCGATATCGTCCACATAGGCGTGAACATTCCGACCAATTTGGTCATGAAGGCAACGTTGCATTGTCCGCTGGTAGGTAGCACCTGCGTTTTTCAGCCCAAAGGGCATCGTGACATAGAAAAACGTGCCATATGGGGTAGTGAACGAAGTGGCCAATTGGTCCGACTTCCTCATCTTGATCCGGTGGTATCCTGAGTATGCATCGAGAAAACACAAAAGTTCCGAGCCAGCCGTCGAGTCAATGACTTGGTCAATGCGAGGCAAAGCAAACGGATCTTTGGGACATGCTTTGTTCAAGCCGGTGTAATCAACGCACATTCTTAATTCATTGGTTCCCTTTTTGGGGACAAGTACAGGATTGGCCACCCATAGGGTGTGAAGGACTTCTCGGATAAACTCAGCCTTAAGTAACCTAGCTATCTCTTTGCCAATGGCACGTCTCTTCTCATCTCCGAAGTGTCGTAGAGGTTGTTTCACTGGTTTACATTTTGGATCTATGTTTAAGCTGTGTTTCGAAGTTCCCTAGGTACACCTTTCATCTTTGGCAGGTTGCCGAGCAAAGATGTCCCTATTCTCACGGAGGAACTCGACGAGCCGCTTTCCTATTTGGGATCCAGTTCGTCCCAATGGCGACGGTCTTGAGGCGTCACCTACCACAAGTTCCACCGCTTGGTTTCGATGGCGGCCTTGAACGCAGGAGCGGAGTCGGAGATCCGCTTCTTCGACGCGGGCATCTCTCGAGTCATTAACCTTGCTCGATCTCCTTGAATTCTTAGAGGATAGCCGCAACGGCTGCTTCATTGATCTCGCAGTTCCTTGCCTTGGTAAAGCTTCCGGATACGGTGATGACACCGTTTGGTCCGGGTATCTTGAGTTTGTTGTAGACGAAGCATGGCTTGGCCATGAACGTGTGGAATATGTCGCGGCCGAATATGACGTGGTACACGCTCTTGAAGGGGACCACCTCAAAGGTCATGCGCTCTTGGCGGTAATTATTAACGTCGCCAAAGGCTACCTGAAGTGTGATGCATCCAAGGGACCGAGCCTCCCGACCAGGAACTACGCCATGGAAGACGGTGTTGGTCCGCCTTAGGTTTGCCTCCGTCAAGTTCATCTTCTGCAGTGTATCCAGGTACATGATGTTGATGCTGCTTCCACTATCCACCATGCACTTGGTGAACTCCGTGCCGTCAATCAATGGGTTGATGACCATGGCATACTGGTTCTCCGTGGGCACAAGGTCTGGGTGGTCCGTCCTGTCCCAAGTGATTGGAACCTCCGACGAGCGCAGGTATTGGGGAACTGGGGGGAGGGTGGCCATCAGGATCCTCAGAGAGGTCTTCTGTTGTCGAACGGTAGGGTGCCAAGGAAAGTATGGTAGACTGGGGCCTTCTTTGCAAAGGGGTTCTTGCCCTTGTCGTCGCCCTTGGCGGCGTGCTTGGGGTCAACGTCCTCGTCCATGTCACTTGAATCCTTGGACTCCTCCTCCTTCTTCTTCCCCTTGCCCTTGCCTCGCGGTCTGTTCTTCCGACTTCGCTTGTAGCCGGACTCCGGGTCTTCCTTGAGGTCGTTGACGAACTTGTAGTGTCGATTGGTATGGGTGGCCTTTCCGTTGACATCGAGGTGCACGAGGCACGGCATATCGCGGTACTCCTCGTATGTTTGGGGAACGCGGAGCGGCGTCGAGTTGGATTCACTGCCTCGTTGCTGCCCGCGGCCTGCTCCCCTTCCTCGGCCATGTTGTCCGCCTTCTCCTCGTCCTGCAAAATTCATGGCGACCATGTCGGTAGATTGCTTTTCTTCTGGAGCGGTTTTCCGCTTTGTACTGCTGTTCCTCCGAGCTTGGGTTGGAACGGCCGTTGCCGGCAAAGAGCCACGAGCATCGTCGTCGGCAGCTGCGAACTCACTAGCTAACTGAATCATCTGATTCAAGTCAAGCTGATGGTTGTCCTGCAAGCGCTTCAGCTTATGTCGGAGTAACGTGCCCCTTTCCAATCCGTCGATGAAGGCAGCCATAGCGGTCTGAGCGTGCACTCCTGCGCAGGAATTCTTCATGTCCAGCCAGCGGGAGAGGTAGGCGCGAGATGTCTCGTCTTTCTCTTTGCACGCACCGTTGTAGATCGCCCATAGTTCAGGGACGCTTATATGTACCCTCAAAGTTCTTGGTGAATGCTTCTTGCATGTCCAGCCAGTTGTAGATAGATTTCTCTGGCAAGTCGTCGATCCATTGACGGGTCGTGCCTGCCAACATTAACGGGAGGTACTTGACGGCGACGTTGGGGTTGCCTCCGGCAATCTCCACCGTGTTGTTGTAGTCCTGCAACCATGTGGCGGGCTTGGCGGTGCCGTCATAGGGCTTGATGGTCTTGTCTATCCGGAAACCTTTGGGGTAAGTTGCGGACCGTATTGCAGGTCCAAAGCAACGTGGTCCCAGGTATGGTCCTTCCCGGGCCTCGTGGATCTTATCGATCCGCGAACGTGCATCATATGGCTCCGGGTTCTTCTTCTTGTTGTCAACAGGGGATGGGCTGCGTGAACGACGCGGGCCCCTTCCGCCATGGTGACTGCTTGGCGGCGATAGAGGCGGAGGTGGCAGTGGGTTAGCCTTCTTGATGTTACCCTCCTGCGACGCCCCACGCTTGTCACGGTTGCTTGTCGGTCGCGGAGGGTCGTGGTGTGACCTGCTCTTATGTCCTTGGTGGCGCTCTTCATCATGACGGGTCTGGGCCGCGTTGTCGCGGATGACGATGCCGCACTGCTTTGGTGGGGGCGTATCCATGCGATGGTGAGCCTTGTAGTCTTCCTGACGTCGGGGGGATCGGGGCGGTGGCGATGGGCGGCGAGGTTGGGCTCTTTCTCCATGGTCGGAGGATATGGGGATAGCATCCTTCCTGTTGCGTGCATCCCTCCGTCTTCGTTCTGATGAACCCGTCTGTGATCCGACATCCTGAGGAGATCTGTCCCTTGGCGGTTTGTACTGGCTAGATCGGCAGATCGCTGGGTCAGATTCAAGCCTCGGAGAGGTGGCCTTTTCCTGCTGCTTTACCACCTTGGCCACTAGGTCATAGACCTGTTCCACTGCCTCAGGCGATCTATCCTGCTCCAGAAGGGTCTTGGCGATGACGAGGTTAAGGAGTGGGGTGGGCATCACCTGCTTGCCTTCACTATCAATGTATGGCTTGGCATGTGCCGGCTTCGAGGGAGCCCATCCTAGGTTGCACCGTACACCAGGATCGTTGATGACGCAAGCCGGAGCTTTCTTAGCCTTCTGCTGCTATAGCAGAGTCTTGTACTCGGCCTCCATTGCTCTAGCTTTCTCTATGGACTTCTGCGCATTGACCATATCTCGATCTAGTTTAGCGCCTTGCTCCGCGATGGCTTACACCTCCTCCAGCAGCTGCTGGCGCTTCTCGTCAAGCTGAGTCACGTTCCGGATATGATCAACAGTTAGTGGCTCAACGAGGAGATTGCCGTACATCACTCTATCAGCTGGAGTAACATGGGCTGCTGCCGACGTGGATGCCGGAGGCGGCAAGTTTGCGGTGTTGTTACTGCTCGGACCGGTGCCGAGTTCTTGCGGCTGCTGCACTGGGTTAGGTGGAGGAGGCATGACCTTTGCGCGATCATTGTCGGCAGCAATAAGTGGCCCCTTCCCCTTTTCCAATGCGGTAGGCGGAGCTTGCCCGGGCTGGTCTTCGTCCATCGCTGTCCCAATGGTGACGAACACCCCTCGAGACATGACGGTGTTATTAGCTTGTTCGTCGCGTGAGTACTCCTCCTCCATCGCCTGCATAGCAGAGTCTAGCTCTTCTGGATTGAAGTCTATTTCCTCTGAATCTGCACTAAAATCAGCATAAAGTGCGTCAATGACAGAGTCGGAGGGTGCCAGGACTTCCTCGATGACGGGCGGTGGAGGTGCAACGGGCTCGACGATGACTGGAGGTGGTGGTGCTGCTGCGACGACGGCGGCCGAAGGCGGTGGTGGTGGCTGAATCGGAAGGGCTCCGTCAATGAGCGCAAGTGCTGTCTGAGCTGCCGCTTCAGCCTCCGCGTAGTTGTTGACGGTGTTCACCATGCCTTCGAAGGTGAGGCGTCCTGACGGCTGTTGCCGTCTTAGAGAATGTCGGAGGAGCGTGCCATGGTCCAGTCCTTCCACAAAGTGATATATAGCATCATCATTGGGGTAGTGGGCCAGATCGGCTCGTATACGGAGCCACCTGGCCAGGTAATCACGGGGGTTTTCGCCCTCTCTCTGAATGCAGCGCGCCAGATCGAAGATGGTAACCACGCCGACGAACTTGGATCTCTGCTGTCCAGACGCACGGACAAAGCCGGCGGATTTGGAGTGATCTTCCACCTTTATATCCTGCATAGGGGCGGTTTGGGTGGGTTTCAAATTTTTCCGATCTTTGCCGGCGAACTCCGAGGAGAGATCCGACATCGATCCTTCCGCGAACGTATCCTGCCCGTAGGCGGTCCGTGCGGGTCTTGATGCTTTCCGATCTTTGTCGGCAAACTCCGAAGAGAGATCCGACATCGATCCTTCCGCGTACATATCCTGCCCATAGGCGGTCCGTGCGGGTCTTGATGCTTTCCGATCTTTGTCGGCAAACTCCGAAGAGAGATCTTACATCGATACTTCCATGTACGTATCCTGCCCATAGGCGGTCCGTGCGGGTCTTGATGCTCCTCTGACTCCCAGGGAACTAGTGCCCGAATCGGTTTCGCCGATGAAGAGGTGGATGTCTCCGATAGGAACGATCGAACACCACGTAGGGTTCGTCTTCACCGGGATCTAGAAATCGTCGGGAGGGACGATCGGAACGTTGCCGGAGAAGAGAACGCGACCGATGGCCACGGTTTCGCCGATTCTCGCGAAGATCTTGGTCCTCGCCCGCTGAAGAGCCTGAAGCGCCTCCTGCCCCACGGTGGGCGCCAACTGTCGTGGTATTGCCGACGAGTACGCCATGGAGGAGTCCTCACAATGCGTGTTTAGAGACGTGGGGTAAGGCGGACGGTTGACAGGTACGAGGTAACACAGCTTACCCAGGTTCAGATCCCACAACGGTGGCGGAATCCTACTCCTGCTATAAATTACTATAATGGCAATACGCCGAGTTACAGAGATAGGTTCGCTGTGCGAGGGTGTGTGTAAAACGATACTAGGTTATGCCCTAAAGGCTCCCATAGGCCCGGCTTATATAGTCGCCAGGTCCTAGGGTTACAGGGAAAAGTCCTAGCCGGACAGGTTACAGAGTTCTACACCATCTATTACTAGTCTTGTGTATCTTGCACTCCAAGGCTCCGGGTATGCTGGTGACTCCACCGTAGCCTTCCTTTATCCGGCATGGGCCTCCCTTATGGATCCACCTAATTGGGCCGCCCAGCAAGCCACTGGCCATGCTACCGACTATGGGCCACCCGGGTTAGCCGGATAAGAGACATGCTATGAGGATACCCATATAGCATATCCCCAACAGCAAGTGTACGACTATATCACCCACGAGAATCTGCTCTCGTTAACCGCTTTGGAATCTTCGAGGGTGAGTGCTTCTATCGACTCGTTGCTACAATCTAGTAGATAGATCTTGGCTTGTTTGTGTGCATGCGGTAGAATTTTTTTGTTTTCCATGCTACGAACCCCCACAGTGGTATCAGAGCCGTGTCTATATGTAGATCTGTTGCATGAGTAGAACACAATTGTCATTGTGGGCGGTGGTGCTTTTATTATCAATTGTTTTTTGTGTACTTTGCATCTTGCGGTATGATGGGATGAAGCGGCCCGGGCTAACCTTACAAGACATTGTTCATGAGACTTGCTCCACGCTTAACATGCAACTTGTATTGCATAAGTGGCTTTGTGGGTGTCTGTCTCTCCCATCATAGTATAGATTCAATTTACAACGGGCACTTGATAGTTCAAGCATCAACTTTGTGGTTCTTATTTGTAAGTTAGAACGACACTTATTGAAATCCCCAAACCACGTAAAATATGCAAAGAAAATTAGAGGCGTCTAACTTTATTTTGCAGGGGTGTGCTGTGATGTGATATGGCCATGATAGTGATTATATATGATGTATGCAATGTTCCTTATTGTAAGTTGGCAACCGACAGGAGCCATATGGTTGTATTTTAAATTCCATTAAGACCCGCGTGTCTATTCAAAGTAGTTGTAATAGTTGATGCTGGTGGACGACAACCATGAAGCGGTGCCATTGACTTTGACGCCATATCGGTGATGATGGAGATCATGTTCGTGCTTGAAGATGGAGATCGGAAGCACAAGAAGAAAGGCCATATCATATCACATATTATGAATTGCATGTGATGTTAATCCTTTTATGCATCTTGTATTGCTTAGTTCACGACGGTAGCATTATAAGATGATCCCTCAAGCACAAAAATGTCAAGGTTTAAAGTGTTCATCCTTAGTAAGCACCGTTGCTAAAGCTCGTTGTTTTGAAGCACCACATGATGATCGGGTGTGTTAGATTCTGCGAGTGTATACAATGTGAGCAAGCCAGATTTGCTCATGCGGAAGCTAAGGTTTGATCTTGATGAGCCTAGCATGTACAGACATAATCTCGAAACACGGATCACCAAAAGGTAAAGCATGAATCATATAGTAGATATGATGAACATGTTGATTGTTCGCCATTTAAGCTACATCAATTCCCAGTGATGATCGGTTTTGATGTGGTGGATTTGGTTCGTGTGATCACTAAAACAATTTGAGGGATATTGTTTTGAGTGGGAGTTCACCTAGATTAATTTAACTATTAATTAGAACTCAATTTGTCATAAACTTAGTCTAAACTATTGCAAATATGTTGTAGATCAATGGCGGCCCCTACCATCAATTTTAATGCATTCATAGAGAAAGAAAAGTTGAAAAACAATGGAAGCAACTTTGCGGATTGGTTCCGCAATTTGAGGATTGTCCTCAATGCTGGTAATTTGACCTATGTGCTGGATGCACCGCTAGGTGACCCGCCTGCATCTAATGCCACCGATGAGGTAAAGAATGTTTTCCTCGCTCAAAAGAATCAGTACTCCACAGTTCAGTGTGCTATATTGTATGGTTTGGAATCGGAGCTTCAGAAAAGGTTTGAGAACCATGACCCACATGATATTGTCTGTGAACTCAAAATGATATTTTAGGCTCACGCGAAGAGTTATGAGACTTCTGAAAAGTTCTTTAACTGCAATATGGAAGAGGGCAGCTCCGTCAGTGAGCACGTTCTTAAGATGTCTGGGCACGCAAACAAGCTTCAAAGCTTGGGAATAGTGATTCCTAATGCTTTGGGGATTCACCATGTCCTCCAATCACTACCACCAAGTTACAAGAACTTTGTGATGAACTACAATATGCAAAACATGGACAAGTCGTTGCCTGAACTCTTCTCCATGTTGAAATCTGCAGAAGTGGGGATCCAGAAAGAGCACCAAGTGTTGTTGGTCAATAAGACCACCAAATTCAAGAAGCAAGGCAAGTCTAAGAAAAAGGGAAACTTCAAGAAGGGCGGTAAGAAAGTTACCGCGCCGGCGAAGAAGACCAAGGCTAGGCCTAAGCACGATCTTGAGTGCTTTACTGCAAGGGAGAAGGTCACTGGAAGCGGAATTTCCCAAAGTACTTGGCGGATTTGAAGAACGGCAACATCAAGAAGAAAGGTATATCTGATATACATGTTATTGATGTGTATCTCACTAGTACTCGTAGTAGTGCCTGGGTATTTGATACTGATTCGGTTGCTCATATTTGTAACTTGAAACATGTACTGCAGAATAAACGGAAGCTAGCGAAGAACAAGGTGACGATGCGCATTGGAAATGGATCAAAGGTTGATGTGATTGCGGTAGGCATGCTATATCTTCATCTACCATCGGGATTAGTTTTATACTTAAATAATTGTTATTTGGTGCCTGCGATGAGCATGGACATTATATCCGTATCATGTTTATTGCGAGACGGTTACTTGTTTAAGTCCGAGAATAATGGTTGTTCGATTTATATGAGTAATATGTTATATGCACATGCACCTTTGATAGATGGTCTATTCTTATTGAATCTCGATTGTGGAAATACACACATTAATAACATTGAAGCTAAACGTTTGAAATTGAGCGATAACTCGACCTATATGTGGCACTGTCGTCTCGGTCATATTGGAGTGAAGCGTATGAAGAAACTCCATTCCGATGGACTTCTTGAATCACTTGATTTTGAATCACTTGAAAGATGCGAAGCATGTCTGATGGGTAAAATGACTAAGACTCTATTTTTTGGTATGATGGAGCGAGCTACGGACTTATTGGAAATCATACATACCGATGTGTGTGGCCCAATGAGTATAGCATCGCGCGGTGGTTATCGTTATGTTCTTATCTTCACAGATGACTTGAGTAGATATGGGTATATCTATTTCATGAAACATATGTCCGAAACTTTCGAGAAGTTTAAGGAATTTCAAAGTGAGGTAGAGAATCAACATAACAAGAAGATTAAATTTCTATGATCTGATCGTGGAGGTGAATATCTAAGTTACGAGTTTGGCGAGCATTTGAAGAAATGCAGAATACTTACACAATTGACACCGCCGGGAACACCACAGCGTAATGGTGTGTCCGAACGTCGTAATCGAACTCTCTTAGATATGGTTCGTTCTATGATGTCACTTACAGATTTACCGCTATTGTTTTGGGGTTATGCATTAGAAACAGCCGCATTTACTTTAAATAGGGAACCATCTAAATCCGTTGAAACGACACCGTATGAATTGTGGTTTGGGAAGAAACCTAAATTGTCGTTCCTTAAAGTTTGGGGTTGCGAAGCTTATGTAAAGAAGTTACAGCCAGACAAGCTTGAACCCAAAGCGGAAAAATGCGTATTCATAGGATACCCGAAGGAAACTATTGGGTATACCTTCTATCATAGATCCGAGGGAAAAATCTTTGTTGCCAAGAATGGATCCTTTCTAGAGAAGGAGTTTCTCACGAAAGAAGTGATTGGAAGGAAAGTAGAACTCGACGAGGTTGTTGAACCTTCTCTCGAACTTGCGAGTAGCACAGCACCAGAAGTAGTTCCTATGGCGCCTGCACCAATAAGAGAGGAAGCTAATGATATTGATCATGAAACTTCGGTTGAAGTTACTATAGAACCTCGCAGGTCAGCGAGAACTCGTACCACTCCTGATTGGTATGATCCTGTTATGAGTGTCATGTTGGTGGATAACACCGATGACCTTGCGACATATGAGGAAGCGATGATGATCCCAGATTCCAATAAATGGCAAGAAGCCATGAAATCCGAGATTGGATCCATGTACGAAAACCAAGTATGGACTTTGGTGGACTTACCGGATGGCCGGAAGGCTGTCGAGAACAAATGGATTTTCAAGAAGAAAACCGATGCTGATGGTAATGTTACTGTCTATAAGGCTCGACTTGTCGCAAAAGGGTTTCGACAAATTCAAGGAGTTGACTACGATGAGACTTTCTCACCAGTAGCGAAGCTAAAGTCTGTGAGGATTATGTTAGCAATCGCTGCATATTATGATTATGAGATATGGCAGATGGATGTCAAAACAGCGTTCCTCAATGGAGACATTGATGAAGAGTTGTATATGATGCAACCCAAAGTTTTTGTCGATCCTAAAGATGCTAATAAGGTATGCAAACTTCAACGGTCCATATATGGATTGAAGCAAGCATCCCGAAGTTGGAATCAACGTTTTGATAAGGTAATCAAAAGTTTTGGTTTTATACAAACTTATGGAGAAGCTTGTATTTACAAGAAAGTGAGTGGGAGCTCTGTAGCATTCTTAATACTATATGTAGATGACATATTGTTGATTGGGAATGATGTAGACCTTCTTAATAGTGTCAAGGATTATTTGAATAATAGTTTTTCAATGAAAGATCTTGGCGAAGCAGCTTACATATTAGGCATAAAGATTTATAGAGATAGATCGAGACGCCTAATATCATTGTCACAAAGTACATATTTGGACAAAGTTCTAAAGAGGTTTGGAATGGAAGATAGCAAGAAAGGGTTCTTGCCCATGTTTCCCAATACGACCTTGATTAAAAATCAAAGTCCTGCAACGACAGAAGATAGAGAAAGGATGAGTAAGACTCCCTATGCATCAGCCATAGGATCTCTTATGTATGACATGCTACGTACTAGACCCGACATTGCATATGTTGTTAGTTTAACTAGCAGATATCAAAGTGATCCAGGAGTGGATCATTGGACATCGGTTAAAAACATCCTTAAGTACTTGAGAAGAACTAAGGATATGGTTCTTTCTTATGGAGGTGATGAACAGCTCGTTGTTAATGGTTACACCGATGCTAGTTGGAACACCGATCCGGATGATTCTAAATCTCAATCTGGATACGTATTTACTTTGAATGGTGCAGCAGTTAGCTGGAGGAGTGCAAAGCAAAGCGTTGTGGCGAGATCTTTAACTGAATCGGAATACATAGCTGCTTCGGAGGCTTCATAAGAGGCGATATGGATGAAGGAGTTCATTATAGAGCTCGGTGTGGTTCCAAGTGCGCTGGACCCAATGTCTATCTATTGTGATAACATGGGCGCCATAGCCAATGCGCAAGAACCAAGGTCACACAAGAAGCTGAAGCACATCAAGCTACATTTTCATGCTATTCGAGAGCATGTCCAAGATGGTGACATAAAGATTTTCAAAGTACACATAGATATGAATGAGGCGGATTCGTTGACTAAACCTCTCCGGAGGGCAAAACATGACCAGCACCAAACCGCCATGGGTGTTCGGTATATTACCATGTAATCTAGATTAGTTGACTCTAGTGCAAGTGGGAGACTGTTGGAGATATGCCCTAGAGGCAATAATAAATGTGGTTATTATTATATCTTTGTGTTTATGATAAATGTTTACATTCATGCTATAATAGTATTAAACGGAAACATTAATACTTGTGTGATTTGTAAACTAAATTAGAGTCCCTGGTAAAGCCTCTTTATAATACTAGCTTGTTGATTAATAGATGACCGTGGTTTCTCGATCATGAACATTGAGATGTTATTAATAACAAGATCATATTATTAGGAGAATGGTATGATGGACATACTCCTATAGATAAGTGTAGCATAAAGATCAAGTCATTTTAATAGTTCGTTTCCTATAAGCTTTCTGATACATAGTAACCTAATTCCTTCGACCATGAGATCATGCTAATCACCATCACCGGAAGAATGCTCTGATGACATCAAACACCACACCGTAACTGGGTGGCTATAAAGGTGGCATTGAGTGTTCGGAAAGTATGGGTTGAGGCACATGGATCAAGAGTGGGATTTGTCCATCCATATGACGGATAGATATACTCTGGGCCCTCTCGGTGGAATGTCATCCAATTAGCTTGCAAGCATGTGACTGGCTCACAATGGATCACATATCACGGGAACGAGAAAATAATACTTATCGGTAACGAGGTTAAACTATCGTGAGACAAAGGGAAATTGGTATCGTATGTAAGTGGTTCATTCAATCACAAAGTAATCGTAGAAATATGTGGGAGCCATATGAATTTCCAGATTCCTCTATTGGTTATTGATCGGAGAAGTGTCTTGGTCATGTCCGTATAATTCACGAACCGTAGGGAGACACACTTAAGGATTCGATGTTGTTTAGTAGATATGGAATGTTAGTAGGGATACCGAATGTTGTTCGGAGTATCGGATGGGATCCGGGATATCACGAGGAGATCCGGAATGGTCCGGAGAATAAGATTCATATAAGGAAAGTCCTATTTCGGAGTTTGGGAAAGTTTCTGATGTTTTCATCGAAGAGGTTCTAGAAGGGTCTAGAAGGTTCACCGCTCCGGAAGGAGAATAGTCCATGAATGTGTCATGGGTAAGTGGAATGATTGGATCATATCCTAGGTCATATGGTGTGTGCATTTGTAAGAGAGAGTTAAAGCTCTAAATTGAAAGTCAAACGGGAGTTTGAAAAGTCAAACTGGAACAATGGTTTCCTAGTGGGAGAAGAAACAAGTCCTTCTCTCAATCCAGCTTGGGTTTGGGTTTGGATTCAAACCCACCCCTCCCAAGGCTGCCCCCTCTCATAAATAGAGGGGGAGGGCTTCCCCAAAGCACACAAGCCCTAGCCCCTCTCCCGCACACGAGCCGCCGCCGCAGCCGCTCGTCGTCGCCGCCGCCCTAGCCGCCGCCGACACCTACTCCTCCTACCGGTCATCTAATCCCTAGATCTCCGGGAAACCCTAATCCACCATAACTTGCACCGGCTTAGGCGAAGCCCTGCGGGATCTTCCCTCTACTTCCGACACCACGCTGTCGTGCTGCCGGATTCACGAGGGGAGAACTACAACCTCTGCTGCCTGCTGGAACAAGGGAGAGGAAGGTCTTCATCGAGTACCGAACGTGTGACCGACCGCGGAAGTGCTGCCGGAACGCAGCGCCGGAAGGATCGTCTACGCGATCTTGAGATCGACAAGTGTAAGACTACATAATCCATGAGAATCTGCTCTCGTTAATCGCTTTGGAATCTTCGAGGGTGAGTTCTTCTATCGACTCGTTGCTACAATCTAGTATATAGATCTTGGCTTGTTTGTGTGCATGCGGTAGAATTTTTTTGTTTTCCATGCTACGAACTCCACAAAGCATTAACACTCCAGGAACACATGTGATCCTCATGTCACAGTCATCTCCTCCGGTTGTCCCAATTTCTGTCACTTTGGGGCCTTTGGTTCCAGACAATTATATGTGTACACAACTTGCATATAATATCACAAACAATACTATCATTATAAATCAAAAATAAGTTCAGATCTGAGATCATGGCACTCGGGCCCTAGTGACCAGCATTAAGCACAACAAGTTGCAACAAAGTCAAATAACACTAATAAAGATACTAGGCATCATGCCCTAACAATCTTATTCGATTACATGATAGATCTCATCCAATCCCTACCATCGCCATAGCCTACAACGGGGAATTACTAACTCATGAATAAGTGAAACATGGATGGTTGATGGAGAGGCGTCGATGATGATGATGGCGATGGTCTTCTCCAATTCCCCGTCCCGACAGGGTGCCAGAATGGAGTTTCTGGTTCCGAATCACGGTTTCTGGTGGTGGCGATGCAGCGGAACTCTTTCTGGAAAAACGTCGACCCCCCCTGAGTTTTTAGGTCAGAAGGCTTTATGTAGGCGAAGAGGGAGGCCAAGGGGGTGCCCGAAGTGGCCGCACCCCTCCCAGGCGCGGCCTGGGCTGGCCAGCGTGGCCAGGGGGTGTGGGCCCATCGTGGCCCTCCTCCGTCTCATCTTATGGCTCCGTGGGTCTTCTGGTAAAATAGGAACTTTGGCATATTTTCCAGGATTTTTCCTAAAAGTTGATTTTCTGCACAAAAACTAGACACCAAAGCAATTCCGCTGAAAAAAGCGTCAGTCCGTGTTAGTTGTATCCAAATCACACAAGTTTAGAGGAGAAACAATAGCAAAAGTGTTCGGAAAAGTAGAAGCGTTTTGGACTTATCAGCCACCACCATCTTCGAAGCCCCCCTCCTCTGGCCACCACCATCTCCGGCCAAATCTGGCCCGCTTTTTTTTGAATTTTAAAAAAATCTTCTATGGCGCATATTGGCAATATGCGCCACCGAATTTTGAGATATGACCCGCCTTTTTTAAAATTTTGAAAAGAGAATTCGGTTGCGCATATTGGCAATATGCGCCACAGAATTACAATTCAGTGGCATGGTATCAGTGGCGCATTCCCGTATGTGCCACAGAAGTCCAAAACCCATGCGCCATAAATAGTTGTTTTCCTAGTAGTGATGGTTGCGAGAGATCGGGAGAGGAGCAATACACATGTCACTTTTTGTATAGTTTTCCAGAATGCTAGAGGTGCTTAGTTAGACATTTGTTTTCTACAAATAAGCTTTAGCGCTTAAAAATTGATTTATTTTTCTAAATACCTTTGTAAGAACCATGCATCTCTCCTGAGCCCATAAGACGCCCGGTCTCGTGGATTCTATTGAAGTTTTAAAACTTCAGTGGGGGCCAAAGCCCCCGCTAGCTTCTACTTAGGCATGTCCCTTCTCGCGGCATGACGCCTTGCCACCATGCTCGTTCGTGTAAGGCACGTCCACTCTTTGTCTCCTCGCACACTTGCTTCGGCTGTGCCGTGTGATGTCAGGATGGAAAAAGGACATTCATTTTTGTGGGTTGTTCGTGGTTATGTGTCTTCTCCGTCCAACGATTGTTTTTGTTGTTGTTGTTGTTGTTGTTGTTGTTGTTATTATTATTATTATTATTGTTGTTGTTGAGAATCATCTTTGCTTTATTTTTAACTCAAAATGTTTGTCCGAATACACATATATATTGGTGGAGTGCCTAGCCAAATCAGTCTATCAACCTCACTGGAAGATATCGATGGACCCAGCGTCCCTCCAGTCCGGCCGGCCAGACTTGCTGATGACGCAAAGGTTCCGCTTTTACAGATTTTTCTAGTGACTTTGTCTAAACAAATTAACATCTTAATCTTGTTCCCAGTCTTCCAAAAGTTTCTTGGTCTACCATGGCTAAAAGAGGCAAATTTAGCTAAAGTAAGATTAACTTTCATAAAGTGTTTTTCTGTTTTGGTAAAGCAAAAGAAGACGAGTTACAGTATAAGCAAATATTGGGGTGTGAGGTCGGATCTCTGCGTTTAGATATCTTGGTGTGCCTATTCATTATAGAAAAATAAAAAATTCAGATTGGTACCCAGTAGAAACTCGTTGTGAAGGAAAATTGAGTTGCTGGAAGGGCAAACTATTATTATGGTGATAGATTGGTCCTAATCAATTCTATATTAACAAGTTTACCTCTATCCTTTCTTGAAATACCCAAGGGTGTAAGAAAACGTTTGGACTTTTATAGATCTCGTTTTTTTGGCAAAGTGATGAGAACAAAAGAAAATATAGACTCACGAAATGGAATATAATTTGTAGGCCTAAAGATCAAGGGGGATTAGGCATTGAGGTTTTGGAAATTAAGAATAAATGTCTACTGAGCAAATTGTTGTTCAAGTTAATGAATAAGGAGGATGTGTGGCAGGAACTTCTACAAAACAAATATCTTAGTCAGAAAACTTTTTCTGAAGTCCAAACAAAACCGACCGATTCTCCGTTATGGGAAGGGCTTACACGGGTAAAGAATGAGTTCTTTACTAGAGATCATTTCAACATCGGGAACAATATTACTACTAGGTTTTGGGAGGATATATAATTAGGTGATACACCTCTAGCACAACAATATCCATCCTTATACTATATTGTGCAATGATATAATGTTACCATGGCACAAGTATTATCCCAGTTACCTTTGAACATTGGTTTTAGGAGAGTACTTAGTGGTAATAAGTGGTCTGATTGGCTAGATTTATGCCGAAGGCTTATGATGGTATAGCTGTCAGATGAACCAGATAAGTTTATTTGGAATTTAACTTCATCTGGAGTGTTTTCTGTAAAATCCATGTACGAGGATCTTATGAATGATTATACGGTCTTTCTTCGAAAATATCTATGGAAATTAAAAATCCCGCTAAAGATTAAAAAATTTATTTGGTTCCTTCATAACAAAGTATTACTTACTAAGGATAACCTGGCCAAAAGGAATTGGGTAGGTTGTACTAAATGTTCTTTTTGTGGGGCACCGAAAACCATTGGACATTTATTTATATCTTGTCCTTTTGCTCGTTTGGTATGGCATACTGTAAATTTTGCTTACGATATACCTCCCCCAATAGTGTGACAAATATGTTTAAAAATTCGTTGAATGGAGTTGATAAATCTTCAAAGTCACGAATTCGCATTGGTGTTTCTGTCTTATATTGGTCTATCTAGAGATACAGGAATGATATTATCTTTAATAAATCAAAATCTTTTAATTTTGTGCAGGTCATCTATATGGTGGTACACTGTATGCAACTTTGGGCTTGCCTTTTGCCCCAAGACTAGCGGGATATTATGGCTACTAGGTGCATCCATTTGCTGACGGTCGCGCACCACTTATTCGATCAGTCGTACTGGCAGCCGCGTAGACGACTTCAGGATGCTTAGTTTTTGCGTGCTAAATGTTTTCTGCTGGTTGATTTATGTTTCGACTTTAGTCGATCCCTGAGATGTAGTACTTGTAGAATGTTAGTTCTTTGGATGTTTTGTTAATAAAAGCCGTGTGCATCAATCGATACAGAGACCGGGGTTTCTTCCCCTTCTAAAAAAAGCTAAAGAATGAGCTTCACCGTTATAGTTAATAGATTCTCACTTCATGTTAAATAGTAGCTTCATCAACATGTGAGTCCAACTAGTGCATTCCTTCGCGATCCCTATCAAAATATTGCAGTTTGTAAAGTCACCTTCGGGCAAATCAGAGCATCACTAACAAACACTATAAAATAGTGAACTTCAAATCCAGTTTACAGGGCATCGAATTCACAATTTGTGGTTTAGAGTTTGTCCACGCAGATCAGAGCTCGGATTTTCGACCCTTTATTTAGAAAAAAAATGCAAAAATTTAAAGATGCTGCAATGATCATTCACGTACCAAGTGCATACATAGTTCATAATTTTACATTAAAAGTAGAAAGAAAAACATTAAGACTACTCTGGAGGTGCTCCGGCGACAACAGAGATTCGCCGGGGAGATCCTCCACGTATTGGTAGAGCGACGACGACGGTCTTAGACCCCAGTTGGTCCACCACTGCGTCGCCCGCTTCTTCGCGCCGACAGAGCAGACCCACTTCTTGTGGAGCTCGTCGGTGCACGGACGCTCGCTGCCTCCGTCGCCTCTCCCCCTTCCCCCGGCGCTACGGCCACCCCTGGCCAAATCCTCCACACAGCGATTCCATGGGGCTGTCGGCGACTCCGATCTATGCTCGTCGGAGCTCAGAATGGAAGGCGACAGTGCTACCGTGCTAGGGTTGGCGGTGGGGGAGAAGTGCGGTTTGGACCTGTGTATGGCCCTTCGTCCGGTACAAGTACCGTGAAAAAAAATACCGGCTAGATCATTTACAGTGTCTGTTAGCTCATAGGTCCAGCCCATAATCCTTAAATCCGCGAAAATTTTGCGGTTTTCGGTCTTTTACAATGTGTGTTTAGTGATGCTCTCGGTGGCTATCCATGAAGAATGAGATCGCTGCCCAAATAAAGTGCTTCACGACAAGCCATCTAAACTACTCCCTCCGTCTTTCGTGTTTTTTCTTTAATTAAGAATTACTCTCTAAATATATAAATAATGTTGGTACAAAATTAACATAGTTAGAAAGTTTTTTCAATATAAATCCAACATAAATTCAACAGTACTAATTATACATAATATAATCAAAATATTGTTACTTAACTTTTTTTGTCAAACTTTGTCTTGCAACTTATTCCTTCAAACGGAGGTAGTACTAGGCTGGTCATGATCACGAGTACTCCTGACCCCGAGTGAATAGTAAAATCAAAGAAATAGTAAAACTTGTTGTTTGGGCCGGCATAGTAGTGGCGTTCCGGTTAGCTAGGCTGTGGTTTTGTTTGTATTTTTTTTGAGAAACACGGTACAATCGTAGACGCTCATAACACGTACATGCATCCACCTCTATGAATACACACACGCATACCCTATTCCTATGAGCACCTTCGAGAGACCGAGTCGGCGGATCGGGTCTTGAGATTGACGAAGTCACCACAGACGCCTCGCTATCATGTATTTATTCAAAGGATGGCAATAAATTCAATTGAACATGCTCAATCAGATATATAAGAACTATTTTATGACGCACAACTAACGTATCAATAGAGAGGTCCGAACGAGCACAAACATATGCCACTTTATTAGCCTCCCTCCTTACAAAATTAAAAGTAAAACCCTGAAAAACGGAGATAGACAATTTCATCTCCTGCAAAATCTGGTACAAGGCCGACCTGTACTCCTTCTCATCCTCCCATGCTTTGACAATCAGTTGATTGTCCATCTCGATGGCGATAAGACTCTATCCCCTCGAACAAGCGAGCATCGCAACATCTCTATAATCCAGCATCTCACCACGCCCAGGTCAGTTATATGTTTGTATTGCCGGCATTCAGTAACTACAAAATTCCCCTCATGATCACGACCAAACAACTCAGCTCCTGTACACCGCCCTGGGTATCTATGGCCCCATCACAATTAATATTTATCTATCCTTCATTCGGCCGCTTCCACTTCTGCATTACCATCTTCAGGGGGAGGCATTGTCTAGCAAAGGGGTCTCTAGAGATTTAATCAACTCATCCACCAGCTCCATAGATTTTATTGGCTGATATTTAATCTCCCCATGGTTGTAACTATTCATGCTACCCCATATCGCCCGCATCACTGATACTGTAATCGCTGCAGCCCTTTTACTCACAAAGGAACTGTCTAAAATATCCTAGACCAAGTGATTGGGTGCAGCCACTGGCGGACCTTCTTGGAGGCGAAAAGGGCCACCGCCCCCCCAGCCCATGAAGAAACGGGCTTTTATTTACAGATATTTGGCCAATTTGTCTATTAAAATCAGCCCGCGGCTCACATTCGCCCCCCAGCCCATTTGCCCCCCCCCCCCCAGAAATTCGGCCCAAGGTCCGCCAGTGGGTGCAGCCACGGTAACCTAAATTTAAAGAATTCTTCCGCCGATCTCCAGAACGCCCTTGCATGCTCGCATTTCAGCACCGCATGGAAAAAGGTTTCATTATCATGTCCACACAATAGGCAAAACTTAATCTCTTTGATATGCGCATACGACATAATTCTGAGGCACATGGAAGGAGATTCTTAATCATGTGCCACCAGAACACTCAATTTTTGGCATAACTTGCAGCTTCCAAAGCGCCTTCCACTTATGTTCATCGTCGGTCGAAGATCCACCTGTGAGGTCAACAAAACCATGACGCTAGACAAGCTCCTTATACGCTGACCTAACCGTAAGCATACCGTAATTCTCCCATGCCCAGGCCCAGAAATCATCCTGTTCCGTTCGTGGCCTGGGCATACTTAAGATTGCAGCGACATCTAGAAGGAAGAATACACAATGTACCTTCTTAGAATCCCATTGGTTTGACTCTTCAAGTATCATATCAGAAACAAACAGCACCGGCTCAGCTGAGTCTCTTCCCAACAACTTCATGCCCATCAATCCATCTATCATGCCAAATCTCAGAAGTTCGGCCATTGCCAATTCTTCTAATTAGGCCCAAACTTAGCACCTCATGTCCTTTTATAATAGCTTTCCAAGTTGCTGATGCACCTTGGGGACATGAGGCTGTCAAGATATCTCCTCCTTTGCCATAGCGACCTAGCAACACACGAGCGCATAGGCTTTCAGAACGTACAAGCAATCTCCATGCTTGCTTGGCCAACATTGCATCGTTAAATTTTTTCCAGATCTTTGAATCTGAGGCCTCCTTTGCATTTTGGTATAGCCATTTTTTTCCAAGATTGTCAATGCAATCCTGACTTGTCTAAAGACCCGGACCACCAGTATTTTGACATTGCTGCCATAATTTTTTTGCACAAACCTTTTGCGAGTTTAAAGCAACTCATAGAATAGGTCGGTAGCGCCCGGATCACTGACTTTATCGCCCTGCACATGCAAGTTTATTTTCACTCTTCAAATTGCTCTTCGGTGATATGGCCCGATGCAGTAGGAAGTCCCATGTACTTTTCTATAAGGGCCTCCGTAATAATTTGCAACGTGTCCCTAACTGTCGTTTTCATAAAATATGAACAGTTTGGACTGCAATAGACAAAACTCTTCAGTTTATTTGCACTTTGTCCCGAGCTAGTACTGTAGATATTCAAAATAGTATTCAACCTTTCCGCACTTCAGACCTTAGCACGTGTAAAGACAAGGCAATCATCTACAAAAAGAAGATAAGAAATCCAGGGAGATTGAGGTCTCACCCGAATGCCCATGTCCACCCATCCTCCATCATAGTTCTTCAATAATGAAGATAAACCATGTTCGCAAAGGAGAAAGATATACTGTGACATCGGATACCCCTGTCGTATACCATGAGACGGCTTAAAGGAATTCAGCTGCTCCCCATTAACTTTAATCTGAAAGTTCACCGTACTCACACACCTAATGATCAGCGAGACCCATTGCTCATCAAAGCCAAGTTTCTGCATTATACATTGCAAATAAGCCCACTCCACTCTATCATAGACCTTGATCATGTCCAATTTTACAGCACAATACCCCTGCTTCCCTTTCTTATTCCTCATCGAATGTACACATTCATAGGCCATCAGGACATTGTCTATAATCAGCCTCCCAGGAACAAAAGCACTATATTCCTCAGAAATAATCTCATCGAGAATCTCCCACAAACGGTTAGCCAAAACTTTCGAACACAACTTATAGAGAATGTTGCATAACGAAATAGGCCTATATTGAGTAATATTCTATGGTTTTTTTCCTTTGGTATAAGAACTATAATTGTTATATTAACCACCTCCGGCATATGATCCCCTTGAAGAAATGCCAACACTGTCGTTGTCACGTCCTTCTGAACCAAACTCCAATGTCGTTGGAAAAATCCAGCTGTGAACCCATCCGCTTCGGGAGACTTGGATAGTTTCATATCAAACAACACCTTCCGAATTTCACTAGCTTCGAACGGCCTACATAATCTAACATTCATTTGATCGATCACCTTTACAGGTACCAAATTCAGCACAGCTTGGACATTAATGTTTTCTTATGCCTCAAATAATGTACGGTAAAAGTCATTGATATGATCATGGATTTGCTCTTTATCCTCCGAAACTGCAGCTTCCTCTCTAGTGATCACTTTAATCCAGTTTTGACTCCTCACCAATGCACGGGCATGGAAGAACGTCGTGTTTCGATCTCTATAGCACCCTCGCCTGATAAGGCTGAGTTCATGTGTATAGTGCTAATCCCTCGATCGGTTCACTGGCACACACAGTACAGATGAATATCAAAGAATTTAACAGTGCATTATAAATAACGAATTGATCCAGAATTTGCAATTATTACAATAATCCTTAGCTCAAGGCTAGCTCAAATAGTTCAATAGAAAACGGAAGCTTAAGTATATAGTAGACTCCATCTTCAATTGCCCATAAACGAACAAATGTTGAGTGGATTATCGCAACCTAGTCGATCACTCAGAATCGGAATGGTAACCTGCAACATAAAACATAGCAGCCCCGAAGGGTCAATACTTAGAAAATATGGCAAGTAGAGCTATTAAAGGAGACAATAATTCTAGCATCTATATGCTTATTTGGCAAGTGGAGTTGTGCCTAGCTTGCATTTTCCAATACCTTTGTCCTACTTTCATAATCAGTTTTTGATTTTCTTTGAAAAGATCATAATTAAGTTAATCCATCAACATTAAAGCAATTAGGAACTTAGAATGAGCGAGAAACATGACATGAACTCAATATCAAGCAACTCAGATGTCCATAACCTGGGACACGGCTAATCGATTAGTTTGTACACCCTGCATGGGTTAGTATACTTTACCCATGTGACTTGGCCAGCCCAGCTCGTACCACCAATCTCATATTGGGTGATGATAGGGAGAAGTCCAAGAAGGAACCGTTCGGGAAGTAGCTCCCCAAACCCGACACGCACCGTACCAACCTACCAAAATTCTACATCTCTGGATTTGTGGGTTTGAGTTACCACAACCTACTGAGTCCGACCAACCGCCTATTTCATTATTGGCACATGGTTGTACACGTAAGCTACCAAATAAAGAAGCCAATCATTTTCTCTTGATACCTGGGTGCCTTTCCGCAATGATACCACAAAAAATTATCAATCCCATCACACCCAAGAGATTCATTGATTAATTTGTTTTTAGTTTTCACAAACCAACACGTTTAGAAACAACTTTCAGTGATATAACCCATCCCTCGTTCATCATAGCATGGCTAAGCACATCTAACATCGATGGCTCATCTACAGGAAAACCCTACCACATAATAGAACATAGCATAGCGATAGTACTTTCCTACACATGCATCTATAAAAATACACGATAATGCATTAAAAATTGTAGGACAACATCATGAACAAAGTAGCATCTACTTGCCTTGATAGTTGGTGAAGTCGTTCAAACACTTGTTGCAATCACACACGTTGCACTCCTCGCAATATATCGATCAAACAATTAAATACAACATAAATAATAGCACATAGAGATCAAACAAATGCAACAAATGCATGCATGGCAATTTAATAAGTCATAATGGTTGTTGTTTCAGTTCTCTAAACAATACTGAAGTATATGATGCATGCAAGAGATCGATTAATGCAATGAAGTATTTGTTATTAATAATTACTTGCCAATATAGGGTTTTAATAGTTCTGTTGTAACGCATGTCTTAACTGCTGAATTAAATTTGGATCATAAGTGTACTGGATAGAGGGCGTTAATACGAACCAGTAGGCGTTGGATTCACCCTAATTGTAGTTATAGATATTTTCTTATGATTTAAATAGTGTTTAATGGGTTTTAAATCATTTATATAGTTTCTTTTGCCTAAAAATCGAAATAAAACTATATCTGTAATCTACACAAAATTGTGATTCCAGGGACATATTATTTGCAATTTTCTGAGCAGTACTCGAATTACTATGATTTTAATACTCTAAACAAGCCATTAAAATATTTATTTAATTGCTACAAAACCTTACAGTATTTTTCTAAACCATTTGCATATTGATGATTTACATGGAACTAGTTTTCCATAGGTATATTATTTATATTTTTGTGATATGCAAATAATTTATTATGAATTTATTAACCTAAAAGACCATTAAAACTAATTAAATTATTACAGTAAACACATACTGTAAAAGTTAGATCCAACTTGATATTATTATTCTACCCAATTTTATGAATCCATGGATATATCATTTGCAATTTTTAAATCTACGAATCTTTTAATATAATTTTTACAAGTTTAATAGAATTTCTGCAAATTTTATTTCATATTCAATTCAAAAGGGAATATCCTCGGAATATTCTACGTTGACTGGCTGTGACGCAGCCTCCACGTGACGTGCTAGGGTTGGTCGGTACCGGTTCGGCCAACCCTTCTAATCTCGACCGTAGATTGCAGGACGGGCGGCCAGGGATGTTCGCGTCCTCACCTTGGCGATGAACGGCGGCTGGCGGCAGCGGTCGATGCAGACGGTGGTGGTGGCGAGACCACCGGTAGTCCCTGGCGATGGCGACCTTGTCTACGAGATGCGGACGAGGCTGTCGGGCTTCATGGCAGACTCGTTGCCATGTCTCGTTTCCTCTAGCAACGACGGCGAGCGACTGAAGGAGGAGGGCGACTGCGAGGCTCCGACGAGCAATCAGAGGTGCCCCGGTGCACTGCAGGGAAGGGGAACTGGTCAGGGCGAATCGGAGGTTCACGGGAAAGATATTAGAGGTGAAAGGAGGGCTTGGGGTGGTCGGTGGTGTCGGGGTCGACCTCGACTACGAGCTTCCGAAGTGGCGGCGGCGGTGAAACTTCAGCGACAAATCTCTGCAGCCTGGCGGCGTGGAGTTAGGGTTTGGGAGAGCGGGAAAACGGTGGAGGTCGAGGTTATATAGGAGGGAAAAATCGGATGCGGGGGATAACGGATTGAGGTGGAATCGGAGATTTTCTCGGGGCGTCTCTATCGGATCGAGCGAAGGCGTGAGGGACGCAGTGTCCGTCGCGAGGTTGAAGGAGGGACGCGGGCCCCACACATCATCGAGAGGAAGGGGAGGTGGGCCATTGGTGGTCAGCTGTCAGCTAAGCTGTCAAGGCCACGCTGTAGCTTTTTGGGCTCATTGGCTGGGTCATACAGCACGGGCTGGGTAGGGTAGATTAGTTTTTTTGTTTCTTTTACTTTTATTCATTTTGGTTTTCTTATTTCTTTTATAACTTTTTATTAGCTAATCCAATTGAATTGATTTCTGTTTTCAAATTTTTTTAAAATTCAGTGGATCAATATAGGATCCTTTTTAGCAATAATTTGTCTATTTTAAAATAGTGACTTCATATGTCCAACTATTTCTTTTTGTAGGAGCACTTGAGTAACTCCATCTAGGGTTTGAATGTAGTGTTTTGCATTTGAAATTTTTCATGAATGCAAAATGACATGTCAATGCAATGCAAATGCAAAAAAAATCTAGTTCCAATTTTTAAAATCTTGGGATGTGACAGACTAACCCCCTTAAGATGAATCTCGTCCCGAGATTTGGAATGGCTAGCAAGGTTATGGGTGTTGTTGTCGAGGCTAACCCCCTTAAGAAAACTGAACATGGCATCTCCAACATCTAATACTCAATTGCGGAATCTTGTGCTAGCTATCAATCCTTTCCAGTGGGTTCTCTTCAATAGATCCTCTAAGTAACTCCATATGTCACTATTCTTATCCATGAATGCCTCAATATGAATGAACATGATGCACCAGTATTCAATATCACGACTGTGATGTATGAATTAGCGGGAACTTACTAGTCACACGGCATGGCTTGTTGAGTGCTTTCCCCATGCTCACACGGTTCACAGTTGCCTTCGTAGGTGAATCTGGCTTGGCTCCAGCTTCACTCTTCTTCTCCGGGCAGTTATCAGCATAGTGTCCCTTCTGATTGCACTTGAATCATATCACTTGGCTAATATCCCTCTTCTAATGGTGGTGGTTATGTCCATTGTTGCCTCCAGAATTGTGTCCATTGCCTCCATTGTGGTTGTGTCCATTGCCTCCATGCTTGTGATGTCCAGAATTCCCATTACCATCATGGTAGGTACGCTTATGGTGTGATCCTGAGTTGTGATCATTGTACTTCCTCTTGCGTCGTTCCACTTGCTTGTGCTTCCCTTCAAGAATTCTAGCCTTGTCCATCAACTCCTGGAAGGTAGGGCAATAGACCACAGATAGTTGAAGTGAAAGCTCATCACTAAGTCCATCCAGGAACCTCTCTCTCCTTTTGGCGTTAGTGTCAACATCTTCAGGTACATAGCGTGACAGATTGTTGAACTCCTCTATATATTATTCCACTGTGCGATTGGTTTGACGCAAGTTGCGAAACTCCTTCCTCTTGAGACTCAGGACCCCTGAAGAGACATGGTTGGTCTTGAATCCTTCTTCAAACATGGCCCAAGTAACAGTGTCCAGTGGGTGGGTGATCTAGAAAGTATCCCACCAAGAAGCAGCTGGTCCCTCTAGTAGGTGAGCAGCAAATCTCACCTTCTCAGCATCAGTGCATCCAACGGTCACTAAATCCTTGTTCACCGAGCGCAACCAGTCAAGAGAAATCATAGGTTCAGGTGCAATGGAGAACTTAGCTGGCCTCAGTTTCAAAAACCTGGTGAGAGCATCCTCCTGGGGCTGGTTGTTTCCATTGTTGTTGTTGTTGTTATTGTTGTTGTTGTTGTTGTTATTGTTGTTGTTGCTATTGTTGTTGTTGCTGTTGTTGTTGTTGTTGTTGTTGTTCTAGGCAGCCATGAATTGTGTCATCACCTGAGCTAGATGTGCCTGTGTTCTTATCAGTTGCTCCATCTCAGTGGGTTGGCGGTGGGGCGGCATCTGTTGGGACAGCATAGATAAGTTATAGACAGAAAGACTAGAGAAGTAATACTACCCATAGCTATATGAAGCAAACAATTGGCACACAAGCAAACAATCATTGCAAACAACACTCAAAGCCAAAATAGTTTTGTTTATGTTCCAGAAGTTTTGTTTTAGTGGCATACCATCTACAAAATAGTTTTCCAATGACTAATATTCGTTTGGGGGTGAGCCTACAATCATAAAAGGATTGGACAGAATCTGTCTTGAAACTACAGCAGTGTTCACGAATTTTTCTGGGCACCTTAAACTCATCAGGAATTTTATCAAATTTTTGTACATATAGTACAGGAAGTTTAGCACCAAACCCTATTTTTTCCGATTTTTCCTAGTTACCAAAAAAACATTAAAAATCATACAGTACAGCAGGTTCAGCAGAAAACTGCAGCGAAAACTATCACGAATTGCTAATCAAAACCTTCATTAACATATGATGGAATCTCACAAAAATATTCTGAAACTTTAAGGTATCAAATAGCACAACCTAAACATAATAAATCAACTATCAAACAAGTTCTTACCACAATCGATTGCTATATCTAAACGAGATCATATCAAACTATATGGTGGTCATCATCTAACTATATTTGATATTGCACAAGTGCTCATCCAAAAGTTTGAACAAGATAAGATTAAAAAAAGATAGATAAAGGATTACAAGAATCTCATAAGTAAAAAATTATTAGTTCATTGCTAGAGAGAGTCTTCCTTCTATATTTTAAAAGACAAGAGTATGAGAATTGAAGTGATAAGATGATACTAGACATAAGTGTAAGAAGAGAATAGATAGAATTAAATAGTGTTTATAATTTTCATATGGTTTCCTAATTCATTGCTAGGTCACGATCCTACAGTCAACGCACTGCTCTGATACCATCATGTAACACCCTCGCCTGATAAGGCTGAGTTCATATGTATAGTGCCAATCCCTGGATCGGTTCACTGGCATACACAATACAGATGAATACCAAAGAATTTAACAGTGCATCATAAATAATGAATTGATCCAGAATTTGCAATTATTACAATAATTCTTAGCTCAAGGCTAGCTCAAATAGTTCAATAGCAAACGGAAGCTTAAATTTATAGTAGACTCCAACTTCAATTGCCCACAAGTGAACAAATGTTGAGTGGAGTATCGCAACCTAGTCAATCACTCAGAATGGGAATAGTAACCTGCAACATAAAACGTAGCAGCCCCGAAGGGTCAATACTTGGAATGTATGACAAGTAGAGCTATTAAAGGAGACAATAATCCTAGCATCTACATGCTTATTTGGCAAGTGGAGCTGTGGCTAGCTTGCATTTTCAAATACCTTTGTCCTACTTTCATAATCAGTTTTTGATTTTCTTTGAAAAGATCTCAATTAAGTTAACCCATCAACATTAAAGCAATTAGGAAATTAGAATGAGCGAGAAACATGTCATGAACTCAATATCAAGCAACTCAGATGTCCATAACCGGGGGCACGACTAATCGATTAGTTTATATACCCTGCAGAGGTTAATACACTTTACCCATGTGACTTGGCCAGCCCAGCTCGTACCACCACTCTCATATTCGGTGATGATAGAGATAATTCCAAGAAGGGACCGTTCGGGAAGTAGCTCCCCAAACCCGACACGCACCGTACCAACCTACCAAAATTCTACATCTCTGGATACGTGGGTTCGAGTTACCACAACCTACTGAGTCCAACCAACCGCCCATTTCATTATTGGCACATGGTTGTACACGTAAGCTACCAAATAAAAAGCCAATCATTTTCTCTTGATACCTGGGTGCCTTTCCGCAATGATACCACCAAAAATTATCAATCTCATCACACCCAGGAGATTCATTAATTAAGTTGTTTTTAGTTTTCGCAAACCAACACATTTAGAAACAACTTTCAGTGATGTAACCCATCCCTCGTTCATCATAGCATGGCTAAGCACATCTACCATCGGTGGCTCATCTACAGGAAAGCCCTACCACATAATAGGACATAACATACAGATAGTACTTTCCTACACATGCATCTACAAAAATACACGACAATGCATTAAAAATAGTAGGACAAGATCATGAATAAAGTAGCATCTACTTGCCTTGATAGTTGGTGAAGGCGTTCAAGCACTCGTTGCAATCACACACGTTGCACTCCTCGCAATCTATCGATCAAACAATTGCATACAACATAAACAATAGCACATAGAGATCAAAAAATGCAACAAATGCATGCATGGCAATTTAATAAATCACAATGGTTGTTGTTTCAGTTCTCTAAACAATACCGAAGTATATGATGCATGCAAGAGATCGATTAATGCAATGAAGTATTTGTTATTAATAATTACTTGCCAATATAGGGTTTTTAATAGTTCTGTTGTGATGCCTATCTTAACTGCCATATTAAATTTGGATCATAAGTGTACTGGATAGAGGGCATTAATACGAACCAGTAGGCATTGGATTCACCCTAATTGTAGTTATAGATCTTTTCTTATGATTTAAATAGTGTTTAATGGGTTTTAAATCATTATAGTTTTTGTTGCGTAAAAATCGAAATAAAATTATATCTGTAATCTACACGAAATTGTGATTCCAGGGACATATTATTTCCAATTTTCTAAGCAGTACTCGAATTACTATGATTTTAATACTCTAAATAAGCCATTAATCTATTTATTTAATTTCTGCAAAACCTTATAGTATTTTTCTGAACCATTTGCATATTGATGATCTACATGGAACCAGCTTTCCATAGGTATATTATTTATATTTTTGTGATATGCAAATAATTTACTATGAATTTATTAACCTAAAAGACCATTAAAACTAACTAAATTATTACAGTAAACACGTCCTATAAAAGTTAGATCCAACTTGATATTATTATTCTACTCAATTTTATGAATCCATGGATATATCATTTGCAATTTTTGGATCTACGAATCTTTTAATATAATTTTTACAAGTTTAATAGAATTTCTCCAAATTTTCATATTCAATTCAAAAGGGAATATTCTCGGAATATTCTACGTTGACTGGCGCTGACGCAGCCTCCATGCAGGCGCCACGCGGCGTGCTGGGGTTGGTTGGTACCAGTTTGGCCGGCCCTTCTAATCTCGACCGTAGATTGCAGGACGGACGGCCAGGGATGTTCGCGTCCTCACCTTGGCGACGAACGGCGGCTGGCGGCGACGGTCGATGCAGACGATGGCGGTGGAGAGACCTCCGGTGGTCCCTGGCGATGGCGACCTTGTCTACGAGATGCGGACGAGGCTGTCGGGCTTCCTGGTGGACTCGTCTCCACGTCTCGTTTCCTCTAGCGACGACGGCGAGGGACTGAAGGAGGAGGGCGACTGCGAGGCTCTGGCGAGCAATCAGAGGTGCCCCGATGCACTGCAGGGAAGGGGAACTGGTCAGGGCGAATCGGAGGTTCACGGGAAAGAGATTAGAGGTGAAAGGGGGGCTCGGGGTGGTCGGTGGTGTCGGGATCGACCTCGACTACGAGCTTCCGAAGTGGCGGCGGCGGTGAAACTTCGGAGACAAATCTCTGCAGCCTGGCGGCGTGGAGTTAGGGTTTGGGAGAGGGGAAAACGGTGGCGGTCGAGGTTATATAGGAGGGGGAAAATCGGATGCAGGGGAGAACGGATTGAGGTAGAATCGGAGATTTTCCTGGGGCGTCTCTATCGGATCGAGCGAAGGCGTGAGGGACGTGGTGCCCGTCACGAGGTTGAAGGAGGGGAGCAGGCCCCACACGTCAGCGAGAGGAAGGGGAGGTGGGCTGCCGGCTGCGCTCGCTGGCTTGCGCGCTGATGCATGCCGCTCGCGCTACGCGGTAGCTACTGGGCTGCTGCGCGCGCGGGCTGGGTAGGGTAGATTAGTTTTTTTGTTTCTTTTACTTTATTCATTTTGCTTTTCTTATTTCTTTTATAACTTTTTATTAGCTAATCCAATTGAATTGATTTCTGTTTTTAAATTTTTCTAAAATTCAGAGGATCAACATAGGATCCTTTTTAGCAATAATTTGTCTATTTCAAAATAGTGACTTCATATGTCCAACTATTTCTTTTTTAGGAAAACTTGAGTAACTCCATCCAGGGTTTGAATGTAGTGTTTTGCATTTAAAATTTTTCATGAATGCAAAATGACATGTCAATGCAATGCAAATGCAATTTTTTTCAGTCCTAATTTCTAAAATCTTGGGATGTGACAATCTCCCTCCTAATCCATTGCACGCGTGAATGCTGTCTAGCCTTAGTCTCCTCCTTTCGGAGTAGGTCGGCAAGCTGACATGCGAGCTCCCGTTCTCAGTTAGACGTCCCCCGGTACAACGAGTCCCCGCGTTCCTTATCAAACTCCTTACGAGATCTCTTAATTCTTTGCTTGATGTCACCAAAATTTTTAGAGCTCCAGTCAGTGAGACAAGTTTGTATGTGTGTAAGCGCGTCATTCAACCTAGCTACTGAACCAGCTTGCCACCCTTCTACAAAAAATTTCCTCCTTTTGCCAAGCATCTTCATACATGAAGGGTCGTGGTCCACCTCTCTCCAAAGGATCAGATGGCGCACCTTCACCGCTAACATGTAGTGATCCGATTTAGTTGGGGGAATTTTTCACACTATCATGCTTCCATATGAAGACATGAAACCCGGATCCGCATTCATTCTATCTAACCAAACTTTGACATTTGATTCAGCATTTTGTCCATTATCCCATGTGAATCGCACACCGTTGAAGCCCATGAAAGTCACATTCATCCATAGTTTCTCTGAACCCGGCCATTTGCCACTCTTGTCTATCGTGTAGACCGAAGTACTCTGAATTGTTCAGAATCTCATTAAAATATCCTCCACAAAGCCACGGCAGATCATTCTGTGAGCATAGACATTTAAGAAACGTCCAACTCTGGTCTTGTTCACTTCTTTTAGCTTTAGCATAAAAGCCAGTAAAACGTCATTTCTTTCTATCTTCACCCATATTAATAATATGCACGTCAATGTGCTGATCCGACATAGTTTGTAATTCCACTTCAATATCCTTTGACCAAAAGAGCACCAGACTGCCACTAAGTCCATTGCTAGACACATGCACACAACCATCAAAACCTAACCCCTCTAACTACATCGATCTTAGTCTCACTAACAAATGCTAGAGCGGGCGCTTCCAGTCTCACCACATTGTGAAGCTCTAGAACGGTTTTCGGGTTCCCAAGCCCGTGACTGTTCCAAATTAAGCAACTCATAGTTCTAGGTAGGGCTGATCCGCAACCACGGCCTTTTCACCAACTTACTCGTTCATGTCTGAGCTACTATCATCTTCCAAACCTCAAATCTTCTTTGGATCTATCTTCTCTATAAGAGTCTTGATCGGTGATCCATCAGCCGCTCTCTTCCCCGAAAGATCTTTTGCTCCACTATCAGATGTCGAGGCCCCCATGTTAAATTTGCGGTAGAACTTGGGCACATCACGTCCTCCCATCGTGCCTCGATCCCCCAGTGGTTGAGAATTGAACCTCATATTCTGCTGACCACGCCCATAACCAGATTGCGTGGCTTGGAAGCTATTTAATACCGCTGCAAAAGGATTAAAAGGATCTTTTGTCTCACTCGGAAACCCCTTCCCATCCTTGACAAAATGTGTAAGATCCCTCCTTTGTAAAGGAAAAGGATCCCTGTGATTGCAATGATAGTCCCTGGATCATTGCTAGCATCCACAGTTTAAGATGAAGTACACAGATAGAAAGGTCATTTATTACATCCATTCCAGAGATAAAACATAGTCTTTTACAACTCAAGGCCACAGGCCTAATACAAGAGTTTGGAATAAGTAAATAAACATAAGTCTTCATCTTCATGTGCCACAGGCAAGCATGTTGAGTGTAGACTTATGACACCTAATCATCATCGGAGTAACCTGCAACATCACAAGTTACAGCCACAGTGGGTCAATACTTTGGAATAGTATTGGCAAATGATACCTTAGTAAATTTTAAGTGGACTATATTACTATATGCATTTTGGCTAAGTGTAGTTTGGCTTGCTTTGCTCAAAATAGGTTTTTCCTATTAGTTGAAATCACTAAGTTTTTCTTTGTCAAAAACTTTTCCCAAGAAACCACCAATAGACATTGGGGTCCTTCACCCTGGTTCACCCACAAATCTTTACTTAGAAGTTGGAGTGATGAGATTCTTGATAGCTTCCATGTATTGATGATCAAGTTGTCCATTGCCATGGACTTGGCTAAGTACTTAGATTTTTCCATCTGCAGAGGTTGTGCACTTTCCCCACCAGACTTGGTTTCCCAAGACAGGACATTTCAGAAGCCTTCCCTTAGCCAAATGGACGCGTTCCAGCTATCATCCCACTACCACCAACTGTCCAAATGACTAAGTTCTAGCAACCTATGTGATCAAGGCAGAGACCATATTGCCAAGTGGCTGCACTATAAGCTTCTCAACACTTGGCCTCCAAAATCCCTTTGTGCCTGGGTGGCATACCACAAGTGAGATACACAAGGTAAACCATGTCCATGGGCCTTGTGTAACCACTCAACCAAAAACCACCATTCAATTCCCATTCCACCCAGGTGATTCATTGACTTAGTTGTTTTATTAAGAAAAGCATAAGTCAAAAGACTTAGAAATATTTTCATCATAGCATGTATATACTTTACCAACCCTTGTTTGCTACTAGCTAGGCTAAGCATGGCATAGTAACTTAACTTAGGAAATTTCCTAGCAATTCTACAACTATTTAGGATTTCCCAACATAGCATTTGGCAAAATAATAACATGCAAGACTTAGCAAAATATTTCTAATGCTTGTACAAAATATAGGGATGGAAATATTCATGAAGTACCACTTGCCTTGGTAATGGGGAGAGTAGCACTCTTCACAATCACAATCACTAGCACCAAAATCTACACAAAATTGGTAGCACAAAATTACACACAATTCATATACAAACATAAATATATGCATGCATGCAAAAATGCTAAGTGATGACTTTTAAAAACTCCACCAAGCAAGAGCACAATACTGAATCAATACTAAGTTGAAAACTTGCTAAATCAAGTTTATTTTACACCCAAACAAAATCCTAAACAATTTCTATACTCAAAATAGCCTTAAACAAGTTTCTGCAAATAAAGTCATTTTAACAGAAACTTTTCACTAAACACATTGCAAAAACAGAAAGGGCTTGTCTCCCTGATTCCAACGATATAAAATTTGCAAAAATCTAACGTGGGAATCAAAAGTTATAGCCTATTCAAATTTGAATCTAAATCTGTTTTGAATTCTGTTTTAAACACAAACCCTAGCCACGCGTCTTAATTCTATTGGCGCGTACCGCTTCGCACCGGATCACGCACGCGAGCCGTAGGATCTAAGTGGCGATGCACGGTTCAGATCGAAACATAACGGTTCGTTAAGTGGACTAATCCTATGCGTTGGATCTAGATCCAAGGGCTCTCGATCAAGCGACCATGTTCTAGCGGCGCGCGGCGATGGCGAGATGCGGAGCGCTCTGTCAGCAGCGGTGCTAGCGTTCTATATCGCTCGGGGAGGAAAGGGTGTGCTTACCAGATCCGCAAGGTCGAGGCGAAGCTCAACGTGGAGGTGGCTGGGCAAGGGGCGCACGGCAGGGGCTGCTGGAGCTCGTCGGAGTTATGCGCTGCGTCGGGAGGTTGCCGTCGAGTTGGTTGCCAAGGTTTTGCGTCGCCCTAGTACGAACCAGAGGGATTAGGAGATGCACAAGATGAAGGCGAACATCCCTGTATGCAAGAGGGAGCAAGGGGCGCTCGGGACTTACCGCGATTGGTCACCGGAGTTGAGCGGCAACTCGGTCGGTTGCGGGCACGAACGGGGACGGCGTTCTGGGTCACGAGAATGTAAAAGAAAGGTGTCAGGGGATTCACGAGACCACGCTGTACATGATAGTTTGAACCAGAGGGAGGGGGCGGTCGAGGCTCACCGGAATTAGTCGTCGGAGTCGTCGGTACTGCGGGGTTTCGAGGTCAAATGCGCGCAGCCTGGTGGCGGAGTGAGCGAGGAGAGTGGGGGGAAATGACCGCGGTGGTGAGGGGTTCTTATAGGCGAGAGGGGAGCGGCGATTAAGCGCGGAATCAAGGGCAATTAAGCGAGGAATCAATCGCGGCAGTGATGGGCGGAGGAAACGGCCGGCGACGGGGTCGGGCGCGATTTGGGGAAGACGAGGGTGAGCTGTCGAGGTCCACCAGTCAGCGAGTGAGACGGAGAGGGGGTGGGTCCAAGTGTCACAGCGTGGGTGTACACATGAAGCTAGCGAGAGAGTGGCCGGGTGGGCTAGCTGGGCCGGTTCTGCTGCTGGGCTAGAATAGGAGCGCCTGGCCCTTTTCCTTTCTTTATTCCTTTTCTTTTTCTGTTTTTGATTTTCAGGAATGGTTTTCAAATGAATTCAAACTCTTTTTGAATTCAAATCTTTCTGGGGTTTTTGTAGTGTGCAACTGTCTCAAATCTAGGCATAAAACCAAGTGGTTACTTTTGTAAAGGCTTGGTCATTTTGGAGAAACAAAATAACAGGGACTTTGCACTTGATTGCAAATGTTTGAAAAATGGTTTTTGAAACCATTTCCATTTTTGTAAAGCTTGGTTCAAATTCCACACTCAATCCATTCAACAAGGGAGACAAACAATCTAGGTTTAAAACATTCAAACTCTCAAATGGGGATGGCCATTTGATTTAAGTTTGCTCACATAAAATGATAGCACTATGTGCTTCTGTTTTTCTGAAATGAGTTTTGAAATTGATCTCAATTCTATATGCATGCATGAATGATATGCAATCTTTGAAATCATGATTTTTGGGATGTTACAAATCTAACCCCCTTAAGGTGAATCTCGCCCTCGAGATTCGGGTTGGCTAGAAAATAGGTGAGGGTGGTCTTTCCGAAGATCTTCTTCTCTTTCCCATGTTGCTTCCTCTTCGGAATGATGATCCCACTGCACTTTGTAAAACTTGATAGTCTTTGTCCTTGTGACTCTTTCTGCAGTCTCAAGAATCTTAATAGGTTTCTCTTCATAAGTGAGATCACTTTCTAGTTGAACCTCCTCCAAAGGTATAGTATCCTTCAAAGAAGTTTCTTCTATTTCTGGGTGACATTTCTTAAGCTGACTCACATGAAACACATTATGGACAGCTGATAGAGATTCTGGTAGTTCTATTTCATAGGTAACTTCTCCTTTGCGACTCAAAATCTTGAATGGCCCAATATATCTTGGTGCCAATTTTCCTTTGACTCCGAATCTTTTCACTCCACGAAGTGGTGATACTCTAAGATAAGCTCTATCACCAACTTCGTAGGTGATTTCTCTACGCTTAGGATCTGCGTAGCTTTTCTGTCAGGACTGTGCTATCTTTAACCTGTCCTTAACCAAATTGACCTTCTCTTCAGCTTCTTTGATAAGATCTGGCCCGAATAAACTTCTTTCTCCCACACCATTCCATAACAATGGGGTGGTACACTTTCTTCCGTAGAGAAACTCAAACGGTGCCATCTCAATGCTGGCTTGATAGCTGTTGTTATAAGAAAATTCTGCGTAAGGCAGACTTTCATCCCAACTGGCTCCATAGTCTAGGGCACATGCCCTCAACATGTCTTCCAGAATTTGATTAGTCCTTTCTGTTTGTCCATCAGTTTGAGGATGAAAAGCATTACTGAATTCCAACCTCGTTCCCAATGACTCATGTAGTTGTCTCCAAAAATGGGAAGTGAATTGAGTTCCCCTATCAGATACAATACTCTTGGGCACACCATGTAGACATACAATTCTACTCATGTGTATTTTGGCCAACTTAGCATTTGTATAAGTTGTCTTCACGGGTATGAAATGAGCCACTTTAGTTAGGCGATCTACTACTACCCATATGGAATCATACCCTGACCTGGTCCTTGGTAATCCGGTAATGAAATCCATACCAATCTTGTCCCACTTCCAATCAGGAATAGGTAGTGGTTGGAGCAAACCTGATGGTTTCTGATGCTCCACTTTTACTCTGCTACACACATCACACAAAGCAATATGTTCGGCGATGTCCCTCTTGAGATTATTCCACCAAAATCTTTCTTTCATGTCCATGTACATTTTGGTGTTACCCGGGTGGATAGAATACGGAGAGTTGTGTGCTTCCTGCAAAATCAGTTTCCGCAATTCCGGGTCTTGTGGAACACAGATACGTTTCCCATGCCATAAAGTACCCTGTTCGTCTTCATGGAAATTTTTAGCTCTCCCTTGGCCAATCTTTTCCTTAATATCTTCAATTTCCTTATCAGTCTTCTGAGCTTCTTTGATCTTGTCCAACAAAGTGGGTTGAACATCCAAAGACATGAGATGTCCTTCAGGCACAATCTCCAATCTGAGTTTTCTGAATTGGGTACACAAATCATCCGGCAATTCTCCCTTGGTAAGGCCATTCACAAATACCTTACGACTTAGAGCATCTGCTACAACATTTGCTTTACCGGGGTGGTATTGCAAACTTAAGTCATAGTCCTTGATAAGCTCTAGCCATCTTCTTTGCCTCATATTGATTTCCTTTTGGGTGAAGATATACTTCAAACTCTTGTGATCAGTGAACACTTCACAACGCTTTCCCAAAAGTTAGTGCCTCCATGTTTTGAGTGCATGGACGACAGAGGCCAACTCTAAATCATGAGTGGGATAGTTCACTTCATGAGTTTTGAGTTGTCTCGAGGCATAAGCTACAACTTTACCGTCTTGCATAAGTACTGCACCCAAACCTTGATGAGAAGCATCACAATATACTTGGAAATCCTTTTCCAAGTCTGGCAGACACAAGATTGGTGTTGTCACAAGTCTCTTCTTCAATTCCTGAAAGCTGAGTTCATAACCTTCAGACCAAGCAAACTTCTTGTCTTTCTTTAACAATTCAGTCATGGGCTTAGCTACCTTAGAGAAATTCTCAATAAACCTTCTGTAGTAACCTGCTAAGCCAAGGAAACTACGAACTTCTTTCACGGACTTGGGAGATTCCCATTCAGTCACAGCTGAAACTTTAGCAGGATCAACTGCTACACCATCCTTTGTCATAACATGACCAAGAAAACCAACTTCCTCTAACCAGAACTCACACTTGCTGAATTTGGCATACAGTTTATGCTCTCTTAATTTCTCAAGTATCAAACGTAAGTGTCCTTCATGTTCTTCCTTGCTCTTGGAGTAGACTAAGATGTCATCGATGAAAACGACAACAAACTTGTCAAGAAATTCCATGAACACCTTGTTCATCATATTCATGAAGTATGCTGGAGCATTGGTCAAGCCGAAAGGCATTACGGTATACTCATACAATCCATACCTTGTGGTGAATGTTGTTTTAGGTATGTCTTGTTCTCTTATCTTGAGTTGAAAATAGCCTGACCTTAGATCAATCTTTGAGAACACACATGCTCCTTCAAGCTGATCAAATAAGTCATTGATTCTAGGCAAAGGATATTTGTTCTTGATGGTTACCTTGTTGAGTGAACGGTAATCTATGCATAACCTTTGACTTCTGTCTTTCTTCTCCACAAATAAGACTGGGGCTCCCCAAGATGAAGAACTGGGTTGAATAAATCCTTTCTGCAACTGTTCTCCTAGTTGCTTCTTGAGCTCTTTCAGTTCATCAACTGACATTTTATACGGTCTCTTTGCTATTGGTCCAGAACCTGGTACCAAATCTATCAGAAATTCCACATCTCTATCTGGTGGCATTCCTGGTAATTCTTCCGGAAATACATCCGGATACTCACACACAATTGGCACACTGTCCATGCTAACCCCCTTAAGAGAATTAAGCATACACCTTTTTGCTTCAAAATTGGTCTTGAATCTGATCCTTTTATTTTCTGGAGTTGTGAGTGAGACAGTATGGTTGGCACAATCTATCACTCCTTTGTACTTAGTCATCCAGTCCATTCCCAGAATGACATCCAATCCTTGGGAGTTTAGTATTATCAAGTTAACGGGAAACTTATACTTCCCAAATTCTATGACTAGATCATGGCATCCTGAATTCACTATCATTTCTCCACCAGGAGAACTTACTTTTATAGGACACCCAATAGTTTCTACCGGTAGTTAATTTCTTTCAACAAATGCTCTTGATATGAATGAATGCGATGCACCAGTATCAAAGAGTACAAATGCTTGAATGGAATTGAGTCTGAACTTACTAGCAACAGCATCAGGCTCCTCATAGACCTCCTCCACACTGATGTGGTTCACCTGTCCTTTCTGGAAAGGATTGGGCTTGACAGGTCCTTCAACTTTCTTTTCGGGGCACTCGTTTGCATAGTGTCCCATCTTCTTGCATTTGAAGCATTCAACCTGACTGATATCTCTCTTAGCAGGCTGACTTCCACTCCCACTACCATTACCACTGTGGTGGCTCTTATGTCCACTCTTGTGGTTCTTGTATTTGTCATTGTCATGAATGCGATGATGCTTGTTGTCATGACGGTTGTGGTTGTGGTGCTTGTTGAATTTCCCATGCTTGTGGGATCCTGATCTTCCACTGTCATCATAGTGAGATCGTTTGTGAGATGATCCCGAGCTGTGCTTGTCGGAGTGCTTTCTCTTTCTACTCTCGACTTGTTTCATTTTGTTCTCCAATATTGCAGCCTTGTCACAGAGCGACTGATAAGTGGGAACATATGCCACAGCCAGCTGCAGATTCAGCTCATCATTCAAGCCTTCCAGAAATTTTTCCTTTCTCTTGGCATCTGTGTCAACCTCATCCGGTGCATAACGCGCCAGATTGTTGAACTCTTCAATGCACTCAGCCACGCTGCGGTGACGCTGCTTCAGATTGTGGAACTCTTTCTTTTTCAGGCTCATTATTCCTGATGAGATATGAGCACTGCGAAAGCCATCCTCAAAGATAGCCCAAGTCACCTCATCTATAGGAGTGGTGATCTGAAAGTTGTCCCACCAAGTGGCGGCTGGCCCTTCCAGCAGATGTGCCGCAAATCTGACTTTTTCAGCATCCGTGCAGCCCACGGTTACTAAGTCCTTGTTTACAGAACGTAGCCAATCATTGGCCACCATGGGATCAGTCGTCCCCGAGAACTTCGCTGGCCTCAATCGCAAAAATCTGGTGAGCATATCAAAGCCCGGAGGGTTGTTGTTGTTATTGTTGTTATTGTTGTTGTTATTGGGGTTGTTGTTGTTGTTGTTGTTGTTTTGGTTCTGAATGAATGTTGTCATCATCTGCATCAGCTGTGTTTGAGCAGTCATCATTTGTTGCATTTCTGGTGTGATGTTGTTGTTGTTGGGTTTGGGGTTTGCGCGACGGGGAGGCATCTGTGGTTTGTTCAAATAGAGATAAGAATGAGATACCCATAGATGTTTTCATGCACATTACATCACATAAGCAAACACATAGCATGCAACACAAAGATAAAAGTTCAACAACAATATAACAAGTTCACAAAATAAAACACACAAGTAGCAAGCCATCCACATGTCGGATGGTCCAATAACATGTTCTCAAATAACAAGTACGATAATAAAAGATAAACGAGTAGTCAAATATACTCATCAGCATCAATCTCCTCCTCGACAAAGGTAAGACCTGCGTTCTCCATCGCGGTCTTGTTCTCCTCAATGGTAGTGGTCAAGGACTCAATCTTGGCCTTGAGAGCCCTCTTCTGGGAACGAAGCCTCTCTATCACCGTCTGCTGCTGCTCTAGCTCGAAGTCCTTGGACTGCAGTTCTTCAGTCATATCCCGGATCTTCTTGTTCCTATCCTGGACACGCTTCTCCTGACTCTTGAACTTCCTGTCCTGGGTCTCGAACTTCGCCCATTTCCTTGACTATCTGCCTCCGCCTTGAAGAGCTTGTCCTTCTCGCGAAGCTGCACCTGGAGCTCATCATTACTGAGCATGACATTGGTCTTGTCCGTGTCCACGTGCCTAATGAGAGACTCTAAGTCCTGGAGATACAGACGTATCGGCCCTGCTGCGTCCCTCGAGTCGTCCTCGAAGTCGATGGACTCTCCATCCTCATCACGTCTTCCGAAGATGTGGAAGTGGGTGCCTCTAACATGTCGGGAGTGTCGTCCTAGCAGACGTCCTATCAGGTCCTGCATAACTACCTCCATGCCTCTCTCTCTGTCATCGTGCATAAGCTTGAAGACGATGGCCTCCGTAGTAGGCTCTGTCTGGCGTCCGGGCTGGTTCACCTTGAAGCCCCAGAGGTCCTTCCTCTCGAACTTGGTGAGTGGATGCACCATGATGGTGGGAAGAGGAAGATTGAGCAAGGTGGTAAGCTCAACGATACGAGGACCAAAACGGGTAACCTGGAACTCCTCAACAGTGCTGATGGTAATAGGCATCTATTTATAAGATAGAAAAGTTAGAACAACACAATTCAAGATAAACAAAAGTCATAACACACATACATATCCTTGGAAAGCAAAGTCACACAAGTCATGCATACATGAATCCATTACATCAACCAAGGTCCAATCTTATTTTAAGGTATCATTTTGGAAAATAAGGTGATAGGTGGTGGTCCAACTAGCGAAGTACGTTTACAATCCTATCTCACTGGATCTGTTGGCTAACACAATGTTCCTAGTGGCAATCAGCCTATCTTGCTCACATGATTCCATCACTAAGTCTATAATATCTCCTCTTAAGGTTTGGTTGGCGGCTTCCAACTCTTGGGTAAGTTCCTTCTCTTTCATCAAGTCTTTTTGGAGGTTGAGCATTCTGCACTTGACTCTAGCACTAAGTTCTTTGATAGTCCTCCAAGCTGCTTCTCTTGCTGACTCAAATAATGTGGTGTGCACCACAGTGTTGGTGTACATGCAGAATCCTTTTTCTTTGTGGTTGTCTTCCTTGTTTTTGTACAAGTGAAGTTGCACCCACCAGTACTCAACTCCTTCATCCATTACTGGAAAGCCTTTGTACACAGCTGCACCATGTATTTCCATTGCCACCATGAGGTCCTTGAGAATTTTGAGAAACTCAGTCTCACACTCCAAGGTCATGGTCATGAGTGGTCCTTTCTTTACGTCTTCGTTGATGGAGTTCATCTACAAATAGAGATGAGAATGAGAAGATTAGAAAAGTTTACGAGAAGAATAGACAAGTGTAGAAGTAGTTGAAAAATTTTCCTTAGTGGTTTCCAATCCTAGGGTCATAATCCTACATGCAACACAGTGCTCTGATACCATCTGTAAGATCCCTCCTTTGTAAAGGAAAAGGATCCCTGTGATTGCAATGCTAGTCCCTGGATCATTGCTAGCATCCACAGTTTAAGATGAAGTACACAGATACAAAGGTCATTTATTACATCCATTCCAGAGATAAAACATAGTCTTTTACAACTCAAGGCCACAGGCCTAATACAAGAGTTTGGAATAAGTAAATAAATATAAGTCTTCATCTTCATGTGCCACATGCAAGCATGTTGAGTGTAGACTCATGACACCTAATCATCATCGGAGTAACCTGCAACATCACAAGTTACAGCCACAGTGGGTCAATACTTTGGAATAGTATTGGCAAGTGATACCTTAGTAAATTTTAAGTGGACTATATTACTATATGCATTTTGGCTAAGTGTAGTTTGGCTTGCTTTGCTCAAAATAGGTTTTTCCTATTAGTTGAAATCACTAAGTTTTTCTTTGTCAAAAACTTTTCCCAAGAAACCACCAATAGACATTGGGCTCCTTCACCCTGGTTCACCCACAAATCTTTACTTAGAAATTGGAGTGATGAGATTCTTGATAGCTTCCATGTCTTGATGCTCAAGTTGTCCATTGCCATGGACTTGGCTAAGTACTTAGATTTTTCCATCTGCAGAGGTTGTGCACTTTCCCCATCAGACTTGGTTTCCCAAGACAGGACCTTTCAGAAGCCTTCCCTTAGTCAAATGGACGTGTTCCAACCTATCATCCCACTACCACCAACTGTCCAAATGACTAAGTTCTAGCAACCTATGTGATCAAGGCAGAGCCCATATTGCCAAGTGGCTGCACTATAAGCTTCTCAACACTTGGCCTCCAAAATCCCTTTGTGCCTGGGTGGCATACCACAAGTGAGATACACAAGGTAAACCATGTCCATGGGCCTTGTGTAACCACTCAACCAAAAACCACCATTCAAGTCCCATTCCACCCAGGTGATTCATTGACTTAGTTGTTTTATTAAGAAAAGCATAAGTCAAAAGACTTAGAAATATTTTCATCATAGCATGTATATACTTTACCAACCCTTGTTTGCTACTAGCTAGGCTAAGCATGGCATAGTAACTTAACTTAGGAAATTTCCTACCAATTCTACAACTATTTAGGATTTCCCAACATAGCATTTGGCAAAATAATAACATGCAAGACTTAGCAAAATATTTCTAATGCTTGTACAAAATATAGGGATGGAAATATTCATGAAGTACCACTTGCCTTGGTAATGGGGAGAGTAGCACTCTTCACAATCACAATCACTAGCACCAAAATCTACACAAAATTGGTAGCACAAAATTACACACAATTCATATACAAACATAAATATATGCATGCATGCAAAAATGCTAAGTGATGACTTTTAAAAACTCCACCAAGAAAGAGCACAATACTGAATCAATACTAAGTTGAAAACTTGCTAAATCAAGTTTATTTTACACCCAAACAAAATCCTAAACAATTTCTATACTCAAAATAGCCTTAAACAAGTTTCTGCAAATAAAGTCATTTTAACAGAAAGTTTTCACTAAACACATTGCATAAACAGAAAGGGCTTGTCTCCCTGATTCCAACGATATAAAATTTGCAAAAATCTAACGTGGGAATCAAAAGTTATAGCCTATTCAAATTTGAATCTAAATCTGTTTTGAATTCTGTTTTAAACACAAACCCTAGCCACGCGTCTTAATTCTATTGGCGCGTACCGCTTCGCACCGGATCACGCACGTGAGCCGTAGGATCTAAGTGGCAATGCACGGTTCTGATTGAAACATAACGGTTCGTTAAGTGGACTAATCCTATGCGTTGGATCTAGATCCAAGGGCTCTCGATCAAGGGACCATGTTACGATGTGGCGCGGCAGCGGCGTGAAGCGCTTCACGTGGCGGCGCTAGCATTCTAGATCGCTCAGGGAGGAAAGGGTGTGCTTACCAGATCCGCAAGGTAGAGGCGAAGCTCAACGTGGAGGTGGCTGGGCAAGGGGCGCACGGCAGGGGCTGCTGGAGCTCGTCGGAGTCGTGCGCGGCGTCGGGAGGTTGCCGTCGAGTTGGTTGCCGAGGTTTTGCGTCGCCCTAGTACGAACCAGAGGGATTAGGAGATGCACAAGACGAAGGCGAACATCCCTGTATGCAAGAGGGAGCAAGGGGCGCTCGGGACTTACCGCGATTGGTCACCGGAGTTGAGCGGCGGCTCGGTCGGTTGCGGGCACGAACGGGGACGGCGTTCTGGGTCACGAGAATGTAAAAGAAAGGTGTCAGGGGATTCACGAGACCACACTAGACATGATAGTTTGAACCAGATGGAGGGGGCGGTCGAGGCTCATCGGAATTAGTCGCCGGAGTCGTCGGTACTGCGGGGTTTCGAGGTCAAGTGCGCGCAGCCTGGTGGCGGAGTGAGCGAGGAGAGTGGGGGGAAATGACCGCGGCGGCGAGGGGTTATTATAGGCGAGAGGGGAGCAGCGATTAAGCGTGGAATCAAGGGCAATTAAGCGAGGAATCAATCACGGCAGTGATGGGCGGAGGAAACGGCCGGCGACGGGGTCGGGCGCGATTTGGGGAAGACGAGGGTGAGCTGTCGAGGTCCACCAGTCAGCGAGTGAGACGGAGAGGGGGTGGGGTCCGAGTGTCAGCGACCGCGTGGGTGTGTCCGCGCGTGCGAGCGATCGAGAGAGTGGCCGGGTGGGCTAGCTGGGCCGGTTCTGCTGCTGGACTAGAATAGGAGCGCCTGGCCCTTTTCCTTTCTTTATTCCTTTTCTTTTTCTGTTTTTGATTTTCAGGAATGGTTTTCAAATGAATTCAAACTCTTTTTGAATTCAAATCTTTCTGGGGTTTTTGCAGTGTGCAACAGTCTCAAATCTAGGCATAAAACCAAGTGGTTACTTTTGTAAAGGCTTGGTCATTTTGGAGAAACAAAATAACAGGGACTTTGCACTTGATTGCAAATGTTTGAAAAATGGTTTTTGAAACCATTTCCATTTTTGTAAAGCTTGGTTCAAATTCCACACTCAATCCATTCAACAAGGGAGACAAACAATCTAGGTTTAAAATATTCAAACTCTCAAATGGGGATGTCCATTTGATTTAAGTTTGCTCACATAAAATGATAGCACTATGTGCTTCTGTTTTTCTGAAATGAGTTTTGAAATTGATCTCAATTCTATATGCACGCATGAATGATATGCAATCTTTGAAATCATGATTTTTGGGATGTTACAAAATGTTGCCCGCCAATAGGACCTTTCTGATTCCTACCAAGGGCATGCAACTATGCCCTATATGGCAAATTTCCATCCTCATCTCTCTCGGCCGGATTAGTAAAAACTAGGAACACGTGTACAATTATCCCACACGAGAAGCATAAATAGGGGAGATTTTCATATTGTATGTCATCACATTCTTGTGTATCCTCCTTAGCATTATCCACCATCACCCATTGATGACCCACAAGTATAGGGGGTGTATCGTAGTACTTCCGATAAATAAGAGTGTCGAACCCAACCAGGAGCAGAAGGTGTTGACAAGTGATACGTCAGAAACGTATCTATAATTTTTGATGTCCCATGCTTGTTTAGTATCTACTTTGCTTTGCTTTGTCTACACTTTGAGGTGTTTTTATATATTTTCTAGAACTAACCTATTAACAAGTTGCCACAGTGTCGGTTGCCTGTTTTCTTCTGTTTTTGGTTCCAGAAAGGCAGAAAATCAATATCTCGGAATTGAACGGAACAAAAGCCAAAGTCAATATTTTACCGTGGGCGACACGAAGTCCAGAGGGGAGACGGAGAGGCGCCACAGGGTGGCCATCCCCCCCAGGCGCGGCCAAGCCTGGCCCACGCCTGAGCAGGGTGTGGGCCCCCTAGGCACCCCCTGCCTCGCCTCCTCGCCTATAAAAGCCCTTGATGCAGAAACCCTAGGCACCAGATCAAAACTCCACCGCCACCATCATCCCTAGATCGGGGGGATCTGAAGTTCTTCCCGGCACCCTGCCGGAGGGGAGATCATCCCGGAGGCCTTCTTCTCCAGTATGATGCGTGAGTAGTTCCACCTTGGACTATGGGTCCATGTAGTAGCTAGATGGTTGTATCTCGTCCTGTGCTTTCATGTATAGATATTGTGAGCTCCGTTCATGATCAAGATATAATCTATTTGTAATCAAGCATGTTGTGTTTGCGGGGATCCGATGGATATTGAGATTACTATGTTAGATTGATTAATGGTTTTGTCTATTTGATACTATCATGTCTGTGTTGTTTGTGATCTTGCATGCTCTCCGTTGTTACTAGATATCTTGGCCAAGTAGTTCCTAGTGACTCCAAAAGGGGGTATTTATGCTCGATAGTGGGTTCATGCCTCTAGTTTCCAAGGGAAGTGACAGAAATCTCTTCGGTTGTAGATGTTCTATTGCCACTAGGGAGAAAACAATGGTCTCTTGTTCATGGAACAAGTGGATTGTTTACCTTACACACTTTGCTTAAAGCAGTTGTCTATTGCTTGCAACTTAATACTGGAGGGGGTTCGGATGATAACCCAAAGGTGGAATACTAGTCATAGATGCAGTTGGATGGCGGTCTATGTATATTGTTGTATTGCCCAATCGAATCTCATAGGATCTTTTTGTCTGGTATTGCATTGTTATGCCTTGCTCAGTTCCTGTCAATTGCCTTGCTGTAATTTGGTTACCCTTCATGCCATGTTGTTTATATAAGGAGAGCACCTCTAGTGAACTATGGACCCCGGTCCAATCTTTACCATTGATACATCTTCCACTATTACTTGTTTACTTGCTGCAAACCATCACTACCTTCCACACCATTCAGTTAATCCTTTGTTACAGCAAACCGGTGAGCTTGACAACCTCACTGATTCGTTGGGGCAAAGTCTTGAGTTTGTGTTGTGCAGGTTTCCACGTTGCTTGCAACACCTTTGAGATGTTTCCTTCCTCCTACTGGTTCGATAACCTCGTTTCTTACTGAGGGAAAACTTGCTGATGTGCTCATCATACCTTGCTCTTGGGGTTTCCAACGAAGAGTCCCACGACAGTACTGGGCGCCATCAACAAGTGGTTTGGATCAGGAATTCTCTGTAAATACTAGCAAACGGATTTTTAGGGTTTTTTTATAGTGCAGATAAATAAAGTGCGAGTAAATAAAAGATAATAATAATAATTGCAGCAAGTGGCCCAATCCTTTCTTCAGCAAAGGACAAGTCGGTTGTATTACTTATGAGGACCAAACGTTCTCGAGGACACATGGGAATACTGTCAAGTGCTTTCACTTCATATAGTTGATTAATCTTCTTTGGTTGGACAAGTGTTGGGTGGGTGAACCTATGCTAATGTACCAACCTTACTTGGACTAATACATACTTGTGATTATACCCCTTGCAAGCATCCGCAACTACAAGAAAGTAATTAAGATAGAAACCTAACCATAATATTAAACTCTGAGATCCTACACTCCCTTGTGCAAAGGTTTCCTAACGAGGGTTTAGGTTTCTGTCACTTCGGCAACCCCACAATTAGTAGCCAAATACACAATGCATTCCCATAGGCCCATAAAGGTGAAGTATCATGTAGTCGACGTTCACATGACACTACTAGAAGAATAACACCACAACTTAAATATCAAACCATTGACTATTTCTCAACACAATTCCACTACTAACAACATGACTTCTCCCATGTCCTCAAGAACTAAACGAACTACTCACGAGACATTCATACGTCCAATTTGCATCACCATTCTATATCATAATTTACCTCTATTCATTGATATATTTCATATTCAGAGGTGTTACTTATGTCTTTTCATCTGTTTTTGCATGTTGGATGATTCTTGGAGGATGAACTACCAGAGTCAGGATTCTGATGGAAAAAGTGGTGTTTTGATGCAATTTCGTGAAGATCAGAAAAATACCAGAAAAATTACGGAAATCATATTTTCCCAGAAGACGGAGAATGCCAGAAGGGGAGGCGGAGATGGGCCACAGGGGGCCCACCTCTGGCTCCTCCCTCTAACCTATATCTTCTCCTCGAAACCCTAATACACGGGGAGATACCACAGAAAGATTCCGCCGCCTCTGCGGGGTGGAAAACACCGAGAGAGAAAGAGCTCTCCGGCAGACAGATTTCTGTCGGGGAAATTCCTTCCCGGAGAGGGGAGATCGTCGCCATCAACACCATCATCAAGCTAGACTTCATCGGCAGCACCAGCATCATCATCCACACCATCATCTCCACTAGCACCATCATCATCACTCCATCACGCTATAACAATTATGTTGAATCTTACATAGTTCTTAGGAGAAACTTTCCTGGTGTTGATTACTATTATAGTTGATGCTTGTGAATAGAACCTTTGGATTATTGTTTATGTTCAGAATGTTATTCATCACCATATCATCTCTAATATTGATCCAAATGATGTCTCGTGAGTAGTTCGTTTAGTTCTTGAGGACATGGGATAAGTCATGTTGTTAGTAGTGGATTTGTGTTGAGTTATTATCCAATGGTTTAGTATTTAAGTTGTGGTGCTATTCTTCTAGTGGTGTCATGTGAACGTCGACTACATGATACTTCACCATTTATGGGCCTAGGGGAATGCATTGTGTATTTGGCTAATAATTGTGGGGTTGCCGGAGTGACAGAAACCTGAACCCCTGTTAGGAAACCATTGCACAAGGGAGTGTAGGATCTTAGAGTTTAAGGTTGTGGTTAGGTTTGTATCTTAATTGCTTTCTTGTAGTTGTGTATGCTTGCAAGTGGTTTAATCACAATTTGTATTAGTCCAAGTAAGGTCGGTACATTAGCACAGGTTCACCCACACAACACTTATAAAACCAAAGAAGACTACTCAGTTATATGAAGCGAAAGCACTTGACAGAATTCCTGTGTGTCCTCGAGAACGTTTGGTCCTCATTAGTATTTCCACCGGCTTGTCCTTTGCTAAGAAAGGATTGGGACACTTTCTGCATTTGCTTGCTGTTTTATTTACTGCACTTTATTTCCTTGCTTTATTAGAAAACCCCTAAAAATCTGTTTGCTAAGTATTTATAGAGATTTCCTGCTCCATACCACTAGTCAACACCTTCTACTCCTCGTTGGGATCGACACTCCTATTTTTATCAAAAGTACTACGATACATCCCCTATACTTGTGGGTCATGAAGAATATTTTTTGGCAACGTTGTCTAGGAGTGAAGCGCTATTGAAGAGTGGAACTGGTAAAGGAAACTTCTACTGTGAGTATTGTTTTTATTTCTGTTTGTTACTTTGTTTCCAATATGGATAACCCACTTGGTTTTCTGTTTGGGAAAACTACTACCACTATTAGGGTAGTAGATGAACCACCACCTATTGAGATAGATCCTTCTAAGATACCTACAAGTATTATTGATTGTGTTATGGATAATTATTATTTAGGGGATGGAACTGTCCATCCTGGTGATCATTTGCTTTTTATCCATGAATTATGCGGGTTGTTTAAGTGTGCAGATATCACAACTGAACATGTGAAGAAGAAGTTACTCTCTATATCATTGAAAAGAAGAGCTGAAGAATGGTATAAGCTGCTAGAGAATGAACAATCCATGGAATGGGAGGAAATAGTACCTATTTTTTATTCTAAATTCTATCCTCCCAGTGAGATTCATAAGGATAGGAATATGCTATATAACTTTTGGCCTCGTAATGGAGAGAGTACATCTCAAGCTTGGGGGAGATTGAAGTTACTAATGCTTAAATGTCATATTCATGAACTCCCTAACAATATTATTATCAATAACTTTTATGCTAGGCTTCCTCTTCATGATAAAGATTTACTAGATGCTTCTTGTTCTGGATCATTCACACGTATGAAGGAAGAAGCTAAATGGGATCTCCTAAACCGTATTCAAGAGAACACTGAAGCATGGGAGAATGACAAAAGAAGAAAGTCAGGTATAAACTATGATTATGAATGCATTAAATCCTTTATGGGAACTGATGACTTCCGTGATATTGGTACTGAGTATGGTCTTGACTCTCAAAGTATTGCCAACTGTTTTAAGGCCTTTGCCTCTTATATAGAAATTCCTAAAAAGAAGTGGAACAAGTACCATGCACCTTATAAAGATGTTGTTAGTCATGTTCCTGTTAGAAATACTAAAGTTTGTACTATTGAACGCATTGTGCCTGGACCTTATGTTGAGAAAACACCTTTCCCAGCTAAGGTAAAGGAATATTCTATGATAATTAGTGAAAATAACAAAGGTACAAAGAAAACCGTGGAACCTGATGAGCAAATAAACATTGAACCAATAGTAGCCACTGAGAAAGATCTTGTCACTAAAAATATAGAGGGTGAGCACATTGTCTTCTATGAAGACGACTCTAATATTGTCTCTCATCCTGGAAAAGCTAGAAAAGCTAGTGTCCATGTACTTTCTGCTAGAAAAGCTAGAAGTGCTAGAAGTGCTATTATGGTTTATGTGATATTGGTGCTAGTTCTAGTGCTATTCCTTATGACCTTTACAGGGAGATTATGCATGAAACTAGTCCTCATGAGCTTAAGGACATTGATGTGATTATTCACCTTGCTAATAAGGAAACCATTTGCCCTATTGGTATTGTAAGATATGTAGAAGTCCTTTGTGGTAAGATTAAGTATCCTGCTGATTTTCTAGTGCTTAGTCTAGCAGCTAGTAAAACCTGTCCTATTATCTTTGGTAGACCTTTCTTGAACACTTGTGGAGCTATTACAGATTGTAAAAAGGAGAAAGTTTTAACTAAGTTTGATGGAGATTCTTATGAGTTTAACTTTTCCAAATTTGCTAAAACGCCTTATGAAAATAGTTTGCCTAATGAAGATTTCAAGATTAAACAACTTGCTTATATTGATCCAGTTTATGACCTTGGTCCTCTTTTTGATGATTGTAAGTATGCTCATTCTGATGATAAAGATGTTTCTTGTGACAGTTATATTGTCAGTTTTATTCAAAGTGCTACTGAAAGTTATTATGAGAGAGGGAAACATGGTTTTATGCATCTCAATAATATTAAGTTTCCCCATTTTATGCTGAAAGCTTTGAAGTTGCATTTATTTTGTCTTCCTATGCTAGTGGCCTTTTGTTTCAACAATTTGTTTTCTCATGAGACCCCCATGCATAGGAAGTGGGTTAGACTCAAGTGTGTTGGATATTTGCTTCTTGATGCTCTCTTTCACTTCAAATCCATATCCCCTATGTGAGCATCTTGGAAATTATCAAGCCTAACTTAAAGGCATTAAAGAAAAGTACTTATTGGGAGATAACCCAATAGTTTTGTTGAGTCTTGGAAGTTATTACCTTAGTAAGAACCGCTCCTTATCCTTTTTGTTTTGGTTTTTGTGTCAAGGTCAACTACTTTTGAGAAGTAGAGGAGTTGTGAAAAGTGGATGTCCTGTGACAGATTTTTGTGTTGCATTGTAAAAATTCGTGAAGGATCTCAGTACATCGTATGGAGCTGTATTTTCTGTGCTTATTCTATGAGTTGTTATCCAACTTTCTTTAGTTTTGCACTTTTTTATTTGAGCAACATAAGATTTTCGAAAAAAATAAATCTTTACCTGCTGGTCTACTTTGACAGATTTCTGCCCTCATTTGCATTTGCCTCTTATATTGATTCCCTTTCAGATTCTTTTTGGGATTTTGGAAAGGAGTTGCTACATTAGCTTTTGTTTTGATGGATTTCAGTTGAAGTGTGTACCTAAAGGTTTATTGTTTTTGCATACACTAATGTTGCCAATAAGGTTTGTGTAAAGCCTTGTATGAAAGGTATTTTCAGGAGAAGGAGAGAAGGAATCTGCAGAGTCCGTCTTTGAATAGGTAAAAGTGCTACAAACTAAAGGTTCACAAAAAACCTTTTTATTTATATTTTTGATGTTTTTACTGCATACGGAAGGTTACGAGACGAAATAGAGGAGAAAACGGAGGCCAGGGTGGCCACACCCACCCTAGGCGTGGGCCCCAGCTGGGCGCACCTACAAGGGGTGTGAGCCCCCTGAACTCTGTCTCCGCCTTGTTTTTGCACAATACCTTCCTTATGCATTGAAACTTCGTAATATATAACCCCCCGAATCCCCCGAAGTTCGTATATCGTGTTCTCGTTGTGTTTTCGTTTCGATCTGTTTCTGTCAGAAAATCTTCTCAAGTTTAGAGCACCATGGTATCCGCCAATGACAAGGGCAAGAAACCCGTGGAAGAAGAAAGGATCGCTTCTAGGCGCGAAGACATGGATTGGAGCGTCGAGGAGAGAGTAAAGGACATGCCAGCAGGCATGAAGGGACATGCTGTCATAGGATCAAGGGCAATAAAACCTACTTTTGTAGGGGCAATTAACACTGGACGTGATTTTTCTCATAATATGGAGGGTATGTTGACCTCCGTTCCAGACTTCAGATCCTGCCCTGAGGTAGTGAAAGCCCTTCGAACCATTGATGAGTTTTGTGATAAGTACCGTGCTCTAAGGATGAAGGTGGATATACTTCAAGAGGAGAATAACAGACTTCGTAAGATGTTGTAGGGTTTTCTCACACTAAACAAGAGAAAACCACCACAACCGAAGGAGTAATTCGTCATTAGGTTTGGCATACCATTGGCTTGTTCCAAGCTTGGGGGAGTGCCGCGGTATCACATCATTGTCTTTTATCTTTTTACCTTTTTAGTAGATTCATATCTTGGGTAGAGAAGTTATCTTATAGGTTGGTTTTCATATGGAAGTATCTCTCCTTTAGTTGGTTATCTATGTATCCCTTGGTGTGAGTGCCTTTATGGAATATTAATGATAAGTCTCATCTTTTACTTTTTGCACTTCTTATTTTAGTTTGCAATATCTATTATATGATTGATCTTGTTGATCAGTATTGGCATCAGTCTGGGAGCATCAAGTAGATCTAAATTGGTTTTGGCAAATCGAGCTCTGGTTAGTAGCAACACTTTTCGAGGTTTGAAAGGAAAAGAGAAAAGGCTTACCGGTATTTTGTATCATTTATTTTATTTCTTGATTGGCTCATAAGCTTAGTATTCTTTATTTAAGATCTTTTGTGTCTTCAAGGAAGATTGCATGTTTGGCTTTATCACTTGTAGGTTTGCTTGTTTCCTTCAACTCTTTTGCTTGCTACCCAGCCTTGCTAGCCAAAAACTTGTGCTAAGAGGATTACTTCTCATGCATCCAACCCCTTTGAACCAAAACTTGTGTCATTTGTGTCCACCATATCTACCTATTAGCATTATCGCTATTCCAAGCAAATTCTCAAGCTTTATCTATCTTTCGAATTAAAAATTATTTTGTTATGTGAAAACTAGTTAGTAAAGCTCTCACGAACTTGATGGCACACCTTATTTTCTTGCCCCTAATAAACTTGAACCATTGTGTCATCGAAGTTGTATATGCTTGCATCTATACGTTGGGATTAGCAGAACCGTGCTGTCACGAGGATCACTTTCAACACTTATGGATACATATCCAGTTGATATCATGCTCTTTTGTTTGCGGATGTCGTCGGTGTGAAATAAAAGGGGAGCTTGTAAGTCCATGGAGTAACGTACGTGTGTTCGAGAAACTCCTGGGCCGCTAGCCTAAGCCATGCCTAATCATGGTGGAAACTTGCAGCATAACCATAGTGAGCAATATGTGAAGCATCCTCAATAAAAACCTATGCAAATAGAAAATAAAAAGATCGCTGAGATGCTCACTGTCTGCTTGCCTTGTCATTTTGATTATGGGATATCTCCTGTATCATGTGCAAGGGGTACCCCGTTGGCAGTTCTTTATGATACACATGTACTTGCAATGACAAGAACTTACCAGTAACTAAAGTTGAGTAGCATGATGAGCGGCCCTCATACTCAAGGGGCATGAGATTGCCAACTTATATTTCGTCAAGCATATACTCCATCTTTGTTCACTTTAACCTTAATCACCTCAAGATGCTTATGATAGGGGTAATGAGAGTTCAAAGCTAGTAAGTACCATAATCTTTTGAAAGCTCTTTATGAACTTGAAATCCCTGCTTCCCTCTATGAAGGTCCCTTTCTTCTACTTCTAAGTTGAGTCAGTAAACCTATTCCTCTCTATCTCCAGCAAGCATTTGAGTTGTTGTGTTTCAAGCATTCATATGATGATTTATTCGATCATGTTCTTTATCTTCCTTGTTTGCACAAGATCTCTTATCTAATGAGTATTACTTTGAAAGCCATCATTGTGAAAAGCCTTTTATGTTTGAGCAAAGAGTACTCTTGTTGTAAAACTTCTACAAAAGCTTTATTTGAAAACTGTTTGCCAACTGTTATCTGACCAATAACAAAGTTTGCCAATCCCAATTATGATTTATCTTTATGCATCTCTATTGTGAATCCTATACTTGTTGCAAGATAAGTTATATAATGGTGAGTTGCTTTCTTCTATGAGTTGTGTAATGGTAAGTGTGATGCTTCTTGTCTGTATTCTTTTATCGACACTTCACTCCATAAACCTGTGGACATGTTTACTGAGCTTAGTTTTCGCTTGGGGACAAGTGCAGGTCTAAGCTTGGGGGGAGTTGATACGTCCAATTTGCATCACCATTCTATATCATAATTTGCCTCTATTCATTGATATATTCCATATTAATAGGTGTTACTTATGTATTTTCATCTGTTTTTGCATGTTGGATGATTCTTGGAGGATGAACTGCCGGAGTCAGGATTCTGATGGAAAAAGTGGTGTTTTGATGAAATTTCACAAAGATCAGAAAAATTACGGAAAACCTATTTTTCCAGAAGACGAAGAATGCCAAAAGGGGAGGCGGAGATGGGCCATAGGGGGACCACACACACACCCCCAGGCGCGGGCCACCCCTAGGCCGCGCCTACATGGGATGTGGCCCACCTGCCCAACTCTGGCTCCGCACTCTCGCCTATATCTTCTTCTTGAAACCCTAATACACTGGGAGGGACCACAGAAAGATTCCACCACCTCTGCGGGGCGGAAAAAACCGAGAGAGAAAGAGCTCTCCGGCAGACATATTTCTGCTAGGGAAATTCCTTCCCGAAGAGGGGAGATCGTTGCCATCAACACCATCATCAAGCTAGACTTCATCGGGATCATCATCATCCACACCATCATCTCCACCAGCACCATCATCATCACTCCATCCCGCTCTAACAATTGTGTTGAATCTTGCATAGTTCTTAGGGAAACTTTCCCGGTGTCAATTACTATTGTAGTTGATGCTTGTGAGTGGAACCTTTGGATTATTGTTTATGTTTAGATTGTTATTCATCACCATATCATATCTGATATTGATCCAAATGATGTCTCGTGAGTAGTTCGTTTAGTTCTTGAGGAAATGGGAGAAGTCATGTTGTTAGTAGTGGATTTGTGTTGAGTTATTATTCAATGGTTTAGTATTTAAGTTCTGGTGCTATTCTTCTAGTGGTGTCATGTGAACGTCTACTACATGATACTTCACCATTTATGGGCCTAGGAGAATGCATTGTGTATTTGGCTACTAATTATGGGGTTGTCGGAGTGACAGAAACCTGAACACCTGTTAGGAAACCATTGCACAAGGGAGTGTAGGATCTCAGAGTGTAAGGTTGTGGTTAGGTTTATATCTTAATTGCTTTCTTATAGTTGCGGATGCTTGCAAGGGGTTTAATCACAAGTCCAAATAAGGTCGGTACATTAGCACAGGTTCACCCACACAACACTTATAAAACCAAAGAAGACTACTCAGTTATATGAAGCGAAATCACTTGACAGAATTCCCGTGTGTCCTCGAGAAAGTTTGGTCCTCATTAGTATTTCCACCGGCTTGTCCTCTGCTAAGAAAGGACTGGGCCACTTGCTGCATTTGCTTGCTGTTTTATTTACTTGCACTTTGTTTCCTTGCTTTATCAGAAAACCCCTAAAAACCGTTTGCTAAGTATTTATAGAGATTTCCTGCTCCATACCACTAGTCAACACCTTCTGCTCCTCGTTGGGATCGACACTCCTATTTATCAAAAGTACTACGATACACCCCGTATACTTGTGGGTCATTAGACATCATATGGATCAAGATCAGAGATGATATAATGATAAGTAACAATATGAAGATGAACAATAATTCAATGGTTCCACTCAATAGCATCAACTACAACAAGTAATCAACACCGGGAAAGTTTCCCCTAAGAACTATGAAAGATTCAACCAAATTGTTACAGCAGGATGGAGTGGTGGTGATGGTGCTAGTGGAGATGATGATGATCCCGATGATGTCTAGCTTGATGATGGTGTTGATGGCGACGATCTCCCCTCTCCGGGAAGGAATTTCCCTTGCAGATTTCTGCCTGCCATAGAGCTCTTTCTCTCTCTGTAGTTTCCGCCCCGCAGAGGCGGAGGAATCCTTCTATGGTTGCTCCCCGAGTCTTCGGGTTTCAGGGGGATGATATAGGCGAAAGGGCGATGCCATAGGTGGGCCAGGGTGGCCACACCACCTGGTGGTGCGGCCCAGGGGCGCGTCAGGGGGTGGTATGGCCCCCCTGTGGCCCATCTCCACTTCCCCTTCTGGCTTCCTTCGTCTTCTGGGAAAATACGAACTTCTGTATATTTTCTGGAATTTTCTGATCTTCGCGAATATTGCATATGGACATCGCTTTTTCCATCAGAATCCTGACTCCGGCAGTTCATCCTCCAAAAGTCATCAAACATGCAAAATATATGGAATAACATAAGTATCATCTCTTAATATGAAATATATCAATGAATAACAGTAAATTATGATATAAAGTAGTGATGCAAAATGGACGTATCAACTCCCCCCAAGCTTAGACCTCGCTTGTCCCCAAGAGAAAGCTGAACTCAGTAAACATGACCACATGTTTATGGAGTGAAGTGTCGATAAAAAGAATACGGACAAGAAGCATCACATTTATTAATACACAAATCATAATAGAAAACAACTTACTCTTATATAACTCAACTTGCAATGAGTATGGGAGTCACAATAAATGTGCACAAAGTAAATCATAATCTGTAATGGAAAACTTTGTTCTTGGTCAGAGCACAATTGACAAATCATACTTAGTTTTAAGCAAAGCTTTTATAATGAAGTTTATAAAGCAGGAATCTCTTGCTCAAACATAATGGGCTTTTTACAATGATAGCTTTCAAAGTAGTATTCATTCAGATAAGAGCATTGTGCAAAACAAGGAACATAAGGAACAAGATTGAATAAATCAATGGATGATTGAATCACAACAACTTAAATGCTTGCTGGAGATATAAAGGAATAGGTTTACTGACTCAACTTAAAAGTAAAAGATATACCCTTCGCAGAGGTAAGCAGGGATTTCAAGTTTCATAAAGAGCTTCCAAAAAATTATGGTACTTACTAGCTTTGATCTCTCATTGCCCCTATCATAAGAATCTTGAAGTGATTAAGGTTAAAGTGAGACAAATATGAAGTATATGCTTGACAAATCATAAGTTGGAAATCTCATGTCCCTTGAGTACGAGGGCCGTTCCTCATGCTACTCAACTTTAGTCACAAGCAAGTTCTTGTCATGGTAAGTATATGTGTATCATAGAGAACCGCCAACGGGGTACCCCTTGACCCATGACACAGGATCTATCCCACATCAAAATGACAAGGAAATAGACAATGAGCATCTCATCGATCTTTTTATTTGCTATTTGCATAGGTTTTTATTGAGGATGCTTCACAGATTGCTCACTATGGTTATGCTGCAAGTTTCCACCATGATTAGGCATGACTTAGGCTAGTCGCCCAGGCATTTCTATAACACATATATAATATTCCATGGACTTACAGGATCCCCTTTTATTTCACACCGCCGACATCCATAAACAAAAGATTATGATATCAACTGGATAATATGTACATGTGTTGAAAGCGTTCCCCATGACAACATGGTTCTGCTAACCCCCAACCTATAACTCGCAAGCATATAAGCAACATAGATGACACAATGGTTCAAGTTCATTAAGTGCAAGAAAATAAGGTGCGCTATCAAGTTCGTGAGAGCTTTACTAACTAGTTTTCACATAACAAAAGTTTTTAATTTGGAAGATAGATAAAACTCAAGAATTTATTTGGAATAACAATAATGATAATAGGTACATATGGTGGGCACAAATGGCATAGGTTTTAGTTCAAGGATTGGATGCACAAGAAGCATTCCCTCTCAGTACAGGTTTTTGGCTAGCAAGGCTGGGTAGCAAGCATAAGAGTTGAATGAAACAAACAAACATACAAGTGATAGAAACAATCATGCAATCTTCCTTGAAAACACAAAAGATCTTAACTTGGGAATACTAAGCTTATGAGCCAATCAATAAAGAAAGAAAATTAAATAATATATCCGCATGTAATTTTCTCTTTTCCATTCAATCCTCAAAGTAGTGTTGCTACTGACCAAAGCTAGGCTTGCCAAAACCAACTAAATTTACTTGATGCTCCCAAAGTGATACCAATAATAACATCAAGATCAATCATATAATAGAAATTGCAAACTAAAATAATATGTGCAAAAGGTAAATGATGAAACTTCTCATTAATATTCCATAACGGCACTCACACCAAGGGATACATAGATAACCAACTAGAGGAGAGATACTTCCACAATGCAAACCATCCTATATGATAACTTCTCTATTCATGATATGACTCTACTAAAAAGGTAAAAAGATGAAAGATAATGATGTGATACCGCGGCACTCCCCCAAGATTGGAACAAACCAAGGGGATGCCAAAACCTAACGACGAATTACTCCTTTGGTGGTGGTGGTGTGATCATGATTGTAACATCCCAGCATTTAGGAACCAACGAAGGGTAGATTTAGGAATCTGTGCAATTGCATGCATTCATTTGTAAAAATGTGGGTAATTTTTTTGACAAATAAAAACCTAAAGTGATCAAAGTTTCTTTCACTCTTTAAGATTAGGAATAGCCTTGGAGAATGATCGTTATAAACTTTGATATGATCTTTGTGGATTAGTGTGTTTTGGGAAATGAAATTTGTATTCAAACTTGAGTGTTGGATTTATAATTTAAAAGGAATTAGAATTATGTTTGAGTAATTTGATTTAATCAAGAGTTACCAATTAGTATCTCAAACTTTAAATAAATAACATAATTAAGAAAATCTATATTCATTCCATATCTTTATTCAATAAATAAGTTACAAAATGTAACTTATGAAAATAATCAAGAATCTTTACAATAGTAAATGAAATAAAAAAGAAATTTATATATTGAGTAATATTACAATCTTTATTACAAAAGGATAAAATAAAGATTACAAAAGAATAAAATAAATATTACAAGGGACTATTCTATAAAGAAAAAGAAAACCTAATCTAAATCTTGAATCTTCAAGTCTTGTACCTGCAAAACAAATCACTAACAAAAAAAAGAAAATAAAAGATTAGGATGTTTTACTCTCAGTAGTGACAGTGATTTGCACTGTTCAACTTTACATCACTGAGTAATCTTTAGGGGCAAGTTTCACCAATATGAAAGAACTAAATCTTTCATCATTTTTAAGCCATAAGTCAAATAACTCCAATTAGCAAGAGGGGCAAGTTTCACCAGACAGGTAAGTGGAATCAGATAAAAAGTAACTTTCATTCCCTGAGCATATCCACAAGGTGCAGCAGGAACACAAGAAGCACACACACCTAAATGCATGGTGTGTGCTGTCAGCAAAGCAACAACAGTCCATACAAACAAAACTGCTCAGCACAGCCGTGGGCAAGCACCCCCAACACCATTTCCTTGTTCATACATATCAACCAGCAGCCAAACCAAGCCAAACCAGATCACACCAACCACACACTTGATCATCTCATCAAGATGGTGACATAAGGAGGGGGTGGATCAGGTGGATAGCAAGAACAAGGCCAAGCCAACAGGACCAGGAGGTGGACAGCAAAAACAAGGACAAGTTCCAGGAGCTGGAAGTAGCAGGAGCAGCATCAGGAGAAGCACCAAATCAAGCTAGCCACACAACCAGCAAGATCAAGCCACAAGATAAACAAGTTGCAACCCCAACAACTCCGTTGTTGTGGTGAGTAGTAAAAGACCATCACATGATTTATATATCTAAGTTAGACAAGAATTCATGTGTTGTCATGTACTCAACTTCTCAGAAAAACACCCAAATGAGGTGAGTCCATCATTGAAGATTTTAAACACTAAAAGCCATCAGGAAACTATACAGATCCAACCAAGATCTCGGAACAACCTCATTGATCCTAGCTATCAGGCCATATCTTAAATTCCAAGAATAAATATGGCTAAGATCTGGACTTCTAGGCACATCTCTTAAACGGGAGTAGCACCTTAGAATTTCTAGATCCTGTGGATCAATATAACTTAACAAGTCTACAAATCATTTTTCCCAACCTTGACTCAAGAATTAGTAGCTGGTATCACTACCACAACAGATCCATGAGGAACAACAAGATAAGGACCTAGTTCCTAAGCCTCATACCAACATCATATGCTTTAGGATGCAAGGAAAGAAGTTTCCACTTATCTCTGATATCAAGATAATCTTAAGCTTAAACAAAATCAAGCCAAGTAATAGAACCTAGTATTGTGTGCCATATTAGGATGGTGTCACAAGCGCGGTTTCTAAACCAAGCAGATTAAGCATCTAGCTTTCACAGATAAACTCACAGACAACTACAAATCATTTTCCTGATATTAATCACAGGAATCATTTCCAGGAATATACATATACCTAATATCACTGTAAGAGACCAATTAATCTCAAACTGTATATGAATCCATAAGCCAACAACTACAGATAGAGTGACTTCATCACTCAAAAATAACTGTCAATGACCAAGTAATGACAGTGGTGAGCTCTCAAATCACTAGGATCTCCAAGTAATGATCCTACAGTAACATTATCATCTGAACCATATCAAATTAACCAATGAATCAATCTGGTCAGCCACTAGCCTCACCAAAGCCCACTATAAACAGTAAGCCACATCAAACAACCACTCATCATGCTTAAGAATCATCATTACTAGATTGAAATCATCATATATATAAAAAACAGAGGGATGTGAACCCTAATCAGAACAAAAAAACCTAATTAGGATATGAATCCTAATCAGGACATGACCACTAGCCAGGAGTAGCCACTACAAACACCTAACATAGGGTGGCATATCACAGAGGACACGAGGGGAAAAAGAATAACTTACCAAAGGTTGTTGCTGTGGGCGAGAAGAGGAAGCAGACGGTGTTGACAAGCACGGCGGCACGGGGAGCACCCCAAGGGGGCGCTGCGACCCGCACCACGCCGAGGCGGTGACCATAGCCACACCTGAAGGCGCGGAACACCACCACAGCACACGAGAGAAGCGGCGGCGGCAGCACCAGCACCACCCCAACCCCTAGGGTTCGGGACGGAGTCAGTCTGGCCATAGGGGGCCCAGGTCCAAATCGAGATGGACAGGAAGGGGGAGCAGGGTCAACAACCACCCCACACATCACGGCGGCGGACGGAGAGGTCCACGACCACGGGTCGAAGGAGGAGAAGAAGAGATGAGAACGAGAGAGTGACAGAGAGAGTGTGGGATGGTTGGGCTAGGACCTTTTCGGGAAGCCATTTCGGTTCTGCCCAATTGGGCCAAAACGGACCAATAAACCCAACACAGCCAGCCCAATCACCTAAAACAAGTTTCAATAATTAAGAAAAGACCAAAATGCCCCTGAATTTAAATAAATTCTACATAATCAAATAAAAATCCAAGAATTAAAATATTTTTGGATTCACAATAATTCAATCTATCTAAATAAATTAAGAAATAAAATTTTAGGCATATAATTTTTATTAAGAATTTTGTAATATATATTCCTTATGGAATTTTATAAAATTATTGAAAGATGGTAAAAATAAATAAAAATCACTTTCATTATATATTAATATTGTAGTATTTTAGAAAAATACTAAATAAATATTTAATATCAATTTTTGTTATTCAAATAATAATTCTTAAAGGAATTATTAATAAATAAAATGAAATAAAATAAAAGAATACAATATTTAATAAATATTAAAAAATTAATATTTATAAATTATTTATTATTAAAAAGAATTTTTATAATTTAAATAATATGAGAGAATACACACAAACTAAATAATGCATTACATTACTTTGCATAATCATTTTGCTTCTTTAAATATTGTCCTTACCGGGCAATAATGATGTTTTGTAGACATAGAAGCTCAAGGTTCAGTGCAAGCATACGAATTCACTACCTTGCAATCACAAGGCAAGTTCATCACTTGCTCATGTCCTTTTAAGAGTCTTTATCAAGTATTTGCAAATTGTGTGTTATCATCTATATTCCAAAAAAAGAAGATATTATTTTCTCAAAATAAATAAATCTTAGATATCGTCCTAAGTGATGATATGCTGGAGCAATAGAACTTAGGTTTCTATTTGCAATAATGATGAATAATTAGGGATTAATAATCCATGACATCAGTGATTCTAGCGCCGTATATTACGCGTTAGCCATGAGATTTGGAATGGGACGGAGAAGTCAGTTGTATCCTTTTCCTCTCATATGGAGGCAAGACGACCTTAACGTGACGTTGTGATTCCTTGTGCGGATCCAACATATGGGTGGACACCCTTACGCCCCACACTTTTGGTGTCTATATTATCTATGAATGGTGTTTAGGGATATAGTCCATTTAAATGGTACTCGTCCGGGCATCACCAGGTCATAGAGTCTTCGGGAACTCATCAGGGTTTTAGCCTGTCCGAAAGAGGGCTTAACAGAGGTGAGCCGGCCCCAAAGGATCGCGTAGACATATGAGTTCGTAGAGAGGGTAGTGCTTGGCTTGGACCAACTACTAGGCCCCACATCATGGAATTGTGGACGGGAAAGTACGCCCAGTTGTGCAACAAGGAAGTTGATATCTCATGGGTAAAGTAACGCACCTCTGCAAAGTGTAAGAACTGTCACTTGTTACTCCCTGTTCCGGGAAGGAGCTACAAACGCGGTAGGAAAGGAACTCCATGAAAGTTCTGGACAACCTGTGAAGGCTGATGGTCATAGATTTTCATAATAAAATCAATCTTTGAAGAAAGATTTACAAAAACTGCATAGTGCCAAGGACTGATAGTCAGAGGTGGTAGATAGAGCATCAAACTTCCCAACTTGCATATAATGAACTTGCTGGGTAACGTTGTTACTCATCCTTTCCTTTGAATCCTTGCTTAGACTCTGAGAATCCCGAAGATACTCCAATGTATGCAATTGAGAGCCAGGAGGAGGTCTTCTATGAAGAGCCCAACCTGTATGGAGCCATAGAGGGGGAGGACTACGATATCGTCTACGGAGGAGAGTTCCAAGAGTCCGAATAATTACTATAGTTCTAGGAGCCACTTGAGCCGAGCAACATGAACAATATATAGCAATAAGTTGTTGAGCTCAATTTGGAGTTCAAGTTTTAAATTTGAAACTCCCGCTGAAACACTTATATTTTGGTTTGTAAGTTGAATCTTTTGGAAGTCTTTAACTTCCGATATTGTAATAACAATAAGGTGTGTATGTTTGTAATATGGACCCACAAAGTTTCTGTTGTACCACTCTGAGGGATGTGATATTTAGGAACAGTGTTCTGTGGATGTCATGTCAACGACTATAGTGTCCTACACATTCAGTGGTATGCTGGGTAACCTCAATGATCAGAGTGAGGAAATCTTCCAGCATCTTGTGAAGCCTGATATTCTCCTCTTGAAGTATATCCACCTTTATCCCCAGGACTCGGTACTTATCACAAAACTCATCAGTGGCTCGAAGGGCTTCCACTGCCGCAGGGCACGAACTGAGGTCATCATCCCCTGCATATTATGAGAAAAATCACGTCCAGTGTTAATTGTCCCTACAAGAGTAGGGTTTCTTGCCCTTGATCCCGTAGCAATATGTCCCTTCATGCTTGCTGACATGTTCTTTACTTCCTCATTGACGCTCTGATCCATGTCTTCGCGCCTAGATATGATCCTTTCTTCTTCCACCCATCCAATGAAAGTTCCTTGCTCAAGATCGCAGAGGAGCTTGCACCGGTGTCGTAGCTCATATTCCTCCGAAAATGATACCTGGAATGAAATCTGAACAGAACAGATCAAAACAAAAACACGACGAGAACACAATATACGGACCTCGGGGGATCCGGGGGATTATATATTACGAAGTTTAACGACAAAAATAAGGTACTAGGAGAAAACGGGACGGAGACGGGCTCCGTGGTGGTCACACCACCTGGTGGCACGACCAGGTGGGCCCGCTCCACAGGATGGTGTGAGCCACCCGGGCTCCGTTTTCTTCCCTCTTTTGACTCATTATCTTCCATATGAAATAAAAACTACAAAAATAAAAATTGAAAAGTTTTTCGTGAACCTTTTCTTACCAGAATTGTTACCTATTCGAAAACGGACTCTGCAGGTTCCTGAACTTGGTCTTTAATAAATTCTTCCGGAGTCACCACTTGAATAATATCAATATCTTCATTATAAGAATCTCCGTAAATATAATGTTTAAGCCTTTGACCATTAACCACTTGCGTAGTGTTGTCTTAATGAGAAGATTTTAATTGGACCTGAATGATACACCTCTTCAATAATAAAGGGACCTTCCCATTTTGAGAGTAGTTTTCCTGCAAAAAAATCTGAGACGAGACCTATACAATAGAACTTTCTCACCAACATGTAACTATCTCTTAAGAATTCTCCTATCATGCCATTTTTTTACTTTTTCTTTAAAGAGTCTAGCATTTTCATAAGCTTCACTTCTCCACTCATCTAAAGAACTCAAGTCAAGCAGTCTTTTCTTACCACCAAGTTTAAAATCTCTATTCAGTTCTTTTACTGCCCAATAATCTTTGTGTTATAATTCTAAAGGCAAGTGACAAGCTTTCCCATAAACCATTTTGTAAGGAGACATTCCCATAGGATTTTTATAAGCAGTTCTATAAGCCCATGAAGCATCATTCAACTTTTTAGCCTAATTTTTCCTAGATCTATTAACAGTCTTTTGCAAGATAGTTTTAATTTCTCTATTTGATAATTCTACTTGCCCACCTGTTTGAGGATGATAAGATGAAGCAATTCTATGATTAACATCATATTTAGCAAGGGTCTTCCTAAAACCACCATGAATAAAATGAGAACCTCCATCAATCATAAGATATCTAGGCACACCAAACCTAGGAAAAATAACATATTTAAGCATTTTTAAAGATGTTTCACCATCAGCACTTTTTGTATGTATGGCTTCTACCCACTTAGTAACATAATCAACATCAACAAGAATATGATTATAACCTTTTGAAGGAGGAAAAGGACCCATAAAGTCAAAACCCTAGCAGTCAAATGGTTCAATAAAAAGAAAATAATTCATAGGCATTTCATTGCGTCTAGAAATATTACCAACTCTTTGACATTCATCACATGATAAAATAAACTTTCTTGAATCTTTGAAAAGAGTAGGCCAATAGAAACTTGATTGTAGAACCTTTTGTGCGGTTCTATCTCCAGCATGATGTCCCCCATAAGCACTACCATGACATTTTCTCAATATCTCTTGTTGTTCATATTCTAGAACACATATTCGCATAATACCATCCACTCCTTCTTTATATAAATGTGGGTCATCCCAAAAATAATGCCTCAGATCATAAAAGAATTTCCTTCTTTGCTGGGTTGTAAAGGTTGGAGGGAAATACTTGGAAACAATAAAGTTAGCATAATTCGCATACCAAGGACTCTCTCGCGAGCTTATCTTTATTGCAGCCAACTGTTCATTTGGAAAACTATCATTAACAGGCATAGGATCAAAAGAAATGTTTTCCAATCAAGATAAATTATCAGCAACGGGATTTTCAGCACCTTTCCTATCTACAATATGTAGATCAAACTCTTGTAAAAGTAACACCCATCTAATAAGCCTATGCTTATCATCTTTCTTTGTCATAAGGTATTTAATAGCAGCATGATCAGTATGAATGGTAACTTTTGAATCAACAATATAAGGTCTAAACTTATCACAAGAAAAGACTATAACTAAGAACTCTTTTTTAGTAGTAGCATAATTCATTTGAGCAGCATCAAGAGTCTTACTAGCATAATGGATAACGTTCAACTTTTTATCTATTCGTTGCCCAAGAATAGCACCTACAGCAAAATCACTAGCATCACACATAATTTCAAAGGGTAAATTCCAATCGGGTGGTTGGACAATATGAGTAGTAGTTAAAGCTTTCTTTAGAGTTTCAAAAGCTTCCTTACAATCATCATCAAAAACAAAAGGTGCATCTTTTTGGAGAAGATTAGTAAGAGGTTTTGATATCCTGGAGAAATCTTTAATAAACCTTCTATAGAAACTAGCATGACCAAGGATACTACGAATACCTTTAACATCCCTAGGACAAGGCATTTTCTCAATTGCTTGAACTTTGGCTCTGTCAACTTCAATACCTATTTCGGAAATTTTATGTCCAAGGACAATTACTTCATTAACCATGAAGTGGCATTTCTCCCAATTAAGAACAAGATTAGTTTCTTCGCATCTCTGCAAAACTTTATCCAGGTTGTGCAAACAATTATCAATAGAAGTTCCATAGACGGAGAAATCGTCCATGAACACTTCCATAATTTATTCACAAAAACCATGAAAGATAGTAGACATACATCTTTGAAAAGTAGCAGGAGCATTGCACAAACCAAAAGGCATGTGCCTATAAGCATAAGTTCCATAAGGACACGTAAAAGTGGTTTTCTCTTGGTCTTGCGCTCTAACAACAATTTGAGAAAACCCAGAATAACCATCAAGAAAACAAAAATGAGTCTTCTTGGACAACCTTTCTAGCATTTGATCAATAAAAGGTACAGGATAATGATCTTTCTTAGTAAATTTTTTTGCCTTTCTAAAATCAATACACATCTTATAACCAACTACTACTCTTTGAGGTATAAGCTCATTATTTTCATTTTGCACAACTGTAATTCCTCCTTTCTTAGGGACATAATGAACAGGACTAACCCAATTAGTACCAGCAATAGGAAAAATAATACCATCATCAAAAAGTTTTAATACCTCATTTCTTACCACTTCCTTCATCTTAGGATTTAAACGGCGTTGATGTTCAACAACTGGATTTGCATTAGGTTCTATATTAATAGCATGTTGACATATATTGCGAGAAATCCATTTTAAATCATCAAGAGTATAACCCATATCTCCTCGGTGTTTCTTCAATACTTCCAATAATCTTTCCTCTTCCTTTCTTGAAAGTTTAGAACTAATAATAACAGGATATATTTTCTTATCATCTAGATAAGCATATTTAAGATCATCAGGTAGAGGTTTTAGATCGAAGACATGATCCTCTTTAGGTGGTAATGTGGTACCCAAATCTTCCACAGGTAGGTTATGCTTAAGCATCTTAGGTTGACGAATAAAAATCTCGTCGATCTCATTTCTTTCTTCCATGAAGATATCACTTTCATGATCTTCCATATATTGCTGCAACGCATTTTTAGGAGAAAGAGAGATAGAAGAAAGTTGTTCAACTCTAAAATCCTCATTAGGCAATTCATTTTCATAAGGAGCTTTAGCAAATTTGGAAAAATTAAACTCATAAGATTCTCCATCAAATTTAGTTAAAATTTTCTCCTTCCTACAATCTATAATAGCTCCACAAGTGTTCAAGAAAGGTCTACCAAAAATGATAGGACAAGTTTTACTAGCAGCTTTACCAAGTACTAGAAAATCATCAAGATATTAGTCTTAACACAAAAAACTTCTACATCTCTTATAATACCAATTGGCCAGACGGTCTCTGTCTATTAGCAAGGTGAATGACCACATCAATTTATTCAAGTTCACATGGACCAATTTCATGCATAATTTCTTTGTAAAGCTCATAAGGAATAGCACTTGAACTTGCACCAATATCACACAAACCATAATATAAATGATCACCTGTAACTTGAAAGCTCATAATAGAATTTAGAATAAAAGAGAGGTATAATTTCCTTCCATTCCATAGATTGGCCATTCTTCAGTAGCCTATACCATTCCTCATCTCTGCCTTTCAATGATATAGAGAGTAACTTTGTTCCGTTGTAATACCTGCACACTTGAAAAACCCGCATAATTCGTGTATAAAAAGCAAATGATCACCAGGATGGACAGTTCTATCTCCAAAATAGTAGTTATCTATAACACGATCAACAATTTTTGTAGGTATTTTAAAAGGATCTAATTCAGTAGGTGGTGATTCATCTACTACCTTAGCAGTGGTAGTAGCTTTCCCAAATAGGAAACTAAGTGAATTATCCATATTGAAAACAAAGTAACAAATAGAAATAAAAACAATACTCACAGTAGAAATTTTCTTTACCAGTTCCATTCTTCAATAGAGCTTCACTCCCCGGCAACAGCGCCAGAAAATAGTCTTGATGACCAACAAGTATAGGGTGTCTATCGTAGTACTTTTGATAAATAAGAGTGTCGAACCCAACGAGGAGCAGAAGGTGTTGACAAGTGGTTTGGATCAGGAATTCTCTGTAAATACTAGCAAACAGATTTTTAGGGGGTTCTGATAATGCAGATAAATAAAGTGCGAGTAAATAAAAGACAATAATAATAATTGCAACAAGTGGCCCAATCCTTTCTTTAGCAAAGGATAGGCCGATTGTATTACTTATAAGGACCAAACATTCTTTAGGACACATGGGAATACTGTCAAGTGCTTTTGCTTCATATAGTTGATTAATCTTCTTTGTTGGACAAGTGTTGTGTGGGTGAACCTATGTTAATGTACCGACCTTATTTGGACTAATACATACTTGTGGTTATACCTCTTGCAAGCATCCGCAACTACAAGAATGTAATTAAGATAGAAACCTAACCACAACATTAAACTTTGAGATCCTACACTCCCTTATCCAAAGGTTTCCTAATGGGGGTTTAGATTTCTGTCACTCTGGCAACCCCATAATTAGTAGCCAAATACACAATGCATTCCCCTAGGCCCATAAAGGTGAAGTATCATGTAGTCGACGTTCACATGACATCACTGATACGTCCAAAATGTATCTACTTTCTCGAACACTTTGCTATTGTTTCTTCTCTAAACTTGTGTGATTTGGATACAACTAACACGGACTGACGCTGTTTTTAGCAGAATTACCTTGGTGTCTTGTTTTTGTGCAGAAAATGAACTATCAAGAAAAATCCCGGAAAATATGCCAAAACTTATATTTCACCAGAAGATCCACGGAACCAGAAGAAGAGACGGAGGGGAGGCCTGGGGGGCCCAGACCCACCCTAGGCGCGGGCCCACCTGACCTCGTGCCTGGAGGGGGTGCGGCCACCCCAGGCACCTCCTCGGCCTCCCTCTGCGCATATAAGTTGCCTTTTGACCTAAAACCGAGGGGGGTTCGATAGTTTTCCAGAAAGAGTTCCGCTCCACCGCTGCCACCAGAAACCAAGATTCGGATCCAGAAACTCCGTTCTGGCACCCTGCCGGGACAGGGAATTTGGAGAGGATCATCGCCATCGTCATCACCAACACATCTCCATCAACCATCGATGTTTCCCTCATCCATGAGTGAGTAATCCCCCATTGTAGGCTTGGGGATGGTAGGGATTGGATGAGTTCTGTCATGTAATCGAATAAGATCTGTTAGGGCATAGTGCCTAGTATCTCTATTAGTGTTATTTGACTTTGTTGCAACTTGTTATGCTTAATGCTTGTCACTAGGGCCCGAGGGCCATGATCTCAGATCTGAACTTATTATTGAATCATTATGATAGTATTGTTTGTGATCTTATCTGCAAGTTGTGTACACATATCATTCTCCGGATCCAAAGGCCCCAAAGTGACAATAATTGGGACAATCGGAGGGGTTAGCTGTGGTGTGAGGATCACATGTGTTAATGGAGTGTTAATGCTTTGCTCCGGTGCTCTATTAAAAGGAGCACCTTAATTGCCAGTAGTTCCCTAGAGGCCCAACTGCCACGGGCTGGATAGACAGAAGATGTTGTGCAAGTTCTCATTGCAAGCACGTATGACTTTATTTGGAGCACATGCCTAGGATTGTTTAGTACTTGGATGCTTGTTATTATTTATCTGCAATGCCCTAGATCTTGAAGTTACATGTTTAGACTCGTCCATGAAACGCCCGTCCATTCATCCCTATGCCTACCGCACTCGAATCCTACTGTTACCGTTACTGTTACTATTGCTCTTGTTTCACTGTTGTTGTTGCTTTGTAGTTGATACTGATAAACTTCTGTGAGCAAGAACTATTTCCAGGTGCAGCTGAACTGACAACTCAATTGTTAAGTCTTGCAAGTATTCTTTGGCTCCCCTTGTGTCTAATCAATAAATTGGGTAATACTGCTCGCGAAGACTGTTGCGATCCCCTATACTTATGGGTCATCAAGACTATTTTCTGGCGCCGTTGCCAGGGAGCATAACTTTATTTGTAAGTTCACTTGGATCTATTATTGTTCACTACTACTCCTTTCATCATGGGGAAGTCTCATGATGGAAAGTTCCCTATTTTACCATCCACTACAAGAAGAGGTACTGTCCTAAACACCTCTCATGCTCTTGATTCACCGTCTGTTATAAGTAAGCTTGTCACACCACCACCACATACACATGCTACACACACTGCTACTATTGCTGAGTCTGAAACTGCTTTTGATATTCATGATGTTACTTCTACTGTGCTTGATGCGAGTGGTTCATTAGGTCCTTTTCTAGATGCTACTATGGCTAGTCTGGGAAATACCGAAACTCCTAGAGAAGACACTATTACACCTATTAGCTCACCTGAGGCTAGTGAGAGTTATGATATTAATGATGGTTACATTGAGTTCACTGATGATTTTGTTGACGAGTGCCGAAACACACATGGTACTAGTGTTATTAAGAGTCTCCTTGCTAGACGTACTATTATGCCTAAGTTGTCCTCTGATCCTAAGTTTGCCACTTCTCACATAGATATTAAAGATGAAGATTATGATTTCTCTCTTGATTTATCTTATTTAGATATTGTTGAGAAAGAACCTTTTTGTGGTATCGAAAATGAGAGTGTTGTGGCTCATATGAATGAGCTTTCTACTATGAGTGATTTATTCTCTGATGATTTTAAGATGCGCAAGTACTTTGTTTCTAAGATCTTCCCCTTTTCACTAAAAGGAGAAGCTAGGGCTTGGTTTAATAGATTACCTCCTGGTTCCATTGATAGCCCTGATTGCTTGATTGCTTCTTTCTTCCAGAAATATTTTGCTCCTAGTGCTAGACATGCTGCTTTGCAGAGACTTTTTAATTTTAAACAGGGAGAAGAAGAGAAATTGCCTAAGTCATGGACAAGGTTCTGTGCCTTGATTCATGCACATCCTGGATATCCATTGCCTAAGAATGAGCTTCTTAATATTTATTATAATGCACTAACTGATGATTCTAGGACCTACCTAGATAGCTTTGCTGATTATGTTTTCAGGAAAAGGACTCCTACAGATGTTGAAGAATTAATGACCAAGATAAGCAAGAATTATGATGATTGGACTTCAACTGAGCTGAATACACCTGAGCCTATTATTCCTGAACCAGTTGTTCCTGAAACAGTTCCAGCACCAACAACAAAGAAGAGGGGAGTTATTGCATTAAATGATGAAGTGATGAAGGAAGCTAAGAAGTGTCTAAAGGAGAAAGGTATTAGAGCTGAAGATGTGAAAAATCTACCTCCTATAGAAGAATTATGTAAGCCAATTCCCCACTCATCTACTATTGAGGTACACTCTCTCCAACACTTTTATGAAGGTGATATTCCTTATGGTAAGCCTCCTGATCAATGTTTAGAGGAACTTGACACTTTTATTGTTAAGCAAGGGTATTTTAATAAACAAGTTCAGAATCATTTATTGGAAAACTCTAGAGCTATCCATGAGTTGAAAGATATTGTGGAAAGAACTTCTAATGATATTAAAATGCTTTGTAAACACTTTCAAATTGTTCAAACTCAACTTGATCAACTTGCTAAGGTGCAAAAGGATATGCTAGTTAATGCTTCAGGAGATAAACATGCTTATGGAATTAGAACTAGGAGTGGTATAGCTACTCAAGATCCCTTATATCCTGAAGGACACCCTAAAATAATTGAGCAGGATTCCCAACAAGGTGAAGATAGTGGTAGTCCTCGTAAGAGGGAGAAAAAGAAACATAAGATAATTGAGGAACCACTTGAACCTGCTATAGATCCTAATAGTATATCTGTCTCTAATGCTGAAACTGAGAGTGGTAATGATAACAATGATGCTCCTGATAAGGAGGAAGGTGAGGAAGAACCTGAGAAGCACACTAAGAACACTAGGTACACAAAGGAAGATTTTATTGCTAATAAACATGGTAAAGAGAGAGAACCTTGGGTGCAGAAATCTATGCCTTTTCCAGGTAAGGAACACAAGTCAAAGGAGGAGGAACACTACAACAAGTTTTGTGAGTGGATGAAACCTTTATTCTTGCAAATTCCTTTGACTGATGCTATTAGTTGCCTCCTTATTCAAAGTATATGAAGGATATTGTCTCTAATAAAAGGAAGATTCCTAATGAGGAAATTTCTACTCTACTTGCTAATTATTCCTTCAATGGTAAGGTTCCAAAGAAACTTGGTGATCCAGGTATACCAACTATTCCTTGATCTATTAAGAATAATTATGTTAGAACTGCTTTATGTGATTTGGGAGCTGGATTTAGTGTTATGCCTTTTTCTCTCTACAAGAGACTCCAGCTAGAAAATTGATACCAACTGATATGTCTTTGCAAATGGCTGATAAGTCAGCTACTATTCCTGTTGGTATATGTGAGGATGTTCCTGTTCAAGTTGCTCATAATTGCATGGTTCTAACTGATTTTGTTGTGCTTAAAATGCCTGAAGATGATAATATGTCTATTATTCTTGGGAGACCTTTTCTTAATACTGTAGGTGTTGTCGTCAATTGCAATCAAGGAAAAGTAACATTCAATATTAATGACAAAGAGCACACTGTCTATTTACCCAAGAAGGTTGTTAAGAGCTATTGCCTGAATTCCATTGAAAAAATTGAGAGCATCAAGGTTGGAGAAATATATTGTCCCATTCCACAAGAAAATTTTGAAACTATTATGATTGGGACCATTGCTATCAACTATGAGGTAAAATAATCACCTTGTGCAATGCAAGTTTTGTTTCATATAAGATTGTTTTGGTAACAAGACTTGATCAACCTTGTTAACAAAAGGATTTTTATGAACAAAATAATGTCCCCACTATGGTTATACTTGCTTTCTTTTTCCTTTTCTCCTTCCTAGTCTTTGATTTTGCTTTAGTTTTGCTAGTTGTTTGTTTGTTTCAGTTTCTTAGAGATCCTGTAGTTTGGCTTTTGGTTTGCTTTTGCTTCTTCTGAAAAAACTGTTTCTGCGAGAAAATCAATTTTCATACCCTGAAAATTGGCCAAAAATAAAGTTTCCTGAAAAATCCCAAAAAATTCAAAAAAAAATCCTCGAAAAAAGGGGCAGAGTGGCACCCGAGGTGACCCAGGGGGCCACCCCAGGCCACCAGACCCCTGGTAGGTGCGGCCTACCAGGTGGCGGCGCCTGGGGGTCTGTCCCACCTAGGCCCCTCCAGGCTGCCTCCTTAAAGCCATCTTCTTTCTCTCTCCCAAAAAACACCGGAAACATTGCTCAAGCTCGAGTTCTTGTTGTTCTTGCTCACGATTTTCGATCTCCTTGTTCAGCCCATCTCAAGTGCTGATTTTTGGAGGGATTGCTCCTTGGTATGTGCCGACTCCACTTGTCCAATTAGATTTGTGATTGGTCGATTGTATCTTGAGTATTTTGCTGCTATAGGTGACAGGTTGTTTGAGCTTGCATGCTTGTTCTTTGCTTATAAACTTTGTTTTGATGCATGTGTAGTCCTCTAGCAAGTTCCTATAGTAGTTGTTCATCATTTATCAACTTAGAAATCACTTGGTTTGATGGTTGTTTAAAATTTCAGAATAGGGAAGTCATGGACCACCACACCGTTGGTGACATATTTGTGAGTGATGCATCTAGAAGGGCAAGGCTTCCAAGGTCATCTACCAGTACTAGACCCTCATAAAATGAGGATCTCATCACTCCACGATTTGGTGACGAGGGAGATGAAGGGGATGCGCACCCCTCCACCTTTCCTTGCCAAACTTTCTTGCAACCTGTTGGTATTCTTAATGATTTCATGACTTTGGTGCAGAGGGCTGGACTAACAAGTTACATGCAGGATGAGAGTGCACAATATGCTTTGCTTACTAAAACATTTGTGGAGAGTTTCTCCTGTACTAATAGTATGTACAAGCCTTTTGTGTCCTTCAAAATTTGTGGCAGGGCTCATTCTTTGACTTTGAAGAAATTTTGCAAGGCCCTTGGACTTGGTACAACTGGGTCATCAAAGAAGATTCAAGCTCTACCCGCTTATTTGTTAGAGCTTTACCGAGGAATAACCAATGATGATGACCGTAGAGATCAGCGAGGGAAGATAAAGAACATTCAACTTCCAGCCATCAGGTATTTTGCATACTACCTTGCCACCAGTGTTCTTGGTAGGGAGAACACTAGTAATATTTCCATCTATAAATTGGCCTTCTTAGCTGTTGCGCTCAACAATGAGGATAAGTATAATCTAGGTTCTCTCATTGCTCGTTGTCTAGATGCTAAGGGATCCATTTATGGGGGAATTATTGCTACTCGTGTTGCTGCTGCCTTGAGCATTGTTGTTGATCCACATGATACAGTTTTGGCTCCTCAGAGGCTTGATCTTGCTGCCATGAAGGCGCACCAATTTGTCACCACTAGCTCTACTCTTGGGAACTTGGTTTATAGAATGTTGTTTACTGACGGGGAAGAGAGAGAGATCCCTCTACCCTAAACCACTTAGTTCAGTATTTCTCAGGGACCTTGGTCATGCTCGAAGGCGGAAATGGACGATAACCTGCATTCTCTTAACTTCCATGGGCACTATTAGGAGGAAGCACCATCATATGACCCCCCTGTGTATTACACAGGGGAGGCCTCGAGCTCGTACTAGGACGAGGGAGCTTACTCAACATACTACGGAGGTGCATCTACTTGGGAACCATGGGATTGAGCCCCACTTAGGCCAAAAGCCTAAGCTTGGGGGGAGGTACAACGACATCACACTCATCTATATATCATGTTCAGTCGTTTCTTTGTATATCCATTGTTTTTGCTTTCTTTTTGGTTTTTGTTGCTTCTTTCTAAAAACCCAAAAATACCAAAAATATTTTTGTTGTTTCTCTTGGTTTGTTTCTTTGCGGGTTTGCCTTAAAAGAAAAATCCAAAAAGATTTTGCTTTGTTTTTGTTTGGTTTTTCTTTGTTTGCTTGTTTCTAAAAAATCGAAAACACCAAAAATATTTGTTGTTCTTGTTTGGTTTTGTGAGTTCTTTGTGTAGGGGTTCGTAGCATGGAAAACAAAAAAATTCTACCGCATGCACACAAACAAGCCAAGATCTATCTATTAGATTGTAGCAACGAGTCGATAGGATCACTCACCCTCGAAGATTCCAAAGCGGTTAACGAGATCAGATTCTTATGGGTGATGTAGTCGTACACTTGCCAATCTCAAGATCGCGTAGACGATCCTTTCGGTGCTGCGTTCGGGCAGCGCTTTCGCAGTCGGTCACACGTTCGGTACTCGATGAAGACCTTCCTCTCCCTTGTTCCAGCAGGCATCGGAGGTTGTACTTCTCCCCTCGCGATTCTGGCAGCACGACGGCGTGGTGTCAGAAGTAGAGGGAAGATCCCGCAGGGCTTCGCCTAAGCCGGTGCGAGTTATGGTGGATCTAGGGTTTTCCGGTGATCTAGTGTTTAGAAGGCCGGGAGGAGGAGGAGGTGTCGGCTATGGCGGTTGACGCGCTAGGTGGCGACTTCGGGCATGCAAGGCTGGCGGCACGCAAGACGCAGGTGGAGGGCTGACTCTGTGTGTTTGGGGCAACCCTTCCCCTCTATTTATGAGAGGAGGGGCAGCCTTGAGAGGGGAGGGTTTGAATCCAAACCCAAGTTGGATTAAAGGAAGGACTCTTTCCTTCTTCCACTATTAAACCATTGTTCTAGTTTGACTTTTCAAACCTCTCGTTTGACTTTCAATTTAGAGCTTTAATTCTCTCTCACAAATGCCCAAACCAAGTGACCTAGGATATGATCCAATCATTCCACTTACCCATGACACATTCATGGACCATTCCCCTTCCGGTCCTATGAACCTTCTAGAACCTCTCCGATGAAATCATCAAAATCATTCCCGAACTCCGGAATCGGACTTTCCTTATATGAATCTTATTCTCCGGACCATTCCGGATCTCCTCGTGATATCCCAGATCCCATCCGAGACTCCGAACAACATTCGGTATCCCTACTTACATTCCATATCTACTAAACAACATCAAATCCTTAAGTGTGTCTCCCTACGGTTCGTGAATTATGCGGACATGACCGAGACACTTCTCCGATCAATAACCAATATAGGAATCTGGAAATTCATATGGCTCCCACATATTTCTATGATTACTTTGCGATCAAATGAACCACTTACATACGATACCAATTTTCCTTTTGTCTCGCGATAGTTTACTTATCCGGGGTTTGATCGTCGGTATCTCTGCATACCTAGTTCAACCTCGTTACCGATAAGTACTCTTTTCTCGTTCCCGTGATATGTGATCCCTTGTGAGCCAGTCACATGCTTGCAAGTCAATTGGATGACATTCCACCGAGAGGGCCCAGAGTATATCTATCCGTCATATGGATGGACAAATCCCACTCTTGATCCATGTGCCTCAACACATACTTTCCGAACACTCAATGCCACCTTTATAGCCACCCAGTTATGGTGTGGTGTTTGATGTCATCAAAGCAACCTTCCGGTGATGGTGATTAGCATGATCTCATGGTCGAAGGAATTAGGTTACTATGTATCAGAAAGCTTATAGCAAATGAACTATTGAAATGACTTGATCTTAATGCTACGCTTATCTATAGGAGTATGTCCATCATACCATTCTCCTAATGATATGATCTTGTTGTTAACAACATCTCAATGTTCATGATCGGGAAACCACGATCATCTATTAACCAACAAGCTAGTATTACAAAGAGGCTTTACTAGGGACTCTAATTTAGTTTACAAATCACACAAGTATTAATGTTTTCGGTTAATACTATTACAACATGAATGTAAACATTTATCATAAACACAAATATATAATAATAACCACTTTTATTATTGCCTCTAGGGCATATCTCCAACAGTCTTCCACTTGCACTAGAGTCAACTAATCTAGATTACATGGTAATATACCTAACACCCATGGTGGTTTGGTGTCGGTCATGTTTTGCCCTCGGGAGAGGTTTAGTCAACGGATCCGCCACATTCAGACATGTGTGTACTTTGCAAATCTTTATGTCACCATCTTGGACATGCTCTCGAATAGCGTGAAAACGTAGCTTGATGTGCTTCAGCTTCTTGTGTGACCTTGGTTTCTTGCGCATTGGCTATGGCGCCCATGTTATCACAGTAGATAGACATTGGGTCCAGCGCACTTGGAACCACACCGAGCTCTGTAATGAACTCCTTCATCCATATCGCCTCTTGTGAAGTCTCCGAAGCAGCTATGTATTCCGATTCAGTTGAAGATCTCGCCACAATGCTTTGCTTTGCACTCCTCAAGCTAACTGTTGCACCATTCAAAGTAAGTACGTATCCAGATTGAGATTTAGAATCATCCGGATCGGTGTTCCAACTAGCATCGGTGTAACCATTAACAACGAGTTGTTCATCACCTCCATAAGAAAGAACCATATCCTTAGTTCTTCTCAAGTACTTAAGGATGTTTTTGACCGCTATCCAATGATCCACTCCGGGATCACTTTGATATCTGCTAGTCAAACTAACAACATATGCAATGTCGGGTCTAGTACATAGCATGGCCTACATAAGAGATCCTATGGCTGAGGCATAGGGAGTCTTACTCATCCTTTCTCTATCTTCTGCCGTTGCAGTACTTTAAGTTTTACTCAAGCTCGTACTGTGCAACATGGGCAAGAACCCTTTCTTGCTATCTTCCATTCCAAACATCTTAAGAACTTTGTCCAAATATGTACTCTGTGACAATGATTTTAGGCGTCTTGATCTATCTCTATAAATCTTTATGCCTAATATGTAAGCTGCTTTGCCAAGATCTTTCATTGAAAAACTATTATTCAAATAATCCTTGACACTATTAAGAAGGTCTACATCATTCCCAATTAACAATATGTCATCTAAATATAGTATTAAGAATGCTACAGAGCTCCCACTCACTTTCTTGTAAATACAAGCTTCTCCATAAGTTTGTATAAATCCAAAGCTTTTGATTACCTTATCAAAACGTTGATTCCAACTTCAGGATGCTTGGTTCAATCTATAAATGGACCGTTGAAGTTTGTATACCTTGTGAGTATCTTTAGGATCGACAAAACCTTTGGGTTGCATCATATACAACTCTTCATCAATGTCTCCATTGAGGAATGTTGTTTTGACATCCATCTGCCATATCTCATAATCATAATATGCAGCGATTGCCAACAAAATCCTCACAGACTTTAGCTTCGCTACCGGTGAGAAAGTCTCATCGTAGTCAACTCCTTGAATTTGTCAAAACCCTTTTGCGACAAGTCGAGCTTTATAGACAGTAACATTACCATCAGCATCTATTTTCTTCTTGAAAATCCATTTGTTCTTGACAGCCTTCCGGCCATCCGGTAAGTCCACCAAAGTCCATACTTGGTTTTTGTACATGGATCCAATCTCGGATTTCATGGATTCTTGCCATTTATTGGAATCTGGGCTCATCATCGCTTCCTCATATGTCGCAGGGTCATCGGTGTTGTCCACCAACATGACACTCATAACGGGATCATACCAATCAGGAGTGGTACGAGTTCTCGTTGACCTGCGAGGTTCCATAGTAACTTCAACCGAAGTTTCATGATCAACATCATTAGGTTCCTCTCTTATTGGTGTAGGCGCCACAGGAACTACTTCTGGTGCTGCACTACTCACAAGTTCGAGAGAAGGTTCAACAACCTCGTCGAGTTCTACTTTCCTTCCAGTCACTTCTTTTGAGAGAAACTCCTTCTCTAGAAAGGATCCATTCTTGGCAACGAAGATTTTGCCTTCAGATCTATGATAGAAGGTATACCCAATAGTTTCCTTTGGGTATCCTATGAAGACGCATTTTTCCGCTTTGGGTTCAAGCTTGTCAGGCTGTAACTTCTTTACATAAGCTTCGCAACCCCAAACTTTAAGGAACGACAATTTAGGTTTCTTCCCAAACCATAATTCATACGATGTCGTTTCAACGGATTTAGATGGTGCCCTATTTAAAGTGAATGCGGCTGTTTCTAATGCATAACCCCAAAATGACAGCGGTAAATCTGTAAGTGACATCATAGATCGAACCATATCTAAGAGAGTTCGATTACGACGTTCGGACACACCATTACGCTGTGGTGTTCCCGACGGTGTCAATTGTGAAAGTATTCCACATTTCTTCAAATGCTCGCCAAACTCGTAACTTAGATATTCACCTCCATGATCAGATCGTAGAAATTTAATCTTCTTGTTATGTTGATTCTCTACCTCACTTTGAAATTCCTTAAACTTCTCGAAAGTTTCAGACTTATGTTTCATGAAATAGATATACCTATATCTACTCAAATCATCCGTGAAGGTAAGAACATAACGATAACCACCGCGCGATGCTACCCTCATTGGGCCACACACATCGGTATGTATGATTTCCAATAAGTCCATAGCTCGCTCCATCATACTAGAAAATGGAGTCTTAGTCATTTTACCCATCAGACATGCTTCGCATCTTTCAAGTGATTCGAAATCAAGTGATTCAAGAAGTCCATCAGAATGGAGTTTTTTCATACGCTTCACTCCAATATGACCAAGACGACAGTGCCACATATAGGTCGAGTTATCGCTCAATTTCAAACGTTTAGCTTTAATGTTATTAATATGTGTATTACTACAATCGAGATTCAACAAGAATAGACCATCTATCAAAGGTGCATGTGCATAAAACATATTAGTCATATAAATCGAACAACCATTATTCTCGGATTTAAACAAGTAACTGTCTCGCAATAAACATGATCCTGATATAATGTTCATGCTCAACGCAGGCACCAAATAACAATTATTTAAGTATAAAACTAATCCCGATGGTAGATGAAGAGGTAGCGTGCCGACAGCGATCACATCAACCTTTGATCCATTTCCAACGCGCATCGTCACCTCGTTCTTCGCTAGTTTCCGTCTATTCTGCTGCACCTGTTTCGAGTTACAAATGTGAACAACTGAACCAGTATCAAATACCCAGGCACTACTATGAGTACTAGTGAGATACACATCAATAACATGTATATCGGATATACCTTTCTTTTTTATGTTGCCGTTCTTCAAATCCGCCAAGTACTTAGGGAAATTCCGCTTCCAGTGACCTTCTCCCTTGCAGTAAAAGCACTCAGTATCAGGCTTAGGCCCAGCCTTGGTCTTCTTCGTCGGCACGGTAACTTTCTTACTGCCCTTCTTGAAGTTTCACTTTTTCTTAGACTTGCCTTGCTTCTTGAATTTGGTGGTCTTATTGACCAACAACACTTGGTGCTCTTTCTTGATCTCCACTTCCGCAGACTTTAACATGGAGAAGAGTTCAGGCAACGACTTGTCCATGTTTTGCATATTGTAGTTCATCAAAAAGTTCTTGTAACTTGGTGGTAGTGATTGGAGGACACGGTGAATCCCCAAAGCATTAGGAATCACTATACCCAAGCTTTGAAGCTTTCTTGCGTGCCCAGACATCTTAAGCACATGCTCACTGACGGAGCTGCCCTCTTCCATCTTGCAGTTAAAGAACTTTTTAGAAGCCTCATAACTCTCAACTGCCGCGTGAGTCTCAAATATCATTTTGAGTTCACGAACAATATCATGTGGGTCATGGTTCTCAAACCTTTTCTGAATCTCCAATTCCAAACCATACAAGATAGCACACTGAACTATGGAGTACTGATTCTTCCGAGCAAGGAAAACATTCTTTACCTCATCGGTAGCATCAGTTGCAGGTGGGTCACCCAGCGGTGCATCTAGCACATAGGTCAAATTACCAGCATTGAGGACAATACTCAAATTGTGAAACCAATCCGCAAAGTTGCTTCCATTGTTTTTCAACTTTTCTTTCCCTAGGAACGCATTAAAATTGATGGTAGGGGCCGCCATTGATCTACAACATATTTGCAATAGTTTAGACTAAGTTTATGACAAATTGAGTTCTAATTAATAGTTAAATTAATCTAGGTGAACTCCCACTCAAAACAATATCCCTCACATTGCTTTAGTGATCAAACGAATTAAATCCACCACATCAAAACCGATCATCACGAGAGTTGATGTAGTTTCAATGGCGAACAATCAACATGTTCATCATATCTACTATATGACTCATGTTTTACCTTTCGGTGATCCATGTTCCGAGACCATGTCTGTACATGCTAGGCTCGTCAAGATCAAACCTTAGCTTCCGCATGAGAAAATATGGCTTGCTCACGTTGTATACACTCGCAGAATCTAACACACTCGATCATCACGTGGCGCTTCGAAACAACGAGCTTTAGCAACGGTGCTTACTAAGGATGAACACTTTATAACTTGAAATTTTTGTGCTTGAGGGATCATCTTATAATGCTACCATCGCAAACTAAGCAATACAAGATGCATAAAAGGATTAACATCACATGCAATTCATAATATGTGATATGATATGGCCTTTCTTCTTGTGCTTCCGATCTCCATCTTCAAGCACGAACATGATCTCCATCATCACCAGCATGGTGTCAAGGTCAATGGCGCCGCTTCATGGTTGTCGTCCACCAGCATCAACTATTATAACTACTTTGAATAATAGACACGCAGGTCTTAACGGAATTAAAAAGACAACCATATGGCTCATGCCGGTTGCCGACTTACAATAAGGAACATTGCATACATCATATATAATCACAATCATGTCCATATCACATCACAGCACACCCCTGCAAAACAAAGTTAGACGCCTCTAATTTTCTTTGCATGTTTTACGTGGTTTGGGGCTTTCAATAAGTGTCGTTCTAACTTACGAACAAGAACCACAACGTTGATGCTTGAACTATCAAGTGTCCGTTGTAAATTGAATCTATACTATGATGGGAGAGACAGACACCCGCAAAGCCACTTATGCAATACAAGTTGCATGTTAAGCGTGGAGCAAGTCTCATGAACGATGTTATGTAAGGTTAGCCCAGGCCGCTTCATCCCATCATACCGCAAGATGCAAAGTACACAAAAAGCAATTGATAATAAAAGAACCACCGCCCACAATGACCATTGTGTTCTACTCATGCAACAGATCTACATATAGACACGTCTCTGATACCACTGCAGGGGTTCGTAGCATGGAAAACAAAAAGTTTCTACCGCATGCACACAAAAAAGCCAAGATCTATCTATTAGATTGTAGCAACGAGTCGATAGGAGCACTCACCCTCGAAGATTCCAAAGCGGTTAACGAGAGCAGATTCTCGTGGGTGATGTAGTCGTACACTTGCCAATCTCAAGATCGCATAGACGATCCTTCCGGCACCGTGTTCCGGCAGCGCTTTCACAGTCGGTCACCCGTTTGGTACTCGATGAAGACCTTCCTCTCCCTTGTTCCAGCAGGCAGCGGAGGTTGTAGTTCTCCCCTCGCGATTCCGGCAGCACGACGGCGTGGTGTCGGAAGTAGAGGGAAGATCCTGCAGGGCTTCGCCTAAGCCGATGCGAGTTATGGTGGATCTAGGGTTTCCCGGTGATCTAGGGTTTAGAAGGCCGGGAGAAGGAGGAGGTGTCGGCGGCGGTGGCGTGCGGTGGCGGCGGCTTGGCGGCGACGACGCGACACGGGTGGAGGGCTGGCTTTTCTGTGTTTGGGGCAGCCCTCTCCCTCTATTTATGAGAGGGGGCAGCCTTGGGAGGGGAGGGTTTGAATCCAAACCCAAGTTGGATTGAAGGAAGGACTCTTTCCTTCTTCCACTAGGAAACCATTGTTCCAGTTTGACTTTTCAAACCTCCCGTTTGACTTTCAATTTAGAGCTTTAATTCTCTCTCGCAAATGCCCAAACCAAGTGACCTAGGATATGATCCAATCATTCCACTTACCCATGACACATTCATGGACCATTCCCCTTATGGTCCGGTGAACCTTCTAGAACCTCTCTGATGAAATCATCGAAATCATTTCCGAACTCCAGAATCGGACTTTCCTTATATGAATCTTATTCTCCGGACCATTCCGGATCTCCTCGTGATATCTCGGATCCCATCCGAGACTCTGAACAACATTTGGTATCCCTACTTACATTCCATATCTACTAAACAACATCAAATCCTTAAGTGTGTCTCCCTACGGTTCGTGAATTATGCGGACATGACCGAGACACTTCTCCGATCAATAACCAATAGAGGAATCCAGAAATTCATATGGCTCCCACATAATTCTACGATTACTTTGCGATCGAATGAACCACTTACATATGATACCAATTTTCCTTTTGTCTTGCGATAGTTTACTTATCCGGGGTTTGATCATCGGTATCTCTGCATGCCTAGTTCAACCTCGTTACCGATAAGTACTCTTTTCTCGTTCCTGTGATATGTGATCCCTTGTGAGCCAGTCACATGCTTGCAAGTTAATTGGATGACATTCCACCGAGAGGGCCCAGAGTATATCTATCCATCATATGGATGGACAAATCCCACTCTTGATCCATGTGCCTAAACACATACTTTTCGAACACTTAATGCCACCTTTATAGCCACCTAGTTACGGTGTGGTCTTTGATGTCATCAAAGCATCCTTCCGGTGATGGTGATTAGCATGATCTTATGGTTGAAGGAATTAGGTTACTATGTATCAGAAAGCTTATAGCAAATGAACTATTGAAATGACTTGATCTTAATGCTACGCTTATCTATAGGAGTATGTCCATCATACCATTCTCCTAATGATATAATATTGTTGTTAACAACATATCAATGTTCATGATCGGGAAACCACGATCATCTATTAACCAACAAGCTAGTATTACAAAGATGCTTTACTAGGGACTCTAATTTAGTTTACAAATCACACAAGTATTAATGTTTCCGGTTAATACTATTATAGCATGAATGTAAACATTTATCATAAACACAAAGATATAATAATAATCACTTTTATTATTGCCTCTAGGGCATATCTCCAACACTTTGCAGGGTTCAACCGTCCTTAGTGGATTTTGGTTTCATGTTAATTATTCAAGTCACACAAGTGAAGGGCAATAATGAAGATTAAGACAACTCGAGGTGTGGTAAGAGGCTGGTAACGAACTCTATTGTTTCATTCTTGTACATATACTCTTCATTGTGAGCATGCTTAGCCTGTTTGTATAAGGTGTATGTCATTATGGATGCTTAGGAGTTCTTGCTTGTCTATGATTAGCTCCAGTTTGCTAATAGTTTGTAGCATGCCATATGAATGTTTGTTTGCATTGTTTTATTCATACTTTGGTATGACATTGTGGTATCCTCCTCTTACTGTTCATGTGAATCGACTTGGCACATGCTCACGCATGCATATGACTAATCAATAGTCAGTAAGCCTCGATGATTTATTTTGCCTCAGAGTTCATGTATCACGTTCATGCCATAGTTAGTCCTGTTTTGTTGCAACCATGATTATGATAGCTATTGCTCTCTAGTTTGTCGCTCCCTCTCTATTGCTAGCCTTCACTTGCACTGATTATGTGCTCTACCTGTGCTTCCAACTCCCCAAAACCAATATTTCCAGTTGTGTCCACCATACCTACCTATTAGCATCATTTGCTATTTTAGTGCATATTCCATATGTCGTGTTTTCTTCCAAAATAAAATGTCTGTCTGTTTTGAGAAAGTTAGTTAGTAAAGCTCTCACGAACTTGATGGCACACTTTATTCCTTGCGCTTAATAATTCTGAACCATTGTGACTAGTCCATGAAATTTATATGCTTGCTAATTATATGCTGGGAGTCAGCAAAACCGTGCTGTCACAGGGAACGCTTTCAACACTTGTTGGATATCTCATCGAGTTGATTACTTGCTCTTTTGTTTATGGATGTCGACAGTGTGAAATAAAAGGAGAGGTTGTGAGTTCATGGAGTTTATACATTGTGTTAGAGAAACGCCTGGGCCGCTATACTAAGCCATGCTAATCATGGTGGAAACTTGCATCATCACTATAATGAGCATCTATGAAGCGTCCTCAATAAAAAGCTATGCATATGGTAAATAAAAAGATTGCTGAGATGCTCATTGTCTGCTTGCCTTGTCATTTTGGTTATGGGAAAGCTCCTGTACCATGTGCAATGGGTACCCTGTTGGCGGTTCTCGATGATATGCATGTATTTACAATGACAAGAACTTTCAGGTGACCAAAGTTGAGTAGCATGCGGAGCACTGCATCTAAGGGACTTGGGATTTCCAGTCTATGGTCTGTCAAGCATATGATTCAGAGTGGACCTCACTTTCACCTTAACCACATGAAGATGCCTATGATAGGGGCAATGAGAGCTCAAAGCTAACGAGTACCTTCCTTTCAGCATTGGGAAGCCTTTCAAACCTTCACAAAACCGTTTTCACAACCTTGTTGAGTCACCACTTATTCTATGAGCACCTTCTTGAGAGCATAGTTGTCATTTTTGTGTTTGTTCCAAAACTTGGTTAATTATGTCATGATTTTGATGCTTGTATCTCTGATATATTTATCTCTAGTATTCATGTGAACTTCAGAGGTGCTTTGGCATTTATATTGTGCTCTTCAAACAAAGGGAAGCGAGATACCACTATATCATACCTTATTATAAGCATTGCAATGTTGCTTATGTTTATGTTTCATGCTACTTATTATTATTGAGTTGGTTTCTCTTCATAGCTTGCAATGACTATTGAGTAGACTTAGTTGCATACTCTTTATTATGAATTGTCTAAGCATCTACTCCTGTGCTGAGAATATTTACATCATATGAAGCAAAGTGTTCGTGAAAGTTATTTTATCGCACTTAGTTTTCAACTGAATTGCTTGAGGACAAGCAATAAGATAAGCTTGGGGGGAGTTGATACGTCCAAAATGTATATACTTTCTCGAACACTTTGCTATTGTTTCTTCTCTAAACTTGTGTGATTTGGATACAACTAACACGAACTGATGTTGTTTTTAGCAGAATTACCTTGGTGTCTTGTGTTTTGTGCAGAAAATGAACTATCAGGAAAAATCCCGGAAAATATGCCAAAAATTATATTTCACCAGAAGATCCACGGAGCCAGAAGATTTGAGGGAGGCCTGGGGCTCAGACCCACCCCAAGCAGCCCACCTAACCCTCGCTACCGAGGGTGTGGCCACCCCAGGCACCTCATCGGCCTCCCTCTGCGCCTATAAGTTGCCTTTTGACCTAAACACCGAGGGGGTCGATAGTTTTCCAGAAAGAGTTCCGCTCCACCATCGCCACCAGAAACCAAGATTCGGATCCAGAAACTCCATTCTGGCACCCTGCCGGACGGGGAATTCGGAGAGGATCATCGCCACCGTCATCACCAATGCATCTCCATCAACCACCGATGTTTCCCTCATCCATGAGTGAGTAATCCCCCGCTATAGGCTTGGGGATGGTAGGGATTGGATGAGTTCTATCATGTAATCGAGTAAGATCTGTTAGGGCATAGTGCCTAGTATCTCTATTAGTGCCATTTGACTTTGTTGCAACTTGTTGTGCTTAATGCTTGTCACTATGGCCCGAGTGCCATGATCTTAGATCTGAACTTATTATTGAATCATTGTGATAGTATTGTTTGTTATCTTATCTGCAAGTTGTGTACACATATCATTGTCCGGATCCAAAGTCCCCAAACTGACAATAATTGGGACAACCGGAGGGGATGGCTGTGGTGTGAGGATCACATGTGTTCACAGAGTGTTAATGCTTTGCTTCGGTGCTCTATTAAAAGGAGCACCTTCATTGCAAGTAGTTCCCTAGAGGCCCCACTGCCACGGGCTGGCTGGACAGAAGATGTTGTGCAAGTTCTCATTGCGAGCACGTATGACTATATTTGGAGCACATTCCTAGGACTGTTTAGTACTTGGATGCTTATTATTATTTATCTGCAATGCCCTAGATCTTGAAGTTACATGTTTAGACTCGTCCATGCAACGCTCGTCCATCCATCCCTACGCCTACCGCACTCGAATCCTACTGTTACCGTTACTGATACTATTGCTCTTGTTTCACTGTTGTTGTTGCTTTGCTGTTGCTACTACCAAACTGTTGCTACTGATAAACTTCTGTGAGCAAGAACTATTTCCAGGTGCATCTCAACTGACAACTCAGTTGTTAAGGCTTGCAAGTATTCTTTGCCTCCCCATGTGTCGAATCAATAAATTGGATAATACTACCCGCGAAGACTGTTGCGATCCCCTATACTTGTGGGTCATCACCACTAGTGTAGGGTTCGCAGCATAGAAAACAAAAAATTTCCTATGATGGGAACAACTAAGTACCAAGATCTATCTACTAGATACAAGCAACGGGTGGATATATATCTATAGAATACATACCCTCGAAGACCGAATAGCGTTAACGAGGTTGTACTCGTGGATGATGTAGACGAACGCTTGCCGATCTCAAGATCGTGATGAAGTCCATCTGGTCCAGCCGGTCCAGCACGATCAAGTCCAGCACCTCAAATCAGTGGTGCATTCGTGATTGCACACACATACGGGTACCCCGGCAACCTCCATGCCCTCGCTCCAGCGAAACAGCGGAAGCAACAAATCCTTCTAGAAAAAGCCACCGGGAACATGTATCTCGCTGATCCGAGACCATGGGGAAATTCTAAAGGGGGGAGAGAGATCCTTCGCGAGGAGGTGTACTTTGAGAAGAGGAGAGGGGGGACTTTTATAGGGGAGAGGGGGGCACCCAAGGGGCATGGCGCCCAGCCATGGGGGCTGCCCCCACCTCTTCCACATTCATGTGGGTGGAGTTCCCACTCAAAATGAAAAGCCTCCATTCCCATTAAAAAGCCTCCACTCAAAAATCCACTCACATGCATTAAATTTCCACCAAATTTAATACAAGCTCTCATTTAAATAAAACTCTTTTATTTATTTATTCAGAATTTTGTTAATTACTTTAATTAACAAACATTCACATAAAACCCCTTACAACATTTCAATTTCACATGCAGAACCAGTTTCAGCAATTTCAACCGAAATAGTTTCGGTGTCTAGTGAAATAAATTTCTGCGCTTTCCTTTTTTTTCTTTCTCTGGCATATCATTTGCTCCGAATGGTGTCGGTATCCCTTAAGTGTGTCACCCTACGGTTCGCGAATAATGCAGACATGATCGATACCCCTCTCCGATCAATAATCAGCGGGACACGGAGATCTGATCGACTCCCACACATTCAACGATGACTTCTGTGATCGTGTGAACCTTTTACGCTAGTATCTTAATCCCTTTGTTTCACGATATATTACATGTACAAGATTCGATCATCGGTATCTCCATACCTAGTTTGATCTCGTTACCGATATGCACTCTTTTCTCTTTCCCGTGATATAACATTCTAGTGATCAAATCACTTGCTTACAAGCTAATCAATGTGATATCACCGAGAGGGCCCAGAGCATATCTATCCGTCATCGGGATGACAAATTCCACTCTCGATCCGGTCTCAACATAACACTTTAGTAGTTCTGAAGCCATCTTTATAATCACCCAGTTACTGTGACGTTTGATGTCATCGAGAAACTCTTCCGGTGTTAGTGATTGACATGATCTCATGGTCTAAGGATTAGGATCACCTCATAAGTTGTTATAGCAATATAAACTCAATGACTTTGATCGTAATGCTATACTTTGGATGAATGTTCATCACACCATTACACTAATGTTGTGACCTCGTTATTAACAACATCCAATGTCCATGATCAGGAAACATATGATCATCTTGTTAATCAACGAGCTAGTTTATAAGAGAGGCATAACTAGAACTACCTTTTGTTTATTAAACACACATGTATTAACGTTTCCGTATTAATACAATTATAGCATGTAAAATAAACATTTATCATAAATAAGGAATACGATAATAACCACTTTATTATTGCCTCTCGGGCATATTCCCTTCAGTCTCCCACTTGCACTAGAGACAATAATCTAGTTTGAAAACTTTGCGTGTTGAACACCTATGGCTTTCTGGTGTTCCATATACGCAACTGCAAGTGGTTAACATAATCTACGGATCTGATGCTTTCAGGTCCGTATGTATTTGCATGTCTTTGCGTCTCCACGAATCACTCATTCTTTAATGAGATGACATTGTATAAATTTGGTCTTTTGGTGAGACCTTTAGTTCCTTGGGGTTAAACCATGTCGATACTATTGTCGTACAATATATCTTTAGTGTTAGCCCGTTGCGAACAACACCTTAGTTTGATAACAAATTACTTGACACAAATTCCCTCCTTTGCTGCTACTATAGCAGTCATATACTTAGCCTTTTATTGTAGTATTCGTCACAATGTCTTAACTTTGGAATACATCCAAATCCATCATGAAAACTCCTTTCCATTTCATTGTGCCACTCATAGTTTAAATTGAGATAAACTTAATTTGTATCTTGCGACAAAACTAGTATCAATGTAACGCTTTACAATAAACTATTTGTAATTGTTTGTCACCTCTACACAAATATATTCTTAGTTCTTCCAAAAGATCATAAGAATATCCTTACTGTAGTCCAATGATCATTTTACGATTCATTCTAGTATATGCTCATAACACTTAGAGCATAAGACATATCTGGATGTGTACATATCATGGTATGATTGATCAAAACATTCTCGTGATTTCACTCATCAAGTGTCAAAGCACTTGAATCTTGTTTCACTTATCAAGTGTCGATACACTTGAATCTTGATTCAATTCCTTTCCATGCAACAAGAATTGTTTCTTGTCGTTTCTATATTGAACTTCTTCAATATCTCATATATGTACGTTTGGCACAACCATATTGGCGTCACAGTCTATCCACTATAGACATTCACGGTAAATATTCGGGTTTTGCCTAAGTATTTCATCGAAATGAAATTCTTAACCTTTGTCAACAAAAGATACATCATTTCTAATCAACAAGATGTCCTCCACATAATGTATTAGAAATATGTCTCAGCGCTCCCGATTAATTTCTTGCAAATGCAAGCATCTTCATCATCTCCTGATGAAAACTCCTTTTCATTAAGGTGAAGATTCCAACTCCGCGATGCTTACTTCAACCATTGAAGTTTGCATGCCCTTTTTAGCATCCTTTGAATTAACAAAACCCTTTGGATCGTGTCATGTACACGTCCTAGGTAACCATTCTATTAAAAGAACTTTGTTTTGTTTATTCATCTATCATATAAAAAATTATATGTAGTGGTTGCTATTTTAATCCGTCTAGACTAAATATCGCTATGAAAGATCAAATCTTGTCATAGTCAACTCCTTGAACATTGTCGTAAAATACTTTACCGATATGTCGACTATTTCATAGATGTGAAACATCCATGTCTGTTTCTTTATAGATCCAAATACGACCGACAGGTTTTTACACCTTTCCGGAGGGTCTTCCAAGTTCAAAACTTGATTTATCGTGTATGGACTTATCACGGATTTTATGGCTTCAAGCCATTTGACGGAGTCGGGGACCATCATCGCTTCTTTGTATGTATTTGGTTCATCATTGTCAAACAATAATAATTTACTCTCAAATCTTAGCATTTGATTGTTTAACCGACCTACTTGGTTCAATAGGAACTTAGATCTCCGTGACCACAACCTTTGAGGCACAAAAGCTATGAGCATTATGGCAGCCTTCAGAACGATTTTCGGCACTGCGCAACTCAGCACATATATCTAAGGTTTGTTAACCTTATCAAAGTTCTATTGTCCTCCCACTTAACTTTTACGAAAAATTCCTTCTTCAAGAAACTTCATATTTCAAGCGACAAACCCTTTTGTCCTCGGTGTTATGGAGGAATAACCAATTGTTATTCGAAATAACCTACAAAGACATGCTCATTCGACTTCGGTTGTAAAAATCTTACTTATGTTTAGCATACCACAATTTAAGAAATGACAAATTGGGTTTTACCCCAAACCATAACTTCCATGGTGTCATTTCAACGGATCAAGATGGAGCTCTTTTCAGTGTAAAAGCGGTAGTCTCTAAAGCTTTAATCTTTTAAAACATAATGGCAGTTTTATGAATAACACCTTTGATCCAACCATGTCAAACAAGGTTTCATTACAAATCTCAAACACTCCATACTCCTATGGTGTTTCGGGAGATGTAAATCTAGGTGTTTTGCTAAACTTTCAACTCAAATAGATCCCTTTATGATAAAATCATAATTCATTTATTTTCTCGTTACACTTGTAACTCAAATAAATCCCTTATGATAAAATCATAAACCATTTATTTTCTTGTTACAATGATTTTCACTTCATCTTGAAAGTCTTTGAACATTTTCAAATATTTCACACTTCTTTCTCATTAAGTGAATATTCACTCAAATTTCCGGAGAAAGTATATGAAGTTGAAACCCATCGCCATTTACTACACATAATGGACTACATACATCGATATGTATAAATTCCAATATTTTAGTCGTTCGTTCTTCTTTGGCCTTTGAACGAAGTTTTAATTATCCCGAGGAAAGTCTCACAAGCGTCACTTGATCAAATCAAAGACTCCAAAAATCCATGAAAATGGAGTTTCTTCATGTTTTATTTCCAATATAATTTAAACAACGATGTCACTTTGTAAGTGATCTTCCAATCATTTGTCTTGCGACATTTTAGCATTAGCTTTATGGATGTGATTTCTCCAACTAGATTTGTAAATCATCCATCTAATATGAAATATGGTAATTATTTAAACAACCTTTGTTCTCATAATACCTGATTTAAATAACAATTATTAAAACAAATCTTGAAGTCAAGCTTTGATGTCAACGAGAAATACAAACAACGGTTTGTTTGTTTTCGATGAACATCATCACATATTCTCTTGCTAGTTATTTAGGCCATTGTGGTTTATGAATTGCGTCGTTCCGTATGAAATTTCATACCAACCAATTCGGTATCCAATACCCAAGAACCACATTGTTTAACAAGCAAAGAATACAACCATAACCTGTATATCATCTATATACCTAAATTGTATATTTCCAATCTTTTCTTTTCTGCCAAATATATTTTATAGATTCTCTTTCAGCATTTCCTTTTTACTTTTTAAAAGAATCTATCAACACCAAAGTGGCGTCATATACATGACACATAGTCCAAAACGTGTATATTCAAATAATAATACCTTTGGACTTGCACTTTGAAGTAGATCACCATCATCAAATGATCGGCGTTCTTTCAAAATCCATTCTTTAGTAATCTTTTAGTATAGTAAACACTTTACATACATCTTCTATTCATCCTTATCATGACGACTTGCATGATCAAGCTACTGTAGCTTATAAAGGTGAATCGTGAGTATAATGTTGCTTTCCAAAACCCTTTTGGATGATTAGGATGTCTAGCATCTCCAACCTTTGTAAATTCTCATCCTATATGAGAACACATATTATACTCTATCATATTGCAACCAAATCACTATTTCAGATATCGTTATATCTGCCACACATGATGGTTTCTGAAACAATTCTTTCAGCTCCTAGATAAACTTGATATTAAAACAATCAAGAATCATGGAGGCAAACATGATACTTAAGATACTAACACTGGAATTGTTACTCTCGATTTAATATTAAATTTCACGGAGTAAATAGAATTTTGCTGAAAGTTTGCAATAGGACTTTAAACTTTAGATTGACACTCAACACAATACGATACCAGTTCGTAAAGTATATATCCAGAATTCTATAGTTCTATTATCTCAATTACAACTATGCATAAGGTGGTCAACGAATGCCAATGACTACAACAAATTATGCAAATTCACTTTGATTTAATTTATGATAAATTGAGTTCTACTAATCCAAATTAGAAATGAACTCCCACTCAAAAACGACATCCCTCGTGTCTTTTTGGTGATTACATGAACCAAATCCACTACACCAAGTCCGATCATCACGTGAGTCGGTGTAGCTTCAAAGGCGAGCATCAAATGGGCATCATATCTACTATATGACTCATGCTTAACCTTTCGGTCCGTGTTCCGAGGCCATGTCAGTACATGCTAGGCTCGCCAAGTAAGAACCTTAGTATTCGCGTGTGTAACTGTCTTACACCCGAGATATGCTCGTGGATTCAAGTACACCCGATCATCACGTGATGCCTTGAAGCGACGATACATTGTCGGTGCATACTTAAGGAAGAACACATTTTTACCTTGATATCTAGATGAGGGATCATCTTATTATGCTAATAAAACGCCAAACAAACAATATAAGATGCAATCAAACATCACATGTTTATTAGTGAAATGATATGGTTCCCGCATATGATCTCTATCATGTGCACCGTGGTATGATCACTATCATATCTTTATGTGTAAATCCAAGATCTATGGAGTTTACACGTTATGTGTGTTGTAAGAGTATCATCTCATACTTCTACTTACAACATCACCATATCATAACACTAGCCCAGCAACAATCTAAACTAGACGCCTCTAATTTATCCATTGCAAATTTTACGTGGCTTAGGGCTTTCAAAGATAGAACCGTTCTTACCTACGAACATGAACCACAACGAGAATAACCAAATTGTTGACAACTCGTTGCAAATTAGATATTGACTATAGTAGGAGAAACAGACACCCGCTAGCCACTTATGCAAACTAGTTGCATGTCAAGCGTGGAACAGGTCTCATGTGCGAGGACATGTAAAGTTTGTCCGGGCCGCTTCATCCCACTATGCCACCAATATCCAAAGTACAACTAAGAAGCAATAAAATTATCATCATCGCCCACATACTCATATGTTTACTACCCGTGCAAAGCATCTACGCATAGATCCGGCTCTGATACCACTGTAGGGTTCGCAGCATAGAAAACAAAAAATTTCCTACGATGGAAACAACTAAGTACCAAGATCTATCTACTAGATACAAGCAACGGGTGGATATACATCCATAGAATACATACCCTCGAAGACCGAATAGCGTTAACGAGGTTGTACTCGTGGATGATATAGACGAACGCTTGCCGATCTCAAGATCGTGATGAAGTCCATCTAGTCCAGCCGGTCCAGCACGATCAAGTCCAGCACCTCAAAGCGGTGGTGCATCCGTGATCGCACACACGTACGGGTACCTCGACAACCTCCGCGCCCTCGCTCCAGCGAAGCAGCGGAAGCAACAAATCCTTCTAGAAAAAGCCACCGGGAACATGTATCTCGCTGATCCGAGACCATGGGGAAATTCTAAAGGGGGGAGAGAGATCCTTCGCGAGGAGGTATACTTTGAGAGGAGGAGAGGGGGGCCTTTTATAGGGGAGAGGGGGGGCACCCAAGGGGCATGGCGCCCAGCCATGGGGGCTGCCCCAACCTCTTCCACATTCATGTGGGTGGAGCTCCCACTCAAAATGAAAAGCCTCCATTCCCATTAAAAAGCCTCCACTCAAAAATCCACTCACATGCATTAAATTTCCACCAAATTTAATACAAGCTTTCATTTAAATAAAACTCTTTTATTTATTTATTCAGAATTTTGTTAATTACTTTAATTAACAAACATTCACATAAAACCCCTTACAACATTTCAATTTCACATGCAGAACCAGTTTCAGCAATTTCAACCGAAACAGTTTCGGTGTCTAGTGAAATAAATTCCTGCGCTTTCCTTTTTTTTCTTTCTCTGGCATATCATTTGCTCCGAATGGTGTCGGTATCCCTTAAGTGTGTCACCCTACGGTTCGCGAATAATGCAGACATGATCGAGACCCCTCTCCGATCAATAATCAACAACAGGACCTGGAGATCCGTACTGACTCCCACACATTCAACGATGACTTCTATGATCATGTGAACCTTTTACGCTAGTATCTTAATCCCTTTGTTTCACGATATATTACATGTCCGAGATTCGATCATCGGTATCTCCATACCTAGTTTGATCTCGTTACCGACATGCACTCTTTTCTCGTTCCCGTGATATAACATTCTAGTGATCAAATCACTTGCTTGCAAGCTAATCAATGTGATATCACCGAGAGGGCCCAGAGCATATCTATCCGTCATCGGGATGAATAAATTCCACTCTCGATCCATGGGTCTCAACATAACACTTTAGTAGTTCTGAAGCCATCTTTATAATCACCTAGTTACGGTGTGACATTTGATGTCATCGAGAAACTCTTCCGGTGTTAGTGATTGACATGATCTCATGGTCTAAGGATTAGGATCACATCGTAAGTTGTTATAGCAATATAAACTCAATGACTTTAATCGTAATGCTATACTTCGGATGAATGTTCATCACACCATTACACTAATGTTGTGACCTCGTTATTAACAACATCCAATGTCCATGATGAGGAAACCTATGATCATCTTGTTAATCAACGAGCTAGTTTATAAGAGATGCATAACTAGGAACTACCTTTTGTTTATTAAACACACATGTATTAACGTTTCCGTATTAATACAATTATAGCATGTAAAATAAACATTTATCATAAATAAGGAATACGATAATAACCACTTTATTATTGCCTCTCGGGCATATTCCCTTCAACTAGAAGAATAACACTATAACTTAAGTATCAAACCATTGACTATTTCTCAACACAATTTTACTACGAACAACATGACTTCTCCCATGTCCTCAAGAACTTAACTAACTACTCACGAGATATCATATGGATCAAGATCAGAGATGATATAATGATAAGTAAAAATCTGAACATGAACAATAATTCAATAGTTCCTCTCAGTAGCATCAACTACAACAAGTAATCAACACCAGGAAAGTTCCCCCCTAAGAATTATGCAAGATTCAACCCAATTGTTATAGCGGGATGGAGTGGTGGTGATGGTGCTGGTGGAGATGATGGTGAGGATGAGGATGATGATGATCCCGATGAAGTATAGCTTGATGACGGTGTTGATGGCGATGATCTCCCCTCTCCGAAAAGGAATTTTCTCCAGTAGATTTCTGCCAGCCGAAGAGCTCTTTCTCTCTTTGTAGTTTCCGCCACGCATAGGCGGCGAAATCCTTATGTGGTCGCTCGAGTCTTAGGGTTTCGGGGGGATGATATTGGCGAAAGGGCGATGCCAAAGGTGGGCCAGGGTGGCCACACCACCTGGTGGCGCGGCTTAGGGGCGCGCCAGTGGGTGGTGTGGGCCCCCTGTGGTCCATCTCCACTTCCCCTTCTGGATTCCTTCGTCTTCTAGGAAAATAAGAACTTCTGTATATTTTCTGAAATTTTCTGATCTTCGCGAATATTGCATCTAGACAACGCTTTTTCCATGAGAATCATGACTCCGGCAGTTCATCCTCCAAAAATCATCAAACATGCAAAATAGATGGAATGACATAAGTATCATCTCTTAATATGAAATATATCAATGAATAACAGTAAATTATGATATAAAATAGTGATGCAAAATGGACGTATCACCCACCGTTGAAGGGGCTTTTCAACCTCCACCCAAATTCTCACCCGAAGATCAGCACCAATGGCGATCCCATTCTCATCGATATCCTTCTTCACAACCTCTCCAACTTTTGGGGCAATACGATCAATCGAGGGCGGCCTTCTCATATTGAAAGGCAGATTTAGAACTCCCGCCCACAACAACATCTTGTCAAACACAATGTCTAACGGTCGAGCATTAATCTCGAAATTTTTCAGCACCACACCATGTTTCCCCACCATCCAAGGAGAACCATTCCAGATCCGGTCCCTCTCCCGGCCACTTTCTAGAGTCGTGATGAACATGTTATCTCCGATCAAACTGAACTCCAATCCCTTCGGATTACCCCATGAAGGCCTCAGTGCTTCCTTGATTGTGTCAATATGAAAAAGTTTGTTGCACAAAACCTTACCAGCGAGAGCCCATTGCGGTCCCGCATCACTATTTTCACCATCCTCCACGATCACAGGGGAATCATCTTCCTCTGTGATATTCATCATGCAAAGCATCTCGGCCATGCTCGCTTTCTCCTTGGCACCACTCCCTGATGCCTTATCCCCCATGGAATCCATGAACTCACCCCCTCAAAGGAGCCTCCAGAAAAGATCTGCTGAGGTGCGAGTGGAAGATCACCCTAGTTTCACCTAGATCGCCACGACCGCCGTCTGTCCACTCGAAACCCTAGAAAAATGGTTTGGGAAAAAACTTCTCTTGTTGCGCGCGATTGGTTGCTTCATTTTGACGGTTTGTCATATTTTTTGTATATTTTATTTTATTTCTTTCTTCTTTTATGCATTTTTAGATTTCTTCAATTGAACAAATTTCAAATTTGAATATTTGTCAAAATTAAAGAACTAAAATATTTTCGAAATCAGAACAATTTTTAAATTTGAATAATTTTCGATTTTAACCTTTCTCAACATTTGAACAAATTTCAAAGCTGAACTATTTTAAAATCTACATTTTTAAAAATTTAAAACTCACAAAGAAACATGAAAATAATACCTGGCTTACTGGGTCGTGATTGAAGCGACCCATTATAGGCGCCCCAGTCTAGTATGTGTGCTTTATTTCCTCTTCGGCCTGTGCTGTTTGCTCAATAAGCAGGCCCACGGGCATGGAATAAACCACACGTTGGATAAATTATGTCTACGCGCTTGCTGCTGGGCTATCAATAATCAGAAAATCGCACTAGAATGGGCCAACTAATCATTCGTACAGAGAGAACCCAGCGAGTTTCTCCAGAACGAGAAAAAGGAGGTGGCTCCACCGCGGGATCGCTTGAGAGGAATTTCCCTATCTACTCTAGAAAAAAGAGCAGAATTTCCCTAAAAATAATAAAAAAGCTCACGCCAGTCCCTAAAAAAAAGGTTCACGCCAGAAAAGTCGGGAGCTCCTCTCGCGCGTTCAAAAAGAAAGGTCGCGAGCACGTTGAGGCTGCTCCCTCCCACCATCGCACGTGGTGGATCGGACGAGCAAAACCATGGAGAAAAATTTATCAACACCGTTTCGCAAAGCTAAATCTGCCGGTCCATTTCGCTCTTTGCCTTCGCATCATCACATGCCGCCGTATCGTTCCGCGGGACCTATAGGATCCACGTTTAATAATAAGCCAAAGCCCAAAGGGACGTACTAGTACTAGTTGCGAGCGGCGATTCGTCATTCCAGCTGCGCCGGTCGGCGCCAGAGCGCAGGCACTTGATCAGGGCCGCGGTGCAAGCCTGGCGATCATGCACCGTACTACGCCGGAACGACACGGGAGGACAGTTTTGACGGACGGAACTCCGTTGCCAGCTCGGCTCGGCTGCATGCACGATACCAGCATCTGCTGTTTGGGTGGGGTACCTGTACCTCCCGATGCCTGATGCTGAACCGTTCGGCCGAGTCATGCGCATGGCGACTCTCGCAGCAAGCACACACAAGCCTCGTGATCTATTTCTCGCCATAGCCTTCAGATAAGAAACGAGTACGTGCTTCCTTTATCCTTGCAAAAAAATAAAAATAAACTGGCGCAAACCGGTGCCGTACGTGTGTGTGCGCACCGACGAGCCAGGCGTGTCCGCGTGACGTGTGCGTGCGCGGGCGGTGCGGGGACGGATCGGAGGACATGTGTTTGCACAGGGACTCATGTTGGCTTGTTCGGTTGTTCCGACGCGGACCGTAGCACGTAGAAGTAGCATCGTGGAGAGAGACTTGCAGCAACACGCCAAGCCAAAGGCCGGTGCCGTTTTTCTCATTCTCCTTCTCTCTCTTCGTTGGGAAACCGACGGTGACGCTTTCGGCAGAACGGAGGAAAAGAACAGAGCAAGCCTCGATCGACATATAACATGGCAAGGACGCGTCGTGGACCAACATGCACGCTGTTACTATGTGTGGTCGCCATCTTTGTCTGCATAAACTACAAATTATATATGCTGAAACTGTCCATTTGTATTTATTTTATTGCCTCCAGATTTTAAACAGCAAAAGTGTTAAATTTACTACTCCCATGCCCTAAAATAAATGATTGATGTGAGTTTGTTTAGATTTACGTGTATCTAGACATATTAACCGACTTTGATTTGTCAAATTTTGGATGAACCTAAATAGTGTCTAGATTTATCTAAATTTTGACAAATTTAAGTCAATTAATATGGGTCGGAGAGAGTATATAGATACATATGAATCTAGAAAACTCTAATCACTCTTTTTTAAGACGGAGGGAGTAGTTGTTTTATTCGGTTTATTGACGCGTGTAGACGGTCCAATTGTTACTCCCAACAGACCAGAGAAAATGTACCCCTCCTAAAATATAACCTTTTAAGTCTTTTTTAAACACATTTATTTAGATGTGCAGGTTTAATTATTTTTCTCTCAACATAGACACCAAAGACGTTTAGATGCATGTCTTCTGAAAAACGGCTAAAAGATCTTGTATTTTGAAAATAAGTGAGTACTAACTAAAGTATTATCTAAACATGCTTACTTACTTACTCCTTATGCCCTCAAATAGATGTCAGAATTTTATCTAAATTCATATATATCTACACATTAAAACGTGTAGATATCTATTTTGAGACGAGACATAGAGAGTATATGATCTCTGTGGAACAAGCGTATGCAAGTTTTTAGTCCGTGTTTGCCACCACAATGAATTTTACCCATTTTTCAAAAAAGAAAAGGCTATTAAAGCGTTTGTTTGTTCTATTTTCTCATACTTTGGTACTGCGTGATTTTCTATAACAAATATCGTTTGCTTTCTATGAGATTACCTTTTCAAAGCCGTGGTAACACAACTAAATGTTTGCCTTATCATTCGCAGAAAATATTGTTTACATCATCTTATGATGGCTACCATTTCTGGCTTAATTTTCAAAAAAAAAAAAAACAAATCCTCCTTTCTCCCTCCTTTTTTTTTCGAGTTTTCCTTTTATATCCATTTTTTTTCGAGGGATTTATTGTTCCACATGTTGCTTACCTTTTCCAATGTCTTAACCCCGAGGAAACCTAAATCGAAGACGAAATAATAAAGATTAAATAAACAAAAGAAACAACAGACCCCACCCTTACCTCCTCTCCTCGTCTCCGCCACTTCCCCCCTGCGCCTCCCGCCCCCACGAAATCTGGAACTTCCCGGACGCCATTGCCCACCTTTTCCCTCGAGCACAAGGAAAGCACACCACAGGGAGGAGGGGGTGGTGGAATTACCGTGACCAATTCGGAAGGTATCTTCGTCCTCCTAACCTTCCCCCTATCCATGCTGACGGCGCGAGCGATCTGTACATTATTTTCTGGGGTTCCAACTAGCGACCTTCCTGATCTGAAATTTTGCTGCAGCTGCGCTGTAGGCGGATAGAGTCGGGCCGCCGTGAGAGGAAATGTCCGGTTTCGTGGGGGTCGTCGTTTCCGATCCCTCGCTGCAGGGGCAGTTCACGCAGGTCGAGCTCCGATCGCTCAAGGCCAAGGTGACGCCCAAATCCACGGTTTCCTTTACTCCTCTGCACGGGAAAACCACAATCGCATATTTCCCTCTACCAGCTCCGCTCCAATTCGAGGTTTCTGTTTCGTTGGGTTGCAGTTCGTGTCTCTAAAGAGGGACTCAGGCCATGTCACCACCAAGAACCTCCCGGGGCTGATGAAGAAGCTGAGGGGACTCAATGAAGTGGTCTCCGAGGAGGAGATCGCCGCTTTCCTGTCTGAGTCGTACCCCGACAGCGACCAGGAGATTGAGTTCGAGTCGTTCCTCCGGGTACCATCTCGGCGATTCTCTGAGTTCTTGACTGTTACTGATTTTCTGTGGAGGGGAAGAGTATGTCATTATCTTACAGAATTTTGTTCGAATGGGGAATTTGGTGTGGTGTTTTTGCAGGACTACCTGAATCTGCAAGCAAGGGTGAGCGCCAAGGAGGGAGGTGCCGCCGGCACCGGTGGTGGGGCTGGCCGCGGCAAGAACTCGTCATCGTTCCTCAAATCTACTATCACTACGCTGTTGCACAATCTCAACCAGGCAGAGAAGTCTTCATATGTGGCGCATATTAACACTTACCTGCGTGAAGATCCATTCCTGAAGAAGTACTTGCCAATCGACCCATCAGGCAACCAGCTATTTGATCTTATTAGAGACGGTGTTGTGCTCTGGTGAGATGGCTTTCTAGCTAGCTGCAGGGCACATGCCCATTCACTCTTGGAACAGAAATTGTCTGCTAGTCACAGCTGATGTTAATTCATTGATTGATCTTTTGTCAGTAAATTGATCAATGTGGCTGTACCGGGGACCATTGATGAGAGGGCAATAAATAAGAAAAGAGTTCTTAACCCATGGGAGAGGAATGAAAACCACACACTGTGCCTCAACTCTGCCAAGGCCATTGGATGTACTGTTGTCAACATTGGTACCCAGGATTTAGTGGAGGGAAGGGTATGTCATTGTATTCCACACTTTGATATATTTTCTTTTTGCTCATGATGCAGTGTGATTGATCTAAAAATGTTACCGGTATCTAAACATTTGCCATGAGCTGAATTATTTGTCTTCCTTTAATTCTCTCATGTCCTGTGTGGTGTTTGATAATTTTTTATCTGATGAACTGATATGTAAATATAGGCATAAATACTCTTGTCATTACTAAATGTTGTGTATCATTTGTGCTTCTTCAGTATATCACTTACTAGTATTCTCTTCCGTATTTCTTTGCTCACTTGTTGATTGCTCCATGTGCTCTTCTCATATCCAGATGTTTTAGCCACCTTCCCTTAGGGACAAAATGTTCCTTATTTCTATATTCATTTCTATAAATTTCACTTGATAAAATCAATGGTGACTTACAACATACTTCTATTGTTTTTGGCAGCCTCATTTAGTTCTTGGATTGATATCTCAAATCATAAAGGTAAATATTGAGTTGAATTTTGCATTTGAACGCAATTAAATGGACAAGTAATGGTTGAACTCTGGCTTCCTCACATAAAGAGTTGCTTGCACTTGTTCATCAGATTCAACTTTTGGCTGATCTTAATCTCAAGAAGACACCACAGTTGTTTGAACTGTTTGATGACAGCAAGGTAAATAAAAGCATTCTACCTTTGTTCCATCTCCTACTCTACACCTTTGCTCAAAACCAGATCTGTTTTAATTCATGTTGTGCAGGATATAGATGAAGTTCTGAGCTTGTCACCAGAAAAAATGCTACTAAAATGGATGAACCATCATCTGAAAAAAGCTGGCTACAAGAAAACTGTTAACAATTTCTCTTCAGATGTGAAGGTGCGTATGACAGAAAATGTCACAACACATACTAATCACTTAATTGTGTACAATCTTGATACACCTGCAATGATACCAGGATCTGCCTAAATCCATTGGTAGATCTTATTGTTTACTCCCTCCGTTTCAGGGCTTAAGGCGTCCTCGTTTTGCGTGTTTTTTCTTTGACCAAGAATTACTCTAATTACGTAAAGAGTTTTGGTATAAAACTAGTACCACTGGAAAGTATTTTTCAATACGAATCCAACGGTACTAATTATGTACAATATAATCAAGATTTTGTTGTTCAATTCTTTCGGTCGAACTTTGCTTTGGAAAGCGTGTGCGCCTTAAGCCCTGAAACGGAGGTAGTATTTAAGTTCTGTGGAAAAGCAATGGCCAGCTTTGCAGGTTGCCCATTATCTATGAGCCATTTTTCACGGTTGTATTTTTTCTTCATTTTATGTAATAGGTGTTGGTTTGTCGACCTGTACTTGATCCGGCATTATTTTGTTTCTTTTCATGCTTCTCTTCTTGCTATGTTCAACTTGGATGGTCACATGAGTTAGTTCTGTACAGGATGGTGAAGCATATGCTTATCTTCTGAAAGCTCTTGCTCCAGAGACCTCCCCTGAAACAACAATGGAGACTAAGGATCCCGACGAGAGGGCAAAAATGATACTAGATCAAGCAGAGAAGTTGGACTGCAAAAGATACCTTACACCAAAGGATATCACTGAGGGTTCTGCCAACTTGAATCTTGCATTTGTTGCACAAATATTCCACCACCGGTAAGTTCTGACTCCTGTTTCTGAAAGGTTCTAGAATTTTAATATATGAGTAAAGCCGTATATACTATTTTCGCTAAAGATTTTTACTGTTAAATGTTCATAGATTGAATTCGTCATTCCATGATGTGCAGGAATGGTCTAACTAGTGACGTTAAACAAGTAACACTCACGCAGACAGCAACACGTGATGATATTTTAGTATCCAGAGAAGAAAGGGCCTTCAGGATGTGGATCAACAGCCTTGGGGTCGAATCATACGTTAATAATGTTTTTGAAGATGTTCGCAATGGGTAACAAGATTATTTTCATAATGTCTTGTGTTTATCAAATAGAGAGTTCATAATTTAGTAGATATTCTCTTGCAGATGGGTACTTCTTGAAGTGCTTGACAAAGTTTCTCCAGGATCTGTCAATTGGAAGTTAGCATCAAAACCTCCAATTAAAATGCCATTTAGGAAACTGGAGAATTGCAATCAAGTTATTAAAATCGGGAAGGAGCTAAAATTTTCATTAGTAAATTTAGCTGGGAATGATATTGTTCAGGGAAATAAGAAATTGATAGTTGGTGAGTTCGAATGCATGTCAACTTTTGTAGATGCTAATGCACTGGCCTTAATAATTTGTTCGATACATAATTGTACCTTTTTGTATGTCTTTCAGCACTCCTGTGGCAATTGATGAGATTTAATATCCTTCAGTTGCTAAACAGACTGAGATCCCACTCCCAAGGATCCCAAGGAAAACAAATTACTGACGCGGATATACTAAACTGGGCAAACAACAAAGTGAAAGCTTCAGGAAGAACATCTCGTATCGCAAGCTTCAAGGTGACCTTAATTTCCATATCCTTTACTTGTCTATATCAAAAGCTCCTGCTGTTCATTTTTCCATTCTGTTTTTCTCTTCAGGACAAGAGCTTATCAAATGGAGTGTTCTTCCTCGAACTTCTTAGTGCAGTCCAGCCAAGGGTTGTGAACTGGAAAGTAGTTACAAAGGGGGAAGCCGGTCTGTTCTTGGTCCATATGTGCTATTTCATGAATTGGTTCAGATTAATGATGTACGCCTTCTATAAAAAGAAGTGCTGTAGTATTTGCTGATAAGACACTTTCTTTTGATCTTACAGATGATGAGAAGAAGCTAAATGCTACATATATCATCAGTGTTGCAAGAAAGCTGGGATGTTCTGTCTTCCTACTGCCAGAGGACATTATAGAGGTAAAGGGCTAAATGCTATAGTATCTTCATCTCTGACAGTTGTAAATCCTTTTTGTTGTTTTCTGAATGCAGTTTATGTTTGTTGATCGAGAAATGAAACCGAGGTCGTGTTGTTTATATCATTGGTTCTTGTTGTTTGAACAGGTGAACCAGAAGATGATCCTAACTCTTACTGCTAGCATTATGTACTGGAGCCTACAGAGAACGCCACTATCACAATCTGATATGTCTGAACCATCGGAGCCATCTAGTATGGCTTCTGATGTTGCTTCTGATATTGGTTCGGAGGATGGCGCCTCAACAGCAGCACCATCTGAGTGTGAAGAGGTGAACTCGTTGTCTGACGGTATGTCCAACCTCACCACAGATGATGCTACCTCGAATGCTCCACCTGCAGAAAACGGAAATGGCGAAGCAGGATCCTGATGATTATATGTCCGTGGTCGTAGCTCTGTCCATCATTAGTTCTATACAAGGATTGGTTGGTGCTTGCGTGATGCTCAAAGTTGCTTGCTACCAGAAGTGAATTTTTCTCCTGCTTTCCAGGTAGCATAATAGGTACACATACAGATTTAGACGTAGCCGCTGTTTGTTCATTGAATTTTGCTCTGCTTGATAGTACTATACGAGGGTAAGAAATACACACAAAAAAAACCATAGACATGGGCCACCGGCCGGGTGGCCATTTGCTGTACACTCTTTTAGTACACTTTGATGTCGAAGCTCCTTTACCCAACCTGTGTCTTGTCGGTCCATGTGCTCGGTTTTTTCTCAACTTGTACTGCTTTGGCCATTACCGTTTGTACTAAACTGTCGCTGCTGTGGACCATGCGTGAGCTGTACATAACATATTCAAGGAATTTCTGGCATGTCAAGGAATTATTGTACGCGTTGTAGTATCTTTGTTCATTTGCGTGAAATGTGACATGTCGGATGTTCGCTCACTATTTGTATGTCTGGCACGAAAGGGATGGATGTATATATGTGGAACAAAAAAAGGGGCAAGAACTGAAATGTATTTAGGTACACCCTGTTTGCATGGTACTCCCTCTGTTTCAGGATATAAGATGTTTTAGCTTTATAAAGCACATGTATTTAGACTTGTTTTGTTTTAGTATGTAGGTTTACTTAACTTTGGGTGAATCTAAACACTAAAAGAAGTCTAGATTCATTTTTTTCACAAACCTAAAATATCTTATATTTTGAAACGGAGGGAGGGAGTATAATGCATTGGAGAGCAGACGAGGAGTATTTTTTTTCTTCGAAAAGCAGATGAGGAGTATCTGCTAGTATTTGTTTTTTCTCAAGAAGAGGATGAACCCTGTTGAGTTTCTTTCAGAACCCCCATTTAAAAGGGATAAATAAACACACATGCTTGTACCAGCATGAGACCCGGCATGTGCCCACTACACCGGAACTTCCACATGGACAATGGTAGCATTTGGAAATTATCATCTGTTTTTATTTTTTCTCGAGATACAATACAATACAACGGAGCTGCGGAAGATGACGCCGAAATGACGAGTCGACGAACTGCGTGTGCGTCTTCCAATGAAGCTGCAGCTTCTGGCAGGCATACAGACAGATAGTGATACAGGGCCAAGACCACCACCAGCGGAGGCAGAACAAGGCTCTGGGCTCCATGCCATTTCCTCTCCTCCTTAATACCCATTGCTCCCGGAAGTCAAGTACTCCGTATCAAGTAAAGGCAGCCCTCTGCAAGCCACCACCACCGCCCCACCCTCCCTACACCGCAAACTCCCCGCTCTTCCGGTGCACATGGAAGCCAAGCTGGAACCTGATGCTTCCTCCGCTCCTCCTCGTCCTCATGGAAGTAGCTTCCCGGTGGCCTCGGTTCCCGGGTTCCGCCATTGCCGGCGATGGAGGGTAGCCGACGCGGCGACGTGGTAATTGGACCGGCCTTTACTATTCGTATCATCGGCGGGGGCATACATGGGGCAGGCCAGGCATTTGATCTTCTTCTACCTTAGTATCTTCCTTCTCTAGCTAGCTAGTAGTAGTTCACTAGGAGTAGTAGTTACTAGTTAGTGATCTCTCGCTCTTCGCTTTTAGCTTCTCTCTGCAGACGACGACATCGTCGTCGTTGCAAATGTAGAGCGGTGCGGATGGATAATATTGATCTGTATCTTTTCTTTCCCTTGGAAAGAAATCGTGTGATGATGATTCTTTTTTTTTTTGTTCTTCCTCCTCCGCTCTGTTCGTTTATTTGCCCGTGAAAGAAAATCTTCTCTTTCTTCGCTTGTACTACTAGCTGTACTCGCATTGCAAACCGACGATCGGGCGCACAGTGATTAAGCAGCTAGCAAACCGAGTTCTCGTGCTTGTTCGATTCGCGCGCCCGCTGCCGGAAACAGTAGGCGCGGCATGCACAGTGCTCGTCACTGCGGCCATCGGGCGGGCTACAGTGAGCGCTTTGGGTAGCAGCAGGCAGCCGTGATCGAAGAAGAAACAACCAGGGGACACATGTTTGTGGACAGAGAGAACCTAGCTCCTCCTCTGTCTCGTTCTTTTTTTGCTTGTGCCACAAAAAAAAAAATCGTATACACTGACATAGTAGTAGCAACAAAGAGCATCTCGCATCTCTTGGCCGGCAGTCCGGCATGCATGGTACCAAAAACCAACAGTGTCTGTTCATTTATCTGTCTCTTTGCTGTAGTACGAACGAAGCGATAATAATCTGTAATGGCGATGCTATCTGTGTACCATATGAATGCCATTTTGATGGAATGGCATAGCGTGTGTGTACGAGTCTCGTGAGGGATCACGCTTGCTGCATGCATGCCGCGCCGAAACGCCAAGCTCGTTTTCTGCCGCTTGCTCTAGCTTACTTGAAGACTGAGCTGGTAAAGACTAGCTAGGACGCCAAGCTCGTTTTCCGCCGAAACCCACATAAGTTATGGTCGCGTTGCGTTACTCTAGTCCTTGCGCGGACAGGCCGGCCAAAACTAGCTAGGACCAGCGGCGCTCTCTCTGCACTGCATGCCATGCCATGCCAACGCCATGCCCGCAGTCAACAGTGCACGCAGCAGCGGCAGCCTAGACAGGAGGAGGCTCTACCTATAAGCCCCGCCCCACACGCGTATAGGCCGGGGATGGGGAGACGACGAGGAGCGCGCGCGGACACAGCCTCCGACGCCACGGGCCACATTTTGTCCGGTTCCGCGCGCATCGCACCGTGAATTCTGGGTGTCGTTTCGTTTAGGGAAAAACGAGATGTGTGTGCCTGTACGTGTGGTACCTGCGGCGGGTTCCCGTGATCGATCGGGTCCTGTATTGCTGCCAATCACGCATGCTAAACTTGCCGAGACATGGTGTGGTTAGTAGTATGTTCTAGGGCTTTGTTTGCAAGAGAAGATATGGCTTCAGAAACGAGCACGCACTGTTGACACGGTTCCTTCACGAGATGCGTGTGCAGTTTGCTAGTTGTTGTTTCCTGGGGTGTGTGATATTTTGTTGAGTGTGCCATTGCCTCTTGTCTCGGATCTCGGCAATTACCTAAGGGTGATGCCACCACCCAGGCTCGTGGTTTACTTAGTTCTTGTAAGAAGTTAGGTTTGGAGCCAATCGGGCTACCCTCTATTTCTCTGTCCGGTGGTGCCGCTCATTATGCATATTGAGTCTAAAGGGTGGGACATTTATATAGATCCCAAATTTCAGATATTTTTATCTGTTTTCAATTAGGACTTCGACTTGTTAAACCAAGTACAATCATTAACAGTCAGTTACCAAGCCTAATATTGTTAATCAATATGGTCCCAAACACGCATGTGTGAGTCATGCGCTGAGTTTGAACTCAAATTCAGAACCGGCAGGCTTTAACAATCCATAGATCCAATCCTATACACAACCTGACATTCCACTCTATACTGTTCCCGGGTATAATTCCAGTGAATACTTCCACATTGAGGTTTTGATTCCAGGAGTATAACAATGTAGTGCACGTATAAAATATTGCAAGACACAAATTCCTACATCTTTCACTTGGCTGAAAATATTTTTATCCAACAAAGTGAATTCCCATGCTATTAACATGGTCAAAATATAATTCCTTCCCTCCATACATTCACGTTGCATATAAGCCTTGTAACCTTTGGAGTCATATTATCACAAAGTAACAGGTTATGATGCTCCTTCCATGACCATAATTCCTTTAGCTACATGTCTTCCTCCGATGCTTCAAACGCAACAAAGTATTCATCTTTCATAACAAAAGAACATTTAAATCATGTTTATTTTCAACACTTTAAGGACCTACAAACAATAAATATCAAAACATAACATAAAAATATGTTACCTTTCATGGAGATCCTCTTGCCAAAAAAAAGTTGTGACCGTCAAAATATAATGAATAATCCATGATTACTTGACATTACGCCATACGAATTTCTGATGATTCTAGCAATATTTCCTGGTTTCTCCTTACCCTTGCTAACAATTCCAACAAGGTTAACTTACCATGCTAATCAAAATGACAATAGTTCAAGTGGCATGACTAAGATCAGGTCGCACGAATAAAGTTCCAAAATAATCATTGGATAATAATTATTCTTCCTTTTTTCTCAGGAGTTTAAACAAAATTTCTCGCAGAGTATAATTCCCTTTACCAAAGGTACTTGACAGGTTTGCAATTTTCATAGAAAACATTTCAAAATATTCTCTATGTAATTCCACTCCCAACACAAAGGAAGTTTTGAAGATACCTTTCATATGAAAGTTAGAGGATAACCAAGCTTTCACTTCCATCAATGTGATATTTATAAATAATAAGAACATTTTTAGCACATATAGTAATAATATAAAACAATTCACACTAACCTTTGTATATGATCCTCTTTCAGGATTAGGAAAATCATATGGCCTGATATATCATTGATGTAAAGCTTGTACCATGTTTGTATCGCTGGTGTAGTTGGTAGATATTTTTGCATCATTGAACAACGGTGTTCCGAGCTGCTGACCAGGCTAGGTCGTGTCACGCTTAGCTAGCCTTGGGCAAATACATGTCAGTGTCTAAAGAAGACATATGCATGCACACGACAGTAATGGCAAGAGCTAGCTGCTAGTGATTTTGAAAGGGCACTGCCCCTCCCCTTGAAGCATTGAGGAGTTACGGTCAAGGGTTTCTGCGGCTAGACTAGAGTTAATACATTCACAAAGTCCGGTTACTTTTAGATAGTATTAAAGGGAACCAGGTGCTCCTACCGTAGGACATAGGGTCAGAGTTTAGATACACAACCAGAACCGGAAGGAGAGGAAGTAGTCTTTGTTGGTCCATTCGTGTAGAACAGTACTGCTGAAGTGTTGATCAGGCAAGTGGTACCCCTGCTATTTCTCTATCTTGTTGCTTTGAGGTTCTCATACTTCTACCTGTACCGAACTCATGTGATTTCATTGTTCAGAAAACTATGAAGAGATATTTGTTGATTCTATCTATTCCTTGCTCATATATGTGTATTCTTGGCACTCATAATCTGTCCTTGGCCTTGGTACTACTAGAGAGATATGTGTGTGATGATAGACAAGAAATCATCCTCATTTAGCTAGGCTTACGCGAAGACATAAGACTTGATGTGTTGGCTTCATATCCCTATTCCCTTCATTTTTCCACATGTCAAATTCCTTGATTATTGGTGTCACGACTGCAACCATATTGTACCGATCATATTTTAGATATGGGACTGTCTGAGTTCTCCAAAGGGAACGACACTTGGTCCGAACAGGGTATCGTTGATGGATCCTTGGGGGCGATCCATACTAGTAAGTCAAGTCGTCGTGTCTCGGCGGGCTAAAGAGCTCTGCTGTTCAAGAGCCCTTGTGGTTTTGGTTGAGGCTGTCGACGTTGGAGCACCCCTCGTACGAGTGTAAAAGTGTAAAATTTCACCCATGTGACTCCCGGGTCGGGAATCTTGCTGGTCACATGTGATACCAATTATTCCTCCAATTATTTCGGTTATATCCATTTCATTACCAATGTATTCCTTTGCTTGGATGCAACTCCTCTTATTTCTACTGAAAGGATACAGATGCCGCCTAGAGGGGGGGTGAATAGGCGGTTTAAAACTTTTCTGGGAGTGGCTCAACAAAGGCGGAATTAAACTAGCGTTTACTTTGCCAAGCACAAAACCTAGAACAACTAGGGTTCACCTATATGCACCAATAACTTATGCTAATAAAGACAAGCAACTATGTGATAGCAAGATATATACTTCAAGCACGAAGGCTATCACAAATTAAGGTGCATAAGTAAGAGCTCGGATGTAGAGATAACCGAGGCACACACAGACGACAATGTTTTACCGAGTTCCTCCCAACATGGAGTACTTCTCGTTTGGAGAGGGGGTGGTATTAAACCGCCAACGCCACAAAAGGCCTTCCTTGTTCTCTAGTGAATCTCACCCAATGGGATCGATCCACACTTCCACTATCGGTGCACTTGTCAGTGGCATTCCGGAACCTCTCACAAGGTTGGGGCACTTCTCCACAACTAAATTGGAGGCTCCCAACAAACAAGCTTGGAGAAAGATCCACAACTTAATTGGAGGCCCCAAGTAATCCACAGACCTGCAAAACAACTAAACCGCCTAGGGTTCCAAGAACCCAAGAGTAAAACACTTCTCAACTTTCACCCAATCGAATCCTCACCGAGAACTCAAACTGATGCACCAAATACAATGACAAGAACACAAGAAGTGCTTAAGTCCTTCTCTCCCAAATTCCACCAAAGCTACAAAATCTTATGTGGGAATACGAGAGGAAGAACAATGGAGGAAATCTACAGAAGACTCCAAGATCTAGATCCCAAGATTTTCCCTCACTTAGAGGAGATATTGATTGGTGGGGTTGTAGATCTAGATCTCCTCTTTAAAATCCCTCAAGAATATGCAAGAATCATAGGAGGAATTGAGGGGAAGCAAGCTCAAGAAGGTCAACAATGGAGAGGAAGACTTGCAAAACTCGGGGGCCTTTCATTGGGGAAGAAGGTCCCCTTATATAGGCCCACTGATTTCTGACCGTTTTCTACCCATTGGGGAATTTCCACACCGGAGATTCTGGTCTGGAGACTCTGGTCTAGAGACCGGAGATTTCGGTCCATCTCCGGACCATCACTAGACCCCTATAGAGACTGTCCTGGACCTGATCTTGAAACTTCCTCTAGAGATTTGGCAGGAACTCCGGATCTGAGCACACCGGAGACTCCAGACTTTTAAATCCGGAGATTTTGGTCTATAAGAATACACCAGAGTTTCCGGCCAGTTCCCGTTCTATCTTCGGACCCTCATACAGAACGTCCATGGGTGTCATCTTGGATCCATATCGGAAGTTTGAGGCGAAACACTGGTCCACATCGGAGACTTCGGTGTTTGCACGCTAATGGCTGTGAAATATAGCCATCCACGTCCGTATTTAAACTAGATATTATTCATATATTTGATTAAATATCTCTCTAAACCCTGCCACTAATGTCTAATGTTAAAGGGGTATGCAATCCTTTCTTGCTATTTTTTCCTACATAGATGATGACATATGATGATGGGAATAACAACATAAATGTCAAAGATACGAGACTTCCAACACGTTAGAGAAACCAGGAGCCGTGAAGTAGATCCAAAAGACTTAACGACCAACTATACGGCGGGAAATTTATTCCGGCCATATAGTTCCGGTCGTATAGTTGCCATCAACTCCATTAGGTCAAACAGAACAACTTTCGTGAAGGGATCCCCATATAAAGAGGCTTCGGGCGACGAGAAAACGACGCTTCTTTTCGACCTCAACTCTCCCTGCCACCAGAAGCCGCCACGCCGGAGGAATAGATCTAGATCTAAATCTCCAAACTCTTCTCCGCCACCATATCCATATTCCACCACTTGTAATAGTAGATCTCTTCTCCAATTGGCGACATTGTAAGACTATTTGCTATCAATCTTATTATCTCTATTACAATGTTTATGATTGTTGATTTCATCTCTATGTGTGAGTAATTCTTCTTGGGCTAAGGGCTTCGGCCTATCCATGTAGCTTTCTGTGCATGCTATTTATCATAGATGGGATCATATATTAGTTTGTATGACATGATGATTATTGTACCCTCTCTTGCCTCAATATAAGGACTTGTCAGGTACCCAAGACCCCAAGGATTGATCCAGGTATAGGGAGTATGAGTGATGACTGATCTGCAGGTTGGGAAGCCCAGTGACAGAAGAGGTAGTACGGCTGTATGTGAGGGATTTACTTGGGATTAACGGTTGGATGATACTAGTAGGTTATTGCTATAAGCGGTTGCGGAGGCGATAACAATTATGGATGCACTGCTCACATACAATTATATTGCTCTAACAATTACATGTATACTTTATTATTATCTTGTATTCCCATTAGATGTTTTGCGCAGCTACTAGCGAAACCGAAGGCCCTAGGCCCTCTCTCTCTCCATCATTAACAACAACAAAAATATCGCAAACTCTTGGTCTGATGAAAACACAAGAAATTCTAAAACTCTTGAAGGTCTGTTTAAGTAACTTCACTTTGCTTTATGCTTCCCGAGGATTCGATAAACCTAGGTCTACTAGGGAAAAAGAACTATACTACATCCATAATCCGGATCAAAGGTATCAACCCTTTTTCTAGCACCGTTGCCGGGGAGTATGGCTGAAAAGAAGCTTGGGGAGTTTGCTAGGGAAAAAATAGTTAGTATTTTAATTCTTGTTTTTACCATCATTAGTATTTGTTTAAGAAAATCCAAAAACATAGGAAGTATGGATGAAAAGAAACTTGGGGAGTTTGCAACTCCCAGTAATGATTATTTGCGTACTCCTATTACTCAGCCAATAATTACTGCTGAAGATTATGAAATTAAGCCCCACTATTTAAGTTTGGTTCAACAGAATCAATTTGGAGGCTCTACTGTTGAAGATGCAGGTATGCACTTAAATACTTTTACTGAAATATGTGATATGATGTGCATTAAATATGTTGACCCTGACGCGGTCAAGTTGCGCTTATTTCTTTTCTCTCTTAGAGGAAGAGCAAAAGAATGGTTGTTATCTTTGCCTAGAAATACTATTACATCATGGGTAGAATGTACTTCTTTATTTATGACTAAATTGTTTCCACCCGCAAAGACTATGAAACTAAGATCTAATATTATTGATTTTAAATAGGAAGAGCGTGAGCCACTAGCGCTTGCATAGGAGAGAATGAAAGAATGCGTGAGAAACTGTCCCAGCCATGGGATGGAAGATTGGTCAATTCTCCATTTATTTTATGATGCTCTTAACCCTGTGTCTAAGTCTATGCTTGATACTACAGCTAAAGGAACATTTATGGATAAACAAATTACCGAAGCAAAGCATCTGCTAGACAATATGCAAGACAACCATGCCCAATGGCATGTGGAAAGATCAAACACGAAGAAGGTGAAATCTGTCACACCTCAAGAAAATGAATAACTCAATGCTAAGTTGGATGAGCTCATATTAGCCTTCAAAGGTAAGGAAACCCAGGTAAGAGCTACCCTCAAACCAACTATTGAAGAAATAGACTTCATAGCTCGTAATGATTATAACCCTGCTTGGAAGAAGAATTATAATCCAAATTTTCAGAAACATTATTCTAGTCCTGCAGGTAACTCTAACAATAATATGGCATCAAGTAATGGTAGTCTCCAAGAAACTCTTAAATCTTTTATGGACTCACAAAATGAGCAAAACAATATCCTAGTTAAAATAATGGAGAACCATGATGTTATGCTTGGTAAATTATCTAACCAAGCTCTTAGTTTGAGATATGATTTGCACGCCCTCCAAGAAAGAACACGGATTATTGAGGCACAGCTAGGTAAGATAACCGAGAGTCAAACTCTCATTCTAGCTAAATTTTAAGGTAAAGCTGAGCCTAGTCCAGTAGAAGACCTCAAGATGATAAGAATCCAAAGGGAGGAGGTTGAAGAACTTGATTATAGCAATGCTCCTTCACCAAATTACATAGTTGAAGATCTTGTAAAAAGGATCAATATCAATATTCCAGTAAGTGAAGGAAATGAGGAAGCCATGTATCAACACTTCGTTAATCAGGTAGCAATAAAGGTACGTGAGCTTGAGGAAGAATATGAGAAAATAGCTAAAAAATTACCTGTTAAGCTAAATGATATATTTGAGCCTACTATTAAGATTAAAATTGGGACTAATGAAATAGCTGCACTTTGTGATCTAGGTGCAAGTGCTTCAACAATTCCAAAGAGTATTTTTAATAAGTTAAATCTTGGATCTTTTGAAATCATCGAGTTAAAATTGCATCTAGCAGATTCTACCTACAAACAAGCAGTAGGAATTAAAGAGAATACCTTAGTATACATTAAAGGCTGTCCTGCTCTTATTGGTTATGTTATTATTGACATGTCTGAAGATGCTACTACTCCTATCATATTAGGCAGTCATTTCTTAAGAACTAAGGCTTTGATTAATCTGCATTAAGGGAACGTGAAGCTCCAATTGAAGGGAATATGCCCTGAGAGGCAATAATAAAATGTTTATTATGTGTATTCCAAGTATATGATAGATGTTTATTTTGCATGCTATAATTGTATTAATATGGAAACGTTAATACATGTGTGTTTAATAAACAAACAGAAAGTTCCTAGTTATGCCTCTCTCATAAACTAGTTCGTTGATTAACAAGATGATCACAGTTTCCTGATCATAGACATTGGATGTTGTTAATAACAAGATCACAACATTAGTGTAATGGTGTGATGAACATTCATCCGAAGTATAGCATTACGGTCAAAGTCATTGAGTTTATATTGCTATAAACAAACTACGAAGTAATCCTAATCCTTAGACCATGAGATCATGCCAATCACTAACACCGGAAGAGTTTCTTGTTGACATCAAACGTCACTCCGTAACTTGGTGATTATAAAGATGGCTTCAAAGCTACTAAAGTGTTATGTTGAGAATCATGGATCAAGAGTGGAATTTGTTCATCCCGATGACGGATAGATATGCTCTGGGCCCTCTCGGTGATATCACATTGGTTAGCTTGCAAGCAAGTGATTTGATCACTAGAATGTTATATCACGGGAACGAGAAAAGAGTGCATGTCAGTAACGAGATCAAACTAGGTATGGAGATACCGATGATCGAATCTCGGACATGTAATATATCGTGAAACAAAGGGATTAAGTTACAAGCGTAAAAGGTTCCGACGATCACAGGAAAAGTCATCGTTGAATGTGTGGGAGTCAGTATGGATCTCCACGTCCCGCTACTGATTATTGATCAGAGAAGGGTCTCGATCATGTCCGCATTATTCGCGAATCGTAGGGTGACACACTTAAGGGACACTGGCATCCAGTTGGAGCAAATGTTTCATGCCGAAAGAATAAACAAGCGCAGGAATTTATTTCACTAGATACCGAAACAGGTTTTCGGGTGAAATTGCATAAAGTGGTTATGCATGTGAAATGGAATTCTAGCAAGGGGTTATTTGTGAATGTTTGTCATTAAAGTACTTGACAAAATTCTGAATAAAATAAAAGAGTTTTATTTAATGAGAGTTTGCATTAAATTTGGTGGAAATTTAATGGCAATTTTGAGTGGGATTTTGTGTGGAGGGAATTTAAAGGAATTTTGTGAGTGGAGTGTCCACCCACATGAAGAGGGGAGGGCAAGGGGGGCATCCCCATGCGCCGTCCACCCCCTTGGGGTCCCCCTCCTCCTATAAAAGGAGCCCCCTCCTCACTTCTCACTTACACCTCCTCGTGAAGGATCTCTCTCCCCCTCTAGAATTTATCTCCCATGGTCTCGGACTAGCGAGATACATGTTCCCGGTGGCTATTCGGCAAGAAAGGGTTGTGCTTCCGCTGCATCGCTGGAGCGAGGAGGCGGAGGTTGCCCGGTGTCTTGTACGTGTGTGCGAGCATGGATGCGCCGCTGCTTTGCGGCGCTAGGACTTCCTCTCGATCTTGAGATCGGCAAGAGATCGTCTACATCAACCACGAGTTGAACTCGTTAAGCTTTTTCGGTCTTCAAGGGTATGTTCTCTACGGATATACATTCGCCCGTTGTTTGTATCTAGTAGAAAGATCTTGGTATATAGTTCCCATCGTAGGAATTTTTTTGTTTTCTATGCTGCGAACCCTACACCAATTACCTTCGCGGGATCCCTTTGTTATTCATTTCCCTAGGAAAAAGAAAGCCAAGCAAGATGAGAAGGAGGCCATCACTTTGAAGGCCAACTATTTTAGAGTGGGTGTTCCACTCATCTCGCCTAAGTGAGAAACATCAAGGTCAAGCTATTGACCATAAAAGAGCATTGCATGGGAGGCAGCCCATGTAAAATAAAGGTTTGAGTAAAGTTTTTAAGTTTTAGTTTAAAAGTTTTATGTTGAATAAATAGTGCTAGAAAACTCAAGTGAGAAGGAGAGATTCCGTGGTACTAAAAATTCCTATTTATACATGCCAATGTTGGTCGACAATTTAGTCTGTCATTTTTATGTCAAAACATGGTATTTCGCTAAGTTTCAGTCTAAAAAGTAATTCTTGAAGAAATAGAATTTTTTGATGTATACAGTACCTTTAACGACCAACTATACGGTAGGAATAAATATTCCAGCCATACAATTCCGGCCATATAGTTATTTGAGCCATCGATAATTTTTCTTCTTCAGATACAGAAGGTTTGACGACTAACTATACGGCGGGACCATATTGGTCCAACCGTATAGTTACAGCCGCCAGGAAAGAAACCCTAATTTTTGCCGTCAGACTAACTATACAGCGAGATAGATTGTTCCGGTTGTATAGTTGCGTCCGACCACTTCAATGCACGAGAAGGCACCCAAAACACCAAAACTTCAATCCTTTCTCTCTCTTCTACCTCCAAACTCTCTCAAAACCTCAAGAGATCTTCACGTCTACTCAATTTCGTTCGATTTCCTCGCACATAAGTGATCTACGGTATGTTTCTCCTCTGATCGTCCAGTTACTTTTTGCAAATTCATCTCTGATCTATTGTCATTATTAATCTAGGGTGAGACTTATTTTTGAACTAGTTTCCATGATTCTCTTGCCTAGATTATTATGTTGAGGAGTGATGGCGCTAGGTCAACGTGGAGCGTTTCATCGGGAAACCCCAAGAGAAAGGTATGATGCAGCACAGCAGCAAGTCTTCCCTTAGTAAGAAACCGATGTTATCGAACCAGTAGGAGGAAGGAAACGTCTCAAAGGTGTTGCAAGCAATGTGGAAACCTGCACAACACAAACTCAAGACTTTCCCCAACTAACAGTGAGATTGTCAATCTCATCGGTTGCTGCAATAAAGGATTAACTGTATGGTGTGGAAGGTGAAAGAGGTTTGCAGCAAGTAAATAGTAACAGTGGAAGATGTATCAATGGTAAAGATTGGACCCGGGTCCATAGTTCACTAGAGGTGTTCTCCTTAGATAAACAAACATGGCATGCTAGGTAAACAAATTACAGCAGGGCAATTGACATGACTGATCAAGGGATAACAATGCAATACTAGACATAAATATCCTATGAGATTCGATTGGAGCATACAACAAGATACATAGACTGCCATCCAATTGCATCTATGACTAGAAGTCCACCTTTGGGTTATCATCCGAACCCCCTCCAGTATTAAGTTGCAAGCAACAGACAACTGCTTTAAGCAAAGTATGTAAGGTAAACAATCCACTTGTTCCAGGAACAAGAGACTGTTGTTTTCTCCCTAGTGGAAACAACACATTTACGACCTTAGAGATTTCTGTCACTTCCCTTGATTAAATAGAGACATGAACCCACTATCGAGCATAAATACCCCCTCTTGGAGTCACTAGCAACTACTTGTCCAAGATAGCTACTAACAACAAAGAGCATGCAGGATCAAAAACAACACAGACATGATAGAGTCAATAAGACAAAACCATTAATCAATCTGACATAGTAATCTCAATATCCATTAGATCCCCGCAAACACAGCATGCCTGATTACAAATAGACGAGATCTTGATCATGAACGGAGCTCACAAGATCTAGACATGAAATCACAAAGGAGGAGATACAACCATCTAGCTACTACATGGACCCGTAGTCCAAGGTGGAACTACTCACGCTTCATACCGAAGGCTAGCATGATGAAGAAGAAGGCCTCCGGGATGATCTCCCCTCTGGCAGGGTGCCAGGAAGAGCTTCAGATCCCCCGACCTAGGGACGATGGTGGCGGCGGCTACAGACGGTTTCGTGGAATATTGATCGGGTGCTAGGGTTTAGGCATCGGAGGATTCTTATAGGCGAAGAGGCGAGGCTGAGAGGCAGCCAGGGGGCCCACACCCTGCCTAGGCGCGGCCCAGGGTGGGCTCGTGCCTGGGTGGGGTGCAGCCGCCCTGTGGCGCCCCTCCATCTCTCCTCTGGACTCCGTGTCCTCCTCGGTGAATATTGACTTTAGCTTTTGTCCCGTCCAATTTCGAGAATATTTCCTTACTAGATTTTCTGGAACCAAAAACAACAGAAAACATGCAACTGCCATTGTGGCAACTTGTTAATAGGTTAGTACCAGAAAACATATGAAAAGCACCTCAAAGTGTGGACAAAGCAAAGCAAAGTAGATACTAAACAAGGATGGAACAACAGAAATTATAGATACGTTTCCGACGTATCAAGGAGATTCTTTAGTTTGCTATGATGAGGAATATGCTATGCTTATTATTGTTGTATCAAAAAGTTTTATTTTTGACTTTCTTATTTTTAGAAGATGAACACAAGGAGCCAAACACGTGCTCTTGCCACCGCTAGTTCTTCTAGGGATGCAGCTCAGGAACGCATGGGGATACGATTCAGGAATGAGTCCCACCGTGATCGTTTCGACATGATCAAAAACCGAGAAGTGAAGGCAACCAAGTGGGCTTGCCCCGTTATATTGAACCAACTCGATATCTCTGATGACTTTAATTTACTTTGTAATATAGTTGGCCTGCAAAACTTTGTATTTCATGATATACCTACCTATCGTCGGTTAACCACTGAATTTTAAGTTCTTTATAAAGCACCATTAAAACATGGCATGGAGAGGATATGATTTATTTTCGACTTATGAACAACATTATTCATTATCACTTGATGAATGGTGCAATTGTTTTGGTTTAGGCAACAATGATCCTAATTCTCTACGCGCATCTTTTACTAGCATAGAACCTTCCCCTGAACTCTGCTATAATAGAATGAGCTTTACTTCTAGAGTCAGCAAAGGGAAGAATATTCAACATCCTGCTATTCGCTATTTGTTCTATGTTATTGCTAACACCTTGCATGCGCGTAATAAGTTTACGAGACTCAATGAGGAGGACATCTTAGTCCTTGCAAAAGCTTATTTCAACTACTACAACTTGTCACTCCACTTGGGCGCAATTCTTGTACGCTACTTGTAGCACAAATCCTCCCAAAGCCAAGGACCAATCACATGTGGAGGCGTCATCACCGTGATTGCCAATGCCCTGGGCATCGATCTAGGTGAGTTGCAACCGGTGCTAGATGAGCGACATGTTGGTTTATCTACTTTAAAGGCTTGTGGAATGCTCACTAGGAGAGGTGGTGTTTATTACCTACATATTGCTGGAGCTGGGCGTCTCTATCCCGCTCCTCTGCCTAATGGTCTTTTCTCTATCGAGGAAGGACACGTGCTCACAAGATCTAGACATGAAAGCACAAAGGAGGAGATACAACCATCTAGCTACTACATGGACCCGTAGTCCAAGGTGGAACTACTCACACTTCATACATGAGGCTGGCATGATGAAGAAGAAGGCCTCCGGAATGATCTCCCCTCCAACAGGGTGCCGAGAAGAGCTTCAGATCACCCGATCTAGGGATGATGGTGGCGGAGGCTATTGGCGGTTTCGTGGAATATTGATCGGGTGCTTAGTGTTTAGGCATCGGGGGCTTCTTATAGGCGAAGAGGCGAGGCTGGGAGGCGGCCAGGGGGCCCACACCCTGCCCAGGCGCAGCCTAGGGTGGGCCCGTGCCTGGGGGGTGCAGCCGCCCTGTGGCACCCCTTTGTCTCTCCTCTGGACTCCGTGTTCTCCTCGGTGAAATATTGACTTTGGCTTTTTTCCCGTCCAATTCCGAGAATATTTCCTTACTGGATTTTCTAGAACCAAAAATAGCAGAAAACAGGCAACTGGCACTGTGGCAACTTGTTAATAGTTTAGTACCAGAAAACATATGAAAAGTACCTCAAAGTGTGGACAAAGCAAAGCAAAGTAGATACTAAACAAGCATGGGACAACAAAAATTATAGATACATTTCCGACGTATCAAGCATCCCCAAGCTTAGCTCCTGCTCGTCCTCGAGTAGGTAAGTGATAAAAGAATAATTTTTTAGGTGACATGCACCATCAAAACCAAGATCAAACCATTTGCAAGCATTAAAAGCTGGGATCACAAAACTCTAAACATGAGCATAAAATATGGAGTTCTAACAATAATACAAAGTATCTATGCATGCAAAATGAAAGGCTACAAACAAAGATCATGAATAACATGCATTGAAAAACGTTTGTTTGTTTCACATACAGAAAACATGGCATAGTGGCATTCATCTTGTCCCTCATGGAGTAGAAAATAGATGCATAGGACACCTTCAAAGTTCATAAGAGTGACTAGATACAAATAGCACAACAACAAGCAATATCAACAATATGCATCAATCAATAAGTTTTGGGACACTGCACATAGAAGTAAGAATGGCAACTATGCTCTCTTGATGGTGCCTAAAGGACAGAAGGTGGAGACTCAATATAATAGTGGAAGAAAGGCCCTTCATAAAGGGAAGCAGGGATTTCAAGTTTCAAAAAGAGCTTCCAAAAATTATGGTACTTGTTAGCTTTCAGCCCTCATTGCCCCTATCATAAGCATCTTGAAGTGATTAAGGTTAAAGTGAACAAACCATGGAGTATATGCTTGACGAAGTATAAGTTGGCAATCTCATGTCCCTTGAATATGAGGGCCGCACCTCATGCTACTCAACTTTAGTCACCTGTAAGTTCTTGTCATAGTAAGTACATGTGTATCATAGAGAACCGCCAACGGGGTACCCCTTGCACATGGTACAGGAGCTATCCCATAACCAAAATGACAAGGCAAGCAGACAATAAGCATCTCAGCGATCTTTTTATTTGCTATTTGCATAGGTTTTTATTGAGGATGCTTCATAGATTGCTCATTATGGTGATGCTGCAAGTTTCCACCATGATTAGGCATGGCTTAGGCTAGCGGCCCAGGCGTTTCTCTAACACAAAATACATAACTCCATGGACTTACAAGATCCCTTTTTATTTCACACCGGCAACATCCATAGACAAAAGAGCATGATATCAACTGTGTATAAAGTACAAGTGCAATGTTGAAAACTTTACCCATGACAACATGGTTCTGCTAATTCCAACGTATAAGTGCAAGCATATACAACATAGATGACACAATGGTTCAAGTTTATTAGGGGCAAGGAATATAAAGTGTGCCATCAAGTTCGTGAGAGCTTTAATCACTAAGTTTTCACATAACAAAATACTTTTTAATTAGAAGATAGCTGAAAACAAGAATATACTTAGAATGGTGTAACACACCAGGCATAGGAATTTATAGTGGACACTTTGGAATAACTTTGTTTCTTGGGAGTTGGAAGCATGAGTAGAGCTTACTCATACAAGTGGAGGCTAGCAAAATACTGGGAGCAAGCAACTAAGAGAGCAATAATGGCCATAACCATGCAGAGCAAAAAAACATTACTAATCAAAGCATATAGTGGTACTACAAGTCAAGAACTAAATGATCATAGAGGCTATGGTGAATTTTTCATAGTCATAACATGGTGTGATCATGTGCCAAGTCAACCCAAACAAAACATCAAAGGAGAACACCACAATATTATGATTTTGCATGCTAAAACAACGCATGATTCTTTCAAGGCACACTAAGAAATCCCAATTGTTTGGAACAAGACATTCTACAACAATAATCACTACGCGTAAGGTCAAAACAACACCTAGCATGTCATGCTAAAGTCTAAGTCACAGTCAATGCAAGCTCCTCTTGCACTTTCAAGCAAGAACTTTCTACTCCTTTCCAACACCAATCAACTTATTTGAAACAACACAGCGAGGACGGGGTCCAAACTACTTTATTCAAGCAAACTAAACAAACTAAGCAAAGCAAACGAAAACTAAGACGCTCTAAGAACAACACAACAGTGCATGAAACAATAAAAACGAAGTGTCTAGAAATGCATGAGCTTTTTATTGATGAAGGGGATGCCTTGGGCATCCCCAACCTTTGACTCTTGTACCTCTTGGATATTTCTTGTGGTGACACCGGGGTTGCATCCCCAATCTTGAGCTTTTGTCTATTCTTCATCTCATTACATCATTCTTTCTCTACACCTAAAATTTTCCTTCATACAAAACTTCACACAATCTTCATTAACAACATTTGTGTATTCAAAAGATAATAGACCATTAGGTTTATCTTTAGAACAACAAAAATTTCACTAAAAACACAAGATACTGTAGCAACTCCTTCAAAAAGCTCAATTTCCCCATAAAAAACCCCAAAAGGAATCAATAAGAAGAAAATGCAAATAATGGCAGAAATCTGTCAAAACAGACAGCAGGTAGAAACCAATTTTTTTCGAAGACCTTATGTTGCTCAAATGAAAAAGTGTTGAACTAACTAAAGTTATCTAACATACTGGAGGATTTATTTGTAAATTTTCATCTCAATCCGACCTATAGAGACTCCTCACGAAGTTTTATGGTGGAGGACAGAAATCTGTTTCGGAACAACAACTCCCCAAATCTTACTTCCCTCTCATTAGAGGTCATTCTTGGCCCAAAAAGCAAACAAGAAGGATAAGGAGATGTTATTACTGAAGTAATAACTTTCAAGACTCAAGTCAACTCTTGGATTATCTCCCAACGAGTACTTTTCTTTAACGCCTTTAAGTTAGGCATGATAGTTTGAAAAGATGCTCACATAAGAAATATGAATTGTAGTAAAAGAGAGCATCAAGAAGTAAATTCAAAAACCATTTAAGTCTAACCCACTTCCTATGGATAGGAATCTTGTAAAGAAACAAGTCATTAAAGCACAAAGCAACAAGCATAGGAAAGCAAAATAGGCGCAACTTCAAAACTTTCAACATAAAGAGAGGAAACTTAATATTGTTGAGATACATAAGACCATGTTTCCCTCTCTCATAATAACTTTCAGTAGCATGATTAATAAAATTAACAATATAACTATCATATAAAACATTGTTATCATGAGCCACATGCATTATTATTACTCTCCACATAAGTAGTGGGAGCAAATTCAACAAAATAGTTATCATTATCATTCTCATCACCATAATCATCAAATATAGGAGGCATATTGTAATCATAATTAATTTTTTCCTCAATAGTAGGTGGACTGGAAATATAATATTAATCATTGTAATCATCATAAATTGGAGGTAAAGTATCATCATAGACAATAGAATTTTCAGAATTGGTACCAAAGATATTTTCAATATCAAAAGTAGTATACTTTTCCCAATCATGATCACTACTATAGGTAACATGCATAGGAACATCATCACGAGTTTTACCCATAGTAGATATTTCAAGAGAATCCATAGGAGCATAACATTCATCCTCCTCTTTTTCATCTAATGAGATTCCTGTTTCAGCAATCATGTTGTGATGTGTACAAATCTAGATATGTCCTATGCTCTAAATGTTATGAACATATACCAGAATGATTCATAATATGATTATTGGACGATAGTAAAGATATTCTTATGATCTTTTAGAATAACTAAGAATATATTATTTTGTAGAAGTGACAAATAGATGTTTAGTTCATTGTAAAAGTATTACATTGATACTAGTTTTGTCACAAAGTACAAATTAAGTTTATCTCTATCTAAACTAAGGGTCGCACAATATGATGGAAAGTAAGTTCCATAATGTATTTGGATGAGTTCCAAAGTTAAGACATTGTGACAGATACTACAACAAAAGGCTAAGTATATGACTGTTATAATAGCAGCAAAAGAGGGCATTTGTGTCAAGTAGTTTGTTATCAAACTAGGTGTGGTTCACAGCGGGATAGTACTATGAAGATATATTGTACGACAATATTATCAACATGTTTTATCCCCAAGGAACTAAAGGTCTCACCAAAGGACCAAATTTATACAAAGCCATCTCATTAGAGAATGAGTGATGCGTAGAGACGCAAAGACATGCAATTACACATGGAGCTGAAAGTGTCGGATCCGGAGATCAGTTGACCACTAGCAATCGTGTAAATACAACACCGTAAAGCCATAGGTGTTGAATGCACAAAGGTTTGAAACTAGATTATTGACTCTAGTGCAAGTGGGAGACCGTTGGAGATATGCCCAAGAGGCAATAATAAAGTGGTTTTTATCATATCTTCATGCTTATGATAAATGTTTATATACCATGCTATAATTGTATTAACCAGAAACATTAATAGTTGTGTGATTTGTAAACATAAAAGAGTCCCTAGTAAAGCCTCTTGTTAAACTAGCTTGTTGGTTAATATATGATCATGGTTTCCTGATCATGAACATAGAGATGTTATTAACAACAGGGTCATATCATTAGGAGAATGATGTGATGGACATACTCCTATAGTTAAGCGTAGCATAAAGATCAAGTCATTTAATATAGTTCACTTGCTATAAGCTTTCTGATACATAGTAACCTAATTCCTTCGACCATGAGATCATGCTAATCACCATCACCAGAAGGATGCTTTGATGACATCAAACACCACACCGTAACTGGGTGGCTATAAAGGTGGCATTGAGTGTTCGGAAAGTATGTGTTGAGGCACATGGATCAAGATTGGGATTTGTTCATCCACATGACGGATAGATATACTCTGGGCCCTCTCGGTGGAATGTCATCCAATTAGCTTGCAAGCATGTGACTGGCTCACAAGGGATCACATATCACGGGAACGATAAAAGAGTACTTATCGGTAACGAGGTTGAACTAGGTATGCAGAGATACCGACGATCAAACCTCGGATAAGTAAAGTATCGTGAGACAAAGGGAAATTGGTATCGTATGTAAATGGTTCATTCGATCACGAAGTAATCGTAACAATATGTGGGATCCATATGAATTTCCAGATTCCTCTATTGGTTATTGATCGGAGAAGAGTCTCGATCATGTCTGCATAATTCACTAACCGTAGGGAGACACACTTAAGGATTCAATGTTGTTTAGTAGATATGGAATGTGAGTAAAGAGACCGAATGTTGTTCGGAGTATCGGATGGGATCCGGGATATCACGAGGAGATCCGGAATGGTCCGGAGAATAAGATTCATATAAGGAAAGTCCAATTTTGGAGTTCGGGAATGATTCCGGTGTTTTCACCGAAATGTTCTAGAAGGGTCTAGAAGGTTCACCGATCTAGAAGGGGAAGGGTACATGGATGTGTCATGACAAAGTGTAATGGTTGCATCATGTCCTAGGTCACTTGACTGGACACTTGGAAGAGAGAAATCAAACTCTAATTTGAAAGTCAAAAAGGCAGTTTGAAAAAGTCAAATCCCAACATGGTTTCCGAGTTAGGAAGGGTTTCTGAGTTAGGGAGGGTTTCTACCTGGGTTGGGAACACCCTTGGATGCCCCCACCTATGTAAGGAGGGGTAGGGGCGCACCCCAAGGTATCCCCCTTGCCCTAGGAGCCCAAGAAACCCTTGGTTGGCCGCCGCCCCCCTCTCTAGTTGCGACCAATCTAGATCTCCTCTAAACCGCTACCGACTAGCTAAACTCTAGTTGCTAGCTACCTCTAAACCTCAGCCCTCTAAACCCTAGATCAGCGGGGCTCCCTCTACTCCACCATACTCGCTCTGTCTTAGGCGAAGCCCTGCGGGATCTCCCCTGTACTTCCGACACCACGCCGTCCTGCTGCCGGAATCGCGTGGAGAGAGCTACAACCTCCGCTTTCTGCTGGAACAAGGGAGAGGAAGGTCTTCATTGAGTACCATACGTGTGACCGGCTGCGGGAGCGCTGCCGGAACACGGCGCTGGAAGGATCGTATACACGATCTTGAGATCGGCAAGTGAACGACTACATCACCCACAAGAATCTACTCTTGTTAACCGCTTTGGATCTTCGAGGGTTAGTACTCTATCAACTTGTTGCACCGATCTAGTAGATAGATCTTGGCTTGATCATAGATTAGATCTTGATTGTGTGTTCATGCGGTAGAAATTTTTTGTTTCCCATGCTACGAACCCCTACAACATTATCATTATACTCACATTGAAAAGGGAGGTGTTTATACCTCCTACAACAACAAGCTTTATCAAAGCAATAAGTAACATTATAAGTAGAGCACACCTCTCTAGCAATAGTATTCAATTTATCAATTTGTGCCCATAAGTGTTTCCCCTTTTGTGAAAAATGGTGTTCCTTATAACAATACTTTTGTTCTTCCGTGAACCCACCTTGCCAATAATAACTAGTTTCAACGAAACCATCCATTGATAGAAAGCATGACCAGGCAAGGCAATAACAGACCAGCAACTAGAGTAGGAACTAATTTTTCTTGTGGTTTTGATAAGAGAAAGCAAACCAAGCTAAACTATTTTTTTGAGTTTTTGATAAAAAAGAGGCAAACAAAACCAAGCAAAAGAAACCAAGCAAACCAAAAACAAAGTAAAGAGAAAGGTTGAGGAGGACTCCCCTTGTGAAGACGTCCTTAGCCTCCCTGGCAACAGCGCCAGAAAATCTTGATGGTGCTGTGTCAACGTGCAACGCTTCGTCGAGAAACCCCAAGAGAAAAGTATGATGCAGCACAACAAAAAGTCTTCCCTCAGTAAGAAACCAAGGTTATCGAACCAGTAGGAGGAAGGAAACGTCTCAAAGGTGTTGCAAGCAACGTGGAAACCTGCACAACACAAACTCAAGACTTTGCCCCAACTAACAGTGAGGTTGTCAATCTCACCGGTTGTTGTAACAAAGGATTAGCTGTATGGTGTGGAAGGTGAAAGAGGTTTGCAGCAAGCAGTAACAGTGAAAGATGTATCAATGGTAAAGATTGGACCGGGGTCCATAGTTCACTAGAGGTGTTCTCCTTAGATAAACAAACATGGCATGTTGGGTAAACAAATTACAGCAGGGCAATTGACAGGACTGAGTAAGGCATAACAATGCAATACTAGACATAAAGATCCTATGAGATTTGATTGGGCAATACAACAAGATACATAGACCGCCATCCAAATTCATCTATGACTAGAAGTCCACCTTTGGGTTATCATCCGAACCCCCTCCAGTATTAAGTTGCAAGCAACAGACAACTGCTTTAAGCAAAGTGTGTAAGGTAAACAATTGTCAACTCCCGGATTTTTAATCTCAGATGCCTGTTATGCCATACATCGCAATCCCAGAATTACCATTTTTGCGAGACATAACAGAATTGGATACCATAGTACATCATCCATTACAAACCATACATAAGGTCTTACACAAACAAGGATCTCATGATCCAGTTCTTAATACAACTTCAAGCAGCGGAATACGTAATAATAACGGTAGCATAGGCGAAGCTCCATCTTCGGGGTCACAGGCAATGCGGACGATGGGAGATGATCCTAGTTGTCGTAACCTTCCTGGGGTCCATCCTCCAGGTACTCCTCTTCATAGTCTGGCCATGGGAATAGCCAGGGACGAAGCCATGAGTACTCTTTAAGTACTCACAAACTAATACCAACAAGTGCAGGTTTTTTTTGATAATAGGACACTAGGATCTAGGGTTGTTTTGCAAGAAGCCAGATTTATCTCTACTAAGTTCAGAAGCAAGAGAGCTAGTTGAAGTTTATAACACCTAAGTGGGAACTTGTATTTCATATCACAACCCTGTTGTGGTCAAGTCAAATTCTCAATTCATTTCACAAATCATTTTGAAAACATCTGACGGGGGAACAATATGGCCACTCCAACTGTCCATAACCGCAGACGTGGCTATTCGAATAGTTTGACACTCTGCAGAGATTGTACACTTTCACCACAACATTCGATACATCCGTCAGGAACAAATCCTGAATTCACCATACTCAGTATGCGGATAATCAATCCTAACCTTTCAATTACACGCCCTAGTATAAGCACCTCTCCTGTGAGTTTGGCCTCCCAACCATGACCAACTGTCATCTTGGGTACTGCACAGGTGAACAATCTTCACAAGGTAGCCTCAACTCAGACCTTGGCCGTGAGGGAACTAATACTAAGGTATATAAGTTTCTAGTCAAGCCCTACCCAATCTTCGGGTATTGTGGTTGTACGGTAAAAATTGGAATGGTATCGCATCCAGACAACCATCAGTTTTATAAAGGGCTAAGGCTCACGCCTCAGCATTTTCATCACCAAAATCATCTGGTGTTCGGAAACACATGTCAAAACATCTCAGTAGAATGATCCATCATTCTAAGGTTTTCATAACCATTTTCACCAAGTATTCCCATCTAAAGTTGATCAAGTTTTATGCTTAGCACTAGCATCTACAAGTGGGGGTGATTACTAAAGAGGGGTAGTAAACTAGTGGGGTTTCAACTAAGTTCAATCTCATGCCTTAGGATGACATCAAGATTTTCTAGCTTAGGCCAAATTTTATGCTATTTATGCAACCTTCAATTATATCTTTCTAGAATCTACAAGCTACTTAGGTACACTCTAAGTTAAAGCTTTGATAAAGAAACAAAGGTAGAAAGCTTGCAAGTAAAACTAGGATTGGGTATCAAGTGGGTATGATCACATATGCTTAAGGCATATAGTTGGCATGGTCACAAGCAAGTGTTAGCTTGCACAATTGCAAGTATAAGCTTGCATAGGTCAACTTGATTAGTAAGGCTTGCCTTGTGCAGAGCAGTGGTTAAAGTTCTCCTCGGCTTCTTCTTCGTAGTATCCGCCTTCCTCCTCGTATCCTTGGTCGGTACTAGCGTCTATAAATAAATACGATGTACATAATCACCAAACAGTACTTAACTGAAGGGTTTCACGGCATAGTAAATCAAAATTTTCTACGGATGCGAACAGAGGGAAGCCAAGATCTAATCTAGGAGATGCAAACAACGAGAGAGATTGGATTAGATCTTCATACCCTTGAAGATTCGCTGTGGAATGTTAAATCGGAACGTGGGTGATGTAGTCGTACTCGCTTCTCCTCCTCGCGATCCGATCCGATCTAGCACCACAAGTGGCGATGCCTCCGTGAGATGCACACGTGCGGCACCTCTACGTCTCCTCCTTCCTTGGTCCAGAAAGTATGGTGGAGAGATGGTTTGGATCTACAACGCGACGGCGTGGTGCAATTGGTGGAGAATTTCTGCGGGGGCTTCGCCTGGCGATCGGGAGGAGAGAGGAGGTAGCCAGGCGGCTAGGGTTGGAGGGAAGGTGTGAGGGGTGGTGTGCCCCACCCTCTTTATATAGAGGGGGCGCATTATCCCTCCCCAAGCCCAAACCGGCCCCAAGGAGGAGTGGGGGCAAGAAACCCTCCCTTCTAGAAGGTCTATCTCGAGTTTAAACCTCTCTAGGCGGCTGGGCCCTATGGGCCTTATGCCCTGGCCCAATGCGGCCAGGGCACTCCCTCATAGGCCCATGCCCCTCCCGGAAGGTGTGGCCACGTTGGTCCCCTTCCGGAAGGTTCTAGAAGCTTCCTAGACAATAATTAACCCGAACAATTCAACTCCAAAAACTGCCTTATATGAATCTTATTCTCCAACCACTCGGAACCTCTCGTGATGTCCGGATCCCATCCGAGACTCGAACAAAAACTCATAAACCAATTATCCAATCTATCCTAGCGTCGAGACACGTTAAGTGTGTGACCTGCGGGTTCGAGAATATGCGGACATGATCTTCTATCAATAATCAACGGCGAGTGCAGGCACCCATATTGACTCCACACATTCATCGATGATCATATCGGATGAACCACGATGCCAGATTCAATCAATCCCATATATATATTCCCTTCGTCTCGCGATATTTTACTTGCCGAGATTCGATCGTCATGCAAGTCATACCTAGTTCAATCTCGTTCACAGCAAGTACTTTACTCGTTCCGTAATCCGATATCACTTTGTGATTAACTCCTTAACCACATGCTTGCAAGCGGTGTTGATATCGATTACCGAGTGGGCCCGGAGTATATCTCTCCGACTTGGGAGGGACAAATCCCATCTCGATACATACAACCCAACAGATACTTTCCGATCACCTGAGAGACACCTTTATGATCACCCTCTCATAGGATGACGTTTGATGACCTCAAAGCTTTCTTCCGATACCAGGGAGTTGTATTATCTCATGGTCTAAGGAATACAATATTTGACATAAGAAAAGCTTCGCGAACACGATGACACGATCTAATTGCTTCGCTTAGTTTGAGTGCATCACCATATCATTCTCCCAATGATATGATCTCATTATTAATCGACAACTCATGTCCATGGTTAGGAAACCTTAACCATCATTAATCAATCAGCTAGTCCATAGAGGCGTACTAGGGACACGATGTTGTTTACAAACCACACAAGTATTAAAGTTTCCGCTTAATACAATTCTAGCATGGAATATAAACATTATCATGAACAAGAATTATAATAATAACATCTTTATTATTGCCTCTAGGGCATAATTCCAACAGTCTCCCACTTGCACTAGAGTCAATAATCTAGTTTACATCTGGCAACAATCTCACACCCGTGGCACTGAGGTGCTGATCATGTTTTACACGTGGAAGAGGTTTAGTCAATGGATCTGCGACATTCAGATCTGTATGTACTTTGCTAATCTTCAGATCTCCATCTGCTATATAATCTCAGATTATATGAAACTTGCGGTTGATATGCTTGGTCTTTGGATGATATCTTGGTTCCTTAGCGAGTGCTATGGCGCCAGTGTTGTCACACAATATCTCCAGTGGGTCCAATGCACTTGGAACCAAGCCAAGCTCAGTGATGAAGTTTCTGATCCAAACTCCTTCACTTGACGCTTCTGCAGCAGCCATGTATTCCGCTTCTACTGTAGATTCCGCGATCACGCTTTGCTTGTAGCTTCTCTAGCTCACAGCTCCTCCATTCAAAATATAAACGTATCTTGTCTGAGATTTAGAATCATCCTTGTCGGTGTCGAAACTAGTGTCGACGTAACCTTTTACGACAAGCTGTTCATTACCCCCATAGACTAAGAACATTTCTTTAGTCCTATTTAGGTACTTTAGGATGTTCTTCACGGCTGTCCAGTGTTCCACTCCTGGATCACTTTGATATCTGCTCGTCAAACTAAGAGCATTGGACACATCCGGTCTAGTACACGGCATGGCATACATGATAGAACCTATGGTTGAGGCATAAGGCACTTTGCTCATAGCTTCCCTATCATTTACCGTAGCTGGACACTGAGCCTTGCTCAATATCTTACCTGACAACATAGGCACTGAACCTTTCTTTGCCTTATCCATTCTGAACCTTTTCAGAACTTTGTCTAGGTATGTACTCTGGCTTAAAGCTATCAGGCGTCTTTGTCTATATCTATAGATTTTGATGCCCAATATATAAGCAGCTTCACCTAGGTCTTTCATTGAAAAACACTTGTTCAAATAACTCTTCACATCGTTAAGCATGTTGATGTCACACATATAGTACCAGAAACGTCACCGAGCTCCCACTCACTTTCTTGTAGATACAAGCTTCGTAGCAATTTGGAACAAATCCAAAGCTCTTGATCACTTGATCAAAACGAAGGTTCCAACTCCGAGATGCTTGCTTCAGTCCATAAATGGAACGCTGAAGTTTGCATACTTTATCAGCATCCTTAGGATCGACAAAACCTTCGGGTTGCATCATATACAACTCTTCATCAATGTTGCCATTGAGGAAAGCAGTCTTGACATCCATCTGCCATATTTCATAATCATGAAACGCATCAATTGCTAATAAAATCCGAATGGACTTAAACATCGCTACGGGAGAGAAAGTCTCATCGTAGTCAACACCTTGAACTTGTCGAAAACCTTTCGCGACAAGCCGTGCTTTATAGACGGTAACATTACCATCCGCGTCTGTTTTCTTCTTGAAGATCCATTTGCACTCAACGGCCTTTCGGTCGCTAGGAGGGTCCACCAAAGTCCATACTTGGTTTTCGCTCATGGATCCCAATTCGGATTTCATGGATTCTAGCCATTTCTCAGAGTCTGGGCTCATCATCGCTTCCTCATAGCTCGTAGGTTCACTGTCTTCTATTAACAAGACAGTCAAGACAGGGTTGCCATACCACTCAGGAGGGGCACGCGACCTTGTCGACCTGCGACGTTCAAGAGCTTGAGATCGTCCGAAGCTTCATGATCCTTGTCATTAGCTTCCTCTATTGTTGGTGCAGGCGGCACTAGAACAATTTCAGGTGCTGCGCTACTCTCCAACTCAAGAGAAGGTTCAATAACCTCGTCTAGCTCTACTTTCCTCCCACTCACTTCTTTCGAGAGAAACTCCTTCTCAAGAAAGGAACCGTTCTTTGCGACAAACACTTTGCCTTCGGTTCTGTGATAGAAGGTATACCCAATAGTTTCCTTAGGGTATCCTATGAAGACGCATTTCTTCGCTTTGGGTTCGAGCTTGTCCGGCATCAACTTCTTGACGTAGGCTTCGCATCCCCAAACTTTAAGAAACGACAACTTAGGTTTAGCACCAAACCACAGTTCATACGGTGTCGTCTCAACGGATTTAGATGGTGCCCTATTTAAAGTGAATGCAGCGGTTTCTAATGCATAACCCCAAAATGATAACGGCAAATCAGTAAGAGACATCATTGATCGGACCATATCTAATAAGGTTCGATTCTGCTCGACACACCATTGCTGTGGTGTTCGGGTGGCGTGAGTTGTGAAACGATTCCACTTGCTTTAAGATGTGAGAAAATCATAACTCAAATATTCACCTCCACGATCGGATCGTAGAAACTTAATCTTTCTGTTACGATGGTTCTCCACTTCATTCTGAAATTCTTTGAACTTTTCAAACGTTTCAGATTTATGTTTCATTAAATAGATATACCCATATCTACTTAAGTCATTGGTAAAAGTGAGAAAATAGCGATATCCACCTCGCGTCGAAACACTCATCGGTCCGCATACATCGGTATGTATGATTTCCAACAAGTCCGTTGCCCGCTCCATCATACCGGAGAAAGGGGTTTTGATCATCTTGCCCATGAGGCATGGTTCGCATGTGTCAAATGATTCAAAATCAAGAGACTCCAAAGGTCCATCAGAATGGAGTTTCTTCATACGCTTTACACCAATATGACCTAGACGACAGTGCCACAAATAAGTAGTATTATCACTATATACTTTGCATCTCTTAGCCTCAATGTTATGGATGTGTGTTTCACCCCTTTCGAGATTTAGAAGAAATAAACCATTCACAATAGGTGCATGACCATAAAAGATGTTACTCATATAAATAGAACAACCATTATTCTCCGATTTAAATGAATAACCGTCTTGCAATAAACAAGATCCAGAAATAATGTTCATGCTCAACGCAGGCACATAATAACACTTATTAAGGTTTAAAACTAATCCCGAAAGTAAAACTAAGGAGAGCGTGCCGACGGCCATCACATCAACTCTTGATCCGTTGCCAACGCGCATTGTCACCTCATCCCTCGCAAGCCGTCGTCTATTCCGTAGCTCCTGTTTCGAGTTACAAATATTAGCATCTGAACCGGTATCAAATACCCAGGCACTACAACGAGGGCTAGTAAGGAAAACATCAATAACATGTATATCAAATATACCTTTGATGGTGCCAGCCTTCTTGTCTGCTAAGTACTTGGACGATTGCGCTTCCGAGGACCCTTGTCCTTGCAATAGAAGCACTCGGTGTCCGGTTTAGGACCAGACTTGAGCTTCTTCTCGCGAGGGCAGCAGCTTGCCGCCGCCTTTCTTGAAGGGCTTCCTTGCACCCTTACCTTTCTTTAAGGTGGGGGGCTTGTTGACCATCAACACATGATTATTCTTTTTGATGTTCACTTCCGCTACTTTCATCTTAGCAAAGAGCTCAGTGATCATATCAGTGGAACCAATCTGATTGTGATCAACTACAAACTTTTGTAGCTAGGAGTGTCAATCTTGAGCTCCTCTGGAATCTTGCAGTCCAGTTGCTCAAGGCGTTGAGTGTAGCCCGTCATCTCAATGGCGTGCTCACTAACGGAACTCCCTTCCTCCATCTTGTAGTTAAAGAATTTCTTAGAGATCTCATATCTCTCAGAACGGGCTTGAGTCTGAAACATGTTTTTCAGTTCCTCGAGAATCTCAAAGGGCCCGGCGAACTCCTCAAAATGATTTTGAAGATCCGATTCCATAGCATACAACATGGCGATCTTAATCAAATCATAATCATCCTTGCGCGACTGATAAACAGCTTTTTCATCAGCCGTCGCATCTATAGCAGGGGCGTCACCTAGCGCTTTCTCAAGGACATAGTCCTTTTGTCCGCCAGCGAGAATGATTCTCAGAATGCGGAACCATTTGGTGAAGTTAGACCCATTGTTTCTAAGCTTTTCTATCTCAGCAAAAATGTTGAAGTTGAAGTTGGACTTGGCCATGTGATCTACAGTATTTGCAAGTACAATTTAGACTATGTTCATGATAAATAGTTCAACTTAATCAAATTACTATATGAACTCCCACTAAATTCAACATCCCTCAAGTTGTTTAGTGAACACGATCCAAATTCACCACACCTAATCCGATCATCACGAGAAGAGATGTGGTTTCAATGGTGGACAACGAAGTGTCGATCATATCATTCATATGACTCATGCTTAACCTTTCGGTTCTTGTGTTCCGAGGCCATGTCTGTACATGCTAGGCTTCAAGTTAGACCAAGTATTTCCGCGTGTGCAAAACTGGCTTGCACCCGTTGTATGTGGCGTAGAGTCTATAGCACCCGATCATCACGTGATGCTTGGACACGACGAACTTTCATAGCGGTGCATACTTGGGGAGAACACAGTTTTATCTTGATCTTTAAGTGAGGAATCATCTTATAATGCTACCGTCACGATCTAAGCATAATAAGATACATAAAAGGATAAACATCACATGCATATAACTTTATGTGACATGGTATAGCCAATCTTAAGAATGATCTCCATATTGTGCGTTCTGGCATGATCTCCATCACTCCACTATGATTGCCTCCACCACGAATAGCAACTACAACTATTGCTAACTACTTAGCGATAAAGTAAAGCTATTACATGGCGTATAAGAAGTTAACTCGCAGGTCATACACAATTATAAAGACAACCATATGGCTCCTGCCGGTTATGTACTCATCGACATGCAAGTCGTGAAACATTACAAAACATGATCATCGCATACAATATACACATCACATCTTGGGCCATACCATATCACGAAAACACTCCTGCAAAAACAAGTTAGGCGCCTCTACTTTGTTGTTGCATGTTTCGTGGCTTATGGGAGTAGATGCTAAGAACGATTCTTACCTACGGAAAGCCAGCGGTGATATTATGGTTGCCAAACTCGGTGTTAATCCCATGACAACTATAGTGAGAGAAACGACATCCACCAGCATGTGTGGAACAAGCCACACGTCAAGTGCGGAGCGGTCTCGAAACGGCGTCAGCGTAAGGTTGGCCTGGACGCTTCAATCTCACTATCCTGTCATAAGAAGAACACAAACAAGAGGCTTGCAACAGAAAACATCAATGCCCGCAACAACCATGTTGCGTTCTACTCGTGAAACACATCTACGCATAGATCTAGCTCTGATACCACTGAAGGGTTTCACGGCATAGTAAATCAAAATTTTCTACGGATGCGAACAGAGGGAAGCCAAGATCTAATCTAGGAGATGCAAACAACAAGAGAGATTGGATTAGATCTTCATACCCTTGAAGATTCGCATGGAATGTTCGGAACGTGGGTGATGTAGTCGTACTCGCTTCTCCTCCTCGCGATCCGATCCGATCTAGCACCACAAGTGGCGATGCCTCCGTGAGATGCACACGTGCGGCACCTCTACGTCTCCTCCTTCCTTGGTCCAGCAAGTATGGTGAAGAGATGGATTGGATCTACAACGCGACGGCGCGGTGCAATTGGTGGAGAATTTCTGCAGCAGGGCTTCGCCTACAAGCAGTCGGGAGGGAGAGAGGAGGCGGCCAGGCGGCTAGGGTTGGAGGAAGGTGTGAGGGGTGTGCGCCCCACCCTCTTTATATAGAGGGGGTGCAGCCTATCCCTCCCAAGCCCAAACCGGCCCCAAGGAGGAGAGTGGGGCAAGGAAACCCTCCTTCTAGAAGGTCTATCTCGAGTTTAAACCTCTCTAGGCGGCTGGGCCCTATGGGGCCTTGTGCCCCAATGCGGCCAGGAACTCCCTCATAGGCCCATGCCCCCCCTCCGGAAGGTGTGTCCACGTTGGTCCCCTTCGGAAGGTTCTAGAAGCTTAGTACAATACCGATTAACCCGGAACAATTCTGAACTCCAAAAACTGCACTGCTTTATATGAATCTTATTCTCCGGACCACTCCGGAACCTCTCGTGATATCCCGGATCCCATCCGAGACTCCGAACAAAAACTCATAAACCAATTATCCAATCTATCCTAGCTTCGGGACACGTTAAGTGTGTGACCTGCGGTTCGAGAATATCTGGACATGATCTTCTATCAATAATCAACAGCGGGTGCAGGCACCCATATTGACTCCACACATTCATCGATGATCATATCGGATGAACCATGATGCCAGGATTCAATCAATCCCAAATATATATTCCCTTCGTCTCGCGATATTTTACTTGCGAGATTGATCGTCGGTAGTCATACCTAGTTCAATCTCGTTCACGGCAAGTACTTTACTCGTTCCGTAATCCGATATCACTTTGTGATTAACTCCTTAACCACATGCTTGCAAGCGGTGTTGATATCGATTACCGAGTGGGCCCAAAGTATATCTCTCCGACTTGGGAGGGACAAATCCCATCTCGATACATACAACCCAACAGATACTTTCCGATCACCTGAGAGACACCTTTATGATCACCCTCTCATAGGATGACGTTTGATGACCTCAAAGCTTTCTTTCGATACCAGGGAGTTGTATTATCTCATGGTCTAAGTAATACAATATTTGACATAAGAAAAGCTTCGCAAAGACGAACACGATGACACGATCTAATTGCTTCGCTTAGTTTGGGTCTGTCCACCATATCATTCTCCCAATGATATGATCTCATTATTAATCGACAACTCATGTCCATGGTTAGGAAACCTTAACCATCATTAATCAATGAGCTAGTCCATAGAGGCGTACTAGGGACACGGTGTTGTTTACAAACCACACAAGTATTAAAGTTTCCGCTTAATACAATTCTAGCATGGAATATAAACATTATCATGAACAAGAATTATAATAATAACATCTTTATTATTGCCTCCAGGGCATAATTCCAACATTAACTACTTGCAATCATCACACAAAAGGTCCTATAGATGATCTAGCATCATCACTAACATTACAAGATTAAAGCTTGGTTTAATTCCTTTTATTTTTAGAAAAGTAATTTCTACTCATTGAAAAACTACTTAAGATTTAATATTCTCCAAACCAAACATGGGATCATGTTGACACATGTCATCACCACATATTTTAGTCCATGGGAATGTGATTTAAAGTGGTGTCACAATTTAATAAGGTTTTACCCTTTTATTTTAATTAAATAAGTGACTATAAATGCCTATGTGGCATTCTTTTATTACTTGGTCATTATTTTTGTAAGTAAACCAATATATTTTTATATATTCTGAAAGGGATGGTTAAATGTGATTTCTGAGAGTTGGAATCAACTCAAAAGCTATTATGGTTTAAATTTGAAAAATGTTTGAATGCAGAAAAGCTTATGCCTTGTTATTTTTACCAAGGGTGATCTACAGATCCAAATGATTTAAATCCAACGAGCTTGGATTCAGCATTTCCATACCTTTCTAACAAAATTGGTTTCATTCAATTTGGTTCAGTCAATCGACCTGGGTTGATTTTTGAAACTAGGTACAGAAGTGTGTTTGAAATAAAATGGAAAAGGTTAAATTCAAATAAGCGGAAGCTGGAAAGCTTACGCGGGCTGGTTAAGTTGCTGTCCCCACGCGTCAGTGAGACGAGGGGGTGCGAAGTGGTATGGGGCGATGTGAGTCATGGGATCTGGTTCTAATCTAACGGCTGAGGGTCATCGTCGACGTTGGGCAACGCCGGCGAGACAGAAACCTAACGCGGCAGGTGGGGGTCGCTGGGGGCTCACTAGGGCTCAGGAGAGGGTCGGCGAGGCGGGCGAACAATGAAGTCGACGACGGCGAACCTCCTGGTACCGGCAGCTTCTCCTAGGGCGGCTCCAATTGCTCGCCCCCTTCTTCTCCAGCAGCGGAGCTCGGTAAAATTCGGCGACGCTGCATTGCTCGGGACTGAGGCGAGGTGGTTCTGGGTGAGAGGGGAGTGAGGTGGTGTGCTCAATTCGTCTGGGGGTGGCCTCTATTTATAGTGGCGAGGGGAACCGACGGGTGCAAGCTGAGCTCGTCGTGGTCGACGGCACAGAAGGCTAGCGGCATGGGCAATGGTAGGGGGCGGTGCGGTGCTCCCTGGCGATGCTCAACGACATGGTGGCGAGGCGTGGGGCGGTGTTGTTTGGTCGGAACGCGGCGGTGCTCTGCGCGTGCCCGACGAAGGTTTTTAATGCGTACAACGTGCGTGGTCCGCGCGGCGGCGAACGAGTGTGTCTGCGGGGTTACTGGGACGGTGGTGATCATGTATGCACGCGGCGAGGGCGGTGCGCAGTCTGTGGGCGTCGGTCGAGCGTGGCGCACGGGGCGCGCTCTCGGCATGGTTGCTGGCGAGCTTGGCATGGTCCGTGCGTGTGGTCTAGGGGCTGGCAACGTTCGAGCGCTGGACAGGGAGTGACGGTGGGGTGTTGGCTTGCTCCCAGACATGTTGGGTAGGCTTGTTTCTTATCCTAGCTTGCCGTCGACATGGGGGTGGCAAGGGTGCACTCGGCCTGCTCACCATTGATGGCATTGCCAAGCTTACAGTGAGGCTAGTGCTTGCAATTAAGCTAGATGATCTACTAAAGCCTAGTTGCAACCAGAGAGGGAACAAGTTAGGCTCCAATCACTGCTCACAATAGTGTTTGGATTTTGTTTGATTTGAATCTGCAAGGTGTTTGAAGTAATGGCCGCAAGAATTCAAGTTTTGAATTTTGAAAAGATTTTTGGTGGGTGTGCTAGGTTGGTGCTGGTGAGTCTGCAGATGCTTGGGTTTTGAAAGTTGAGCTTGTTTGAGTGGTTTTTGGAAAAGTGGGATCTTCCCATATGATAAAGATTCAATTTTGAACTGTCCTTTAAACCATGCATTTGAAAGTTTCTGGATGATCACAAGGTGGGCCTTGATACTTTGTTATGAGTACAATCAAGGGGTGCAAAGATCCAAACAAGTTTCTGTTAAGTTCTGAAAGTTTGGGACAGCCAAAGTAGGCATGGGGGTTAAATTGGTCAAAATGACCATTCACTCAATTAGCTTTGTTTTGATTTATTTGTCTTTGGGAAAAGTGTGGGGATTGTTTAGATGATGTTTAATTCACCTAAGAATCCATTTACAAGCAAAGAAACACACAATCAAGGTGATTCAAAAGAATTCAAATTGGAATGCATACAAACATGCATGCTTTCTCATTTTATGTTAGAAAAGTTTTTGTTAACCCTAAATTTCATGATTAGAGTTTGATAATCCAAGTTTAGGATTTTTGGGATGTTACAATAATCCACTTGTTCTAGGAACAAGAGACCGTTGTTTTCTCCCTAGTGGCAACAACACATCTACAACCTTAGATATTTCTGTCACTTCCCTTGATTAAATAGAGGCATGAACCCACTATCGAGCATAAATACCCCCTCTTGGAGTCACTAGCAACTAATTGTCCAAGATAGCTACTAACAACGGAGAGCATGCAAGATCACAAACAACACAGACATGATAGAGTCTGAAAGGATCGTATGGGCACCTAGAGGGGGGGGGGGTGAATAGGTGCTACTTCAAATTTTACTCTTTTTCAAATTAGGGTTTTACAAGAAAGGTAAATTCTCTAGAATATGCAACTATGGTGAATTTACCTATATGTCAAGCAAGCACAAACTAACACAACACTAAGTAGGAACAAGTAAGTAAAGTGCGGTAAAGGATAGAAGTAACCAAGGGAGTGGACGCGGAGACACAAGGATTTGTTTCCCGTAGTTCCTTCCTTTTGAGGGGAAGTACGTCTACGTTTGGAGAGGGGGTGGTTTCAAACCACCAACGCCACGAGAGGCCTCCCTTGTTCTCCGATGAACCTCACCCCAAGGGGCTCGATTCACCTTCCACTATATTGGCAACCTTCGAGGTGGAAGCCGGCACCTTTACAACAAGTTCGGGGCACACATCCACAACTGAATTGGAGTCTCCCAAATACAAGCAAGCTATCAAGACAAATCAAAGACAAGCTTGTAAGAACCAAATCAAAGTTAGGGTTTCCAAAGAAACACTAGAGCTTGGGGGCCCTCAAGTGAATGAGGGGGAAATGAAGATCTCTCTTGGTGAAGATGTGAATCAAGGCCTCCTCTTCGATTCTCCAAAGATCAACGACTTTGGATGGTTGGATGAAGAGATCTTGTGGATTTGGTGGCTCTAATGGTGTTGGTGTTCTTGAGTAGCTCGAGCAACTGGAGGAAGAAGATAAGGGTCCCTATTTATAGACAGCCCCCTCCACGAACCGTTTTCTGACCGTTGTAGAAAAGTCAGACCGGAGACTCGTCATACACCGAGACTCCTACATCAAGACTCCGCCAATCTCCGGACCAGTCTCGGACCGCCATCCGATCGACCCAGCCCATTTCTTCACCAGCAACACCGGAGACTCCGGACTTCCAACACCGAAGACTCCGGTCTGACCAAAGTCTCCGGATAATCTCCGGACTAGTCTCCGGACTGACCATCTGACTGACCCAGTGCATTTCTTCACCAGCAACACCGGAGACTTCAGACTTTCAACACCGGAGACTCCGGTCTGACCAAAGTCCGGAGACTCCGGCCAATCTCCGGACCAGTCTCCGGACAGGCCAACAGAATGACCCAGCCAAGTCCAGGAGGCACCACTGAGCCAAGACTGAAACTCCGGACCACACCGGAGACTCCGGTCTTGGCAGACCGGAGACTCCGGTCTGGAATTTCCAGAACAGTGGCAAATGTATGTGATCTTTTCCCAAGAGTGTGTGTCATGATTATCTATGATAGTACCAACCTGTGGACAATAACAAACTGTAAAATGATCTACTTGTTGTTAACGAACACCAAAAGTGATTATGACAATAAATGTCCTTTCAATCTCCCCCTTTTTGGTGTTCGATGACAACAAGTGATTTGCATGGAATAACATAGAATATGGCTCCCCCTGACTATGTGCAACAAGATAATGAAGTAAATCATGTAAAGAGAGACAAAAAATACCAACGATAGAACGCATAGATCTCACATGAGTTACAATAGATGTTGCACACGAGCACATAGTCAGACACACATAAGAACAGTAGATAACACACAAAGTTCAAGTTCGAATATCCAAATAACAGAAAGAAAGGCAAATAACGGCAGATAGTCGCAAATCCCGAGTCCCATGCAAAGCGGATGAGAATGTCTTCTCCCCCTTTGGCATCGAAACGCTGAAAAGGGAAAAGACCTATACTAACGCCCCAATGACTCAGTAGTCATCGTCATCCTCGTCGTCCTCGGCATTCTCAACCTCATCCTGGTCATCCTCATCCTGGTCATAGTCATCATCATCATCATCCTCAGGGATAGCAGGCCCTTTGCCATGAGGGCGAGAGGAGGAAGTACCCTGGTATCCAAACCCATAGGTGACATCAGCAAACGTCTGCCAGTCCACCAGACTATCCCGTTGGGCGTTCCATGCCCCAAAAGAGAGAGTGTGATCAGACTCTGCGGACTGCTGGGCGCCCTGCTCATCATTGTATTCATCTTCACCTTCCTCAGTATCAGCAGCACCCTGGTCCTTGATCTCTTTGAGAAGCTTCTCCATGCGGCGGTTGCTTTGGTAAGATGCATGCTGCTGCTTGCGAATGTCAACGTTCATGCAGCAAAGAGTCCTCTCCCAGAAGCTGGCCTTCTTGACCTTCTCATGCACATAGGCTCTAGTAATGGAAGGCATAGGGACATTTGAGGCATTCTTCCTCCGAACTCTGGTTGGAGAGGGAGCCCTCTCCGTCTCAGTCTCCTCATCATCATTTCCATATCGGCGCCTTGGAGCTAGCCCCATGTGCCCCTTCTGCTGCAGAGAGACCAGAGTGTGTGCCGTGAGGTGTGGTGGAACGGCATTAGGAGAATCATGCGGCTGCGAGTTGATTAGTCTCATAACCAAGTGTGCATATGGAGGAGATTTCTTGAATAGAATTGCATGGAACATCTCCTCGAAAATGAAGTCCATCACATCAATGGGTGCAGCCTCAGCATCAGGTCCAGCATTGAAAGTCCGGTGAGTATGGTACAGGAGGTTGACAAGTCCTCCCCTGAGAGCATCATCATTTCCAGCACTTGGAGCAATAGTGTGACGGAAAATCCTCAGCATAAGGTTGTAGAGGGGCTTGAGTCCCTTGGAGGCCCCCACAACACCATCATCATACAGAGGTGCCAGTTTTTGCTTGTTCTCACCCAATGATGCGGAATGCATGCAGACCACGAGTAGATATGTCTGGAAAGTCTCAAAGATGACATTGGCAAAGTCATGGAAAGTAGCTGTGCAGCGAGTAGAGCCAGTCATCCACACCATAGTCCTAGCAAGATCAGTCCCAAATACCACAATGGCATAGAACTGCTGAACGAGGTGCACACTGTAGTCTTCATGCAGCTCCATCAAGTTGTAGAGACCCAGCTTCTCACAGATCCACAGGGCATCACTGAAGTACGGGCTCTGGCGCATTTGCTCAATGTTCATGAACTTCTGAGGGCAAACAGGTGATTTGGTGAGTACACCATACACATCCTTCATGAACACACTCTGCTCTTTCCTCCAGAAATGAGGGTCATCACTGGTACGAGGTAGTGCATAGAAATCTGTCTTCCTCAGCTCACGGAACTCCACTTTAGACATCTTGTTTAGGGACTGGAGGTTGTCATACTTGGCTCTCTTTGCACGTTCTTCCCGTTCAACCCTTTCTTGATCCCTCTTCATGTAAGCTGCATCACGTGCCTGCTGTTTCCGGTTGGATGGAGGCACGATAAACTGACCCTGAGCTTCATCATAGCGAGGATTGCCCCTTTGGGACTTGGCCTTGGTACGACGAGGGCGACTAGAACCATCACCTGTGAACAACAGTGAGGGAGATAGCATGGAGATGAGTATATATGTCCCAAAGATGCAGTACAGGAGCTTTGATGCATTTCTGGACTACTTTGACCCACCCAGCACCGGAGTCTCCGCACCAGACACCGGAGTCTCCGGTTCAGACCGGAGTCTGGACCTAAGGCCGGAGTCTCCGGTCAGGAGGCTCGGGTATGCGATAGGGAGATGCTGGTGAGGGTAAATCTAGTAGATCGGGCAATGCATCAAGGCTAAAGTACTAGAGTGCAAGCAAACAAGTGATTCCTATGGACAAATCCGCAACAATCCTCAAAAACACATCTAGGGATGAACCCTAGGAGGAAAAAGGAGAGGAGAGGTACCAGATCTGTCCATCGGATCGATTCCTTCGGTGGGAATGACCAAATGGAGGAGAGGAGGAGGTTGGCCGGCTGCACGGCAGATCCCGGGGGCTTCTTGACCTCCGGGGAGGATTTTTGGAGGAGGGGGCGACGGGTTTGGAGGTAGGGGACGGGGTGAAGAAAGAGGAACTGCTGTTCCAGTTCACCCCGTGCCCCTTATTTAAGTGACAGAAACCGTCCAGACTGGAGACTCCGGTCTACACCGGAGACTTCGGCCTACACCGAAGACTCCGGTGTTTATACACCGGAGACTCCGGTCCTCCTCGACCAAAAATTCCAGGAAAGGTGTTTGGGGACATACATGGGAGATAGATGGTTTTTAGGATAGGAAAAAGGTTTGGGTTGAGACATCAAGCTGTGAAGAACCAAAAAAAAAGAGCCAAGGAAGTTCGAAAATAATCAGAAACGCTCCAAGAGACGAAAAATAATCAAATGACGAACATGAGTAAGTGCCAACCTCTCAAGTAAGAGAGGGCGGTGGCCTTGGCCACCATATTTGAGTATACTTGGCTTGGCACCTCGAAGATATATCTTGGGTCCATTACCAACACTCATCATTAAGCTCACATATCACTAAATGATATTAAGAGGAATGCTTTTGATTGCTTTGGGCATCATGGGGGGAGGGATGGTCCAATCAATTAGGACCGCACTCCCCCTATATCCATGCCTACACCTAGACCAAATATGAGATGAAACATAGGTGAGAGTGCAATAACATCAAGTCAAGCTCCTTGAATCCATGATATTTAGTTCATTCCTAAAGTAGCAAAATCTTGCTTCATCAAGTGGCTTTGTGAAGATATCGGCAAGTTGATCTTTGGTTGATACATAGGATAGATCAATATCACCTCTAGCAACATGATCTCTAATGAAGTGATGTCGAATCTCAATATGCTTTGTCCTTGTGTGATCCACCGGGTTGTATGCAATCTTGATGGCACTTTCATTGTCACATAGAAGAGGCACTTTGTCACAAAGGACACCGTATTCCTTTAAAGTTTGCCTCATCCATAGCAATTGGGTGCAAGCACTAGCAGCAGCAACATACTCGGCTTCGGCGGTGGATAGAGATATACAGTTTTGCTTCTTAGAAGACCAACATACCAAGGACCTACCAAGGAATTGACAAGCCCTGGATGTTGATTTTCTATCATCCTTGTCTCCCGCCCAATCCGAATCCGTGTATCCACAAAGAGCGAATGTTGAGCCTTGAGGGTACCAAAGACCATAAAATGGGGTATGAACTAAATAACGAAAGATTCTCTTGACCACCATTAAATGGCTTTCCTTAGGAGCAGCTTGATATCTTGCACACACACCTACACTCAACACAATATCGGGTCTAGATGCACAAAGGTAAAGCAAAGAACCAATCATAGACCGGTATACCTTTTGATCCACATCTTTACCATTAGGATTTTGTTCTAGATGAGTCTTTGTAGCCATGGGAGTAGGAGCTCCATTCAAATCTTGCATTTTGAATCTCTTGAGCATATCTTGAGTATACTTGGCTTGGTTGAAGAATGTTCCTCCTCTAACTTGGTTGATCTCAAAGCCAAGAAATACCTTCAACTCCCCCATCAATGACATCCGGAACCTACTAGTCATAAGCTTTGAGAATTCATCATTAAAAGCTTTGTTAGATGAGCCAAAGATAATATCATCAACATATATTTGGCATACAAAAAGCTCCCCATTGACCCTCTTAGTAAAAAGAGTGGGATCGATTTTCCCAACCTCAAAACCACGGTCAAACAATAACTTTCTAAGGTGCTCATACCACGTGCGAGGGGCTTGCTTGAGCCCATAGAGCGCCTTATCAAGTTTGTAGACATGGTTTGGAAGGTTGGGATCCTCAAATCCCGGGGGTTGCTTAACATATACCAATTCATTTAAAGGACCATAAAGGAATGCACTTTCTACATCCATTTGTTGCAACTTAAAGTTATGATGTGCCGCATAAGCAAGAAGGATACGGATGGACTCAAGGCGAGCCACGGGTGCATAAGTCTCTCCATAATCAATGCCTTCAATTTGAGAATACCCTTGTGCAACCAATCTTGCCTTGTTCCTTACTATAATTCCATGCTCATCTCGCTTGTTCTTGAATATCCACTTTGTACCAATAACATTGCGGCAATCCTTTGGCTTCTCAACTAACTTCCAAACTTTGTTTCTCTCAAAATTGTTGAGCTCTTTGTGCATAGCTTCTACCCAATCCGAATCTTCAAGAGCTTCCCACACTTTCTTTGGTTCAATCATGGAGATGTGTGATTGGTGTTCACTGAACCTCTTCAATTGTGCTCTTGTGGAAATCCCTTTCCTTAGGTCTCCAACAACATTTTGGAGAGAGTGGTCTCTTATTTCCAACATTCTTTCTTTTCTAGCTTCGCGACGAGCGTGGATCTCCTCATTGTTTCTTGGAGGACCCTCTTCATAAATTTGATCCTCGTCTTGACCATTAACTTGACCTTGATCATCATTGGATTCATCCTCTACATTGGGAGGCAAGGATTGACCTTGGTCTCGATCAAGTGATCTACTAGTCTCAATTTGAGCACGCCTCAAAACAGCTTGGATGGATCTTCCTTGGCAAATAGACTTGACTCCACTTGACACCCCATCGAATGGACCAAGCTCCCTTTGACTAGAGTTCACACATTGATCACTATGTTGAGGGTCCACATCTTGTCTTTGGCTTGAGTCAATGTCCTCTTCGGTAGATGGAGCATGTCGAGGTTGTGAAGATGAGGGCTCAACTTGAGTGGAGCATAGTTCTTCTCGATCCGCCATAAGGGGTTCCTCAACGGGGCGGATATAACCCACACCCATTCTTCCTATGGCATCCTGAGGCATTTCATCATCTGCATCACAAGCATCAACACGCCCCCCTTGGGGACCATCATATTCTTTGAAGGTCACACTACAAGATTCTATGACGGCTCCGGAGAGCTTGTCATAGATTCTGTAAGTGTGAGATTCGAGACCATAGCCAACAAAAATACCCTCTAATGCTTTAGACTCGAATTTAGACAAACGAACACCTTTGATGAGATAGAAACACTTACAACCGAACACCCGAAAATAAGATATGTTGGGCTTGTTACCGGTAAGTATCTCATATGGAGTCTTGTTGATTTTCTTGCGGAGGTAGAGCCGGTTTGAAGCATGGCAAGCGGTGGAGATGGCTTCGGCCCAGAAGTTGTATGGAGATTTAAACTCCGCCAACATGGTCCTAGCCATCTCAATAAGAGTCCGGTTCTTCCTTTCGGCCAAACCATTTTGTTGAGGGGTGTATGCAGCGGAATATTGATGTTTAATCCCCTCATCACTAAGGAAATCATTCAAGGTGTAGTTCTTGAACTTGGTGCCGTTGTCACTTCTTATAACCAATACGGGAACATTGTGTTGCCGTTGAACCAAGTTGATGAAGTCAATAAAAGTCGTTTGAGTTTCACTCTTCAACTTGAAGAAATAAACCCAAGAGTATCTTGAAAAGTCGTCAAAATCACCAAAAAATATTTTTTCCCTCCAAGACTTGCATGAGATGGAGGACCGAATAGGTCCACATGAAGGAGTTCCAAGATCTTGTTAGACTTGATTTGGTTCGTGGGCTTGTGTGGAGCGTCATGCATCTTCCCTAGAACACATGCCCTGCAAACACGATCTTTGGCAAAGGAAACATTTTCTTTTAGTCCAACAATATGACCCTCTTTATGGAGACTTTGCAAAGTTCTCATATTGACATGGGCTAGTCGGCGGTGCCATAGCCAACCCACATCGGCCTTCCCGTATAAGCACATCGGACCTGTAGTGGCTTGCCCTGAAAAGTCCACCACATACAAGTCATTTTCGACGTACCCAACGAAAGCGACCTTGAGAGACTTGCTCCACAAGAGGACCACAATATCATTATCAATAAAGACGGCAAAGCCCATCTTTCCAAGAGCACGGACAGAAAGTAAATTGTATCCAAGGGTTTCAACAAGCATGACGTTCACGAGGGTAATGTCGTGAGCCACCACTACCTTGCCGAAACCCATTACCGTAGATTTTGACTTGTCGGCATATGTGACGGTGATTTGATCTTCATTTGACACCAAGTCCTTGACAATAGACGAGCTTCCGGTCATATGACTTGTGCAACCACTATCGATCACCCATTTTGACCCTCCGGAAGCATAAGTATACAAAAGATCAAGCTAGTTTTTAGGTACCCATTTCTCAATGGGTCCTCTTATGTTAGCAACAAGGGTCTTGGGAACCCAAATAGACCAAGCAATATAACCATCATAAGGACCAACATATTGTGCATACACATCACCATAATAATCTCGCATTAGAACATAGTGAGGTTTAGCACTTCCCGCAAAATCATCATGAGACATAGTTTTACCACTTGTGGTCTTACTTTCCACAATGGTCTTGTTGGTCTCTTGTGCGGGCTTGTCCTTCTTCTTCTTGTAGTTCTTCTTCTTCTTTGTTTTGGAAACAAAACCAATGCCCCCTTTATCACCACTATGCCTTTGCTTGCTCAAAAGATCATCAATAGACTTGTTGCCTTGTGGAAATGTGGCCTTAGCAAGCTCTCCCTTCAACCTAGCATTCTCTTCAAGAATAGTTGTGCTACTAGATGGAATGAAGTTACTAGGTGAAGGAAAATTGGCCAATTGAGTTTGAAGCGTTTCATGGCACTTTGTGAGAGACAAGAGTTCACTCTCCAAGGCTTTGTGGGCCTTGTTAAGCAAGCTAAAGTCCTCGGCAAGTTTTTCATGAACCACATCAAACTCAACCTTGTCCTTTTTAGCTCTTTTGTATTTAGCAATAGCATGATCACGCTCTTTGATGAGTTTGTTAACAATAATGTCATTGGCCTCATCAAGCCCTTCAAGTTTTAATTCAAGTGACAACCTAGTTTCTTGTTCTTCTTCTAGAGCATTGTTTAGGGCCTCTAGCTCAATCATATGTTCATGCCCAAGTTTACATCTTACATCTAGAAGCTCTTGAGTATGTGATAGTTGATCTAAGATGTTTCCAAAATGTAGCTTAGCATCACCTTCTAGGTTAGTCATAAACTCATCAAAGGCAATTAATTCCTTTTTAACATCAAGTGACATCTCATCATCAATTTCATCATTATCTAAGTGAGTGGAGCGGGATGATGAAGATACCTCCGTTCCTCTTGCCATAAGGCAAGTGGCGTTCTTGGTGGAGGAGTTCTCATTTGGAGAAGCGAAGAGTGAGAATGTCGGAGTAGATGTGGCGGCAAGAGCAGCCACACCATGAGAAGTTTCCTCTTCGTCATCTTCATCATCTTGATTGTCGGAGGAGTACTCTTCATGAGTGATCAAGACAATTTCTCCCGGCTTCTTGTTGATGGGATTCCTTTTGATGAAGGGTTTCTTGTAAGGTGCCTTGAGAGTCTTCTTCATCATAAGCTTACCACCATTATCTTCTCTCTTCTCATAGGGGCAGCTTGCCACAAAGTGATATCGGTCACCACAATTGAAGCAAGTTCTCAACCTAGTGGTGTTCTCTCTTTTCCCATTTGGATTGCTTCTTCGTTGCATTTCCATCTTGTCCTTGGCAGGGTTCTTCCAAAAGTTCTTTGCATAGAAAGCCATATATTGACTATGAGCAATCTTGACGTCATCGGGATGGTCCAAGGAGAGGCCTTCATCACTATCATCTTCATCTTCAAGGTCCACAACTTTGGCCTTCAAAGCAACATTGACCACATTGCTCATACCGAGAGCACGAGCACGGGCATCTTTGGCATTCTTGGCGGCGACCTTGAAAGCCGCCATCTCTTGCATAACTTCATTTGAGGTCATGAGATGATAGTTGTGTCTTCCCTGTAAGCTCTTCAAGTCGGTGGGCTCAAAAGGCATGAGTGCACTCACATATTTCCTTTTTATCCAAGCATCATCCACATGTGAGGCACCCACATTTCTAAAAGCGGTGGCGGTGGTCTTGAGCCTTCGATACATGTCTTCGTGGTCTTCACCTTCTTTCATGTAGAAACCTCCAGCTTCATTACTTAGGGCATCATATCTGTTCCTCCTCATACTCTCATTTCCAACAAACAACATAGTGAGAGCATCCCAAGCTTCCTTGGCAATACTAAAGTGCTCAATGTGTGGGTAATCCTTTGTTCCCAATCCTTGTTGAATCATATGCAAAGCAGTGGCATTGAGTTGACTATTGACAACCTCTCTTCTTGTCAAGTTGTTTGGATCCCCAATAAAGAGTCCATGCTCGATGATGTTCCATAGTTCAATGCAAGAGCTGTGCATATGAGTTCTCATTAGTGATTGCCATTGAGCAAAAGTAGCAGACTCTTCTAGCTTAGGTGGGTCACCTCTATTGTACACATGAGGGTGAGGGATGGGAGGATCGGGAGAGTACCAAGAATCACGGTGCTCGCCCTTCCCCCCATCAGGTCGTGTGGAGGAATTAGCATTGTCTAGTTTGTCCCCTACCACCATATCTTCGGGGGATACCGGAGTATTCCCTTTAGGTCCGGATGGTAGTTCCTCTTGAGGAGATGGGGGTGATGAGCCATCTTTGTCTTTAAGAAGTTGCTCAAGCATCTTCTTGACTTCGTTGACCAAGGAAGAGCTCAATCTTGTTTCCAAGTTTCTGAGATCTTCCATGGTCACCGGGGTTGACTCACTACCACCATCCCCTTCTTGGCTACCCATATTCTCTTAGGCGGTAAAGCCCGAATAAAGAGCCGAGGCTCTGATACCAATTGAAAGGATCGTATGGGCACCTAGAGGGGGGGTGAATAGGTGCTACTTCAAATTTTACTCTTTTTCAAATTAGGGTTTTACAAGAAAGGTAAATTCTCTAGAATATGCAACTATGGTGAATTTACCTATATGTCAAGCAAGCACAAACTAACACAACACTAAGTAGGAACAAGTAAGTAAAGTCGGAAAGGATAGAAGTAACCAAGGAGTGGACGCAGAGACACAAGGATTTGTTTCCGTAGTTCCTTCCTTTTGAGGGAAGTACGTCACGTTTGGAGAGGGGTGGTTTCAAACCACCAACGCCACGAGGCCTCCCTTGTTCTCCGATGAACCTCACCCCAAGGGGCTCGATTCACCTTCCACTATATCGGCAACCTTGAGGTGGAAGCGGCACCTTTACAACAAGTTCGGGGCACACATCCACAACTGAATTGGAGGCTCCCAAATACAAGCAAGCTGTCAAGACAAATCAAAGACAAGCTTGTAAGAACCAAATCAAAGTTAGGGTTTCCAAAGAAACACTAGAGCTTGGGGCCCTCAAGTGAATGAGGGAAATGAAGATCTCTCTTGGTGAAGATGTGAATCAAGGCCTCCTCCTTCGATTCTCCAAAGATCAACGACTTTGGATGGTTGGATGAAGAGATCTTGTGGATTTGGTGGCTCTAATGGTGTTGGTGTTCTTGAGCAGCTCGAGCAACTGGAGGAAGAAGATAAGGGTCCCTATTTATAGACAGCCCCCTCCACGAACCGTTTCGACGTTGTAGAAAAGTCGACAGAGATCGTGAGACTCGATACACCTGAGACTCCGAAGACTCCGGCCAATCTCCGGACCAGTCTCCGGACTGGCCATCTGACTGACCTAGCCCATTTCTTCACCAGCAACACCGGAGACTCCGGACTTCCAACACCGAAGACTCCGGTCCGACCAAAGTCTCCGGATAATCTCCGGACTAGTCTCCGGACTGACCATCTGACTGACCTAGTGCATTTCTTCACCAGCAACACCGGAGACTCCGGACTTTCAACACCGGAGACTCCCGACTAAAGTCCGAGACTCCGCCAATCTCCGGACCGGTCTCGGACAGCAATGAATGACCCAGCCAAGTCACAGGAGGCACCACTGAGCCAAGCCGGAAACTCCAGACCACACGGAGACTCGGTCTTGGCGAGCCGGAGACTCCGATCCGAATTTCGAGCGATGGCAAATGTATGTGGTCTTTTCCCAAGAGTGTGTGTCATGATTATCTATGATAGTACCAACCTGTGGACAATAACAAACTGTAAAATGATCTACTTGTTGTTAACGAACACCAAAAGTGATTACGACAATAAATGTCCTTTCAGAGTCAATAAGACAAAACCATTAATCAATCTGACCTAGTAATCTCAGTATCCATCAGATCCCCACAAACACAACATGCCTGATTACTAATAGATGAGATCTTGATCATGAACGGAGCTCACAAGATCTAGACATGAAAGCACAAAGGAGGAGATACAACCATCCAGATACTACATGGACCCGTAGTCCAAGGTGGAACTACTCACGCTTCATACCGGAGGCTGGCATGATGAAGAAGAAGCCCTCCGAGATGATCTCCCTCCGACAGGGTGCCAGGAAGAGCTTCAGATCCCCCGATCTAGGGACGATGGTGGCGGCGGCTACAGACGGTTTCGTGGAATATTGATCGGGTGCTTAGGGTTTAGGCTTCGGGGGATTCTTATAGGCGAAGAGGCGAGGCTGGGAGGCGGCCAAGGGGCCACACCTGCCAGCGCGCCGAGGTGGGCCTGCAGGGGAGGGGTGCACTGCCTGGCGCCTCTCTCCTCTGGACTCCGTGTCCTCCTCTGTGAAATATTGACTTTGGCTTTTGTCCCGTCCAATTCCGAGAATATTTCCTTACTAGCTTTTCTGGAACCAAAAACAACAGAAAACAGGCAACTGCCACTGTGGCAACTTGTTAACAGGTTAGTACCATAAAACATATGAAAAGCACCTCAAAGTATGGACAAAGCAAAGCAAAGTAGATACTAAACAAGGATGGAACAACAGAAATTATAGATACGTTTCCGACGTATCAAGGAGATTCTTTAGTTTGCTATGATGAGGAATATGCTATGCTTATTATTGTTGTATCAAAAAGTTTTATTTTTGACTTTCTTATTTTTAGAAGATGAACACAAGGAGCCAAACACGTGCTCTTGCCGCCGCTAGTTCTTCTGGGGATGCAGCTAAGGAATGCATGGGGATACGATTCAGGAATGAGTCCCACCGTGATCGTTTCGACATGATCAAAAACCAAGAAGTGAAGGCAACCAAGTGGGCTTGCCCGTCATATTGAACCAACTCGATATCTCTGATGACTTTAATTTACTTTGTAATAGAGTTGGCCTGCAAAACTTTGTATTTCATGATGTACCTACCTATTGCCGGTTAACCATTGAATTTTTAAGTTCTTTATAAAGCACCGTTAAAACATGGCATGGAGAGGATATGATTTCTTTCCGACTTATGAACAACATTATTCATTATCACTTGATGAATGGTGCAATTGTTTTGGTTTACGCAACAATGATCCTAATTCTCTACGCGCATCTTTTACTAGCATAGAACCTTCCCCTGAACTCTGCTATAATAGAATGAGCTTTACTTCTAGAGTCAGCAAAGGGAAGAATATTCAACACCTTGCTATTCGCTATTTGTTCTATGTTATTGCTAACACCTTGCATGCGCGTAATAAGTTTACGAGACTCAATGAGGAGGACATCTTAGTCCTTGCAAAAGCTTCTTTCAACTACGACAACTTGTCACTCCACTTGGGCGCAATTCTTGTGCGCTACTTGTAGCACAAATCCTCCCAAAGCCAAGGACCAATCACATGTGGAGGCGTCATCACCGTGCTTGCCAATGCCCTGGGCATCGATCTAGGTGAGTTGCAACCGGTGCTAGATGAGCGACATGTTGGTTTGTCTACTTTAAAGGCTTGTGGAATGCTCACTAGGAGAGGTGGTGTTTATTACCTGCATATTGCTGGAGGTGGGCGTCTCTATCTCACTCCTCTGCCTAATGGTCTTTTCTCTATCGAGGAAGGACACATGCTTTATGAATTTCAGGTTGAGCAACATCAACCTGAGGAGGAGATTCTGAATGAGGATGAGGACCAAGAGGAGGAGCAAGAAGTTCCTTATCAAGAGGAGCAACCACAAAACTGGTTCACTATATATATATCAAGATTTCCAAGAACTTGGAGGGACTGTGGAGGGGATGCATAATATCGCCCTGAACCTCTGAGAAACAACAAGTAACTTATAAACTCAATTTTCGGATTGGAGTTACAACTTTTTTCCCACCTCAATGATTTGAAGGGCTTGCAAAAGCCTAATCTTGGGGAGGTTTTCTATCTATTTTTATTTTGGCGTTCATTTGCTCTATTTTATTTTCGAGGTTATGCTTTTATTTGAGTTTATAAGCACTTGTGTTGGTTTCCCCAACACTCTATCTTTAGTTTTTTTTTCGAGATTTTCAAGCCGAGCTTTGCCGCTGATTTTCTATTCTTCAAATTTCCCTTCTCAAAAACCACAAAAATATTTCTACATTTATCTTTATTTTCTCTCTTCCTTTTCTTTTCGCCTCGAGGTTCCCATGTATTTGCAGGAGAGTGATCGACTTCGAGTTTCCAAGGAACAAATCAAAAGGGAAGAGAGAAGTGGAACCAAACATGAGAGGTATGACTTATGACTCCCCACTTTTGAAGTTTGAGAAACCCATGCTAGTTAGTAGTAAATGATAAGATGTTATATCGGTGGAGTGAGTCTCTATATTGTAAGTAAATCTTTGTTTATATGGGTATTTAGTTGAGTACGTTTTGTTCCAGCTCTTGTAGTTAACCAAGTATTTCCTAAAAAAATTCTAAACAATTGAAATAAGAAAAAGTCTCACAATTGAAGAATTGTGTGTTGTAGTGTTTAGTCTTGAAAGCTTATTCCTAGAAACACTCAACACCATAGAAAATAATGATTGACTTGATAGCTCTCTTTGAAAGAATTTGTTCAATTGAATTAATATTTAGCAGTTTTTGTTAGCATGCCAAAGTTCGACTTGTGAATCATAAGAATGATATATATTTATGCATGTCAAACTTTATGGGATGCCAACAACTCTGCTAGCCTACGAACGATCTTCATAGAGGAAAATCCTAGATTTCGACTATGAGTTTATTAAACATATGTAGCAGCAATGCTTGGGTAAGATTCTTGGCACTCCCGGGTAGCTGCGTTCATGATGGAATCACTCCTCTGGCTAATATGAGTAACCATTATGCAAAAGAAACAAAAACCTTAGTGATGCCACAAGTGTCCATTACAACCCGATAAACTAATGATTTTTTTGGCATGCTCTCAATTACTTAAGAACCGAAATTCTTAAAGGACAATGAATAGAAAAGTAGTGCTTGAAAAGTCTTGATTTATTGATGTGGGAGAATTGAGATACTTTAGTGTATATGATTTTCATGACGAACTCTCACACTCTCAATTTTACATAATTATACTTTATTGTTCAAAGGCAAGCTTATGAGTTGATTACATGACATAGAATAGAGTTTACTCATTTGAATCATCCATGCTTACAATAATTTTGCTACACTATAAGGATTCATGAAACCTGTATGATATGATTTCCATTACTCTATCTAAGCTGAAGTTTTCAGATTAATAAAGTGGAGGAAACATGAGACTACCAATCATGAGTAAGATCATTATCTTGTTATTTTAGTTTAAATACCGAGTTCCTTTTTTATTTTGGTTTTCTTGCTCGAGGACGATCAAGTTTAAGCTTGGCGAGGTTGATGGCTGTGAAATATAGCCATCCATGTTCGCATTTAAACTAGATATTATTCATATATTTGATGAAATATCTCTCTAAACCCTACCACTAATGCCTAATGATCAAAGGGGTATGCAATCCTTTCTTGCTATTTTTCCCTGCATAGATGATGACGTATGATGATGGGAATCACAACATAAATGTCAAAGATACGAGATTTCCAACACGTCAAAGAAACCAGGAGCTGTGGAGTGGATCCGGAAGACTTAACGACCAACTATATAGCGTGAAATTTATTCTGGACATATAGTTCCGGCCATATAGTTGCCATCGACTCCATTAGGTCAAACAGAACAACTTTCATGAAGGGACTCCTATATATAGAGGCTTTGGGCGACAAGAAAACGACGCTTCTTTTTGACCTCAACTCTCCCTACCACCAGAAGCCGCCACGCCGGAGGAATAGATCTAGATCTAAATCTCCAAACCCTTCTCCACCACCATAGCCATATTCCACCACTTGTAATAGTAGATCTCTTCTCCAATTGGCGACATTGTTAGACCATTTGCTATCAATCTTATGATCTCTATTACAATGTTTATGATTGTTGATTTCATCTCTATGTGTGAGTAATTATCCTTGGGATAAGGGCTTTGGTCTAGCCATGTAGCTTTTTGTGCATGCTATTTATCATAGATGGGATCATGTATTAGTTTGTATGACATGATGGTTATTATACCCTCTCTTGCCTCAATCTAAGAACTTGTCAGGTACCCGAGACCCCGAGGATTGATCCAGGTATAGGGAGTGTGAGTGATGACTGATCTGCAGGTTGGAAAGCCCAGTGACAGAAGGGATAGTATGGCTGTATATGAGGGATTTACTTGGGATTAATGGTGACATCACTATGCATATCATTAGTTTGCTTTTTTCTATGGATGAGACTAGTAGGTTATTGCTATAAGCGGTTGCGGAGGCGATAACAATTATGGATGCACTACCCACATATAATTATCTTGCTCTAACAATTATATGCATACTTTATTATTATCTTTTATTCCCATCAGATGTTTTGCACAGCTACTGATGAAACCGAAGGCCCTAGGCCCTCTCTCTCTCCATCATCATCAACAACAAAAAGATCGCAAACTCTTGGTCTGGTGAAAACACAAAAGGAATTGTAAAACTCTCGAACGTCCGTTTAAGTAGCTTCATTTTTCTTTCCGCTTCCCGAGGATTCGATAAACCTAGGTCTACTAGGGAAAAAGAACTATACTACATCCCGTATTTGGATCGAATGTATCACACGCCGGAGACTCCAGTCTGGATATACCATCAACCTTTTGTTTCAACCAGGAAGGATAGAACCAAATATGAGGCAAACTTCAAATAGCGATATCTATAGTTTGGAAACTCCGATTGACCCAAAACCAATTTTGTTGGAAAGAGGATGACAAGAGCTACCCTAGGGTTATAGCCAACGATCTCCTCCAACTGGTACCGCTACAGTTCACCTCCTCCCAGCCGCCGCGGTGGCTCTTCCTCCTCTCGCACGCCCGTCTCACCGCGGGGCTCCGCCATCCGGCCGCTCCGCCGCACCTTCTCTGGCTGGCCGCATCTCCTTCGCCTCGACCGGTGCTCGTCTAACCGACCGCATCTCCTCCGCCCAGGCCAGTGCTTGTCCGCCCCACCTTGTTCGGCCGGTGCTCCTTTGGCCGCACCTCCTCTGGCCTCTCCCCATCCCCGTCCTCTCCCCTCTCAGGTATGTCTCCCCTTCCCTCTCTCCCTCCCCCAAATTTCCCCAAATTTGTAGTATTAGGTTGATTGGTGTTTGTAATGTAGATTTATTGGTGTTTGCAATGTAGATTGATACTATTGTGTTGTAAGAATTGGATACCACCAAGTGAGAATATTTCATGTATTATGATGTGAGATACCTCCCTTGGTGAGAAACCGAAAAACCTTCAAGATAAAAAATGCAATAAGATATAAAAGGGAAATCCGTTTTTGATGAACTAGAGCTTGTTATGAATATTACCACAAGCTCTAGAACCTCACTTGGATAAGATCCAAATAACAACCAAAAAAATATGATGCTGAGTATGCAAAGGTTTGAGCTCCCTTCGAAAGATATGATCACGTTACTCACTCGAGAACCCCTCTTGATAGTACGGTTATTTATCCTATAAACTGTTTTCCCCAGCTAACACCATGAGACCGGTAAGAAAGAAACCCTATCAAGATCATACATTTGCCTTGCGCATATTCCACTTGATCTTGATGATGACGATCTTATACACCTCAAGATATAGCAGCTTTCTTGATTGCGCTAGCTTGGTGAAGACTTGAAATTTCCCTCCTCATACTCCACTATGGAAGAGACTCTTTTTAGGAATATCCTCACATATCTATGATCACCATAAGGATGGCAGGCTTCAAGCATATGATCTCTTTGAGATGACACATATTGAACTTGCACTTTATTTCTTCTTTCTTTATTATGTTGGTGTCTTGAATGTACACATGAGATATTACACCATCTTGTTATTCAAGACACACTTTAGACTCAACTTCTTTAATCTCTGGATCATTTCTTGAATCCTTGATCAACACTTTGATCTTCTTTACTTTCTTCTATCTTAAAGCCAACACATGCTCCAAGCATGCAATGGACAATTCCTATAAGTGCAACTTAATACAAGCATTAGTCCATAAAGATTATCATTAATTACCAAAACCACACATAGGAGCCCACATGCTCTTTCAACTATGTTATTTTATCCTTGTTCAATTTTCAGTTACCTTGTCCTTGTTTTATTTATCTTGATCCACTATTCTTTTGCTTATCTCCATGAAAAGCACTTCTGTAGTATGACATCTTTTATTGATCAAATTCCTTTGTAGGATAGTAAGTACTACTTGTTGAGTATGATTTCATTCTCACCCTTGTTTAATTCCAATTTTTGCAGAGCACCATGGTAAGGATCTCGAGCATAACAATGAGTAGTAGGCGTAGCGCATGCCGGGAGGAAATAAATAAAATGTTTAGCAGTTTGCCTTTAGCAAGAAAGTTTGTACCGTTGAAGAATGAATAAAATTGTTTTTATGCTCTATTCTGATACGTAAATTTTAAGCCTCACACGTTTATAATCTTCGGATTATAAACGCTGGCGGCTGTTATGTCGAGGCCCATTTGGGGACGTGACAGAGACTATGATTACTTTAGCAATTTATCACATCCACAAACCTTTTACTAATGGAGTAAAGGAAACATGATGCGATGAAAGTGACCATAATATATGAAAGTATTAGGGATATTAAAATTGGGACAAGAGGAAGCTTCCTCATGATCTAGACATTTTTAACAGTCAGATCGTGCCATTTTACTATTCTTGGCTGTGATATTAAGGATAATAAAACTGGCACAAGAGAAAGCTCCCTCACGATCTGGACATTTTTAACAGGCGAATAGTACCATTTGCCTATTCTTGGCCGTCATATTTCTTTGAAGACCACGTGGGCCGAGGAGCTGCCTACGCGATGCTTGGCCCGCACACCTTGGTCGGTGTTTTAGGCCTGTCCCATATAGTGGGGTTTAGTTCATTTTCTGTTTTTTTTCCAAATGGTTTTTGTATTTTGGTTTTTCTTTTTTTTTCAAATTTTAAAAAGTTTCAAACTTAAATTTCTCAGAAATAAAAATGTTCATATATTAGAAAACGTTTAGATTAAAAAAAACTTCAAATTTGAAAAACGTTCAAATTTGAAATTGTTCTTTTTTTGAGAAGTGTTCAAATTCAAAAAATGTTCAGATTCAAAAATATTCAAACTCAAAAATATTTTCAATCTAGAATATTGAAAACACACATAAAATTAGAAGAGAAACAACAGAAAAAAAAGAACAAGTTTCGCAAAAAAAAAACAAAGAACAAAGTTAAAATGAAAAATGGCATTGGCCCGGCCCAACACATCCCGTCTGAGGGTGTGCGGCGCCTGGTAATTGCCGACCAGGTCGGCTTATAGGGCCTCCCAACAGTCAACGTGGTGGGACACGTAAAAAACGGTGGAGATGTTTCTGGCCAAGGCCACGTGCTCACCCGGACCTTTCCTTCAACGTTACTGCTGTCGGTGTATCTTCACTGCAATCCCGTTTTAACCAGCTTTTGGAAAGCCTCGAATCCTCGTCATTAGCATTCGCTAGTGCTGCCGCCGATCCTTCCAGACTTTTTTGTGCTCCGATCCCCCACCCACCTCCGCCCCCTACACGCCAAACCGCATCGCATCTCGCCTCGTTGGCCGAGAGCACCGCGATGGTGGGGAACGACTGGATCAACAGCTACCTGGAGGCCATCCTCGACGCGGGCGGCACCGCGGGGGACATCTCGGCAGCCTCTGTGGCCGGAGGCGATGATGGGCCGAGCACTGGTGGAGGAACCGCCGGGGAGAAGCGGGACAAGTCGTCGCTCATGCTCCGAGAGCGCGGCCGGTTCAACCCCGCGCGCTACTTCGTCGAGGAGGTCATCTCCGGCTTCGACGAGACCGATCTCTACAAGACCTGGGTCCGCGTAAGCGTCGCCGCCGCTCCTCATCTTTTCGATAATTGCTCCAGTTATATCGGTGGTGGCCCTCATGACGTTTTGAGGTTGTTTCTGGTGATTTATTCTGGACTTCTGTTGTTTTGTTAAGACTTCGGCGATGAGGAGCCCGCAAGAGAGGAATACGCGGCTGGAAAACATGTCCTGGAGGATCTGGAACCTCGCCAGGAAGAAGAAGCAGGTATATGATGCATGTACCGGTGAAATAAAATTGTTGCCAGTGCCTCCATTTACTCAATTTCCGCGCATAGTCATCTTTTGGACTAATTGTCTAATTCACTACTCAAGTTACACTTGACTGTTGGGGAGTTCACTGCTGTTGGCAAACTAGTGTGCGTCATGTTAGTATTTGTTGCATGCAGGGAATACTTAAATCCTACTTGCAAGGTGGAACTAGGAAAAAATAACCCGGCGACACAACTTTAACACACACTTAGGAAACATATGCAATTTTGAAGCGACAAAAATACTAAATAGTATTGTGCTCGGTAACTCTTATATGGATAACCCGGCATAACGATGGTGCTCTTATTTTAGCACTTCATTAGAAGTATCTATTTTTTTTCTAAATACTAAGAGCATCTCCAAGAGCCTTCCTATATATACCCCCAATTTCTAAAATCTGCCTTTTTAGCAATCCTAGCTGCCCTCCTGATCTCCACATGTCATTGAGTGGATCACTAAATTTTCTAGGGATGCTCTTGGAGCGATTATTATTTTTGAATTGCTAAACCTTCTCTCTCCTCTTCCTGTACCCAGTTAAGCAATCCAAAATATACCAATGCTCTTGAAGAGGCTCAAGTACATGAGGATTCAAAGAACAAAACCTAAATTAAAACCCTGCCATGGTACCTATATAATTTTGGTTGGGTTTTGCCAACAAAAACTACTCTGAACACTTTTTGTTCCCCAAATATACATGAACTTGAACACATGTTTCCACCAACATTTCGGTTGCACATCATGTTGTCTGATCATTTCCCTTCTTGATTTGTGTAAATGCAGATTGAAGGTGAGGAAGCCTCCCGTTTATCGAAGAAACGTCTTGAGCGTGAGAAGGCTCGTCGGGATGCTGCTGCTGATTTGTCTGAGGACCTATCTGAGGGAGAAAAAGGAGAAACCATTAATGAATCATCTGTTCATGATGAGAGCACAAGGGGACGAATGCCAAGGATAGGTTCAACTGATGCTATTGAGGTGTGGGCAAATCAGCACAAAGATAAAAAACTCTACATAGTGCTAATAAGGTATGAATCTAACTTTATTCCTGCATGTTTTCTTTTAGACGGTTCAGTTATACCGGCTTCAAATAAAGAGACCTGCAGTTTTTTGTGAAGTAGGTATAACGATCACCAGTGACGTTCCAAACTGTTTGAAACATGATTACCTTAACTGATTTGATGCAACCATCGTTGAGCTCTGATCCAGATGATTAATCAAAATCAGGGTTAAAAATTTCTCTGGTTGGACCCTATCGGTTGTCTGCTTGTTGCCATGCTGTCATAAGGTGGAGCAGTCGAGGATGATAGGGGGGAAATGATGGGGGGGGGGAGTCAAGGATGCGAGAGCTGTGTGAAGGTAGGGTTAATTCTGGAGATTTTTGTGCTGCTTTAGGTTTTCCTTCCACAAAAGCAAGGAGCTGCGTAAGTGGCTTTGCACGTGGGCTGGGTCGGCTTCACTTGTGCCATTTATTTAGTTCTTTTTCTTCTATTTTTGTCGTGCGTTGCGGATTTTCTATGTGTGTACGTGGACCCAAACGACGTCAGTTTTATCGTTGTAACTTTTTTTAACAAACTTTCTTTTCTTTTCATTTCATAGCTGATAGCTTAGTGCCAAACTTACATTTCACTCCTTAATAATCCATGATACTGAAGTACTGAACCCTCCCCTAATTGCTCCTATGCTCTGTATATGCGATACCCTAGGCTCAGTATCCACTTGGCGCCCTCTTCAGACATACGCTTGGTCGTTGGATGCATATTCACTTAGGTTTTCTTCCTGCCTTCACCCATCAGACTTAACATAGAGGTTTGACATTCCAACAGGTAATGTATATTAGTGCAACCTTCTTTAAATTAAACTAACAGCGTTAGACCAGCCCACCACCAGTACACGTGTGGCATGTTCCCTATCACATCCATGCTGAGACCAGTTCCGCCCACCGACTCTGAAGGATAATCTCATCATCAACATATCGTGGACTTGGTAAATGCACAGAACCGCTCTCCTGTACAGCCACCTTGTATTTTTTTAGGTAGGTATGTCCACCTAGGGTGCCACTGGTCAGGGTATGGGTAACCCAATTGATATCCACAAGACCATACACCAAAATTTCACCCAGTTACCCATATCTGTGAAAGCGCAGGTAATAGCTCGTGGATAGTCCCATTCTGGCGATGTGCAATAAACTTCCCGTTTTTAAAGTGTTGATGCACGTGGCCCCTACAATCTTGTTCTGTCCACGCCAGGTCCTGCCAATGCACACAGAGGGTGATATGAGGTTGATATTCTAAACAGTAATTATGGAACTTCTAAGAAATCTTCATGTTGAAGCTTGTTGAGGGTGATATGAGGTTGATATTCTAAACAGTAATTATGACAACAAGGAAGTCAGATAATAACCACCACCTGGCAGGGACCGCTGCTAAAGCTGCAAAAATCTGGTTACTAGGTACTTATACATCTTTCACCCCATCTCTCTTGGTCCATGTCACCATCAGAATGTTGCAGACCTCACTCAATGAGCATGTAGGTTCTCTAATCCTCGATTCACCTTTACAAGCCCACCTCCGACCGACGATTTCGGCGCAAGTGGACCTTGTAGATGCCAATGGCCCTCCGCCGCCTGCCTGCCCCGTTCATATGAGATTCCTAGGCATTTTGACGATCGGCGGCGAGACCGCGGTCCGCTATGGCTTGGCGGTGATCTAGGCCAGGTGCTCAATCTTGCGGTGCAAACGGATCTCGGGGAGATGCTGGCTAGAATGATCTGCTAGGGGTCCTCCCTGCCGCCGCCGTCCGCCGTTGGATGGCCTCCTCCGTCGTCGGCGGGGGTAACGAAGAACGGCGGTCGCAGGCCTGAGCCCAACCACTCCGGAGGCCACACCTCAGCGCGTCGTCAAGCTGCGCCGCCATGGAGGACCTGAGTAGCCCCATCGCATCGGGGCCGAGTCTCCGTCGCCGAAAGCACCGCTGCGAGGCAAAGGGATCCCGCCGCGGCCGTCCGCTCTCCAGGCTTAGCCTGGAGGCATCCTCCGGCGGCGGAGGGAGGGGCGGCGGATCTAGATCTGGTGGGGGTCGGGTGCAGGAGGTGGTCAGGAGAGGGGGGGGGGGGGTGTCGGGCGGCGGATCTTGAACTGTTGTCTATAGTGTTAGCATAAAGCAGTAAGACGTTGATTGCATGCAATTTTTTACTTTAATTAACTATAAAATGTAGATTTGTTAATTAACTAAATACGTGATTATGCTTTTATAAGCCTAATGGACCAAAGTGTTGTTCAAATTTTTGACCTACATGTACATTGTATACACGAAATCGAGCATATATTTTCACTTTTTGTGGTGGACGTTGTTTACATGGATGCTTTTATTTTGACATTTTCTGTTTTTATGCAGTATTCATGGTCTATTACGTGGTGAGAATATGGAGCTTGGGCGTGATTCAGATACAGGCGGCCAGGTACTTATGTGTCTCCCTAATTTTCATGTTTGCAGCCTTGACTTCATACCTGTGCCTAATTATTACTTTCCTGGTAGGTTATGCTTGTTCTTTATCTCTTTGCTAGTTTGCTATATACTCCCTCTGTACCGAATTATAAGACGTTCTGGCCTCCTGAAATGGCATTCACTGCCGATCTTATAATTTGGTGGAGGTAGGACTTACAGGTTGGACTATATGCCATTGATGCTTGAGTTGAACTAACTGGTTCCATAACCTGCAGATCAAATATGTTGTAGAGCTTGCTAGGGCGTTAGGTGAAACACCTGGAGTATATAGAGTGGATCTGCTGACAAGGCAGATTTCTGCACCTGATGTTGACTGGAGTTACGGGGAACCTACAGAGATGCTGAGTCCAAGAAATTCTGAGAACCTTGGGGATGACATGGGTGAAAGCAGCGGTGCTTATATTGTCAGGATACCATTTGGACCAAGAGAGAAGTATATACCTAAAGAGCAGCTCTGGCCCCACATCCAGGAATTTGTTGATGGTGCACTTGTCCATATCATGCAGATGTCCAAGGTTCTTGGTGACCAAGTTGGTAGTGGACAACCAGTATGGCCTGTTGTTATCCATGGACACTATGCTGATGCAGGCGATTCTGCTGCTTTATTATCTGGGGCACTCAATGTCCCAATGGTATTCACAGGTCATTCTCTTGGCAGAGACAAATTAGAGCAACTTTTGAAACAAGGACGCCAAACCAGGGACGAGGTAAATGCAACATACAAGATAATGCGTCGGATTGAAGCTGAGGAACTTTGTCTTGACGCATCTGAAATTGTAATTACAAGCACTAGGCAAGAAATAGAAAAACAATGGGGATTATATAATGGATTTGATGTAACTATGGCGAGGAAACTTAGAGCAAGAATAAAGCGTGGTGTCAGCTGCTATGGTCGTTACATGCCTCGTATGATTGTGAGTCCTCCATCTACATGAATTCTTTCCTGTTCTAATGCATCTCATTACCTTACTATTTTTTATGCTTAATGTTATACGTTATTAACAGGCGATTCCTCCTGGCATGGAGTTTAGCCATATTGTGCCTCATGATGTTGACCTGGATGGTGATGAAGCAAATGAAGTTGGCTCAGGTTCACCGGATCCACCTATCTGGGCTGATGTGCGTTCTCCTTTTTTATCCCGCCTAAAGATATGCAGGAATAATTGTCGATGTGCCACTGAGATCATGTGCTATATTTTACCTTACTGTTCTGTTTGAAACAATTTCAGATAATGCGTTTCTTCTCGAACCCTCGTAAGCCCATGATTCTCGCTCTTGCTCGGCCAGATCCCAAGAAGAACATCACTACACTGGTCAAGGCATTTGGTGAACACCCTGGATTGAGAAATTTAGCAAACCTTGTATGTGCCAGTCCTGTGTAGTTTCTCTTGTTATTTTTTTTGCTGTTTATCTGGCGGTTTAGTTTGTAATAATCTTCTCCTGTCATGAACTATGGCTGCCTGTTCTCAGTCTTCATAACTATTTTTTATCTGCAGACACTGATCATGGGTAACCGTGATGTTATTGATGAAATGTCAAGCACAAATGGAGCTGTTTTGACATCAGTACTCAAGTTAATCGACAAATATGATCTATATGGCCAAGTGGCCTACCCCAAGCACCATAAGCAATCCGAAGTTCCAGATATTTATCGTTTGGCGGCAAGAACAAAGGTAGCTAAGTATATCTTCATATTTTGATATATTTTGGTAGGATTTCTACCATAAGTGTGCTAGTGGATTCTCTGACATGGATCATAATTAAGTGATCATTGGGTGCTACTGATTTGCTGGTAGATTTGGTTTAACTACCTAGCAGTATTAATTATCTCATGCATATATTGTGTCCTTTTTAATGGCTTTTGGCCCAGTGGTGGAGCTAGGATGTCTAAAGCCCAAAATAAGTGATAAGTGAGACTAGTGATGTCATTATCGAGTACTCTTGGGGTCAAAACTAGTGTATTCATAGCTATATCATGGTGTTTGTCAGATTATTGTGATGTCAGTTGACATCATTATACGCCATGCAGCTCCGCCACTGTTTTGGTGTTTTGATTTGTATTTTTGCTTGGCTGACATACAGCAACAAACTGACTGTGCTGCTTGTTTATGACTTACTCCCATTATCATACATAAATACATGCTCATTTCGGTTCCTGTTGTTTTCAGGGGGTGTTTATTAATTGTGCTTATATTGAACCATTTGGACTCACCTTGATCGAGGTAACTTCTTCAACATTTCACTGGGTTCTTACTTTATGTGTGGACTAATAATGTTTATGCAATCTTTACACCTTCTTACCTATCAGGCTGCTGCTTATGGTCTACCGATGGTTGCTACCCGAAATGGTGGGCCTGTCGACATACACCGGGTACTGCTCCGCTATCTTGATTTACATTTGCACTGAAATTTCTGGCGCTGTGGTGAATACCTGTACTCTTGTTTTGGTTTCTTTATTCAGGTTCTTGACAATGGTATTCTTGTTGATCCCCACAACCAATACGATATAGCTGAGGCACTTTATAAGCTTGTTTCTGATAAGCACTTGTGGGCACAATGCCGTCAGAATGGTCTGGATAATATCCATCGATTTTCTTGGCCTGAACATTGCAAAAACTATTTGTCACGGGTTGGCACACTGAAGCCTAGACATCCACGATGGCAAAGGAGCTATGATACTAATGAAGTTTCTGAAATAGATTCACCTGGCGACTCTTTGAGGGATGTTCATGATATATCTCTTAACTTGAAGCTTTCCTTGGACAGTGAAAAATCAGGCACCAAGATAAATATTGAAGGGAATTCCACCAATGCTAGAAGAAACCTTGAGGATGCTGTACAGAAATTTTCAAATGCTGTTAATGCTGGCACAAAGGACGAGTCTGGTGAGAATGCTGAGGCCACCACAGGCTCCAACAAATGGCCATCTTTGCGGTGGAGAAAACACATTGTTGTTATTGCTGTAGATTCTGTGCAAAATGCTGACTTGGTTCAGATTATCAAAAACCTTTTTGAGGCTTCAAGCAAAGAAAAGTCATCTGGTGCTGTTGGTTTTGTATTGTCAACATCTCAAGCAGTATCAGAGATACTTCCTTTGTTAACATCTGGGGGTATACAAACTACTGATTTTGATGCCTTCATATGCAGCAGTGGCAGTGATCTTTGTTATCCATGTTCAAGTTCGGAAGACATGCTTAGCCCTACCGAGCTTCCATTCATGATTGATCTTGATTATCACTCTCAGATTGAATATCGTTGGGGAGGCGAAGGTTTAAGGAAGACACTAATTCGTTGGGCAGCAGAAAAGAATAGTGAGAGTGGACAAGAAGTAGTTGTTGAAGATGAAGAATGTTCATCCACTTACTGCATTTCATTTAAAGTGAAGAATACTGAGGCTGTATGTTTCGTCCTCTTCGTCCTCTTTCTTTATTCCCTCTTCATCTACTTTTTCACTGATTTTTTTGACCTTCTCTACAATTCTTGGTGGTCTTATTTTGTTTCGACTTTCAACTGTTTTAGGTCCCTCCTGTGAAGGATCTTAGAAAAACGATGAGAATTCAAGCACTGCGCTGTCATGTATTGTACAGCCATGATGGTAGCAAGTTGAATCTTATACCTGTTCTAGCATCACGATCCCAAGCACTAAGGTTTGACTATTCTTATATCTGTTCTTTTGTTTCATGAGCATAGCCTTCAATCTTCAGTTGAGTAAAATGTTATACTCTTATACTCTATCTGTCACTAGAAGCTGTTATAGGATGCTTGCAGTTCTGATCATCAGCTTGTGCAAAGTATACTATTTTGTGAGCTTGCAGACTAAAAAGATTGATCACATGAACTTAATTTGGTGCCACAGTACAAAACTTCTGTTTATCTTTGAAGTTTTCTTTGGCAACACAGTGTAAATCAATGATCAAAACAGCAGTCCAAGTAGAGAATTTGTACATTGATATCTTAAATGACTTATATTACTCTTATACTGGAATACAGCTTGGGGATGTTGAAATGCTGTTATTTTGACCGTCGCTTAATAAATGCAGTTACATATAAGTTAGTAATGTACCATACAAAATATTTTTTCTTCGTTGTAAGATGTACGGATTGTTAGAAAATTTTAACTGAGGTCCCAGTACAAATAGAAGAGAAGTAAGATGTATTTAGACATTCTACTAGCTTTCGATTTCGCTTCAAATCATCTCAGCAGCTTCGATGGTTGTTCTTCCGTCAGATATTCAGATCAAAGCTTACCTAACAAAGTTATCTGCCCAAGGCGAGAATGCTTTCGGCAGCTGTGAGAATTAGGCCTTTTCTAGTTTGTTTTTTCGTTTTCTTTCCTCTAGGGTCGTCTGACACGCTGTTGTCTTCTTTTGCTTGCCTAATGTGCTTTCCTGCTTAATGAGAAATATTATGGGCTCTTTCACGTAGCCTAAAAAATATTTAAGTTTCGCTGCATTTTCAGACAAAACTACCAAATTGGCAGTGACAGAAGTTATGAGTTATTTTCTTATTGTATGTTTGTTCATTTATGTGCAGGTACTTATATATAAGATGGGGGGTAGAGCTGTCAAAGATGACAGTGGTTGTTGGTGAAAGTGGTGATACAGATTATGAAGGGCTACTAGGAGGCATGCACAAAACCATCATACTCAAAGGCTCATTTAATGCTTCTCCAAACCGGCTTCATGCTGCCAGAAGCTATTCACTGGAGGATGTTGTATCGTTTGACAAACCAGGAATTGCTTCAGTCGAGGGATATCTCCCAGATAGCTTAAAATCTGCTCTACAGCAATTCGGCGTGCTGAAGGACTAAAATGACGAACTTTTCATCAGCAGAGCAGTTAAGTAGGTATGTTGAGGCACACCGTGTGAATATTGAATGTTATATCCAGTGAACTTAGCAGCCAACTGAATATTCAAATTGCATGGTTGGAGATCTGCATATCAAGAGTAAGGTTTTCTTTCATTTTGGCCTTTTAGTTTATCTTATTAGTATTTTGAAATTGAAACTAAACAATAACAATACAGCAACAGTATATCGTTGACCCAACTAACTTGTCCTTTCGCTGTGGTTTCCTTGTTTCTTATGCCACAGATTTCGTCGAATGCTTAATTCCTTGCATAAAACTACAATGATTTATTTAACTGATATGTGCATAAAATAAAACTAGTAATAAACACAACAAATTATATTTACACAAGATAACTTTCTTGAAATTTAAAAAATTCACATGAAATGCGTAGTCCCTATTCGGGACTCATGATTTTTTTTAAATGTTATTTCATGAATAACATGCCTTCATGTATCCAAATTTCACAAGAAAAATACATATTGCACACTTTTCCAATGTAAGATTGTGCCCAAACAGTTACAATCTCTTGACAGGAGCCATTTTAAAAATATTTTTAGAAAATTAATTCAGACCATGAGGATATGGAAAGCAAGCGATAGACAACTTACCTTTACCATGATTGTGTATTAGCCAAAGCTAGTTTTCTACCCGAATCGTCAAACCGACCACTGCTCTCACACCTTCATTCATATCATAGAACATTTGTTTATATCCTGTCCTTTTCCCGCCTTTTGTGGCGTATTGTTAACTACTCGTATAATCTCCCTCCTCCAACTAATATATCAAATATGTTTGAGAATTGGTTGAATGGAGTTGACACTACATCTTAAGACTAGAATTCGTATTGGTAATTTGTGTCTTATGTTGGTCTATTTGGTGATGTAGGAATGATGTAATATTTAACAGGTTGAGATCTTTTAATTTTTTGCAGATTGGGTGCAACTATGGGCTTTTCTTCAGCCGGAGCAACACCATGACTACTGGATATAGCCCTCTCCTGGTCGCTTAGGCTATTTTCAGCCAGGGTGGCTGGCAGCATATTAGTCGACTACAAGCTTCCTAGTGGTCATATGCTTTTTATTTTTCGTTGATTCTTGTTTCAACTTTAAGCGATCCTTGATTTGTAATAACCTTTGGATGATGAATTTTTAATAAAGCTTGTGTGCATCAACCGATGCAAAGCCCAGGGTTTTATTCCCCTTTTTGAAAAAAACACCTCTACGATGAAATGAAATGAAGACTGGAAGATTTAGTTGTATATGAAAATGGGAGTGCCATATTACAACACATAATAGAAAATTACAATGTAGTCAATTTGCTACTCCCTGCGGTTCATATTAATGGTCTCAAACTTTTTTAGATTCGTACTTATCTAGTTATTTCTAGTTATTTCTAGATTCGTACTTATTTAGTTTTTTAGATAAGGGACGTTTTATTACTTAAAAGTTTAAACTAGATACATTCGTATCCATATAAAGTTGAGACCATTAATATGGATAGAGCAGGTATTTGTGTTCAAATTTTTTGTTTGCTGTTATGTGTTGTGACTAGGTTCATACCAAAACTCAAACACACTGGATACTTAAAAAAAAACTCAAGTCACTGATGCTCAGAAAGGCAAGTCAAAGGCTGCAACTTTTACTTTTTTTTTTGCCGTGAGTCAATGCCACTTCGGTTTTTGGGGCCCTCCTAGACCGGAAGAACCCACGCACGGAGAGAGTACAGGGTGCCACGTCTGCTATCGTGGCCCCATGTCCGCGAGAAACCGCGCACGTCTACGATATATGACGCAATGACGGCTCTGGACGACATCGGCTCATGGCGCCATGTCGGCTTTCAGCGGGCCCCATAACCACGAGAAACCACAGCCGACATGGGCTCATAACGCCACATCGGCTTTTGGCGGGCCCCGCCACTCGACGGATGCAGGGGCGCTTCGAGCCAGAAGACTCCTATAGAGCGTGGTCCTGCCCCGCATACTCTGAGGTGGGCCCTTGTCACTCACGCGGTCCATCGTCCTGCGACGCGGGGTAGGACGATGCGCGCGACACCCGTCCGTGGTAATGAATCTTTCGCCTGGCCCGTAGCAGGGTGCACCTCCCAGAAGAGCAGGGCTCTGTTGCGAGGGGGTCACGCGTCCTTTCAGGCGTCCATCCAATGGCCGAAAAGAACCGGGACGACGTGGATAACAGTTTGAGCCGAAACAATCTAGCATTATTATTTACACTATTATGCTTTATGTGGTTTAGGTGCTGGTGTGAGTATTATGCATTTCTCTTTATATAATAAACTTAATTTGAATAAGTTAGTTCTACTTACATTTCACTTCAAATGGCTAATAAGTCCACGGATGTTCCTATTTGTATTTGTGAAGATGTTTATGTTGTTATTGCTAATGTGCAAATTTCTACAGACTTTCTTATATTAGAGATGCCTAAAGATGATAATTTATCTATAATTTTTGGAAGACACTTTCTAAATATTGCAGGGGTTATTCTTAATTGTACCGAGAGCAAACTAACATTGAATGTTAATGGGAATGAACACATCATTTATATTTCAAAGAAGAATTCTAAGGAACTCACAAAGAAAAATGACCATCAAAGTAATGACTCTTATGATTTAAAGTATTGAGATTCCAATACCACCTCCTGAGCATATATATGATATATTAATGGTTGGAGATATTCCAATCAAATATCAGGTGACATGAGTTTTACCCTCTCTAAATAAATAATAAGTACCACTCTTTTATTTTTATAAAAGTGTTAATGAGACCTAATCAACGTCAATACTAACTTGATAATAATGAGGATACGGCCCCAGTTTCTTTTATTTACTGTTATTCAACAATTAAATTAGGAGTTCTAGTAAAAATAAATTTGAGGAAAGTAAATGAGAAAGTTAAATAGAGGAGAAGTTCGGATTGAGCTTAAGGATGTGTTGTTTATGTCTATAGAACCATTGCAAAGTTATATCATTAAACTTTCCCATAAAAATAAAATAAAAAGAGTTATTTCTTGTATATATTTTTTAATTTAATAAATTGGTTTCCTAATACAAAGGGAGTTTTCATCTTCGTTGAAACAATTATATCATTTGTATGGAGAATTAACCATTTTACGGGCACTAAAAGTATCGTGGAGATGAAAATATTTCTTTGTTTGATATGAAACATGATACGATAAGAAATGAGTAGAGACAAGAACTAGCAAAATCACAACCTTGGGGATGCCCATGCATCCCCCTCTTCTTTCAAGTAATTTCAAGTAATATTATTTCAAAATCATGTTCTAGTTTTATGTTCATGTTCTCTTTTGTATGATTGTGGAGACCATGTTATCATCTGCCTTTTTGTTTTTAGGATTTTCTCTCTATTAAAATGAAGGTTTTAGTCTAAGTTTACATGTTTCAAGAATTAAGTACCAACTTTTACCTATTTTGGATGATAAAGTTGATAACACTTATGCGGAGTTGGAGATTCCTGCATGTTGTTGTTCACGAGAAAAAATTCTTAAGTTTTTTGGTGGCTCCAATTGGTCTCAAATTTATGTTGTAATTAAAACCTTTCATCCTCCATACGCAAAATAAATTGGCAAAATTTTCTGACATGTTTAAGTGATAAAGATAATTACGTTTTGCTACTTCTGTTTTCTGGACAGATTCTGACTTTTGTTGTTTAAGACATTATTTTGAGTATCTACGTGATTATTTTGAGCCTTTTAATATTTTATAAATGTTGGAAACTTAATATACTCTATTGACTTTCCAAATAAAATTTTATTGGAGGTTTTATGGCGGTCTGTATTGTATCTTTATGCCAGTAAAGTCACCCTATAGAAAAGAAATAGGAGAATGTTTTGTGTTGAATTTTTTTCACATAGAATAGAGAAACATCACACCATGAGCTATCTATGAATGGCTTGCACTCACGGTTTGCACACCTCTAAACTTTTTTTTAAGAAACATAATTTTCACATAAACTTGGAGTGTCTGTGTCTTACTTCTATGTTAAGTTTGCATTTTATTCATGTTACCAAGACTACCATCAATAAAGTTGCTGTAGGAATAAAAGAAAATGGATACATGAAAAGTAAGTGGAAAGGGAAGAATAGTTGCATTACAAGTTATGCATGTTGTCACACTTTGTTAGATGGTTGATTTATTTGAATGAGTGATAGTTTGCAAGTGTCTTATTTAGTACTAGATTTTGTTTTCAGAATAAATATTTAACTTTAAGTTGATCTTGTCTATTAAGAAATAATTACTACTATGGAAAAAAATTCATGCTTTTAGATGGTCAACTATCTCTCTCTTGCTAGCCCAAATAATTAAATAAGCAAAGATTTGTGCATCCATAATCTCTTAAAACCAAGTTATTCCAATAGTGTCCACCATATCTACCTATATACAAAAATGCTATTCTCGTGTCAAAAAATGCTATTCTAAGTATATTTACCATGTGTGGGTTTTATTTATCTTCCAAATGTTATTGCCTATGGTTGTGCTTATCATACAGAAGTTGGTTGTGGGGTGACCGCGAGCTTGATGGTACAACAACCCTTGTAGGTTAGAATATGATGTATGAAAATAAAAAGATGAGGGCAAAAATACCTCCAACAAAGGGTGGTAAATGAAAGTAGAAGCTCAACACACTAGAAAGAAATAAAAAATGATTATAGAGAGAAAATAATGATGATTATAGAAAGAAAGTAATAAAAATGCTACATTATGGGTTGGTTGTATGAACATTTTTGTGGGATTGAGGATGACATTGGATTGAAGTGTTATCAAAATCCATGCTTTCATGAGAGGAGGTTTTTATTTGATCTTCACATGAAAGAGATGATCTTGATGTCGTGCTATTCTTGCTCTGGCTTGTCAGTCCAGTCGGTATGAGACCTATCAATCTCAATCTCATCCTCAAGCTTACTTTAATTATCCGCGCAACACTTAATGTTAGGACATTTAGAAAGAAGCAAAAAGTTCCAAAATAAAGATGCTATGATAGGAGTAATGGAACCAAATAGTGGTGATGTACTAGGGTTAAGCATAAACTTAAGAGGTAGTGTTTGGAAGCTAGATATCACTTCTACATGTTTAATCCTTACCTACTTTCTATTTCATCAAGTGTCCACATATATGAAAAGGATACATCATTCTAAATACCAAAGTAGGACAATATACACAATGCACTTTCACTTGAACTTTGCATGACTAATGGTCCATACACTACAAAATGCCCCCATACCCGGCGGATTTTTGGGGCGGCATAAGCGAAAAGAACTGGCAAAAGTTAGTTACGCGGCGGATGGGCTGTCGCGGCACCATTTTGTTGCGGCGACCACTTAGACACCGTGGCACACACGATACCAGCAGATTTGGATGCCATGGTAGGTGGCATGCAAGAGCACCACTATTCCATGCCGCACTTGGGCAATAGTGGCATTATCGCTTGTGCCGCGCAATTAAAGCATCAAGTGAATTTGTTGCAACACTAGAGAGTGGTCAAAGACATCCACCTGACGGGTTAAGGTTGTCTCGCTGACTAGAATGTCCCACCATGAAGCCCAAAATTTATATCTTGCGCTCCCCTCCCAAATCCCTCTCCATGGATCTGCATCGTGGCGTGGTGTTACGGCGGAGACTGTAGCGGCGACCAGCGGCGACACCGCAATGGAACCTCTTACGGGTGGTGGTTACGTAGGTTAATTATATATTGATTCTATTCTTGATCCAATTTGCTAGTTTTCTATTTGGATCTCATCTTCGATCGCATGAACACATTTTTGGGTCTTTCCCCTAGGATGACGTGGTGCCGTGCTGGATCTTTGATCCATCTTGGAACGGTGTTCCTATGAGATATCGCTACAATAAAATATGTTTGTGGATAGATTCCCATGTAGATTCTTCGCTTTCCATGGCAAGCACACACTAGTACGTAAAACCTTATAGCCGGATTCCTTACCACCGATGAAGTGGGACCTGGGTCGCCGGCTGTAAGGACTTCCAGGCCTTCCTCGCGTTATCGCCAGTGAATGTGTATTATGATCGCTAGGGATAGCCTATATAACACTGGCGAATAGGCCACACGTGCGCCGGGGCTGTGGTGGGACGCGTGCCCCCGGATGGGCCACGCAACAGTCTTCGAGGATAGTATTACCCAATTTATTAATTCGATATAAGGGGAGACAAAGAATACTTATAAGCCTTAACAACTGAGTTGTCAATTCAGCTGCACCTGGAAATAGTCTTGCTCACAGTAGTTTATCAGTAGCAACAGTTTTGTAGTAGCAATAGCAAAGTAACAGTAGCAGTAAAACAAAGGCAGTAGTAACAATAGTAGCAAACAGTAGGATATGAGTGCGGTAGGCATAGGGATGGATGGACAGGCGTTGCATGGATGAGTCTCACATATAACTTCAAGATCTAGGGCAATTGCAGATAAATAAAATAAAGCATCCAAGTACTAAACAATCATAGGCATGTGCTCCATATATAGTCATACGTGCTCGCAATGGGAACTTGCACAACATCTTTTGTCCTGCCAGCCCGTTGCAGCGAGGCCTCAAGGGAAACTACTGGCAATTAAGGCACTCCTTTTAATAGAGCACCGGAGCAAAGCATTAACACTATATGAACACATGTGATCCTCACATCACATCCATCCCCTCTGACTGTCCCAATTTCTGTCACTTCGGGGCCTTTGGATCCGGACAATGATATGTGTACATAACTTGCAGATAAGATCACAAACAATACTATCATCACGAATCAATAATAAGTTCATATCTGAGATCATGGCACCCGGGCCCTAGTGACAAGCATTAAGCACAAAAATTTGCAACAAAGTCAAATAGCACTAATAGAGATACTAGACACCATGCCCTAACAATCTTATTCGATTACATGATAGAACTCATCCAATCCCTACCATCCCTATAGCCTACAGCGGGGGATTACTCACTCATGGATGGGGGAAACATGGATGGTTGATGGAGAGGCGTCGGTGATGATGGCGATGATCCTCTCCAAATTCCCCGTCCAGGCAGGGTGCCAGAATGGAGTTTCTGGTTCCGAATCGCGGTTTCTGGTGGTGACGGCGTAGCGGAACTCTTTCTGGAAAAACGTCGAACCCCCCCTGAGTTTTTAGGTCAAGAGGCAACTTATAGGCGAAGAGGGAGGCCGAGGGGGTGCCTGAGGCGGCCACACCCCCTCCAGGCGCGGCCAAGCCTGGCCCGCGTGGCAGGGGGTGTGGGCCCCTTAGTGCCCCACTCCGTGTCGTATTCTGGCTCTGTGAGTCTTCTGGTGAAATAGGATTTTTGGCATATTTTCCGGGATTTTTACTGATAGTTGATTTTCTGCACAAAAATTAGACACCAAAGTAATTCTGCTGAAAACAACATCAGTCCATGTTAGTTGTATCCAAATCACACAAGTTTAGAGGAGAAACAATAGCAAAAGTGTTCTGGAAAATAGATACGTTTTGTACGTATCAACTCCCCCAAGCTTAGTTTATTGTTTGTCCTCAAGCAATTCAGTTGAAAATTGAGTGCGATAAAAGAACTTTCACGAACACATTTGCTTCATATAATGTATATATTCTCAGCACATGAGTAGATACTTAGACAATTCATAATTAGGAGTACGCAACTAAGTCTACTTAATAATCATTGCAAGCTATGAAGATATTCTAACTCAATAATAATAAGTAGCATAAAACATAAACATAAGCAACATTGCAATGCTCATAAGATGTTATGATAGAGTGGTATCTCACTTGCCTTTGTTTGTAGAGCACAACATAAATGCCAAGGCACCTCTGAAGTTCAAGTGAAGACTAGAAGTAAAGATATCAGAGATACAAGCATCAAAGTCATGACATAATTAACCAAGTTTTGAGACAAGCACATTACACTAAGAATGACAACTATGCTCTCAAGAAGGTGCTCATAGAACAAGTGGTGACTCAACAAGGAAGTGAAAAGGTTTTGAAAAGTTTGAAAGGCTTCCAAATGCTGAAAGTATGGTACTCATTAGCTTTGAGCTCTCATTGCCCCTATCATAGGAAATGGTTAATGGTGAAAGTGAGGTCCAATATGAGTTATATGCTTGACAGACCATAAACTAAAAATATCATGTCCCTTGAATACGAGGGCCGCTCCTCATGCTACTCAACTTTAGTTACCGACAAGTTCCTGTCATAGTAAATACATGCGTATCATAGAGAACCGCCAACGGGGTACCTCTTGCATATGATACAGGAGCTATCCCATAATCAAAATGACAAGGCAAACAAACAATCAGAATCTCAGCAATCTTTTTATTTGCTATTTGCATAGGTTTTTATTGAGGATGCTTCACAGATTGCTCATTATGGTTATGCTGCAAGTTTCCACCATGATTAGGCATGGTTTAGGCTAGCGGCCCAGGCATTTATCTAACACACACATATATATATATATAACTCATGAACTTACAAGCTCCCCTTTTATTTCACACCTACGACATCCATAAACAAAAGAGCATGATATCAACTAGGTACAAAGTACAGGTGAAATGTTGAAAGCGTTCCCCGTGACAGCACGATTCTGCTAACTCCCAGCCTATAATTTGCAAGCATATAACTTTCACGGACAGTCACAATGGTTCAGGTTTATTAAGTGCAAGAAATAAAGTGTGCCATCAAGTTCGTGAGAGCTTTACTAACTAATTTTATCATAACAAGCAAACATTTTATTTGGAAGAAAACAAGGCATAATTAATATGCACGGAATAGCAAATAATGCTAATAGGTAGGTATGGTGGACACTCTGGCAATATTGGTTTGGGGAGTTGGAAACACGAGTAGAGCTCATACTCAGTGCAAGTGAAGGCTAGCAATAGAGAGGGAGCGACAAACGAGAGAGCAATAACTGTTATAATCATGCTTGCAACAAAACATGACTAATTATGGCATGAAAGTGATACAAGAACTCTGAGGCAAAACAAATCATCGAGGCTTACTGACTATTGTTCAGTCATATGCATGTGTGAGCATGTGCCAAGTCGATTCAAATGAAACATTCAGAGGGGGATACCATAATATCATACCAGTTATGAATAAAACGATGCAAGCAAACATTCATATGACATGCTACAAACTATTAGCAAGCTAGAGCTAATCATAAGAAAGCAAGAACTACTAAGCATCCATAAATAACATACACCTTACAAGAACAGACTAAGCATGCCCACAATGATGAGTATATGTACAAAAATGAAAATAAATAGAGTTCGTTACCAGCCTCTTACCACACCTCAAGTTGTCTTAATCTTCATTATTGCCCTTCACTTGTGTGGCTTGAATAATAACATGAAACCAAACTCCACTCAGGACTACTGAACCCTGCAAAGAACTTCACAAAACCAAAGAAGAACAACAAATAGTTTTGGTGTTTTCGATTTTTTAAAGTAAGCACACAAAGCAAAAACAAAATAAAATCTTTTTGGATTTTTTCTTTAAGGCAAACCAAAGCTAAAAACCAAAGAAACAAACCAAGAGAAACAACCAAAATATTTTTGGTCTTTTTGGTGTTTTGGGAAAGCAGAAACAAAAACCAAAAAGAAAGCGAAACATGGATAAATAAAGAACCGACGAAACATGATATATAGATGAGTGTTATGTCGGTGTACCTCCCCCAAGATTATGCTTTTGGCCTAAGTGGGGCTCAATATCACGGGTAGTAAACCCAAGCTGGTGGATCATCATAGGAATGATCATAATCAGGCCCTCGCGATGAAGAAGAAGACACGCTCCAATCATAAGAGGGCTACTAGTATGAAGACTCCCCCATGTTGGTGGGCTGAACCGAATCATCTTCGGCATCCTCTCCAACATTCTCCTCTTGCTGGGAGAGCTCCGCCACATATGTGTCAAACTCTTCCTCCGTGAGTGATGGCGCCCAGTACTATCGTGGGACGCTTCGTTGGAAACCCCAAGAGCAAGGTGTGATGAGCACAGCAGCAAGTCTTCCCTTAGTAAGAAACCGAGGTTATCGAACCAGTAGGAGGAAGGAAACGTCTCAAAGATGTTGCAAGCAACGTGGAAACCTGCATAACACAAACTCAAGACTTTGCCCCAACGAATCAGTGAGGTTGTCAAGCTCACCGGTTTGCTGTAACAAAGGATTAAACGTATGGTGTGGAAGGTGATGATGGTTTGCAGCAAGTAAACAATGAAAGAGTGGAAGATGTATCAATGGTAAAGATTGGACCGGGGTCCATAGTTCACTAGAGGTGCTCTCCTTAGATAAACAACATGGCATGAAGGGTAAACAAATTACAGCAGAGCAATTGACAGGAACCGAGCAAGGCATAACAATGCAATACTAGACAAAAAATATCCTATGAGATTCGATTGGGCAATACAACAATATACATAGACCGCCATCCAACTGCATCTATGGCTAGAAGTCCACCTTCAGGTTATCATACGACCCCCCTCCAGTATTAAGTTGCAAGCAACAAACAACTGCTTTAAGAAAAGTGTGTAAGGTAAACAATCCACTTGTTCCATGAAAAAGAGACCGTTGTTTTCTCCCTAGTGGAAATGGCACATCTACAACCAAAGAGATTTCTGTCACTTCCCTTGGAAACTAGAAGCATGAACCCACTATCGAGCATAAATACCCCCTCTTGGAGTCACTAGCAACTACTTGGCCAAGATAGCTACTAACAACGGAGAGCATGCAAGATCACAAACAACACAGACATGATAGTATCAAATAGACAAAATCATTAATCAATCTGACATAGTAATCTCAATATCCATCGGATCCCCGCAAACACAACATGCATGTGACATGGTTATACCCCGCGGGTACATGATCTCAGCATACCTGGTCTAGCCCAAGGAAGGCCCACGTCAAATATATGCCGGCCCATGAAGACTTTCGGGTGGCCCAGGCCCATGACGCCTTCGGATCCTTGGAGAGCAAGACTAGAGTAGATAGGAAATTCAAAGGGGTAAAACCCTAGAACCTGTAACCGACTAGGTCTATGCCCGGGACCTGCCTGAGACTATATAAAGGCTAGGAGGGCATGACCTAGATCTCTCTCTCATACTTTCGCATACACACCTCCACGCCAGATCGCATCTGCGCACCCCTGTAACTTTCGGTTCCGCCGTAATCAAGAGCAGACAAGTAGGAGTAGGGTTTTCCCTTCGGGGGCCTGAACCTGGGTAAACTTTGTGTCCCCGTGTTGCTTGTTTGCTAACCGTTCCACGATCTCCAGCATCCCCATCTTCTCCAAAACCCAAGTCCATAACAATGGGCATTGATGAGATTAAACCTCGTCAATTGGCGCCGTCTGTGGGAACTGGGGACGCTGATTGTGCGGTCGTGACGGTCCCAACCCGATCGATCTACAACTCTGCGGCGACGGAGAGTCACCTCCTCTTCGGAACTTTCGACTTCACCGCCCACTCACCGGCCACCATGAAGGACTTCGAGCCCGTAGGCGACGGACTCGAAATCCTGTTCGGGAGCTTCGCCTGTGGGCAACCAGCACCTCCGCCTCCCTGAGCGGGTGCCCCTACCATCAATCAGGCCCGCTTCATGGACCCCACACCCCGTGCTACGCACAACATCATCAACAGATGATTCCTACGATAGCAGCAGCTGCAACTCCGATCTGTGCGATCCGCCATCGGATGCAGGGACCTATGGTTCCGGATCTGAAAGCTACGGCAGCAGCGGACCAATCTACGAGTGCTACCAATGCGCCGTAGTCATCCAGAGCGACGTGGATCAGCAAACACCCAACCCGCCGCCCAACCCGCCACCTAACCCGCCAGAACGAAACGGCGGGAATAGAAGAAGCCAGTCCCCCCCACCTGAAGGGGAAAACAACGGCCATGTCATCCGCCTTAGCAAAGAAGGATGGGCCCAAGCCCGCAACGCCGTGGCAGGCAACATAGTCCTGCCTGCAGACTCCTCCCGGGATCTGCTGATGGCCTACCACCTGCTCCTGATCGAGGAGCACAAGAAGCAGGTCAAGATGCAGGAGGTGCTCGACAAACGCAAGCAAGCAGCCTCAGAGTCCAGCGCGCGACGAGCTGCGCTCTACGCCATGGGCATCGGCTCCAGCTCGAACGCCAACCAAGGCAACAAGCACCGCTCTCGGGTAGATAACATGGACCCCAAGGAGCGCCGGGAGGTGACCCGACACATCCTTCATGGAGATGGATGCCGACGGCAACGTCATCCCGAAAACGCCGCAGGCTGCGATCATGGCAGCCATTGCGTACCTCGTAGCTCACCCACCTCCAGAAGGAGACCCGAAGAGGGCCATGCACAAGTCTGCACTTACCGGACTCAGACTCGTCGGAGCTCCGGTCAGGTTCGACTGCAGCCCCACCCCTTCATCCGAAGAAGAAGAACATGACCTTCCTCGAAGGAAGAAGAGTTCACGCCACCGCGACTACGACGCCAGAGACGCGCTCACGCAGCGCAAAATCGACAAAGCGCGAGCTAAGCGCGCATGCTCGTCTGAGTCCGAGATGGACGAAGACGAAGGAGAACTCTGCGGAGCCCGATGCTTCAGCAGATCTGTTCGGCGAACGAAGATGCCGCATAATTTCAAGCTTCCTTCGGATACTCCGAAGTTCGATGGCACTCAAGACCCAAAGTCTTGGCTCAGCGACCACTTATCATCCGTCAAACTGCACGGTGGAAACAAAGAGACTGCCATTCAATGCCTTCACCGCGGTGACAAAGCGACCGGATCTGGCTCAGCAGCCTATCCTCAGGGTCCATACGAAGCTGGGATGAGCTAGCTTACAGCTTCATCCGAAACTTCAAGGGCACCAGCAAGAGGCTCACCTCAATCGAAGAGTTGCGAGCCTGCACTCAACGAACGGGCGAATCCATCCGCTCGTACATACTATGCTGGTCCAACACAAAGAACTCCGTAGCCCACATCTCCGAAGAGAGGGCCATCGACGCCTTCAGGGACGGCATCAAGCGCCAAGACTTCAAGGAGGAACTTGGGCGCGTCAAGCCCAAAACACTCGACCACCTCATGGACATCGCCAACAGGTGGGCTGACGGCAAAGATTCCATTCACCGAGCACAATCGGAAGAAGAAGATGATTACGGTCGACGGCGAGAGCGCCGTAGCAAGAGAAGATCGCGCGTCTACGACGATCACGACAGACCCGACATGGTCGCGGCTGGCTACGCCGATCGCCACAACGACGCCAACCGCAATAGCGGAGGATACCGCGGAGGAAACTTCCGCGACGGGGGACACCCAGCGCAGTCGTGGCAACGCCGCGACCGCGATAACGGACCCTCAGCATACGAAAAGCTTTCGGGTCCATGCACCATCCACTTCTACATCGACAAGCAGGATGGCAAAAAGAAGGCGAGCCACATGCTCAAGGACTGCCGCGAGTTCCAGAAACTCAGCGAAAGCATGGTGCAGATGAGGCAGCAAGCCCCAATCCCTGCGTTCGGAAACGCACCCGTGCCAGGTGAAATAGTGCATGGAGCTCCTCCACCGCCACCTGTAGGAGGCCCGAACCAACCAGTCGCACCAGCACAGAACAACGCTGGGAACGGGTATCCCCAGCCGAAAGGAGCACTGATGATCCAGAAGGGGCGCCCCACGAATAGGGTGCAGAAGAAAATCACCCGACAGATCAACCTGGCCGTGGCAACTCCACCCGCCATCCCTGAGTACCTCAGTGGATCGGAGTCCTGCATCACGTCCAGTCGTTCGGATCACCCTTGCCAGATCCCTCGCCCAGGTCATGCTACCCTGGTGCTGGAGGCGCAGATCGGAGGTTTCGAGATGAGTCGTGTCTTCATGGACGGCGGCAGCGGCATCAACCTGATGTTCGCAAGCACTCTAGCAGCAATGTGAATCCCGCAGTGCAGCCTGGAACAGTCAGACACAACATTCCACGACATCGTTCCAGGGAAGGGCATATTCCCCCTGGGCAAAATATGGCTCGACATCATCTTTGGCAAGCCGGACAACTTGCGGCTGGAGCGGCTCGAATTCGAAGTGGTGGACTGGCCATCACAGTACCACGCCATCCTCGGGCGTGTAGCATTCGCAAGGTTCTTGGCTGTCCCACACTATGCATACCTGCTACTCAAGATGCCAGGACCAAAGGGCGTCATCACAATCCACGGGAGCTTCACCCGATCGGACCAATGCGACAGAGATTTCAACAGAATCTCCCAGTCATTCGGCATGCAGGAGAAGCTCCTAAGGCTCCGCGAGGTGACGGACAATGGGGCACCCCCAGTCGCACGACAAAACGCACCTGACATGTCTTTCGACTCCACCGTCAACACAAAGAAGGTGCAAGTCCATCCGACGGATGCCTCCAAGACGGCGCTGATCGCCAACGACCTCAGCCCTGCATAGGAAGGTGGTCGAATTCCTCCGTGGGCGCTGGGAAATCTTCGCCTGGTGTCCTGCGGACATGCCAGGAGTTCCCAGGGAATTCGCCGAGCATGCACTCAACGTCTTTCCAGACACCAAGCCCGTCAAGCAGTCCATCCGGAGACTGTCCGAGCCACGAGCCGAAGCTATTGGCAAAGAAATCAACAGACTACTCGCTGCAGACTTCATCAGGGAAATCAAAGAAAGCGAGTGGCTTGCAAATACAGTGATGGTCCCAAAGAAGGACACGGACATCCTGCGGATGTGCGTGGATTTCACGTCGCTAAACAAGCACTGCCCAAAGAACCACTTCCCTCTTCCTCGGATTGATCAGATCATCGATTCGACTGCAGGTTGCGAGAAACTCTCCTTCCTTGACGCCTACTCAGGCTACAACCAGATTCGAATCAAGGTCGAAGATCAGGAGAAAACGACATTTATCACACCGTTCGGAGTGTTCTGCTACAACACAATGCCCTTCGGGCTAAAGAACGCAGGTGCCACGTACCAGCGACGCATGCAGGTATGCCTCAAGGACCAGATCGGTCGCAACGTTCAAGTCTATGTCGACGACATATTCATCAAAACCAGGGAGGCAAGGACACTTATCGACGATCTCCGCGAGACGTTCGACAACCTCGATCGCTACAGGATCAAACTCAACCCCGAAAAGTGCGCCTTCGGCGTCCCATCGGGTCAGCTGCTTGGGTACTTCATCTCTCAACGAGGGATCGAGGCGAACCCGAAGAAAATCAGAGCCATCATGGCGATGGAGAAGCCGAAAAACCTCAAGGGTGTCCAGCAGCTCGCAGGACGAATAGCGGCGTTGAGCAGATTCATCAGCCGCATGGGCGAGAAGGCCCTGCCATTCTACCAGCCAAGGCGAGATAAATTGAGTGGGCGCGAAGCTGACGATGCGTTCGAAAGCCTCAAACGGCTTCTCTCCACCTCGCCCGTCCTGGTCACGCCAAAGGAGCGCGAGCCTCTGCTGCTGTACATAGCATCCACACACCAGGTGGTCAGCACCGTGCTAGTGGTCGAACGACCCAAAGAAGGCAAGACCCACGGGGTCCAACGCCCAATCTACTACCTCAGCGAGGTACTGACGCCAACAAAACAGAGGTACCCTCACTACCAGAAACTCGCCTACGGCATGTTCATGACGGCTCGACGGCTGAGCCATTACTTCCAGGAGCACCAGGTGATGGTCGTCAACGAGGCACCCCTGAACAGCATCCTGAATAACCCAGAGGCCACAGGACGCGTGGCCCCGTGGGGCATCGAGCTGTCACTCCTGGACATCGTCTACGAGAAGCGACTCGGAATCAAATCTCAAGTCCTCCCGGACTTCCTTGTACAATGGATGGAGCTGCAGCTTCCAGACACCCCAGACATGTCGCAGTCATGGACGATGCACTTTGACGGCTCCAAACGTGAAGCCGGAGAAGGAGACGGGGTCATACTGACCTCCCTGCAGGGTGACCAGATGAAGTACGTCCTTCGGATGAAATTCCGAGCTTCCAACAACGAGGCCGAATACGAAGCCCTCATCCACGGCATGAGGATGGCAAAGATCTGCGGCGCAACGCGCCTGGTCATCTACGGTGACTCCAACCTCGTCGTCCAGCAAACAATGAACGAGTGTGACGCACACGCCGAAAACATGATCGCGTACCGCACACTCTACAACGCACTCGAAGGAGAATTTGACGGCTGCGAGCTTCGCCACGTCGAGAGAGAAAGCAACGGGGAGGCCGACAGACTCGCCAACATCGGCTCCACCTGTGCAAAGGTGCCACCGGGTGTGTTCCTCGAATAGATCTGCGTGCCATCCATCAAGCGGAAATTCCCAAGGGATCACCCGAAGAAGCAGAACACTCGGGGGCTATGCTGCCCGAAGGATACGAAGGACCCGAGAAACTGGACACAGAGGTCGCTATGGTCAACCTGATGCAGTTCATGGCAGTCGAAGAAACTTGGACGCGACCATACCTCCAGTTCTTGATAAACGGAGAACTGCCTGACAGCCCGACAGATGCCCGGCGCATATCTCGTCGGTCAAAAGCCTTCACCATCATCAATGGTGAGTTGTACAAGCGCAGTATTACGGGTGTACTACAAAGGTGCGTCACCATCGGTGACGGGAAAGCCATCCTCCAAGACATCCACGAGGGCATCTGCGGCCATCATGCAGGCAGCCACTCCCTTGTCGCCAAAGATCTATGAGCTAGATTCTACTGGCCAACGGCCATGAGCGACGCAAAGGACACCGTCCGACGATGCAATGGGTGCCAAAGGTTCGCCGACAAACCGCACGCGCCCGGGTCAGAACTCAGACCCATACCTATAGCCTGGCCCTTCGCCCAATGGAGCCTCGACATGATCGGCAAACTGCCAAAGTCCTCGAAAGGGGGGCACGTTTACCTCTTGGTCGCAGTCGATAAATTCACCAAGTGGGTCGAGGCCATGCCGGTTACCAACCAAAAGGGCAAGACCGCCGTCAAGTTCTTCGAGTCCATTGTCTACAGGTTCGGCGTACCGCACAGCATCATTACCGACAATGGATCAAACTTCATCTCCAAAGAATTCCAAGACTTCTCCGAAGGCCTCGGGATCAACATCACATACGCCTTAGTGGCTCACCCGCAAACGAACGGGCAGGTTGAAAAGGCCAATGGCCTAATCGGCGCTGGCATCAAGAATCTCCTCATGAGCCCACTCGAACGAAAGGCCGGAGCCTGGACGAAAGAGCTGCCATCCGTCCTATGGAGTTTGCGTACTACGCCAAACAGCTCCACCGGCTACACACCGTTCTTCATGGTGCATGGAGCCGGCCAAGCATCGCCACCAGGCCCCCCAGGTCGTCTCTTACAGCGTAGCCGAATCCACGGCTGCACTCGAAGACGCCGTCGACACACTCGACGAAGCAAGAGACGTAGCAGCAGCTCGATCAGCGGTGTACCAGCAGAGTCTCCGCAACTACCACAGCCGCCGGCTGCGCCCAAGGTCCTTCGTCGAAGGAGACCTCGTCTTGCGACTCAAGCAAGAGCGACCGAAGAAATTCGAGTCACCATGGGAAGGACCCTACATCATCACCGAGGTCATCCTAGGTGGCGCCTATCGCCTCAAGCACGTGGAGTCTGGAGTCGCATACTCCAACCCATGGAACATCGCGCACTGGCGATGATTCTACCCCTAGCTACCTACCCCTTTACTTTCAATAAGGCTTTTCAGCCAAGGCTATTCAGCCGAACAATGTACTTCCTCCATTACGATATAAATAAAGCTAAGTGTCTCGCCCCAAAATTTTCGTTTCGCTATTTGCAACTTTACTTTATGCTACAAACGCACTCGGGGGCTCCCCCCACCTCACGATTTCATCGACCGAGGATCACGCGTGTACACCTGAGTAGCTGACAACGTCAGGCAAACAAAAAGGACATGTACTCAAACAAAGCACTGCGTGCTTACAACAAACAAACCTTTATAACAAAGGGCACAACACGCCCAGTCGAAATATACAAATTTTACATCTATCTCTTTTATAGGTACTACCTATTCTGAAGAATAACTTGAGCACGCTGCTCAAACAAATCTACGACCTGTTCGGCATACTGCCTTACAACCGCATAATGTGGACGCATGCCCACTCATCACCATCCGGCCGAGGAGGTGGCCCAGCCGCCACAGCAGACAAATCTACATCAGGCCGGTGCAGCCTCACAAGGGACAAAGCAGCCTTCACTCCTGCGACGAGCTGTTGCCGCACCAGCTCCTTGACATTACTCATGCTCCGAAACTTCGACAGAAGACCCGCAAGGCTTGTCGGCACGGCATCCAATGGAAACATGACATGCAACACCGATGCAAGCGACGTCTGCACCTGACGAAGCACCCGCGAAACCTGGTGCACACGATCCTGCACTGTCGCCAGAGCCATGGCACGGTCACGATCCATCCAGAAGAAACCGCCAGCCTCCATGTCTTGTTGAGTCAAGCAATTGACCCGAACAGCGACACGCTCTTTCTCCTCCCTCGGAGCAAGGTTGGCACCTACGACACTCGCACAAAATAAGACGCAAGGCCAGCAGGCGCATCCGAAGAACTGAGCTGCAGCTCGAAAAGAAAGAACAACTTACATTGAAGCTGCTCAGACAGCCGAAGCAGTTCCGCCATCAAGTACTCCTCTCTAGCTGCACCGCGATCTGCCTTGGACTTCCAAACATCGGCGTGACCACGCACCCCAAGCAACTCCTTCTCAAGACTACGAACACGGTCTCGAAGAAAAGCAAGTTGTGATGAATCATACAAAGATGGCGGCACGCCACGCTAAAAGTAGGTGTCTACGGGATCAGCACCCGAAGGAACCTAGAGCAGCAGAGAAGAAAAGGACATAAACATTCAGACGAAGAAGAGCACAACTCAACAAAACTCATTAAGCATATAAAGGCCACTACATGGCACAAGGATTTTCGTTCCCCAACATAATTACAAGCAAAAGAAGATTACAAACTATCCTACATCTACAACGCCTAAGACGCGACACCTTGAGTAGCCTCAGATCCGGATTGCCTCGCCTTGGCCTCGCCCTGTTGCCGCAGCGCGTACTCAGACAGCAGATCAATGAGCTTTGGCCCATATCGCTTGCAGCGAGCAGAATAGGTAGCAAAGGCTACCTCGGAACCATCCGCGGTCGTCGGCATCTAGGAGGTGATCTGGGGAAGGTCCAGCTCTGCTCCAGCCGCCAAGGCCATCGCCAGACCGACGGACGCGCCAATGCCCTTCTGCTTGCGTTTGTACGCCGCAGACGCTTCGGCTGACAAAGCCTCCGCCAGGGCATCAACATCATCAAGGGCCGTGCCCTTGGGAGCAAGCTCCTTGTAGAAGCGGCCAAGGACCTCCTTCGCCTTGGCAAGGGAGTTGACGACGGTGCTGCAGCGATCTTCGACCGCTGTAGTAGCATCATCTAGAGCACTCCCGTGCTCCAGAGCGCCGCGGTCAAACTCGATGCCTGCAGCATCTAAGACAAAAAGAGAAGGAATGAAGAAAGTAACACAGAAGAAAGACAAGAAAACAAAAAGAAAGGAGCAAAAATAAGGTACTCACCTGAAACAGCCTTGGCAGCAGCCATGAGCTTGCCCGCCACCTCTCTTTCATGCGCAGTCGCAGCCATGGCAAGCTGCTCCTCGCGGTCCGTAGCCTCCTGCTGCAGACGCTCCTTAGCCTCGGCTGCCTTGGCCAGCTCCAGCTCAAGGCGCTCTTTCGCACCAGCGGCGTCCTCGGCCTTTTTCTCCGCTTGACCAAGGCTATTCTTGAGAGCATCAATCTCACGGAGGGAAGTGTTATGCTCCTCTGCATTCAAAACATACAAGCGTTAGAAAGCAAGACAATAATGCAAAAAGAAACAAGCACCAAAGCATACAGGTACCTTGAAGCTGTCGGAGGTTGACCTCCAGCACCAGGTGCTCCTGCACCAGTCGCTTGGCATCCTGTACAAAAGGCTGCAGGAAGAAGAACTACCAGTAAGGAAAAGAACTTGGGGCTGTGCCCAACACGAAGGAACAAAAGCAAAATTCGCACACGAAAACGCTCGGGGGCTCCCCCCGAAGACTCAAAGAAAGAACAAGACAAGAATTTTTTCACGGGGCTCTGGGCAGGCAGGAAACATAAGTACTTACATGCTCCGATGGCAACTCTGAAGGCCCACTCGCAGCCTTCTGAGGTGCAACCACCTGAGCCTCCTGCGGAGAAGGGACCGGTGCAGCACCCTCAGAGGTAGCCACCATCTGAGGAGGAGGAGATGCAACCTTCGACTCTCCCATCATCTCCCGAGCACCATCGTTGGAGGAGTCATGGGAAGAATGCATGCACACGGAATAATTAGCACAAGTACAAAGTCAACAGCGAAAAGGACATCAATATATAAAAAAAACTTACGAGTCCAGGGAGCTCAGGTCGAAGACAGGAGGAGTCCTTCGGGCCCTTTTCTCCCCCTTCTTCTCTTCCTTCTTCTCTTCCTTCTTTTCTTCCTTCTTCCGCTTCGCTGGCGGATACGGCGCTACAGCTCGCATGGGAAGAGCAGGAATAGGAGAGGAAGAACCTCCATGCCCATCACTGTGACGCTCAAGGCACAGAGGGTTTCTGGGAGTCGGAGGAGTCGATGCATCCGAAGATTCGCTGGAGCTCCGCGATCGTTTGCGAGTATGGTCCTCGCTCGACTCGTTGGCCTCTTCAGCCGGCGATCGTGCCGAAGGCAGTTCGGACACGGAATCCACCACGTCATTATCCGGAGCATCCGGAAATAATTCGGGCAGTGGCGGCACCATGCTGGCAAAAAAGAAGAGACTTTGTTAGCAAACAAAGGAAAATAAATACGCAGTCGACGAAAAGCGCTACGCGCACGAATCTACACCTGTGGAATAGCCAGCGTCGAAGAAAATGGCGGAGTCAGTGACTTCCCCGGGATATCCTCTCCAGCCTTGTACTTCAACAGCATATGAAGGGCCTTGTCGATATCACCCTGGGAAAGCTTCTTGGCCGAAACTCTCGTCGGATCACGACGCCCAGCATAAAGAAACATCGGGTGCGCCCTAGCCTAGAGAGGCTGCACCCGACGCTCGAGAAACGTGCGGATAATATCCACGCCGTTCACTTCCTTCTCAGGAGTCAACTGGAGATCCTCCACCCGGCGGTAAAGGGCCTCTATCTCCGCCGACTCGCCATCCAAGATCTAGTTTTTCCAGGACCTCTTCGGCTCGATTATCTGCGAGGAGTCAAAAGGAGCAAGACCAAATTGCTGCCCAGCCACTGTGGAGTCGCGAATGTAAAACCATCGCCTCCGCCAGTACTGGACAGATTCGGACATAGAGAAAGAAAATAAAAAGATATTGGCCTTGAGGGAGATGATGCAACCCCCAATGGGATACACACCATCCGAGCCAGATTGTCTCTTCACGGAATAGAGTTTCCGGAAGAGGCCAGCACTCGCAGAAAGTGATGAAACAAGCAATGTGGAGAATAGAATTGGGCGAAAGATGATGCAGCTGGATGCCATAGAGAAAGAGCAGCCCACGAAGGAAGTCGTGGACTGGGTAGGAAAACCCACGAATAACGAAGGCGAGAAACATAACCCGATACCCTGTGGGGGGACGGGGGATTACCTCGTTGCCGGGGAGTCTGACGGCCTCCCTATCCTGCGAGATCAAGCCCCGCTCGCGAAGCCTGCGGAGATCACTCTCCCGCGTCTCTGATCGCCGCCAACCACCGTCGGTGACACGGGTGGTGGTAGCGCTTTTCTTCCCTCCGGCGGCGCTAGTACCAACTGCAGATGACGACTTCTTCGTTTTCCCCATCGCGCTCCGGCGGCGCCGGCGGTGAGAATGCAGAAGGGAAGAAGGAGATGTGGAAGAATATTACAACGCGCAGCAAGAACCCCTCGAGCACAAGGAGGCAGTGAAAACAAGAGTATATGCGGAAAACAAACTGCAGCTTTCCCCAATGATTATAACGGCAAAGACGACGCACGACAACCGTCCATCAAGAAGACCTAACGCCAACGGCACATCTGGCCATACACGTGTCAGCATCACAACGAACCGTCGTTACCACACCGTCCACTACGCGCGGAAATCGAGGCGACGCCGTAATTATCTCCACGCCACGCGTGACCGGTCAATTCATGGTCAGCAAGTGGGACCCACGTTCGTCCAGTCAAGTCATCTCTGGCGTAGCAGACGCTTGAGGTCATTGATCGTCAGCACTGATGTCATCAAAAGCTATACTAGCAACAACTACAATTCTTCGGCTTCAAAGCTAAGAGTACTCACTCGAATCTACGATTCGACTAAATACTCGGGGGCTACTCCTATTAGGATGGCTGGTCGCGCACCCGAAAGATGGATACAAACGAACTATAACTTCGAGTCCTATGTCGAGTCTACGACTCCACTACGGACTCGGGGGCTACTCCCATAGGGAGGATGGATTTAAGCATCCGAATTTTTTTGTGTCCTACGGACCTAGCACTGAACAAACGACTCGAACAGACACTCGGGGGCTACTCCCATAGGGAGCGCTGGTCGCGCACCCTATGCATTCTTCGACTGCGATCTTTCAGATCAAGCACGCAAAATCTTTTCGGCAACTCTGCCCCAACAAAACGCTAAGTGAGCAACGTCCTCCTTGGCCACCCGAAACACCTCCGCGGTGATAAACATTCGGATGCTGTGTCTGCGACACAAAGATAAGACCTACAGATATCATCTGATGGCCTGGCAACGCACACGACTGCGCTCTGCTAGTATGAACCCGTGCCAGCAGGCGCGATGAAAAATCCCGACGGACGCGTTGGGTACATCAATTAAAATCACTGGAATTCCACTCTTGTAAGTCCTCCGCGGCCTGAGTCACATTACACCAGCATATGTTCCAGGTCCGAGTTGAGGGACTCGAACCTGAATAAGATCGTGTTGTTTCGTCCTAAGATGCTTAAGCGACACGATCCATCGGGTGAGTCAGGCACACGCATCAACAATCCCTACACATGAACTATTGAAATACATAGTTGCACCCGAAAGATTGAAGAGTCCTCAGCCGAATCTACGATTCGACTGATCACTCGGGGGCTACTGACATGGTTATACCCCGCGGGTACATGATCTGAGCATACCTCGTCCAGCCCAAGGAAGGCCCACGGCAAATATACGCCGGCCCATGAAGACTTTCGGGTGGCCCAGGCCCATGACGCCTTCGGATCCTTGGAGAGCAAGACTAGAGTAGATAGGAAATTCAAAGGGGTAAAACCCTAGAACCTGTAACCGACTAGGTCTATGCCCGGGACCTGCCTGAGACTATATAAAGGCTAGGAGGGCACGACCTAGATCTCTCTCTCTCTCATACTTTCGCATACACACCTCCACGCCAGATCGCATCTGCGCACCCCTGTAACTTTCGGTTCCGCCGTAATCAAGAGCAGACAAGTAGGAGTAGGGTTTTCCCTCCGGGGGCCTAAACCTGGGTAAACTTTGTGTCCCCGTGTTGCTTGTTTGCTAATCGTTCCACGATCTCCAGCATCCCCATCTTCTCCAAAACCCAAGTCCATAATAAGGGCATTGATGAGATTAAACCTCGTTAGCATGATTACAAATATATTAGATCTTGATCATGAACGAAGCTCACAAGATCTATACATGAAAGCACAAGGAGGAGATACAACCATCTAGCTACTACATGGACCCATAGTCCAAGGTGGAACTACTCACGCTTCATACTGGACCTTGGCATGATGAAGAAGAAGGCCTCCGGGATGATCTCCCCTCCGACAGGGTGCCGGGAAGAACTTCAGATCCCCCCGATCTAGGGACGATGGTGGCGGCTACAGAAGGTTTCGTGGAGTTTTGATCGGGTTCCTAGGGTTTTTGCATCGAGGGCTTCTTATAGGAGAAGGGGCGGGCCAGGGGGCCACCAGGGCGGCTGCACCCCCCCAGGCGCGGGGCGGGCCCACCCGCATGGCCAGGGGGTGTGTCCCCCTGGTGAGCCTTCTCCATCCCGTCTTCTGGCTTCGTGTTGCCCACGGTAAAATATTGACTTTGGCTTTTGTCCCGTCCAATTCCGAGAATATTGATTTTCTGCCTTTCTATAACCAAACACAGAAGAAAACAAGCAACTGGCACTGTGGCAACTTGTTAATAGGTTAGTTCTAGAAAAGATATAAAAACAGCTCAAAGTGTAGACAAAGCAAAGCAAAGTAGATACTAAACAAGCATGGAGCATCAAAAATTATAGATACGTTTCCGACGTATCAAGCATCCCCAAGCTTAACTCCTGCTCGTCCTCGAGTAGGTAAGTGATAAAAATAATAATTTTTGAGGTGACATGCACCATCAAAACCAAGATCAAAACATTTGCAAGCCTTGAAAGCTGGGATCAAAGAACTCTAAACATGTGCATGAAAGATGAAGTTCTAACAATAAGACAAAGTAACTATGAATGCAACATGAAAGGCTACAAACAAAGATCATGAATAACATGCATTGAAAAACGTTTGTTTGTTTCACATACAAAAAACATGGCATAGTGGCATTCAGCTTGTCCCTCATAGAGTAGCAAATAGATGCATAAGACACCTTCAAAGTTCATAAGAGTGACTAGATACAAATAGCACAAGAACAAGTAATATCACAATATGCATCAATCAATAAGTTTTGGGACACTGCACATAGAACTAAGAATGACAAATATGCTCTCTTAATGGTGCCTAAAGGTAGAAGGTGGAGATTCAATATTATAGTGGAAGAAAGGCCCTTCATAAGGGAAGCAGGGATTTCAAGTTTCAAAAAGAGCTTCCAAAAATTATGGTACTTGTTAGCTTTCAGCCCTCATTGCCCCTATCATAAGCATCTTGAAATGATTAATGTTAAAGTGAACAAACTATGGAGTATATGCTTGACAAAGTATAAGTTGGCAATCTCAAGTCCCTTGAATACGAGGGCCACACCTCATGGTACTCAACTTCAGTCACTTGTAAGTTCTTGTCATAGTATGTACATGTGTATCATAGAGAACCGCCAACAGGATACCCCTTGCACATGGTACAAGAGCTATCCCATAACCAAAATGACAATGCAAGCAGACAATGAGCATCTCAGCGATCTTTTTATTTACTATGTGCATAGCCTTTTATTGAGGATGCTTCACAGATAGCTCATTATGGTGATGCTGCAAGTTTCCACCATGATTAGGCCTGGCTTAGGCTAGCGGCCCAGACGTTTCTCTAACACAAAATACATAACTCCATGGACTTACAAGCTCCCTCTTTATTTCACACCGGTGACATCCATAGAGAAAAGAGCATGATATTAACTATGTACAAAGTACAAGTGCAATGTTGAAAACGTTCCCCATGACAACATGGTTCTGCTAATTCCAATGTATAAGTGCAAGCATATACAACATAGAAGACACAATGGTTCAAATTTATTAGGGGCAAAGAATATAAAGTGTGCCATCAAGTTTGTGAGGGCTTTAATCACTAAGTTTTCACATAACAAAATACTTTTAATTGGAAGATAGCTGAAAACAAGGATATACTTGGAATGGTGTAACACACCATGCATAGGAATTTATAGTGGACACTTCGGAATAACTTGGTTTCTTGGGAGTTGGAAGCATGAGTAGAACTTACTCATACAAGTGGAGGCTAGCAAAAGACTGGGAACAATTAACTAAGAGAGCAATAATGGCCATAATCATGAAGAGCGACAAAACATTACTAATCAAAGCATAGAGTGGTACTACAAGTCAAGGACTAAATGATCATAGAGGCTATGGTGACTTGTTCATAGTCACACCATGGTGTAAGCATGTGCCAAGTCAACCCAAACAAAGCATCAAAGGAGAATACCACAATACTATGCTTTTGTATGCTAAAACAACGCATGATTCTTTCAAGGCACACTAAGAAATCCCAATTGTTTGGAACAAGACATGCTACAGCAATAATCACTAAGCATAAGATCAAAACAAATCCTAGCATGTCATGCTAAAGTCTAAGTCATAGTGAATGCAAGCTCCTCTTGCACTTTCAAGCAAGAACTTTCTACTCCTTTCCAACACCAATTGACTTATTTGAAACAACACAGCGAGAACGGTGGTCCAAACTACTTTACTCAAGCAAACTAAGCAAACCAAACGAAAACTAAGACGCTCCAAAAACAACACAACAATGCATGAAACAATAAAAACGAAGTGTCTAGACAGACCTGAGCTTTTTATTGATGAAGAAGGGGATGCCTTGGGCATCCCCAAGCTTTGACGCTTGTACCTCTTGGATATTTCTTGGAGTGACACGGGGGTGGCATCCCCAAGCTTGAGCTTTTGTCCATTCTTCATCTCATTACATAATTCTCTCTCTACACCTGAAAGTTTTCCTTCATACAAAACTTCACACAATCTTCATTAGCAACATCAGTGTATTCAAAAGATAATAGACCTTTAGGATTAGCTTTGGAACAACAAAACTTTTCACTAAAAACACAAGCTACTGTATCAAATCATTCAAACAGCTCAATTCCCCAAAAGAGAACTCAAAAAGAAATCAATAAGAAGCAAATGGAAATAATGACATAAATCTGTCAAAACAGACCAGCAGCTAGAAACCGATTTTTAGAAAATCTTCTGTTGCTCAAATCAAAAAGTTTTGAACTAACGAAAGTTATCTAACATACTGGGGGATTTATTAGTAAATTTGCAGCTCAATATGACTTACAGAGACTCCTCACGAATTTTTATGGTGGAGGACAGAAATCTGTTTCGGGACAGCAACTCCCCAAATCTTACTTCCCTCTCTTTATAAGTTATTCTTGGCACAAAAAGCAAACAAAAAAGGATAAGGAGAGGTCATTACTGAAGTAATAACTTCCAAGACTCAAGGAAACTCTTGGGTTATCTCCCAACAAGTACTTTTCTTTAATGCCTTTAAGTTAGGCTTGATAACTTGAGAAGATGCTCACATAAGAAATATGAATTGAAGTAAAAGATAGCATAAAGAAGCAAATTCAAAACACATTTAAGTCTAACCCACTTCCTATGCATGGGAATCTTGTACGCAAATAAATTCACAAAGAACAAAGTGCCAAGCATATGAAGATAAAACAAGAGTGACTTCAAAACTTTCAGCACATAGAGAGGTGTTTCCGTACCATGAAAACTTCTATAACCATATTTTCCTCTCTCATAATAATTTTTAGTAGCCTCATGAATAAACTCAACAATATAACTATCACATAAAGCAGTCTTTTCACGATCTACAAAAACATCATTTCTATCAAACTCAAAAATAGTGGGATTAAAACCTTCACAAGTTTTACCCAAAGTAGATATTTCAAAAGGATCCACAAGAACATAACATTCATCCTCCTTTGGTAATCATGGGGGACAATCAAATAATGTAAGGGATAAAGAGTTACTCTCATTAGAAGGTAGGCATGTAGGGGTTCGTATCATGGAAAACAAAATTTTTCTACCGCATGCACACAAACAAGCCAAGATCTATCTACTAGATTGTAGCAACGAGTCGATAGAAGAACTCACCCTCGAAGATTCCAAAGAGGTTAACGAGAGCAGATTCTCGTGGGTTATGTAGTCGTACACTTGCCGATCTCAAGATCGCGTAGACGATCCTTCCAGCGCTGCGTTCCGGCAACGCTTCCGTAGTCGGTCACACGTTCGGTACTCGATGAAGACCTTCCTCTCCTTTGTTACAGCAGGCAGCGGAGGTTGTAGCACTCTCCTCGTGATTTCGGTAGCACAATGGCATGGTGTCGGAAGTAGAGGGGAGATCTCGCAGGGCTTCGCCTTAAGCCAGATCGAGTATGGTGGAGTAAGAGAGAGCCTTGGCGATCTACGGATTAGAGGGCACCAAGGGGAGAGGTGTAGACGGCGGCTAGGGTTTGGGATACCCCAACTCGGCGACTTGGGAGGAGATCCCTAGGTGGTGGCGGCAGCAGCACTTGGTGGTGGCGGTGGCGCCTTAGGCTAGGGTTTGGAGGTGTAGGGAGAGGGGGCGCCCTACCCCTCCTTATATAGGAGGGGAGAGGTGGTTTGGGGAGGAGGGAGTCCTCCCCAAACTCCTGTTCATGGCCGGCGGGTGGGAGGGAGTAGGACTTCCTCCCTAAGTAGGTTTCCTACTCTCCCTCCACCAAGCAAACTTCAGATTTGACTTTTCAAATTGGCGTTTGACTTTCAAACTTGGATTTGATTTCTCTCTCCATATTGCCCAACCAAGTGACCTAGTACATGATGCAACCATTCCACATTGTCATGACACATCCATGTACCCTTCCCCTCCAGTCTGGGACCTTCGGACCCTTCTAGAACATTCCTGGTGAAAACAACGGAATCATTTCCGAACTCCGAAACAGGACTTTCCTTATATGAATCTTATTCTCCGGACCATTCCGGATCTCCTTGTGATATTCCGGATCCCATCCGAGACTCCGAACAACATTCGGTCTCTTACTCATCATTTCATAACTACACAACAACATCGAATCCTTAAGTGTGTCTCCCTACGGTTCGTGAATTATGCGGACATGATCGAGACACTTCTCCGATCAATAACCAATAGAGGAATCTGGAAATTCATATGGCTCCCACACATTTCTACGATTACTTTGCGATCGAATGAACCACTTACATACGATACCAATTTCCCTTTGTGTCACGATAGTTTACTTATCAGAGGTTTTGATCGTCGGTATCTCTGCATACCTAGTTCAACCTCGTTACTGATAAGTACTCTTTTCTCATTCCCGTGATATGTGATCCCTTGTGAGCCAGTCACATGCTTGCAAGCCAATTGGATGACATTCCACCGAGAGGGCCTAGAGTATATCTATCCGTCATATGGATGGACAAATCCCACTCTTGATCCATGTGCCTCAACCCATACTTTCTGAACACTCAATGCCACCTTTATAGCCACCCAGTTACGGTGTGGTGTTTGATGTCATAAAAGCATCCTTCCGGTGATGGTGATTAACATGATCTCATTGTCGAAGGAATTAGGTTACTATGTATTAGAAAGCTTATAGCAAATGAACTATATTAAATGACTTGATCTTTATGTTATGCTTAACTATAGGAGTATGTCCTTTCCTTCAAAAAAAACTATAGGAGTATGTCCATCACATCATTCTCCTAATGATATGACCCTGTTGTTAATAACATCTTTATGTTGATGATCAGGAAACCATGATCATATATTAACCAACAAGCTAGTTTAACAAGAGGCTTTACTAGGGACTCTTTTATGTTTACAAATCACACAAGTATTAATGTTTCCGGTTAATACAATTATAGCATGGTATGTAAACATTTATCATAAGTATGAAGATATGATAATAACCACTTTATTATTGCCTCTTGGGCATATCTGCAACAAGGCATGGAGAGATAATCCATTCTTCCTCCTTTTGTTCATCACTCTCTTCCTCTTTTTCATCTAATGAGCTTCCAGTTTGAACAATTTCTTCTTCCATAGGCTCCTGCAAGGCATTAGTCTCTTCCATTTGTGGAAAGCATCTATTAAAATATTCAAGAATATAGCCATTTTATTCCTTGTAATTATCAAAGCAGAATTTAAGTATCTCATAGACCTCATATTCATAAGGTGCATCATCAGTATTTTCAAGAAAACTAGCAAGTTCAAATGCACCCTTGAAAGCAATAAATTCTTCAATTTGTTCCACATCATAAAATTCATAATTTCCCTTACATAAGAAGATATGGTAACATTATCATTATACTCACACTAAAAAGGAAGGTGTTTATACCTCCTACAGCAACAAGATTTATCAAAGCCATAAGTAACATTATAAGTAGAGCACACGTCTCTAGCAATAGTATTCAACTTATCAGTTTGTTCCCGTAAGTGTTTCCCTTTTTGTGACAAACGGTGTTCCTTATAATAATACTTTTGTTCTTTCGTGAACCTACCTTGCCAATAAGAACTAGTTTCAAAGGAACCATCCATTGATAGAAAGCATGACCAAGCAAGGCAATAACAAACCAGCAACCAGAGTGGGAACTATTTTTTTGTGTTTTTGATAAGAGAAAGCAAACCAAACTAGACTATTTTTTTTGGAGTTTTTGATAAAAAGAGGGAACCAAAACCAAGCAAATGAAACCAAACAAACTAAAAACAAAGTAAATAGAAAGGTTGATGAGGACTCCCCTTGTGAAGATGTCCTTAGCCTCCCCGGCAACGGCACCAAAAAAACTTGATGGCGCCCAGTACTGTCATGGGATGCTTCCTTGGAAACCCCAAGAGAAAGGTGTGATGAGCACAACAACAAGTCTTCCCTCGGTAAGAAACCAAGGTTATCGAACTAGTAGGAGGGAGGAAACATCTCAAAGGTGTTGCAAGCAACATGGAAACCTGCACAACACAAACTCAAGACTTTGCCCCAACGAATCAGTGAGGTTGTCAAGCTCACCGGTTTGTTGTAACAAAGGATTAAATGTATGGTGTGGAAGGTGATGATGGTTTGCAGCAAGTAAACAGTGAAAGAGTGGAAGATGTATCAATGGTAAAGATTGGACCGGGGTCCATAGTTCACTAGAGGTGCTCTCCTTAGATAAACAACATGGCTTGAAGGGTAAACAAATTACAGCAGAGCAATTGACATGAACTAAGCAAGGCATAACAATGCAATACTAGACAAAAAGATCCTATGAGATTTGATTGGGCAATACAACAATATACATAGACCGCCATCCAACTGCATCTATGACTAGAAGTCCACCTTCAGGTTATCATCCGAACCCCCTCCAGTATTAAGTTGCAAGCAACAAACAACTCCTTTAATAAAAGTGTGTAAGGTAAACAATCCACTTGTTCCATGAACAAGAGACCGTTGTTTTCTCCCTAGTGGCAACAGCACATCTACAACCGAAGAGATTTCGTCACTTCCCTTGGAAACTAGAAGCATGCACCCACTATCGAGCATAAATACCCCTTCTTGGAGTCACTAGCAACTACTTGGCCAAGATAGCTACTAACAACGGAGAGCATTCAAGATCACAAACAACACAGACATGATAGTATCAATAGAAAAAATCATTAATCAATCTGACATAGTAATCTCAATATCCATTGGATCCCCGCAAACAAAACATGCATGATTACAAATAGATTAGATCTTGATCATGAACGGAGCTTACAATATCTATACATGAAAGCACAAGGAGGAGATACAACCATCTAGCTACTACATGGACCCGTAGTCCAAGGTGGAACTACTCACGCTTCATACTGGACCCTGGCATGATGAAGAAGAAGGCCTTCGGGATGATCTCACCTCCGGCAGATACAGAAGGTTTCATGGAGTTTTGATCAGGTTCCTAGGGTTTCTGTATCGGGGGCTTCTTATAGGCGAAGGGGCGAGCCAGGGGGCCACCAGGGCGGCTGCACCCCCAGGCGCGGGGTGGGCCCACCCGTGCGGCCAGGGGTTGTGGCCCCCTAGTGAGCCTTCTCCATCCCGTCTTCTGGCTTCGTGTTGCCCATGGTAAAATATTGACTTTGGCTTTTGTCCCGTCCAATTCCGAGAATATTGATTTTCTGCCTTTCTAGAACTAAAAACAAAAGAACACAGGCAACTGGCACTGTGGCAACTTGTTAATAGGTTAGTTCCAGAAAAGATATAAAAACACCTCAAAGTGTAGACAAAGCAAAGCAAAGTAGAAACTAAACAAGCATGGAGCATCAAAAATTATAGACACGTTTCCGACGTATCAAGCATCCCCAATCTTAACTCCTGCTCGTCCTCTCGAGTAGGTAAGTGATAAAAAGAATAATTTTTGAGGTGACATGCACCATCAATACCAAGATCAAACCATTTGCAAGCATTGAAAGCTGGGATCAAAGAACTCTAAACATGTGCATGAAAGATGGAGTTCTAACAATAAGACAAAGTAACTATGCATGCAACATGAAAGGCTACAAACAAAGATCATGAATAACATGCATTGAAAAACATTTGTTTGTTTCACACACAGAAAACATGGCATAGTGGCATTCAGCTTGTCCCTCATAGAGTAGCGAATAGATGCATAAGACACCTTCAAAGTTCATAAGAGTGACTAGATACAAATAGCACAAGAACAAGTAATATCACAATATGCATCAATCAATAAGTTTTGGGACACTTCACATAGAACTAAGAATGAGAACTATGCTCTCTTAATGGTGCCTAAAGGTAGAAGGTGGAGACTCAATATAATAGTGGAAGAAAGGCCCTTCATAAGGGAAGCAGGGATTTCAAGTTTCAAAAAGAGCTTCCAAAAATTATGGTACTTGTTAGCTTTCAGCCCTCATTGCCCCTATCATAAGCATCTTGAAGTGATTAAGGTTATAGTGAACAAACAATGGAATATATGCTTGACAAAGTATAAGTTGGCAATCTCAAGTCCCTTGAATACGAGGGACACACCTCATGCTACTCAACTTCAGTCACTTGTAAGTTCTTGTCATAGTAAGTACATGCGTATCATAGAGAACCGGCAACGGGTACCCCTTGCATATGGTACAGGAGCTATCCCATAACCAAAATGACAAGGCAAGTAGACAATGAGCATCTCCACGATCTTTTTATTTACTATGTGCATAGCTTTTTATTGAGGATGCTTCATAGATAGCTCATTATGGTGATGCTGCAAGTTTCCACCATGATTAGGCATGGCTTTTGCTGAATGTTCCGAATTTTCCAACTTTCCTTTGAGAAGTCGCAACCTTGGGAAATTTCAGCATATAAATCTATAAGTGGCTTAGGCCTCTCCTTGATCTTCTCACGAGATCCCCAATGCGGCACTCTAATGACTGCACAAAAATCAGCAAAAGGTAGGTCGATAGCTATATTGTAGATTTTATAATGTACCATGGGGTTAGACGAGGACCAAATAAATCGGAAGTCCTGCACCACAGCCATGGTTAGCTTAACATATTGATATGGTTCCTCTTCAACAAAGTGTTCCAACCCTGCATTAGTAATCATAGTTTGGAAATCCTGGAATATTCCCGCGGCTCTCATAAATTCAGGGCATGGATATATGCAAGGGAAGACTTCTTCCTCACGATGGACTTTCATTGGCTCAGGTACCATCAAATCACGTTGATTCAGTTGGTAAGCACTCGTCTTCTTTTCTGAAATTTTTAGACAAACATCAAACCAAGTAATTTCCAAGTTGATAAATGATGAGGAACTAATATAGGAACTTGCTAGAGTGCTAAACATGCATAAAAATGAAATCTCTAAGCATAGAACAAGCATGCAAGCTCACACAACCTGACACCTATAGCAGCAAAAGACTCAAGATTCAATCTACCAATCACAAATCTAATTGGACAAGCGGAGGTGGCACATACCAATGAGCAATCCCTCCAAAAATCAACAATAAAGATGGGCTGAGCAAGGAGATCGAAAATTAGGAGCAAGAACAATAGGAACTCGAGCTTGAGAAAGTTTTCTGGGAGATAGAAAGAAGTGGCTAGAAGGAGGCATCTTGGAGGGCCACAGGTGGGCCCCACCTAGGCCAGGCGCGCCCCGGGCTGGCCGCGCCACCAGGGGGTGTGCTGGCCTGGTGGGTCCCCCTAGGCCTCTCCAGGTGTCCTTCTGCCCCTTTTTTCGAGGAAAAATTTAATATGAATTTTCTGGAATTTTTCAGGAAAATTTATTTTTGGCCAATTTTCAGGTTATGAAAATTGATTTTCTCGCAGAAAAGATTTTTTTAGAAGAATCAAAAAAGCAAACCAAAACCAAGACTACAGAAGTTCTAAGACACTCTAACAGGCAAACAACTAGCAAAACTAAAACTAACAAGACGAAGAGCAAAGACTGGAAAGGGAGAAAAATAAAAGTGAGCAAGTATAACCACTGTGAAAGCATTATTTTGTTCATAAAAATCCCTTTGTTAACAAGGTTGATCAAGTCTTGTTACCAAAACAATCTTATATGAATCAAAACTTTGCATTCCAAAAAGTGATTATGTTACCTCAAACTTGATAGCAATAGTCCCAATCATAATGGTTTCAAAACTTTCTTGTGGAATGGGACAATATATTTCTCCAACTTTGATGCTCTCAATATTTTCAATGGAATTTAGGCAATAGCTCTTATCAATCTTCTTAGGGAAATAGACAGTATGCTCTTTGTCATTAATATTAAAAGTTACTTTTCCTTGATTACAATTGATGACAGCACCTGCAGTATTAAGAAAAAATCTCCCAAGAATAATAGACATATTATCATCTTCAGGCATCTCAAGCACAACAAAATCAGTTAAAACAAAGCAATTATGAGCCAGTTGCACAGGAACATCCTCACATATACCAACATAAATAGTAGTAGACTTATCAGCCATTTGCAAAGATATATCAGTTGGTATCAACTTTTCTAGCTGGAGTCTCTTGTAGAGAGAAAAAGGCATAACACTAACTCCAACTCCCAAATCACATAAAGCAGTTCTAACATAATTATTCTTAATAGAGCAAGGAATAGTTGGAATACCTGGATCACCAAGTTTCTTTGGAACCTTACCATTGAAGTAATAATTAGCAAGCAAAGTAGAAATTTCCTCATTAGGAATCTTCCTTTTATTAGAGACAATATCCTTTATATACTTTGAATAAGGAGGCAACTTAATAGCATCAGTCAAAGGAATTTGCAAAAATAATGGTTTCATCCACTCACAAATCTTGTTATAGTGTTCTTCCTCCTTTGACTTGTGTTTCTTATTGGGAAAAGGCATAAGTTTCTGCACCCAAGGTTCTCTCTCACTACCATGTTTATTCGCAATAAAATCTTCCTTAGTGTACCTAGTGTTCTTAGTGTGCTTCTCAGGTTCTTCCTCAACTTCCTCCTTATCAGGAGTATCATTTTTATCACCACTTTCAGTTTCAGCATCAGAGACAGATGTACTATTAGGATCTACAGCAGGTTCAAGTGGTTCCTCAACTATTTTATGTTTCTTTTTCTTTCTCTTATGAGGACTACCACTACTTTCAACTTGTTGAGAATCCTTCTCAATTCTTTTAGGGTGTCATTGAGGGTATAAAGGATCTTGAGTAGCTATACCGCTCCTAGTTCTAATTCCATAAGCATGTTTATCTCCTGAGGAATTAACTAGCATATCTTTTTGTACCTTAGCAAGTTGATCAATTTGAGTTTGAACCATTTGAAAGTTTTTACAAAGCATTTTAACATCATTAGAAGTTCTTTCCACAATATCTTTCAACTCATTAATAGCTCTAGAGTTTTTCAATAAATGATTCTGAATTTGTTTGTTAAAATTACCTTGTGTAACAATAAAAGTGTCAAGATCCTCTAAGCATTGATCAGGAGGTTTACCATAGGGAATATCACCTTCATTAAAGTGGAGAGAGTGTACCCCAATAGTGGATGAGTGGGGAATTGGCTTACATAATTCTTCTATAGGAGGTAGATTCTTCACATCTTCAGCTCTAATACCTTTCTCCTTAAGACATTTCTTAGCTTCTTTCATCACTTCATCATTTAATGCAATCATTCCCCTCTTCTTTGGTGTTGGTGTTGGAGCTGGTTCAGGCACAATTGGTTTAGGAGTAATGGGCTCATGTGTATTTAGCTTAGTTGAAGTCCAATCATCATAATTCTTGCTTATTTTAGCCATTAATTCTTCAGCATCTGTAGGAGTTCTTTTCCTGAAAACACAATCAGCAAAACTATCTAGGTATGTCCTAGAATCATCAGTTAGTCCATTATAATAAATATCAAGAAGCTCATTTTCAGGTAATGGACATCTAGGATGTGCATCAATCAAGGCACAGAACCTTGTCCATGACTCAGGCAATTTCTCTTCTTCTCCTTGTTTAAAATCAAAAAGTTTCTGCAAAGCAGCATTTCTAGCACTAGGAGGAAAATATTTCTGAAAGAAGGAAGCAATCAGGGCTATCAATGGATGCAAGTGGTAATCTATTAAACCAAGCTTTAGCTTCTCCTTTTAGTGAAAAAGGGAAGATCTTTATAACAAAGTACTTGCACATCTTAAAATCATCAGAGAATAAGGCACTCATAGTGGAAATCTCATTCATATGTGCCACAACACTCTCACTCTCAGTCCCACAAAAAGGTTCTTTCTCAACAATGTCTATATAGGATAAATCGAGAGAGAAAGCATAATCTTAGTCCCACAAAAAGGTTCTTTCTCAACAATGTCTATATAGGATAAATCGAGAGAGAAAGCATAATCTTTATCTTTAATATCTATGGGAGAAGCGGCAAATTTAGCATCATAAGACAATTTAGGAATAATGGTACGTCTCTCAAGGAGACTCCTAATAGCACTAGCACCATATGTATTTTGGTACTCTTCAATAAATTCATCAGTCATTTCAATGTAACCATCACTAATATCATATCTCTCTCTAGACTCAGGTGAGCTAACAGGTGTAATAGTGTCTTCACTAGGAGTTTCAGTGTTTTCCAAAATAGTTCTAGCAATAGTAGCATCTAGGAAAGGACCTAATGAACCACTCGCATTAAGCACAGTAGAAGTAACATCATGAGTATCAGAAGCAATTTCAGATTCAGCAGTAGTAGCAGTGTGTGTAGCATGTGTATGTGGTGGTGGTGTAACAAGCTTACTTATAATAGACGGTGAATCAAGAGCAGCAGAGGTGTTTAGGACTATACCTCTTCTTGTAGTGGATGGTAAAATAGTAAACTTTCTATCACGAGACTTCACCATGATGAAAGGAATAGCAGTGAACAGTAATAGTTCCAAGTGAACTTACAAATAAAGCTATGCTCCCCGGTAACAGTGCCAGAAAATAGTCTTGATGACCCACAAGTATAGGGGATCGCAACAGTCTTCGAGGGTAGTATTACCCAATTTATTGATTCGACACAAGGGGAGACAAATAATACTTATAAGACTTAACAACTGAGTTGTCAATTCAGCTGCACCTGAAAATAGTCTTGCTCATAGTAGTTTATCAGTAGCAACAGTTTTGTAGTAGCAATAGCAAAGTAACAGTAGCAGTAAAACAAAGACAGTAGTAACAATATTAGCAAACAGTAGGATATGAGTGCGGTAGGGATAGGGATGGATGGACGAGCGTTGCATGGACAAGTCTAAACATGCAACTTCAAGATCTAGGGCAACTGCAGATAAATAAGATAAAGCATCCAAGTACTAAACAATCATAGGCATGTGCTCCATATATAGTCATACGTTCTCGCAATGAGAACTTGCACAACATCTTTTGTCCTGCCAGCCCGTTGCAGTGGGGCCTCAAGGGAAACTACTGGCAATTAAGGCACTCCTTTTAATAGAGCACCGGAGCAAAGCATTAACACTCCCTGAACACATGTGATCCTCACATCACAGCCATCCCCTCCGGTTGTCCCAATTTCTGTCACTTCGGGGCCTTTGGATTCGGACAATGATATGTGTACACAACTTGCAGATAAGATCACAAACAATACTATCATCACGATTCAATAATAAGTTCAGATCTGAGATCATGGCACTCGGTCCCTAGTGACAAGCATTAAGCACAAAAAGTTGCAACAAAGTCAAATAGCACTAATAGAGATACTAGGCACCATGCCCTAACAATCTTATACGATTACATGATAGAAATCATTGAATCCCTACCATCCCCATAGACTATAGCGGGGTATTACTCACTCATGGATGGGGGAAACATGGATGGTTGATAGAGAGGCGTCGGTGATTATGATGGCGATGATCCTCTCCAAATTCCCCGTTCCGGCAGGGTACCAGAACGAAGTTTCTGGTTCCGAATCGTGGTTTCTGGTGGTGGCAGCGCAGTGGAACTTTTTTTGGAAAAACATCGAACCCCTTGAGTTTTTAGGTCAAGAGGCAACTTATAGGCAAAGAGGGAGGCCGAGGGGTGCACAGGCGGCCACACCTCCGGTGTGGCGGGCTGGCCCGTCTGGCGGGGTGGTGCGCCTCGGTGCCCACTCGTCTCTTATTCAGCTCGTGAGTCTTACGGTGAAATTGGATTTTTGGCCTATTTTCTGGGATTTTTCCTGATAGTTGATTTTCTGCACAAAAACTAGACACCAAAGTAATTCTCCTAAAAACAGCGTCAGTCCATGTTAGTTGTATCCAAATCACACAAGTTTAGAGGAGAAACAATAGCAAAAGTGTTCGGGAAAGTAGATACGTTTTGGACGTATCAGCCACCCTCTAGCCCCGGTGAAATACTGGCCCGTTCGCTGATGCCAGAGCCCATTACCACCGACTAATAGAGCCCATTCGCCGGCGGTAAGTGCCGCGGGTCCCACCTGTCATGCCCCTGTCTCACCCAGCATCGCTCGATGCAATTCCTGTTGGAGATATGCCCTAGAGGCAATAATAAAAGTGGTTATTATTATATCTTTGTGTTTATGATAAATGTTTACATTCATGCTATAACAGTATTAACCAGAAACATTAATACTTGTGTGATTTGTAAACTAAATTAGAGTCCCTAGTAAAGCCTCTATGTAATACTATCTTGTTGGTTAATAGATGATCGTGGTTTCCCGATCATGAGCATCGAGATGTTGTTGACAACAAGATCATATCATTAGGAGAATGGTATGATGGACATACTCCTATAGATAAGTGTAGCATTAAGATCAAGTCAATTCAATAGTTCATTTGCTATAAGCTTTCTGATACATAGTAACCTAATTCCTTCGACCATGAGATCATGATAATCACCATCACCGGAAGGATGCTTTGATGACATCAAACACCAAACCGTAACGGGGTGGCTATAAAGGTGGCATTGAGTGTTCGGGAAGTATGTGTTGAGGCACATGGATCAAGAGTGGAATTTGTCCATCCATATGAAGGATAGATATACTCTGGGCCCTCTCGGTGGAATGTCATCCAATTAGCTTGCAAGCATGTGGTAGCTCACAAGGGATCACATATCACGGGAACGAGAAAAGAGTACTTATAGATAACGAGGTTGAAATAGGTATGCAGAGATACGACGATCAAAACCTCGGATAAGTAAACTATCGCGAGACAAAGGGAAATTGGTATCGTATGTAAGTGTTTCATTAGATTGCAAAGTAATCGTAGAAATATGTGGGAGCCATATGAATTTCCAGATTCCTCTATTGGTTATTGATCGGAGAAGTGTCTCGGTCATGTCCACAAAATTCATGAACCGTAGGGAGACACACTTAAGGATTCGATGTTGTTTAGTAGATATGGAATGTTAGTAGGGATACCGAATGTTGTTCGGAGTAGCGGATGGGATTCGAGATATCACTAGGAGATCCGGAATGGTCCGGAGAATAATATTCATATAAGGAAAGTCCAATTCCGGAGTTAGGGAATGATTCCGATGTTTTCATCAGAAAGGTTCTAGAAGGGTCTAGAAGGTTCACCAGTCCGGAAGGGGAATGGTCCATGAATGTGTCATCAGTAAGTGGAATGATTGGATCATATCTTAGGTCACTTGGTGTGGACATTTGAAAGAGAGAATTAAATCTCTAAATTGAAAGTCAAACGGGAAGTTTGAAAAGTCAAACTGGAACAATGGTTTCCTAGTAGAAGAAGGAAAGAGTCCTTCTCTCAATCCAACTTGGGTTTGGGTTTGGATTCAAACCCACCCCTACCAAGGCTGCCCCCCCTCTCATAAATAGAGGGGGAGGGCTGCCCCAAACACACAAGCCCTAGCCCTCCCACACTGTGGCCGCTCTGCCCGCCTCAAGGCCATCATGTCCGCTGTCATGACCCTAGCCGCCACCGACACCTCCTACTTCTACCGGTATTCTAAACCCTAGATCACCGAGAAATCCTAGATCCACCATAACTCGCACCGGTTTAGGCAAAACCCTGCGGGATCTTCCCTCTACCTCCGTCACCACGCCGTCGTGCTGCCAGAATCGCGAGGGGAGAACTACAACCCCCGCTGCCTGCTGGAACAAGGGAGAGGAAGGTCTTCATCGAGTACTGAACATGTGACCGACTGCGGAAGTGCTGCCAGAACGCAGCGCCGGAAGGATCGTCTACATGATCTTGAGATTGGTAAGTGTACGACTACATCACCCATGAGAATCTGCTCGTTAACGCTTTGGAATCTTGAGGGTAAGTGCTATCGACTCGTTGCTACAATCTAGTAGATAGATCTTGGCTTGTTTGTGCATGCGGTAGATATTTTTGTTTTGCATGCTACTTGAACCCCTACAAAGTGGTAATGAGCCGTATCTATATGTAGATCTGTTGCACGAGTAGAACACAATGGTCATTATGGGCGGTGGTGCTTTTATTATCAATTGCTTTTTGTGTACTTTGCATCTTGCGGTATGATGGGATGAAGCGGCCCGGGCTAACCTTGCATGACATCGTTAATGAGACTTGCTCCGTGCTTAACATGCAACTTGTATTGCATAAGTGACTTTGTGGGTGTCTTTCTCTCCCATCATAGTATAGATTCAATTTACAACGGGCACTTGATAGTTCAAACATCAACATTGTGGTTCTTGTTCGTAAGTTAGAACGACACTTATTGAAAGCCACAAACCACGTAAAATATGCAAAGAAAATTAGGCGTCTAACTTTGTTTTGCAGGGTGTCTTTGTGATGTGATATGGCCATGATTGTGATTATATATGATGTATGCAATGTTCCTTATTGTAAGTCGGCAATCGCAGAGCCATATGGTTGTATTTTAATTTTGTTTAGACTTGCGTGTCTATTCAAAGTAGTTGTAATGACAACCATGAAGCGGCGCCATTGACCTTGACGCCATACCGGTGATGATGGAGATCATGTTCGTGCTTGAAGATTGAGATCGGAAGCACAAGAAGAAAGGCCATATCATATCACATATTATGAATTGCATGCAATGTTAATCCTTTTATGCATCTTGTATTGCTTAGTTCGCGATGGTAGCATTATAAGATGATCCCTCAAGCACAAAAATTTCAGGTTATAAAGTGTTCATCCTTAGTAAGCACCATTGCTAAAGCTCGTTGTTTCAAAGCACCACGTGATGATCGGGTGTGTTAGATTCTGCGAGTGTATACAACGTGAGCAAGCCATATTTTCTCATGCGGAAGCTAAGGTTTGATCTTGACGAGCCTAGCATGTACAGACATGGTCTCGGAACACGGATCACCGAAAAGGTAAAGCATGAGTCATATAGTAGATATGATGAACATGTTGATTGTTCGCCATTAAAGCTACATCAACTCTTGTGATGATCGGTTTTGATGTGGTGGATTTGGTTCGTGTGATCACTAAAGCAATGTGAGGGATATTGTTTTGAGTGGGAGTTCACCTAGGTTAATTTAACTATTAATTAGAACTCAATTTATCATAAAATTAGTCTAAACTATTGCAAATATGTTCTAGATCAATGGCGGCCCCTACCATCAATTTTAATGCGTTCCTAGAGAAAGAAAAGTTGAAAAACAATGGAAGAAACTTCACGGATTGGTTCCGCAATTTGAGGATTGTCCTCAATGCTGGTAATTTGACCTATGTGCTGGATGCACCGCTTTGGGTGATGCAACCGATGAGGTAAAGAATGTTTTCCTCGCTCGGAAGAATCAGTAATCCACAGTTCAGTGTGCTATCTTGTATGGTTTGGAATCGGAGCTTCAGAAAAGGTTTGAGAACCATGAATGTTGGGGAGGTGACCCCGGATAGGGTCAAGACAGGGGAAGGACGAAAGGAGTCTCCCTTGTCATGAGACGAGTTACTGTTTATATCGGCCGAGTCATGTAAGAGTCGGCCGAGATAAGCAAGGCCATGACATCTGTAAGGTAAGACCTTATCCGCCAACATATGAATTAAGTTGGCGGCGAGTCTGAATAACTTCTATGCAGGTGAAGGCCGAGCCGAGTTATGCGAGACAAGGCCGAGTAACACGAAGCTTGCAGGAGAAGGAGGTGCCTATAGTCAAACCCTAGTCACAGGCTAGGAGGAATCAAAACGAGCCAAGCACAAAGGACAAGGAGCGAGCAGCGGAAGAGGCGTAAGAAGGTCACGGAGGTGGCATGGATCCTGGATCGAGGCGCATGCGGGGCTCTCTGGAACATTGCCATCGATAGAAGGGGGACACAGAAAGGGGGTCGCCGAGTTACCATATTGGGACAAGCATATTCCTCGAATATGCTTGCCACGTCAGCCCTAGGAGGAACCAAGGCACCCCTTTATAAGGGGAGACGCGAGCTCCTGAGGGGGGATCGATTCATTATACGCCGTAAGGCTCGTGTAGTAGCTCTCTTCTTCCTGCAAACAGCTCAAGGAGCACTTGTAGTCCTTGAGAGGAGAAATAAAGATCTGCATGTTAGTCATCTGAGTGTAGTCACTACATCTTCCCTCCCCCGATCCCTCTAACATCCATTGGACCCATACTTTAGCCTACCCATGGCATCTGCCGTGCCACCACCACGACAGTTGGCGCCCACCATGGGGCCAGCAGCAGTGCTAGCTGGAGTCAAGATCCGGACAGGAAACTTCATCCACACCGGCGAGCGCGTTGTCTCTGGCTTAGTCTAGAGATTTGATCTCTAGGACTATGTCAGCGATAACGCAGGCAGCTTCAGGATGAAAGCTCCTCTGCGCAATAGCGTCTTCATCAACTTGGGCACACATAAGATCTATGTCGGCGTCGACACCTCCTGCGTTTATCCTCACCGAGTTATTGATGTAGGAGAGCCTCCCCTTAGTGCCGCAAATGGTCCGCGTGGAGCACGCCCCGTTGGCAGCGTTGAGGTGATGGTCGCAGCCGGGGCATAGGCGGCAGCAGCAGGCGCCGGATCAAGCAAGGACCTAGTGGAGGGAGGACAGGTGACCACGAAGCAAGCAGGTCCACCACCCACCGAGGTAGATCCGTCAGCAGCCAAATCAGCCGAGGTGCAGGAGACAACCCCAAAGGCAGCAAGGGTAAGATGGCCACCTCTGGAAAGACCAGAGAATATTCTTCAAGCAACTATAGATAATCTAACCACGCTGTGGCGATATGATGTCAACACTGGATTTTCAATCCTAGATGCTGTTATGCCATACATCGCAATCCCAGGATTACCATTTTTGCGAGACATAACAGAATTGGATACCATAGTACATCATCCATTACAAACGATACATAAGTTCTTACACAAATAGGGATCTCATGATCCAGTTCTTAATACAACATCAAGCAGCGGAATACATAATAATAACGGTAGCGTGGCGGCTCCATCTTGAGGTCACGAGCAATGCTTGTGATGGGAGATGATCCTAGTTGTCGTAACCTTCCGGGTCCATCCTCCAGGTACTCCTCTTCATAGTCTGGCCATGGGAATAGCCAGGGACAAAGCCATGAGTACTCTTTAAGTACTCGCAAACTAATACTAACAGGTAAAGGGGTTTTTGGATAATAGGACACTAGGCTCTAGGGTTGTTTTGCAAAAGCCATATTTATCTCTACCAAGTTCCAAAGCTAATCACAATTTTATAACTCCTAAGTGGGATCTTGTATTTCATATCACAACCCTGTTGTGGTCAAGTCAAAGTCTCAATTCATTTCACAAGTCATTTTGAAAAGTCGGAGGGGAACAGATGGCCACTAATCGTCCATAATCATGACGCGGCTATTCGAATAGTTTGACACTCTGCAGAGATTGTACACTTTCACCACAACATTCGATACATCCGTCAGGAACAAATCCTGAATTCACCATACTAAGTATGCGGATAATCAATCCTAACCTTTCAATTACACGCCCTAGTATAAGCACCTCTCCTGTGAGTTTGGCCTCCCAACCATGACCAACTGTCATCTTGGGTACTACACATGTGGACAATCTTCACAAGGTAGCCTCAGCTCAGACCTTGGCAGTGAGGGAACTAATACTAAGGTATATAAGTTTCCAGTCAATCCCTACCCAATCTTCGGGTATTGTGGTTGTACGATAAAATTGGAATGGTATCACATCCAGACAACCATTATTTTTATAAAGGGCTAAGGCTCATGCCTTAACATTTTCATCATCAAAATCATCAGGTGTTTGGAAACACATGTCCAAAACATTTCAATAGAATGATCCATCATTCCAAGGTTTTCATAAACATTTTTCCACCAAGTATTCCCATCTAAAGTTGATCAAGATTTATGCTTAGCACTAGCATCTACAAGTGGGGGTAAACACTAATGAGGGGTGGTAGACTAGTGGAGTTTCAACTAAGCTCAATCTCATGCCTTGGGATGACATCAAGATTATCTAGCTTAGGCCAAATTTGATGTTCTTTATGCAACCTTCACATATCTTTCTAGTATCTACTATTTACTTAAGTAAGCTCTAAGTACTAGCTTTGATAAAGAAATAAATTACTCAAGTTTGCAAGTAAAACTAGGATTGGTTTAACAAGTGGATATGATCATATATGCTTAAGGCATATAGTAGTCATAGTAACAAGTAGGGGTTTGTTGCATCAGTAGGGTGTCTTGCAAGAGTTAACTTGCATCAATATCAGTACAAGCTTGCTAAATTGCAAGTGTTAGCTTGCCTTGTGCAGAGCAGTGGTTGAAGTTCTCCTCGGCTTCTTCTTCGTAGAATCCTCCTTCCTCCTCGTATCCTTGGTCGGTACTATCGTCTATGAATTTAACTACTTGCAATCATCACACACAAGGGTCCTATAGATCATCTAACCTCATCTCTAATATTACAAGATTAAGGCTGGGTTTAATTACTTTTATTTTTAGAACAGTAATTTCTACTCATTGAAAAACTACTTAAGATTTAATATTCTCCAAACCAAACATGGGATCATGTTAACACATGTCATCACCACATATTGTAGTCCAAGGGAATTTGATTTAAAGTGGTGTCACAATTTAATAAGGTTTTACCCTTTTATTTTAATTAATTAATGTGTCTAGAAATGCCTATGTAGCATTCTTTTATTACCTGAACATTATTTCTGCAAGTAAACCTATATATTTTTATATATTCTGAAAGGTATGGTAAAATTTGATTTTTGAGAGTTGGAATCAACTCAAAAGCTATCATGGTTTAAATTTGAAAAATGTTTGAATGCAGAAAAGCTTCTGCATTGTTATTTTTACCATGGGTGATCTATAGATCCAAATGACTTGAATCCAACGGGATTGGATTCAGCATTCCAAGGCCTTTCTAACAAAATTGGTTTCATTCAATTTGGTGCACTGAATCAATCTGGGTTGAATTTTGAAGTTGAGTACAGAAGTGAGTTTGAAATAAAATAGAAAAGGTTTAATTTGAATAACTGGGCTACGCGGGAAAAGTTAACGGACCAGCCTGCTAAGCGCAGTGCTCCCGCGGGTTGCTTAAGTGGGTGTCCCCACTCGTCAGTGAGACAGGGAGGGGTGAAGCGGTATGGGGCAACGTGGGTCGTTCGATCTGATTCTAATCCAACGGCTGGAAGTCATCGTCGACGCGAGACAACGCCGGCGAGAAAGAAACCTAGCGCGGCCAGTGAGGGGTGCTTGGGGCTCACCGGGGTGCAGGCGAGGGTCGGTGAGGCGGGCGAACGACGAAGTCGATGACAACGAACTCAGGGGTGGTCGCGGCAGCTCCTGGGGTGGACGAAATCGATGGCGCCCTTCTTCTCCAGAGGCGGCGAGCTCCGATGAAATTCCGGCGAGGTGGTGCTCGCCTTGCTCCGGGAACGGTGTGGCACGATCAGTGAGAAGAGGGGAGTGAGGTGGTGTGAATAAATCGACTGGGCGTGGCCTCTATTTATAGTCGAGCGAGGGGACCGACGGGGCGCACGGTGAGCTCGTCGGGGGCGATGTTACAGGAGGCTACTGTCATGGGCGACGGTAGAGGACGGTGCGGTGTTCCCTGGCGATGCTCAACGACATGGTTTTGAGGCGTGGGGCGGTGTGGTTTGGTCTGGAACATGCGACGCTCTGCGCGGCATAGGCGGCGTCTTCGACGGCGAGCTGTGGCTGTTCGGCACGGGGCTGCGAACAAGGATGTCTGGCGGTCTCCTGCGTCGGTGGCGATCGTTTGTGCACGCGGTGAGGGCGGCAGCCCGTTGCAGTGGGGCCTCAAGGGAAACTACTGGCAATTAAGGCACTCCTTTTAATAGAGCACCGGAGCAAAGCATTAACACTCCCTGAACACATGTGATCCTCACATCACAGCCATCCCCTCCGGTTGTCCCAATTTCTGTCACTTCGGGGCCTTTGGATTCGGACAATGATATGTGTACACAACTTGCAGATAAGATCACAAACAATACTATCATCACGATTCAATAATAAGTTCAGATCTGAGATCATGGCACTCGGTCCCTAGTGACAAGCATTAAGCACAAAAAGTTGCAACAAAGTCAAATAGCACTAATAGAGATACTAGGCACCATGCCCTAACAATCTTATACGATTACATGATAGAAATCATTGAATCCCTACCATCCCCATAGACTATAGCGGGGTATTACTCACTCATGGATGGGGGAAACATGGATGGTTGATAGAGAGGCGTCGGTGATTATGATGGCGATGATCCTCTCCAAATTCCCCGTTCCGGCAGGGTACCAGAACGAAGTTTCTGGTTCCGAATCGTGGTTTCTGGTGGTGGCAGCGCAGTGGAACTTTTTTTGGAAAAACATCGAACCCCTTGAGTTTTTAGGTCAAGAGGCAACTTATAGGCAAAGAGGGAGGCCGAGGGGGTGCCTGAGACGGCCACACCCCCTCCAGGTGTGGCCAGGCCTGGCCCGTGCGGCAGGGGTGGTGCGCCCCTCAGTGCCCACTCCGTCTCTTATTCTGGCTCCGTGAGTCTTCTGGTGAAATTGGATTTTTGGCCTATTTTCTGGGATTTTTCCTGATAGTTGATTTTCTGCACAAAAACTAGACACCAAAGTAATTCTCCTAAAAACAGCGTCAGTCCATGTTAGTTGTATCCAAATCACACAAGTTTAGAGGAGAAACAATAGCAAAAGTGTTTGGGAAAGTAGATACGTTTTGGACGTATCAGCCACCCTCTAGCCCCGGTGAAATACTGGCCCGTTCGCTGATGCCAGAGCCCATTACCACCGACTAATAGAGCCCATTCGCCGGCGGTAAGTGCCGCGGGTCCCACCTGTCACGCCCCTGTCTCACCCAGCATCGCTCGATGCAATTCCTGTTGGAGATATGCCCTAGAGGCAATAATAAAAGTGGTTATTATTATATCTTTGTGTTTATGATAAATGTTTACATTCATGCTATAACAGTATTAACCAGAAACATTAATACTTGTGTGATTTGTAAACTAAATTAGAGTCCCTAGTAAAGCCTCTATGTAATACTATCTTGTTGGTTAATAGATGATCGTGGTTTCCCGATCATGAGCATCGAGATGTTGTTGACAACAAGATCATATCATTAGGAGAATGGTATGATGGACATACTCCTATAGATAAGTGTAGCATTAAGATCAAGTCAATTCAATAGTTCATTTGCTATAAGCTTTCTGATACATAGTAACCTAATTCCTTCGACCATGAGATCATGATAATCACCATCACCGGAAGGATGCTTTGATGACATCAAACACCAAACCGTAACGGGGTGGCTATAAAGGTGGCATTGAGTGTTCGGGAAGTATGTGTTGAGGCACATGGATCAAGAGTGGAATTTGTCCATCCATATGAAGGATAGATATACTCTGGGCCCTCTCGGTGGAATGTCATCCAATTAGCTTGCAAGCATGTGACTGGCTCACAAGGGATCACATATCACGGGAACGAGAAAAGAGTACTTATAGATAACGAGGTTGAAATAGGTATGCAGAGATACGACGATCAAAACCTCGGATAAGTAAACTATCGCGAGACAAAGGGAAATTGGTATCGTATGTAAGTGTTTCATTAGATTGCAAAGTAATCGTAGAAATATGTGGGAGCCATATGAATTTCCAGATTCCTCTATTGGTTATTGATCGGAGAAGTGTCTCGGTCATGTCCACAAAATTCATGAACCGTAGGGAGACACACTTAAGGATTCGATGTTGTTTAGTAGATATGGAATGTTAGTAGGGATACCGAATGTTGTTCGGAGTAGCGGATGGGATTCGAGATATCACTAGGAGATCCGGAATGGTCCGGAGAATAATATTCATATAAGGAAAGTCCAATTCCGGAGTTCGGGAATGATTCCGATGTTTTCATCGGAAAGGTTCTAGAAGGGTCTAGAAGGTTCACCAGTCCGGAAGGGGAATGGTCCATGAATGTGTCATCAGTAAGTGGAATGATTGGATCATATCTTAGGTCACTTGGTGTGGACATTTGAAAGAGAGAATTAAATCTCTAAATTGAAAGTCAAACGGGAAGTTTGAAAAGTCAAACTGGAACAATGGTTTCCTAGTAGAAGAAGGAAAGAGTCCTTCTCTCAATCCAACTTGGGTTTGGGTTTGGATTCAAACCCACCCCTACCAAGGCTGCCCCCCCTCTCATAAATAGAGGGGGAGGGCTGCCCCAAACACACAAGCCCTAGCCCTCCCATTACCACTGCCTGGCCACATGCTGCGCCATCACGGTCCGTTGCCGACCCTAGCCGCCACCGACACCTCCTACTTCTACCGGTATTCTAAACCCTAGATCACCGAGAAATCCTAGATCCACCATAACTCGCACCGGTTTAGGCAAAACCCTGCGGGATCTTCCCTCTACCTCCGTCTGCATGTCAGTCGTCTTTGCCCAGAATCATGAGGGGAACTACAACCCGCTGCCTCTTTGGAACAAGGGAGAGGAAGGTCTTCATCGAGTACTGAACATGTGACCGACTGCGGAAGTGCTGCCAGAACGCAGCGCCGGAAGGATCGTCTACATGATCTTGAGATTGGTAAGTGTACGACTACATCACCCATGAGAATCTGCTCTCGTTAACCGCTTTGGAATCTTCGAGGGTAAGTGCTTCTATCGACTCGTTGCTACAATCTAGTAGATAGATCTTGGCTTGTTTGTGTGCATGCGGTAGATATTTTTTGTTTTGCATGCTACGAACCCCTACAGTGGTAACAGAGCCGTATCTATATGTAGATCTGTTGCACGAGTAGAACACAATGGTCATTATGGGCGGTGGTGCTTTTATTATCAATTGCTTTTTGTGTACTTTGCATCTTGCGGTATGATGGGATGAAGCGGCCCGGGCTAACCTTGCATGACATCGTTAATGAGACTTGCTCCGTGCTTAACATGCAACTTGTATTGCATAAGTGACTTTGTGGGTGTCTTTCTCTCCCATCATAGTATAGATTCAATTTACAACGGGCACTTGATAGTTCAAACATCAACATTGTGGTTCTTGTTCGTAAGTTAGAACGACACTTATTGAAAGCCCCAAACCACGTAAAATATGCAAAGAAAATTAGAGGCGTCTAACTTTGTTTTGCAGGGGTGTGCTGTGATGTGATATGGCCATGATTGTGATTATATATGATGTATGCAATGTTCCTTATTGTAAGTCGGCAACCGGCAGGAGCCATATGGTTGTATTTTAATTTTGTTTAGACTTGCGTGTCTATTCAAAGTAGTTGTAATGACGACAACCATGAAGCGGCGCCATTGACCTTGACGCCATACCGGTGATGATGGAGATCATGTTCGTGCTTGAAGATTGAGATCGGAAGCACAAGAAGAAAGGCCATATCATATCACATATTATGAATTGCATGCAATGTTAATCCTTTTATGCATCTTGTATTGCTTAGTTCGCGATGGTAGCATTATAAGATGATCCCTCAAGCACAAAAATTTCAGGTTATAAAGTGTTCATCCTTAGTAAGCACCATTGCTAAAGCTCGTTGTTTCAAAGCACCACGTGATGATCGGGTGTGTTAGATTCTGCGAGTGTATACAACGTGAGCAAGCCATATTTTCTCATGCGGAAGCTAAGGTTTGATCTTGACGAGCCTAGCATGTACAGACATGGTCTCGGAACACGGATCACCGAAAAGGTAAAGCATGAGTCATATAGTAGATATGATGAACATGTTGATTGTTCGCCATTAAAGCTACATCAACTCTTGTGATGATCGGTTTTGATGTGGTGGATTTGGTTCGTGTGATCACTAAAGCAATGTGAGGGATATTGTTTTGAGTGGGAGTTCACCTAGGTTAATTTAACTATTAATTAGAACTCAATTTATCATAAAATTAGTCTAAACTATTGCAAATATGTTCTAGATCAATGGCGGCCCCTACCATCAATTTTAATGCGTTCCTAGAGAAAGAAAAGTTGAAAAACAATGGAAGAAACTTCACGGATTGGTTCCGCAATTTGAGGATTGTCCTCAATGCTGGTAATTTGACCTATGTCTTTGGATGCACATTGGGTGACCGCGCGGCTGATGCAACCGATGAGGTAAAGAATGTTTTCCTCGCTCGGAAGAATCAGTAATCCACAGTTCAGTGTGCTATCTTGTATGGTTTGGAATCGGAGCTTCAGAAAAGGTTTGAGAACCATGAATGTTGGGGAGGTGACCCCGGATAGGGTCAAGACAGGGGAAGGACGAAAGGAGTCTCCCTTGTCATGAGACGAGTTACTGTTTATATCGGCCGAGTCATGTAAGAGTCGGCCGAGATAAGCAAGGCCATGACATCTACAGAAGGAGTAAGACCTTATCCGGCCAACATATGAATTAAGTTGGCCGAGCGAGTCTGAATAACTTCTATGCAGGTGAAGGCCGAGCCGAGTTATGCGAGACAAGGCCGAGTAACACGAAGCTTGCAGGAGAAGGAGGTGCCTATAGTCAAACCCTAGTCACAGGCTAGGAGGAATCTGAACAGAGCCAAGCACAAAGGACAAGGAGCAGAGCAGCAGAAGGGCAGAAGAAGGTCACGGAGGTGACAGTCATGGATCCCGAGGCGCGCATGCGGGGCTCTCTGGAACATTGCCATCGATAGAAGGGGGACACAGAAAGGGGGTCGCCGAGTTACCATATTGGGACAAGCATATTCCTCGAATATGCTTGCCACGTCAGCCCTAGGAGGAACCAAGGCACCCCTTTATAAGGGGAGACGCGAGCTCCTGAGGGGGGATCGATTCATTATACGCCGTAAGGCTCGTGTAGTAGCTCTCTTCTTCCTGCAAACATCTCAAGGAGCACTTGTAGTCCTTGAGAGGAGAAATAAAGATCTGCATGTTAGTCATCTGAGTGTAGTCACTACATCTTCCCTCCCCCGATCCCTCTAACATCCATTGGACCCATACTTTAGCCTACCCATGGCATCTGCCGTGCCACCACCACGACAGTTGGCGCCCACCATGGGGCCAGCAGCAGTGCTAGCTGGAGTCAAGATCCGGACAGGAAACTTCATCCACACCGGCGAGCGCGTTGTCTCTAGCTTAGTCCAGAGATTTGATCTCTAGGACTATGTCAGCGATAACGCAGGCAGCTTCAGGATGAAAGCTCCTCTGCGCAATAGCGTCTTCATCAACTTGGGCACACATAAGATCTATGTCGGCGTCGACACCTCCTGCGTTTATCCTCACCGAGTTATTGATGTAGGAGAGCCTCCCCTTAGTGCCGCAAATGGTCCGCGTGGAGCACGCCCCGTTGGCAGCGTTGAGGTGATGGTCGCAGCCGGGGCATAGGCGGCAGCAGCAGGCGCCGGATCAAGCAAGGACCTAGTGGAGGGAGGACAGGTGACCACGAAGCAAGCAGGTCCACCACCCACCGAGGTAGATCCGTCAGCAGCCAAATCAGCCGAGGTGCAGGAGACAACCCCAAAGGCAGCAAGGGTAAGATGGCCACCTCTGGAAAGACCAGAGAATATTCTTCAAGCAACTATAGATAATCTAACCACGCCTGTGGCGCCGATACTTGATGTCAACACTCGGATTTTTCAATCCTAGATGCCTGTTATGCCATACATCGCAATCCCAGGATTACCATTTTTGCGAGACATAACAGAATTGGATACCATAGTACATCATCCATTACAAACAATACATAAGTTCTTACACAAATAGGGATCTCATGATCCAGTTCTTAATACAACATCAAGCAGCGGAATACATAATAATAACGATAGCGTAGGCGAAGCTCCATCTTCGGGGTCACAGGCAATGCTGACGATGGGAGATGATCCTAGTTGTCGTAACCTTCCTGGGGTCCATCCTCCAGGTACTCCTCTTCATAGTCTGGCAATGGGAATAGCCAGGGACAAAGCCATGAGTACTCTTTAAGTACTCGCAAACTAATACTAACAGGTAAAGGGGTTTTTGGATAATAGGACACTAGGCTCTAGGGTTGTTTTGCAAAAGCCATATTTATCTCTACCAAGTTCCAAAGCTAATCACAATTTTATAACTCCTAAGTGGGATCTTGTATTTCATATCACAACCCTGTTGTGGTCAAGTCAAAGTCTCAATTCATTTCACAAGTCATTTTGAAAAGTCTGACGGGGGAACAGTATGGCCACTCCAACTGTCCATAATCATGAATGCTATTCGAATAGTTTGACACTCTGCAGAGATTGTACACTTTCACCACAACATTCGATACATCCGTCAGGAACAAATCCTGAATTCACCATACTAAGTATGCGGATAATCAATCCTAACCTTTCAATTACACGCCCTAGTATAAGCACCTCTCCTGTGAGTTTGGCCTCCCAACCATGACCAACTGTCATCTTGGGTACTACACATGTGGACAATCTTCACAAGGTAGCCTCAGCTCAGACCTTGGCAGTGAGGGAACTAATACTAAGGTATATAAGTTTCCAGTCAATCCCTACCCAATCTTCGGGTATTGTGGTTGTACGATAAAATTGGAATGGTATCACATCCAGACAACCATTATTTTTATAAAGGGCTAAGGCTCATGCCTTAACATTTTCATCATCAAAATCATCAGGTGTTTGGAAACACATGTCCAAAACATTTCAATAGAATGATCCATCATTCCAAGGTTTTCATAAACATTTTTCCACCAAGTATTCCCATCTAAAGTTGATCAAGATTTATGCTTAGCACTAGCATCTACAAGTGGGGGTAAACACTAATGAGGGGTGGTAGACTAGTGGAGTTTCAACTAAGCTCAATCTCATGCCTTGGGATGACATCAAGATTATCTAGCTTAGGCCAAATTTGATGTTCTTTATGCAACCTTCACATATCTTTCTAGTATCTACTATTTACTTAAGTAAGCTCTAAGTACTAGCTTTGATAAAGAAATAAATTACTCAAGTTTGCAAGTAAAACTAGGATTGGTTTAACAAGTGGATATGATCATATATGCTTAAGGCATATAGTAGTCATAGTAACAAGTAGGGGTTTGTTGCATCAGTAGGGTGTCTTGCAAGAGTTAACTTGCATCAATATCAGTATAAGCTTGCTAAATTGCAAGTGTTAGCTTGCCTTGTGCAGAGCAGTGGTTGAAGTTCTCCTCGGCTTCTTCTTCGTAGAATCCTCCTTCCTCCTCGTATCCTTGGTCGGTACTATCGTCTATGAATTTAACTACTTGCAATCATCACACACAAGGGTCCTATAGATCATCTAACCTCATCTCTAATATTACAAGATTAAGGCTGGGTTTAATTACTTTTATTTTTAGAACAGTAATTTCTACTCATTGAAAAACTACTTAAGATTTAATATTCTCCAAACCAAACATGGGATCATGTTAACACATGTCATCACCACATATTGTAGTCCAAGGGAATTTGATTTAAAGTGGTGTCACAATTTAATAAGGTTTTACCCTTTTATTTTAATTAATTAATGTGTCTAGAAATGCCTATGTAGCATTCTTTTATTACCTGAACATTATTTCTGCAAGTAAACCTATATATTTTTATATATTCTGAAAGGTATGGTAAAATTTGATTTTTGAGAGTTGGAATCAACTCAAAAGCTATCATGGTTTAAATTTGAAAAATGTTTGAATGCAGAAAAGCTTCTGCATTGTTATTTTTACCATGGGTGATCTATAGATCCAAATGACTTGAATCCAACGGGATTGGATTCAGCATTCCAAGGCCTTTCTAACAAAATTGGTTTCATTCAATTTGGTGCACTGAATCGATCTGGGTTGAATTTTGAAGTTGAGTACAGAAGTGAGTTTGAAATAAAATAGAAAAGGTTTAATTTGAATAACTGGGCTACGCGGGAAAAGTTAACGGGCCAGCCTGCTAAGCGCAGTGCTCCCGCGGGTTGCTTAAGTGGGTGTCCCCACTCGTGAGTGAGACAGGGAGGGGTGAAGCGGTACGGGGCAACGTGGGTCGTTCGATCTGATTCTAATCCAACGGCTGGAAGTCATCGTCGACGCGAGACAACGCCGGCGAGAAAGAAACCTAGCGCGGCCAGTGAGGGGTGCTTGGGGCTCACCGGGGTGCAGGCGAGGGTCGGCGAGGCGGGCGAACGACGAAGTCGATGACAACGAACTCAGGGGTGGTCGCGGCAGCTCCTGGGGTGGACGAAATCGATGGCGCCCTTCTTCTCCAGAGGCGGCGAGCTCCGATGAAATTCCGGCGAGGTGGTGCTCGCCTTGCTCCGGGAACGGTGTGGCACGATCAGTGAGAAGAGGGGAGTGAGGTGGTGTGAATAAATCGACTGGGCGTGGCCTCTATTTATAGTCGGCGAGGGACGGCCAGGCGCACGGTGAGCTCGTCGGGGGCGATGTTACAGGAGGCTACTGTCATGGGCGACGGTAGAGGACGGTGCGGTGTTCCCTGGCGATGCTCAACGACATGGTTTTGAGGCGTGGGGCGGTGTGGTTTGGTCTGGAACATGCGACGCTCTGCGCGGCAGAGGCGGCGTCTTCGACGGCGAGCTGTGGCTGTTCGGCACGGGGCTGCGAACAAGGATGTCTGGCGGTCTCCTGGGTCGGTGGCGATCGTTTGTGCACGCGGTGAGGGCGGCGCGCGGGCTGTGGGCGCTGGTCGAGGGTGGCGCTCTGGCGCACGCTCGGCATGGTCGCTGGCGAGGTTGGCATGGTTCGTGCGTGTGGTCCAGGGCTTGGCAATGCTCGCGGCTGGGACAGGGAGTGGCGGTGGACGGTGGGCTGCCTCCCAGACATGCTGGCTAGGCTTGCTTCTCCTCCTAGCGTGCTGTCGACTATGGGGTGGCATGGGTGTGCTCGGCTGTTCACCATTGATGACAATGGCAAGCTCACAGTGGTGCTAGTGCTTGGTTTAGTTAGCTAGATGATCTACTGAGCTGGTTGTGAGCCAAAGAGGGGACAAGTTAGGCTCAAATCACTGCTCCAAATAGTGTTTAGATTTTGTATGATTTGTGTCTGCAACCTGTTTGATGAAATGGCCGCATGAAATCAAGTTTTGAATTTTGAAAAGAGTTTTGGTGGGTTTGCTAGATTGGTGCTGGTGAGTCTGCAGATGCTTGGGTTTTGAAATTTGAGCTTGTTTGAGTGGTTTTTGAAAAAGTGGGATCTTCCCATATGATAAAGATTCAATTTTGAATTGTCATTTAAACTATGCATTTGAAAGTTTCTGGATGATCACAAAGTGGGCCTTGATACTTTGTTATGAGTACATTCAAGGGGTGCAAAGACCCAGAAAAGTTTCCATTAGGTTCTGAAAGTTTGAGACAGCCAAAGTAGGCATGGGAGTTAAATTGGTCAAAATGACCATTCCTTTATTTTATTTGTTTTGATTTACTTGTCTTTAGGAAAAGTTTGGGAAATGTTTTAGATGATGTTTATTTCACCTAAGAAACATTTTACAAGCAAGGAAACATACAAACAAGGTGGTTCAAAAGAATTTCAAATTAAATGCATACACATATGCATGCCTTCATAATTTTAATTAGAAAAGTTTTTGTTAACCCTAATTTTTGATGATTAGAGTTTGATGATCCAAGTTTAGTATTTTTGGGATGTTACAAACCTTCCCCCCTTAAACAAAATCTCGTCCCGAGATTTGAAAAAGGACGAAAAGATTACCTATGATTTGAAGAGATCGGGAAACTCCGTCCTGATGTGATCTTCGCGTTCCCAGGTAGCTTCCTCTTCTGTGTGGTTGCTCCACTGAATCTTGAGAAACTTGATGCTCCGGGTTCGGGTAGTTCGAAAATCTTATTCCAAAATACGGATGGGTACTTCGGGATAGGTCAGGTCATCGTTGATCTCTATGGTCTGGTGATCGATATTCTTGAATACTTCGGTCTTCTCGGGGACTTCGAGACACTTGCGAAGTAACGAGATATGGAACACATTGTGCACGGCTGACATCTCCTCAGGTAGTTCCAATTGATATGACACTTCTCCTCGACGGTTCAGGATCTTGAAAGGTCCGATATATCTAGGGGCTAACTTTCCTTTGAGTTGGAAATGCTGCATTCCCTTCAATGGCGACACTTTCAGATAAACAAAATCTCCTATATTGAAGGCGAGGTCTCGACGTCTCTTGTCGGCGTAACTCTTTTGTCTGGATTGGGCGGTCTTGACGTGCTCACGAATCTTGTGAACCTTCTCTTCTGCTTCTCGTAGGATGTCGGGTCCGAAGATCTGACTCTCTCCTACTTCCGACCAGTTCAAAGGGGTGCAACACTTCCTTCCGTACATAAATTCAAATGGGGCCATTTTGCAAACTGGCTTGATAACTGTTGTTGTATGAAAATTCTGCAAACGGCAGACAGTCTTCCCACTTGGATCCATATTCTAACACACATGCTCTCAGCATATCTTTGAGTATTTGATTTACTCGCTCCGTTTGTCCATCGGTCTGAGGGTGATACGCGGTACTGAAATCTAGGCGGGTTCCTAAACCTTCTTGGACTTTCTTCCAGAATCTCGAGGTAAATTGAGTTCCTCGATCCGATACTATGTTCTTGGGGACTCCATGCAAACTAACGATTCTAGCGATGTACAACTCCGCTAGCTTCGAACTCTGATATGTGGTCTTGACGGGCAAGAAATGGGCGACTTTGGACAATCTGTCCACTATGACCCAGGTAGAGTCATTTACCCTACTAGAAGTAGGTAGTCCAGTGATAAAGTCCATTCCTACAGAATCCCATTTCCATTCCGGAATCTGCAATGGTTGTAACAATCCAGCGGGTCTTTGATGTCCGGCCTTGACTCGCTGACATATATCACACTTGGCGATATAGCTTCTGATTTCTCTCTTCATCTTATGCCACCAAAATTGCTCTTTTAAATCTTGATACATCTTAGTTCCTCCGGGATGGATAGAATAAAGAGTGTCATGAGCCTCCTTCAAAATAACTTCTTTCAACTCAGAATCCGATGGTACACAATGGCATCCTTTGTACCATAGAATTCCTTCTTCGTCCTCGGTGAATCCGGGTACTTTGCCTGTACCGATACGACGCTTGATTCCATCAATACTAGCATTTCCCTTCTGCGCCTCTTTAATCTGACTGATCAAAGTGGGCTGGATTTCTATGCTAGCCAAAAATCCTTCACTCACTAATTCCATTCGAAAAGCTTCCATCTCTTTGTGCAAGCTCGGTTGCTCCTTCAAAATCATGGAGTTCAAGCAGCACGAAAATATGCTAAGGGCATCGGCTACCACATTGGCTTTACCAGGGTGATAGTGAATGTCTAGGTCGTAATCCTTGATTAGCTCAATCCATCTTCTCTGCCTCATATTCAGCTCCTTCTGAGTGAATATATACTTTAGGCTTTTGTGATCCGAATAAATTTCACAACGGTTTCCCATTAGGTAATGTCTCCATGTTTTTAGGGCAAGAACAACGGCTGCGAGTTCGAGGTCATGGGTTGGGTAATTTTGCTCATGTTGTTTCAGTTGTCGCGATAGATAAGATATAACTTTGCCTTCTTGCATTAGCACACATCCGAGACCAATCTTGGATGCATCACAATACACATCGAAGGGCTTCGTGATATCTGGCATGATCAAGATTGGGGCTGAAATAAATCTCCTCTTGAGTTCTTGAAAACTCGCTTCACATTTGTCGGTCCATTCAAACTTCTTGTCCTTCTTCAGCAATTGGGTCATGGGTCTGACGATACTAGAGAATCCTTCTACGAATTTGCGGTAATATCCCGCCAATCCGAGAAATGCACGAACTTGGGTTTGAGTGGTTGGGGCTTGCCAATCTTCTACATCTTTCACTTTGGCAGGGTCAACGGCAATTCCTCCGGCTAATACAATGTTACCGAGGAATCCTACCTCCTGTAACCAGAATTCACATTTGCTAAACTTTGCATACAACTGATGCTCTCTAAGGGTTCCAAGAATGGTCCTTAGGTGCAACTCATGTTCTTCTTCTGATTTGGAATAAATCAGAATGTCATCGATGAAAACAACGACAAACTTATCCAGGAAGTCCATAAAAATCTTATTCATGAGATTCATGAAATAAGGGGAGGCATTGGTTAATCCAAAATACATGACCGTATACTCATACAATCCATATCTGGTGGTAAAGGCAGTCTTTGGAATATCCTCTGCACGAATTTTGAGTTGATGATAGCCAGTTCTAAGATCAATCTTAGAAAACACTTTGGCACCGGTCAACTGATCAAACAAATCTTCTATCTTGGGCAAGGGGTACTTGTTCTTGATGGTGACATCATTCAACTTCCGATAATCCGTACATAAACGGTTACCTCCATCCTTCTTGTCCACAAATAAGACAGGTGATCTCCAAGGTGACGCACTTGGTTGAATCAATCCAATTTCTAGCATGGAATCCAGTTGCTTCTTCAATTCTGCTAGCTCTGATGGGTTCATACTATAGGATCTCTGGGCTATGGGTCCGGTTCCGGGGATTAGTTCGATGATAAACTCGATATCCCGATCTGGGGGCATACCAGGCAAAACATCTGGAAATACATCGGGGTATTCACAGACTATCCGGACTTGGTCAATGCTAGGTTGGGCTATACTCTTGTTACACTTGAATTGGCGAGGTAAGGTTTCAGATATATGCTCGACTGATATTCCGGCGGTACTGGTCATAGTTATGGCTTTCTTGGCACAGTCAATTAATCCTTTATTTTTGGACATCCAATCCGTTCCTAGTAATACTTCCAAACCTTTAGTTCCGAGTACTATCAGATTTGCATAAAAATCTATGCCATGGATTCGGATAGGGACGGCTTTGCAAATTTGCCTAGCCTTGGTGGTTGATCCGGGAATTTGAACAATCATGACCTGCTTCAGTTTGGTTGGTTGAATTTTACTAGTGCATGCAAATTCTTCGGTGACAAATGAGTGCGATGCACCAGAATCAAACAACACTCTTGCAAGTACTGAATTAACAGAAAACATACCCAACACGACGTCTGGCGCTTCCTGAGCTTCTTCAGCATGCATGAGAAAAAGATGGCCATTGCGGTTGAGTGAATTCCCTAGGGCAAATCTTCTTTCTGGCTAAACACGACGCTGCTGCTGAGCTGGGGCATTGGCATTGGGGGCTGTAGCATTCTTCTTGTTGGGGAAATCGTTGGAATAGTGGCCTTTATTTCCACAGTCATAACATGTCACTTGCGACTTGTCCTTTGCTGCTACAGGCACAACATTGCTTCCAGTCCTCGGGGCAGTGTTGGTATTGGTGGTAGCATTGTTGTTGTTGAACTTGGGTGGGGCACGATTGAAATTGCTAGATTTGCCGGGGTTGTTGTGATTTCCTCCGGGTCTAGGGTTTCCACGGTTGGGATAGGTGGGACGGGTCATCGGGGGTCTGTTGGTCCTTGGGGCAAATCCTGGAGATGGGTTAGGGCGATACATTGGGGTCTGATGGGTTCCTGGCTGATGCATCATACGACGCTTGCGGTTCTCATTGGCTTGGTTGATCTTTCCTTCCATCTAGATAGCAGAGTCGACCAGGGCTTCAATATCCGCAAAGGGAATATTGACTAACACTGTCTGCATCTCATCATGCAGACCATTCAGGAATCTTTCTTTCTTCTTGGCTTCAGTGTCTATTTCATCCGGGGCATACCTAGCTAATGACAAAAATTTGTCACGGTATTCCACTATAGTCATCCTTCCTTGCTTCAGCTCTCTGAACTCGTCTCTCATTCTCTTGATCAAACCTGGTGGCACATGGGTTCGGCTAAACTTGACCTTGAATTCCTCCCAGGTCATCATCTGGCCTCCGGTAATTGCGCGAACACTGTTCCACCATGCTCTGGCATCTCCTGCTAGATAGTGGGTGGCGAACAAGACTTTCTCGTTGGCTTCCACTCCGGCGACTTCTAGGTTATTTTCCATGGTTTGCAGCCAATCATCGGCGTCTAGGGGTTCCTCTGACCTTGTGAAAACAGGTGGGTTGGTATTCTGGAAATTCTTGAGCTTAGATCCATGGTGGTCCTGATTTCCATGGCCTTGGTTGTTATGGGCTAGCTGGGCTATCTGCTGAAGGGTGGCCAGGTTGGCTTGACGTTCCGCTCTTTCAGCTTCACGGTCAAAAGTCAACATTTGCAGAATCTGCAACATCGGGTTCGGGGATGAACCACTTCCTCCACGTGGCATCTGAAGATTGAGATAGATCATGAGAAAAGAGGGAAAGTTCTAAAGTTTTGGGGTTTTTGAAAAGCTTTTAAAGTTTGACTCAGATTTTCTAGCAACTTGCTTTTTCATTCATTCATTCATTCATTCATTCACAGCACACAGTACAACACACACCACAACAAAGAAAAACAGATGGTTTTAAGAACCATTCTGAGAACTACAATACAGTGGGACCGAATACTACTCACTACGCTAGCGCTCAAGTGCTACTACTCCTCGGAATCGGTGGCTTCGTCATCTTCATCGTCATCGATGAAGGCGAAATCATCCTCATCGGTGAAGAAATCCATAGCCTGATCCTCCAGAAAATTGTCGTCATCGCTGAGATAGGAGTAGGGGTCTCCACGAAGATCCTCTCCGGCATTCTCCCTTTCCTCCAACTGCATGTCTCTCTCGTGGATGGTCTCCTCCAGAGATGAGATGCGGTGGCGAAGACGGGCAATGATGCCCTCCTTCTTGTCGAGCTGACGGCAGCGAGACTTGCGATCCTTTGCTAGCATGGCGATGGTTTGGTCCTTCGTCTTGATGATGGCAGACTTGTGGTTGCAGTAGTCACGGCAGTTGTCTAACTCCTGCTGATGATCGTACATCATGAAGCTGAGGTGGTCCAATTGGGCCTTCAGTTTGGGGTGGTATGGGGCTTCCAGTGGTTGTCCATTTGCATCACGCCTTGGGCAAAACTCAAAGCGAGTACCCTTGATCTGATTGATGCTCTGCCCACACAGACGGGAAAGAGCTTCTTGCATGGCTCTGGCAAGTCCATCGATCCAGTTGTTTTCCCTCAAGGTAAACCGAATTCCCTCCACAGTGGGAGGTTCAATTTTCCTCTGAGACTTGCAACAATTAGCCACTGCAGATCTTCTCCTCCTTGATCATTGAGCTGAGCTCCGAAGAACTCGGGGTGCGGACGCTCCAGAAGTTCCGAAAGCTGGTCCAAATCCCTCTCAAAGATCAGGTCTCCTCCATTCCCCAACTGATAAAACTTGCTGTACTTCACGTCCATCTATAAGAATAGAGGATGAGTAAGTTAGCAGAGTGATCAAGTGTGTCAAAATTTTATGTATTTTTGCAAGAGTTTTTGAGGAACATGAATTTTCATGAAAGAATCAAAGGGATAAGAATGAGAATAGTTTTTTTGTAAATATTTGTTTTTCTTTGGTTTTGGAAAATAAGTTTTTGGTTTAAACGTCCAGTCTAACTAGGGTCTCCTATGGTCAGGATGGCTCTGATACCAACTTGTCAACACCCGGATTTTTCAATCCTAGATGCCTGTTATGCCATACATCGCAATCCCAGGATTACCATTTTTGCGAGACATAACAGAATTGGATACCATAGTACATCATCCATTACAAACGATACATAAGTTCTTACACAAATAGGGATCTCATGATCCAGTTCTTAATACAACATCAAGCAACGGAATACGTAATAATAACGATAAGCGTGGCGAAGCTCCATCTTGAGTCCAGCAATCGACGATGGGAGATGATCCTAGTTGTCGTAACCTTTCTGGGGTCCATCCTCCAGGTACTCCTCTTCATAGTCTGGCCATGGGAATAGCCAGGGACAAAGCCATGAGTACTCTTTAAGTACTCGCAAACTAATACTAATAGGTAAAGGGTTTTTTGGATAATAGGACACTAGGCTCTAGGGTTGTTTTGCAAAAGCCGGATTTATCTCTACGAAGTTCCAAAGCTAATCACAATTTTATAACTCCTAAGTGGGATCTTGTATTTCATATCACAACCCTGTTGTGGTCAAGTCAAAGTCTCAATTCATTTCACAAGTCATTTGAAAAGAAGTCGGGGAACAGTATGGCCACTCAATTGTCCATAACAGCATGACGCGCTATTCGAATAGTTTGACACTCTGAGAGATTGTACACTTTCACCACAACATTCGATACATTAAATCGAGAACAAATCCTGAATTCACCATACTAAGTATGCGGATAATCAATCCTAACCTTTCAATTACACGCCCTAGTATAAGCACCTCTCCTGTGAGTTTGGCCTCCCAACCATGACCAACTGTCATCTTGGGTACTGCACAGGTGGACAATCTTCACAAGGTAGCCTCAGCTCAGACCTTGGCAGTGAGGGAACTAATACTAAGGTATATAAGTTTCTAGTCAAGCCCTACCCAATCTTCGGGTATTGTGGTTGTACGATAAAATTGGAATGGTATCGCATCCAGACAACCATCAGTTTTATAAAGGGCTAAGGCTCATGCCTTAACATTTTCATCATCAAAATCATCAGGTGTTTGGAAACACATGTCCAAAACATTTCAATAGAATGATCCATCATTCCAAGGTTTTCATAAACATTTTTCCACCAAGTATTCCCATCTAAAGTTGATCAAGTTTTATGCTTAGCACTAGCATCTACAAGTGGGGGTAAACACTAATGAGGGGTGGTAGACTAGTGGAGTTTCAACTAAGCTCAATCTCATGCCTTGGGATGACATCAAGATTATCTAGCTTAGGCCAAATTTGATGTTCTTTATGCAACCTTCACATATCTTTCTAGTATCTACTATTTACTTAAGTAAGCTCTAAGTACTAGCTTTGATAAAGAAATAAATTACTCAAGTTTGCAAGTAAAACTAGGATTGGTTTAACAAGTGGATATGATCATATATGCTTAAGGCATATAGTAGTCATAGTAACAAGTAGGGGTTTGTTGCATCAGTAGGGTGTCTTGCAAGAGTTAACTTGCATCAATATCAGTATAAGCTTGCTAAATTGCAAGTGTTAGCTTGCCTTGTGCAGAGCAGTGGTTGAAGTTCTCCTCGGCTTCTTCTTCGTAGAATCCTCCTTCCTCCTCGTATCCTTGGTCGGTACTATCGTCTATGAATAAATACGAGGTACACAATCACCAAACAATACTTAACTACTTGCAATCATCACACACAAGGGTCCTATAGATGATCTAACCTCATCTCTAATATTACAAGATTAAGGCTGGGTTTAATTCCTTTTATTTTTAGAACAGTAATTTCTACTCATTGAAAAACTACTTAAGATTTAATATTCTCCAAAACAAACATGGGATCATGTTGACACATGTCATCACCACATATTGTAGTCCAAGGGAATGTGATTTAAAGTGGTGTCACAATTTAATAAGGTTTTATCCTTTTATTTTAATTAATTAATGTGTCTAGAAATGCCTATGTAGCATTCTTTTATTACCTGAACATTATTTCTGCAAGTAAACCTATATATTTTTATATATTCTGAAAGGTATGGTAAAATGTGATTTTTGAGAGTTGGAATCAACTCAAAAGCTATTATGGTTTAAATTTGAAAAATGTTTGAATGCAGAAAAGCTTCTGCCTTGTTATTTTTACCATGGGTGATCTATAGATCCAAATGACTTGAATCCAATGGGCTTTGATTCAGCATTCCAAGACCTTTCTAACAAAATTGGTTTCATTCAATTTGGTGCACTGAATCGATCTGGGTTGAATTTTGAAGTTGAGTACAGAAGTGAGTTTGAAATAAAATAGAAAAGGTTTAATTTGAATAACTGGGCTGCGCGGGAAAAGTTAACGGGCCGGCGTGCTAAGCGCAGTGCTCCCGCGGGCTTCTTAAGTGGGTGTCCCCACTCGTCAGTGAGACATGGAGGGGTGAAGCGGTACGGGGCAACGTGGGTCATTTGATCTGATTCTAATCCAACGGTTGGGAGTCATCGTCGACGCGAGACAACGCCGGCGAGCATGAAAACCTAGCGCGGCCAGTGAGGGGTGCTGGGGGCTCACCGGGGTGCAGGCGAGGGTCGGCGAGGCGGGCGAACGACGAAGTCGACGACGACGAACTCAGGGGTGGTCGCGGCAGCTCCTGGGGTGGACGAAATCGATGGCGCCCTTCTTATCCAGAGGCGACGGGCTCCGATGAAATTCCGGCGAGGTGGTGCTCGCCTTGCTCCGGGAACGGCGTGGCACGATCAGTGAGAAGAGGGGAGTGAGGTGGTGTGAAGAAATTGACTGGGGGTGGCCACTATTTATAGTCGAGCGAGGGGACCGACGGGGCGCACGGTGAGCTCGTCGAAGCGATGTTACTGATGACTCTTGGCATGGGCGGTAGGGGCGGTCGATGTTCCCTAAGCGATGCTCAACGACATGGTTTCGGCGTGGGGCGGTGTGCTTTGGTGCAGAACATGCGACGCTCTGCAGCGGCGGCGGCGTCTTCGACGGCAGGCGGCAAACAAGGATGTCTCACAGTCTCCTGGGTCGGTGGCGATCGTGGACGGTGAGGCGGCGCTGGTGCGTAAGCGCTGGTCGAGGTGGCACTGGCACGCTCGGCATGGTCATTGGCGAGTTAGCATGGTTACGTGCGTGTGGTCGAGGCTTGGCAGCTTCATGCTGGGACAGGGAGTGGCGGTGGACGGTGGGCTGCCTCCCAGACATGCTGGCTAGGCTTGCTTCTCCTCCTAGCATGCTGTCGACTATGGGGTGGCATGGGTGTGCTCGGCTGTTCACCATTGATGACAATGGCAAGCTCACAGTGGTGCTAGTGCTTGGTTTAGTTAGCTAGATGATGTGCTGAGCTGGTTGTGAGCCAAAGAGGGGACAAGTTAGGCTCAAATCACTGCTCCAAATAGTGTTTAGATTTTGTATGATTTGTGTCTGCAACCTGTTTGATGAACTGGCCGCATGAAATCAAGTTTTGAATTTTGAAAAGATTTTTGGTGGGTTTGCTAGATTGGTGCTGGTGAGTCTGCAGATGCTTGGGTTTTGAAAGTTGAGCTTGTTTGAGTGGTTTTTGAAAAAGTGGGATCTTCCCATATGATAAAGATTCAATTTTGAATTGTCATTTAAACTATGCATTTGAAAGTTTATGGATGATCACAAAGTGGGCCTTGATACTTTGTTATGAGTACATTCAAGGGTGCAAAGATCCAGAAAAGTTTCCATTAGGTTCTGAAAGTTTGAGACAGCCAAAGTAGGCATGGGAGTTAAATTGGTCAAAATGACCATTCCTTTATTTTATTTGTTTTGATTTACTTGTCTTTAGGAAAAGTTTGGGAAATGTTTTAGATGATGTTTATTTCACCTAAGAAACATTTTACAAGCAAGGAAACATACAAACAAGGTGGTTCAAAAGAATTTCAAATTAAATGCATACACATATGCATGCCTTCATAATTTTAATTAGAAAAGTTTTTGTTAACCCTAATTTTTGATGATTAGAGTTTGATGATCCAAGTTTAGTATTTTTGGGATGTTACACTTGATCCGACTAATGCTCAGGCAGAGTTGGAAGAGACTAGGCAAAAAGTATTGGTAGAGGCAAAAAAGGTGTCGGCCTTGCGGGAATCCTTGAACAGGACCCTGCGAGAGTATGCTAAGGCAAATAAACTAGATGTTGCCCCCGAGCGGGTAGATGAATTAAGATGGAGAGGAAAAAACCTCATGAATGATATCAACAAAGAGCATGAGACCCATAAGGCAGATTCAGTTGATCTAGGCTTGCTGAGGTATAGCACCCCGGCAAAGAACCTAAGGGCGGCAAATGCCGCTGCATTGGAGTTAGAACGATTGACCGGCGAAGCCCGACAGAAATAGCAAGAAAGAGTGAATGAGCTGGTACGCATTGCGAACCAGCAGAATGAAGAAATGCTTAGGGCAGACCCGGCAAGATCAGGAGCCTCGCGTATGGTTCATTCGGCTGGAGCAGCGCCCGCACTATCAGTGGCAGCAGCATCCTCACCCGGAAACAACGCGCGAAAAGATAGAGCAGTAACTTCAGGAAAAAGAAATAAGCAAATTGTTCCATATGATCCAGCAGTAGCCGGAAAGGTCAATGAGAACAGAGGCAATGGAAGCCGAGGTAACAGTGGCAAAAGAAACCCCGGCCGTGCCAAAAAAGGCAAAGTCGAGGTAATGGAGACCTCAGAAGAGGAAATCATGAGAACAATAACCCGGCGGAGGGAAGGAGAGACCCACCGCCCGATCCTCAGCTGAGGTATGAGCCTCGGCAAGAGCAAGAAGTGAGACCAGCTCACCACAATCAGGCAAACGAGAGATACAATGATGGTTACTCAGATATGGAGTATGCTGGGCATGGTGGAAATAACCAGTATGGAATGCAGGAGAGAATCATTTACAGAAACTTGCCATCAAATGATGCAAGATTAAAACTAGACAGATTGTATCGGTCCGAGTTGTTAGAGGAGCAAGGCCCGCCTGGTCCGGCGTGTTTCGGACCTCGGATCATGGGCGAACCACCGGTGCCAAACTTTCAACTGGCAAGGGGCACAAAAACATACAATGGAAGCACGAAACCATAGGATTGGTTGATTGACTATGCCACTGCAGTAAAAATAGCTAGTGGAAACTTGCGGTGGGCGGTAAGATATGTCCATAAATCTTTGGAAGGACCAGCCAGAGTATGGCTGAACAATCTGCCAGCAGGCAGTATCAACTGTTGGCTAGATTTTGAAGAGATGTTTGTCAGCAACTTCACCAGTACCTACAAAAGGCCAAACAGGCCACAACAGCTTGCTATGTGTAAGAAGAGGCCGAATGAGACAGATAGAGAATTCTTGACTTGGTGGTGTAACCTTAGAAACTCATGTGAAGGGGTTATAGAATCTCAAGCGATACCTTGGTTTGCTCAAGGCTACCGATACGCCAGTGTATTGTGGCAGAGGCTGCAAAGAGATATGCCGACCACCTTGGCAGAAACCTTCAGGATAGCAGATTCGTATGCATTGGGGGATCCGACAAAACCAGAACTAATATCGACAGAGCATCCGGAGCAACAAGATCAATATGCAAGAGATGCAGCCGGATCATCGAGGCGCAACGAATTCAGAGGTAGAAGAAGAGAGGAAAGACCGGATTACAGATATGCCTCCAATCAGGTGGCAGCGGTAGTGCAAGATCAGCCGAGTCATGGAAACAGTCAGCAGCAGAAAATGGTCCTCAACAATGGACACCGAGGAATGAGGGGAAGAGACAGTGGACACCAGAACAGAAGAAGTAGTGGCAGGAAAGGCCGAAATACACGTTTGAATCTATGTTGGATCAACCGTGTAAGTTTCACACTCCAAACCCGGCCAAGCCGACGAATCATACGACTCGGCAATGCGCCTGGATGAAAAATGCAATGGGGAACTCGGCGGGCATGCAAGCGTCTTCTCATCAAGCGCATCAGCAGCAACAGCCGCAGTTAACTAGGGCAAATGCACAGCAGTTAATGTTACCCCCACCTCCTCCGAGGTATGATAACTCGGACCGGAGAGATGCAGTGCATCAAGTGATAAATCAAGGTCAGGATGGAAGGACAAACCCCGGAAATAATGGACGTAATGATTACAGGGAGCATCATCAATCATATTGCGTGTTCACAACAGAACAACAAGACAGGCAAAGTGTACAACGCCGACATATGGAAGTGAATGCAGTTATGCCGGCGGTACCAAGATATGTGGCTTGGTCAGATCAGGAAATAACCTGGAGCATAAAGGATCACCCGAAAATAATGCCGAATCCAGGGTCGTATGCACTCGTACTAGATCCGACATTTGTCGGGCCCAGCATTAATGTCAAATTGTCAAAAGTACTCATTGACAATGGGAGTAGTATCAATATCATGTACAAAGATACGATGCATAAACTCGGAATAGCGCAGAATATGCTGAAATCCACAAGAACCACATTCCATGGAATAGTGCCGGGACTTTCATGCGAACCCATTGGGAAAGTCCGAGTAGATGTATTATTCGGTACAAGGGAGAATTGCAGAAGGGAAAATTTGGAGTTTGAAGTGGTGGACCTAGAAAGTTGCTATCATGCTTTACTTGGATGGCCTGCATTGGCCAAATTCATGAGCAGCTGCCACATTACTTACTTGAAAATGAAGTTACCCGGACCACAAGGGGTGATAACAGTAGCCGGAGATTACAGGAAATCGATGGAATGTGCGTCGGCCGGATCAAACCTGGCCGAGTCATTGGTGATTGCAAGAGAAAAAAGAAGGATTCAGGAGGTAGCGGCTCTCGCTCAATCGGCACAGCTGAATATGCCGGCGTTAGCCAACCCACATGGAAGTGTTTCTTTTCAGCCGACTAAAGAGACAAAAAAGGTCCAGGTAGATGAGCAGTTCCCAGAGCGCACCATCACGATTGGTGCCGGCCTATATGCCAAATAGGAAGGCGAGCTCACCAACTTTCTCCGTGAGAATCGGGATATCTTTGCATGGTCAACTCAAGACCTGCAAGGTGTGCCGAGGGAGTTGGCTGAGCACTCTTTGCATGTAAGGCCAGGAGCAAGGCCGGTGAAGTAACTTCTCCGCCGCTTCGCCGAAGACAGGAGAAAAATAATAGGGGATGAGATAGCTCGGCTCCTTGCGGCCGGGTTCATCATGAAAGTGCTTCATCCAGATTGGCTATCAAATCCGGTGTTAGTAGAAAAGAAAAAGGATGACCCAAATGTAGCTGTCGTATGGCGAATGTGTATTGATTACACGAACCTAAACAAGGCGTGCCCCAAAGACCCTTTTTCTTTACCTAGGATAGACCAAGTCATTGATTCGACCGCTGGTTGGGAGCTGTTGTCATTTGTAGACACGTATTCTGGTTTCCACCAGATACCGTTAAATCTGGCCGTTCAAATAAAGACTGCGTTTATTACCCCGTACGGGGCTTATTGCTATCGCACCATGCCATTCGGCCTGCGTAATGCAGGAGAAACATACCAGAGATGCATGCAAAAGTGTCTACATGACCAGATAGGAAAAAATTATATGTAGACGATGTGGTTATAAAAACCAAAGAGAGCAAAACGCTCCTAGATGATATTCGGCAGACGTTCGCAAACCTGAGAAGGTTCCGGATGAAGCTTAACCCGAAAAATGTACCTTCGGTGTGTCGGCTGGGAAATTACTCGGTTTTCTCGTATCCAGCCGAGGTATAGAGGCAAATCCAACTAAAATCCGAGTAGTTGAAAAAATGAAATTGCCGAGGTGTCCAAATGATGTACAAAAATTCACGGGCTGCCTGGCCTCGCTGAGTCAATTTGTATGTCGGCTGGGGGAAAAGGCATTACCTCTATATCAACTGATGAAAAAGTCCGATAAGTTCATTTGGACACTGCAAGAAGATAATTCGTTTCATGAATTAAAAAAGATGTTGGTCACAACACCAATCCTGGCCTCTCCACTATCAAAAGAACCTATGTTACTTTATGTAGCTGCCACTAATAGAGTGGTAAGTGCGGTGGTTGTCGTGGAACGGAATGAAGGTGATAAGTCAATACAAAGGCCGGTATATTACCTAAGCGAGGTACTATCGGCCTCAAAACAGAACTACCCGCACTACCAAAAGATGGCCTATGGAGTATACATGTCGGCGAAAAAACTTAAACATTACTTCGAAGAACATCCGATAAAAGTGATTTGTGAAGCGCCCATAGCAGAGATATTGAGCAACAAAGATGTAAGTGGCCAAATAGCAAAATGGGCAATCGAGTTGTCACCTTATGCTCCGCAATTCGATAGGCGAGATGCAATCAAATCTCAGGCAGTGGCCGACTTCTTTGTGGATTGGGCCGAGGTACAATATGAACCACCCTTACCAGATCCGAATTATTGGATAATGTATTTAGACGGATCCAAGCTGAGAAATGGCTTGGGGGCAGGGATAGTGTTGACTTCACCGAAAAAAGATCAGTTGAAATATGTGCTACAAATACATTTCGCCACATCAAACAATGTAGCCGAGTATGAAGCACTCGTCCATGGGTTAAAGGTGGCAAAGAAAATTGGTACACGTCGGATCCTATGCTACGGGGATTCAGATCTAGTAGTACAGCAAGTATCAGGCAATTGGGACGCACTAGATGTGAATATGGCCCTATATAGATTCCATGTGCAAAAAATTAGTGGATACTTTGATGGATGCGAGTTTCATCATATACCTCGGGCGGAAAATGACGCTGCGGACACATTGTCTAAACTCGGATCAACTAGGCAGTCAATTCCCCCAGTTATCGCCCTGGAGCACCTGAGAAAACCATCGATTATACCATCACCAGAGTCCGAGTCAATTCATATCTCGACAGAATTGAAAGAAGGAAGTGCACCGATGGAAATCGACAAAGAATGCAACCCGGGCTTTCTGAAAGTGAACCCGGCCATCGCAAGAATGAATACAGAAAAATCCGAAGCTGTTATGTTGGCAGAAAACATAGAAATCGACAATGAGACTATCCCAGATAAAATCACGCCGACATGGGCGCGACCTATATTCTCCTTCCTTAAGGACGCAACCTTTCCGAGTAATGAGGTACTGGCTAGACAGACAATAAGAAGAGCAAAAGCTTATACAATCATAAACAATGAGCTATATAAGAGAAGCGTCACAAGCGTGCTGCAAAGATGTGTTGACTCGGCGAAAGACCAGGAAATACTCCTGGATATACATTAGGGAGAATGCGGGCATCACGCCTCGTCTAGAGCTTTAGTGGCCAAAGCATTCAAACATGGATTTTATTGGCCAACGACGTTGAAGGAGGCAAAAGAATTGGTAGAAAAGTGTAACGGTTGCCAGAGATACGCCAGCAAGATACATATGCCATCGTCCGAATTAAAGACAATACCAATTACTTGGCCATTTTCTGTATGGTGCTTGGATATGGTAGGCCCGTTCAAGCCGACCCGGGGAGGAATGACTCACATTCTAGTCATGCTGGATAAATTCACAAAGTGGATCGAGGTAAAACCTATAAGAAAGTGTGATGGACAAACAACAGTAAAATTCCTCAAAGATATTATCTTGAGATATGGTTATCTACACAGTGTTATTACAGACAATGGCACAAATTTTTCTGAAGGAGCCTTTGCTAGGTTCTGCCAAGAGAAGCACATAAGACTAGATGTTGCCTCAGTGGCTCACCCAACATCAAACGGGCAGGTAGAGAGATCAAATGGGCTGGTATTGTCCGGAATAAAACCTCGTCTTGTCGAACCTCGGCAAAGATCGGCAGGATGTTGGATCGAGGAACTACCAACAGTACTATGGAGCCTCAGAACTGCACCAAACAGGTCAACAGGGTATACCCCATTTTTTGGGTATATGGGGCATAAGCTGTGCTTCTAGCCGACATACACTACTAGAGTAAAGGCTATAGGAGACATGCTTATGCGAGGCACATTTAGACCATATGCGCCTCCTATAAAATAGGCGAGGCACACTCCTTCTCCATGCGCCTCTAGTATAAAAATAGGCAAGGCGCATATGATAAGAATGCGCCTCCTATAATCCCTATACGGACGAAATCTAGCAGCCCCATATTATGCGAGGCGCATTCCAGTCATATGCGCCTCCTATATATTAGATAGGCGAGGCGCATATGGGCAGAATGCGCCTCGCATAATCTGTGTGGGCCCGCGTGTTGGTAGGTGCACGAATATGCGAGGCGCTACCATATGCGCCTCCTATATTTGATAATATGCGAGGCGCATATGGTCATATGTGCCTCAAGTAACTCCTGCGGGCCCGGGCGGAGGTAGATGGCCGCATATGCGAGGCGCATATTGCTATATGTCCCTCCTATAGTTTGAATTATAGGAGGCGCATATTGTGCAATATGCGCCTCCTATAACCTGGCACCACCTTTTGGCACATGGAGCCAACTACCACCCCACTCACTTGTCTCACTTCTTCCTCCTCCATCAAGACAAATCTGGTCGCCCCCTCCTCCATATGGAAGCATAGCAAAGAAGGGAACGAAGACGACCATTGTCAAGAAAGCTAGCTTAAACGCGTGCTCACCATTGTGAAGAACGGTCGTGTGTGTGGCCTACTATTATGTATCGAAACATCCATAATTATCATTTTTTGTATGTTATAATATTGCGTTGAGAATATTATGTATCGACAAGACACATTCATAATACTTATTTTTATTGTTTTGGCAATATTTGAATATTTAAAATATTTGTAGTATATTTTATAGTTTATATTATATTTGGACAATATTTTTACATGAAAAATGGTCTTTAAAAAAGTTTCCAAAAAATTGTTGCCACCAGGATTCGAAGCTGGGTGGCTAGGTTTCAAAATAGGACAAGTCGTAACCAGTGGGCTGATGTGTGTTTGTTGGCAGAAATCAGCGCACCATCCTATTTGACTAGGAACGCATATTATACGAGGCGTATTATGTTCAGATGCGCCTCGAGTAATCTCATACGAGGCACACTTTGAAATATACGCCTTGCATAACTGGTACATGCGTAAAATATACGGGGCAACCTCGATTCCCCTTTCTCGAAGTCGTCCACCACTCGCACGAAGCCGCGCCGCCGTCATCCCCTTCCTACCTCCGTTCGCGCCTGCAGCAGCCCGCCGTCCACCGTCGTCGAGGTGAGCCCCAACCCCTTCCCCTCTCCCTCCTTCCCTACCCTCTTCCCTCTCCCTAACATCTTGGCGACCAGCTGAGGGTCGACGAGCACCGGAGGAGCACCTCGCCACGTGATGGAGGAGCTCGCCCGCCATGAAGGAGGAGCTGTCCGCCTCTGGAGGACCTGCAACCTCGTCTTCCACGCCTTCCCCTCTCCCTCCCCTTTCCCTACCCCTCTTCCCTCTCCTTCCCCAAGTCCCCTGCGCCGCCGCTCCCTCTCCTCCCGCAACCGCGCCGTCTCCGCCTCCTCCAGTGCCACACCCCCTTCGCCACCATCACCGCCTCCTCCCCCTACGGACAGCGTGGGCCCCGCCGCACCGACGCGGGGAGACGTGTACTGGGCGGGCCGGTTGGCGGCCATTGGCGCCCAGCGCACTCCGGAGGAGAAGCGGAAGGCCAAGAAGACGCCTGCCGTCACTGCTAGCGGCACTGCACCGGGAGGAGGGGTCCCCGGGATACGTCGACCCCGCCACCTACGACCTGGTAATCAAGCACCCACCCATCCACCGGCTCAAATTCAGTTCCCTGCCATTTTACCTACTAGTATGTTCGTCGACTTATCAACGAATGGACTAACATAACACAATGCAGTAGGAGTAAAAATATTTCCTTTTCGCCTGCCACGAGCTCCATATTACTGCGATTAAATGCGTAACATCACAATACTAGCTGGCGTATCTTCGATTTATGACTGATTCTTTGGAGCATTAGGCATAACATTGTCTTGCTGATTCTGTGTGAGCGGAAGAAGAGGCACAACCAATCGAGAACCGTGCTATCACGGAAGGTGCAAGCCTTTGTCATACGGGCACATGGTGACCCGCCGTCGGTGGCCACGGTGGTTATCCCGGGCAAGCGGTTTGTTACCGCGGAGGAACTCAGGGAGAAGCTGTCGTACCTCCGCCACGAGAAGGCGTTGATAGTGAAACTGGTAAAGGACCTGTCCTGCCAAACCTCCGTTGATGGATGGTGGTATGCTTGGTTTTTTTTTCTTACTTGTGCCTTTTGTGTCGTTCATTTTGGCTGGTACATGCAGGTTGACATAGTTGACTTCAATGGAAGTTTCCTGGCACGGATACGTGATTTTGCCGGTGCTAATCCCATTGTGCTTGTGATAACAAAGGTGAATTTTGTACCTTATCAAAGTTACAATACATCCTTGCGGTCACTCTTTGAAGCAAGTTGTTTTGCAGGTTGATCTTCTCCCGAGAGACACGGATTTGAACTGCGTTGGTGACTGGGTCATGGAGTCTGTTGTTAGGAAGAAGCTCAAGCTGAAAGAACTAGGGCTAATTGTTAGCATCACATTAAAATACACAATTTGTCATATTTAACTGTGATTATGTGCAGAAGATTATTTGATGCATTTGCATTTTTCAATGATTGTGTCATCCACACTTAACAACGGCAGTTAAGACAAGCTGGGCACAGTCGTACATTTCCTATGTAGGAACACTAGAGATTTATCTTTGCCAGAGGCCCTCGTGATGGTAGTTAAAATTGGAAATTTCCAATTCTGGGTCGGTTTGGGTTTGTCCTACTACTACTTTTGATATTGGGTGGTTGAGTGAGTAGTGATGGAACCTGTATGTTCACGGCAATGAGGGAATGGAAGGATTTATTTCAGAATTGACAAATGCAATTCCAGGAGTTGACGAAGCTATGAGTTTTGCTGAAATGCTGAAGTAATTGTAGCCTCCAGTTTGGTGTTCACTTTCTTCCCTTTGCAAAAAAGTTTCTTATTCAGCCCACTTGCCATTTTGCAGCAACCATCGGAGTTTAACCTCTGTTTTTTTCTTACTGCAGATTAGTTCAAACAATGGATTACTCTGTTGTAGTTTTGATCTTGCTCCTAGGGCATACTTTACGATTCTGCGGTTCCAGCAACCTTTGGAGAAGGGTCTATAGAAAATGATGGACTTAAAAATAGATTCGTGGTCCGATAAATCAGGTATTCTTTAATCTTATAGAGTTTTCACTTCTGAAACTATGATTGTTGTTGCATCGTCCATGGTCGTCTTGCTTTTCTGCTGATGCTAATTAGCTTTCTGGTAACTAAGTAACGTATTATGTATGTTCATTCCATCATGCCAGTACATTGCATAACTTAGAAAAAGAAGTGAATAGCAACGGAAGTGTGTTCTGCTATTTAGAGCACTACCAAGACAATGAGCAACTAATTGCATCCAGAATAAAATGTGGTTACTTAATTGATTGATATGTTGAGTCTTGCGAAGAATAATATTAGCATTATTCACTGTTTGTATTGAAGTTAAATGGTAATATGCCCTTGTTTTGTACTTCCAAAATGTAGTACAAACTTTTTATTTGACTGACTGAGATGAGCACACCAATATATGGCCTTGACAGGCCAGTCGACTTTTTGGCCACCTAGAGTAGAGAGGTGGCGGAAGAGAAGTGGAGGAGGCATGGAAGGAAGAAGTGGAGGAACTTCCTCGTGATCACCACCTTGTTGCTCTTCATGGTAGGTTATGTGTTCTACTTCATCTAGGTAGAGCTACGTCGTTGGAGTTGTAATGTGATTGTGAACTTGTACTCGGAGGTGTAATGTGATTGTGAACTTGTACTCGGAGGTGTGAACTTGTGGCACAAACACTTAATGTATGAACTTGTATGTCATGATTGATGTGTAATGTATTGTATTCATGTTGGTTCTATTATGCTTTGGCAAATTGCAAGTTTCTGAAAAATTATGTGCTCTTTATACTGTATTCTGGACTATATTGTATATTTGAATATCTGTATATTATTATTTATAGTGGTCTGTAAAACTTGAATTTCGAAAATATTACCGGAGGCGCATATAGGACACTATAAGAGGCGCACTATAAATATACGAGGCACATTGTAAAACATATGCGAGGCGCATATTATATGCGCCTCCTATACTTCACATATGCGAGGCGCATATCGATATGCGCCTCGCATAATAATATAGGAGGCGCATATCGATATGCGCCTCGCATATGTGAAGTATAGGAGGCGCATATCATATGCGCCTCGCATAAAAAATAGCTGAGGCTTGAAGCTAGAGGCGCATATATGCGCCTCGCATAAGCTTTTAGGTGCGCCTCCCATAAGCTTTTCTCTAGTAGTGATAATGCATGATTCGCCAAGAGTGACCCAGTACACAACTGCTGAGGTAAATGAGGTAGCTCGGCAAGACGATGTCGATTTGCTAGAAGAGGCCAGGGAATTGGCATTATCAAGATCTGCTATTTATCAGCAAGACCTCCGACGATATCACAGCAAGAAAGTCAATCCAAGAGTTTTTAAAGAAGGAGATTTGGTTCTTCGGCTAGTGCAGCGCACAGCCGGCATGCACAAACTATCACCCCCATGGGAAGGACCATCATCGTGAGTAAAGCATTGCACAACAATGCATATTACCTAATCGATGCTCAGTCACCAGAAAAGAACAAGGCAAACAAAGCCGGCGATGAATCAAAAAGACCGTGGAACATAGCTTTACTTCGCCCATTCTACACTTAGGAGCCATATGTTGTACGTCGTGATATGACACATCAAGTTGGAATATCAAGCGTATATTGAACCTCGGCACCTCGAGCAATGACTCGAGGACTACACAATGTTGTTTCTATTTTTTAGGACTATGTAGTAAACCCCGGCACCTCGAGCAGTGACTCGGGGACTGCACTGTGTTATTTATTATTTTGAATTATTTGTTAAACCTCGGCACCTCGAGGACTGTACCGTGTTATTTCTTCATCCTGAATTATGTGTTAAGTTTCAGCACCTCGAGCAGTGACTCGGGGACTTCGTCGTATTATCCCTTATTTCGGATTATGAATTAAAACCTCGATACCTTGAGCATTGACTCGGGGACTGCCCCGTGATTATTTCTTGTTCTAAAAATACGTATTAAACTTTGGCACCTTGAGCGATTACTCGGGGACTACCCCGTAGTATTCTCTGCATTAACACATGAAGTGTATTTCGGCAACCCAGTTTGTAACTCGGAGACTGCCGCATGATCCAAGATAATTCTTTAAGCACATGCAAGAACTCGATAACCCGAGTGATAACTCGGGGACTAATTTGTATTACCCACTGTTTTTTGCAAGACACATAAAAGTTCCATAGCTCAGCTACAGATTTGGGAATCCCCCAAAATTGATGATCATAACTTGCAAAATATGATATAAGCTTGTCTCGATAGTCAGAGGAATATCAAAGCGACAACAAATAAAGATCTCTAAGGATAATGCAAAAAAAGAATAACAACCCTAGCAAATCGAAGTATGATACGAGATGCAATTTATTGTATCACCTTATCAGATATGGGTTTCAGGCATTGTACTTCAGATAGAAGTTGAAGACACAACAGCTACGCAGTCGAGTTTACGAAGAGAAAGCAAGGTAAATGCCGAACTAAGGTCAGCCACATAAAAAAAATACAATCCGAACTTATGAAATCAAAGTTCGACAAAGCAAAGATATAAAGCAATGAGATTAGTTCAGATTGACTAATAATAATTACCATCACCCATGCCTCAGCGGCAAAAGGCAAAAAGGTTCACACCACACCAAAAGCCGGACAATTGTTCCACAGACATCAGACGCCTGGCATACCGGGGACTGAAAATAACTTAAGAGTTTTTGAACCTAAATAGTGAAAAGGGAAAGAGCACCCTTAAGGGGCAGCAACATGATCAGGAGCTTAGGGAATGGGTATCTCGGATGATGGAGGGGCGGCCTCAGTCTCCTGCAAAGGGATATTCTCAGGAAATGGGCATTCCGAGGTAGCTGGCGCTTCAGCCGAAGTTACTTTGCCTTCAACAGAAGCAATAGTAACCTCGGGGCAAGATTCGGCTGCTGAGAAACATTAGCTTGAGCTCGAGAATTCTCAGTCCCTTTAGAAGACGATCGCGCGTCGCCATCCTCATCCGAGCTTGCATTTGAGTCACGAGAATCGTCCGAGTCACCCTCCGCTTCACCCTGATCGGCCGAATCATCATCCGAGGCATCTTCAACTTCGACATCATCCGCCGGATTGGAAAGAAAACTCGGCCCTTCAATCCAATTATGCACCTCAGCATACTCAATAAGTTGGAAGGCACGAGCTTGGCAGCGAGCGACAAACTCCGGATCCTCAACCCAACGAGAGCCAGTCCGCAGATTAATCAGAGTATCGAGTGAGATATCCTCATACCAAGACAAAACGGCTGTAAGTGCCATATCAGCACCAGCCCTCCCAGCAGATTCCCTCTAGAGATTTAACTAGGTCTGAGATGCCATTAATCTCTCCACCAGTATTTTGACTTCGTCAATATCAGGTGTTCCCGAGGTATTCGGACAAAGAACATGGTAGGCCCGAATGGCGGCTTGCACCAGATCTCTTCCCATAATCTTCATTGGCCCAATGGCAGCGCCGACGGCAATCAGGAAATCTTCCATTGAGTATTCTGGACTCGAGTCCGCGGAGACATCTCGGCACTGACGAGCAGAAATCACTGCCTTAGAGATCACTGGTTTAGCTTTCGGAAAATGATCTACATAAAAGGAAAAAATATTAGTTAAAAATAAGAAAGAGAAGAAAATAACTCGGCCACGGTCGGAAACTTACGATGAATATAACTCAACATTTTCTGGAGATCCTGGGACCAGTCGGCCTTAGTCTTCTCAAAGCGAGTGATTTCCTCGCTCATCGTCCGGTTCTTCAGCTCGACAGCCTCGAGGAGTTCTTTATCTTTCTGCAGTTGCAGACTCAGTCGATTGTTCTCTTCAGAGAACTGCTGGTCAACTTTCTCCAACTCGGATTTCTGAGAAAGCTTGAGAGACTCAACCTCGGCACGTAACCAGGTTATCTCGTCATTCTTCTCTGTAAGTTGCGCCGAATGAGTGGCGGCTTATTCTAGAAAATGCAGCATCATATCAGGCATGGGTATGCATTCTTGATGAGACGCTGCAAGTTTTTGTAACTCGGCTATACCAAAGCCGGAAGGTTATAAGAAACCCAGGATTTGTCTCGAACAAAAGTCAACAAGTCACAAGACATAAGGATAACTAACCTTTCAGAGCATTAACTTTCTTGGTAAGGCGGGTATTAATATTATTGATATTAGCTGCATACAAGCAAAGAATGAATTAGCACATCAAGCTGGAAATGTTAAGAACTTAAGGAACAATACAAAGATTTATTAAATTACCAGTTTTCTTAACCACGGGGAGAACTTTCTCATATTTCTCTTGCAATTTCTTGTGTGCAAAGAGCAACCTTTGAAATTCGGCCGTCCGCCGATCATGGGCAACCTAAGTACCAAAGTGAATTACACAACTGGATATTCAAAGCTAAAACAGATCTGAATCAAACAAAACTTAACTCGGATCTAGGCGGCTGGATATTCAAAGATACGACAAATCCGAATCAAGCAAAACTTAACTCGGATCTAGGTGGCTGTATATTCAAAGCTACAACAAATCTGAATCAAGCAAAAATTAACTCGGATCTAGATGGCTGGATATTCAAAGCTAAGACATATCCGAATCAAGCAAAACTTAACTCGAATCTAGGCCGCTGGATATTCAAAGCTAGAACAGAGCCGAATCAAGTAAAACTTAACTCGGATCTCAGTGGCTGGATAATCAAAGCCGAGATAGATCCGGATTAAGCAAAGCTTAATCCGGAATATGGATGAACCGCGATCAATCCAAGTCATACAAGAGATTGACTTAGCGAATAATGCATTTGAAGCCTAACAAAGCTTCCAAACAAACAACAAGTTATTCGGTTGCAAGCTTCGGGGACTAGTGTATATATACTATCATTTGAATAACAGACAAAATATCAACAGAAGCGCTTACCTCGTTCATCTTATCACTCTCAAGAACAATCTTAGCAGCCATATGCAAACGACTACTGATGTCGGAAAGCTGAAATGGCTGACTACTCGGATTGCCCTCAAGCTGATCGGCGGCGTTCCAATTATTGGCGTATTCCACCAAAGAGCCGAGGCTGTTCCCACTCTCAGTACGGGTCAACACTTTACCTCGGACCCGTTGGGTAACTACCGCCGCCGCAGGACTCTTGTGAAGAGTAAGCTGAGTATCAGAGGCCGGGGTGACAACAAGCTTAGCTGAGAAAGCCCCCTTGCGGAGTGCATCAGCTATGTTGGGTTGAGAAGAGCTAGCCGGCCCCTTCTGAGATGCTGAAGTTTTAGTGACAACAACCTTCCTAGTCTTAGAAGAGGTTTCGGCAGGGGCAGTAACCTCGGCACTAGGAGTGGCATCCTTGGATGCAGGAGGAACTATGGTGTCCAAGCGGGCCGAGATGGTGATATCCTCGGCTGGAGTTGGAGTAGCAGCTGGAATTGTGGGGGTCGAAGGAATATCGAGGGAAACCTCAGTGGTCATAGTAGGGGCAACAGGTTCAACAGGTTGATCTATTGGCGGAGTTATGTCAGCGTTAACGGTGGGAGCTGTGGGTACATCTTGCCGAGGCGATGTCTGAGTCGGCGCAGGAGGAGAGTCAAAACGAGAGGGACTAGGAGCCCGGGTATCTTCAGGGGGCGGAGGAGAAGGCAGCCGAGTTGTATGACTTGTCATACTCGGACCGCTTGGCTTGGCAGAGAGAGGAGCTCTGCAAAGGGAAAAAGGTCGAATCAAAAGACAGAAAGAGAGAAACAAGAAATACGAATGAAAATAAACTCACCCAGAAACCCCAGGCATGGTCTTACGACTCGGAATATGCTGGGAAGACTTCTTCACTAGCTTCTTGGGAGCAGCGTCGGAGGGACCTGCCGGAGCGGTGCGCTTCTTCGAGGCAACAGGAGCCCGAGAAGCAAGAGGCTCGGCGTCGTGCACCTGACCGGCTGGATTAGCTGGGAAAGGAGCCGAAAATGTGTAAGAGATAGGCATCGCGGCAACTACCTCAAGAATTTGGACGTCGTCCAAGTCACCTTCATCCCCGTGGGCCGAGGTCTTGCCACGGGCGCGAGCCGGAGCAACATCCGACTTAGGGACAAACTCTTCCGAATCAGGTTCCCCGCTGTCCGGGGTATTCCGATCCGCAGTCCACGGAAGAGCCAGAACCTCGGCATCCTCGATCTTTTGCTCCGCAAACCTCTGCGAGAAAAGAAACAAAATGGAGTTAGCAAAAGAATAGTCCCAAACACGACTCGGAAACAAACACAAATGCGTAAATTTACCTCAGGAGGGGGATTGCCGCGATTGAACGCTTCAGCCCCCATGTCCAGTCCTCCAGCATATCAGTCTTAAAGATAGCTCAGACCCGCTTGTAAATAAGATAGTCATCGAGCTCAACCGTCAAAACTCGGTTGTGATCTAGAGGACCACTCATGTAACAAAGCTTGTGAGAGCGAAGCTGGAAAGGGCAGATTCGGCTGCTGACGAATGTGGTCATCAGATCCTCACCGAGGAGCCCGGCGCGGATCAACTCCTTGAGCCGAATCTCGAAGGCCTCGGCCAAAGCATGACTCTTCCTGGGATTATAGTTCCAATTCTTCTTGGAAGGGGTGCCAATAGAAAATGCAGGGAGCCGAATCTTGTCTTCTCTTCCAGTGTTTTTGACATAGAAAAATGATCTATGCCATTTCTTGCAAGACTCGAGGCCGGCGACACGAGGGAACTCGGAGTTTCTCCGAGGTGTAATCGACGTGGCCCCACACTGGGTAAGGGATTTCTCGGAGGGGTGAAGAGATTTGTCCGGAACGACATTAGATCGGTTATGGAAGAATTTAGACCAAACAGCCACGGAGGGCCAGAGGCCGAAGTACCCCTCCGAGGCCGAGATGTAAGCAGAAAAGGAGGCGATAGCGTTAGCCGGAAGGTGATGCGGCTGGAGGCCGAAGTAATCAAGGAACTCCCTAGCAAAATCGCTAAGGGGGAGACCAAACCCACGATCAAAGTGGGACATGAAGACAACGTACTCGCCTTCGTTGAGTACAGGAGAGGATTCTTTGCCAGGCAAGCGACAGCTTACCTCGGCAGGAATCCGATGTGTTCTAATCAACCACTCAATCTCACGACGAGTGACGCAGGAGCCCTGCCAAGAGCCCCGTTCTGGACCGGACGCAAGGTCATCATCTTCGACGAGCGCTCCACTGACAGAACTAGACATGGGGTCGCCGGAGGAGTCAACAGAGGAAGGACTAGCGGCGGAGAGAGGCTTTGAGGCGCAGGGCCCCATCGTGATTCTAAGCAAGCACGGCGGCGGAACGAAAAAGAACCGCCGCAAGAAATCTAGAAGAACATAAGATGCGCCTAGGGATGGAACCTAACGATGGGACCGTAGAAAAACTCACCGGCGGAGGCGCCGGAGCAAGCGCACGGCGGTGAGGTCGTCGGAGCAGAAGGACTGCAGCTTCACCGTCGGGGATATTGGCAACGGCGCCCCCACCAGCGCACGAACAGAGGCACAGGAGCGAGAAGGAAGAAGGAGAATGGTGAGCGAAGTGGGAAAGTAAATCCCCTAGCCCCGCACCCCTCCTTATAACCGCGCAGTCCTGGCGATAGTGGGATCGTGGGTGCGCGCGGTAACCGTGTGGGTCACGCATGCGATGAAACCGTTCGCTCCTAAGTGGAGCCACACCGAAGACCACACGGCACAGGAGGGGATCGAGTCTCCTGACCGATGCGGTACTCGAGGCGTCACTGGCACCGACGCGACGAGCGCAGTAATTACTGTAGCTTGTCAGTGGGCACTGTAGAGGAACAAAATACTAGAAGAATAATGATGAGTGGTACACGTAGGACGAGGCGTGCTCAGGAAGCTGCACGGATACCTCGAACATAAAAAAGTAACTCAGTAATAAGGAGAGATGTATGTTGGGAAGCTGATGTGGCCTGGCGGAGGTTACAGGCAGGACCACACCAGCTTCAGGGACTAATGTTGGGGAGGTGACCCCGGATAGGGTCAAGACAGGGGAAGGACGAAAGGAGTCTCCCTTGTCATGAGCCGAGTTACTGTTTATATCGGCCGAGTCATGTAAGAGTCGGCCGAGATAAGCAAGGCCATGACAGCTACAAAAGGAGTAATACCTTATCCGGCCGACATACGAATTAAGTCAGCCAAGCGAGTCTGAATAACTTCTATGTAGGTGAAGGCCGAGCCGAGTTATGCGAGACAAGGCCGAGTAACATGAAGCTTGCAGGAGAAGGAGGTGCCTATAGTCAAACCCTAGTCACGGGCTAGGAGGAATCTGAACAAAGCCAAGCACAAAGGACAGGGAGCAGAGAAGCAGAAGGGCAGAAGAAGGTCACAGAGGTGACAGTCATGGAGCCCGAGGCGCGCATGCGGGGCTCTCTGGAACATTGTCGTCGATAGAAGGGGGACACAGAAAGGGGGTCGCCGAGTTACCATATTGGGACAAGCATATTCCTCGAATATGCTTGCCATGTTAGCCCTAGGAGGAACCAAGGCACCCCTTTATAAGGGGAGACACGGGCTCCTGAGGGGGGATCGATTCATTATACGCCGTAAGGCTCGTGTAGTAGCTCTCTTCTTCCTGCAAACAGCTCAAGAAGCACTTGTAGTCCTTGAGAGGAGAAATAAAGATCTGCATGTTAGTCATCTGAGTGTAGTCACTACATCTTCCCTCCCCGGATCCCTCTAGCATCCATTGGCCCCATACTTTAGCCTACCCATGGCATCTGCCGTGCCACCACCAATGAACCACATGATATTGTCCGTGAACTCAAAATGATATTTGAGGCTCACGCGGCGGTTGAGAGTTATGAGGCTTCTGAAAAGTTCTTTAACTGCAAGATGGAAGAGGGCAGCTCCATCAGTGAGCACGTGCTTAAGATGTCTGGGCACGCAAGATGGCTTCAAAGCTTAGGTATAGTGATTCCTAATGCTTTGGGGATTCACCGTGTCCTCCAATCACTACCACCAAGTTACAAGAACTTTGTGATGAACTACAATATGCAAAACATGGACAAGTCGTTGCCCGAACTCTTCTCCATGTTAAAGTCTACAGAAGTGGAGATCAAGAAAGAGCACCAAGTGTTGTTGGTCAATAAGACCACCAAATTCAAGAATCAAGGCAAGTCTAAGAAAAAGGGAAACTTCAAGAAGGGCGGTAAGAAAGTTACCGCGCCGGCGAAGAAGACCAAGGCTGGGCCTAAGCCTGATACTGAGTGCTTTTACTGCAAGGGAGAAGGTCACTGGAAGCGGAATTGCCCTAAGTACTTGGCGGATTTGAAGAACAACAACATCAAGAAGAAATGTATATCCGATATACATGTTATTGATGTGTATCTCACTAGTACTTGTAGTAGTGCCTGGGTATTTGATACTGGTTCGGTTGCTCATATTTGTAACTCGAAACAGGTGCTGCAGAATAAACGGAAGCTAGCGAAGAACGAGGTGATGATGCACGTTGGAAATGGATCAAAGGTTGATGTGATCACGGTCGGCATGCTACCTATTCATCTACCATCGGGATTAGTTTTATACTTAAATAATTGTTATTTGGTGCCTGTGTTGAGCATGAACATTATATCCGGATCATGTTTATTGCAAGACGGTTACTTGTTTAAGTCTAAGAATAATGGTTGTTCGATTTATATGAGTAATATGTTTTATGCACATGCACCTTTGATAGATGGTCTATTCTTATTGAATCTCGATTGTGGAAATACACACATTAATAACATTGAAGCTAAACGTTTGAAATTCAGCGATAACTCGACCTATATGTGGCACTGTCGTCTTGGTCACATTGGAGTGAAGCGTATGAAGAAACTCCATTCTGATGGACTTCTTGAATCACTTGATTTCGAATCACTTGAAAGATGCAAAGCATGTCTGATGGGTAAAATGACTAAGACTCCATTTTTTGGTATGATGGAGCGAGCTACGGACTTATTGGAAATCATACATACCAATGTGTGTGACCCAATGAGTGTAGCATCGCGCGGTGGTTATCGTTATATTCTTACCTTCAAGGATGATTTGAGTGGATATGAGTATATCTATTTCATGAAACATAAGTCCGAAACTTTCGAGAAGTTTAAGGAATTTCAAAGTGAGGTAGAGAATCAATGCAACAAGAAGATTAAATTTCTACGATCGGATCATGGAGGTGAATATCTAAGTTACGAGTTTGGCGAGCATTTGAAGAAATGCGGAATACTTTCACAATTGATACCGCCGGGAACACCACAACGTAATGGTGTGTCCGAACATCGTAATCAAACTCTCTTAGATATGGTTCATTCTATGATGTCACTTACATATTTACCTCTATCGTTTTGGGGTTATGCATTAGAAACAGCCGCATTCACTTTAAATAGGGCACCATCTAAATCCGTTGAAACAACACCGTATGAATTGTGGTTTGGGAAGAAACCTAAGTTGTTGTTCCTTAAAGTTTGGGGTTGCGAAGCTTATGTAAAGAAGTTACAGCCCGACAAGCTTGAACCCAAAGCGGAAAAATGCGTCTTCATAGGATACCCGAAGGAAACTATTGGGTATACCTTCTATCATAGATCCGAGGGCAAAATCTTCGTTGCCAAGAATGGATCCTTTCTAGAGAAGGAGTTTCTCTCGAAAGAAGTGACTGGAAGGAAAGTAGAACTCGACGAGGTTGTTGAAACTTCTCTCGAACTTGTGAGTAGTGCAGCACTGGAAGTATTTCCTATGGCGTCTACACCAATACGAGAGGAAGCTAATGATGTTGATCATGAAACTTCGGTTGAAGTTACTACGGAACCTCGCAGGTCAACAAGAACTCGTACCACTCCTGATTGGTATGATCCCGTTATGAGTGTCATGTTGGTGGACAACACCGATGACCCTGCGACATATGAGGAAGCGATGATGAGCCCATATTCCAATAAATGGCAAGAAGCCATGAAATCCGAGATTGGATCCATGTACGAAAACCAAGTATGGACTTTGGTGGACTTAACGGATGGCCAGAAGGCTGTCGAGAACAAATGGATTTTCAAGAAGAAAACAAATGATGATGGTAATGTTACTGTCTATAAAGCTCTACTTGTCGCAAAAGGGTTTCGACAAATTCAAGGAGTTGACTATGATGAGACTTTCTCACCAGTAGCGAAGCTAAAGTCTGTGAGGATTATGTTAGCAATCGCTGCATATTATGATTATGAGATATGGCAGATGGATGTCAAAATGGCATTCCTCAATGGAGACATTGATGAAGAGTTGTATATGATGCAACCCAAAGGTTTTGTCGATCCTAAAGATGGTAACAAGGTATGCAAATTTTAACGGTCCATATATGGATTGAAGCAAGCATCCCGAAGTTGGAATCAACGTTTTGATAAGGTAATCAAAAGCTTTGGTTTTATACAAAATTATGGAGAAGCTTGTATTTACAAGAAAGTGAGTGGGAGCTCTGTAGCATTCTTAATACTATATGTAGATGACATATTGTTGATTGGGAATGATGTAGACCTTCTTAATAGTGTCAAGGATTATTTCAATAATAGTTTTTCAATGAAAGATCTTGGCGAAGCATCTTACATATTAGGCATAAAGATATATAGAGATAGATCGAGGCGCCTAATATCATTGTCATAGAGTACATATTTGGAAAAAGTTCTAAAGAGGTTTGGAATCGAAGATAGCAAGAAAGGGTCTTGCCCATGTTGCCCAATACGACCTTGAGTAAAACTCAAAGTCCTACAATGACAGAAGATAGAGAAAGGATGAGTAAGACTCCCTATGCCTCAGCCATAGGATCTCTCATGTATGCCATGCTATGTACTAGACCCGACATTGCATATGTTGTTAGTTTGACTAGCAGATATCAAAGTGATCCAGGAGTGGATCATTGGACAGCAGTCAAAAACATCCTTAAATACTTGAGAAGAACTAAGGATATGGTTCTTTCTTATGGAGGTGATGAACAACTCGTTGTTAATGGTTATACCGATGCTAGTTGGAACACCGATCCAGATGATTTTAAATCTCAATCTGGATACGTATTTACTTTGAATGGTGCAGCAGTTAGCTGGAGGAGTGCAAAGCAAAGCGTTGTGGCAAGATCTTCAACTGAATCAGAATACATAGCTACTTCGGAGGCTTCACAAGAGGCGATATGGATGAATGAGTTAATTATAGAGCTCGGTGTGGTTCCAAGTGCGCTGGACCCAATGTCTATCTACTGTGATAACATGGGCGCCATAGCCAATGTGCAAGAACCAAGGTCACACAAGAAGCTGAAGCACATCAAGCTACGTTTTCACGCTATTCGAGAGCATGTCCAGGATGGTGACATAAAGATTTGCAAAGTACACACAGATCTGAATGTAGCGGATCCGTTGACTAAACCTCTCCCGAGGGCAAAACATGACCAGCACCAAACCGCCTTGGGTGTTCGGTATATTTCCATGTAATCTAGATTAGTTGACTCTAGTGCAAGTGGGAGACTGTTGGAGATATGCCCTAGAGGCAATAATAAAAGTGGTTATTATTATATCTTTGTGTTTATGATAAATGTTTACATTCATGCTATAACAGTATTAACCGGAAACATTAATACTTGTGTGATTTGTAAACTAAATTAGAGTCCCTAGTAAAGCCTCTATGTAATACTAGCTTGTTGGTTAATAGATGATCGTGGTTTCCCGATCATGAGCATTGAGATGTTGTTGACAACAAGGTCATATCATTAGGAGAATGGTATGATGGACATACTCCTATAGATAAGCGTAGCATTAAGATCAAGTCATTTCAATAGTTCATTTGCTATAAGCTTTTTGATACATAGTAACCTAATTCCTTCAACCATGAGATCATGCTAATCACCATCACCAGAAGGATGCTTTGATGACATCAAACACCACACCGTAACCGGGTGGCTATAAAGGTGGAATTGAGTGTTCGGAAAGTATGTGTTGAGGCACATGGATCAAGAGTGGAATTTGTCCATCCATATGACAGATAGATATACTCTGGGCCCTCTCGGTGGAATGTCATCCAATTAGCTTGCAAGCATGTGACTGGCTCACAAGGGATCACATATCACGGGAACGAGAAAAGAGTACTTATCGGTAACGAGGTTGAACTAGGTATGCAGAGATACCGACGATCAAAACCTCAGATAAGTAAACTATCGCGAGACAAAGGGAAATTGGTATCGTATGTAAGTGGTTCATTCAATCGCAAATTAATCGTAGAAATATGTGGGAGCCATATGAATATCTAGATTCCTCTATTGGTTATTGATCGGAGAAGTGTCTCGGTCATGTCCACATAATTCACGAACTGTAGGGAGACACACTTAAGGATTCGATGTTGTTTAGTAGATATGGAATGTTAGTAGGGATACCGAATGTTGTTCGGAGTCTCGGATGGGATCCGGGATATCACGAGGAGATCCGGAATGGTCTGGAGAATAAGATCCATATAAGGAAAGTCCGATTCCGGAGTTCGGGAATGATTCCGATGTTTTCATCGGAAAGGTTCTAGAAGGGTCTAGAAGGTTCACCGGTCCAGAAGGGGAATGGTCCATGAATGTTTCATGGGTAAGTGGAATGATTGGATCATATCTTAGGTCACTTGGTGTGGACATTTGCAAGAGAGAACTAAAGCTCTAAATTGAATGTCAAACGAGAAGTTTGAAAAGTCAAACTGGAACAATGGTTTCCTAGTGGAAGAAGGAAAGAGTCCTTCTCTCAATCCAACTTGGGTTTGGATTCAAACCCACCCCTCCCAAGGCTGCCCCCCCTCTCATAAATAGAAGGGGAGGGCTGCCCCAAACACACAAGCCCTAGCCCTCCCACACCCGCGCCGCCGCCATGCCGCTCGCCGTCGCCCTGCGTCGCCGCCGCCGCCCTAGCCGCCGCCGACACCTCCTCCTCCTCCTGGTCTTCTAAACCCTAGATCACCGGGAAACCCTAGATCCACCATAACTCGCACCGGTTTAGGCGAAACCCTGCGGGATCTTCCCTCTACCTCTGTCACCATGTCGTCGTGCTGCCGGAATCGCGAGGGGATAACTACAACCTCCGCTACCTGCTAGAACAAGGGAGAGGAAGGTCTTCATCGAGTACCGAACATGTGACCGGCTGCGGAAGCGCTGCCGGAACATAGCGCCGGAAGGATCGTCTACGTGATCTTGATATCGGCAAGTGTACGACTACATCACCCACGAGAATCTGCTCTCGTTTACCGCTTTGGAATCTTTGAGGGTGAGTGCTTCTATCGACTCGTTGCTACAATCTAGTAGATAGATCTTGGCTTGTTTGTGTGCATGCGGTAGAATTTTTTGTTATCCATGCTACGAACCCCTACAATTCCCTTGTCTCACCCAATTCCCCTCCGCACGCCGCTCGATCCCCAATTCCCCTCTGCCGAGTGATTGCAGATTAGATCACTGTAGAGCTTCGTTGGGAGACCCCAAGAGGAAGGTGTGATGAGTACAACAATAAGTTCTTCCCTCAGTAGAAACCAAGGTTAACGAACAAGTAGGAGGAAGGAAACGACTCAAAGGTGTTGCTAGCAACTTTGAAACCTAAACAACACAAACTCAAGACTTTGCCCCAACGAACAGTGAGGTTGTAAATCTCACTGGTTTGCTGGAAACAAAGGATTAACTGTATGGTGTGGAAGGTGATGGTAGCTTGCATAAAGTAAACAGTAGCAGTGGAAGATGTATCAATGGTAAAGATTGAACCGGGGTCCACAGTTCACTAGAGGTGTTCTCCTTAAGATAAACAACATAACATGTTGGGAACAAATTACAGCGGGGCAATTGATAGGACAGAGCAAGGCATAACAATGCAATACTAGACATTCATGATCCTATGAGATTTGATTGGGCATTACAACAATATACATAGACCACCATCCAACTGCATCTATGACTAGTAATCCACCTTCAGGTTATCATCCGAACCCCCTCCAGTATTAAGTTGCAAGCAACGGATAACTGCTTTAAGCAAAGTGTGTAAAGTAAACAATACAATTGTTCCATGAACAAGAGATCATTGTTTTCTCCCTAGTAGCAACATCACATCTACAGCCTTAGAGATTTCTGTCACTTCCCCAGATTCAATAGAGGCATGAACCCACTATCGAGCATAAATACTCCCTCTTGGAGTCACTAGCATCTACTTGACCAAGATAACTACTAGAAACAGAGAGCATGCAAGATCTCAAACAACACAGACATGATAGAATCAATAAGATAGCAATCTAACATAGTAATCTCAATATCCACCGGATCCCCACAAACACAACATGCATGATTACAAATAGATGATCTTGATCATGAACGGAGCTCACAAGATCTAAACATGGTAGCACAAAGGAGGAGAAACAACCATCTAGCTACTGTATGGACCCATAGTCCAAGGTGAAACTACTCACACATCATACTGGAGGCTGGCATGGTGATGAAGAAGGCCTCCGGGATGATTCTCCCCTCCGGCAGGGTGCCGGTATGTAGCATCCCGGGAATCCTTAAATAGAAATTGCTTGTTCTTTTAATTTATTGCATCATCATGGCATCATGCATATTTTTCTTGCATTTTCTAAGAAAAAAACTATTTTATTAAACACCGTGTATTGTTTGCTAAATTATTCGTACGGTTTCATATACATAAATACATTTTTTTTCTAAATTTAATTAAACAATATAATATTTCTAATCGTTATAATATTATAAAAGAGTTTTTCTTATTTTACTAATAATAAAAATGGAAAATGCCCGTCTAAAGTTTTAGCCCAAAACTAACTCCATCTAGTCTACTTTAGACTAGATAAAGAGTCCATTCCTTTTTTTATTCCCAACACCAACCCCAAAATTCCCCAGATCCCTGTTGACCAATTCCTCTCCGCCGCCATCTCTTTTTGTGCTCCACATCGATTCTAGGCGCCGTCGCATGCTTGCTCTCCAAACTAAGCTAGCTAAGCGAGATCCCAATCGAATGGATTCCACCAATTCATCATGCAGTTGTTTTTTTCTTGTCCTTTGCGTGCAACACCATCCAGCAACACAATCGCCACACTCCATCACACCATGCCTCCATACTCCAATCCATCTAGCTGCCTCCATGTCGCATCAAGCAAACAATAGCTGTGGCTCCACCTAGATTCCCCTGCCACGCCTTGAGAGGAGCCTCTCCCCTTCTCCCGTGCGCGTGCACGCGCCGCCATCCAGCTGCGCCCTTGTTCCTTGCTGCAAGCATATCTGTCACCCGCTTGGGCCTGGGACTATGCGCGCGAGAGGTGCATGCGCCTGTGCCCGTGTGTCTACACCCCACCGCCAACAGCAGATCGACGCAGATCCTCATCTCCTGCGCGCAGCTCTATTTTTCATTGGTCACTGTGAGTGTCTCGTGCTATTGTGGTGAGTTCTTCATGCATGTAGTCAGTCCCGATCCAAGCTGCAGAGGCCGCTCTGCTTTTTGTGTCTCGCATGTCAAGTGTTCGGCAAAATGTATATGAGAGCTCCGGCTTTCGTTTTTCTTTCTAAGATTTGCTCGGGTTATTATTTCGTCACCCCGTCTCGTTGCACCGGAACGGCTTGTTGGCCGTCGACACCCATCAACTAGATCTACTTCCTGGTGTTCATTTTTGGTTACTTCGATGGCATCGATTATTTTCGATATTTCTTCTACAACCCAAAGACCCGTCTCTTCACCTCTCCGATCCAAATCATGAGTCTCATCCCCCTATACCTATTTTATATAAATGTTGTTTGTCTATGCATATTAAATTAATCAGGTTGACATACATATTGTGTGGTTTGGATGCCTTATGCCGATTCACTTAAATTAAATATGGGGACCATATGCGGGCGAATCTAGTTTAATATTGGCTCTATTTAAATTTGTAGCGAATCGATGCCATGTTTTGCTATGTTAAGACAACATTTAAATTACGGGGTATCTAAACAACATGAACTTAATAATTAATTGTCGGAACCTCGGTTCCTTAATATGGCCTAATTGCATTGCATCTTTGCCAAGTCATACATCATACATGCATCATGCCCGATTTTCTGCCGTAGTATTAAATAGTGCATTCGGTTTTCTTCTAGTGCTTTGCTTTTTCACGGATTAGGCCAATGAGTTGATGCGCGAGTCGACCCGATCTTCGGATAAACCTTCGGCAGTGTTTTGAGGCGAGCATTCTCTCTCTTTCTACCTATCTTACTTTTATAGTCTTTATTTCCTCATGTTGATCTATTGCTATCTGTGTTGTGATGCTTTAGATTTCATACGCGTGATATCCCTTGCAACCCTATATTACCTTGGACACCCTCTATTACCTATTGTTTGGTAGATAGTCGGCCTTGCGAGTCATAGTTGCTTGCTCAGGTGTTGCTTCGCGTCGTCGGTATTCCATCGTTGTTGGGTGGTTGGCACATGCTTAATGGTGGAGATGATCATGGATTTAATTACCATTTAATAACTAAAATTGAAAGTAGGTAAATAATGCAGAGGCACCGGTGGGCAATAGAAAATATTTGGTTTTTAACCGCCCACTTGTGTCCCGTAGGACCCCGAGTTCTTGACACCTGTTCCAAGATCGAGCGCGCTAACCACGGGTGGGGTGTGTGGGCACCCCCATCGATTTAGTACCTGATTTCAAAGTACTGTACTAGGGGCCACAAACTAGTTTGCAGCATTATTACTATCATGTACTTATGTCATGCTTTACTTCTTTATTTACTGTAACTACCTCGGTGAATTACGCTCCTAGTTACAAGCCTGGATAAGCAGAAATGGTTGAAATAGTACGGTGGGGCCCAAATGCCACTCACAGGTAGACCTTTCGGCCGTCCCAACCATTTCCAAACATCGGGACAAGAACGGGCGGCGTAATCGGCAGGCGAAGGGATCAACTACATACACAAATGAGTATGTATGCAAGCCACCATACAATAGTACATCAGAGCCATTCTATCTAAAAAGAAAGGAAATATAGCAACGCCATACGGCAAGATCCAAATATCCTAGATAGGTATAATAGTTTAGGATATCTCCTCATACATCAAACAACAGAGTATCAGGCGGAAGCGGAAGACAAAATCCGAGTACGGATAAGAAGCAAATCGGCATAAGATGCCCCATAAATAAGCAGATCCCGCCCACAGATCTCACGGATCCCTGTTCCCGGAATCTCTACACCGAATGATCGTTGCCCACATCGCCCGTCTCCTTCACCCAGTATCCATCTTGCGAGTGTACCTGTTCATCTGAACCAATAATTTATCGTGTGAGACCCTAGGGGTACTCAGCAAGTCTTTATGCCTCTAAAGGGGACACAACCTGGGGTGACGCAATTGCAGCAAAAGATAAACCCTAACAGTTCTATAGATACTCGCTAACCATCCGCCCAACCAAAGATAGACGGATGTCCGTGAATTAATAACAACAGTTATAACAGTTATGACCGTAATATCCACAGATCCATCCTCCTCCTCGCTTACCGACGAGGAAGCGGACGAACAACCTCCCATCCGTTGGCAGTTTTATTATCCATTCCATGAGTGTTGCACTATTTACTAGTCAGGTACCTAGTCTAGTCAGGTTAAAAACGGTACTTTAGTTATGCTTGTCTATGATCGAGAAACTGTGCTCCAAGTCGTCCATAACCGCGGACACGGCTTTCAGAAAGTTTTACCCTGCAGGGGTGCACAAATAGCAACACACACTCGATATGCCTCGAAAAAACCAAATCAAAACCCAACGAGGCGATCACGACAAAGCGATCACAGATTCAGAAATATTTGGGGCCACCCCATTGAGCTACCATAGCGAAGTTAGCCGACTCGAGACGGCCTCAAGGTTTGTGGAGCCGGTCAGTAACGCATCGGGAACCCGAAAGTGTGACTGGCTTGTCGACATAGCACGGTCACGGACCTAACAAGACAAAGGTGCATTACCTCGCACAATTTAAATTAAAGCGATAAAAGCATGGCATAAGCAGGATAGTAAATAAAACCTCAAACTAGTTTGTGGCCCCAAGAAATAAGAATGAATCAAGCTCGCTCGGGGTTCATAAGCCTCCCGGATGTGGATAGCGCGAATATTCAAGGAACAGGAATCAAGTACTCGGGGTCCTACAGGACAGAAGTGAGCCTGAAAAACCAAATAGCAAATATGGCTCACCGATGCCTCTTTCATTAGTTATCCCATTTCTACTCAGGTTAAGTTGTTTAGGTACCTCGTTATCCATCAGACACTCACATACCCTACACATGCTGTTCTATGACTCGCATGGCTCAAACAACCCCTGTAGTAATGGCTCATGGGATGGAGGAACAAGCTTCGGTGTGGTTTAAAAAATAAAGGCTATGCAATACTTGGGATTCAATTTAATGCAATCGCGACTCGATGATGCAAGAATAAGATAGAGGCAATAGGTACTATATGTATGCAAGCATGTGGTAGTGCTTGCACAGCACTCGCTTGAAGCAAGGGATGGATCTGGGTAGTGCTCCTGGTTCTCTTGATATATCCCCTGCTCAGCGTCTATTCGAAGAAGAACCAAACAAACAAGGCCAACATAAATAAAGTGCACAAGCATATGTATAAATGCATCAAGCAAACAATCATGCCATGATGAATGATGCACAATTTGCATGGCAATAAAGTAGCATGGCATGGGTGAGGTGTGGAATACAAGAATAAACCATTTTATGGGGTTTTATTCACATTTTATACTCATTTAAGTTGCTGTACCCATTATATTTATATGATGCATGCTTCAAATCAAACCATGGAAAGCATAGACAAAAAGGTCTCGTCGAGCTAATCATTTTAGACATATTATTTGTTAAATTTGGAGTTATAAAACAAAAGTTATTAATTTATTAAAGAAAAGGGGCATTTATTGTAATTTAAATAAACTTGGAATTTTAAATGTTCAAAATATATTTTGAAGGCCATATTTGAATTCCTCACATTTTTCTGATTTGAAAACATATATTATTTGTATTATTTGGATTTATATTTCAAAAGATAATTAAAAACAGATTTAGTTTTGAATTTGAATTCATTTGAAATAAGTTTGAATTAAAACAGATTACAGAAAAACTTTTTATACCCAGACAGACCCAGACACAGACGCTGACGGGTGGGCCAACGCTGACTGGATGCCACAGCGCGCAGAAAGGATTTTTATACCGCGGCTAATCTAGCTCAAGCGAATGACAGGTGGGCCATCGACCACGCGGGTCCACGCGGCAGAGGCGAACGGGGCAGGAGCTGACAGGTGGGGTTGGTCTGGAGCGCGGGTTAAGGGCGTAATACCGCGGGGGTGTTTTAGCAAAACAAACAGAGAGGCAGACAGGTGGGCCAGGCTGGACTGCGGGTTGATGCAACAAAAAGTGCAGGGGTATCAGAAAACAGCGCCCAGATCGTGCTTCTTCCTCTGAATCTGTCTGTCGACAGATCGGTGCGCAGCAGCGGCAGGCGCGGCGCGCGGGCTCGATCCTGGGACCTAGCATGCGCGCGCGGAGGCGGCTACCGTTGCGGTGGCTCGGGCTAGGTGGCAGGGAAGCGGACAGGGCCTAGATGGGGCTTACGCGATGCCACGGCGAGAGGAAACGAACGACGGCCACGCACGAGGCCGTTCGTCGGATCGTCCGGTGCGACCAGGGCAAGGCTGCGACGACGAGGATGTCTGGGGGGTTGAGTAGCTCACCGAGAGTGCGTCGGTGTAGGTGGATCGGCTTGGGGCGCCGGCGATCGACGAGGAAGCAGACGGACCGAGGATTTTAGGGTTCCGACGAGACGCGACGGCGATCTCCGGCTCTGGCCTTTCTCCTCCGCCTCTGCGTGTACGGGTCGATGCAGGGGACTGGCCTTGGTCTTCCAGGCCTCCTCGACGGCGCACTTGACGGCTGGATCGGCTGGACGCGGTGGAGGCCGAGGGTGCAGACAATGGTGTAGAGGGGGGCGTTGGAGCCGAGAGGGAGAGGCGCGGCGCTGGGTGGATCTGGGGTAGGCTGGCAGGCGAGAGAGGGTGGATCGGGACGGAGAGGCGAGGAGGTGCCGGGGGGGGGGGAGGGGGTGGAGATACAGGGGGCTTCGGCCACCTTGTCCCTCCTTCCTCCTCACGTGCTCAGGCGTGACCAAGGCGTGGAGCCGGCATGTGGGACTGTGGTGAGGCCAAGGAGGCGAGGGGGCTCGGGTGGTGGGGTCCTCAGGCGGAGAGAGAAAAGAGAGGGAGGGAGGAGCTCGGGTTGGGGTGGTGGTAGCCTCGGGCTAGGGTTGGAGCTAGGGTAGGAAGGAGAGGGGGTATGGCTCGGGTAGGGTTTGTCTTAGATGAGGGGGGGTGAGAGATGGTTTTCCTTTTGGCAAGCTCAAGCAAGACCAAGATCACACCAAGCTAGACCAAAAAGAGGGAGAGGTGGAATGGTTTAAGCAAGATCAACTAATACCAAGCCAAAAGGAGTGGTAGAAAGAGAGAGAGATGATGATCCACTCAAGATTCAAATAAAAACCAAATAATAGAAAAGGTGGCACTTGCATGGCCCATGCAAAATATTTAATACCATGTTGATTCTTGTGAAAACAATAATATTAAACATGGCATTGTTCATTTGCATTTCCAAAGGTGGAATAAAGCCAAGCAAGAGAAATGAAAGGATTCCCTATGTGGAGTAGATGGAGATGGTCACATTTGATTATAATTGGGACTTGCTAGTGTGTATATTCCACTAGATGATTACTAGTCCCAAAAATATTCCCACATGAGCATAGATCCATAATAATCCATATGGAAGCTAGGACAAAGGGTTCCACTCACAAGGCATGCAAAGGTGGCCATGTGGCTCTCATATATCAATAATGTGAAAACAACATGATGCCAAGATGAGAGCATGTGGAAAAAGAATTGGATCCATCCCAACCCACATGAGCTAGAGGTAAACTCAATAAAGTGCAAAGCTCACATTTAGTTGGATGGTGGAATTATAAGGTGGTGAAAAGAAAAGGTGGTGGAGTAGATTAAAAGATATGCCCCCAACTCAAATTGGGCATTTAAACAATATATCAAGAACCAAATACAATATCAAGAGGCAAATACAATTTACAATGCATATGAGAGAAGATCCAAATGGAAAAGGGTTTTATATGATGCTCAAATGCAAGGTGGCATGATGACATGAGCATGATATAATTATGATGCAACAATTATATATATGAAGGTAGCATATATATAGACTAGGCTAGTAGCATTGCAATTGTTAGACAATTGGGATGCTACAACTCTCCCCCACTAAACAAGAATCTCGCCCCGAGATTCCTAGGAAAAAGAAAACAACACAAGAAGAGGCGGGTGTTCGGAACGAAGGTGAGCCTCACGTTCCCAAGATGATGAACAACGGAATGGTGCGACCACTACACCTTGCAAACTTGCTAGACTTGTTGCGAGTCTTGCGTTTTGCTTGAGAAACAACGGTTAGAAGAGTTGAAGGATTGTCGTGAGACAAGAAGGATAGGATGGACATAGCTCCGGTTTTCTCAAGAAACATGATAAAAGAATAGAACCACTTGTGGGAGAAAAGACAAGATGATGCATCATGGATATAGAAAGGCACACCGTTAAGATTAAAGATTTACTGATACTAGAGATGATGAAAACTTTGTCTCGCCGGAAGAAAAGAGTTAGGTTGGAGAGGTTTTGAACCACTAGGATAATAGCATCGTATCCTCTCTCGGATAGGAGAAATGAAGTTCGGAAACAATATTGCCTTCAAACAATAGAGTCCCTTGATATCGACAGAAAGATTTAGGTAGACATCGTCGGATTAGATTCTTGTTGCGCCGGTAAGAACCAAGAATCACGCAATTGAGGTGCGCGGATATAACTTCCAGAGATGGACGTGAAACTAGATCATGGTGGAATCCCGAGAAGCAACGAATATGGAGGATCTGGAGTTTATTGTAGTGATACTTATTGCTTTCTTTAGCCTTGAGGCTAACGCAATAGATTTGCGGTTGATGGCATCAACCATAATTGGCTTTACCACAGAAAGAATTGATGAAACAAAGAGAGATATTTTCCTTTCCTCTTGTTTGGGGATGTTGAGCACCGGTAGATTGACGAGGACAGAAAAGAGTTTGCGTTTGTTTCCACCAGATAATTGAAGATTTTGCTCCGTGTAGAAAGGGTGAGATCACCAACAAGAGATTATTGATTACTTTCTTTGAGAGAGCACTCCGGAATAACAAGGACGGAAGTAAAAGTATCGAGGGATAAAGGCCACTTCTAACTTCCGTGGAATGAGTGAAATCACATTAATTCTCCAATTCAAGGTACAAGAGCGAATGATAAGAGTAGTGGTATGGTAGCTACTCCATCCCGCACTCAAAGCATTACTCCGCACATGAATAAGAAAACCATGCAACCCAACTACCGAAACAGACTGAAGGTATTTGACAAGGATAACTCATGGAACTCCGTTAGAAAGCAAGGATAGATGCAAACGATTCACCGGATCCAAGATAGATAAGGGTGATGATGTTGTCGTCATATCATAAGTATCCAGCCACCGGAGAGATATGAAGGAAGATTACGGAGAAGAACTGCAAGATTCAACACCATGTAAAAGATAGCACCAACTTGAACAGAAGGAATACAAGATCTGGAAGGTCTTCATGGCCTCCGGTGGATTGAGCATAGACGATAGAGCGAGAGGGTTTCAAGAGATTACTTGATGAGACTGAGGTGAAAAGAACTCCATGTTGTTCTTGAAACGATTGAGAGAGATTTAGCAGTCTTGAGGAAAACCTTTAGCGGAACGACGATGATAACTTGCCAACAAGGAACAACTCCGGATTGGTTGAAGATGGAAGATGGAATTAACGATGAACTTGCTAATTCCAGAATTGAAGCAATGTATTTAGCAGAAGGACGTGGTCGAGATAGGTGACTTCAAAAAGTCAGAAATTCTCACTTTGAGACTTTGCACACAGGCAGTGCTCACGAAGCTTGAGAGAAAGAGACACATATGATCTTCCATGTCCTTCCATCGATATGGAATAGGCAAGCATATTATCAACATACACCACCATGGATTAACAAGATATTCCCAGAATATCAAGTTGAAGAGGCGGGAGAAACGAACAAATGCTCGAAACACTTTCTGAGCTCAACGCTCTTAGAAAGATCAATATTAAGAGCACGGGTTCGTGTTGGAGAAGAGGCACTGGAAGAATAGATTATCTGGTCCTTCGGAAGACAAGAGATGTCACCTGGTTCACATTGTCGATTGGGTCACCGGTTACAAAGATAAAGAGATCTTGGTTAAGAACCGATGATAGATCATACCTTAAGCAAAGCTATCAGAAGCGAAAAGATGCAATTCCCTCGTATCCAGGAGAATTGTGCAGATATGGAGTTGAAAAAGATGTGCAGCATGATGGACAGATGATAGACCGCCGTAGTGCTTTGAGAAACTCCGGATTGCTAAAGATGCTTGAATATGCATAGATATGACCACGGTGTACTCGAAATCACAGGAGATAACCTTATCCTCCAGATGGTGACGGTTGATAGCATTTTCCATATTTCAATCGACACTTATCATGAGTGGAATATAGCTATGCCGAGAACCAAATTACAATCACCAGCATCGGATCGACACATGTTATGTAATTAGCCCCAGAGAATTGGAGATGAAAAGAAACTCCAGGATTAAGCGCCGGTGACAAAAGAATGAGCTAGCATGGACATGCTGATAAAAGGGAGATGGATTATGTTTCACACACGACTGAAAAGGAGTGTGGAAACACAGATGTATCAAAGAAAAATTTTCCGCATTTTTCGGCATTAAAATACCAATAGGTGCGCAAAATCACTTAGCAGATAGAGATTAGCAACAGATGCTTGCACAGAACGAGGAGTTGCTAGAAGGAAGAACACCCTTAAGAAGATGGCACCGGTTAACAAGGAGTCAGATAGATCGCGCCGGTTTTCCAAAAGCCTGTCAGTATGGAATGTACCAACAGTTGATAACCAAAGGCAGATTGTGATAACAAACTGGATGCAACAGATAGACAAGGAATTACACACGCACACACACTTTCTATGGTACTACGAAAACCTAGAACACGTGAATCCTAATTTGAATTTTAAGAAGAGGATTGAAAACGTTACACTTCCTTACCAGAAAAAGGGTGGTGGGTGGGTAAGAAGAAAAGTGGAAGCAGTCCTACTCTCGCGTTTTGTTTTCCCTAGTATACATAGCTACCAAAATATTTGCTAGACTGACAACGACCATTTGGCTGAGACCTTGAAGGGCGGGATGGCTCTGATACCAATTGTAACTACCTCGGTGAATTACGCTCCTAGTTACAAGCCTGGATGAGCAGAAATGGTTGAAATAGTACGGTGGGGCCCAAATGCCACTCACAGGTAGACCTTTCGGCCGTCCCAACCATTTCCAAACATCGGGACAAGAACGGGCGTATTCCAAAGCGAAGGGATCAACTACATACACAAATGAGTATGTATGCAAGCCACCATACAATAGTACATCAGAGCCATTCCATCTAAAAAGAAAGGAAATATAGCAACGCCATACGACAAGATCCAAATATCCTAGATAGGTATAATAGTTTAGGATATCTCCTCATACATCAAACAACAGAGTATCAGGCGGAAGCGGAAGACAAAATCCGAGTACGGATAAGAAGCAAATCGGCATAAGATGCCCCATAAATAAGCAGATCCCGCCCACAGATCTCACGGATCCCCGTTCCCGGAATCTCTACACCGAATGATCGTTGCCCACATCGCCTGCCTCCTCCACCCAAAGATCCATCTTGCGAGTGTACCTGTTCATCTAAACCAATAATTTATCGTGTGAGACCCTAGGGGTACTCAGCAAGTCTTTATGCCTCTAAAGGGGACACAACCTAGGGTGACGCAATTGCAGCAAAAGATAAACCCTAGCAGTTCTATAGATACTCGCTAACCATCCGCCCAACCAAAGATAGACGGATGTCCGTGAATTAATAACAACAGTTATAACGGTAATATCCACAGATCCATCCTCCTCCTCGCTTACCGACGAGGAAGCGGACGAACAACCTCCCATCCGTTGGCAGTTTTATTATCCATTCCATGAGTGTTGCACTATTTACTAGTCGGTACCTAGTCTAGTCAGTTAAAAAGCAGTACTTTAGTTATGCTTGTCTATGATCGAGAAATCTGTGCTCCAAGTCGTCCATAACCATGACACGGCTTTCAGAAAGTTTTACCCTGCAGGTGCACAAATAGCAACACACACTCGATATGCCTCGGAAAAACCAAATCAAAACCAACGAGGCGGTCATGACAAAGCGATCACAGATTCAGAAATATTTCGGGGCCACCCCATTGAGCTACCCATAGCGAAGTTAGCTGACTCGAGACGGCCTCAAGGTTTGTGGAGCCGGTAAACGATCGGGAACCCGAAAGTGTGAATGGGCTTGTCGACACAATAAACGGGTCACGGACCTAAATAAAGACAAAGGTGCATTACCTCGCACAATTTAAATTAAAGCAGAAAGCATGGCATAAGTACAGATAGTAAATAAAACCTCAAACTAGTTTGTGGCCCCAAGAAATAAGAATGAATCAAGCTCGCTCGGGGGTTCATAAGCCTCCCGGATGTGGATAGCGAATATTCAAGGAACAGGAATCAAGTACTGGGTCCTACAGATGTAAGTGAGCCTGAAAAACCAAATAGCAAATATGGCTCACCGATGCCTCTTTCATTAGTTATCCCATTTCTACTCAGGTTAAGTTGTTTAGGTACCTCGTTATCCATCAGACACTCACATACCCTACACATGCTGTTCTACGACTCGCATGGCTCAAACAACCCCTGTAGTAATGGCTCATGGGATGGCTAACAAGCTTCGTGGGGTTTAAAAATAAAGGCTATGCAATACTTGGGATTCAATTTAATGCAATCGCGACTGATGATGCAAGAATAAGATAGAGGCAATAGGTACTATATGTATGCAAGCATGTGGTAGTGCTTGCACAGCTCGATTGAAGCAAGGGATGGATCGGTAGTGCTCTGGTTCTCTTGATATATCCCCTGATCAGCGTCTATTCGAAGAAGAACCAAACAAACAAGGCCAACATAAATAAAGTGCACAAGCATATGTATAAATGCATCAAGCAAACAATCATGCCATGATGAATGATGCACAATTTGCATGGCAATAAAGTAGCATGGCATGGGTGAGGTGTGGAATACAAGAATAAACCATTTTATGGGGTTTTATTCACATTTTATACTCATTTAAGTTGCTGTACCCATTATATTTATATGATGCATGCTTCAAATCAAACCATGGAAAGCATAGACAGAAAGGTCTCACGAGCTAATCATTTTAGACATATTATTTGTTAAATTTGGAGTTATAAAACAAAAGTTATTAATTTATTAAAGAAAAGGGCATTTATTGTAATTTAAATAAACTTGAATTTTAAATGTTCAAAATATATTTTGAAGGCCATATTTGAATTCCTCACATTTTTCTGATTTGAAAACATATATTATTTGTATTATTTGGATTTATATTTCAAAAGATAATTAAAAACAGATTTAGTTTTGAATTTGAATTCATTTGAAATAAGTTTGAATTAAAACAGATTACAGAAAAACTTTTTATACCCTGCAGCACCTGCATACGTATAATCGACGGGTGGGCCAACGCTGACTGGATGCCACAGCACGAAAGGATTTTTATACGCTGCTAATCTAGCTCAAGCGAATGACAGTGGGCCATCGACCACGCCGGGTCCACGCGAGGCTAGCGGGCGTGAGCCGGCAGTGGGGTTGGTCTGAGCGGGTTAAGGCGTAATACTGCTGGGTGTTTTAGCAAAACAAACAGAGAGGCGATAGGTGGGCCAGGTGGATCGCGGGTTGATGCAACAAAAGTGCGGGGGTATCAAGAAACAATGCCATGCAGATCGTGCTTTTTCCTCAATCTGTCTGTCGACAGATCGGTGCGCAATGCGCGCGGGCGCTGGCTCGATCTCGACCCAGCATGCGCGTGCGGAGGCGGCTACCGCTATGTGGCTCGCCTAGGTGGCGTGGAAGCGACAGGCCTAGATGGGCTTACGCGATGCCACGGCGAGAGAACGAACGCGACGCCGGGCGCATGCAGGCCGTCGGTCGGATCGTCCGGTGCGACTGTGGCAAGGCCGCGACGACGAGGATGTCTGGGGTTGAGTAGCTCACCGAGTGAGGCCGGTGTAGGTGGATCGGCTTGGGCGCCGCGATCGACGAGGAAGCAGACGACCGAGGATTTTAGGGTTCCGCGAGACGCGACGGCGCGATCTCCGGCTCGCCTTTCTCCTCCGCCTCATGTACGGTCGGCGTGGGATCGCCTTGGTCTTCCAGGCCTCTCGACGGCGCACTTGATTACTGGATCGGTGACGCGGTGGAGGCCGAGGGTGCATAATGGTGTGTATGATGGCGGGAGCAGAGAGGGGCGAGGGCAGGGCGCCGCTGGGGTGGATCTGGGGTAGCTGGGCAAGGCAGAGAGGGTGGATAGGGACGGAGAGGAGAGGGGGTGCCGTGGGGGGAGTGGTTGGAGATAAAGGTGGCTTCGGCCACCTTTTCTTCCTCCCCCTCACGTGCTCGGGCAGGTGACCAGGCGGGAGCTGGCATGTGGGACCAGGGTGAGGCCAAGGAGGCAGGGGCAGGCTCGGGTGGTGGGGTCCTCAGGCGGAGAGAGAAAAGAGAGGGAGGGAGGAGCTCGGGTTGGGGTGGTGGTAGCCTCGGGCTAGGGTTGGAGCTAGGGTAGGAAGGAGAGGGGGTATGGCTCGGGTAGGGTTTGTCTTAGATGAGGGGGGGTGAGAGATGGTTTTCCTTTTGGCAAGCTCAAGCAAGACCAAGATCACACCAAGCTAGACCAAAAAGAGGGAGAGGTGGAATGGTTTAAGCAAGATCAACTAATACCAAGCCAAAAGGAGTGGTAGAAAGAGAGAGAGATGATGATCCACTCAAGATTCAAATAAAAACCAAATAATAGAAAAGGTGGCACTTGCATGGCCCATGCAAAATATTTAATACCATGTTGATTCTTGTGAAAACAATAATATTAAACATGGCATTGTTCATTTGCATTTCCAAAGGTGGAATAAAGCCAAGCAAGAGAAATGAAAGGATGCCCCATGTGGAGTAGATGGAGATGGTCACATTTGATTATAATTGGGACTTGCTAGTGTGTATATTCCACTAGATGATTACTAGTCCCAAAAATATTCCCACATGAGCATAGATCCATAATAATCCATATGGAAGCTAGGACAAAGGGTTCCACTCACAAGGCATGCAAAGGTGGCCATGTGGCTCTCATATATCAATAATGTGAAAACAACATGATGCCAAGATGAGAGCATGTGGAAAAAGAATTGGATCCATCCCAACCCACATGAGCTAGAGGTAAACTCAATAAAGTGCAAAGCTCACATTTAGTTGGATGGTGGAATTATAAGGTGGTGAAAAGAAAAGGTGGTGGAGTAGATTAAAAGATATGCCCCCAACTCAAATTGGGCATTTAAACAATATATCAAGAACCAAATACAATATCAAGAGGCAAATACAATTTACAATGCATATGAGAGAAGATCCAAATGGAAAAGGGTTTTATATGATGCTCAAATGCAAGGTGGCATGATGACATGAGCATGATATAATTATGATGCAACAATTATATATATGAAGGTAGCATATATATAGACTAGGCTAGTAGCATTGCAATTGTTAGACAATTGGGATGCTACATTTACTATTGCGCGTGGAGCTCTTGTACAGTTTAGGAATCCCGTGATACGTTTTCGCTGTATCGACAAGCTCAGTCATACTTTCGGGTTCCTAGTCGTTTACAGCCGTCGACACAAACCCTGGGTCCGTCTCGGAGACTGGTCGACTTTGTTACAGGTAGCTTAGTGGGGTGGCCCACATGTGCTTGCTTTGGGTCAGGGAAACGTCGTGTCCAAAACTCCGTCGACATACCTTTGGGTGTATGTTTTATGATGTTGTACCTACCTGATCTGACAACAAGGGTGTAGGTGCGTGTGAAAACTTTGGTGCACCCCTGTAGGGTTAAATCTTTTTGAGAAGTCGTGTCCGCGATTATGGACGACTTGGAGCACAGTTCTCAATCATAGACAACTATAACTAAAGTTTACTGTATAATTTGACTTGTATCTGATATGACTAGTAAGTTGGATAACCACCACGGAACGAATGAATAAAACTGCCAACCGTGTGAGTTTCCTCGGCAGGACTTTCTCGTTTGATCTCGAGGGGGAAATACCATGATGGGTATGCATGGTGGTAGTATCAGGTTGGATACAAATAGGTCTTTCTTATCCATCTCTGATAGCCGACAGTTGTTTTGAGTCTCTATAGGTTGTTTAGTGCATGCTATGCTGCCTCTTCAGTCCACCATACCTATGTAGCGAGGACCGCTGAATTATAAGACTATCGTGTACTGGCCTCAGTACTGACCGCTCTCTCTTTTTTATTTGCCCTTTGTCGGCACCCCTTTTGTTTAGCAGGTTGAGATCGATGTTGTTAGCAGGGTTACCCTTCCGGCTTGGCCTAGGCAGGGTTATGGACGCCATTGATTATTCTTCAAGGCTCTTAGCTGAATTTGCATCTTGTCCATACTCGGACGTTGTATCGTTTCAAGGTGATTTGGATCTTTGTACTGTATATTTGTATTATTGACTCATGTAGTCGTTGTTGTATATATATATTCTGTGGGTTCCATCATGGACTATTGTGTAATGGTATTACTTTGTTTTTCCACCCGCACGAAAGTGCCTGGTGGGCACCTTTGAATCGTTTCTATCCGGGTTTGGCGGGAATCGCTAAAACTTGCATATGGACGATCTGAGTGTTGGGCCACGCAGAGATAAAACAAAACTTTTTTCCTCTAACGTGGTGATCCCAAGATCTAGCCGAGGTAGAAGGCCACGAGGTTTACCACTAGATGCGCAGTTGCGAATTATTGATGAAGCGCGTCAGTTGATACAGTGCATTCCTTTGCGATCCGATCGTCCTGGTGCTGATCGTACATCACCTCTGCTGGTATACACACGTACAAGGAGGAGCACCGACGGCGAACTGCTAGGTTCGATACGACGGCAGGACCGCTGTGGAGCTAGGGTTTCCAACACATGGAATGACCTAACCGAACAACGATTAACACTTCTAGGTTACGGTGCTCCACTATATATAGGGAGTGAACGTGGGCTCCACTCTCGTGGACCATTCACTAAAGCCCATATAACACTAGTCACCGCGAGTCCGACTCACTAACTTAGTCCTAATCCGGCTTGGGTCCAACCCAACCAGATTTGCGGTTCAGATCCAATCCGAACTTGCTCCCGCTCTTAAGTGTGTGACCCCGCAGGCTCATGTCTACTTGGACACGATTGGAGTCCGACTCTCAATCGATCGATTGATGCGGCTCCTAGCGTAACGTCTGACTCCCAAGTACCAAAGAGTCATGACGACTTGCCTTTCCAATGCGACTTACGTCCGAGTCCCTTTTGCCTCACGATATACCTTGTCAGACTATAGGAGAATATTTGTCATCCCTTAAATAGTCCGACTCTCTTCTTGATCCGAGATAAGTGATTCACCCGACTAACTCTTAGTCAATTGCCTTGGTTAACACTTAACCAAGTCATGCATGGCCATGCTTTCCGAATCATATCTCACGAGAGGGCCCAGAGAATATCTCTCCAAGTGGAGGGGAAAATCCCATCTTGGTTATTCACATCATGCAGCTTGATTCTCAGTCGACCTGAACTCTGCCTTTATAACTGCCCAGTTACGGATCAACATTTGATAGAACCTAAGTCGGTGATCCTCAACTCGGACTATGCAATAACCTCAGGTCTAAGGATTACATTGATTGAGATATACAAATGACAACTTGTTCGCTGTACCTCAATTTCGGTCAATCCGACTCGCTAAACTCTTTAGACGAATCTGTGTAAGTTGGAATATCATCTCCATGCCCATGACAAGTGGAACCGAGTCATCAAGCAAACTTTCACATTGGTCTAAGTTGTGTGTCCAGCACAACCTCAATGACCAAGGATATTTAGTACAAACAACACGAATGTATAGTTCCACAACCGAATCACATATTCAATGATACACATCAGATGTTTATACAAGGACTACTTAATATCTTTATGAATACAATGGGAAATCTCATCATACATGATTGCCTCTAGGGCATATTCCCAACAGTCTCCCACTTGCACTAGAGTCAATCTTCCGACATCACATGTCTAAGCATCTAATGCCCATGGCTCTCAGGTGCGCCTCATGCTTTGGCTGTGGTAACAGCTTTGTCAACGGATCCGCAATATTTGCATTTGTGTGTACCTTGCATAACTTGATATCACCCTGATCCACGAACTGGAAAATCAGGTGGTACCGCATGAGTATGTGCTTGTTCTTTTGTTGTTGTCTAGGTTCCTTGGCTTATGCAATAGCACCATTGTTGTCACAATACACGTCTAACGGATTGGACGATCCCTAAACCACACCAAGATCCATGAGGAAATTCCTCATCCAAACAGCTTCCTTTGCTGCCTCCGAGGCGGCAATATACTCAGCCTATGTTGTATATGCAGACACAGTCTCTTGCTTGGAACTCTTCCAGCTCACAGCACCTCCGTTTATAATAAACACGTAACCGGATTGCGAACGAGAATCATCAGAGTCGGTAAGATAACTCGCATCCGTGTAACCCTTTACACTGAGTTCATCTTCACCACTATAAACCAAAAACATATCCTTAGTCCTTCTCAAGTACTTTAGGATATTTTTAGCCGCTATCCAGTTGATTTCTCCAGGATCAGCCTAGTATCTGCTCACAACACTTAGAGCATATGAAACATTCGGCCTAGTACAAATCATGGCATACATGATGGATCCGACTGCATAAGCATACGGAATCTCACTCATCCGACTTCGCTCATCAGTTGTCGAAGGACACTGAGTCTTGCTAAGTTTTACGCCATGGGACATCGGTAAGAACCCCTTCTTAGATATTCCATGTTGAACTTCTTCAACACTTTGTCCAAATAAGTACTCTGACTCAATCCAATGAGCCTCCTTGATCTATCTCTATAGATCCGGATTCCGAGGATGTATGTTGCCTCACCCAAGTCTTTCATTGAGAAACTCCTTTACAATGATTCCTTGGTTTCTTGCAACATCTGGACATCATTTCCAATCAATAATATGTCATCCACATATAATATTAGAAAGTTTACTTTTCTCCCACTAAAATTCTTGTACAAACAAGAATCATGATCACTCTTGATGAAGCCAAAAGATTTGACTACCTCATCAAAGCGCATATTCCAACTCCGAGATGCTTGCTTCAACCCATAAATGGATTTCTGAAGTTTGCACACCTTTTCAGCATTAGCCGAATCAACAAAACCCTCGGGCTGTATAATATACACGTCCTCAGTTAAATTTCCGTTAAGGAAAGCCATTTTGACATCCATCTGCCATATCTCATAGTCAAAATAGGCCGTTATAGCTAACATGATCCGAACTGATTTAAGCATCGCTACGGGCGAGAAAGTCTCGTCGTAATCAACTCCTTGAACTTGTTGGAACCCCTTCGTGACAAGACGTGCTTTATAGATGGAAACATTTCCATCCATATTAGTTTTCTTCTTAAAGACCCATTTGCACTCGACGGGTCTTGCACCATCTGGCAGATCAACCAAGTTCCAAACTTGATTTTCATCCATGGATTTTAACTCGGATCTCATGGCTCCAAGCCGAATCAGATCCCACCATCGCTTCCGAATAATTTGCCGGCTCATCACTGTCTAACAGTAACACATCACGAACACTTCGTAATCTCGCCGATCTTCGTAGAGTATGGGTGTGCTTCTACCACGGCTCAACCTACAAGGTTTTTGCCGACTCGCTACTAGCCGGTTCCTCTCGAATTTCTTCGAGCTACACCGTGCTCCCACTTACTCCCCGACTGAGAAACTCTTTCTCAAGGAAGACACCGTTCCGAGCGACAAACACTTTGCTCTATTCTTGGTTGTAGAGGTAGTAACCCAAGGTTTCCCTCGGATATCCCACGAAAATACACTTATCCGACTTGGCCGTAAGCTTGTACGACTGAAGTCGCTTGACAAATGCTTCACAACCCCAAATCTTAAGAAAAGACAAACTCGGCCTTTTGCCTGTCCACATCTCATGCGGTGTCTTCTCTACCGACTTTGATGGTACTCTGTTTAGTGTGAACGCCGCTGTTTCTATACAATATCCCCAAAATGATAAAGGCAGATCTGTCCGACTCATCATTGATCGTACCATGTCCAACAAGGTCCGATTCCACCATTCCGAAACACCGTTCCTTTGCGGCGTTCCTGGTGGAATAAGTTAAGGAACTATTCCACAACTTTTCAGATGGTCATCAAACTCATGGGTCATGTACTCGCCTCCTCGGTCCGACCGAAGAAACTTTATTTTCTTGCCGAGTTGATTCTGTGCTTCATTCTGGAATTCTTTGAACTTTTCATAGGCTTTCGACTTATGTTTCATCAATTAGATATATCCATACCTACTCAAATCATCAGTGAAGGTAATGAAGTACTCATAACCACCCCTGGCCGTCGTGCTCATTGGTCCACATACATCACTATATACTAGTCCCAACAAGTCGGACGCCCTTTCGCAACTCTTTGCAAAAGGTGTCTTGGTCATTTTGCCGAGTAGGCAAGATTCGCATGTCTCGAACGACTCCAAGTCGAACGAAGTTAGGAGTCCATCCTCATGGAGCTTCTTCATGCGTTTCCAACTTATATGACCAAGCCGACAGTGCCAAAAGTAAGTCATATTCAGATCATTTGGTTTCAACCTTTTAACATTTATGTTATAAACCGACTCACCATCAAGATTCAAAATAAATAACCCATCCTGGACGGGTGCAAAGCCGTGAAACATATCATTCAAATACAAAGAACAACCATTATTCTTGATATTCGACTCATAGCCTTGCCTCATCAAACATGAAGTCGAAATAATGTTCCGACTGAGCACTGGAACATAATAACAATTATTCAGTTCCATAATGAATCCAGAAGGTAAATGAAGCTGCATCGTGCAGACTTCCAACGCAGCAACTCTTGCTTTGTTGCCGACTCGAATATCAACCTCGCCTCTTTCTACGCTCCTAGTTCTTACCAGTCCCTGCAACGAGTTGCAGATGTGAATAACTGATCCGGTATCATATACCCAAGAACTATTAGGTGCATCAGCAAGATATATGTCTATAACATTGCAAACAAGTGTACCTGAGTCAGAAGTCATACCTCCACTCTTGGCTTTGTCGGCCAAATACTTGATGCAGTTCCTCTTCCAGTGGCCATCCTCCTTGCAGTAGAAGCAAGTGGATCCGGCTGAAGGAGATGGCTTTGTCCCTGAGGAAGCGCTTGGGATCGGGTCCTGAGCCTGCTTTCCTCCTGACTTAGCCTTCTTCTTAGTCCAAGAACTCTTCTTGAACTTAGCCTTATTCTGCACCATCAACACTTGACTGGTGCCCTTCTTGAGATCCGCCTCTGCCTGCTTGAGCATCCCATGCAATTCAGTGAGCTTCTTATCCATACCATGCATGTGGTAGTTCGAAATGAACTGCCCATATGCACTAGGAAGAGAGTTCAGAATTATATTCGTAGCGAACTCTTCGCTAATGGGGTAGCCGAGCCTCTCCAGAGACTGCACGTAACCAACCATATTGATCACATGCGGACTCAGTGGATCACCATCCTTAAGATTGCAACTCATCAAAGCCTGAGAGACTTGATACCTCTTAGTCTTTGCCTGAGCCTGGAACATACTTTTGAGGCTTTCGATCATATCGTAGGCCTCAACATTCTCGAACTGCTTTTGCAAGTCCGGTTCCATGTGAGAAAGCATAAGACAGCTAATATCCGTGGACTCATCCTTAGCCCGACCGTAGGCATTGGTGGCAGCGACAGTCGCATTCTCATTCGGCTCATCTGGAAGTGGGTTTCTAGGACATGGTCCTTCTTTTCTTGTTTGAGAACAATTCTCAGATTTCGATACCACTTGGTAAAATTAGTGTCGTTCAGTTTATCTTTCTCAAGAATGGTTCTCAACGCAAAACCGGATATCTGAGAGTGACGGCTACTTGGTGCCATGATCTACAACAGAAAGTATGAAAAACACTTAAAACATGTATTCATAAAAGAGCAAGCATATTAAATGCTTTAATATTTTATGCTCCCACTAGAACCAACACCCCTCCGATGGTTGCTTAGTGATTCAGGACCCTAAATAAGCAAGTCGGCTAGTGAGCTTTAGCATCACTGCTAGCCGCCAAGTGATCTAGGTAGACAACTCCTTGTCAATTGTATCTCATACGACTCCTGTTGGACGGGTGGCATCACATGCCCTGGCTCCTGTCCGACTTTTCCCCGAGCCCCACAACCGTTGTGATAGACCTGTCTAGCTTACCAAGTGTTTCCACAGTAAGAGTCCGACTCGAACTCACCTAATCGGGAAGAATTGGCAGCACCTCAATTTTATAAGCCCACTACCAAAAATGTCCGACTTGTGATGGTGCAAACTCTGTCGGGGAAAACCGACTAGACCTTCTTTGAGGGATTAAATTTTACCGACTATCTAATAACGGTAAAATAGAGACATAACAATAACACAAAATAAAGCAATTATAATGTGAAATGGTATGGCTCCCTTCATGGCGATCTCCATCTCCACAAAGCCTGTAATCTGAATCGTGCCAACTCTTGTCACTTGCCGTCTTACTCCATGTCGCCGACATGTACATCGCCTTGCATGTCATCCGGATTCTCCAAACAGCTACACTAGCGTAGTAAAGTAAATTACAAGGAGAATCCAACACGCAGGTCGTTATACAATAAAATGACAACACCTAGGCTCCAGCCGGCTGACAAAAACCGTGATTCAGAGATCATGTATGGATTACACACATACATCACATGCACATGAACCATACCATTCACAACTTCCTGCAAAAACAAGTTATGTATAGATACAATATCTACCGGCGTTGTGAAACTCGCAACGACATCTAAGGCGCTACGACAGGGCGAAGCCGGCGGTCCCATTGTTCCGAAAAACGTAGATCTCATCTAAGATCCGCACATGTATTCTGACCATTGTTCCGATTCGATCAAACTTTTTGATCTTCGATCACCGCCTCTGGATTTACGTGTCACGGTCTACCCCGATGGCGGAAGCCGACCGGTAGGGGTATGTCGTTCCACAACCTGAACAGTATGATCATGGAAATCAGATCTACCATTCCCCGAGTACAGTTGATCCAATCAACCTCGTACAAAACCGATCTATCTCATAGATCGACCACCAAAAAAGCACATAGATCTCATCTATAGCCAACCGCATATCACATATGCGAGATCTCGAGCCTAAAACCAAAAGCTATTGCTCTAATACCACTGTTGGGCCATGCAGAGATAAAACAAAACTTTTTTCCTCTAACATGGTGATCCCAAGATCTAGCTGAGGTAGAAGGCCACGAGGTTTACCACTAGACGCCGCGATTGCAGACATCGATGAAGCACGCCGGTTGATACAAGGTGCATTTTGCGATCCGATCATCCTGGTGCTGATCGTACAACACCTCTGCTGGTATCCACACGTACAAGGAGGAGCACCGACGGCGAACTTCTAGGTTTGATACGACGGCAGGACTGCTGTGGAGCTAGGGTTTCCAACACATGGAATGACCTAACCGAACAACGATTAATACTTCTGGGTTACGGTGCTCCACTATATATAGGGAGTGAACGTGGGCTCCACTCTCATGGTCCATTCACTAAAGCCCATATAACACTAGTCACCGCGAGTCCGACTCACTGACTTAGTCCTAATCCGGCTTGGGTCCAACCCAACAAGATTTGCGGTTTAGATCCAATACGAACTTGCTCCCGCTCTTAAGTGTGTGACCCCACAGGCTCATGGCTACTTGGACATGATTGGAGTGCGAATATCAATCGATCAGTCGGTAGCGGCTCCTAGAAGAACGTGCCGACTCCCAAGTACCAAAGAGTCATGACGACTTGCCTTTCCAATGCGACTTACGTCCGAGTCCCTTTTGCCTCACGATATACCTTGTCAGACTATAGGCGAATATTTGTCATCCCTTAAATAGTCCGACTCTCTTCTCGATCTGAGATAAGTGATTCACCCGACTAACTCTTAGTCGATCGTCTCGGTTAACACTTAACCGAGTCGTGCATGGCCATGCTTTCCGAATCATATCTCACGAGAGGGCCCAGAGAATATCTCTCCAAGTGGAGGGGCAAAATCCCATCTTGGTTATTCACATCACGCAGCTTGATTCTCACGACCGAACTCGCCTTTATAAGCTTGCCATTCGGATCATCGCTTGATGTAACCTAAGTCGGTGATCCTCAACTCGGACTATGCAATAACCTTAGGTCTAAGGATTACATTGATTGAGATATACAAATGACAACTTGTTCATTGTACCTCAACTTGGGTCAATCCGACTCGCTAAACTCTTTAGACGAATCTGTGTAAGTTGGAATAGCATCTCCATGCCCATGACAAGTGGAACCGAGTCATCAAGCCAACTTTCACATTGGTCTAAGTTGTGTGTCCAGTACAACCTCAATGACCAAGGATATTTAGTACAAACAACATGAATGTATAGTTTCACAACCGAATCACATATTCAATGATACACATCAGATGTTTATACAAGGACTACTTAATATCTTTATGAATACAATGGGAAATATCATCATACATGATTGCCTCTAGGGCATATTCCCAACACTGAGGGTGTTACACGGGAAGAGCTTCAGATCCCCCCAATCTTGGGACGATGGTGGCGGCGGCTACAGAGTGTTTCTTGGAAGATTGATCGGGTGCTTAGGGTTTAGGTATCGGCGGCTTCTTATAGGCGAAGAGGGAGGCCGAGGGGGTGCCCGAGGCGGCTGCACCCCAAAGGCTGTGCCAGCCAAGGCTGGGGTTGTGGCCCCCTCGAGGCCCTCCTCCATCTCGTCTTCTGGCTCCATGTTCTCCTTGGTGAAATATTGACTTTGGCTTTTGTCCCGTCCAATTCCGAGAATATTTATTTTTTGACTTTTCTGGAACCAAAAACAACATAAAACAGGCAACTCACATTGTGGCATCTTGTTAATAGGTTAGTCTCAGAAAACGAATTAAAATACCTCAAAGTGTAGACAAAGCAAAGCAAAGTAGATACTAAACAAACATGGAACATAAAAAATTATAGATACGTTTACGACGTATCACCGCATCGCCACGCCCCCTCGCTTCGTCGTCGTTGTCCCGCACCCCCTTGCTCTTCCATCGTCGTCCCGCGCAGGAGCACCATCCCGCGCCGCTCGCCCGCACGCCTCTGCCGCTCGCCTCGCCAGAGGAGGAGGCCACGCCCGCAGCAGGGAGCACTGTGCCGCCAAGCTTCAGGAAGGAGGAGAAGGCCCCGCCCACAGCAGGGGGAGAACGGCAGCACACACGATTGTCGCTTTCCACTGCCACCAGAAGCCACCTCGCCGTCCATCGTCTGCTCAATCCACCCTAGGTAATCACCGCGTCCTTCCCCTGGCCTTCCCCTGGTACTACTGAGATCTTGCAATAGATTGTGTAGTATAGTTATTTGGATCAGTCTTAATCGTAGATCGAGTTAATCGTATATCTAATGGTAATGTTATTTGGATCAACTCACTTTGGATCTTTTTGTATTGATATAGATATAGATTAGGGTTTAGGGTGAGGAGCATCATACTCACTTAACATTTGCGGTTCGATCAAATAGCCAATTGGTTTGCTTTGCTGTAGCTGACTGTGGGGTTCAATATAGCTGATTGTGAAGTTGAATATAGCTGTATGCATAAACTGGCTGAAATCCTTCTCTAAAAGTAATAACAATAAATCTAATATTTTTAGCGCTTTTGGGGTATATGGATAGTGTTGAACTTCTAAAACCTTGAAGAGCTAGCCTTGGTTGATCATAGAGCTACACACTGATGTGTCTATCAATTCAAGGAAATGCCTAGTAATCAAACTTAAGATTCTGCTTCCTTTTCTTTCAAATCATTGCACAATTTGTACATAACCATTGATAATATTAAAAAACTTGTAATTTGGAATAATTTTCTTGCTAAAAAAACTTGTAGGGGAGGCCATGGATCGATCGATGAAAAGCGATCAAGATCGTGGGTCGACGGGGACCAAAGGCAGGAATGTCGCTAGGTTTGTTTTCTGCAATTGTTAATTGGTACTATATAGTTCGCACTTCCTTGAGTTCAAGCGGTCCTACATAGTTCAAATATCTCATTCTAGCTAGGGTTATGGTTTATCCGGATGACTCTCTTATTTCATTTAGTTCAAATATCTCATCTCATAGCCCCAAAGTCGAAAGAGGACAATTATTTTCAAGATTCATATATCATAGACATGATATGTCCGATGGTAAGCCAAGGAAAGGATTCTGGGTCCACGACAACGACTCCTTTCGACACACCAAACTCGAAATGAGTTGTTGTCATGACGACCGAATCCTTTCTTTGGTTTACCATTGGACATATCATGCTAATTCTATATCAATCGTGGAAGTATTTTTCTTCTTTCGGCTTTATCATGGAGATTAGATAGCGTGAATTAAATGAAATGGTGACCTATGTAGTTTCAAATATCTCATTGTAGCCCCAAAGTCGAAAGGAAAGATATTACTTTACTATTCGTATAGCATGTGGGCGACATTGTTATATGAATCATGGAATAGTTTCTTTCCTTTTATCTTTGGCGATACAATGAAATGAAAAACTATGTAGCCCCAAAGTATAGCATGGCCGTAGAGAAACACGAGGAAAGGAGATCAGGGTCGGCAAACACTCCTCTCGAACAACTGAAGGTTTGGTGTTCCGAAAGGAGTTATTGTTGTCGAGACCCTGGCTCCTTTCCATGTGTTTTAATGTTGCCATATAGGGAAGTATTTCTCTCCTTTCGACTTTGGTGAGACAAGTTTACCAATTATATGGGGGTAATGAGCAAACATAGGAATTTGATCTCATAGGAATTCGTTTTCTTCTCATAGGATGAGCAATGTCCGGGACTAGGCTCCACCGGGCTGGCACATGGAGATTCAACCTTTATCCAGAGCATGCAGGTTGGTGAGGAATCCGGGTCCCGCCATTGATCCAGAGCTTATATGGTGGCCGTCGCGTGGGCCACGGGCGGTGCAGAGAGAGCCGGCCACCGAGGGGGTGGTACGTCGCCGTCTTAGGGAAGAGGACGGGCACATCCTTCTCTACATTGCTGTGATGGAGGTCAACTTCAACAATACCTGGAGGATTCTTTAGGGATCTCACGTGAGTCATGTTACCGTGATGGTTCCTACTCTATGGGTGTTGACCACCCGCGACTAAGTAACCGGGAGTGTGTGTTAATTTAGACTCGACATGGATCGATGTGTGTATTTAGAACTTGAGTAATATTGTACTGTTATGAATCTTGTGTGCTTATCGATGATGAATGTGACATTTGGGTACTTCCTATATATGTTGTGCTACTGTTTCCTATGTTAATATGTATGTTGCTATCATTATCATGTATACTGCGTTCTCCTATATAATGTGTATTCTATCTATTTTCTTATTATTAATTTTGCTCTGGTACATAATATCCCCGGCGAAACGGGTTGGGCGTCGGTGGTAAGGGCACTACCCCCAGCGAATAGGCCTACTCGTCGGCGATAACATAGAATACCACCGGCGGATTTCGGAATCGCCAGCGATGTGTCCTTACCGCCGGCGAGATGATCGCCGGCGAGCCTGAACTCGCCAGTGGTAGGACATTTTGGTTAGCCGGCGGTAGGATTTTCCCTACTAGTGACACCGGCCGCAGGTTCCTCGGCTGCCACTTCAAAATTGTTGGAGATATGCCCTAGAGGTAATAATAAATGTAGTTATTATTATATATCTTTGTGTTTATGATAAATGTTTACATTCATGCTATAATAGTATTAACAAGGAAACCATTAATACTTGTGTGATTTGTAAACTTAATTTGAAGTCCCTAGTATGGCCTCTATACTTCACTAGCTTGTTGGTTGATTGATGATGTGGTTTCTTTGTCATGAACATTGAGATGTTATCAACAACAAGATCATATCGTTAGGAGAATGATATGGTGGACATACTCCTATAGACAAGCGTAGCATAAAGATCAAGTCATTTCAATAGTTCAATTGCTATATGCTTTCTGATACATAGTAACCTAATTCCTTCGACCATGAGATCATGCATATTGCCTTTACTGGATGGATGCTTTGATGTCATCAAACACCACACCGTAACAGGGTGGCTATAAAAGTGGCATTGGGTGTTCGGAAAGTATTGGTTGAAACACATGGATCAAGAGTGGGATTTGTCCATCCACATGACGGATAGATATTCTCTGGGCCCTCTCGGTGAAATGTCATCCAATTAGCTTGCAAGCATGTGACTTGGTCACAAGGGATCACATATCACGGGAACGAGAAAAGAGTACTTATCAGTAACGAGGTTGAACTAGGTATGCAGAGATACCGACAATCATGACCTCGGATAAGTAACATATCGTGAGACAAAGGGAAATTGGTATCGTATGTAAGTGGTTCATTCGATCGCAAAGTAATCGTAGAAATATGTGGGAGCCATATGAATTTCCAGATTCCTCTATTGGTTATTGTTCGGAGAAGTGTCTCGATCATGTCCGCATAATTCACGAACCGTAGGGAGACACACTTAAGGATTCGACGTTGTTTGAGTAGTTATGGTATTATGAGAAAGAGACCGAATGTTGTTCGAGTCTCGGATGGGATCCGGATATCACGAGGTGATCCGGAATGGTCCGGAGAATAAGATTCATATAAGGAAAGTCCCATTTCGGAGTTGGGGAATGGTTCCGTGTTTTCATCGAACATTCTAGAAGGTCGAATGTCCCAAGACCGGGGAAGGGGTACATGAATGTGTCATTGCAAGATGGAATGATTGCATCATGTGCTAAGTGTTCTCGCTGTCCAAAATAAAGGGTTTATTTAATTCCTAAATTGAAGTCAAAGTCAAACCGCCAGCTTTCTGAAAGAGGAGAAGTTGAAATCTTGGGGAGGAGTCCTCCTCCCAAGCCGGGCGGCCAGCCCTAGGTCGAGTTGGGGAGGACTCCTCCTCCCTGGCGCGCCAGCCCTCCCACCTATAAAGGGAGGGGCAGGGCCTCCCCTCTAGAGACACACAAGTTCCTATCCTCTAAACTAGAAACTAGACCTAGACCCCGGTTTAGAGCTGTTTCGTTTAGAGCCTTCTAATTGGTTTAGAGCCCTCTAATTGGTGTGTCTAATTACTAGACCACTAATAGCCTCTCTCATAAGCTCCACCATACTGCACCGCTTAAGGCGGCCTGCGGGATCTCCCTCTACCTCCCAGACCACGCACAGTCGCCGAATCGCGAGGAGAGTGCTACAACCTCCATTTGCTGGAACAAGGGAGAGGAAGGTCTTCGTCGAAAATCGAACGTGTGACCGATCAAGGGAGCGCTGCGAACGCTGCCGGAAGGATCGCTCACGCGATCTTGAGATCGGAAAGAGTACGACTACATCACCCACGAGAATCGCTCTCGTTAAACACTTTGGAATCTTCGAGGGTGAGTTATTCCATCGACTGCTGCTGCAATCTAGTAGATAGATCTTGGCTTGTTTGTTTGTATGCGATAGAAAATTTTTGTTTTCCATGCTACGAACCCTCACAAAGGGTATCGAGCCAGGTTTATATGTAGATCTCACAGACGAGTAGAACACAATGGTCATTGTGGGCGTTGATGCTTTTATTGTAGATTGCTTTTGTGTACTTTGCATCTTGCGGTATGTTGGGATGAAGCGCCGGCTAACCTTACATGACATCGCTCATGAGACTTGCTCCACGCTTAACATGCAACTTGTATTGCATAAGTGGCTTTATGGGTGCTTTCTCCTAGCATAGTTAAGATCCAATTTACAACGGGTAATCAACAATGCTAGTATCAATGTTGTGGTTCTTGTTCGTCAGTTAGAACGACACTTATGGAAAGCCCAAAACCACGTAAAATATGCAAAGAAAGTAGAAGCGACTAACTTTGTGTTGCAGGGGTGTGCAGTGATGTGATATGGCCATGATTGTGATTATATTTGATGTATGCAATGTTCCTTATTGTAAGTTGGCAACCGGCAGAGCCATATGGTTGTCTTTAATTTCTGTTAAGACCAATGCGTTCTATTCAAAATAGTTGTAATAGTTGAAGCTGGTGGACGACAACCATGAAGAAGCGCCATTGACCTTGATGCTATGCCGAGATGATGGAGATCATGTTCGTGCTTTTAGATTGATATTGGAAGAACAAAGAAGAAAGGCCATATCATATCACATATTATGAATTGCATGTGATGTTAATCCTTTATGCATCTTGTATTGCTTAGTACGACGGTAGCATTATAAGATGATCCCTCATGCACATAAATTTCAAGTTCTAAAGTGTTCACCCTTAGTATGCACCGCTGCCAAAGCTTGTCGCTCAAGCACCACGTGATGATCGGGTGTCTTTGATTCCGCTGGTGACTACAACGTAAGCAAGCCAGATTTGCTTATGCGGAAGCTAAGGTTTGTCTTGACGAGCCTAGCATGTACGCATGGCCTCAGAACACGGATCGCCGAAAGGCAAAGCATGAATCATATAGTAGATATGATGAACATGATGATTGTTCCATTGAAACTATATCAACTCTCGTGATGATCGTGTTGATGTAGTGGATTTGGTTCGGTGATCACTAAAACAATGTGAGGGATGTTGTTTTGAGTGGGAGTTCACCTAGTTTAAATTCATTAATTAATTTGAACTCAATTTGTCATAAACTTAGTCTAAACTATTGCAAATATGTTGTAGATCAATGGCAGCCCTACCATCAATTTTAATGCTGCCCTAGAGAAAGAAAAGTTGAAAACAATGGAAGCAACTTCGGATTGGTTCCGCAATTTGAGGATTGTCCTCACAGCTGGTAATTTGACCTATGTGCTGGATGCACCGCTAGGTGACCCACCTGCATGATGCTACCGATGAAGTAAAGAATGTTTACCTCGCCTCGAAGAATCAAGACTCCATAGTTCAGTGTGCTATCTTGTATGGTTTAGAATCGAGCTTCGTAAAAGGTTTGAAGAGTCGACCCATATGATATTGTCGAGGATCTCAAATTAATCTTTGAGACTCATGCGCAATTGAAAGTTATGAAGCTTCAAAAGTTCTTTAACTGCAAGATGGAAGAGGGTAGTCTCAAGGAGCATGTGCTTAAGATGTCCGGGCACGCAGATAAACTTCAAAGTTTGGGTATAGTGATTCCTAATACTTTGGGGTTTACCGCATCCTCCAATCACTACCACCAAGTTACAAGAACTTTGTGATGAACTACAACATGCGTAATATGAACAAAGAGTTGTAACTATTTGCTATGTTAAAATCTGCGTAAGTGGAGATCAAGAAAGAGCACTAAGTGTTGATGGTCAATAAGACCACCAAATTCAAGAAAGGCAAGTCTAAGCAGAATGGACACTTCAAGAAGGGTGGTAAGAAAGTTACCATACCGACGAAGAGGACCAAGGCTGGACCCAAGCCTGAAACTGAGTGCTTTTACTGCAAGGGAGAAGGTCACTGGAAGCGGAATTGCCCAAAGTACTTGGCAGATTTGAAGAACGGCAACATCAAGAAGAAAGGTATATCTGATATACATGTTATTGATGTGTATCTCACTAGTATTCGTAGTAGTGCCCAGGTATTTGATACTGGTTCGGTTGCTCATATTTGTAACTCAAACAGAGCTACGTATCAAACGGAAGCTAGTAAAGAACGAGGTGACGGCGCGTGGGAAACGGATCAAAGGTTGATGTGATCGCGGTCGGCACACTACCTCTTCATCTACCATCGGGATTAGTTTTATACTTAAATAATTGTTATTTGGTGCCTGCGTTGAGCATGAACATTATATCGGGATCTTGTTTATTATGCAGACGCTTACTTGTTTAAACCGAGAATAATGGTTGTTCGATTTATATGAGTAATGTGTTTTATGCACATGCACCTTTGATAGATGGTCTATTCATATTGAATCTCGATAGTAGAAATACACATATTAATAACATTGAGGCTAAACGCTTGAAATCGCGATAATTTGACCTATATGTGGCAATCGCTGCCTTGGTCACATTGGAGTGAAGCGTATGAAGAAACTCCATTCGATGGACTTCTTGAATCACTTGATTTTGAATCACTTGAAAGATGCGAAGCATGTCCGATGGGTAAAATGACTAAGACTCCATTTTCAGATGATGGAGCGAGCCATGACTTATTGGAAATCATACATACCGATGTGTGTGGTCCAATGAGTGTAGCATCGCCAGCGATGGTTATCAAGTTATGTTCTTACCTTCACGGATGACTTGAGTAGATATGGGTATATCTATTTCATGAAACATAAGTCCAAACTTTCGAGAAGTTTAAGGAGTTTCAAAGTGAGGTAGAGAATCAACGTAACAAGAAGATTAAATTTCTACGCTCTGATCGTGGAGGTGAATATCTGTTACGAGTTTGGCGAGCATTTGAAGAAATGTGGAATACTTTCAGTTGACACGCCGGGAACACCACAACAGAATGGTGTGTCTGAACGTCAGAATCGAACTCTCTTAGATATGGTTCGCTCTATGATGTCACTTACAGATTTGCCACTATCATTTTGGGGTTATGCATTAGAAACAGATTCACTTTAAATAGGGCACCGTCTAAACTGCTGAAACGACACCGTATGAATTATGGTTTGGGAAGAAACCTAAATTGTCGCTCCTTAAAGTTTGGGGATGCGCCTATGTAAAGAAGTTACAAACGGACAAGCTTGAACCCAAAGCGGAAAAATGCGCCTTCATAGGATACCCAAGGAAACTATTGGGTATACCTTCTATCATAGATCCGAAGGCAAAATCTTTGTTGCCAAGAATGGATCCTTTCTAGAGAAGGAATTTCTCTCGAAAGAAGTGACTGAAGGAAAGTAGAACTCGACGAGGTTGTCGAACCTTCTCTCGAATTGCAGTAGCGCAGCAGACCGAAGAAGTTCTGTGGTGCCCGCACCAATAAGAGAGGAAGCTAGTGATGGTGATCATGAAACTTCGTTGAAGTTGCTACAGAGCCTCGGAGGTCAACGAGAAATCGCACCACCCGCATTGGTATGATTCCGTTATGAATGTCATGTTGGTGGACAACACCGATGACCCCGAGACATATGAGGAAGCAATGATGAGCCCAGATTCCAATAAATGGCAAGAAGCCATGAACCGAGATTGGATCCATGTACGAAAACCAAGTGTGGACTTTGGTGGACTTACCGGATGGCCGGAAGGTCTGTCGAGAACAAATGGATTTTCAAGAAGAAAACAGATGCGATGGTAATGTTATCGTTTATAAAGCTCGACTTGTCGCAAAAGGGTTTCACAAATTCAAGGAGTTGACTACGATGAGACTTTCTCACCGTAGCGGTTAAAGTCTGTGGAGGATTATGTTAGCAATCGCTGCATATTATGATTATGAGATATGGCGATGGATGTCAAAACAGCATTCCTCAATGGAGACATTGATGAAGAGTTGTATATGATGCAACCCAAAGGTTTTGTCGATCCTAAAGATGCTAACAAGGTATGCAAACTTCAACGGTCCATCTATGGATTGAAGCAAGCATCCCGGTTGGAATCAACGCTTGATAAGGTAATCAAAAGTTTTGGTTTTATACAAACTTATGGAGAAGCTTGTATTTACAAGAAAGTGAGGGAGCTCAGTAGCATTCTTAATACTGTATGTGGATGACATATTGTTGATTGGGAATGATGTAGACCTTCTTAATAGTGTCAAAGAGTATTTGAATAATAGTTTTCAATGAAGGATCTTGGCGAAGCAGCCACATATTAGGCATAAAGATTTATAGAGATAGATCGAACGCCAAATATCATTGTCACAAAGTACATATTTGGACAAAGTTCTAAAGAGGTTTGGAATGGAAGATAGCAAGAAAGGGTTCTTGCCCATGTTGCTAATATGACCTTGAGTAAAACTCAAAGTCCGACATCGGCGTAAGATAGAGAAAAGATGAGTAAGACTCCTATGCCTCAGCCATAGGATCTCTAATGTATGCCATGCTATGTACTAGACCCGACATCGCATATGTCGTTAGTCTAACTAGCAGATATCAAAGTGATCCAGAGTGGATCATTGGACAATGTCAAAAACATCCTTAAGTACTTGAGAAGAACTAAGGATATGGTTCTTTCTTATGGAGGTGATGAACAGCTCGTTAATGGTTACACCGATGTTAGTTGGAACACCGATCCGGATGATTCTAAATCACAACTGGATAATGATTTATTTTAAATGGTGCAGAAGCTAGCTGGAGGAGTGCAAAGCAAAGCGTTGTGGCGAGATCTTCAACTGAATCGGAATACATGGTCGCTTGAGGCTTCACAAGAAGCGATATGGATGAAAGAGTTCATTACAGAGGGTGTGGTTCCTAGCGCTGGACCCAATGTCTATCATCTGTGATAACATGGACGCCATAGCCAATGCGCAAGAACCAAGGTCACACAAGAAGTGAAGATATCAAGCTGCGTTTCACGCTATTCGAGAACATATCCAGGATAGGGATATAAAGATTTGCAAAGAACACACAGATCTGAATGTGGCGGATCCGTTGACTAAACCTCTCCCAATGGCAAAACATGACCAACACCAAACTGCCATGGGAGTTCGGTATATTACCATGTAATCTAGATTAGATGACTCTAGTGCAAGTGGGAGACTGTTGGAGATATGCCCTAGAGGTAATAATAAATGTAGTTATTATTATATATCTTTGTGTTTATGATAAATGTTTACATTCATGCTATAATAGTATTAACAAGGAAACCATTAATACTTGTGTGATTTGTAAACTTAATTTGAAGTCCCTAGTATGGCCTCTATACTTCACTAGCTTGTTGGTTGATTGATGATGTGGTTTCTTTGTCATGAACATTGAGATGTTATCAACAACAAGATCATATCGTTAGGAGAATGATATGGTGGACATACTCCTATAGACAAGCGTAGCATAAAGATCAAGTCATTTCAATAGTTCAATTGCTATATGCTTTCTGATACATAGTAACCTAATTCCTTCGACCATGAGATCATGCATATTGCCTTTACTGGATGGATGCTTTGATGTCATCAAACACCACACCGTAACAGGGTGGCTATAAAAGTGGCATTGGGTGTTCGGAAAGTATTGGTTGAAACACATGGATCAAGAGTGGGATTTGTCCATCCACATGACGGATAGATATTCTCTGGGAACTCTCGGTGAAATGTCATCCAATTAGCTTGCAAGCATGTGACTTGGTCACAAGGGATCACATATCACGGGAACGAGAAAAGAGTACTTATCAGTAACGAGGTTGAACTAGGTATGCAGATACCGAAATCATGACCTCGGATAAGTAACATATCGTGAGACAAAGGGAAATTGGTATCGTATGTAAGTGGTTCATTCGATCGCAAAGTAATCGAGAAATATGTGGGAGCCATATGAATTTCCAGATTCCTATTGGTTATTGTTCGGAGAAGTGTCTCGATCATGTCCGCATAATTCACGAACCGTAGGGAGACACACTTAAGGATTCACGTTGTTTGAGTAGTTATGGTATTATGAGAAAGAGACCGAATGTTGTTCGAGTCTCGGATGGGATCCGGATATCACGAGGTGATCCGGAATGGTCCGGAGAATAAGATTCATATAAGGAAAGTCCCATTTCGAGTTGGGGAATGGTTCCGTGTTTTCATCGAACATTCTAGAAGGTCCCGAATGTCCCAGACTCCGGGGAAGGGGTACATGAATGTGTCATTGCAAGATGGAATGATTGCATCATGTGCTAAGTGTTCTCGCTGTCCAAAATAAAGGGTTTATTTAATTCCTAAATTGAAAAGTCAACCGCCAGCTTTCAAACCGCCAGCTTTTGAAAGAGGAGAAGTTGAAACCGACTTGGGGGAGGAGTCCTCCTCCCCAAGCCGGCGGCCAGCCCTAGGCCGAGTTGGGGAGGGACTCCCTCCCTCCCCTGGCGCGCCAGCCCTCCCACCTATAAAGGGAGGGGCAGGGCCTCCCCTCGAGAGACACACAAGTTCCTATCCTCTAAACTAGAAACTAGACCTAGACCCCGGTTTAGAGCTGTTGCGGTTTAGAGCCTTCTAATTGGTTTAGAGCCCTCTAATTGGTGTGTCTAATTACTAGACCACTAATAGCCTCTCTCATAAGCTCCACCATACTCGCACCGGCTTAAGGCGGCCTCATGGATCTCCCTCTACCTCCTGCATTGCCAGGCCGGAATCGCGAGGAGAGTGCTACAACCTCCGCTGCCTGCTGGAACAAGGAGAGGAAGGTCTTCGCCGAACCGAACATGTGACCGATCATGGAGCGCTATGGAACGCTTGCGCCGGAAGGATCGTCTACGTGATCTTGAGATCGGAAAGAGTACGACTACATCACCCACGAGAATCTGCTCTCGTTAAACACTTTGGAATCTTCGAGGGTGAGTTATTCCATCGACTCGTTGCTGCAATCTAGTAGATAGATCTTGGCTTGTTTGTTTGTATGCGATAGAAAATTTTTGTTTTCCATGCTACGAACCCCTACAAAAATGCCGAAGTACCCATACTTTTTATGGAAGGATCGACCATACTCGAAGCAACTACATCGTGTGTTGGTCAAAATGTGGAAAGAAACAAGGGATGGAGATTTGAGTGATAGCTCCGAGGCGGAGGAGTTCGAGATGGAAGCGAGAGAGCTAGCCAAAAAAGAAATTGGGCCTTAACTAAGGAAGATGCATGATATTTTTCTAAATCATGCTAGATCTCTAAAGCCTGATAGGATTGCACTAGATGGCCTATCTCTGGATATTATTGATGATTAAGGATGTTATTATGTTATGAAAACCGTGTTTATTTGTTCTACAGAAAGGAAAATTGGGCGCACAATTATGGACTAATTATGCACATGCGGCCCACTTATTGAAGAGCCCATAAATCAAACCCTAACCAACTAAGCCTCACTGCTCCTCCTTATATAATAAGCAACCCTTACTCCTCCTTCCAACTACCATGACGCTGCCGCACTCCCCCATTCCCCACATCGGGACTCAAAACCTAGATCTCACTAGTTGCACACCCAGTGATCCTACCAGTCCCGACCATTACTTCCGCACTTTCCTCTTACGATCCGGCGCGGCTGCTCCATCAGCAAACACCTCTTCAGATTCATGTGTGTACCAAGCTCATCTGCATGTGGTCATCGAGGTGGGCGAAGCAGATCATCACGTGGTTGTCGCGCCAGTGGTGGGCGAAGCAAATCAGCGCGTGGTTGTTGTGCCAGCGATGGGCGAAGAAGATCCGAGCGTGGTCGTCGCGCCAACAATGGGCGAAGAAGATCAACGTGTGGTCGTCGTGCCAACAGTGGGCAAAACATATGGGCGTGTGGTCATTAGCGTTAGGATTTTGTTTAGGAATTCCTAGAATACCATAATAGAGAGGGTCTCAAGAATTAGATTTAGTATTTAGGAAATCTTCTACTACTTTCTCGTTTTTATCTTTGAAGAAATTTTTATAATATGTGTAAAATATAAATATTGTGTTAAAATGGGCTCACAATAAATATTGCTAATATATATATATATATAAACTGAATTTATCAAATCATATTAGGATTAGCAACGTAAATCAGTTATTGTTAATATAATTAACTTTCAGTGATGCTGAAAGGTGTAACACGAAAAAATAATGCGCGGTACTAAAGTTCCACCGTCTTCAGTAATATAATGTGGCACATCCACTGCCGTGCCACAGAAGCGTTAGCTCGGTGGATCATGTTGTGCTGCGCCAAAAATCTGCCGCCATTGTAGAATCCTCGACGTAGTTATCCCTGTCGTCTTTTGTTTGCCGCGCGAGCGCGAGCGCAACGACTAAGCCTGTGCCTTGGCGTATATAATCGCCAGGGACCGAGTTCCGTGTTGTAGTGATAGTACTATGTGCATTTGTTTTTATACAAGATTGAAATATTGTTGAGCATAGATGAGGTTTATGAGAAATATCATTTTATAAGTTAGTTGCTTGGTGTCATTCTTGAAAGGATGAACTAGTTAAATTTATGCACCAATAATCATGACTTGTAATGTTCAACATAAGCAACAAATTTCAAAGTCCATGTTTAGTTTTATCACATTCATGCTCGAGGACGAGAATAGCTTAAGCTTGGGGATATTGATGTATGTAAAATGCATACATGAACTTTGTAGTTTATTGTCACATATTCCCACATATTTATGTCATACTAGTAAAATGCCCGTGCGTTGCAACGGGTGTGATTATACGTTATCTTTTATACATCTGTGTCGGTAACATTTTAGTAAGAGCTTCTACTTACCATGGTGCAATATGGAGATCAGAAGCACGAAGAAGAGAAAAGGAGGGCTTTCTCAAGTAGGAGAGAGCTAAATAATGTGCGTTATAGACAAAAAAGATGGATTAAAATCTCATCTAATTTTGATACGAAAGCAAAACTTTGCTAAGCATTGTCATTGCATGTACTAAAACACTTAGATTTTATCTAGATTAACAAATCCAAATTAGATGGAGGAAGCATTAAGTTTAAACTGTGTTATGATAATTGACACTTCATCTTCATCGACCCAACTCTCCATAGCAACTCCATGTTGCTTCGTCACTCCCTTAGTGACAAGCTAAGCTTGGCGACCATGTCAACCCACCATCGATGCAAAAACATTCGGAGCAGCTTGAATTTTATCTAGGGATTAAAATGTAGCGGAAACATACGAAACTAAGTGGTGCCACATTTGTTCTCATGTTTTTTTGGTAGCAGAAACAAATACAGAAACCCCAAAAACAAAACAGAAGCAGATATTGTCGAAAATAAATATGGACCAAATACGGTCCAAACGCGGAACGAACAGATTATACGCAGAACCAAAAGAACCCTGGAATCATGCAACAGATCTCAAGCATTCAAGAACACCTCCACCGCCGGCGACAAGGGGAGGCGCAGGAGAATGGAGGCCCAGGGGATAATGGTACATGAATTAGATCAACAAAATCATCACGTTTGTCCTCACAGATAGCTGCAGCATCCATGTAAGGAGAATAACAAATTCATTGGTCACAAGGAGACCTGAAGTCCTAAATCAAAACTCAGGCTAAAATTCTACAAGGCCCTTGATGCAATAGGTGCCCACAACAAACCATTCGGTCATGGTGGTGGTGAAAGGGAGCATTCTGGCCAATAACATCGTGTCGCCGAGGAGAGCCCCAACGGTGAGCACCACAGAAAACAGCGAGAAGTTCTTCGCCACACTCACCCAACGGCCTCGTAGGAACATCACAGGCAGCTCGGATGACCACGTTCCACTTGTCATGCTGGAGAAGAAGAGCCAATTGAGATTGTTCACGACAAAGGAGTGGCAACTGCAGGTGAATAGGTTGTAGCTCCTGTCCTAGAACTCCTGCACGCCTTTATCCGGAGTGTTGTCCCATGTCACCTCTACATAACTGCCAAGAAGCTTGTAGCGCTGCATATGACACAAGAGTAATGTCTTGTGACTAAATAGTATTTCATCGCGTTAGAAATTTGAGGTGAATTTTTAGTATAAAACACATAGTACAATCTTCATCGCCATCAACTTGGATGTAGCTGGCAATAGCTCTCTAAAAGCAAAGTTGTGAACTGATAAAAATTTGGGGCGGGGAAGTCCAAGATTACGCCATCTTCTCTACAAATGCATACTTAATAGATAAACGGTACCAACCAAGAGATGAAGGATATGGGAGTCTATATTATGTAACTTGGATCGAATGGACTGAGCTGGCTTCTTTCAGCTTCCATCAACTTACGCGTAGGTCAAGCTACTGACCCATACCCATAGGCAAGGGAATGTTACCCAAAAATCTAAAAGTTACATATTGAAATAATACATACATATTGAAATAATACACCATACATCATGAACACAGAACAATTGCAATAAATCTAAAAGTTACAGACTAACTTGACTATTGTTACTATTAGGCCGGTGCTAGAATGCAACTAAATGGCATAAGAAAATTACCGAAGGCCAAATTATTTCCCTTTTCTTCTTGTCGGTATACACAAGATAACACAAAGGACTCTTACTCTCCCAAGGAGCACGAGTTTATTCATAAGGGTTCCTTGCATTAAAATCTCAAGAGGTAATATTTATTGCAATTATTTTTATGATTGAACCAAATTTTATCATAGTAATATGGTCAGACATTGGTGTGTAACTCTCTAATTAGATTTTTACCAACTTGTTTTTGTCAAGAGTATCAGGAATGAGTAACAGTCTATAACTAAGTGCAAGCTACATAGGATCAAGACATAGCACAAGGCCCTAATTTCAGTCGAAGCTACATCAAATGATCATCTCTGATAAGAGATACTACATTACCTCTCGTAAGAGCAAGAAGCTCTTGGAAAAAAACCAATATAACATTGTTTTTAATGACTCGGAACTTAAATCCTATTTGGATGTTATAGGTCTCCGGTTGAGGGAGGGGAATTCTTCATTCCATAACTGAACATACCTGTAGTAGTTGTGAATTTTTGTACTTGCACACGTCCTTCTTCAACAGCAGGTAATGTCCGCAAACAAATGCACCATAGTTAGCAATCATCTAGGTATCTAAGGGAATCAATAAAAGTTGGATATCAGCAAACAATAACAAGGAAAAAAGATGGATCATGTTATGTACAGATAACATGGTTTGGATAACCCCCAAAGAATCATCTTAAACTCACTCGGTACCATTGTACGTTGGTGGTCGATTCAATAGTCTGTTTGCAAGATCTTTGTTTCTCTTAGCAAAAGCTTTTTTTAACCTTCTTTGTGTGGAATTCCCTGCAATCAACCATGAAGGAAACAACATTCATGAATTCTCAAGATGTTCAGAATTACATGAATTCTCAAATGTATACAAAGAGTCAACATTTGTAAAATGCCATCTAGCAAAATACTTTCATGTACAATTACTACGAAGTTACATGAAAACTTTTAGCTTTGGAACAACCTCATACATGCCCTTAGTCCCACAGAAATTAAGCAAGGCATATTTGTAATAGAAAAACATGCACAATCGAGCATATTGTCGCTTCAATTACGAGTTCAACTTTTAATTTGTTATCCATCCAAAGTATCTGCAATTTTACAAGAACTATTTTTTCTGACCGCATTGGTCTAGCATAGCATAAATTATTTTTGTCCAAATGTACACATAATAAGATTATTTATAAAACAAAGACTACATCTACCCTGTGGAGGTGAAGAGAAATAGTCTATTTTCTGAGGTAATTTAGCTTGTGCCAGCACCTGTAATAGTACTGAATACATAGCCTTGAATTCCTTTACCAACAAACTCATTGTAACACTCCATTTAGTATATTACAATACAGTATGACCAAACTGGTTGTAAATACCTAGAGTGTCACCACTAACTTCCTAGGAGATGGACCCTCTAGTCATAAAATGGATGGTTGCAGGATCCATACAAAATCATCTATTACAAATACATAGCCATCGACTTGACATTGTCTTTTTTCCAATAAGATATAGAAGTGTAACTGAAACCACGTGCACTTTGATAATATAAATTATGCAAGAATTAACCTTAGTTTTCAACATAAACCTCCACATCAGCATGTATATTATAGATTATATATGAGCTCACAAGAAACACAGCAAAAAACAAATCACAGTGGAATAGAGCCATGAGTCTACATTTACTTATGATCAGGAACAGGAAAAACTTACCACAAATAGAAAGCATGCATCATTTCAAGAAACGCTAGTTTCATCTCCAAGAGCACATAATGGTTCTGTTCTGCCAAGTAAATCAGTTCATGACATGAAATTGGGAACTCACAATAGAGCAATGCAGCCAATTGTCCAGTCCAATAGGCTAAAATCAAATGGAGTCGTACAATTTATATGAGTTTATATGCAAAGCGTTCAAAATCATATTAATATACTATATGTATATTGTTAGAAATCCATGACAACTTCCTGTCAAGCGGCACACTTGGAGCTATTTATTCATGACAAAATGCTAGGCGTACGTGTGAGGAGGCGTGCATTCGACTGCTCATAGGGGCCTAACTGCTCACCATGGAGTTGTGAAGAAGAAATATCCTCCTAATTATCAGAGGAGGCTACATTACCTTGCGTGGAGGGTTGGCATTCCCCTTATTATCAATAAATAAAACACAATACATCTTACTTCAGTAGCCATAGCCTGCACCATAAGGACCAAGGACCCTAAATTAATGGAAAATTTTAGCACCATGTCTATATTGAGAAGCTACTGACCTTTTGTATTCCAGTCTGACATCTCGACTAATCTGGAATGCAGTCTTTCACCGATAAATGGATAAGATCAACCCAACTGAACCTGCCATCGGTATAAGTTCTACAAATTGCTTTCTTTCCATAGCTCTAGGTCTGATTGTGGATAAAATCAGCAATAGTATGTATCCGGTGTGATAATTCAGAAATAGAATGGAAGATTAGTTGTTGGAGTAGCCAGTAGTAGCTCGCTTGATAGACTCCACCTTCCTACTCTATAAGAACTTGTGCATAATACTTATGCATGTTTGGTTCATTTATGAAACTGAACCGGGGCTCCCACTAATAAGGCCCTATCAATGTATATTTGATTGCATGATTCAAGAAACATGCAGCTCACATAAGAGGTCATTCTTTGTGTACAATCTAATATACTCAGTTAAACTTTTTTGTAAAGATAGATTGCTTTTTGTGAACTATGCTATGCAAGTAAGCCTCAAATTTAATTCAAGAAAAGGTGTAGGATAAAAATTTCAACAAGGGTTGAACTACAAAGCACTTTTAGTTTGAGCAGTGGATGGCATTGTCTGTCACCATGTCGACTTAATACATTTGCCTCCAAACAAAATGTCCAGAATTTTAGTTCCTGGTCTCTGTCCCCATTGTAATTGGCCAAACAAACTACAATCGCCTGAATTAATGTTTAATGTTTAACGAACTAAGCATCACAAACAACTAAACTGATTTTAAGTATGCAACCTCTTCCAAAAAGATTTGTGATTGCCTGTTTAGGCTCCTGATTATCTAGTCTTTCTTCAAGTTGTCTCCATCTAAAGCTACACATCCATTACCTAAGACATTGTTCATGCATTGATCTCTGTCGGCGTCCATGCCAAGCTCCTCTGTCACCTCCTCTCCGTGGAGTGACATTGCACATGGTACCAGGGTAGTAGTTTCCGGACACAAGGTGTGGTGTTGTACATGCCCACTCTGAACCTAAATTGATTGTGTTTGATGGACGTGTACTTACGGTTACAGGAAGGGATCAGACTGGGTGAGGCTCATCCGTAACCAAGCCCACTCACCAGAGAAGTCGTAAAAAATGCATGCGCTCTGTCTGGCCATTGTTGTAAAATGTCTTTGTGTGCATATACACCTTAGATTGGTTAAATAATATTTCCATTTTCTGAAAACGACCTAGTAAGCATGCACGACAATTTATTTGAGCCTAGTAAGCATTACCTAGTAATCCAATGTGCAATTTAGATGAGTTTTATGCAAAGCGTTCAAAATCCTATGCATATACTACTTGTATATTGTTAGAAATCCATGACAATTTCCTGTCAATAGACTTTCTATTCGATCTTTAGAAATCTGAGATAGCACACTAGAAATCTGTTTGTTTATAAAAAATGCTATGTGTACGTATGAGGAGGCGTGCATTCGACTGCTCATCATGGAATTGTCAAGAACAAATATCCTCCTAATTATCAGAGGGGGTAACATTACCTTGCGTGAAGAGCTGGCTTTTCCCCTTATTTTGAATAAATAATATATAATACATGTTACTTCAGTAGCTGCAACTTGCGCCATAAGGACCAAGGACCCTAAATCAGTGGAACACTTTAGCACGATGAATTCACTATATATGAATTAAAGTATTCCATATAACTACCATGTTGTCCACGGATAACCATGCCCATATTGAGAAGCTACTAACCTTTTATATTCCAACATGACATCTTGACTGATCTGGAATGCAGTCTTTCGCTGATACATAGATAAGATCAACCGGACTGAACCAGCCGTCGGTATAAGTTCTCTAAATTGCTTTCCTTCCATAGCTCTCGGGTCTGATTCTAGATAAGATCAACCATAGTAACTATCCAGTGTGATAACTCAGAAAGAGAATAACATATTAGTTGTTGGAGTAGCCAGCAGTAGCTCACTTGATATACTCCACCTTCTTACTCTAGAAGAACTTATGCATCAAACTGAATACTTATGCACGTCTGGTTTCATTGATGAAATGGAACTGAGAATACCACTAATAGGTGCCCTATAATCTATATTTCATTGCATGATTCAAGTAACATGCAACTTACAAAGGAGGTCATTCTTCATGTACAATCTAAAGTGCTCAATTAAATTTTCTTGTAAAGATAGATTTCTTTTTGTGAACTACCCTATGCAAGTAAGCCATAAATTTAATTCAAGAAAACCTGTAGAATAAGTATTTCAGGCAAGGGTTGAAGTACAAAGCACTTTTAGTTTCAGCAGTGTATGGTATTGTCTGTCATCATATCGACTTAATACATTTGCCTCCAAACAAAATGTCTAGAATTTCAGTTTCCGGTCCCTGTCCCCATTGTAATTCACCAAACAAACTACAATGGCATGAATTGATGCTTAATGTTTATAACGGACTAAGAATCACAAATAGCTAAACTGATTTGAAGTACACAACCTCTTCCAAAAATATTTTGTGATTACCTAATTTGGTGAGGCTCCTAATTATCTAGTCTCTCTTCTTGTTGTCTATATCTGAAGCTGCACATCCATTACCACATTCTTCACGCATTGATCTCTGTTAGCGTCCATGTCAATCTCCTCTGTCACCTCCTCTACGAGGAAAGCGGCATTACACATCATACCGGGGCAGTAGTTTCCGGACACAAGGCATGGTGTTGTACGTGCCAACTCTGAAACTAAATTTGATTGTGTTTGATGAACGTGTATTTACCAGAGAGGATCAGACTGGGTAAATTGCATATGTAACCAAGCCCACTCGCTAGAGAAGTCGAGCACGAAGGTGCGTACCTTAGTCTTGGGGTGCTTATACCTGATATCCTCGGAGACGGCGGCGCGCTTGTCCGGGATGCGGCCGACGAGCATGAGGCCGATCCCGAAGGCGGCGAGGACGAAGGAGATGGCTCGGCTGATCCTATCTTGGGGCTTGCCGGGGCCGAGGAAAGCGGCGTAGAATCAGAGACGCGAGGCTCATGGAGGTGCGGCCGACGATGAGGAGGTAGACGGTAGGCAGGTCCAGCGCCCATTCCGGCATTGCCGCGGAGGATCTCTCGATGTGGCCACGCACGGGCTATCCCGCGGACCTATAGGGTTCCTACGCGAGGAGGATCTCGTGATGGGGGCCGTTGGCCTAGAGAGGAGGGCGCCGCCGGTGGCCGATCCAGGGGGAGATGCGAACGTGGGGTTCGGGGGAGGAAGGGAGCAGGCGGACGAAGCGGTGATTGACTCGTGCTGGTAGTTTTTTTTCTTGCGGGTAGGGTAGCGACAGGGGGACGCGCGACCAAGGAAGCGACGGAGTGGCAGAAAACGGAACACCTTCGTACTTTTTAGATAGTAGAGAAGATACAATGTTATATCCTTGTTTTACATTTATTTATGGGGATTTACCAAAGATCCCCTCTCTTTTAGTGCTAACTTTGTCCGGCGGAAAAACCTTCTATTAGTATTTTTGAGTTTTCAAGAGCTACATGACTCCAAAAAGGACAAAGTCAGAGAGCATGCTTCACAATTTTTGATACTCACAAAACAAGCTAAAGTGGGTCAACAGGAGGTCAATGAGCTGGGAAAGAGGTCCCATGGTGCAGTCACCATGCCAGGTCACGCCACCTGTGCCCGTTGCCCCCTCGAGCATCGTCTCGCCGTCTCCTTTCGCGTACCACCTTATATACCCTAAAAACTACCCTAACAGGGGGACGGAGCCTTTCGCAAAACAAAGCACCGCTACCATCATGATCTTTGTTTTGGGGGTCAGATTGGCCCTACTCTCCACGCCGGAGAGGGGTATTTTGACGCCGTATTCACCACCATCATCACCAATGTCATCTCCATCAACCATGATCTCACTCTCCATCACCATGAGCCAGTAGTTCTCTATAGGCAGGTGATATGGATGGGAATATGCTGAGATTGATCGTGTAATAATGCATATATATACTAAGATTTGAGGTGTTTATCTTAAAGATATTCTTGTATGAGTGTTGATGCAGTTTTGCTATGTTTAATGTTTGTTACTAGAGATGAGTGACATGATTTTAGTACTAAACTTCTATTTCCCCATCATATATATGAGTTTGGTATTTATCTGCAAAGTGTATTAGCTATTATTGTGTTGAACCTGTGAACCATAAAGTGATAGAGAGGGAAAAAAGAGATATGTGATAGTTTGACGATTATGTGTATTCATGGAGTGTTAACGCATTGTTACGGGCTATTCGAAAGGGTAGAACTTAATTATCAGTAGTTTCAAGTTGGCCCCGGTGAAGTGGGCATGTAGGACAATAAATGTTATGCAAATTCTCATGGTTAGCACGCATAACTATATTAGGACACACACCTACACACAACAGAGTTAGAGATAAACACTATGTTGTTTATATTACATTATATGATCAATCTTATTCATGCAACACCCCTATGATCACCTCATGCCTATGATTTTAGCCTCTAAAAGTTACAAGTTCGCTACTTTCGGTGAAAACTGTAAATTTGTTGTTTATGTTTACCGTTCTGTTTTATTGTTTTGATACAGCTGCAGTAATCACCTCTTGCTTTTTGATAATATTGATACACATGTGTGGATGAGAGTGGTGTCTCAATTGCTAAAATCTTATTAGTATTCTTGTGTTCCCATTATATCAAATTATAAATTTGGGTAATACTTCACATTGAATATTTCAGCGATCCCTATACTTGTGGGCATCAGGTGCCTCTCTCGTTGAGCTAGAATCAAGTGAAAATGCATATCTCATGTATCCTTATATATAGACTATAGTGGCTTCAAAAATGATCAGAACTACCTATGAGACATTAAGCGAGAAGAAAGATAAGGATAACTAAGGAAAAAAGTCCATGGTGGACTAGCTCATGTACACCTCCACCCGGTGGGCTTCTTTCTCTTAGAACTTCAACGTTTCATTTTTCATAGCTCATTGTTTCGACTTGTTGATTTTTTTTTGACTAGTTGATGTACTTTTGTCGAGTTGATTTGAGTTTATAAATTTCTCTGTGTATGCCTGCTGGATTAGACGCCATTCTGAGTAAAATTATCTATATTTCTGTCAAAATTTTATTTTACAGATTCGGCCTTGATACGCTATGGTGGACCGAAATCGTTTGCCACACTAGCTTCAGTTTATAGAGAGAAAAACGTACAAAGAACCATATATCGTACCTTCTACCAAATTCAATGATTATTAAGTGGATAGGTTTGTAGTCACTGCCACGGGGAAATATGGAGTAAAGTGAATGTCTTACAAGTTTGATGACTTTTTTTTCCTGAGGATAACAAGTTCGATGACTTGTAGTCACTGCGAACATTGACGAAAGTTTGGATGCGTGCGTGAATGTCTTACAAGTTAGAGTATTATACGGATTATTATGATATTATTATAATAGTTAAAACTTAAGTCTAAATTGATTTGTATTTCAAGATTATTCTCTATACGTCTATATATATCCGTTCATGAGTCTCAATAATATATCCAACATATTTCGTCAATTTCTCTCTATCGTTCTACATTGTATCAACCTAAAACGATCTTAAACCCTAGCCGTCGCCGACACGCTTCCATCGCGCTGTCCCCGGGGAGATCGATCTCCATAATCTCCGCTGTTTGATGATATTTTGTCTCAATATCTTAAATACATCTGAATATGTTCACTTGTAAAATATCATGTATGTGTACGTGAGGAAGATCCAAGTTCACGGGCAGCATCCTGGCGTACGTGCCTTGGACTCCAGTTACAAGGTTTGAGAAGGATCCAATCAATCTTGTGCGTGCAGCTCACGGCAGGCAACGGATCGATCAGCTCGTATCTTAACTGATCTTATCCAACGCGTGCGCTCTCCCACCGCTTTTGAGCCAAGCCTGGCTGCCTATATAAACAGGATCCCAGAGAAGAGAGAGGCCGGGGGGACGGCGCAGGCCGGCGGGAGCACACGTCTCATGGCACAGCAGGCCGGCGAGCTCGGGCGGAGCTATGCCGGCTGGCGTGCTCTGCGCCGACGGGAGGAGCTTTAGAGCCGGCTCTATATTTTATGGAAAATGATACACATCCTCCGGGGATCGATCCCCCAGGTCGTGTGCGTCTGTACGTCTGATCAAAAAAGGCCCACCACTCCTCTTTTCTTATCCTTGCATCTTCTTCTTTTTTATGCACGCAGCATACGCAGCTGCCGCCGTCTCCAGCACGCACCCGCCGCCGAGCTCCGCGCTCCACCACGCGCCGTCGCCGACCTCTGCCCTCCACCACGTGCCGCCGCGACCTCCGCCCTCCGCCACCACCACGGCCGGAGTAGGCCGCCGCCACGATCTCTGTCTTCCGTTACGCGTCGCCGCCGAGCTCCGCCCTTCACCGGTGCTCCTGCCGGCGGACGCCGCCCGCCTCGTGCCCTGCCGCTCCCGGTGCTCCATCCTCCTGGCCTTATCCCGCGCGTTGCTGCTGCTCCTCCGCCTCCATCCCACGCCTCTCTGCAAAGCTGTAACTGAAGATTTCGTGCATCTCCTTCTTGTTCGGCACGGTGCTACACAAGTAGGATGATAATGCTACTGGAAGTGTTCATCGTTGCTACATATAAAGGGTCGTGATGCTACCGACAAATACAAATAGATGTGTTTTGATATTTTGCTACAGGGCGATGCTACAATAGTAGCAAGTTTTTGCTATTTCTCTTCTATGTTTTTGCTACAGTATCACAAAGTATTTGCTATGACGTTTTCGACGAAAGTCCTGAGCAGAGTCGGTTTTGCTACGTTAGTCACCGGTGATGTCTCCGGCGAGGTTATTCTTTTTGCTACATTAGCACATTTTTTTTGCTATCACGGTTTTACTATTTTGCTACAAGTGAGTAAAATTTTTGCTACACGATCTCCGGTGAGGTCTACTGGCGAAAGTTTCCGACGAGTCTCCGGCGAGGTCGTATCTGCTACATTAGCCTATATTTTTTGCTACATGGTCACTGACGAGGTCTTCTGCGAAATCTCCGGCGAGATCTAGTCTATTTTTTTATTTTCTAGGTCGAACTGTTTTTTGCTACATGTAGCAAAAACGGACAATATTGTAGCAAATCTGGTCTGTTTGTAGTAAAAGCAGGATTAGACCTTGTTTTAGGAACACGTGGCGGCCTAGGGACCCGGGGGATCGGAGGAAATTATCCCCGGGGGACGCCTAGCGCTGTCCATATTTTATAAGGCCCTAGGCAAAAATGATGGCATGGGCCCTTACAGCTAATATGTATTTACGTATATTTAGAAATATAGTCATAAATTATCTATTTTTACTTGTAAAATATTAAAAGTTAACATTCAACTAGAAATTTTTAGCCAGAGATGTCTATAAATAATTATTTAACAATTAAACAATGTTATATTAATTCAATCTAAAACACTGGAATTATATATCGGCATTGTAGCACGTAAAATTATTCAATTTCCAGTTCACAAATCCCAAACAGGAAAACCCAATCAGGGTCAAGTTCAGAGGAACTCAGGCCAATCTACCAATCTCTAGCCCTAGGTGGCCAGAGGAAAATCAATTGCGCGGACGAGCGGCTGACGAAGACCAACAGGTAGAGAAGTCGAGGAGATCAGCCGATTAGGAGATCGATTGGCCTATTGATCGCTTCACGGGCGCTGCGTCGTGCGGTTTCCTCGGACTGGGGCGGCTGGGCTGGGCCTTCGTTTCTTGCAATTCGTTTTTCAGGCAGCTCTGTAGTGTGTAGAGTATAGAGGAGGCTGTAGTCATGGGCCCCTCAGGAGGCATGGGCCCTAGGCCATCGCACAGGACTGCGGGGGGTCAGAGCCGGGCCTGAGCTCTACGACACTTATGTTATTTTACTATCTATAATGTACCAGATTCCAAGGGGGAGCCACAGGAGATGGAAGACGTGCCCATGCTGGCCGCGGCAGCATCGGACGCGCCAAAGTTGGGCAGCGGAAAGTCCCCGAGGGAGACGCTGAGGCGCCGGCTGCTCGGACACGCGCACCCGGCCGGAGGCAGCAGCAAATCGCGCCTTCGTTTTCCTCCAGGCAGGCCGCCGGAGGACAGCGATCTAAGGCGCACTTACGTGACCGTTGTAGGCTTGCGGTGAAGAGCGACGAGTACCATAGCCGGCGTCATCCTTCCCAAGGGTGAGAAAGTTTTTTTTCTAATCTACATGTTCTCTCTTTGCATCTAGGCATGGTGGCACGGCGTCGACCAAGGTCGTGGCCGTGGGGCGGGAGCGTGCCCACGCACGGTCCGTCTGCGCATCGTCTCTTCGTCTCGAGGCGCCATCCATGTGGTCCGAGGCTCGCCACCGCTAGGTGCTCGGCCACCTACAGCCGCACTACGATGGAGGCGCTATCGACGGATCGGAGCTCGCCGATGTGAGCTCATGACCACACTTGTCGCCTGGACACCAAAGCGGCAACACCGCTGGATCGTTAAGCTCACCGACGGAGAAGACGCATGTGGTCTAGTCCTCGCCGATGCGAGGCTCATGGCCAAACGGGGCTGCACCGTTGACGGAGGCGTCTTCAACAGACTGCAGCTTGTCAATCCCTATATTACGGCCACCGGCGCGGCTGCCGTCCTTATCTTCATCGACTACCAACTTCCATGCCGCATGGCTCGCAGATGAGTGATCACGGTGGGTGGCAAGCCGACCATGTCTCATGGAGTTGGCGGGTCGCCGACACGCCGTCTCATCACCGGCTGCTCCCAACCAGCCCATCTCGAGTGGCGAGGAGTGCACACCAGGGCGTCTCCATGGACCGGCTAGCTAGCAGGCTAGTGGGCTACCGCTGTCGCAGTGCACCGTGGCGATACTCTTCGCGCCGAGCGGTTGGCGCGACACAAGCGAGGACAAGTGACACTGTGGTAGCTGCGCTGCCGTTGGCTGCGTCGTCGACGGTGCGCAATGCACAGCGCTCTTCATTCGCTTGGCCATTACAGGCTGGGCATCTCGATGGTTCAAGCATCCAAGGCCATTGATTTGCTTACGTGCATGTGCATGTGTGTGTACGTGAGGCCCCTACTTGCATATGTATGGTTCAAAGTTCACGTGCCCATAGGAGCATTACTCGTCGTGGTGCTCGTGCATCCTACTGCGGCAGCACACTACTGCATGCACAGGCTCGAAGCAACGTGCCTGTCTTCTCCTTCTACTAGTCTCGACTCCCTTTACTTCGGGAGGGACGTATCCGGCACTTCCGGCAACACGGCGGCTAGGCTTTCGACCGCTGGCATGGCTGTCCACAAGCGGCGCTAAGCTCGTTGTTTCATTGGCGACGGCAAGGACCGACAGATGAAGCCGGACGGGAGGAGACCAGGGTGCCTCGCATGGCGCCGTGGGCTGGCGCACTATGGGAAAAAATGTCGCTGCCGTCGCCCCTCTCCTTTGCCGTGTGTAAACCAAGAAGATCACGGCAAAGGACAGGTGCACGGCAAACTGCAGAAAAACAACACGGCAAAGAAATAAACACGACAATGGACTGACGAGAACACAAGGCAAAGAAAAGAATCACGGAAAAGTCATTGAAGAAACACGGCAAAGATATACTCACGGCAAAGAAGTGGGCCCCGTGGTCTCGCAGGGTCACCCGCCGGCCGGGGCTGATGGCAGAATCTTTGCCGTGTGCCCTCGCCGTCAGGTACACGGCAAAGATTGTATTTTCTTCTGTATACACGGCAAATAATTTTTTTCACCTTTTTGTTTTCTTTAGTTAGCAAGGCTTTTATTACATATATGTTCATAGGTAATTGTGGTCTTGATCACTATATACATCCACCCCTGATTCCGACGTTCTCGTGGACTTCCTCCGGCGAAACCCTAATGATCTGCGAGCCTCAGATCGTCTACCCCCCTAGACATTCTTCTGATGGGGGTAGCCCGGCGTAGCTCTCTCTTGTTTTGTGTTTGATTATGTCATGGGATGATGTGAAACCATGTTGGTTCACAAGTTGGGGCACTATACGTCCCGGTTTCACCGTAACGGGAAGATTCCCCTTTATACAGGTCCATAACCTTCGCTTCTAGGTTAGAGCGCATGCATGCGAGGAGGGACACATGCAAGCACATATACCAACCTTGCACCACACTCACACGCATATGCTAAGGACACATGCAAGTTTTCATCTGATTCCGACGTTCTCGTGGTCTTCCTCCGGCGAAACCCTGATCTGCGGGCCTCGGATCGTCTACCCCCCTAGACATTCTTCCCGACAGGGTAGCCTGGCGTAGCTCTCTCTTGTTTTGTGTTTGACTAGGTCAGGATGATGTAAAACCATGTTGGTTCACAAGTTGGGGCACTATCCTACCGGTTTCACACTGAGCAGGAGATTCCCCTTATCTGAGTCCGTAACCTTACGCTTCTAGGTTAGAGCGCATGCATGCGAGGGGGACACATGCAATCACCTATACCAACCTTGCACCACACTCACACACATATGCTAGGGACAAATGCAAGTTTTCAGTGATTCCGATGTTCTCGTGGTCTTCCTCCGGCGAAACACTAAACTGCGGGGGTCGGATCGTTTACCCCCCTAGACATTCTTCTGACAGGGGTAGCCCGACATAGCTCTCTCTTGTTTTGTGTTTGATTATGTCATGGGATGATGTGAAACCATGTCGGTTCAGAAGTTGGGGCACTATACCACCCGGTATCACCGTAACGGGGAGATTCCCCCTTATACAGGTCCAGAACCTTCGCTTCTAGGTTAGAGCGTATGCATGCGAACGGGGACACATGCAAGCACCCGCAGACTAGTAGTTAATTTTTGTATGTTCCAACATAGCACCACACTTTTCATGCATGTGCTAGGGCACATGCATGCATGTCCTTGAGGTACTCAAAATTGAGAACACTCTATAAAGGATGTCAAACAACAAATTTCAGACTTTGTCGTGAAATCCTCTCATCTTGGTCTTTTGTTTGACCCAAAGAGTGACCTTGAAAGATTCAAAAGTAGTCCAACAACTTTCTTGGTTTTGTTGGTCATCTCTACCGTGAGGGGAAATTCTACTCTTGACGATTGGTTGAGGATTGTTTCTCGAAGTTTGTGACTAGGCACCCACCTAATGGAAATGAAGTTCAGCATCCTCCAGATGCTTATGGTCTAGTGCAAAGTTCATATTTCCATGGTCTCAATCCTTATGAAGAGCTGGTACATGCTATATCTATAAGAGAAACTATCGTCCGCTCCTCAAGAGGGTTGTGAGCCGATGCGGGAGTTTCCACGTATATATCCAGGATTTTACTAAGTATTAACGCATGTCTACAAAGGGGGTCACACTTGGGACTTACACATGGGACCTACCGACCTTGCACCACACTCACACACATATGCTAGGGACACATGCAAGTTTTGAGATGATTCTGACGTTCTCGTAGTCTTCCTCCGGTGAAACCCTGATCTGTGGGCCTTGGATCGTCTACCCCCCTAGACATTCTTCTGATGGGGGTAGCCCGGCGTAGCTCTCTCTTGTTTTGTCTTTGATTATGTCATGGGATGATGTGAAACCATGTTGGTTCACAAGTTGGGGCACTATACGGTCCGGTTTCACCGTAACGGGGAGATTCCCCTTACGTGTCGTAACCTTCGCTTCTAGGTTAGAGCGCATGCATGCGAGGGGGACACATTCAAACACATATACCAACCTGGCACCACACTCACACACATATGCTAGGGACACATGCAAGTTTTCATCTGATTCCGACGTTCTTGTGGTCTTCCTCCGGCGAAACCCTGATCTGTGGGCCTCGGATCGTCTACCCCCTAGACATTCTTCTGACAGGGGTAGCCTGGCATAGCTCTCTCTTGTTTTGTGTTTGACTAGGTCATAGGATTATGTAAAACCATGTTGGTTCACAAGTTGGGGCACTATCCTACCGAGTTTCACCTAAACGGGGAGATTCCCCCTTATACAGGTCCATAACCTTTCGCTTCTAGGTTAGAGCACATGCATGCGAGGGGGGCACATGCAATCACCTATACCAACCTTGCACCACACTCACACACATATGCTAGGGACACATGCAAGTTTTCAGATGATTCCGACGTTCTCGTGGTCTTCCTCCGGCAAAACCCTAATCTGTGGGGCTCGGATCGTCTACCCCCCTAGCCATTCTTCTGACAGGGGTAGCCCGGCGTAGCTCTCTCTTGTTTTGTGTTTGACTAGGTCATAGCATGCTGTAAAACCATGTTGGTTCACAAGTTGGGGCACTATCCTACCCGGTTTCACCGGAACAGGGAGATTCCCCCTTATACAGGTCTAGATCCTTTCGCTTCTAGGTTAGAGCGCATGCATGCGAGTGGGGACACATGCAATCACCTATACCAACCTTGCACCACACTCACACACATATGCTAGGGACACATGCAAGTTTTCAGATGATTCCGACGTTCTCGTGGACTTCCTCCGGCGAAACCCTGATGATCTGCCGTGCTCGGATCGTCTACCCCCCTAGACATTCTTTTGATGGGGGTATCCCGGCGTAGCTATCTCTTGTTTTGTGTTTGATTATGTCATGGTTTGATGTGAAACCATGTTGGTTCACAAGTTGGGGCACTATACGGCCCGGTTTCACTATAACAGGGAGATTCCCCTTTATACAGGTCCAGAACCTTCGTTTCTAGGTTCGAGCGCATGCATGCGAGGGAGGACACATGCAAGCACATATACCAACAATGCACCAGACTCACACGCATATGCTAGGGAGACATGCAAGTTTTCATCTGATTCTGACGTTCTCGTGGTCTTCCTCTGGCGAAACCCTGATGATCTGCGGGACTCGGATCGTCTACCCCCCTAGACATTCTTCTGATGGGGTATCCGGTAGCTCTCTCTTGTTTTGTGTTTGATTATGTCATGGGATGATGTGAAACCATGTTGATTCACAAGTTGGGGCACTATACTGCCCGGTTTCACCTTAACGGGGAGATTCCCTTTATATCTGGTCGAACCTTCGTTTCTAGGTTAGAGCGCATGCATGCGAGGGGGGACACATGCGAGCACATATACCAACCTTGCACCACACTCACACGCATATGCTAGGGACACATGCAAGTTTTCATCTGATTCTGACGTTCTCGTGGTCTTCCTCCGGCGAAACCCTGATCTACGGGCCTCGGATCGTCTACCCCCCTAAACATTATTCTGACAGGGGTAGCCCGGCGTAGCTCTCTCATGTTTTGTGTTTGACTAGGTCATAGGATGATGTAAAACCATGTTGGTTCACAAGTTGGGGCACTATCCTACCCGGTTTCACCTGAACGGGGAGATTCCCCCTTATACAGGTCCAAAACCTTTCGCTTCTAGGTTAGAGCGCATGCATGCGACGGGGACACATGCAATCACATATACCAACCTTGCACCACACTCACACACATATGCTAGGGACACATGCAAGTTTTCAGATGATTCCGACGTTCTCGTGGACTTCCTCCGGCGAAACCCTGATGATCTGCGGGCCTCAGATCGTCTACCCCCCTAGACATTCTTCTGATGGGGGTAGCCCGGCGTAGCTCTCTCTTGTTTTGTGTTTGATTATGTCATGGGATGATGTGAAACCATGTTGGTTCACAAGTTGGGGCACTATACGTCCCGGTTTCACCGTAACGGGGAGATTCCCCTTTATACAGGTCCATAACCTTCGCTTCTAGGTTAGAGCGCATGCATGCGAGGAGGGACACATGCAAGCACCTATACCAACCTTGCACCACACTCACACGCATATGCTAAGGACACATGCAAGTTTTCATCTGATTCCGACGTTCTCGTGGTCTTCCTCCGGCGAAACCCTGATCTGCGGGCCTCGGATCGTCTACCCCCCTAGACATTCTTCTGACAGGGGTAGCCTGGCGTAGCTCTCTCTTGTTTTGTGTTTGACTAGGTCACAGGATGATGTAAAACCATGTTGGTTCACAAGTTGGGGCACTATCCTACCCGGTTTCACCTGAACGGGGAGATTCCCCCTTATACAGGTCCAGAACCTTTCGCTTCTAGGTTAGAGCGCATGCATGCGAGGGGGACACATGCAATCACCTATACCAACCTTGCACCACACTCACACACATATGCTAGGGACAAATGCAAGTTTTCAGTGATTCCAACGTTCTCGTGGTCTTCCTCCGGCGAAACACTAAACTGCGGGGGTCGGATCGTTTACCCCCCTAGACATTCTTCTGACAGGGGTAGCCCGACATAGCTCTCTCTTGTTTTGTGTTTGATTATGTCATGGGATGATGTGAAACCATGTCGGTTCAGAAGTTGGGGCACTATACCACCCGGTATCACCAAAACGGGGAGATTCCCCGTTATACAGGTCCAGAACCTTCGCTTCTAGGTTAGAGCGTATGCATGCGAACGGGGACACATGCAAGCACCCGCAGACTAGTAGTTAATTTTTGTATGTTCCAACATAGCACCACACATTTCATGCATGTGCTAGGGCACATGCATGCATGTCCTTGAGGTACTCAAAATTGAGAACACTCTATAAAGGATGTCAAACAACAAATTTCAGACTTTGTCGTGAAATCCTCTCATCTTGGTCTTTTGATTGACCCAAAGAGTGACCTTGAAAGATTCAAAAGTAGTCCAACAACTTGCTTGGTTTTGTTGGTCATCTCTCTCTAGGGAAATTCTACTCTTGACGATTGGTTGAGGATTGTTTCTCGAAGTTTGTGACTAGGCACCCACCTAATGGAAATGAAGTTCAGCATCCTCCAGATGCTTATGGTCTAGTGCAAAGTTCATATTTCCATGGTCTCAATCCTTATGAAGAGCTGGTACATGCTATATCTATAAGAGAAACTATCGTCCGCTCCTCAAGAGGGTTGACAGAGCCAGTGGCGGGAGTTTCCACGTATATATCCAGGATTTTACTAAGTATTAACGCATGTCTACAAAGGGGGTCACACTTGGGACTTACACATGGGACCTACCGACCTTGCACCACACTCACACACATATGCTAGGGACACATGCAAGTTTTGAGATGATTCTGACGTTCTCGTAGTCTTCCTCCGGTGAAACCCTGATCTGCGGGCCTTGGATCGTCTACCCCCCTAGACATTCTTCTGACAGGGGTAGCCCGACGTAGCTCTCTCTTGTTTTGTCTTTGATTATGTCATGGGATGATGTGAAACCATGTTGGTTCACAAGTTGGGGCACTATACGGTCCGGTTTCACCGTAACGGGGAGATTCCCCCTTACACAGGTCCAGAACCTTCGCTTCTAGGTTAGAGCGCATGCATGCGAGGGGGACACATTCAAACACATATACCAACCTGGCACCACACTCACACACATATGCTAGGGACACATGCAAGTTTTCATCTGATTCCGACGTTCTTGTGGTCTTCCTCCGGCGAAACCCTGATCTGCGGGCCTCGGATCGTCTACCCCACTAGACATTCTTCTGACAGGGGTAGCCTAGCATAGCTCTCTCTTGTTTTGTGTTTGACTAGGTCATAGGATTATGTAAAACCATATTGGTTCACAAGTTGGGGCACTATCCTACCGAGTTTCACCTAAACGGGGAGATTCCCCCTTATACAGGTCCATAACCTTTCGCTTCTAGGTTAGAGCGCATGCATGCGAGGGGGGCACATGCAATCACCTATACCAACCTTGCACCACACTCACACACATATGCTAGGGACACATGCAAGTTTTCAGATGATTCCGACGTTCTCGTGGTCTTCCTCCGGCAAAACCCTAATCTGTGGGGCTCGGATCGTCTACCCCCCTAGACATTCTTCTAACAGGGGTAGCCCGGCGTAGCTCTCTCTTGTTTTGTGTTTGACTAGGTCATAGCATGCTGTAAAACCATGTTGGTTCACAAGTTGGGGCACTATCCTACCCGGTTTCACGGGCAGGAGATTCCCCTCTGAGTCAGATCCTTTCGCTTCTAGGTTAGAGCGCATGCATGCGAGTGGGGACACATGCAATCACCTATACCAACCTTGCACCACACTCACACAGATATGCTAGGGACACATGCAAGTTTTCAGATGATTCTGACGTTCTCGTGGACTTCCTCCGGCGAAACCCTGATGATCTGCGGTGCTCGGATCGTCTACCCCCCTAGACATTCTTCTGATGGGGGTATCCCGGCGTAGCTATCTCTTGTTTTGTGTTTGATTATGTCATGGGATGATGTGAAACCATGTTGGTTCACAAGTTGGGGCACTATACGGCCCGGTTTCACTGTAACGGGGAGATTCCCCTTTATACAGGTCCAGAACCTTCGTTTCTAGGTTCGAGCGCATGCATGCGAGGGGGGACACATGCAAGTACATATACCAACCATGCACCAGACTCACACGCATATGCTAGGGAGACATGCAAGTTTTCATCTGATTCTGACGTTCTCGTGGTCTTCCTCTGGCGAAACCCTGATGATCTGCGGGACTCGGATCGTCTACCCCCCTAGACATTCTTCTGATGGGGGTATCCCGGCGTAGCTCTCTCTTGTTTTGTGTTTGATTATGTCATGGGATGATGTGAAACCATGTTGATTCACAAGTTGGGGCACTATACGGCCCGGTTTCACCGTAACGGGGAGATTCCCCTTTATACAGGTCCAGAACCTTCGTTTCTAGGTTAGAGCGCATGCATGCGAGGGGGGACACATGCAAGCACATATACCAACCTTGCACCACACTCACACACATATGCTAGGGACACATGCAAGTTTTCATCTGATTCTGACGTTCTCGTGGTCTTCCTCCGGCGAAACCCTGATCTACGGGCCTCGGATCGTCTACCCCCCTAAACATTATTCTGACAGGGGTAGCCCGGCGTAGCTCTCTCTTGTTTTGTGTTTGACTAGGTCATAGGATGATGTAAAACCATGTTGGTTCACAAGTTGGGGCACTATCCTACCCGGTTTCACCTGAACGGGGAGATTCCCCCTTATACAGGTCCAAAACCTTTCGCTTCTAGGTTAGAGCGCATGCATGCGACGGGGACACATGCAATCACATATACCAACCTTGCACCACACTCACACACATATGCTACGGACACATGCAAGTTTTCAGATGATTCCGACGTTCTCGTGGTCTTCCTCTGGCGAAACCCTAATCTGCGAGGCTCGGATCGTCTACTCCCCTAGACATTCTTCTGACAGGGGTACTCGGCGTAGCTCTCTCTTGTTTTGTGTTTGATTATGTCATGGGATGATGTGAAACCATGTTGGTTCACAAGTTGGGGCACTATACTACCCGGTTTCACCGTAACGGGGAGATTCCCCCTTATACAGGTCCAGAACCTTCGCTTCTAGGTTAGAGCGCATGCATGCGAGGGGGGACACATGCAAGCACCAGCAGACTACTAGTTAGTTTTTGTATGTTCCAACATAGCACCACACTTTTCATGCATGTGCTAGGGCACATGCATGCATGTCTTTGAGGTACTCAAAATTGAGAACAATCTATAAAGGATGTCAAACAACAAATTTCAGACTTTGTCGTGAAATCCTCTCATCTTAGTCTTTTGATTGACCCAAAGAGTGACCTTGAAAGATTCAAAAGTAGTCCAATAGCTTGCTTGGTTTTGTTGGTCAGCTCTACCGTGAGGGGAAATTCTACTCTTGACGATTGGTTGAGGATTATTTCTCAAAGTTTGTGACTAGGCACCCACCTAATGGAAATGAAGTTCAGCATCCTCCAGAAGCTTATGGTCTAGTGGAAAGTTCATATTTCCATGGTCTCAATCCTTATGAAGAGCTGGTACATGCTATATCTACAAGAGAAACTATCGTCCGCTCCTCAAGAGGGTTGACAGAACCAGTGGCGGGAGTTTTCACGTATATATCAAGGATTTTACTAAGTATTAACACATGTCTACAAAGGGGGTCACACTTGGGACTTACACATGGGACCTACCAACCTTGCACCACTCTCACACACATATGCTAGGGACACATGCAAGTTTTCAGATGATTCCGACGTTCTCGTGGTCTTCCTCCGGCGAAACCCTGATCTGCGGGCCTCAGATCGTCTACCCCCTAGACATTCTTCTGATAGGGGTAGCCCGGCGTAGCTCTATCTTGTTTTGTGTTTTATTATGTCATGGGATGATGTGAAACCATGTTGGTTCACAAGTTGTGGCACTACACGGTCCGGTTTCACCGTAACGGCGAGATTCCCCCTTATACAGGTCCAGAACCTTCGCTTTTAGGTTAGAGCGCATGCATGCGAGGGGGGACACATGCAAGCACATATACCAACCTGGCACCACACTCACACACATATGCTAGGGACACATGCAAGTTTTCATCTGATTCCGACGTTCTCGTGGTCTTCCTCCGGCGAAACCCTGATCTGCGGGCCTCGGATCGTCTACCCTCCTAGACATTCTTCTGACAGGGGTAGCCCAGCGTAGCTCTCTCTTGTTTTGTCTTTGGCTAGGTCATAGGATGATGTAAAACCATGTTGGTTCACAAGTTGGGGCACTATCCTACCCGGTTTCACCTGAACGGGGAGATTCCCCCTTATCTGAGTCCGTAACCTTCGCTTCTAGGTTAGAGCGCATGCATGCGAGGGGGACACATGCAATCACCTATACCAACCTTGCACCACACTCACCCACATATGCTAGGGACACATGCAAGTTTTAAGATGATTCCGACGTTCTCGTGGTCTTCCTCGTGGACACATGCAAGTATCATCTCCTATATTGCCATCCTTTTCTCGCATCTACTGTTATTAAATTCAATGCCAATGTTGAACCAGGCTATATACAACAAACAATAAAAAAGTCACCGCAACTATATACGACAAACGGGAAAATATCACCACAACGGGTGCAGCGTGTCGCCGCACCACATTTCCTAGTCTACTTCTACAGTGATCATTTTCAGATGCTAGTGGTTATCCAAATGCGGAGCCGTGCTTAGCTAGTCAAGCAATGTCGCGTTCCTCATTCATGAATAGTAGTAGTATGTACTACCGGAAACTGGGCTGACCTGAAGCACGAGTAGCGGGAAGGAGGAGATGTCGCCGGAGTAGTCGACGGCGGGGATGAGGCTCTTGAGCTCCATGGTGGGCGTGAAGTCTCCGTAGTCGTCGACGGCGGCGCCGAGGGCCTCGGCCTCGATGAAGAGCACGTCCTCCCCGCTGCAGTCGATCTCGACCCTGCCGTCCTCGTCCCGCGCCAGGCGGCCCGCCATCGGGTAGGAGGGCACGTGCGCCTCCGCCAGTGCGCGCCGCATCCGCTCGGCTTCGAAGAACCCCTCCCCTGCTCCGGCTCCGGCTCCGGTGTCGGGGCGGCGGTAGAAGTAGACGCTGGGCGTGTGGAAGTGCGGGACGACGAGGTCGAGGTTGGAGTTCTAGAGCCGTGCCCGTGCCCACCTCCCGGCATTGCTGCTCCGCGACGCCAGAGACGCCTGGCTTCGGGTTCAGCGCCAAGCGGCTTCCGTGCCCATGGATCTGGGCTCGGGCCCCGGTGGCAATGAGCTCAAGCGGGCGAGGTGGTGGCGGAGGCGGGAAGGGACTGCTGTGGCGAGGTGGGGAGGAGGAGGAGATGCAGCGGGAGGGGGCTGTAAGGAGCCGAGGTGGAGATCGACGGCGACCCTTCTCCCGAGGCAGGATTGGGGGCCGGCGAGGAGAGGCGGGAGAATCTATGGGAGAGAGAAGTTTTGGGAGGCGAGATGGGGTGGGAGAAGGAAGGAGGGCAGTGCGGCGTGTGGAAAAAAGTGGTGCCAATTATGCGAGGCGCATATTGCATAATATGCGCCTCCTATAATTTAAACTATAGGAGGCGCATATAGCAATATGCGCCTCGCATATGAGGCCACCTACCTCCACCCCCTGAGGTTACTTGAGGCGCATATGGCCATATGCGCCTCGCATATTATTAAATATAGGAGGCGCATATAACCATATGTGCCTCGCATATTCGTGCACCTACCAACACGTGGGCCCACACAGATTATACAAGGCGCATTATGTCCATATACGCCTCGCCTATCTAATATATAGGAGGCGCATATGACTGGAATGCGCCTCGCATAAAATGGGGCTGCTAGATTTAGTCGTCAGACAGGCTTATAGGAGGCGCATTCTTATCATATGCACCTCGCCCATTTTTATACTAGAGGCGCATGGATAAGTAGTGTGCCTCGCCTATTTTATAGGAGGCGCATATGGTCTAAATATGCCTCGCATAAGCATGTCTCCTATAGCCTTTTCTCTAGTAGTGACAGGTCCAGAACCTTTCGATTCTAGGTTAGAGCGCATGCATGCGAGGGGGACACATGCAATCACCTATACCAACCTTGCACCACACTCACACACATATGCTAGGGACACATGCAAGTTTTCAGATGATTCCGATGTTCTCGTGGTCTTCCTCCGGCGAAACCCTAATCTGCGGGGCTCGGATCGTCTACCCCCTAGACATTCTTCTGACAGGGGTAGCCCGGCGTAGCTCTCTCTTGTTTTGTGTATGACTAGGTCATAGGATGATGTAAAACCATGTTGGTTCACAAGTTGGGGCACTATTCTACCCGGTTTCACCGGAACAGGGAGATTCCCCCTTATACAGGTCCAGATCCTTTCGCTTATAGGTTAGAGCGCATGCATGCGAGGGGGGACACATGCAATCACCTATACCAACCTTGCACCACACTCACACACATATTCTAGGGACACATGCAAGTTTTCAGATGATTCCGATGTTCTCGTGGACTTCCTCCGGCGAAACCCTGATGATCTGCGGGCCTCGGATCGTCTACCCCCCTAGACATTCTTCTGATAGGGGTAGCCCGGCGTAGCTCTCTCTTGTTTTGTGTTTGATTATGTCATGGGATGATGTGAAACCATGTTGGTTCACAAGTTGGGGCACTATCTGGCCGGTTTCATCATGAACGGGAGATTCCCCCTTATACAGGTCCGGAACCTTCGCTTCTAGGTTAGAGCGCATGCATGTGAGGGAGGACACATGCAAGCACATATACCAAGCTTGCACCACACTCACACGCATATGCTAGGGACACATGCAAGTTTTCATCTGATTCCGACGTTCTCGTGGTCTTGCTCCGGCGAAACCCTGATCTGCGGGGCTCTGATCGTCTACCCCCCCTAGACATTCTTCTGACAGGGGTAGCCCGGCGTAGCTCTCTCTTGTTTTGTGTTTGACTAGGTCATAGGATGATGTAAAACGATGTCGGTTCACAAGTTGGGGCACTATCCTACCCGGTTTCACCAGAACAAGGAGATTCCCCTTATACAGGTCCAGATCCTTTCACTTCTAGGTTAGAGCGCATGCATGCGAGTGGGGACACATGCAATCACCTATACCAACCTTGCACCACACTCACACACATATGCTAGGGACACATGCAAGTTTTCAGATGATTCTGACGTTCTCGTGGACTTCCTCTGGCGAAACCCTGATGATCTGCGGGGCTCGGATCGTCTACCCCTAGACATTCTTCTGATGGGGGTAGCCCGGCATAGCTCTCTCTTTTTTTGTGTTTGATTATGTCGTGGGATGATGTGAAACCATGTTGGTTCACAAGTTGGGGCACTATACGGCCCGGTTTCACCGTAACGGGGAGATTCCCCCTTATATAGGTCCAGAACCTTCGCTTCTAGGTTAGAGCGCATGCATGCGAGGGGGGACACATGCAAGCACATATACCAACCTTGCACCACACTCACACACATACGCTAGGAACACATGCAAGTTTTCATCTGATTCCAACGTTCTCGTGGTCTTCCTCCGGCAAAACCCTGATCTGCGGGCCTTAGATCGTCTACCCCCTAGACATTCTTCTGACAGGGGTAGCCCGACGTAGCTCTCTCTTGTTTTGTGTTTGACTAGGTCATAGGATGATGTAAAACCATGTTGGTTCACAAGTTGGGGCACTATCCTACCCGGTTTCACCTGAACGGGGAGATTCCCTTATCTGGTCCAAGCTTTCGCTTCTAGGTTAGAGCGCATGCATGCGAGGGGGACACATGCAATCACCTATACCAACCTTGCACCACACTCACACACATATGCTAGGGACACATGCAAGTTTTCAGATGATTCCGACGTTCTCGTGCTCTTCCTCCGGCGAAACCCTAATCTGCGGGGCTCGGATCGTCTACCCCCTAGACATTCTTCTGACAGGGGTAGCCCAGCGTAGCTCTCTCTTGTTTTGTGTTTTATTATGTCATGGGATGATGTGAAACCATGTTGGTTCACAAGTTGGGGCACTATACTATCCGGTTTCACCGTAACAGAGAGATTCCCCCTTATACAGGTCAAGAACCTTCGCTTCTAGGTTAGAGCGCATGCATGCGAGGGGGGACACATGCAAGCACCCGCAGACTAGTAGTTAATTTTTGTATGTTCCATCATAGCACCACACTTTTCATGCATGTGCTAGGGCACATGCATGCATGTCCTTGAGGTACTCAAAATTGAGAACAATCTATAAAGGATGTCAAACAACAAATTTCAGACTTTGTCGTGAAATCCTCTCATCTTGGTCTTTTGATTGGCCCAAAGAGTGACCTTGAAAGATTCAAAAGTAGTCCAACAGCTTGCTTGGTTTTGTTGGTCAGCTCTACCGTGAGGGGAAATTCTACTCTTGACGATTGGTTGAGGATTGTTTCTCAAAGTTTGTGACTAGGCACCCACCTAATGGAAATGAAGTTCAACATCCTCCAGAAGCTTATGGTCTAGTGCAAAGTTCATATTTCCATGGTCTCAATCCTTATGAAGAGCTGGTACATGCTATATCTACAAGAGAAACTATCGTCCGCTCCTCAAGAGGGTTGACAGAACCAGTGGCGGGAGTTTCCACGTATATATGCAGGATTTTACTAAGTATTAACGCATGTCTACAAAGGGGGTCACACTTGGGACTAACACATGGGACCTATCAACCTTGCACCACACTCACACACATATGCTAGGGAAACATGCAAGTTTTCATCTGATTCCGACGTTCTCGTGGTCTTCCTCCGGCGAAACCCTGATCTGCGGGGGCCTCGGATCGTCTACCCCCCTAGACATTCTTCTGACAGGGGTAGCCTAATGTAGCTCTCTCTTGTTTTGTGTTTGACTAGGTCATAGGATGATGTAAAACCATGTTGGTTCACAAGTTGGGGCACTATCCTACCCGGTTTCACCTGAACGGGGAGATTCCCCCTTATACAGGTCCAGAACCTTTCGCTTCTAGGTTAGAGCGCATGCATGCGAGGGGGACACATGAAATCACCTATACCAACCTTGCACCACACTCACACACATATGCTAGGGACACATGCAAGTTTTCAGATGATTCTGACGTTCTCGTGGTCTTCCTCCGGCGAAACCCTAATCTGCGGGGCTCGGATCGTCTACCCCCCTAGACATTCTTCTGACAGGGGTAGCCCGGCGTAGCTCTCTCTTGTTTTGTGTTTGATTATGTCATGGGATGATGTGAAACCATGTTGGTTCACAAGTTGGGGCACTATCCTACCCAGTTTCACCGTAACAGGGAGATTCCCCTTATCTGAGTCCAGAACCTTTCGCTTCTAGGTTAGGCGCATGCATGCGAGGGGGCACATGCAATCACCTATACCAACCTTGCACCACACTCACACACATATGCTAGGGACACATGCAAGTTTTCAGATGATTCCAGCGTTCTCATGGTCTTCCTCGTGAAACCACGATCTGCGGGCCTCGGTTCGTCTACCCCCTAGACATTGTTCTGAGGGCGGTAGCCCGGCGTAGCTCTCTCTTGTTTTGTGTTTGACTAGGTCATAGGATGATGTAAAACCATGTTGGTTCAAAAGTTGGGGCACTATCCTGCAGTTTCACTGAGCAGGAGATTCCCCCTTATCTGAGTCCATAACCTTTCGCTTCTAGGTTAGAGCGCATGGATGCGAGGGGGACACATGCAATCACCTATACCAACCTTTCACCACACTCACACACATATTCTAGGGACACATGCAAGTTTTCAGATGATTCCGACGTTCTCGTGGTCTTCCTCCGGCGAAACCCTAATCTGCGGGGCTCGGATCATCTACCCCCCTAGACATTCTTCTGACAGGGGTAGCCCGGCGTAGCTCTCTCTTGTTTTGTGTTTGACTAGGTCATAGGATGATGTAAAACCATGTTGGTTCACAAGTTGGGGCACTATCCTACCCGGTTTCACATGAACGGGGAGATTCCCCCTTATACAGGTCCAGATCCTTTCGCTTATAGGTTAGAGCGCACACATGCGAGTGGGGACACATGCAATCACCTATACCAACCTTGAACCACACTCACACACATATGCTAGGGACACATGCAAGTTTTCAGATGATTCCGATGTTCTCGTGGACTTCCTCCGGCGAAACCCTGATGATCTACGGGCCTCGGATCGTTTACCCCCCTAGACATTCTTCTGACAGGGGTAGCCTGACATAGCTCTCTCTTGTTTTGTGTTTGACTAGGTCATAGGATGATGTAAAACCATGTTGGTTCAAAACTCGTGGACTATCCTACCCGGTTTCACCGTAACGGGAAGATTCCCCCTTATACAGATCCAGAACCTTTCGCTTCTAGGTTAGAGCGCATGCATGCGAGGGGGACACATGCAATCACCTATACCAACCTTGCACCACACTCACACACATATGCTAGGGACACATGCAAGTTTTCAGATGATTCCGACGTTCTCGTGGACTTCCTCCGGCGAAACCCTGATCTGCGGGGCTCGGGTCGTCTACCCCCCTAGACATTCTTCTGACAGGGGTAGCCCGGCGTAGCCCTCTCTTGTTTTGTGTTTGATTATGTCATGGGATGATGTGAAACCATGTTGGTTCACAAGTTGGGGCACTATACTACCCGGTTTCACCCGAATGGGGAGATTCCCCTTATCTGTGTCCGTAACCTTCGCTTCTAGGTTAGAGCGCATGGTGGACTAGCTCATGTACACCTCCACTCGGCGGGGCTCTGATCGTCTACCCCCCCTAGACATTCTTCTGACAGGGGTATCCCGGCGTAGCTCTCTCTTGTTTTGTGTTTGACTAGGTCATAGGATGATGTAAAACCATGTCGGTTCACAAGTTGGGGCACTATCCTACCCGGTTTCACCAGAACAGGGAGATTCCCCTTATACAGGTCCAGATCCTTTCACTTCTAGGTTAGAGCGCATGCGTGCGAGTGGGGACACATGCAATCACCTATACCAACCTTGCACCACACTCACACACATATGCTAGGGACACATGCAAGTTTTCAGATGATTCCGACGTTCTCGTGGACTTCCTCTGGCGAAACCCTGATGATCTGCGGGGCTCGGATCGTCTACCCCTAGACATTCTTCTGATGGGGGTAGCCCGGCATAGCTCTCTCTTTTTTTGTGTTTGATTATGTCGTGGGATGATGTGAAACCATGTTGGTTCACAAGCTGGGGCACTATACGGCCTGGTTTCACCGTAACGGGGAGATTCCCCCTTATACAGGTCCAGAACCTTCGCTTCTAGGTTAGAGCGCATGCATGCGAGGGGGGACACATGCAAGCACATATACCAACCTTGCACCACACTCACACGCATACGCTAGGAACACATGCAAGTTTTCATCTGATTCTGACGTTCTCGTGGTCTTCCTCTGGCAAAACCCTGATCTGCGGGCCTTGGATCGTCTACCCCCCTAGACATTCTTCTGACAGGGGTAGCCCGACGTAGCTCTCTCTTGTTTTGTGTTTGACTAGGTCATAGGATGATGTAAAACCATGTTGGTTCACAAGTTGGGGCACTATCCTATCCGGTTTCACCTGAACGGGGAGATTCCCCCTTATACAGGTCTAGAACCTTTCGCTTCTAGGTTAGAGCGCATGCATGCGAGGGGGACACATGCACCCCCTATACCAACCTTGCACCACACTAACACACATATGCTTGGGACACATGCAAGTTTTCAGATGATTCCAAGCGTTCGTGCTCTTCCTCCGAAACCCTCATCTGCGGGGCTCGGATCGTCTACCCCCTAGACATTCTTCTGACAGGGGTAGCCCAGCGTAGCTCTCTCTTGTTTTGTGTTTTATTATGTCATGGGATGATGTGAAACCATGTTGGTTCACAAGTTGGGGCACTATACTATCCGGTTTCACTGTAACAGAGAGATTCCCCCTTATACAGGTCAAGAACCTTCGCTTCTAGGTTAGAGCGCATGCATGCGAGGGGGGACACATGCAAGCACCCATGAGACTAGTAGTTAATTTTGTATGTTCCATCATAGCACCACACTTTTCATGCATGTGCTAGGGCACATGCATGCATGTCCTTGAGGTACTCAAAATTGAGAACAATCTATAAAGGATGTCAAACAACAAATTTCAGACTTTGTCGTGAAATCCTCTCATCTTGGTCTTTTGATTGGCCCAAAGAGTGACCTTGAAAGATTCAAAAGTAGTCCAACAGCTTTCTTGGTTTTGTTGGTCAGCTCTACCGTGAGGGGAAATTCTACTCTTGACGATTGGTTGAGGATTGTTTCTCAAAGTTTGTGACTAGGCACCCACCTAATGGAAATGAAGTTCAACATCCTCCAGAAGCTTATGGTCTAGTGCAAAGTTCATATTTCCATGGTCTCAATCCTTATGAAGAGCTGGTACATGCTATATCTACAAGAGAAACTATCGTCCGCTCCTCAAGAGGGTTGACAGAACCAGTGGCGGGAGTTTCCACGTATATATGCAGGATTTTACTAAGTATTAACGCATGTCTACAAAGGGGGTCACACTTGGGACTAACACATGGGACCTATCAACCTTGCACCACACTCACACACATATGCTAGGGAAACATGCAAGTTTTCATCTGATTCCGACGTTCTCGTGGTCTTCCTCCGGCGAAACCCTGATCTGCGGGGGCCTCGGATCGTCTACCCCCCTAGACATTCTTCTGACAGGGGTAGCCTAATGTAGCTCTCTCTTGTTTTGTGTTTGACTAGGTCATAGGATGATGTAAAACCATGTTGGTTCACAAGTTGGGGCACTATCCTACCCGGTTTCACCGAGGGAGATTCCCCTTATCTGGTCCGTAACCTTTCGCTTCTAGGTTAGAGCGCATGCATGCGAGGGGGACAAATGAAATCACCTATACCAACCTTGCACCACACTCACACACATATGCTAGGGACACATGCAAGTTTTCAGATGATTCTGACGTTCTCGTGGTCTTCCTCCGGCGAAACCCTAATCTGCGGGGCTCGGATCGTCTACCCCCCTAGACATTCTTCTGACAGGGGTAGCCCGGCGTAGCTCTATCTTGTTTTGTGTTTGATTATGTCATGGGATGATGTGAAACCATGTTGGTTCACAAGTTGGGGCACTATCCTACCCAGTTTCACCGTATGTGAGGAGATTCCCCTTATCTGTGTCCGTAACCTTTCGCTTCTAGGTTAGAGCGCATGCATGCGAGGGGGACACATGCAATCACCTATACCAACCTTGCACCACACTCACACACATATGCTAGGGACACATGCAAGTTTTCAGATGATTCCGACGTTCTCATGGTCTTCCTCCGGCGAAACCCTGATCTGCGGGCCTCGGATCGTGTACCCCCCTAGACATTCTTCTGACAGGGGTAGCCCGGCGTAGCTCTCTCTTGTTTTGTGTTTGACTAGGTCATAGGATGATGTAAAACCATGTTGGTTCACAAGTTGGGGCACTATCCTACCCGGTTTCACCTGAACGGGGAGATTCCCCCTTATATAGGTCCAGAACCTTTCGCTTCTAGGTTAGAGCGCATGCATGCGAGGGGGACACATGCAATCACCTATACCAACCTTGCACCACACTCACACACATATTCTAGGGACACATGCAAGTTTTCAGATGATTCCGACGTTCTCGTGGTCTTCCTCCGGCGAAACCCTAATCTGCGGGGCTCGGATCATCTACCCCCCTAGACATTCTTCTGACAGGGGTAGCCCGACGTAGCTCTCTCTTGTTTTGTGTTTGACTAGGTCATAGGATGATGTAAAACCATGTTGGTTCACAAGTTGGGGCACTATCCTACCCGGTTTCACCTGAACGGGGAGATTCCCCCTTATACAGGTCCAGATCCTTTCGCTTATAGGTTAGAGCGCACACATGCGAGTGGGGACACATGCAATCACCTATACCAACCTTGAACCACACTCACACACATATGCTAGGGACACATGCAAGTTTTCAGATGATTCCGATGTTCTCGTGGACTTCCTCCGGCGAAACCCTGATGATCTACGGGCCTCGGATCGTTTACCCCCCTAGACATTCTTCTGACAGGGGTAGCCTGACATAGCTCTCTCTTGTTTTGTGTTTGACTAGGTCATAGGATGATGTAAAACCATGTTGGTTCAAAACTCGTGGACTATCCTACCCAGTTTCACCGTAACGGGAAGATTCCCCCTTATACAGATCCAGAACCTTTCGCTTCTAGGTTAGAGCGCATGCATGCGAGGGGGACACATGCAATCACCTATACCAACCTTGCACCACACTCACACACATATGCTAGGGACACATGCAAGTTTTCAGATGATTCCGACGTTCTCGTGGACTTCCTCTGGCGAAACCCTGATCTGCGGGGCTAGGGTCGTCTACCCCCCTAGACATTCTTCTGACAGGGGTAGCCCGGCGTAGCCCTCTCTTGTTTTGTGTTTGATTATGTCATGGGATGATGTGAAACCATGTTGGTTCACAAGTTGGGGCACTATACTACCCGGTTTCACCCGAATGGGGAGATTCCCCCTTATACAGGTCCAGAACCTTCGCTTCTAGGTTAGAGCGCATGGTGGACTAGCTCATGTACACCTCCACCCGGCGGGGCTCTGATCGTCTACCCCCCCTAGACATTCTTCTGACAGGGGTAGCCCGGCGTAGCTCTCTCTTGTTTTGTGTTTGACTAGGTCATAGGATGATGTAAAACCATGTCGGTTCACAAGTTGGGGCACTATCCTGCGGTTTCACGAGCAATGGAGATTCCCTTATCTGTGTCAGATCCTTTCGCTTCTAGGTTAGAGCGCATGCATGCGAGGGGGGACACATGCAATCACCTATACCAACCTTGCACCACACTCGCACACATATGCTAGGGACACATGCAAGTTTTCAGATGATTCCGACGTTCTCGTGCACTTCCTCCGGCGAAACCCTGATGATCTGCGGGCCTCGGATCGTCTACCCCCCTAGACATTCTTCTGATGGGGGTAGCCCGGCATAGCTCTCTCTTGTTTTGTGTTTGATTATGTCGTGGGATGATGTGAAACCATGTTGGTTCACAAGTTGGGGCACTATACGGCCTGGTTTCACCGTAACGGGGAGATTCACCCTTATCTGGTCCGTAACCTTCGCTTCTAGGTTAGAGCGCATGCATGCGAGGGGGGACACATGCAAGCACATATACCAACCTTGCACCACACTCACACACATACGCTAGGAACACATGCAAGTTTTCATCTGATTCTTACGTTCTCGTGGTCTTCCTCCGGCAAAACCCTGATCTGCGGGCCTTGGATCGTCTACCCCCCTAGACATTCTTCTGACAGGGGTAGCCCGACGTAGCTCTCTCTTGTTTTGTGTTTGACTAGGTCATAGGATGATGTAAAACCATGTTGGTTCACAAGTTGGGGCACTATCCTACCCGGTTTCACCTGAACGGGGAGATTCCCCCTTATACAGGTCTAGAACCTTTCGCTTCTAGGTTAGAGCGCATGCATGCGAGGGGGACACATGCACCCCCTATACCAACCTTGCACCACACTAACACACATATGCTAGGGACACATGCAAGTTTTCAGATGATTCCGACGTTCTCGTGCTCTTCCTCCGGCGAAACCCTAATCTGCGGGGCTCGGATCGTCTACCCCCTAGACATTCTTCTGACAGGGGTAGCCCGACGTAGCTCTCTCTTGTTTTGTGTTTTATTATGTCATGGGATGATGTGAAACCATGTTGGTTCACAAGTTGGGGCACTATACTATCCGGTTTCACCGTAACAGATAGATTCCCCCTTATACAGGTCAAGAACCTTCGCTTCTAGGTTAGAGCGCATGCATGCGAGGGGGGACACATGCAAGCACCCGCAGACTAGTAGTTAATTTTTGTATGTTCCATCATAGCACCACACTTTTCATGCATGTGCTAGGGCACATGCATGCATGTCCTTGAGGTACTCAAAATTGAGAACAATCTATAAAGGATGTCAAACAACAAATTTCAGACTTTGTCGTGAAATCCTCTCATCTTGGTCTTTTGATTGACCCAAAGAGTGACCTTGAAAGATTCAAAAGTAGTCCAACAGCTTGCTTGGTTTTGTTGGTCAGCTCTACCGTGAGGGGAAATTCTACTCTTGACGATTGGTTGAGGATTGTTTCTCAAAGTTTGTGACTAGGCACCCACCTAATGGAAATGAAGTTCAACATCCTCCAGAAGCTTATGGTCTAGTGCAAAGTTCATATTTCCATGGTCTCAATCCTTATGAAGAGCTGGTACATGCTATATCTACAAGAGAAACTATCGTCCGCCTCCTCAAGAGGGTTGATGTAACCAAGGCGGAGTTTCCACGTATATATCCAGGATTTTACTAAGTATTAACGCATGTCTACAAAGGGGGTCACACTTGGGACTAACACATGGGACCTCCCAACCTTGCACCACACTCACACACATATGCTAGGGACACATGCAAGTTTTCATCTGATTCCGACGTTCTCGTGGTCTTCCTCTGGCGAAACCCTGATCTGTGGGCCTCGGATCGTCTACCCCCCTAGACATTCTTCTGACAGGGGTAGCCTAATATAGCTCTCTCTTGTTTTGTGTTTGACTAGGTCATAGGATGATGTAAAACCATGTTGGTTCACAAGTTGGGGCATTATCCTACCCAGTTTCACCTGAACGGGGAGATTCCCCCTTATACAGGTCCAGAACCTTTCGCTTCTAGGTTAGAGCGCATGCATGCGAGGGGGACACATGAAATCACCTATACCAACCTTGCACCACACTCACACACATATGCTAGGGACACATGCAAGTTTTCAGATGATTCCGACGTTCTCGTGGTCTTCCTCCGGCGAAACCCTAATCTGCGGGGCTCGGATCGTCTACCCCCCTAGACATTCTTCTGACAGGGGTAGCCCGGCGTAGCTCTCTCTTGTTTTGTGTTTGATTATGTCATGGGATGATGTGAAACCATGTTGGTTCACAAGTTGGGGCACTATACGGTCCGGTTTCACCGTAACGGGGAGATTCCCCCTTATACAGGTCCAGAACCTTCGCTTCTAGGTTAGAGCGCATGCATGCGAGGGGGGACACATGCAAGCACATATACCAACCTGGCACCACACTCACACACATATGCTAGGGAAACATGCAAGTTTTCATCTTATTCTGACGTTCTCGTGGTCTTCCTCCGGCGAAACCCTGATCTGCGGGCCTCAGATCGTGTACCCCCCAGACATTCTTCTGACAGGGGTAGCCCGGCGTAGCTCTCTCTTGTTTTGTGTTTGACTAGGATGTAAAACCATGTTGGTTCACAAGTTGGGGCACTATCCTACCCGGTTTCACCTGAACGGGGAGATTCCCCCTTATACACACTACTAGAGAAAAGCCTATGCGAGGCGCACCTAAAAGCTTATGCGAGGCGCATATCATATGCGCCTCTAGCTTCAAGCCTCGGGTATTTTTTATGCGAGGCGCATATCATATGCGCCTCCTATACTTCACATATGGTAGGCATATCGATATGCCTCGCATATGTGAAGTATAGAGGCGATATCATATGCGCCAGATATGTTTTACAATGCCTATATTTATAGTATATGCGCCTCCTATAGTATCCTATATGCGCCTCCGGTAATATTTTCGAAATTCAAGTTTTACAGACCACTATAAATAATAATATACAGATATTCAAATATACAATATAGTCCAGAATACAGTATAAAGAGCACATAATTTTTCAGAAACTTGCTATTTGCCAAAGCATAATAGAACCAACATGAATACAATACATTACACATCAATCATGACATACAAGTTCATACATCAAGTGTTTGTGCCACAAGTTCACACTTCCGAGTACAAGTTCACAATCACATTACACCTTCGAGTACAAGTTCACAATCACATTACAACTCCAACATCAATCGCGACATACGAGTTCATACATCAAGTAGAATCAACAAGTGCCAAGTTTTCACACAACACCAAGTGTTTGTGCCACAAGATCACACCTCCGATTACAAGTTCACAACCACATTACAACTCCGACGATGGAGCTCTAGCTAGATGAAGTAGAGCACATAACCTACCATGAAGAGCAATAAGGTGGTGATCACGAGGAAGTTCCTCCACTTCTTCCTTCTGTGCCTCCTCCACTTCTCTTCCGCCACCTCTCTACTCTCGTAGCCTAGGTAGTTGTTGCCCGAGAAGTTGTGTCAGTGGAAAGCAATAGCAGTTCGCAAGATAGAATCATGCATATATATATGGGTGCAACAAGATGTAAGAAATCAGGTTATAATCATCGGCATTTCGAAGAAAGACCAAAAAAAGCAAACCAAGAATGACTTGGATTAGTGCCTCATACTTAGATTGGGCACGGAAATAACAATGCTCGCTGTTCGATCTCATGCGGCAAGTAGAGTATATGCCCAAATTACTAGTCTACTTGGCACACCAGATCGAACAGCGACATAGTCATACACATGACATCACAACATGTTCTAATCATCGGTATTTCGAAGAAAGATAAAGAAAGCAAACCACAAGAAGTAGGGCATAGACAAATAGTTACAGGTAATACTAGACCATGATGGCGCGCGTTGTCGCGCCCGTCATATAATAAAAGTGATAGATATGTTGTCATAAAAGATGTGTGTTAAATTGCATAAATTTACACACAGTTGTTTGTTATCAAAGAGCAGACTTTAATCATTTTTCTAGAAACTAATATAGATAGAAAAAGGGAGCACAAATTGGTAGGTGACAGAGGACAACCAGAAGGCAGACCCATGAATTATTTTTTACTTGGTTTTTACTTGGTTTTCGATAGTTTGAGATTCAGACTATTGTTTTAGTACCAAATTTTGAAGATAGAATAAGTAGTACCAAAATTTGAAGATAGAAAGGAATGGATGGCATGGTTTCTTGGGCTGGATGAGATGCTTCAAGTGCCCCCATGTCTTGGAGCAGAATATGTGACTGATAATGTACGAAAAGGACTGCCAGTGGCTACGGTAACCATATGTGTAATTTTCTTCTGATGTGAACTTGACTTTCAGGTTCGCACAAATTCAGACGGAACAATGGTACTTCCCCAACTACTGTTGTTGTTCTCAACGTGGAAAATTTATGACTGGACATTACCATGTCTATTTTCTTAGCTTACAGTGGAGAGTATCTGCTTTTACTGCAAGGATATCAAGCGAGTAGAGTGGATCTACAAGGCTTCTGCTGAATTGGTGAGAAATGCTTCACTTAGTCAATGCATTGCATGTATGTTTTTGGACAAATAATGAAGAATGAGAAAACATATGTATATATGCTAGCAGTGCTGCGTTTCAGTTGATGCTTAACATATTTCTTAGGCACATACAGGAATTATTTTCCTGAACTTCAATGTCTTAAAATGCTTGGTATTCTGCTCTGCCTTTTCAGTACTAGAAGATCACATCCGCATAAGTTCTACTCTCAGTACAAATATCAAAATGAAGTTTACTAGAAACTATGTACATGAATATTACCAGATGTTGTAAACTGATCTTTTTTGCATGATCAATTTTGAATTTTATGTCTTGTAGTCTGTGAGAGGATTTGGGTGTACGGGAACAGCCAGAACTGCAAGTAGTAGCATAAATGGCAAATATAACATGATTGCTTAACTATATCGTCTAGGATACTAGGGAGAAATGCCGAGTGTACAAATGCCAGTTGTGACATGGCGAGAGTGCAGCGCAAAAGCTTTGATTTCTATAAATGGTAATGGAGTAGTTAATACTGTGATTAGTGATGTACGACAACCTGTTATTTTGAACTTACTATTTGATTATTTTGATTGTCCTTTTGGGAGAAACAAGAACACATTTTATTCCTTTGGCAGATTAGTACAGTATTATTTTACCTAGACTGCCGTCCCCCTTAGTAGTTCTTCATTCTGACGTGCTATTTCTTCAATGCAATCCACCATGTATCCAGTCTAAATATATCCATTTGTAATTTTCTTAGTATCATCTCCTATATTGCCATCCTTTTCTCGCATCTACTGTTATTAAATTCAATGCCAATGTTGAACCAGGCTATATACAACAAACAATAAAAAAGTCACCGCAACTATATACGACAAACGGGAAAATATCACCACAACGGGTGCGGCGTGTCGCCGCACCACATTTCCTAGTCTACTTCTACAGTGATCATTTTCAGATGCTAGTGGTTATCCAAATGCGGAGCCGTGCTTAGCTAGTCAAGCAATGTCGCGTTCCTCATTCATGAATAGTAGTAGTATGTACTACCGGAAACTGGGCTGACCTGAAGCACGAGTAGCGGGAAGGAGGAGATGTCGCCAGAGTAGTCGACGGCGGGGATGAGGCTCTTGAGTTCCATGGTGGGCGCGAAGTCTCCGTAGTCGTCGACGGCGGCGCCGGGGGCCTCGGCCTCGACGAAGAGCACCCCCTCCCGCTAGCCGATCTCGACCTGCCGTCCTCGTCCCCGCCAAAGGCCCGCCATCGGGTAGGAGGGCACGCCAAGGCCACATCCGCTCGGCGTCGAAGAACCCCTCCCCTGCTCCGGCTCCGGCTCCGGCGTCGGGGCGGCGGTAGAAGTAGACGCTGGGCGTGTGGAAGTGCAGGACGACGAGGTCGAGGTTGGAGTTCCAGAGCCGTGCCCGTGCCCACCTCCCGGCATTGCTGCTCCGCGACGCCAGAGACGCCGCCGAAGATCGGGTTCCGCGCCAGCAGCGGCTTCCCGTGCCCCGCGGATCTGGGCTCGTCCAGCGCCGGTAAAGCAGCGGGCTCAGGCGGAGGCGAGGTGGTGGCGGGAGGCGGGAAGGGACTGCAATGAGCGAGGTGGGGAGGAGGAGGAGATGCGGCGGGAGGAGTGGGGCTGTAAGGAGCCCGAGGAGGAGATGCGACGGCGACCCTTCTCCTAGGGCAGGATTGGGGAGCGGCGAGGAGAGAGAGACAGGGAGAATCTGTGGGGAGAGAGAAGTTTTGGGAGGAGGCGAGATGGGGGTGGGAGAAGGAAGGAGGGCCGGTGCGCGTGTGGAAAAAAGTGGTGCCAGTTATGCGAGGCGCATATTGCATAATATGCGCCTCCTATAATTTAAACTATAGGAGGCGCATATAGCAATATGCGCCTCGCATATGCGGCCACCTACCTCCACCCGGGCCCGCAGGAGTTACTTGAGGCGCATATGGCCATATGCGCCTCGCATATTATTAAATATAGGAGGCGCATATAACCATATGTGCCTCGCATATTCGTGCACCTACCAACACGCGGGCCCACACAGATTATGCAAGGCGCATTCTGTCCATATGCGCCTCGCCTATCTAATATATAGGAGGCGCATATGACTGGAATGCGCCTCGCATAAAATGGGGCTGCTAGATTTAGTCCGTACAGGGCTTATAGGAGGCGCATTCTTATCATATGCACCTCGCCTATTTTTATACTAGAGGCGCATGGATAAGTAGTGTGCCTCGCCTATTTTATAGGAGGCGCATATGGTCTAAATGTGCCTCGCATAAGCATGTCTCCTATAGCCTTTTCTCTAGTAGTGACAGGTCCAGAACCTTTCGATTCTAGGTTAGAGCGCATGCATGCGAGGGGGACACATGCAATCACCTATCCGAGGCGCACCAAAAAGCCTATCCGAGGCGCATATCACATGTGCCTCTAGCTTCAAGCCTCGGGTATTTCTTATGCGAGGCTTATGCGAGGCGCATATCGATATGCGCCTCGCATATGTGAAGTATAGGAGGCGCATATCATATGCGCCTCGCATATGTTTCAGAATGCGCCTCGGGTATTTATAGTATATGCGCCTCGCATATGTTTCGTAAATCGCCTCGGTATTTATAGTATATTCACGCATATGTTTCAGAATGCGCCGGTATTTATAGTATATGCGCCCAATAGTATCCTATATGCGCCCGTAATATTTTCAAATTCAAGTTTTACGCACACTATAAATAATAATATACAGATATTCAAATATACAATATAGTCCACAGAATTTTTCAGAAACTTGCATTTTGCCAAAGCATAATAGAACCAACATGAATACAATACATTACACATCAATCATGACATACAAGTTCATACATCAAGTGTTTGTGCCACAAGTTCACACCTCCGAGTACAAGTTCACAATCACATTACACCTTCGAGTACAAGTTCACAATTCACATTACAACTCCAACGACGTAGCTCTACCTAGATGAAGTAGAAGACAACCTACAATGAAGAGCAACAAGGTGGTGATCACGAGGAAGTTCCTCCACTTCTTCCTTCCATGCCTCCTCCACTTCTCTTCCGCCACCTCTCTACTCATAGCCTTGGTAGCTGTTGTTCGAGAAGTTGTTCACTTGCTCGCAGTCTTTCCACTCCTCGTACACACGAACCCGACCGACGTACACGACATAACACCTCGGCATCTCCTACACATAATAAAGATGATATTACTTATGTCAGTGGAAAGCAATAGCTAGCAGTTCACAAAGATAGAATCATGCATATATATATGGGTGCAACAAAATATAAGAAATCACGTTCTAATCATCGGTATTTCGAAGAAAGACCAAAAAAAGCAAACCAAGAATGACTTGGATTAGTGCCTCATACTTAGATTGGGCACGGAAATAACAATGCTCGTTGTTCGATCTCATGCGGCAAGTAGAGTATATGCCCAAATTACTAGTCTACTTGGCACACAAGATCGAACAGCGGCATAGTCATACACGTGACACCACAACACGTTCTAATCATCGGCATTTCGAAGAAAGACCAAAAGAAAGCAAACCAAGAATGACATGGATTAGTGCCTCATACTTAGATTGGGCACGGAAATAACAATGCTCGCTGTTTGATCTTGTGCGGCAAGTAGAGTATATGCCCAAATTCCTAGTCTACTTGGCACACAAGATCAAACAGCGGCATAGTCATACACGTGACACCACAACACGTTCTAATCATCGGTATTTCGAAGAAAGACAAAGAAAGCAAACCACAAGAAAGTAGGGAAGCAATGACAAATGAAAAGCAACAAGCACTTAAAATAGTTCGTAACACAAATAACTAGCTAGTGTCTCTCACAATCAAGTTCAACGGTTGACGAAACATATTCTAGAGGTTTTGCTAGGCAAGTTTAACAGTGATAAGAGGTTACAACACGAGTTCGAACTAACAGCTAGGTACCTGTGCAATGCAATCATGAAGTCTTCTTGCTCTTGAGTCGGCTTTGGGGGGCATTGATGAAGCCCGACCGAAGTTTTCGCCATTTGCATGAACATCCTGCGCCACACTGCTGCGCTAAGCGCTCGCCTATCTCCCTGTTGGACGGTGTATAGCCGCTGTGGAAGGTGCCTCCGCTTTATGACTCCACGTACACGATTGTCGCAATCTCCTGGATGTTGAAGAAGTGTTGCACGAGGTTGCGAAACTGTATGCATGCAAGCTTTTCAGCCCACTTCACGAGGTCGATGGCAGCGTTTTGGTCTCCATGTCATTGAAGAACGCCTTCATGTGGTAAATGGCGAAGGCATCCTTCCCATCGCCAAAGCGGTTGCTTGACGCAGCAAACTTCGTCGTGGCGGAACACGTGCGCGCCGAACTTTACATGTGGCCTTGCCGGTTTGACGCCTCCCGCTGCGACGTAGCCGGTGAGAGCGCCATCAAGAATTTTCTTGATATTGGTGTAGTTTTTTTGGATCGCACTGTTTGAGTCAAGGTACAAGGCTGTTGAGTGTTTCAAATTCAAGCTTATGAGCACACAGCCTGTCCGATCATCCTCCGTGATGGGATGGTAGGGAAGGAGAATCACATCCTTGTCCGGTATGTTTGCAGGAAGTTTGAGAGGTAGTCGGTCGCCAGATCTATGGCCTCAGATCTTTCGTGACGGCCACGCATGAAGTAGGGATCCACTATCCGGATGCCCGGATCTTGTCTCCGTGATCTCCATGGCCATATTGAGGGAGAACAGCCGGACCAGGGTATTGTGCAATAAACCCGTTCAACATGTCAAACAGGTCGGTATGCCGTGACGAGAAGATATCCCGGGGTACAAAGGACGGTTGCACGGCATATGAGAAGGCACCTTAGCCTTGAAAACGAGGTACGATCGATCGTTGTCGCGAATGCGCATCGCTCAATTGTGAGACATCCATAATGAATACTACGCATATGCGAGCCTGCGACCTCGAGCATCGATTTACACATCATCGGTACACCTGCCACGTGCTGCTGATTCCTGGCTTGCCCCACAGCGCCGTCCCGGAAAAGAGGATTTGGATCCTGGCCCCGATCACCCTTAGGCTTCCTTTTGCGACCCTTCTGTTTTTACGGCTTCCATCGCTCACCTCACCGACCGCCTTATGGAGGGTGCCGGGCTGATCAAAGGAACCACCGCCTTGGAGGCTCAAGAAGGGGACAAGTGGCGGCGTCTCCTGACTAGTTGGGAAGAGACGCACCTTGCAAGGGGGTTTCGCTGGTGCTGGTTGGGTCTCGGCAACTTGATGTGTGCCTGATGGTCCCGGCTCATACAAATCAGAAAACCTTGTGTTAACAAACTGGTCACCGTAGTTCGGGTCAATTTCTTCGTCATCATCGGGATTCTGTGCCATGTTGTCCAAGTATCCCATCTCGAAGTCTTCATCATGTGCTGGTTGTCCGCCTCTAGGGTGATGTTGAGCTGGTCCTCCGTCCCCAAACGGATCTGGCTCTTCGCCATAGGTACAAGTAGTCAAGCCGGTATTGAGGACCGCCGTGTCCTCATCATCCCATCCTTGAGGTTGAGAGGGAGGTTCCACTTGCTCGAGTCTGAAGCACCATACTGTATTTGACCCTCATCATGTCAGGTGGCATTGTGACATTGTGCATTTTGCGGTTCTCTGGTTGAACAATAGTACCCTTGGCAACATCCATCAACTGGTCGCCCACCCAATGCATTAGAGTGCAAGGAGTGTCTCCCTGCGAAAGATCGACATGTAGGCCGAGCGTTAGAAAAACATAGATCAAGTCATCGGTGTGGTTGAGCCTCCCAACTCTCGCTTTAATTAGTTAGTTACCTTGAGGGCGTCAAATTCGGCCAATGTCGAGGCACCGACGCCGACAGGCTTGAGCACGCAAGTGGCGGAGTGGCTCGATGGCACGGTGCAGGGCGCCTGCCGCAAGGGCAAGTTAAGCTCGAGCTAGAGGAGTCTCCACCACCACCGCCCCGCTGGAGGAGTCACCAACGCCCGGCCGCGCCACATTGTCCGATTACGGCTGTTGAGGTTGGGAACCGTGGCGGCCCCATTTACCACCCTTCCGCCACTTGTTGTACTTTTCCATGTAGACGGGAAGGATGGTGTTGAGCTTCTGCTCACTTGTGAATGGACTTGTGACTGGACTTGTGTCGGACTTGTTCTTGGAACTTTGTCTCGGCGGTGACAGCCTTGTTCACGGCATCTTGGACTATATTTGGAAAGGCTTCCACCTGTTCCTTAGGAGTTTTACCGGCGCTTTCGGCCTTCTTGCCCTTCCGCCCGGGTGCCATAGTACTGGACCATGATATGCCGCCAAAGCCGACCACGACCAGCCGACGGGGCCGCCAGGGGATCGACACTCTTGGTCCGGTTCAGCGCCCTATTAAAAGTGGTGTCCCACTTGGCCACAGGCGCCGACCCCTGGGATGAGGAGCTCCTACACTCCTCGTCCTGCGCACAAGGAACGCGAAGCATTTGATCAGAAAACTGGACTTCATTGATTAATCATGAATGCAATTAATCGACTTGCATGCAAACTACTTACATATTTTTGCATGAAGTCCGTCACCCTCGGAGCAAAGGCGCAGGTTCAAGAATAATCGAACCCCCTTTCTTCAAGGGCAAACCGGGCCCCGACGAAATTCTTTGCTCTGCTCCTCCTTTATGTCATCAAGGGACGTGTCAACCCCTTTGCACGAGCGTCGGCCCTACTTATCCCATTTGGGCCTCGCGGCTCTATAATCCGGAGCCGAGATGGTGGGTACCAATGTTTGGGATCTCATATTCTTGCCCTTCTCAGTCCTGGCCTTGCCCAAGGCGGAGTTACATCTGGCCTTGAAAACATTGTAGTCTTCTTCCTTGACCAGAGGCTCCTTCTTGACGAGCTCTGGATAACTTAGCTTCTCCTCGAAAATCAGATTCTTCACCCGAGCCTTCCAATTTGACAAGGCCATGGTCATCCTCCGAGGGCATACTTGTTCACCGGATTCCCTTTGAGATTGTCATTATTATACTTGTTTTCCTCATCACCCGAACGCCAGATTCTTGCGTGCAGCTTCCGGAAAAGCTGGATGAGGAAACCCCGTTCTCTTCGCCTTCGTGTTCTCCATGTTGATCGTGACGGTGTTCGGAGGATTGCCGCGAGCTGGTTAGAGTAACCCCAACAAATTCTTCTGGCTCCAAAGGCGACCTTTAGGGCTCACGCTTGGATGATGGACCTTTTGAGGTCGACCACGATCGGGTCCGATCCTTCCGAGACTTCTTCGATGTGCTACCACCGTCTAGTAGCTTCACCGCCATCAGTGGTAGTGGCGTCGCCATCGGCGCCGCTATCGGCGCCCCCATCTCCTCATTGCCCGACGAGGTATCCTCGTCCTCCTCCATCTCGTCGTCCATGGAACAAATTCCGGGGCCTCTAGGGATTCCATCTCCTGCTGCTCCCAAAGGGCTTCGCTAGAAGGGCCGGATCCGACATTTCTAAACACACAAATAAATGAAACTAATAAGCACAAAAATTCACAGAAAATTTTGGCATGAACTTTGCTAATTTTCTATGTCTAGGAGTGCCAGAAATTCGCCGGAACGGAAATGAATCAACATTCCGGCGAAACATTGGCAACTCAAAAAGAAAAACCTGCACAAAAAGGATCAAACACAGCCATCATCACAGCCATTTTCTGCCAGCATACACAAAATCACAGCCATCATCACAGCCATCATCACAGCCATCATCATCAACACAAAGTCACGCCAGTACTACTCATATGTTCAAATATAAGAGTTCACTAGTTGAGGCTTTTCGTCCCAATGCTTAAAGCCAAGTGTGCATTTGTTCTTCTGTGACATGCCTGATATTACAGAGGTCATATGTTCCATGTTTTTATTACTATCTAGTCGCTTAGAAAAAAAAAGCCAAACTTACATCCAAGAATTGGACTAGAAATTCTGTCAAAAAAAAAGAATTGGACTAGAAATTGACTAGGTGGCAATAAAAACAAGGAAAAATATCACCCTTGTAATATCAGGTGCAAGAGTACAATAATATGCAACCATTCAGGATTCTGTCGTATTTTAGATTGGAATAAAAGAAATTATCACTTAAAAATCCTAGAATGTCATCTATGCTCAAAGGCCCCAAAGAATCAAGCTCAACAATGATTTTGACAGATTTAAAATGCATTTGGCATACTGAATCAGATTCGTATGTAACTTCAATGAACACTTCGAACATGATCAAATCTCGAAACAAAGCAACTAACATATTACACCAAATTCCATGCATTTTCCATTCAGACTATATCAATTTTCATGCACATAAAATAGTATAACTAGTCATCTGAAAGTAAGAAGCATTTGCACAGAAAAAGTATGTATGAATGATAGGAAAATCATAAAAAATTTAAGAAGCATGCCAAATAGGAAGACAAGAATTTTAAGGACACAAACAGACATCAATGAATAAGAAACAAAGGTTCCAAGAATAACTTAATAAGGGTCAAAGTGGAACTGAGCTACGTAACTAATATTGCTATCTTATACTCTATGTTTTATTATGATGAAAGAAGTTATATCAAGGCAACTAAACTTTGAACGCCAATTCAAATGGTGATTCCGACCTCTGACCTGAGATACAAATGGTGATTCGACCTCAGACCTGAGATACTCAAACTGAGTTTCAATCTTCTTATATGAAGTGGGATTGATAGCACTATCCCTTTATTCGTCACCTTTGCATCACATACTAATGGTGACATATTTTTGAATGCATGTCAAGACAGAAGAATGTAACATTGGCGAAAACTAGTCAAAATGGAAAAATAGTTGTTGTTGCTATACCACGAATTAAATGTCACATATTTAGGTTCACAGAGAAACTAGGTAGTTCAAATTTTAGTAGGAAGTAACTGCAACTTTTATTTCATATACTTGTACCCATTTGCGGACAATGGTGAGCAATGATGGAGCAAACAAAAGCGAGCAAGGCAACAATGCTCCACTTTGCTAAATTGTACTAATCGACAAAGATACATTGCCCCTGCTCTCTCAACTGAAACAACAGAATAAACAAGATAACTTCAGTCCTACAGTAGATAGTGAATCCATCTCCTCAAATACAGTATTGAAGCCTTGGGACAGAAGCAACCATGTAGAAGATTACACTACCTATGGCTTTTAAGTTATATAGGAGTTCTTTGAAAACATCACCTGCCTGATAATTTCGAACATTTCATTGCATGGGCAGGTGTCAAACTGGTTTATCAATGCAAGGGTTCGTCTCTGGAAGCCGATGGTGGAAGAAATCCACAACCGGAGATGCGGGGCACAAGAACTCGTCTCACGACAAGAGCTACCATGGCGTGCAAAGACCAAACACAAGATTCGCCGGACAGCAGCGGGCGGCCGCCATCTGATCCTTCCAACTCGCAGCAAGGGCAAAGCAGCAGCATGGTGGCACGGAACCGTGGCGGCGCCCACGCCCCTCGGAGAGGATGGGAGGAGAGGGGAAGAGGCGTGGGTGGGTGGGGGCGGGGACTCACCGGAGAGAGGGGAAGAGGCGTGGGTGGCAGCGGCGTCGGGCTCCTCCTCCTTCACGGGGACGGCGGCGTCGGGCTCCTCCTCGTTCACGGGGACGGCGGCGTCGGGCTCCTCCTCCACGGGGCGGCGGCGAGCTCCTCCTCCACGGGGCGGCGGGCTCCTCCTCGGCGGCGACGGCTTCGATCCACGGCGTCGGGCTCCTCCGATCCACGGCGTCGGGCTCCTTCGATCGATATGTGAAGTCTCGTGGTCTGCATTTAGCTGCTAGTGTGCGACTTGGTCGATGGGTGCCGGTTATGCGAGGCGATATCGCAGTGCGCCAGATAATATTACGCGAGGCGATCTGGCTAAATGCGCCGATAATATGCACTCCTAGACAAATAGGGCAGTGCGCATGTTTCTATCAACTATCACACAGCAGCCTAGTGGTAGCATGCCTTGTCCTTCACTGCTGGCCACCCAAGTTCGAATCCTAAGGGGGCCAATTTTTTGGAATTTTTTTTAAAGGCCAATTTTCATGTAAAAGCATACAAATATGAACTATAAAATATACTACAAATATTTTAAATATTCAAATATTGCTAAAACAACAAAAGTGAGTATTCTCAATGAATGTGTCTTGTCGATACATAATATTCTCAATGCAATATTATTATAACACACACATAATGAAAATTAAGAATGTTTTGATACATAATAGTAGGCCACACACACGACGGTTCTTGACAATGGTCGAGCGCCGCTTAGCGCTTCTTGACAATGGTCGTCTTCTTGCCCTTCTTTGTCGCGGTTGCATAGGTTAGGTCCGGGACGTCTTCACTACTTCTCTTGAACGGAAGTCCTTTCTTAGGTAGGGTTGTGGTGTACGGTGTTTGGTTGCCATACCCGTCTTCTATCTTCGGGTCGCCGTTCTGGTCAAAGTCTTGCTCGTTGGCGACTCCGTCCATTCCAATAATGTTCCTTTTGCCTCTCCTGACGACAACCCGGCTAGGCTTTGACGGGTCTTTGATGTACCAGCATTGGTCGACTTTGCTAGCCAAAACCCAAGGCTCATTTCTTGCGGGTGCGTTCGCACTGGTGGTCTTTGACCAGATAACCATCGTGGTGAAATACCGGTCTTCTTTATCGACGCTCTTGGCCCACGACGGAACATCGGCACCTTCTCCGTAACATAGTCGAGCTCCCAAATCTCCTCGATCCTTCCGTAGTATCTTTCCGGGATGTCGCCGGTGTATAATATCCCTGTTACCCCTGAGTTCTGGTAATCGCAGTTATTGTCTTTTTCCTCTGTGTAGAACGTGTATCCGTTGATATCGTAAGCCTGATAGGTCATGAGGTTGTGCGGCGCCTGACAATGAGAATATGAGTTTATCTTCCTCGAGTACTCGCCTGTGGTGGATTAGCTATGACCTTCTCCCTAAACCACGCGTGAAACCGGAGTTGTGCTCCTTGATAACATCTTCCTCCCTCGGGACTGGCGCCTGACAGTGTAATTCTTCTTGATAAACTCTTTGTGCTCATGTATGTATGGATCAACCACCTGCAGGTGTTGCAGTGCGACCAGGTTTGCTCTTTCAAAGTCCTTGGTTCGGCCCTCCATGTCGACATGCTTTGCACGTCGACCCTCGCGGTGACCCCATCCAGCGAGCCTCCCGAGGTGCTTGTTGAATGGCATACCAAGAGGGGTCTCGGTTTGTAGAAAGTTCGAGCAGAAAGAGATGCACTCTTCGGCCAGGAAGCCGTTTGCTATGCTTCCATCTGGACGGGACTTGTTCTTAACGTATCCCTTGATGTGTCCATTGAGCCTTTCGAACGGCATCATGCTTCGCAGAAACGCAGGACCGAGCTGGACGATATCCTCCACGACATGGAGAAGCAGATGAAGCATGATGTCGAAGAAAGCAGGGGGGGGGAATAGATCTCGAGCTCGCACATTATCACCACGATCACAACCTGTTGCCTCGTGGGCTGCTTAATGCCTATCGACTTCCGAGATGACGCTAAAAAGTTGAAGAGGCCAAAAAGTGATTCACGGATGTGCTTGTCCATTAAACATCTTATCGCGACCGGGAGTACATGAGTCATAAGCACGGGCGTCGTGAGACTTCATCCCGCTGAAGCGCCGTCACTTCGTCTAGCCATCTGCTTATCTTCCCCAGTAGCTGCTCGAAATTTGACTCCGAGGAGGCACTTCATAAACTGTATGGCCTCCTTCTTACTCAGAGTGAAGCATGAGGCCTTGAGCTTGACCTCTCCCTTCTTAACCTTTTTCCCCTTGCGACGACGGCTATTCTGTGTTTCTGTCTCCTCCACCTCGTCCTCCTCCTCATCATCGCTAGGTGGTGGTTGAAGTTCATCCCTGATGCCCATATGCTTCAAGTCGTTCCTTGCCTTCGGCCCATCTTTGGTCTTGTCGGTGTTAAGGAGGGTGGCAAGCAGACTCTCGCCCACGTTCTTCGTGATATGCATGAGATCAAGGCTATGAGGCACGCGGAGGATCTTCCAGTATGGCAAGTCCCAGAAAACAGACCTCGCCTTCCATACCTTCAGCAACGGCTCTGGCTTCTTCTGGGTCTTTCTGGCGCAGGCACTCCTTCCGCTTATTCAACAGCTTGTAGATTTCGCGCCACTCTTCGGTGTGGGATTCTCGAGCTTGATCGTCCCATCGAGCAGATGTCCTAGCTTTCTCCAGCGTGATTCTTGGGAAGCCACCTCGAGCCCCAAGGAACACGGTTTTCCCGGACCCGGATCTTTCATGCTGGCGGACGTTGTATTATCCTTGCACCTAACGCACCCATAGAATCCTTGGACCACCTGCCCCGAGAAGTATCCAGAACCAGGATAGTCTTGCACCGTGATCACCGCTCTCATGTCAAAGTACTCTTGTCTCGAGGCGTCCCATGTACGGGCTCCTTCTTCCCATAACGTGGCCAACTCCTCTTTCAACAACGTGAGATACAAATTGATGTCTGTACCAGGTTGTTTTGGCCCTTGAACGAGCATACTCATGGTTACGTACTTCTTCTTCATGCACAACCAGGGAGGGAGGTTGTAGATCCATACAAACACAGGCCAGATCTTTGTGTGTCGCTCGCTTCCAAATGGATTGAGTCCGCTGCTGCTCACGCCCAGGAGGTTCCTTGACTCTTTCCCAAAATGTTGGTAATATTGTAGGTCCAACGCCTTCCACCTGCAAGCATCCGAAGGTGCCTCAACATTCCTCCTTCTCCGGATCATCGCCTTCCGCCTCTTTCTTTCCGCGTGCAACAGCATGTGCTTCCTTAGGGTCTGCGAAATACAGCTGCAAACGAGGAGTTAGAGGAAAGTACCACACCACCTTCCTAGGAGCTTTCTTGGTCCCTCTCTTGTATCGAGAGGTCTTGCACACCGGACACGTGGTCTTCTCGCGTCGCCCGGTAGATGATGCAATCATTTATGCAGACGTGGTATTTCACGTGCGGTAGATTGAGAGGGCACACGACTTTCTCCGCCTCAACGATACTAGTCGGACATGTGTTCCCCTTCTTGGGAAGAATATCGTGCCAGAATACAATGTTGTCGTCGAAACATTCGTCGGTCATTTTGTGTTTCGCCTTCATCTCCAGAGCCCTAAGCGTTACATTTAGACGGGTATCCCCGTCGTTGCATCCGCCAAACAATGGAGTGACGCGTCTTTCTCCATTTGCTCCAGTTTAGCCTTCTCTCTACCGGCGGCTCTGGCGTTACTCGTCTCCTTGAGAAGCAGATCTTGGACATGAGGGTCTCGCAACCAGCTCGAATCATGGTCGGCACCACCTTGATCATCTTCGTGTCCATGCCCGACGCCACCTTGATCATCTTCGTGTCCATGTCCAGTGCCACCACCCTGATCTTCGTGATCGTGATTGGCGTCTTGATCTTCGTGATCATCACTGGCATCTTGATCTTCGTGATCATCACGTATCCATCGAGTGTAGCCATCCATGAAACTACGTCGAAGCAGGTGCGACTCCAGCATTCCGGAATCATGTCTTATCAGATACATCATCTTGCAGTCCCGACATGGACATCTTATCTCTGTCTTGTTTGCACGTTCCATGTCGGCCCTCGCGCATGTCATCCACCTATCCACGCGGGCTTTGTTGATCAGTGGTCGGACCATGGCCGCCTGCGTGGTACAAAGAGCAAGAGAATAATTAGAGCATATATGGACGTGGATCGCCGGAAAAATTCGCATGACCTCCCTAAAAGAGGACATCCGAGTGCGAGAAATTCGGAAAAGAAATAAATCGACATTCCGGCGAAACATTGGCATCTCAAATGAAATCCCTGCAAAAAAAGTAGCACCACAACACAATCATATAGTCGGTGTCTCCGACAACGCGCATACATGCAAGCAACGCCTTCACGCTTCCTCCAACAACGACTTGCGCAAGAGAGCCGGAGGAGAAGTAAATGGACATGTTGTAGATCTAGAGGAGCAAGAGACTTCACTTACATATGGGTGTCAACCAATGGATGTTGAGCAAGATTCGAAGGTGAATCAATGGGGGAAATGAGGTGGGGAGGAGGAGGGGGGCGAGCAGATTTGTTTGGTGGAGGAGGAAGAAGTGACACAAGTGAGTGGGGTGCTAGTTGCCTCCATGTGCAAAAAGCTGGAAAAAAAGTGGTGCAGCTTATGCGAGGCGCATATTGCACAATATGCGCCTCCTATAATTCAAACTATAGGAGGCGCATATAGCAATATGCGCCTCGCATATGCGGCCACCTACCAGCGCCCGGGCCCGCATGAGTTACTTGAGGCGCATATGGTCAAATATGCGAGGCGCATATGCCCAGAATGCGCCTCGCATATTCGTGCACCTACCAACACGCGGGCCCACACAGAATATGCGAGGCGCATTCTGGTCATATGCGCCTCGCATATTGTCAAATATAGGAGGCGCATATAGCCATATGCGCCTCGCATATTCGTGCACCTACCAACACGCGGGCCCACACAGAATATGCGAGGCGCATTTTGGTCATATCGCCGATATTATCAAATATAGGAGGCGATATAGCCATATGCGCCTCATATTCGCACCTACCAACACGCTGGCCCACACAAAATATGCGAGGCGATTCCTATATGCGCCTGCCTGATATATAGGAGGCGATATGACTAGAATGCGCCTCGCATAATATGGGGCTGCTAGATTCTGTCCGTACAGGGATTATAGGAGGCGCATTCTTATCATATGCGCCTCGCCTATTTTTATACTAGAGGCGCATATCGCAATGTGCGCCTCGCCTATTTTTATAGGAGGCGCATATGCTAAATGTGCCTCGCATAAGCATGTCTCCTATAGCCTTTTCTCTAGTAGTGAAGAAGTAGGGCATAGACAAATAGTTACAGGTAATACTAGACCATGATGGCGCGCGTTGCCGCGCCCGTCATATAATAAAAGTGATAGATATGTTGTCATAAAAGATGTGTGTTAAATTGCATAAATTTACACACACACAGTTGTTTGTTATCAAAGAGCAGACTTTAATCATTTTTCTAGAAACTAATATAGATAGAAAAAGGGAGCACAAATTGGTAGGTGACAGAGGACAACCAGAAGACAGACCCATGAATTATTTTTTACTTGGTACAAACCGTAGTAACGATAGTTTGAGATTCAGACTATTGTTTTAGTACCAAATTTTGAAGATAGAATAAGTAGTACCAAAATTTGAAGATAGAAAGGAATGGATGGCATGGTTTCTTGGGCTGGATGAGATGCTTCAAGTGCCCCCATGTCTTGGAGCAGAATATGTGACTGATAATGTACGAAAAGGACTGCCAGTGGCTACGGTAACCATATGTGTAATTTTCTTCTGATGTGAACTTGACTTTCAGGTTCGCACAAATTCAGACGGAACAATGGTACTTCCCCAACTACTGTTGTTGTTCTCAACGTGGAAAATTTATGACTGGACATTACCATGTCTATTTTCTTAGCTTACAGTGGAGAGTATCGCTTTTCGCAAGGATATCAAGCGAGTAGAGTGGATCTACAAGGCTTCTGCTGAATTGGTGAGAAATGCTTCACTTAGTCAATGCATTGCATGTATGTTTTTGGACAAATAATGAAGAATGAGAAAACATATGTATATATGCTAGCAGTGCTGCGTTTCAGTTGATGCTTAACATATTTCTTAGGCACATACAGGAATTATTTTCCTGAACTTCAATGTCTTAAAATGCTTGGTATTCTGCTCTGCCTTTTCAGTACTAGAAGATCACATCCGCATAAGTTCTACTCTCAGTACAAATATCAAAATGAAGTTTACTAGAAACTATGTACATGAATATTACCAGATGTTGTAAACTGATCTTTTTTGCATGATCAATTTTGAATTTTATGTCTTGTAGTCTGTGAGAGGATTTGGGTGTACGGGAACAGCCAGAACTGCAAGTAGTAGCATAAATGGCAAATATAACATGATTGCTTAACTATATCGTCTAGGATACTAGGGAGAAATGCCGAGTGTACAAATGCCGCCAGACATGGCGAGAGTGCAGCTAAAAGCTTTGATTTCTATAAATGGTAATGGAGTAGTTAATACTGTGATTAGTGATGTACGACAACCTGTTATTTTGAACTTACTATTTGATTATTTTGATTGTCCTTTTGGGAGAAACAAGAACACATTTTATTCCTTTGGCAGATTAGTACAGTATTATTTTACCTAGACTGCCGTCCCCCTTAGTAGTTCTTCATTCTGACGTGCTATTTCTTCAATGCAATCCACCATGTATCCAGTCTAAATATATCCATTTGTAATTTTCTTAGTATCATCTCCTATATTGCCATCCTTTTCTCGCATCTACTGTTATTAAATTCAATGCCAATGTTGAACCAGGCTATATACAACAAACAATAAAAAAGTCACCGCAACTATATACGACAAACGGGAAAATATCACCACAACGGGTGCGGCGTGTCGCCGCACCACATTTCCTAGTCTACTTCTACAGTGATCATTTTCAGATGCTAGTGGTTATCCAAATGCGGAGCCGTGCTTAGCTAGTCAAGCAATGTCGCGTTCCTCATTCATGAATAGTAGTAGTATGTACTACCGGAAACTGGGCTGACCTGAAGCACGAGTAGCGGGAAGGAGGAGATGTCGCCGGAGTAGTCGACGGCGGGGTTGAGGCTCTTGAGCTCCATGGTGGGCGCGAAGTCTCCGTAGTCGCCGGCGCCGGGGGCCTCGGCCTCGACGAAGAGCACCCCCTCCCCGCTGCAGTCGATCTCGACCCTGCCGTCCTCGTCCCGCGCCAGGCGGCCCGCCATCGGGTAGGAGGGCACGAGCGCCTCCGCCAGCGCGCGCCGCATCCGCTCGGCGTCGAAGAACCCCTCCCCTGCTCCGGCTCCGGCTCCGGCGTCGGGGCGGCGGTAGAAGTAGACGCTGGGCGTGTGGAAGTGCAGGACGACGAGGTCGAGGTTGGAGTTCCAGAGCCGTGCCCGTGCCCACCTCCCAGCATTGCTGCTCCGCGACACCAGAGACGCCGCCGAAGCTCGGGTTCCAAGGCCAGCAGCTTCCCGTGCCCATGGATCTGGCTCGCCCAGGCCGTAGCAGCGGGCTCAAAGTGGAGGCGAGGTGGTGGCGGGAGGAGGCGGGGAAGGGGACCTGCGCAGCGAGCGAGGTGGGGAGGAGGAGGAGGAGATGCGGCGGGAGGAGTGGGGCTGTAAGGAGCCCGAGGAGGAGATGCGACGGCGACCCTTCTCCCAGGGCAGGATTGGGGAGCGGCGAGGAGAGAGAGGCAGGGAGAATCTGTGGGGAGAGAGAAGTTTTGGGAGGAGGCGAGATGGGGGTGGGAGAAGGAAGGAGGGCCGGTGCGCGTGTGGAAAAAAGTGGTGCCAGTTATGCGAGGCGCATATTGCATAATATGCGCCTCCTATAATTTAAACTATAGGAGGCGCATATAGCAATATGCGCCTGCATGCGGCCACCTACCTCCACCCGGCCCTTGAGAGTTACTTGAGGCGCATATGGCCATATGCGCCTCGCATATTATTAAATATAGGAGGCGCATATAACCATATGTGCCTCGCATATTCGTGCACCTACCAACACGCGGGCCCACACAGATTATGCAAGGCGCATTCTGTCCATATGCGCCTCGCCTATCTAATATATAGGAGGCGATATGACCTGAATGCGCCTCATAAAATGGGGCTGCTAGATTTAGTCCGTACAGGGCTTATAGGAGGCGCATTCTTATCATATGCACCTCGCCTATTTTTATACTGGAGGCGCATGGATAAGTAGTGTGCCTCGCCTATTTTATAGGAGGCGCATATGGTCTAAATGTGCCTCGCATAAGCATGTCTCCTATAGCCTTTTCTCTAGTAGTGACAGGTCCAGAACCTTTCGATTCTAGGTTAGAGCGCATGCATGCGAGGGGGACACATGCAATCACCTATACCAACCTTGCACCACACTCACACACATATGCTAGGGACACATGCAAGTTTTCGATGATTCCGATGTTCGTGGTCTTCCTCCCATGAAACCCTAATCATGAGGTTCTGATCATCTACCCCTAGACATTCTTTTGTGAGGGTAGCCCGACGTAGCTCTCTCTTGTTTTGTGTATGACGAGGTCATAGGATGATGTAAAACCATGTTGGTTCACAAGTTGGGGCACTATTCTACCCGGTTTCACTGGAACAGGGAGATTCCCCCTTATACAGGTCCAGATCCTTTCGCTTATAGGTTAGAGCGCATGCATGCGAGTGGGGACACATGCAATCACCTATACCAACCTTGCACCACACTCACACACATATGCTAGGGACACATGCAAGTTTTCAGATGATTCCGACGTTCTCGTGGACTTCCTCCGGCGAAACCCTGATGATCTGCGGGCCTCGGATCGTCTACCCCCTAGACATTGTTCTGATGGGGGTAGCCCGGCGTAGCTCTCTCTTGTTTTGTGTTTGATTATGTCATGGGATGATGTGAAACCATGTTGGTTCACAAGTTGGGGCACTATACGGCCTGGTTTCACCTGAACGGGGAGATTCCCCCTTATACAGGTCCATAACCTTTCGCTTCTAGGTTAGAGCGCATGCATGCGAGGGTGGACACATGCAAGCACATATACCAACCTTGCACCACACTCACACGCATATGCTAGGGACACATGCAAGTTTTCACCTGATTCCGACGTTCTCGTGGTCTTGCTCCGGCGAAACCCTGATCTGCGGGCCTCGGATCGTCTACCCCACTAGACATTCTTCTGACAGGGGTAGCCCAGCGTAGCTCTCTCTTCTTTTGTGTTTGCCTAGGTCATAGTATGATGTAAAACCATGTCATTTCACAAGTTGGGGCACTATCCTACCCGGTTTCACCCGAACGGGGAGATTCCCCCTTATACAGGTCCAGGACATTTCGCTTCTAGGTTAGAGCGCATGCATGCGAGGGGGGACACATGCAATCACCTATACCAACCTTGCACCACACTCACACACATATGCTAGGGACACATGCAAGTTTTCAGATGATTCCGACGTTCTCGTGGACTTCCTCCGGCGAAACCCTGATGATCTGCGGGCCTCGGATCGTCTACCCCCCTAGACATTCTTCTGACAGGGGTAGCCCGGCGTAGCTCTCTCTTGTTTTGTGTTTGATTATGTCATGGGATGATGTGAAACCATGTTGGTTCACAAGTTGGGGCACTATACGGCCAGTTTCACCGTGTGGGAGATTCCCCCTTATACAGGTCCAGAACCTTCTCTTCTAGGTTAGAGCACATGCATGCAAGGGGGCACACATGCAAGCACATATACCAACCTTGCACCACACTCACACGCATATGCTAGGGACACATGCAAGTTTTCATCTGATTCCGACGTTCTCCTGGTCTTCCTCTGGCGAAACCCTGATCTGCGGGCCTCAGATCGTCTACCCCCCTAGACATTCTTCTGACAGGGGTAGCCTGACGTAGCTCTCTCTTGTTTTGTGTTTGACTAGGTCATTGGATGATGTAAAACCATGTTGGTTCACAAGTTGGGGCACTATCCTACCCGGTTTCACCTGAACGGGGAGATTCCCCCTTATACAGGTCCAGAACCTTTCGCTTCTAGGTTAGAGCGCATGCATGTGAGGGGGACACATGCAATCACCTATACCAACCTTGCACCACACTCACACACATATGCTAGGGACACATGCAAGTTTTCAGAAGATTCTGACGTTCTCGTGGTCTTCCTCCGGCGAAACCCTAATCTGCGGGGCTCGGATCGTCTACCCCCCTAGACATTCTTCTGACAGGGGTAGCCTGACATAGCTCTCTCTTGTTTTGTGTTTGACTAGGTCATAAGATGATGTAAAACCATGTTGGTTCACAAGTTGGGGCACTATCCTACCCGGTTTCACCGTAACGGGGAGATTCCCTCTTATACAGGTCCAGAACCTTTCGCTTCTAGGTTAGAGCGCATGCATGCGAGGGGGACACATGCAATCACCTATACCAACCTTGCACCACACTCACACACATATGCTAGGGACACATGCAAGTTTTCAGATGATTCCGATGTTCTCGTGGTCTTCCTCCGGCGCAACCCTGATCTGCGGGGCTCGGGTCGTCTACCCCCCTAGACATTCTTCTGACAGGGGTAGCCCGGCGTAGCCCTCTCTTGTTTTGTGTTTGATTATGTCATGGGATGATGTGAAACCATGTTGGTTCACAAGTTGGGGCACTATACTACCCGGTTTCACCCGAACGGGGAGATTCCCCCCTATACAGGTCCAGAACCTTCGCTTCTAGGTTAGAGTGCATGCATGCGAGGGGGGACACATGCAAGCACCCGCAGACTAGTAGTTAATTTTTTTATGTTCCATCATAGCACCACACTTTTCATGCATGTGCTAGGGCAGATGCATGCATGTCCTTGAGGTACTCAAAATTGAGAACAATCTATAAAGGATGTCAAACAACAAATTTCAGACTTTGTCGTGAAATCCTCTCATCTTGGTCTTTTGATTAACCCAAAGAGTGACCTTGAAAGATTCAAAAGTAGTCCAACAACTTGCTTGGTTTTGTTGGTCAGCTCTACCGTGAGGGGAAATTCTACTCTTGACGATTGGTTGAGGATTGTTTCTCAACGTTTGTGACTAGGCACCCACCTAATGGAAATGAAGTTCAACATCCTCCAGAAGCTTATGGTCTAGTGCAAAGTTCATATTTCCATGGTCTCAATCCTTATGAAGAGCTGGTACTTGCTATATCTACAAGAGAAATTATCGTCCGCTCCTCAAGAGGGTTGACAGAACCAATGGCGGGAGTTTCCACGTATATATCCAGGATTTTACTAAGTATTAACGCATGTCTACAAAGGGGGTCACACTTGGGACTTACACATGGGACCTACCAACCTTGCACCACAATCACACACATATGCTAGGGACACATGCAAGTTTTCAGATGATTCCAACGTTCTCGTGATCTTCCTCCGGCGAAACCCTGATCTACGGGCCTCGGATCGTCTACCCCCCTAGACATTCTTCTGATAGGGGTAGCCTAATGTAGCTCTCTCTTGTTTTGTGTTTGACTAGGTCATAGGATGATGTAAAACCATGTTGGTTCACAAGTTGGGGCACTATCCTACCCGGTTTCACCTGAACGGGGAGATTCCCCCTTATATAGGTCCATAACCTTTCGCTTCTAGGTTAGAGCGCATGCATGCGAGGGGGGACACATGCAAGCACCCGCAGACTAGTAGTTAATTTTTATATGTTCCATCATAGCACCACACTTTTCATGCATGTGCTAGGGCAGATGCATGCATGTCCTTGAGGTACTCAAAATTGAGAACAATCTATAAAGGATGTCAAACAACAAATTTCAGACTTTGTCGTGAAATCCTCTCATCTTGGTCTTTTGATTGACCCAAAGAGTGACCTTGAAAGATTCAAAAGTAGTCCAACAGCTTGCTTGGTTTTGTTGGTCAGCTCTACCGTGAGGGGAAATTCTACTCTTGACGATTGGTTGAGGATTGTTTCTCAAAGTTTGTGACTAGGCACCCACCTAATGGAAATGAAGTTCAACATCCTCCAGAAGCTTATGGTCTAGTGCAAAGTTCATATTTCCATGGTCTCAATCCTTATGAAGAGCTGGTACATGCTATATCTACAAGAGAAACTATCGTCCGCTCCTCAAGAGGGTTGACAGAACCAGTGGCGGGAGTTTCCACGTATATATCCAGGATTTTACTAAGTATTAACGTATGTCTACAAAGGGGGTCACACTTGGGACTTACACATGGGACCTACCAACCTTGCACCACACTCACACACATATGCTAGGGACACATGCAAGTTTTCATCTGATTCCGACGTTCTCGTGATCTTCCTCCGGCGAAACCCTGATCTGCGGGCCTCGGATCGTCTACCCCCCTAGACATTCTTCTGACAGGGGTAGCCCGGCGTAGCTCTCTCTTGTTTTGTGTTTGACTAGGTCATAGGATGATTTAAAACCATGTTGGTTCACAAGTTGGGGCACTATCCTACCCGTTTTCACCTGAACGGGGAGATTCCCCCTTATACAGGTCCAGAACCTTTCGCTTCTAGGTTAGAGCGCATGCATGCGAGGGGGACACATGCAATCACCTATACCAACCTTGCACCACACTCACACACATATGCTAGGGACACATGCAAGTTTTAAGATGATTCCGACGTTCTCGTGGTCTTCCTCCGACGAAACCCTAATCTGCGGGGCTCTGATAGTCTACCCCCCTAGACATTCTTCGGACAGGGGTAGCCCGGCGTAGCTCTCTCTTGTTTTGTGTTTGACTAGGTCATAGGATGATGTAAAACCATGTCGGTTCACAAGTTGGGGCACTATCCTACCCGGTTTCACCGGAACAGGGAGATTCCCCTTATACAGGTCCAGATCCTTTCGCTTCTAGGTTAGAGCGCATGCATGCGAGTGGGGACACATGCAATTACCTATACCAACCTTGCACCACACTTACACACATATGCTAGGGACACATGCAAGTTTTCAGATGATTCTGACGTTCTCGTGGACTTCCTCCAGCGAAACCCTGATGATCTGCGGGGCTCGGATCGTCTACCCCCCTAGACATTCTTCTGATGGGGGTAGCCCGGCATAGATCTCTCTTGTTTTGTGTTTGATTATGTCATGGGATGGTGTGAAACCATGTTGGTTCACAAGTTGGGGCACTATACGGCCCGGTTTCACCGTAACGGGGAGATTCCCCCTTATACAGGTCCAGAACCTTCGCTTCTAGGTTAGACCGCATGCATGCGAGGGGGGACGATGCAAGCACATATACCAACCTTGCACCACACTCACACGCATACGCTAGGAACACATGCAAGTTTTCATCTGATTCCGACGTTCTCGTGGTCTTCCTCCGGCAAAACCCTGATCCGTGGGGCTCGGATCGTCTACCCCCCTAGACATTCTTCTGACAGGGGTAGCCCAATGTAGCTCTCTCTTGTTTTGTGTTTGACTAGGTCATAGGATGATGTAAAACCATGTTGGTGCACAAGTTGGGGCACTATCCTACCCGGTTTCACCTGAACGGGGAGATTCCCCCTTATACAGGTCCAGAACCTTTCGCTTCTAGGTTAGAGTGCATGCATGCGAGGGGGACACATGCAATCACCTATACCAACCTTGCACCACACTCACACACATATTCTAGGGACACATGCAAGTTTTCAGATGATTCCGACGTTCTCGTGCTCTTCCTCCGGCGAAACCCTAATCTACGGGGCTCGGATCGTCTACCCTCCTAGACATTCTTCTGACAGGGGTAGCCCGGCGTAGCTCTCTCTTGTTTTGTGTTTTATTATGTCATGGGATGATGTGAAACCATGTTGGTTCACAAGTTGGGGCACTATACTACCCGGTTTCACCGTAACAGAGAGATTCCCCGTTATCTGTGTCCGTAACCTTCGCTTCTAGGTTAGAGCGCATGCATGCGAGGGGGGACACATGCAAGCACCCACAGACTAGTAGTTAATTTTTGTATGTTCCATCATAGCACCACACTTTTCATGCATGTGCTAGGGCACATGCATGCATGTCCTTGAGGTACTCAAAATTGATAACAATCTATAAAGGATGTCAAACAACAAATTTCAGACTTTGTCGTGAAATCCTCTCATCTTGGTCTTTTGATTGACCCAAAGAGTGACCTTGAAAGATTCAAAAGTAGTCCAACAGCTTGCTTGGTTTTGTTGGTCAGCTCTACCGTGAGGGGAAATTCTACTCTTGACGATTGGTTGAGGATTGTTTCTCAAAGTTTGTGACTAGGCACCCACCTAATGGAAATGAAGTTCAACATCCTCCAGAAGCTTATGGTCTAGTGCAAAGTTCATATTTCCATGGTCTCAATCCTTATGAAGAGCTGGTACATGCTATATCTACAAGAGAAACTATCGTCCGCTCCTCAAGAGGGTTGACAGAACCAGTGGTGGGAGTTTCCACGTATATATCCAGGATTTTACTAAGTATTAACGTATGTCTACAAAGGGGGTCACACTTGGGACTTACACATGGGACCTACCAACCTTGCACCACACTCACACACATATGCTAGGGACACATGCAAGTTTTCAGATGATTCTGACGTTCTCGTGATCTTCCTCCGGCGAAACCCTGATCTGCGGGCCTCGGATCGTCTAACCCCCTAGACATTCTTCTGACAGGGGTAGCCCGACGTAGATCTCTCTTGTTTTGTGTTTGACTAGGTCATAGGATGATGTAAAACCATGTTGGTTCACAAGTTGGGGCACTATCCTACCCGGTTTCACCTAAACGGGGAGATTCCCCCTTATACAGGTCCAGAACCTTTCGCTTCTAGGTTAGAGCGCATGCATGCGAGGGGGACACATGCAATCACCTATACCAACCTTGCACCACACTCACACACATATGCTAGGGACACATGCAAGTTTTCAGATGATTCCGACGTTCTCGTGGTCTTCCTCCGACGAAACCCTAATCTGCGAGGCTCTGATCGTCCACCCCCCTAGTCATTCTTCTGACAGGGGTAGCCCGGCGTAGCTCTCTCTTGTTTTGTGTTTGATTATGTCATGGGATGATGTGAAACCATGTCGGTTCACAAGTTGGGGCACTATACGGTCCGGTTTCACCGTAACGGGGAGATTCCCCCTTATACAGGTCCAGAACCTTCGCTTCTAGGCTAGAGCGCATGCATGCGAGGGGGGACACATGCAAGCACATATACCAACCTGGTACCACAATCACACACATATGCTAGGGAAACATGCAAGTTTTCATCTGATTCCCACGTTCTCGTGGTCTTCCTCCGGCGAAACCCTGATCTGCGGGCCTCGGATCGTGTACCCCCCTAGACATTCTTCTGACAGGGGTAGCCCGGCGTAGCTCTCTCTTGTTTTGTGTTTGACTAGATAATAATGATGTAAAACCATGTTGGTTCACAAGTTGGGACACTATCCTACCCAGTTTCACCTGAACAGGGAGATTCCCCCTTATACACACTACTAGAGAAAAGCCTATGCGAGGCGCACCTAAAAGCTTATGCGAGGCGCATATCATATGCGCCTCTAGCTTCAAGCTCGGTATTTTTTATCGAGATATGATATCGCCTCCTATACTTCACATATGAGGCGCATATCGATATGCGCATATGTGAAGTATAGGAGGCGCATAATATCGCCGCATATGTTTTACAATGCTCAGATATTTATAGTATATGCGCCCTATAGTATCCTATATGCCTCTGTAATATTTTCGAAATTCAAGTTTTACAGACCACTATAAATAATAATATACAGATATTCAAATATACAATATAGTCCAGAATACAGTATAAAGAGCACATAATTTTTCAGAAACTTGCAATTTGCCAAAGCATAATAGAACCAACATGAATACAATACATTACACATCAATCATGACATACAAGTTCATACATCAAGTGTTTGTGCCACAAGTTCACACCTCCGAGTACAAGTTCACAATCATATTACACCTTCGAGTACAAGTTCACAATCACATTACAACTCCAACATCAATCGCGACATACGAGTTCATACATCAAGTAGAATCAACAAGTGCCAAGTTTTCACACAACACCAAGTGTTTGTGCCACAAGATCACACCTCCGATTACAAGTTCACAACCACATTACAACTCCGACGATGGAGCTCTAGCTAGATGAAGTAGAGCACATAACCTACCATGAAGAGCAATAAGGTGGTGATCACGAGGAAGTTCCTCCACTTCTTCCTTCTGCGCCTCCTCCACTTCTCTTCCGCCACCTCTCTACTCTCGTAGCCTAGGTAGTTGTTGCCCGAGAAGTTGTGTCAGTGGAAAACAATAGCAGTTCACAAGATAGAATCATGCATATATATATGGGTGCAATAAGATGTAAGAAATCAGGTTATAATCATCGGCATTTCGAAGAAAGACCAAAAAAAGCAAACCAAGAATGACTTGGATTAGTGCCTCATGCTTAGATTGGGCACGAAAATAACAATGCTCGATGTTCGATCTCATGCGGCAAGTAGAGTATATGCCCAAATTACTAGTCTACTTGGCACACCAGATCAAACAGCGGCATAGTCATACACATGACATCACAACATGTTCTAATCATCGGCATTTCGAAGAAAGACAAAGAAAGCAAACCACAAGAAGTAGGGCATAGACAAATAGTTACAGGTAATACTAGACCATGATGGCGCGCGTTGCCGCGCCCGTCATATAATAAAAGTGATAGATATGTTGTCATAAAAGATGTGTGTTAAATTGCATAAATTTACACACAGTTGTTTGTTATCAAAGAGCAGACTTTAATCATTTTTCTAGAAACTAATATAGATAGAAAAAGGGAGCACAAATTGGTAGGTGACAGAGGACAACCAGAAGGCAGACCCATGAATTATTTTTTACTTGGTTTTTACTTGGTACAAACCGTAGTAACGATAGTTTGAGATTCAGACTATTGTTTTAGTACCAAATTTTGAAGATAGAATAAGTAGTACCAAAATTTGAAGATAGAAAGGAATGGATGGCATGGTTTCTTGGGCTGGATGAGATGCTTCAAGTGCCCCCATGTCTTGGAGCAGAATATGTGACTGATAATGTACGAAAAGGATCGCCAAAGTACTGGTAACCATATGTGTAATTTTCTTCTGATGTGAACTTGACTTTCAGGTTCGCACAAATTCAGACGGAACAATGGTACTTCCCCAACTACTGTTGTTGTTCTCAACGTGGAAAATTTATGACTGGACATTACCATGTCTATTTTCTTAGCTTACAGTGGAGAGTATCTGCTTTTACTGCAAGGATATCAAGCGAGTAGAGTGGATCTACAAGGCTTCTGCTGAATTGGTGAGAAATGCTTCACTTAGTCAATGCATTGCATGTATGTTTTTGGACAAATAATGAAGAATGAGAAAACATATGTATATATGCTAGCAGTGCTGCGTTTCAGTTGATGCTTAACATATTTCTTAGGCACATACAGGAATTATTTTCCTGAACTTCAATGTCTTAAAATGCTTGGTATTCTGCTCTGCCTTTTCAGTACTAGAAGATCACATCCGCATAAGTTCTACTCTCAGTACAAATATCAAAATGAAGTTTACTAGAAACTATGTACATGAATATTACAGATGTTGTAAACTGATCTTTTTGCATGATCAATTTTGAATTTTATGTCTTGTAGTCTGTGAGAGGATTTGGGTGTACGGGAACAGCCAGAACTGCAAGTAGTAGCATAAATGGCAAATATAACATGATTGCTTAACTATATCGTCTAGGATACTAGGGAGAAATGCCGAGTGTACAAATGCCAGTGGTGACATGGCGAGAGTGCAATAAAAGCTTTGATTTCTATAAATGGTAATGGAGTAGTTAATACTGTAATTAGTGATGTACGACAACCTGTTATTTTGAACTTACTATTTGATTATTTTGATTGTCCTTTTGGGAGAAACAAGAACACATTTTATTCCTTTGGCAGATTAGTACAGTATTATTTTACCTAGACCGTCCCACTTAGTGGTTCTTCATTCTGACATGCTATTTCTTCAATGCAATCCACCATGTATCCAGTCTAAATATATCCGTTTGTAATTTTCTTAGTATCATCTCCTATATTGCCATCCTTTTCTCGCATCTACTGTTATTAAATTCAATGCCAATGTTGAACCAGGCTATATACAACAAACAATAAAAAAGTCACCGCAACTATATACGACAAACGGGAAAATATCACCACAACGGGTGCGGCGTGTCGCCGCACCACATTTCCTAGTCTACTTCTACAGTGATCATTTTCAGATGCTAGTGGTTATCCAAATGCGGAGCCGTGCTTAGCTAGTCAAGCAATGTCGCGTTCCTCATTCATGAATAGTAGTAGTATGTACTACCGGAAGCTGGGCTGACCTGAAGCACGAGTAGCGGGAAGGAGGAGATGTCGCCGGAGTAGTCGACGGCGGGGATGAGGCGCTTGAGCTCCATGATGGGCGCGAAGTCTCCGTAGTCGTCGACGGCGGCGCCGGGGGCCTCGGCCTCGACGAAGAGCACCCTCCCGCTGCGATCGATCTCCCTCGTCCTCGTCCGCCAGCGCGGTGCCATCGGGTAGGAGGGCACGAGCCTGGCTTACGCCAGCATCCGCGTCGAAGAACCCCTCCCCTCCGGCTCCGGCTCGGCGGCGGTAGAAGTAGACGCTGGGCGTGTGGAAGTGCGGGACGACGAGGTCGAGGTTGGAGTTCCAGAGCCGTGCCCGTGCCCACCTCCCGGCATTGCTGCTCCGCGACGCCAGAGACGCCGCCGAAGCTCGGGTTCCGCGCCAGCGGCGGCTTCCCGTGCCCCGCGGATCTGGGCTCGTCCAGCGCCGGTAAAGCAGCGGGCTCAGGCGGAGGCGAGGTGGTGGCGGGAGGAGGCGGGGAAGGGGACTGCGTGTGAGGTGGGGAGGAGGAGGAGGAGATGCGGCGGGAGGAGTGGGGCTGTAAGGAGCCCGAGGTGGAGATGCGACGGCGACCCTTCTCCCAGGGCAGGATTGGGGAGCGGCGAGGAGAGAGAGGCAGGGAGAATCTGTGGGGAGAGAGAAGTTTTGGGAGGAGGCGAGATGGGGGTGGGAGAAGGAAGGAGGGCCGGTGCGCGTGTGGAAAAAAGTGGTGCCAGTTATGCGAGGCGCATATTGCATAATATGCGCCTCCTATAATTTAAACTATAGGAGGCGCATATAGCAATATGCGCCTCGCATATGCGGCCACCTACCTCCACCCGGGCCCGCAGGAGTTACTTGAGGCGCATATGGCCATATGCGCCTCGCATATTATTAAATATAGGAGGCGCATATAACCATATGTGCCTCGCATATTCGTGCACCTACCAACACGCGGGCCCACACAGATTATGCAAGGCGCATTCTGTCCATATGCGCCTCGCCTATCTAATATATAGGAGGCGCATATGACTGGAATGCGCCTCGCATAAAATGGGGCTGCTAGATTTAGTCCGTACAGGGCTTATAGGAGGCGCATTCTTATCATATGCACCTCGCCTATTTTTATACTAGAGGCGCATGGATAAGTAGTGTGCCTCGCCTATTTTATAGGAGGCGCATATGGTCTAAATGTGCCTCGCATAAGCATGTCTCCTATAGCCTTTTCTCTAGTAGTGACAGGTCCAGAACCTTTCGATTCTAGGTTAGAGCGCATGCATGCGAGGGGGACACATGCAATCACCTATACCAACCTTGCACCACACTCACACACATATGCTAGGGACACATGCAAGTTTTCATATGATTCCGATGTTCTCGTGGTCTTCCTCCAGCGAAACCCTAATCTGCGAGGCTCGGATCATCTACCCCCTAGACATTCTTTTGACAGGGGTAGCCCGACGTAGCTCTCTCTTGTTTTGTGTATGACGAGGTCATAGGATGATGTAAAACCATGTTGGTTCACAAGTTGGGGCACTATTCTACCCGGTTTCACCGGAACAGGGAGATTCCCCCTTATACAGGTCCAGATCCTTTCGCTTATAGGTTAGAGCGCATGCATGCGAGTGGGGACACATGCAATCACCTATACCAACCTTGCACCACACTCACACACATATGCTAGGGACGCATGCAAGTTTTCAGATGATTCCGACGTTCTCGTGGACTTCCTCCGGCGAAACCCTGATGATCTGCGGGCCTCGGATCGTCTACCCCCTAGACATTCTTCTGATGGGGGTAGCCCGGCATAGCTCTCTCTTGTTTTGTGTTTGATTATGTCATGGGATGATGTGAAACCATGTTGGTTCACAAGTTGGGGCACTATACGGCCCGGTTTCATCGTAACGGGGAGATTCCCCCTTATACAGGTCCGGAACCTTCGCTTCTAGGTTAGAGCACATGCATGTGAGGGAGGACACATGCAAGCACATATACCAACCTTGCACCACACTCACACGCATATGCTAGGGACACATGCAAGTTTTCACCTGATTCCGACGTTCTCGTGGTCTTGCTCCGACGAAACCCTGATCTGCGGGCCTCGGATCGTCTACCCCACTAGACATTCTTCTGACAGGGGTAGCCCAGCGTAGCTCTCTCTTGTTTTGTGTTTGCCTAGGTCATAGGATGATGTAAAACCATGTCAGTTCACAAGTTGGGGCACTATCCTACCCGGTTTCACCCGAACAGGGAGATTCCCCCTTATACAGGTCCAGGACATTTCGCTTCTAGGTTAGAGCGCATGCATGCGAGGGGGACACATGCAATCACCTATACCAACCTTGCACCACACTCATACAGATATGCTAGGGACACATGCAAGTTTTCAGATGATTCCGACGTTCTCGTGGACTTCCTCCGGCGAAACCCTTATGATCTGCGGGGCTTGGATCGTCTACCCCCCTAGACATTCTTCTGAAGGGGGTAGCCCGGCGTAGCTCTCTCTTGTTTTGTGTTTGATTATGTCATGGGATGATGTGAAACCATGTTGGTTCACAAGTTGGGGCACTATACGGCCCGGTTTCACCGTAACGGGGAGATTCCCCCTTATACAGGTCCAGAACCTTCTCTTCTAGGTTAGAGCACATGCATGCAAGGGGGCACACATGCAAGCACATATACCAACCTTGCACCACACTCACATGCATATGCTAGGGACACATGCAAGTTTTCATCTGATTCCGACGTTCTCGTGGTCTTCCTCCGGCGAAACCCTGATCTGCGGGCCTCGGATCGTCTACCCCCTAGACATTCTTCTGACAGGGGTAGCCTGGCGTAGCTCTCTCTTGTTTTGTGTTTGACTAGGTCATTGGATGATGTAAAACCATGTTGGTTCACAAGTTGGGGCACTATCCTACCCGGTTTCACCTGAACGGGGAGATTCCCCCTTATACAGGTCCAGAACCTTTCGCTTCTAGGTTAGAGCGCATGCATGTGAGGGGGACACATGAAATCACCTATACCAACCTTGCACCACACTCACACACATATGCTAGGGACACATGCAAGTTTTCAGATGATTCTGACGTTCTCGTGGTCTTCCTCCGGCGAAACCCTAATCTGCGGGGCTCGGATCGTCTACCCCCCTAGACATTCTTCTGACAGGGGTAGCCTGACATAGCTCTCTCTTGTTTTGTGTTTGACTAGGTCATAAGATGATGTAAAACCATGTTGGTTCACAAGTTGGGGCACTATCCTACCCGGTTTCACCGTAACGGGGAGATTCCTCTTATCTGTGTCCGTAACCTTTCGCTTCTAGGTTAGAGCGCATGCATGCGAGGGGGACACATGCAATCACCTATTCCAACCTTGCACCACACTCACACACATATGCTAGGGACACATGCAAGTTTTCAGATGATTCCGATGTTCTCGTGGTCTTCCTCCGGCGCAACCCTGATCTGCGGGGCTCGGGTCGTCTACCCCCCTAGACATTCTTCCCGACAGGGGTAGCCATGAGTCTCTTGTTTTGTGTTTGATTATGTCATGGGATGATGTGAAACCATGTTGGTTCACAAGTTGGGGCACTATACTACCCGGTTTCACCCGAACAGGGAGATTCCCCCCTATACAGGTCCAGAACCTTCGCTTCTAGGTTAGAGTGCATGCATGCGAGGGGGGACACATGCAAGCACCCGCAGACTAGTAGTTAATTTTTATATGTTCCATCATAGCACCACACTTTTCATGCATGTGCTAGGGCAGATGCATGCATGTCCTTGAGGTACTCAAAATTGAGAACAATCTATAAAGGATGTCAAACAACAAATTTCAGACTTTGTCGTGAAATCCTCTCATCTTGGTCTTTTGATTGACCCAAAGAGTGACCTTTAAAGATTCAAAAGTAGTCCAACAACTTGCTTGGTTTTGTTGGTCAGCTCTACCGTGAGGGGAAATTCTACTCTTGACGATTGGTTGAGGATTTTTTCTCAACGTTTGTGACTAGGCACCCACCTAATGGAAATGAAGTTCAACATCCTCCATAAGCTTATGGTCTAGTGCAAAGTTCATATTTCCATGGTCTCAATCCTTATGAAGAGCTGGTACATGCTATATCTACAAGAGAAATTATCGTCCGCTCCTCAAGAGGGTTGACAGAACCAATGGCGGGAGTTTCCACGTATATATCCAGGATTTTACTAAGTATTAACGCATGTCTACAAAGGGGGTCACACTTGGGACTTACACATGGGACCTACCAACCTTGCACCACAATCACACACATATGCTAGGGACACATGCAAGTTTTCAGATGATTCCAACGTTCTCGTGATCTTCCTCCGGCGAAACCCTGATCTACGGGCCTCGGATCGTCTACCCCCCTAGACATTCTTCTGACAGGGGTAGCCTAATGTAGCTCTCTCTTGTTTTGTGTTTGACTAGGTCATAGGATGATGTAAAACCATTATGGTTCACAAGTTGGGGCACTATCCTACCCGGTTTCACCTGAACGGGGAGATTCCCCCTTATACAGGTCCAGAACCTTTCGCTTCTAGGTTAGAGCGCATGGACGCGAGGGGGACACATGCAAGCACCCGCAAACTAGTAGTTAATTTTTATATGTTCCATCATAGCACCACACTTTTCATGCATGTGCTAGGGCAGATGCATGCATGTCCTTGAGGTACTCAAAATTAAGAACAATCTATAAAGGATGTCAAACAACAAATTTCAGACTTTGTCGTGAAATCCTCTCATCTTGGTCTTTTGATTGACCCAAAGAGTGACCTTGAAAGATTCAAAAGTAGTCCAACAGCTTGCTTGGTTTTGTTGGTCAGCTCTACCGTGAGGGGAAATTCAACTCTTGACGATTGGTTGAGGATTGTTTCTCAAAGTTTGTGACTAGGCACCCACCTAATGGAAATGAAGTTCAACATCCTCCAGAAGCTTATGGTCTAGTGCAAAGTTCATATTTCCATGGTCTCAATCCTTATGAAGAGCTGGTACATGCTATATCTACAAGAGAAATTATCGTCCGCTCCTCAAGAGGGTTGACAGAACCAGTGGCGGGAGTTTCCACGTATATATCCAGGATTTTACTAAGTATTAACGCATGTCTACAAAGGGGGTCACACTTGGGACTTACACATGGGACCTACCAACCTTGCACCACAATCACACACATATGCTAGGGACACATGCAAGTTTTCAGATGATTCCAACGTTCTCGTGATCTTCCTCCGGCGAAACCCTGATCTACGAGCCTCGGATCGTCTACCCCCTAGACATTCTTCTGACAGGGGTAGCCCGGCGTAGCTCTCTCTTGTTTTGTGTTTGACTAGGTCATAGGATGATGTAAAACCATGTTGGTTCACAAGTTGGGGCACTATCCTACCCGTTTTCACCTGAACGGGGAGATTCCCCCTTATGTGTCCGTAACCTTTCGCTTCTAGGTTAGAGCGCATGCATGCGAGGGGGACACATGCAATCACCTATACCAACCTTGCACCACACTCACACACATATGCTAGGGACACATGCAAGTTTTAAGATGATTCCGACGTTCTCGTGGTCTTCCTCCGACGAAACCCTAATCATGGCTCATAGTCTACCCCCTAGACATTCTTCTGACAGGGGTAGCGACGTAGCTCTCTCTTGTTTTGTGTTTGACTAGGTCATAGGATGATGTAAAACCATGTCGGTTCACAAGTTGGGGCACTATCCTACCGGTTTCACCTAATGGGAGATTCCCCTTATACAGTCCGCATCCTTCGCTTCTAGGTTAGAGCGCATGCATGCGAGTGGGGACACATGCAATTACCTATACCAACCTTGCACCACACTCACACACATATGCTAGGGACACATGCAAGTTTTCAGATGATTCTGACGTTCTCGTGGACTTCCTCCAATAAACCTCGATGATCTCATGGGCTCGGATAGTCTACCCCCCTAGACATTCTTCTGATGGGGGTAGCCCGGCATAGATATCTCTTGTTTTGTGTTTGATTATGTCATGGGATGATGTGAAACCATGTTGGTTCACAAGTTGGGGCACTATACGGCCCGGTTTCACCGTAACGGGGAGATTCCCCCTTATACAGGTCCAGAACCTTCGCTTCTAGGTTAGACCGCATGCATGCGAGGGGGGACGATACAAGCACATATACCAATCTTGCACCACACTCACACGCATACGCTAGGAACACATGCAAGTTTTCATCTGATTCCGACGTTCTCGTGGTCTTCCTCCGGCAAAACCCTGATCCGTGGGGCTCGGATCGTCTACCCCCTAGACATTCTTCTGACAGGGGTAGCCCAACGTAGCTCTCTCTTGTTTTGTGTTTGACTAGGTCATAGGATGATGTAAAACCATGTTGGTTCACAAGTTGGGGCACTATCCTACCCGGTTTCACTTGAACGGGGAGATTCCCCCTTATACAGGTCCAGAACCTTTCGCTTCTAGGTTAGAGCGCATGCATGCGAGGGGGACACATGCAATCACCTATACCAACCTTGCACCACACTCACACACATATGCTAGGGACACATGCAAGTTTTCAGATGATTCCGACGTTCTCGTGCTCTTCCTCCGACGAAACCCTAATCTACGGGGCTCGGATCGTCTACCCCCCTAGACATTCTTCTGACAGGGGTAGCCTGGCGTAGCTCTCTCTTGTTTTGTCTTTTATTATGTCATGGGATGATGTGAAACCATGTTGGTTCACAAGTTGGGGCACTATACTACCCGGTTTCACCGTAACAGAGAGATTCCCCGTTATACAGGTCCAGAACCTTCGCTTCTAGGTTAGAGCGCATGCATGCGAGGGGGACACATGCAAGCACCCACAGACTTGTAGTTAATTTTTGTATGTTCCATCATAGCACCACACTTTTCATGCATGTGCTAGGGCACATGCATGCATGTCCTTGAGGTACTCAAAATTGAGAACAATCTATAAAGGATGTCAAACAACAAATTTCAGACTTTGTCGTGAAATCCTCTCATCTTGGTCTTTTGATTGACCCAAAGAGTGACCTTGAAAGATTCAAAAGTAGTCCAACAGCTTGCTTGGTTTTGTTGGTCAGCTCTACCGTGAGGGGAAATTCTACTCTTGACGATTGGTTGAGGATTGTTTCTCAAAGTTTGTGACTAGGCACCCACCTAATGGAAATGAAGTTCAACATCCTCCAGAAGCTTATGGTCTAGTGCAAAGTTCATATTTCCATGGTCTCAATCCTTATGAAGAGCTGGTACATGCTATATCTACAAGAGAAACTATCGTCCGCCTCAAGAGGGTCGAGTAACCAGCATGGAGTTTCCACGTATATATCCAGGATTTTACTAAGTATTAACGTATGTCTACAAAGGGGGTCACACTTGGGACTTACACATGGGACCTACCAACCTTGCACCACACTCACACACATATGCTAGGGACACATGCAAGTTTTCATCTGATTCCGACGCTCGTGATCTTCCTCCAAACCTCGATCTCGGGCCTCGGATCGTCTACCCCCCTAGACATTCTTCTGACAGGGGTAGCCCGATGTAGATCTCTCTTGTTTTGTGTTTGACTAGGTCATAGGATGATGTAAAACCATGTTGGTTCACAAGTTGGGGCACTATCCTACCCTGTTTCACCTGAACGGGGAGATTCCCCTTATATCGGTCCAGAACCTTTCGCTTCTAGGTTAGAGCGCATGCATGCGAGGGGGACACATGCAATCACCTATACCAACCTTGCACCACACTCACACACATATGCTAGGGACACATGCAAGTTTTCGATGATTCCACGCTCGTGGTCTTCCTCCGAAAACCCTAATCATGAGGGTCTGATCGTCCACCCCTAGACATTCTTCGACAGGGTAGCAATGTAGCTCTCTCTTGTTTTGTGTTTGATTATGTCATGGGATGATGTGAAACCATGTCGGTTCACAAGTTGGGGCACTATACGGTCCGGTTTCACTGTAGGAGATTCCCCTTATACAGTCCGTAACCGCTTCTAGGCTAGAGCGCATGCATGCGAGGGGACACATGCAATCACCTATACCAACCTTGCACCACACTCACACACATATGCTAGGGACACATGCAAGTTTTCGATGATTCGACGTTCTCGTGGTCTTCCTCCCATGAAACCCTAATCTGGGGCTCGGATCGTCACCCCCTAGACATTCTTCCATAGGTAGCCTGACATAGCTCTCTCTTGTTTTGTGTCTGACTAGGTCATAAGATGATGTAAAACCATGTTGGTTCACAAGTTGGGGCACTATCCTACCTGGTTTCACCGTAACGGGAGATTCCTCTTATATGTGTCCGTAACCTTTCGCTTCTAGGTTAGAGCGCATGCATGCGAGGGGGACACATGCAATCACCTATACCAACCTTGCACCACACTCACACACATATGCTAGGGACACATGCAAGTTTTCAGATGATTCCGACGTTCTCGTGGTCTTCCTCCGGCACAACCCTAATCTGCGAGGCTCTGATCGTCCACCCCCCTAGACATTCTTCTGACAGGGGTAGCACGGCGTAGCTCTCTCTTGTTTTGTGTTTGATTATGTCATGGGATGATGTGAAACCATGTCGGTTCACAAGTTGGGGCACTATACGGTCCGGTTTCACCGTAACGGGGAGATTCCCCCTTATACTGTGTCCGTAACCTTTGCTTCTAGGCTAGAGCGCATGCATGCGAGGGGGGACACATGCAAGCACATATACCAACCTGGTACCACACTCACACACATATGCTAGGGAAACATGCAAGTTTTCATCTGATTCCCACGTTCTCGTGGTCTTCCTCCGGCGAAACCCTGATCTGCGGGCCTCGGATCGTGTACCCCCCTAGACATTCTTCTGACAGGGGTAGCCAGTAGCTCTCTTGTTTTGTGTTTGACTAGGTAATAATGATGTAAAACCATGTTGGTTCACAAGTTGGGACACTATCCTACCCGGTTTCACCTGAACAGGGAGATTCCCCCTTATACACACTACTAGAGAAAAGCCTATGCGAGGCGCACCTAAAAGCTTATGCGAGGCGCATATCATATGCGCCTCTAGCTTCAAGCCTCGAGAGGCGATATGATATGCGCTCCTATACTTACATATGCGAGGCGATATCGATATGCGCCGATATGTGAAGTATAGGAGGCGATAATATGCGCCAGATATGTTTTACAATGCGCCTCGTATATTTATAGTATATGCGTCTCCTATAGTATCCTATATGCGCCTCTGGTAATATTTTCGAAATTCAAGTTTTACAGACCACTATAAATAATAATATACAGATATTCAAATATACAATATAGTCCAGAATACAGTATAAAGAGCACATAATTTTTCAGAAACTTGCAATTTGCCAAAGCATAATAGAACCAATATGAATACAATACATTACACATCAATCATGACATACAAGTTCATACATCAAGTGTTTGTGCCACAAGTTCACACCTCCGAGTACAAGTTCACAATCATATTACACCTTCGAGTACAAGTTCACAATCACATTACAACTCCAACATCAATCGCGACATACGAGTTCATACATCAAGTAGAATCAACAAGTGCCAAGTTTTCACACAACACCAAGTGTTTGTGCCACAAGATCACACCTCCGATTACAAGTTCACAACCACATACAACTCCGACGATGGAGCTCTAGCTAGATGAAGTAGAGCACATAACCTACCATGAAGAGCAATAAGGTGGTGATCACGAGGAAGTTCCTCCACTTCTTCCTTATGTGCCTCCTCCACTTCTCTTCCGCCACCTCTCTACTCTCGTAGCCTAGGTAGTTGTTGCCCGAGAAGTTGTGTCAGTGGAAAACAATAGCAGTTCACAAGATAGAATCATGCATATATATATGGGTGCAATAAGATGTAAGAAATCAGGTTATAATCATCGGCATTTCGAAGAAAGACCAAAAAAGCAAACCAAGAATGACTTGGATTAGTGCCTCATGCTTAGATTGGGCACGAAAATAACAATGCTCGATGTTCGATCTCATGCGGCAAGTAGAGTATATGCCCAAATTACTAGTCTACTTGGCACACCAGATCAAACAATGCATAGTCATACACATGACATCACAACATGTTCTAATCATCGGCATTTCGAAGAAAGACAAAGAAAGCAAACCACAAGAAGTAGGGCATAGACAAATAGTTACAGGTAATACTAGACCATGATGATACAAGCTCGCTACCATCATATAATAAAAGTGATAGATATGTTGTCATAAAAGATGTGTGTTAAATTGCATAAATTTACACACACACAGTTGTTTGTTATCAAAGAGCAGACTTTAATCATTTTTCTAGAAACTAATATAGATAGAAAAAGGGAGCACAAATTGGTAGGTGACAGAGGACAACCAGAAGGCAGACCCATGAATTATTTTTACTTGGTTTTTACTTGGTACAAACCGTAGTAACGATAGTTTGAGATTCAGACTATTGTTTTAGTACCAAATTTTGAAGATAGAATAAGTAGTACCAAAATTTGAAGATAGAAAGGAATGGATGGCATGGTTTCTTGGGCTGGATGAGATGCTTCAAGTGCCCCCATGTCTTGGAGCAGAATATGTGACTGATAATGTACGAAAAGGACTGCCAGTGGCTACGGTAACCATATGTGTAATTTTCTTCTGATGTGAACTTGACTTTCAGGTTCGCACAAATTCAGATTTTAACAATGGTACTTCCCCAACTACTGTTGTTGTTCTCAACGTGGAAAATTTATGACTGGACATTACCATGTCTATTTTCTTAGCTTACAAAGGAGAGTATCTGCTTATCGCAAGGATATCAAGCGAGTAGAGTGGATCTACAAGGCTTCTGCTGAATTGGTGAGAAATGCTTCACTTAGTCAATGCATTGCATGTATGTTTTTGGACAAATAATGAAGAATGAGAAAACATATGTATATATGCTAGCAGTGCTGCGTTTCAGTTGATGCTTAACATATTTCTTAGGCACATACAGGAATTATTTTCCTGAACTTCAATGTCTTAAAATGCTTGGTATTCTGCTCTGCCTTTTCAGTACTAGAAGATCACATCCGCATAAGTTCTACTCTCAGTACAAATATCAAAATGAAGTTTACTAGAAACTATGTACATGAATATTACCAGATGTTGTAAACTGATCTTTTTTGCATGATCAATTTTCAATTTTATGTCTTGTAGTCTGTGAGAGGATTTGGGTGTACGGGAACAGCCAGAACTGCAAGTAGTAGCATAAATGGCAAATATAACATGATTGCTTAACTATATCGTCTAGGATACTAGGGAGAAATGCCGAGTGTACAAATGCCAGTGGTGACATGGCGAGAGTGCAGCGCAAAAGCTTTGATTTCTATAAATGGTAATGGAGTAGTTAATACTGTAATTAGTGATGTACGACAACCTGTTATTTTGAACTTACTATTTGATTATTTTGATTGTCCTTTTGGGAGAAACAAGAACACATTTTATTCCTTTGGCAGATTAGTACAGTATTATTTTACCTAGACTGCCGTCCCCCTTAGTAGTTCTTCATTCTGACATGCTATTTCTTCAATGCAATCCACCATGTATCCAGTCTAAATATATCCGTTTGTAATTTTCTTAGTATCATCTCCTATATTGCCATCCTTTTCTCGCATCTACTGTTATTAAATTCAATGCCAATGTTGAACCAGGCTATATACAACAAACAATAAAAAAGTCACCGCAACTATATACGACAAACGGGAAAATATCACCACAACGGGTGCAGCGTGTCGCCGCACCACATTTCCTAGTCTACTTCTACAGTGATCATTTTCAGATGCTAGTGGTTATCCAAATGCGGAGCCGTGCTTAGCTAGTCAAGCAATGTCGCGTTCCTCATTCATGAATAGTAGTAGTATGTACTACCGGAAGCTGGGCTGACCTGAAGCACGAGTAGCGGGAAGGAGGAGATGTCGCCGGAGTAGTCGACGGCGGGGATGAGGCGCTTGAGCTCCATGATGGGCGCGAAGTCTCCGTAGTCGTCGACGGCGGCGCCGGGGGCCTCGGCCTCGACGAAGAGCACCCCCTCCCCGCTGCAGTCGATCTCGACCCTGCCGTCCTCGTCCCGCGCCAGTGACCCGCCATCGGGTAGGAGGGCACGAGCGCCTCGCCACAGGCCGCATCCGCCGGCGTCAAGAACCCTCCCCTGCTCCGGCTCGGCTCGGCGTCGGCGAAGTAGACGCTGGGCGTGTGGAAGTCGCGGACGACGAGGTCGAGGTTGGAGTTCGAGCCAGGTGCCCACCTCCCGGCATTGCTGCTCACACACCAGAGACGCCGCCGAAGCTCGGGTTCCGCGCCAGCGGCGGCTTCCCGTGCCCCGCGGATCTGGGCTCGTCCAGCGCCGGTAAAGCAGCGGGCTCAGGCGGAGGCGAGGTGGTGGCGGGAGGAGGCGGGGAAGGGGACCTGCGCAGCGAGCGAGGTGGGGAGGAGGAGGAGGAGATGCGGCGGGAGGAGTGGGGCTGTAAGGAGCCCGAGGAGGAGATGCGACGGCGACCCTTCTCCCAGGGCAGGATTGGGGAGCGGCGAGGAGAGAGAGGCAGGGAGAATCTGTGGGGAGAGAGAAGTTTTGGGAGGAGGCGAGATGGGGGTGGGAGAAGGAAGGAGGGCCGGTGCGCGTGTGGAAAAAAGTGGTGCCAGTTATGCGAGGCGCATATTGCATAATATGCGCCTCCTATAATTTAAACTATAGGAGGCGCATATAGCAATATGCGCCTCGCATATGAGGCCACCTACCTCCACCCGGCCTTGAGGAGTTACTTGAGGCGCATATGGCCATATGCGCCTCGCATATTATTAAATATAGGAGGCGCATATAACCATATGTGCCTCGCATATTCGTGCACCTACCAACACGCGGGCCCACACAGATTATGCAAGGCGCATTCTGTCCATATGCGCCTCGCCTATCTAATATATAGGAGGCGCATATGACTGGAATGCGCCTCACATAAAATGGGGCTGCTAGATTTAGTCCGTACAGGGCTTATAGGAGGCGCATTCTTATCATATGCACCTCGCCTATTTTTATACTAGAGGCGCATGGATAAGTAGTGTGCCTCGCCTATTTTATAGGAGGCGCATATGGTCTAAATGTGCCTCGCATAAGCATGTCTCCTATAGCCTTTTCTCTAGTAGTGACAGGTCCAGAACCTTTCGATTCTAGGTTAGAGCGCATGCATGCGAGGGGGACACATGCAATCACCTATACCAACCTTGCACCACACTCACACACATATGCTAGGGACACATGCAAGTTTTCAGATGATTCCGATGTTCTCGTGGTCTTCCTCCGGCGAAACCCTAATCTGCGAGGCTCGGATCATCTACCCCCTAGACATTCTTTTGACAGGGGTAGCCCGACGTAGATCTCTCTTGTTTTGTGTATGACGAGGTCATAGGATGATGTAAAACCATGTTGGTTCACAAGTTGGGGCACTATTCTACCCGGTTTCACCGGAACAGGGAGATTCCCCCTTATACAGGTCCAGATCCTTTCGCTTATAGGTTAGAGCGCATGCATGCGAGTGGGGACACATGCAATCACCTATAACAACCTTGCACCACACTCACACACATATGCTAGGGACACATGCAAGTTTTCAGATGATTCCGACGTTCTCGTGGACTTCCTCCGGCGAAACCCTGATGATCTGCGGGCCTCGGATCGTCTACCCCCTAGACATTCTTCTGATGGGGGTAGCCCGGCGTAGCTCTCTCTTGTTTTGTGTTTGATTATGTCATGGGATGATGTGAAACCATGTTGGTTCACAAGTTGGGGCACTATACGGCCCGGTTTCATCGTAACGGGGAGATTCCCCCTTATACAGGTCCGAAACCTTCGCTTCTAGGTTAGAGCGCATGCATGTGAGGGAGGACACATGCAAGCACATATACCAACCTTGCACCACACTCACACGGATATGCTAGGGACACATGCAAGTTTTCACCTGATTCCGACGTTCTCGTGGTCTTGCTCCGGCGAAACCCTGATCTGCGGGCCTCGGATCGTCTACCCCACTAGACATTCTTCTGACAGGGGTAGCCCAGCCTAGCTCTCTCTTGTTTTGTGTTTGCCTAGGTCATAGGATGATGTAAAACCATGTCAGTTCACAAGTTGGGGCACTTTCCTACCCGGTTTCACCCGAACAGGGAGATTCCCCCTTATACAGGTCCAGGACATTTCGCTTCTAGGTTAGAGCGCATGCATGCGAGGGGGACACATGCAATCACCTATACCAACCTTGCACCACACTCACACAGATATGCTAGGGACACATGCAAGTTTTCAGATGATTCCGACGTTCTCGTGGACTTCCTCCGGCGAAATCCTTATGATCTGCGGGGCTTGGATCGTCTACCATCCTAGACATTCTTCTGAAGGGGGTAGCCCGGCATAGCTCTCTCTTGTTTTGTGTTTGATTATGTCATGGGATGATGTGAAACCATGTTGGTTCACAAGTTGGGGCACTATACGGCCCGGTTTCACCGTAACGGGGAGATTCCCCCTTATACAGGTCCAGAACCTTCTCTTCTAGGTTAGAGCGCATGCATGCAAGGGGGCACACATGCAAGCACATATACCAACCTTGCACCACACTCACACGCATATGCTAGGGACACATGCAAGTTTTCATCTGATTCCGACGTTCTCGTGGTCTTCCTCTGGCGAAACCCTGATCTGCGGGCCTCAGATCGTCTACCCCCCTAGACATTCTTCTGACAGGGGTAGCCTGACGTAGCTCTCTCTTGTTTTGTGTTTGACTAGGTCATTGGATGATGTAAAACCATGTTGGTTCACAAGTTGGGGCACTATCCTACCCGGTTTCACCTGAACGGGGAGATTCCCCTTATCTGGTCCGTAACCTTTCGCTTCTAGGTTAGAGCGCATGCATGTGAGGGGGACACATGCAATCACCTATACCAACCTTGCACCACACTCACACACATATGCTAGGGACACATGCAAGTTTTCAGATGATTCTGACGTTCTCGTGGTCTTCCTCCGGCGAAACCCTAATCTGCGGGCTGGATCGTCTACCCCTAGACATTCTTCCCGACAGGGTAGCCTGACATAGCTCTCTCTTGTTTTGTGTTTGACTAGGTCATAAGATGATGTAAAACCATGTTGGTTCACAAGTTGGGGCACTATCCTACCCGGTTTCACCGTAACGGGGAGATTCCCTCTTATACAGGTCCAGAACCTTTCGCTTCTAGGTTAGAGCGCATGCATGCGAGGGGGACACATGCAATCACCTATACCAACCTTGCACCACACTCACACACATATGCTAGGGACACATGCAAGTTTTCAGATGATTCCGACGTTCTCGTGGTCTTCCTCCCAAGACAACCCTAATCATGAGGCTCTGATCGTCCACCCCCCTAGACATTCTTCTGACAGGGGTAGCCCGGCGTAGCTCTCTCTTGTTTTGTGTTTGATTATGTCATGGGATTATGTGAAACCATGTCGGTTCACAAGTTGGGGCACTATACGGTCCGGTTTCACCGTAACGGGGAGATTCCCCCTTATACAGGTCCAGAACCTTCGCTTCTAGGCTAGAGCGCATGCATGCGAGGGGGGACACATGCAAGCACATATACCAACCTGGTACCACACTCACACACATATGCTAGGGAAACATGCAAGTTTTCATCTGATTCCCACGTTCTCGTGGTCTTCCTCCGGCGAAACCCTGATCTGCGGGCCTCGGATCGTGTACCCCCCTAGACATTCTTCTGACAGGGGTAGCCCGGCGTAGCTCTCTCTTGTTTTGTGTTTGACTAGGTAATAATGATGTAAAACCATGTTGGTTCACAAGTTGGGACACTATCCTACCCGGTTTCACCTGAACAGGGAGATTCCCCCTTATACACACTACTAGAGAAAAGCCTATGCGAGGCGCACCTAAAAGCTTATGCGAGGCGCATATCATATGCGCCTCTAGCTTCAAGCCTCGGGTATTTTTTATGCGAGGCGCATATGATATGCGCCTCCTATACTTCACATATGCGAGGCGCATATCGATATGCGCCTCGCATATGTGAAGTATAGGAGGCGCATAATATGCGCCTCGCATATGTTTTACAATGCGCCTCGTATATTTATAGTATATGCGCCTCCTATAGTATCCTATATGCGCCTCTGGTAATATTTTCGAAATTCAAGTTTTACAGACCACTATAAATAATAATATACAGATATTCAAATATACAATATAGTCCAGAATACAGTATAAAGAGCACATAATTTTTCAGAAACTTGCAATTTGCCAAAGCATAATAGAACCAACATGAATACAATACATTACACATCAATCATGACATACAAGTTCATACATCAAGTGTTTGTGCCACAAGTTCACACCTCCGAGTACAAGTTCACAATCATATTACACCTTCGAGTACAAGTTCACAATCACATTACAACTCCAACATCAATCGCGACATACGAGTTCATACATCAAGTAGAATCAACAAGTGCCAAGTTTTCACACAACACCAAGTGTTTGTGCCACAAGATCACACCTCCGATTACAAGTTCACAACCACATTACAACTCCGACGATGGAGCTCTAGCTAGATGAAGTAGAGCACATAACCTACCATGAAGAGCAATAAGGTGGTGATCACGAGGAAGTTCCTCCACTTCTTCCTTCTGTGCCTCCTCCACTTCTCTTCCGCCACCTCTCTACTCTCGTAGCCTAGGTAGTTGTTGCCCGAGAAGTTGTGTCAGTGGAAAACAATAGCAGTTCACAAGATAGAATCATGCATATATATATGGGTGCAATAAGATGTAAGAAATCAGGTTATAATCATCGGCATTTCGAAGAAAGACCAAAAAAAGCAAACCAAGAATGACTTGGATTAGTGCCTCATACTTAGATTGGGCACGAAAATAACAATGCTCGATGTTCGATCTCATGCGGCAAGTAGAGTATATGCCCAAATTACTAGTCTACTTGGCACACCAGATCAAACAGCGGCATAGTCATACACATGACATCACAACATGTTCTAATCATCGGCATTTCGAAGAAAGACAAAGAAAGCAAACCACAAGAAGTAGGGCATAGACAAATAGTTACAGGTAATACTAGACCATGATGGCGCGCGTTGCCGCGCCCGTCATATAATAAAAGTGATAGATATGTTGTCATAAAAGATGTGTGTTAAATTGCATAAATTTACACACACACAGTTGTTTGTTATCAAAGAGCAGACTTTAATCATTTTTCTAGAAACTAATATAGATAGAAAAAGGGAGCACAAATTGGTAGGTGACAGAGGACAACCAGAAGGCAGACCCATGAATTATTTTTTACTTGGTTTTTACTTGGTACAAACCGTAGTAACGATAGTTTGAGATTCAGACTATTGTTTTAGTACCAAATTTTGAAGATAGAATAAGTAGTACCAAAATTTGAAGATAGAAAGGAATGGATGGCATGGTTTCTTGGGCTGGATGAGATGCTTCAAGTGCCCCCATGTCTTGGAGCAGAATATGTGACTGATAATGTACGAAAAGGACTGCCAGTGGCTACGGTAACCATATGTGTAATTTTCTTCTGATGTGAACTTGACTTTCAGGTTCGCACAAATTCAGACGGAACAATGGTACTTCCCCAACTACTGTTGTTGTTCTCAACGTGGAAAATTTATGACTGGACATTACCATGTCTATTTTCTTAGCTTACAGTGGAGAGTATCTGCTTTTACTGCAAGGATATCAAGCGAGTAGAGTGGATCTACAAGGCTTCTGCTGAATTGGTGAGAAATGCTTCACTTAGTCAATGCATTGCATGTATGTTTTTGGACAAATAATGAAGAATGAGAAAACATATGTATATATGCTAGCAGTGCTGCGTTTCAGTTGATGCTTAACATATTTCTTAGGCACATACAGGAATTATTTTCCTGAACTTCAATGTCTTAAAATGCTTGGTATTCTGCTCATTTTCAAGATTAGAAGATCACATCCGCATAAGTTCTACTCTCAGACAAATATCAAAATGAAGTTTACTAGAAACTATGTACATGAATATTACCAGATGTTGTAAACTGATCTTTTTTGCATGATCAATTTTCAATTTTATGTCTTGTAGTCTGTGAGAGGATTTGGGTGTACGGGAACAGCCAGAACTGCAAGTAGTAGCATAAATGGCAAATATAACATGATTGCTTAACTATATCGTCTAGGATACTAGGGAGAAATGCCGAGTGCACAAATGCCGGTGACATGGCGAGAGTGCGCTTAAAGCTTTGATTTCTATAAATGGTAATGGAGTAGTTAATACTGTGATTAGTGATGTACGACAACCTGTTATTTTGAACTTACTATTTGATTATTTTGATTGTCCTTTTGGGAGAAACAAGAACACATTTTATTCCTTTGGCAGATTAGTACAGTATTATTTTACCTAGATCGCCGTCCCCTTAGTAGTTCTTCATTACGACGCATATTTCTTCAATGCAATCCACCATGTATCCGGTCTAAATATATCCGTTTGTAATTTTCTTAGTATCATCTCCTATATTGCCATCCTTTTCTCGCATCTACATTATTAAATTCAATGCCAATGTTGAACCAGGCTATATACAACAAACAATAAAAAGTCACCGCAACTATATACGACAAACGGAAAATATCACCTGGCAGATGCGTGTCGCACCACATTTCCTAGTCTACTTCTACAGTGATCATTTTCAGATGCTAGTGGTTATCCAAATGCGGAGTCGTGCTTAGCTAGTCAAGCAATGTCGCGTTCCTCATTCATGAATAGTAGTAGTATGTACTACCGGAAGCTGGGCTGACCTGAAGCACGAGTAGCGGGAAGGAGGAGATGTCGCCGGAGTAGTCGACGGCGGGGATGAGGCGCTTGAGCTCCATGATGGGCGCGAAGTCTCCGTGATCGATGGCGGCGCCGGGCCTCGGCCTCGACGAAGAGCACCCTCCCGCTGCAATCGATCTCGACCCTGCCGTCCTCGTCCGCCAGCGGCCCGCCATCGGGTAGAAGGGCACGAGCGCCTCGCCAGCCAGCGCCATCCGCTCGGCGTCGAAGAACCCCTCCCCTGCTCCGGCTCCGGCTCCGGCGTCGGGGCGGCGGTAGAAGTAGACGCTGGGCGTGTGGAAGTGCGGGACGACGAGGTCGAGGTTGGAGTTCCAGAGCCGTGCCCGTGCCCACCTCCCGGCATTGCTGCTCCGCGACGCCAGACGCCCGGCTTCGGGTTCCGCGCCAGCGGCGGCTTCCCGTGCCCCGCGGATCTGGGCTCGTCCGGCGCCGGTAAAGCAGCGGGCTCAGGCGGAGGCGAGGTGGTGGCGGGAGGAGGCGGGGAAGGGGACCTGCGTGGCGAGCGAGGTGGGGAGGAGGAGGAGATGCGGCGGGGGGAGTGGGGCTGTAAGGAGCCCGAGGAGGAGATGCGATGGCGACCCTTCACCCAGGGCAGGATTGGGGAGCGGCGAGGAGAGAGAGGCAGGGAGAATCTGTGGGGAGAGAGAAGTTTTGGGAGGAGGCGAGATGGGGGTGGGAGAAGGAAGGAGGGCCGGTGCGCGTGTGGAAAAAAGTGGTGCCAGTTATGCGAGGCGCATATTGCATAATATGCGCCTCCTATAATTTAAACTATATGAGGCGCATATAGCAATATGCGCCTCGCATATGCGGCCACCTACCTCCACCTGGGCCCGCATGAGTTACTTGAGGCGCTTATGGTTATTCGTGCACCTACCAACACGCGGGCCCACATAGATTATGCGAGGCGCATTCTGTCCATATGCGCCTCGCCTATCTAATATATAGGAGGCGCATTTGACTGGAATGCGCCTCGCATAAAATGGGGCTGCTAGATTTAGTCCGTACAGGGCTTATAGGAGGCGCATTCTTATAATATGCGCCTCGCCTATTTTTATACTAGAGGCGCATGGAGAAGTAGTGTGCCTCGCCTATTTTATAGGAGGCGCATATGGTCTAAATGTGCCTCGCATAAGCATGTCTCCTATAGCCTTTTCTCTAGTAGTGACAGGTCCAGAACCTTTCGCTTCTAGGTTAGAGCGCATGCATGCGAGGGGGACACATGCAATCACCTATACCAACCTTGCACCACACTCACACACATATGCTAGGGACACAAGCAAGTTTTCAGATGATTCTGATGTTCTCATGGTCTTCCTCCGGCGAAACCCTAATCTGCGGGGCTCGGAACATCTACCCCCCTAGACATTCTTTTGACAGGGGTAGCCCGACGTAGCTCTCTCTTGTTTTGTGTATGACTAGGTCATAGGATGATGTAAAACCATGTTGGTTCACGAGTTGGGTCACTATCCTACCCGGTTTCACCGGAACAGGGAGATTCCCCCTTATACAGGTCCAGATCCTTTCGCTTATAGGTTAGAGCGCATGCATGCGAGTGGGGACACATGCAATCACCTATACCAACCTTGCACCACACTCACACACATATTCTAGGGACACATGCAAGTTTTCAGATGATTCCGACGTTCTCGTGGACTTCCTCCGGCGAAACCCTGATGATCTGCGGGCCTCGGATCGTCTACCCCCCTAGACATTCTTCTGATGGGGGGAGCCCGGCGTATCTCTCTCTTGTTTTGTGTTTGATTATGTCATGGGATGATGTGAAACCATGTTGGTTCACAAGTTGGGGAACTATACGGCCCGGTTTCATCGTAACGGGGAAATTCCCCCTTATACAGGTCCGGAACCTTCGCTTCTAGGTTAGAGCGCATGCATGTGAGGGAGGACACATGCAAGCACATATACGAACCTTGCACCACACTCACACGCATATGCTAGGGACACATGCAAGTTTTCATCTGATTCCGACGTTCTCGTGGTCTTCCTCCGGCGAAACCCTGATCTATGGGCCTCGGATCGTCTACCCCACTAGACATTCTTCTGACAGGGGTAGCCCGGCGTAGGTCTCTCTTGTTTTGTGTTTGCCTAGGTCATAGGATGATGTAAAACCATGTCGGTTCACAAGTTGGGGCACTATCCTACCCGGTTTCACCCGAACGGGGAGATTCCCCCTTATACAGGTCCAGGACATTTCGCTTCTAGGTTAGAGCGCATGCATGCGAGGAGGACACATGCAATCACCTATACCAACCTTGCACCACACTCACACAGATATGCTAGGGACACATGCAAGTTTTTAGATGATTCTGACGTTCTCGTGGACTTCCTCCGGCGAAACCCTTATGATCTGCGGGGCTTGGATCGTCTACCCCCCTAGACATTCTTCTGATGGGGGTAGCCCGGCGTAGCTCTCTCTTGTTTTGTGTTTGATTATATCATGGGATAATGTCAAACCATGTTGGTTCACAAGTTGGGGCACTATACGGCCCGGTTTCACCGTAACGGGGAGATTCCCCCTTATACAGGTCCAGAACCTTCTCTTCTAGGTTAGAGCGCATGAATGCAAGGGGGGACACATGCAAGCACATATACCAACCTTGCACCACACTCACACGCATATTCTAGGGACACATGCAAGTTTTCATCTGATTCCGACGTTCTCGTGGTCTTCCTCCGGCGAAACCCTGATCTGCGGGCCTCGGATCGTCTACCCCCCTAAACATTCTTCTGACAGGGGTAGCCTGACGTAGCTCTCTCTTGTTTTGTGTTTGACTAGGTCATTTGATGATGTAAAACCATGTTGGTTCACAAGTTGGGGCAGTATCCTACCCGGTTTCACCTGAACGGGGAGATTCCCCCTTATACAGGTCCAGAACCTTTCGCTTCTAGGTTAGAGCGCATGCATGCGAGGGGGACACATGCAATCACCTATACCAACCTTGCACCACACTCACACACATATGCTAGGGACACATGCAACTTTTCAGATGATTCCGACGTTCTCGTGGTCTTCCTCCGGCGAAACCCTAATCTGCGGGGCTCGGATCGTCTACCCCCTAGACATTCTTCTGACAGGGGTAGCCCGGCGTAGCTCTCTCTTGTTTTGTGTTTGATTATGTCATGGGATGATGTGAAACCATGTTGGTTCACAAGTTGGGGCACTATACTACCCGGTTTCACCATAACGGGGAGATTCCCCCTTATACAGGTCCAAAACCTTCGCTTCTAGGTTAGAGCGCATGCACGCGAGGGGGGACACATGCAAGCACCCGCATACTAGTAGTTAATTTTTGTATGTTCCAACATAGCACCACACTTTTCATGCATGTGCTACGGCACATGCATGCATGTCCTTGAGGTACTCAAAATTGAGAACAATCTATAAAGGATATCAAACAACAAATTTCAGACTTTGTCGTGAAATCCTCTCATCTTGGTCTTTTGATTGACCCAAAGAGTGACCTTGAAAGATTCAAAAGTAGTCCAATAGCTTGCTTGGTTTTGTTGGTCAGCTCTACCGTGAGGGGAAATTCTACTCTTGACGATTGGTTGAGGATTGTTTCTCAAAGTTTGTGACTAGGCACCCACCTAATGGAAATGAAGTTCAGCATCCTCTAGAACCTTATGGTCTAGTGCAAAGTTCATATTTCCATGGTCTCAATCCTTATGAAGAGCTGGTACATGCTATATCTACAAGAGAAACTATCGTCCGCTCCTCAAGAGGGTTGAAAAACCAGTGGCGGGAGTTTCCACGTATATATCCAGGATTTTACTAAGTATTAACGCATGTCTACAAAGGGGGTCACACTTGGGACTTACACATGGGACCTACCAACCTTGCACCACACTCACACACATATGCTAGGGACACATGCAAGTTTTCAGATGATTCCGACGTTCTCGTGGTCTTCCTCCGGCAAAACACTAATCTGCGGGGCTCGGATCGTCTACTCCCCCTAGACATTCTTCTAACAGGGGTAGCCCGGCATAGCTCTCTCTTGTTTTGTGTTGACTAGGTCATAGGATGATGTAAAACCATGTTGGTTCACAATTTGGGGCACTATCCTACCCGCTTTCACCGGAACGGGAAGATTCCCCCTTATACAGGTCCAGATCCTTTCGCATATAGGTTAGAGCGCATGCATGCGAGGGGGAACCATGCAATCACCTATACCAACCTTGCACCACACTCACACACATATGCTAGGGACACATGCAAGTTTTTAGATGATTCCGACGTTCTCGTGGTCTTCCTCCGGCGAAACCCTGATCTGCGGGCCTCGGATCGTCTACCCCCTAGACATTCTTCTAATGGGGGTAGCCCGACGTATCTCTCTCTTGTTTTGTGTTTGATTATGTCATGGGATGATGTGAAACCATGTTGGTTCACAAGTTGGGGCACTATACGGTCCGGTTTCACCGTAACAGGGAGATTCCCCCTTATACAGGTCCAGAACCTTTGCTTCTAGTTTAGAGCGCATGCATGCGAGGGGGGACACATGCAATCACATATACCAACCTGGCACCACACTCACACACATATGCTAGGGACACATGCAAGTTTTCATCTGATTCCAACGTTCTCGTGGTCTTCCTCCGGCGAAACCCTGATCTGCGGGCCTCGGATCGTGTACCCCCTAGACATTCTTCTGACAGGGGTAGCCCGGCGTAGCTCTCTCTTGTTTTGTATTTGACTAGGTCATAGGATGATGTAAAACCATGTTGGTTCACAAGTTGGGGCACTATCCTACCCGGTTTCACTGAGCAGGAGATTCCCTTATACAGGTCCAGAACCTTTCGCTTCTAGGTTAGAGCGCATGCATGCGAGGGGGACACATGAAATCACCTATACCAACCTTTCACCACACTCACACACATATTCTAGGGACACATGCAAGTTTTCAGATGATTCCGACGTTGTCGTGGTCTTCCTCCGGCGAAACCCTAATCTGCAGGGCTCGGATCATCTACCCCCCTACACATTCTTCTGACAGGGGTAGCCCGATATAGCTCTCTCTTTTTTTGTGTTTGACTAGGTCATAGGATGATGTAAAACCATGTTGGTTCACAAGTTGGGGCACTATCCTACCCGGTTTCACCTGAATGGGGAGATTCCCCCTTATACAGGTCCAGATCCTCCCGCTTATAGGTTAGAGCGCATGCATGCGAGTGGGGACACATGCAATCACCTATACCAACCTTGAACCACACTCACACACATATGCTAGGGACACATGCAAGTTTTCAGATGATTTCGATGTTCTCGTGGACTTCCACCGGCAAAACCGTGATGATCTACGGGCCTCGGATCGTCTACCCCCCTAGACATTCTTCTGATGGGGGTAGCCTGGCGTAGCTCTCTCTTGTTTTGTGTTTGATTATGTCATGAGATGATGTGAAACCATGTTGGTTCACAAGTTGGGGCACTATACGGCCCGGTTTCACCGTAACGGGGAGATTCCCCCTTATACAGGTCCGGAACCTTCGCTTCTAGGTTAGGGCGCATGCATGTGAGGGGGGACACATGCAAGCACATATACCAAGCTATCACCACACTCACACGCATATGCTAGGGACACATGCAAGTTTTCATCTGATTCCGACGTTCTCGTGGTCTTCCTCCGGCGAAACCCTGATCTACGGGCCTCGGATCGTCTACCCCACTAGACATTCTTCTGATAGGGGTAGCCCGGCGTATCTATCTCTTGTTTTGTGTTTGACTAGGTCATAGGATGATGTAAAACCATGTCGGTTCACAAGTTGGGGAACTATCCAACCTGGTTTCACCCGAACAGGGAGATTCCCCCTTATACAGGTCCAGGACATTTTGCTTCTAGGTTAGAGCGCATGCATGCGAGGGGGACACATGCAATCACCTATACCAACCTTGCACCACACTCACACACATATTCTAGGGACACATGCAAGTTTTCAGATGATTCCGACGTTCTCGTGGTCTTCCTCCGGCGAAACCCTAATCTGCGGGGCTCGGATCATCTACCCCCTAGAAATTCTTCTGACAGGGGTAGCCTGACGTAGCTCTCTCTTGTTTTGTGTTTGACTAGGTCATAGGATGATGTAAAACCATGTTGGTTCACAAGTTGGGGCACTATTCTACCCGGTTTCACCGGAACAGGGAGATTCCCCCTTATACAGGTCCAGATCCTTTCGCTTATAGGTTAGAGCGCATGCATGCGAGTGGGTACACATATAATCACCTATACCAACCTTGCACCACACTCACACACATATGCTAGGGACACATGCAAGTTTTCAGATGATTCCGACGTTCTCGTGGACTTCTTCCGGCGAAACCCTGATGATCTGCGGGCCTCAGATCGTCTACCCCCCTAGACATTCTTCTGATGGGGGTAGCCCGGCGTAGCTCTCTCTTGTTTTGTGTTTGATTATGTCATGGGATGATGTCAAACCATGTTGGTTCACAAGTTGGGGCACTATATGGCCCGGTTTCACCGTAACGGGGAGATTCCCCCTTATACAGGTCCGGAACCTTCGCTTCTAGGTTAGAGCGCATGCATGTGAGGGGGGACACATGCAAGCACATATACCAAGCTTGCACCACAGTCACACGCATATGCTAGGGACACATGCAAGTTTTCATCTGATTCCGATGTTCTCGTGGTCTTCCTCCGGCGAAACCCTGATCTGCGGGCCTCAGATCGTCTACCCCACTAGACATTCTTCTGACAGGGGTAGCCCGGCGTAGCTCTCTCTTGTTTTGTGTTTGACTAGGTCATTGGATGATGTAAAACCATGTCGGTTCACAAGTTGGGGAACTATCCTACCCGGTTTCACCTGAACAGGGAGATTCCTCCTTATACAGGTCCAGGACATTTCGCTTCTAGGTTAGAGCGCATGCATGCGAGGGGGACACATGCAATCACCTATACCAACCTTGCACCACACTCACACACATATGCTAGGGACACATGCAAGTTTTCAGATGATTCCGACGTTCTCGTGGTCTTCCTCCGGCGAAACCCTAATCTGCGGGGCTCGGATCATCTACCCCCCTAGACATTCTTCTGACAGGGGTAGCCCGACGTAGCTCTCCCTTGGTTTGTGTTTGACTAGGTCATAGGATGATGTAAAACCATGTTGGTTCACAAGTTGGGGCACTATTCTACCCGGTTTCACCGGAACAGGGAGATTCCCCCTTATACAGGTCCAGATCCTTTCGCTTATAGGTTAGAGCGCATGCATGCGAGTGGGGACACATATAATCACCTATACCAATCTTGCACCACACTCACACACATATTCTAGGGACACATGCAAGTTTTCAGATGATTCCGACGTTCTCGTGGACTTCCTCCGGCGAAACCCTGATGATCTGCGGGCCTCAGATCGTCTACCCCCCTAGACATTCTTCTGATGGGGGTAGCCCGGTGTAGCTCTCTCTTGTTTTGTGTTTGATTATGTCATGGGATGATGTGAAACCATGTTGGTTCACAAGTTGGGGCACTATACGGCCCGGTTTCACCGTAACGGGGAGATTCCCCCTTATACAGGTCCGGGACCTTCGCTTCTAGGTTAGAGCGCATGCATGCGAGGGGGGACACATGCAAGCACATATACCAACCTAGCACCACACTCACACACATATGCTAGGGACACACGCAAGTTTTCATCTGATTCCGACGTTCTCGTGGTCTTACTCCGGCGAAACCCTGATCTCCGGGCCTCGGATCGTCTACCCCCCTACACATTCTTCTGACAGGGGTAGCCCGGCATAGCTCTCTCTTGTTTTGTGTTTGACTAGGTCATAGGATGATGTAAAACCATGTTGGTTCACAAGTTGGGGCACTATCCTACCCGGTTTCACCTGAACGGGGAGATTCCCCTTATACAGGTCCAGAACCTTTTGCTTCTAGGTTAGAGCGCATGCATGCGAGGGGGAGACATTCAATCACCTATACCAACCTTGCACCACACTCACACACATATTCTAGGGACACATGCAAGTTTTCAGATGATTCCGACGTTCTCGTGGTCTTCCTCCGGCGAAACCCTAATCTGCGGGGCTCGGATCGTCTACCCCTCTAGACATTCTTCTGACAGGCGTAGCCCGGCGAAGCTCTCTCTTGTTTTGTGTTTGACTAGGTCATAGGATGATGTAAAACCATGTTGGTTCACAAGTTGGGGCACTATCCTACCCGGTTTCACCGGAACGGGGAGATTCCCCCTTATACAGGTCCAGATCCTTTCGCTTCTAAGTTAGAGCGCATGCATGCGAGTGGGGACACATGCAATCACCTATACCAACCTTGCACCACACTCACACACATATTCTAGGGACACATCCAAGTTTTCAGATGATTCCGACGTTCTCGTGGACTTCCTCCGGCGAAACCCTTATGATCTGCGGGGCTCGGATCGTCTACCCCCCTAGACATTCTTCTGATGGGGGTAGCCCGGCGTAGCTCTCTCTTGTTTTGTGTTTGATTATGTCATGGGATGATGTGAAACCATGTTGGTTCATAAGTTGGGGCACTATACGGCCCGGTTTCACCGTAACGGGGAGATTCCCCCTTATACAGGTCCAAAACCTTTCGCTTCTAGGTTAGAGCGCATGCATGCGACGGGGACACATGCAAGCACATATACCAACCTTGCACCACACTCACACACATATGCTAGGGACACATGCAAGTTTTCAGATGATTCCGACGTTCTCGTGGTCTTCCTCCGGCGAAACCCTAATCTGCGGGGCTCAGATCGTCTACCCCCCTAGACATTTTTCTGACAGGGGTAGCCCGGCGTAGCTCTCTCTTGTTTTCAGTTTGACTAGGTCATAGCATGATGTAAAACCATGTCGCTTCACAAGTTGGGGCATTATCCTACCCGGTTTCACCGGAACGGGGAGATTCCCCCTTATACAGGTCCAGATCCTTTCGCTTCTAGGTTAGAGCACATGCATGCGAGTGGGGACACATGAAATCACCTATACCAACCTTGCACCACACTCACACACACATGCTAGGGACACATGCAAGTTTTCAGATGATTCCGACGTTCTCGTGGACTTCCTCCGGCGAAACCCTAATGATCTGCGGGGCTCGGATCGTCTACCCCCCTAGACATTCTTCTAATGGGGGTAGCCCGGCGTAGCTCTCTCTTGTTTTGTGTTTGATTATGTCATGGGATGATGTGAAACCATGTTGGTTCACAAGTTGGGGCACTATACGGCCCGGTTTCACCGTAGCGGGAAGATTCCCCCTTATACAGGTCCAAAACCTTCGCTTCTAGGTTAGAGCGCATGCATGCGAGCGGGGACACATGCAAGCACATATACCAACCTTGCACCACAGTCACACGCACCTGCTAGGGACACATGCAAGTTTTCATCTGATTCCGACGTTCTCGTGGTCTTCCTCCGGCGAAACCCTCATCTGCGGGCCTTGGATCGTCTACCCCCTAGACATTCTTCTGACAGCGGTAGCCCGGCGTAGCTCTCTCTTATTTTGTGTTTGACTAGGTCATAGGATGATGTAAAAGCATGTTGGTTCACAAGTTGGGGCACTATACTACCCGGTTTCACGTGAACGGGGAGATTCCCCCTTATACAGGTCCAGAACCTTTCGCTTCTAGGTTAGAGCGCATGCATGCGAGGGGGACACATGCAATCACCTAGACCAACCTTGCACCACACTCACACACATATACTAGGGACACATGCAAGTTTTCAGATGATTCCGACGTTCTCGTGGTCTTCCTCCGGAGAAACCCTAGTCTGCGGGGCTCGGATCGTCTACCCCCCTAGACATTCTTCTGACAGGGGTAGCACGGCGTAGCTCTCTCTTGTTTTGTGTTTCATTATGTCATGGGATGATGTGAAACCATGTTTGTGACTAGGAACCCACCTAATGGAAATGAAGTTCAACATCCTCCAGAACCTTATGGTCTAGTGCAAAATTCATATTTCCATGGTCTCAATCCTTATGAAGAGCTGGTACATGCTATATCTACAAGAGAAACTATCGTCCGTTCCTCAAGAGGGTTGACAGAACCAGTGGCGGGAGTTTCCACGTATATATCCAGGATTTTACTAAGTATTAACGCATGTCTACAAAGGGGGTCAAACTTGGGACTTACACATGGGACCTACCAACCTTGCACCACACTCACACACATATCCTAGGGACACATGCAAGTTTTCAGATGATTCTGACGTTCTCGTGGTCTTCCTCCGACGAAACCCTGATCTGCGGGCCTCGGATCGTCTACCCCCCTAGACATTCTTATGATGGGGGTAGCCCGGCGTAGCTCTCTCTTGTTTTGTGTTTGATTATGTCATGGGATGATGTGAAACCATGTTGGTTCACAAGTTGGGGCACTATACGGTCTGGTTTCACCGTAACGGGGAAATTCCCCCTTATACAGGTCGAGAACATTCGCTTCTAGGTTAGAGCGCATGCATGCGAGGGGGGACACATGCAAGCACATATACCAACCTTGCACCACACTCACACACATATGCTAGGGACACATGCAAGTTTTCATCTGATTCCGACGTTCTCGTGGTCTTCCTCCGGCGAAACCCTCATCTGCGGGCCTCGGATCGTCTACCCCCCTAGACATTCTTCTGACAGGGGTAACCCGGCGTAGCTCTTTCTTGTTTTGTGTTTGACTAGGTCATAGGATGATGTAAAACCATGTTGGTTCACAAGTTGGGGCACTATCCTACCCGGTTTCACTTGAACGGGGAGATTCCCCCTTATACACGTCCAGAACCTTTCGCTTCTAGGTTAGAGTGCATGCGTGCGAGGGGGACACATGCAATCACCTAGAACAACCTTGCACCACACTCACACACATATTCTAGGGACACATGCAAGTTTTCATCTGATTCCGACGTTCTCGTGGTCTTCCTCCGGCGAAACCCTAATCTGCGGGGCTCAGATCGTCTACCCCCCTAGACATTCTTCTGACACGGGTAGCACGGCGTAGCTCTCTCTTGTTTTGTGTTTGATTATTTCATGGGATGATGTGAAACCATGTTGGTTCACAAGTTGGGGCACTATACGGTCCGGTTTCACCGTAATGGGGAGATTCCCCCATATACAGGTCCAGAACCTTCGCTTCTAGGTTAGAGCGCATGCATGCGAGGGGGGACACATGCAAGCACCCTCAGACTAGTAGTTAATTTTTGTATGTTCCAACATAGCACCACACTTTTGATGCATGTGCTAGGGCACATGCATGCATGTCCTTGAGGTACTCAAAATTGAGAACAATCTATAAAGGATGTCAAGCAACAAATTTCAGACTTTGTCGTGAAATACTCTCATCTTCGTCTTTTGATTGACCCATAGAGTGACCTTGAAAGATTCAAAAGTAGTCCAACAGCTTGCTTGGTTTTGTTGGTCAGCTCTACCGTGAGGGGAAATTCTACTCTTGACGATTGGTTGAGGATTGTTTCTCAAAGTTTGTGACTAGGCACCCACCTAATGGAAATGAAGTTCAACATCCTCCAGAACCTTATGGTCTAGTGCAAAGTTCATATTTCCATGGTCTCAATCCTTATGAAGAGCTGGTACATGCTATATCTACAAGAGAAACTATCGTCCGCTCCTCAAGAGGGTTGACAGAACCAGTGGCGGGAGTTTCCACGTATATATCCAGGATTTTACTAAGTATTAACGCATGTCTACAAAGGGGGTCAAACTTGGGACTTACACATGGGACCTACCAACCTTGCACCACACTCACACACATATGCTAGGGACACTTGCAAGTTTTCAGATGATTCCGACGTTCTCGTGGTCTTCCTCCGGCGAAACCCTGATCTGCGGGCCTCGGATCGTCTACGCCCCTAGACATTCTTCTGATGGGGGTAGCCCGGCGTAGCTCTCTCTTGTTTTGTGTTTGATTATGTCATGGGATGATGTGAAACCATGTTGGTTCACAAGTTGGGGCACTATACGGTCTGGTTTCACCGTAACGGGGAAATTCCCCCTTATACAGGTCGAGAACATTCGCTTCTAGGTTAGAGCGCATGCATGCAAGGGGGACACATGCAAGCACATATACCAGCCTGGCACCACACTCACACACATATGCTAGGGACACATGCAAGTTTTCATCTGATTTCGACGTTCTCGTGGTCTTCCTCCGGTGAAACCCTGATCTGCGGGCCTCGGATCGTCTACCCCCCTAGACATTCTTCTGACAGGGGTAGCCCGGCGTAGCTCTCTCTTGTTTTGTGTTTGACTAGGTCATAGGATGATGTAAAACCATGTTGGTTCACAAGTTGGGGCACTATCCTACCCGGTTTCACCTGAACGGGGAGATTCCCCCTAATACAGGTCCAGAACCTTTCGCTTTTAGGTTAGAGCGCATGCATGCGAGGGGGACACATGCAATCACCTATACCAACCTTGCACCACAATCACACACATATGCTAGGGACACATGCAAGTTTTCAGATGATTCCGATGTTCTCGTGGTCTTCCTCCGGCAAAACCCTAATCTGCGGGGCTCGGATCGTCTACCACCCTAGACATTCTTCTGACAGGGATAGCCCGGCGTAGCTCTCTCTTGTTTTGTGTTTGACTAGGTCATAGGATGATGTAAAACCATGTTGGTTCACAAGTTGGGGCACTATCCTACCCGGTTTCACCGGAACGGGGAGATTCCCCCTTATACAGGTCAAGAACATTCGCTTCTAGGTTAGAGAGCATGCATGCGATGGGGGACACATGCAAGCACATGTACCAACCTGGCACCACACTCACACACATATGCTAGGGACACATGCAAGTTTTCATCTGATTCCGACGTTCTCGTGGTCTTCCTCCGGCGAAACCCTGATGATCTGCGAGCCTCGGATCGTCTACGCCCCTAGACATTCTTCTGATGGGGGTAGCCCGGCGTATCTCTCTCTTGTTTTGTGTTTGATTATGTCATGGGATGATGTGAAACCATGTTGGTTCACAAGTTGGGGCACTATACGGTCCGGTTTCACCGTAACGGGGAGATTCCCCCTTATACAGGTCCAGAACCTTCGCTTCTAGGTTAGAGCGCATGCATGTGAGGGGGGACACATGCAAGCACATATACCAACCTGGCACCACACTCACACACATATGATAGGGACACATGCAAGTTTTCATCTGATTCCGACGTTCTCGTGGTCTTCCTCCGGCGAAACCCTGATCTGCGGGCCTCGGATCGTTTACCCCCCTAGACATTCTTCTGACAGGGGTACCCCGGCATAGATCTCTCTTGTTTTGTGTTTGACTAGGTCATACTATGATGTAAAACCATGTTGGTTCACAAGTTGGGGCACTATCCTACCCGGTTTCAACTGAACGGGGAGACTCCCCCTTATACAGGTCCAGAACCTTTCGCTTCTAGGTTAGAGCGCATGCATGCGAGGGGGACACATGCAATCACCTATGCCAACCTTGAACCACACTCACACACATATGCTAGGGACACATGCAAGTTTCAGATGATTCCGACGTTCTCGTGTTCTTCCTCCGGCGAAACCCTAATCTGCGGGGCTCGGAACGTCTACCCCCCTAGACATTCTTCTGACAGGGGTAGCCCGGCGTAGATCTCTCTTGTTTTGTGTTTGATTATGTCATGGGATGATGTGAAACCATGTTGGTTCACAAGTTGGGGCACTATACTACCGGGTTTCACCGTAACGGGGAGATTTCCCCTTATACAGGTCCAGAACCTTCGCTTCAAGGTTAGAGCGCATGCATGCGAGGGGGACACATGCAAGCACCCTCAGACTAGTAGTTAATTTTTGTATGTTCCAACATAGCACCAAATTTTTCATGCACATGCATTCATGTCCTTGAGGTACTCAAAATTGAGAACAATCTATAAAGGATGTCAAACAACAAATTTCAGACTTTGTCGTGAAATCCTCTCATCTTGGTCTTTTGATTGACCCAAAGAGTGACCTTGAAAGATTCAAAAGTAGTGCAACAACTTGCTTGGTTTTGTTGGTCAGCTCTACCGTGAGGGGAAATTCTACTCTTGACGATTGGTTGAGGATTGTTTCTCAAAGTTTGTGACTAGGCACCCACCTAATGGAAATGAAGTTTACATCCTCCAGAAGCTTATGGTCTAGTGCAAAGTTCAGTTTTCCATGGTCTCAATCCTTATGAAGAGCTGGTACATGCTATATCTACAAGAGAAACTATCGTCCGCTCCTCAAGAGGGTTGACAGAACTAGTGGCGGGAGTTTCCACGTATATATCCAGGATTTTACTAAGTATTAACGCATGTCTACAAAGGGGGTCACACTTGGGACTTACACATGGGACCTACCAACCTTGCACCACACTCACACACATATGCTAGGGACACATGCAAGTTTTCAGATGATTCCGACGTTCTCGTGGTCTTCCTCCGGCGAAACCCTAATCTGCGGGGCTCGGATCTTCTACCCCCCTAGAAATTCTTCTGACAGGGGTAGCCCGGCATAGCTCTCTCTTGTTTTGTGTTTGACTAGGTAATAGGATGATGTAAAACCATGTTGGTTCACAAGTTGGAGCACTATCCTACCCGGTTTCACCGGAACGGGGAGATTCCCCTTTATACAGGTCCAGATCCTTTATCTTCTAGGTTAGAGCGCATGCATGCGAGTGGGGACACATGCAATAACCTATACCAACCTTGAACCACACTCACACACATATGCTAAGGACACATGCAAGTTTTCAGATGATTCTGACGTTCTCGTGGTCTTCCTCCGGCGAAACCCTGATCTGCGGGCCTCGGATCGTCTACCCCCCTAGACATTCTTCTGATAGGGGTAGCCCGGCATATCTCTCTCTTGTTTTGTGTTTGATTATGTCATGGGATGATTTGAAACCATGTTGGTTCACAAGTTGGGGCACTATACGGTCTGGTTTCACCGTAACGGGGAGATTCCCCCTTATACAGGTCCAGAACCTTCGCTTCTAGGTTAGAGCGCATGCATGCGACGGGGGACACATGCAAGCACATATACCAACCTTGCACCACACTCACACACATATGCTAGGGACACATGCAAGTTTTCAGATGATTCCGACGTTCTCGTGGTCTTCCTCCGGCGAAACCCTAATCTGCGTGGCTCGGATCGTCTACCCCCCCTAGACATTCTTCTGACAGGGGTAGCCCGGCGTAGCTCTCTCTTGTTTTGTGTTTTACTAGGTCATAGGATGATGTAAAACCATGTTTGTTCACAAGTTGGGGCACTATCCTACCCGGTTTCACCGGAACGGGGAGATTCCCCCTTATACAGGTCCAGATCCTTTCGCTTCTAGGTTAGAGCGCATGCATGCGAGTGGGGACACATGCAATCACCTATACCAACCTTGGACCACACTCACACACATATGCTAGGGACACATGCAAGTTTTCAGATGATTCCGACGTTCTCGTGGTCTTCCTCCGAAACCTGATCTGCGGGTTTTGATCGCCTACCCCTAGACATTCTTCTCATGGGGGTAGCCCGGCGTAGCTCTCTCTTGTTTTGTGTTTGATTATGTAATGGGATGATTTGAAACCATGTTGGTTCACAAGTTGGGGCACTATACGGCCCGGTTTCATCGTAACGGGAAGATTCCCCCTTATACAGGTCCAGAACCTTCGCTTCTAGGTTAGAGCGCATGCATGCGAGGGGGGACACATGCAAGCACATATATCAACCTTGCACCACACTCACACACATATGCTAGGGACACATGCAAGTTTTTATATGATTTCTACGTTCTCGTGGTCTTCCTCCGGCAAAACGCAGATCTGCGGGACTCGGATCGTCTACCCCCTGGACATTCTTCTGATGGGGGTAGCCCGGCGTAGCTGTCTCTTGTTTTGTGTTTGATTATGTCATGGGATGATTTGAAACCATGTTGGTTCACAAGTTGGGGCACTATACGGCCCGGTTTCACCGTAACGGGGAGATTCCCCTTATACAGGTCCAGAACCTTCGCTTCTAGGTTAGAGCGCATGCATGCGAGGGGGGAGAGATGCAAGAACATATACAAACCTTGCACCACACTCACACGCATATGCTAGGGACACATGGAAGTTTTCAGATGATTCCGATGTTCTCGTGGTCTTCCTCCGGCGAAACCCTGATCTGCGGGCCTCAGATCGTCTACCCCCCTAGACATTCTACTGATGGGGGTAGCCCGGCGTAGCTCTCTCTTGTTTTGTGTTTGATTATGTCATGGGATGATGTGAAACCATGTTGGTTCACAAGTTGGGGCACTATACGGTCCGATTTCACCGTAACGGGGAGATTCCCCCTTATACAGGTCTAGAACCTTCGCTTCTCGGTTAGAGCACATGGATGCGAGGGGGACACATGCAAGCACATATACCAACCTGGCACCACACTCACACACATATGCTAGGGACACATGCAAGTTTTCATCTGATTCCGACGTTCTTGTGGTCTTCCTCCGGCGAAACCCTAATCTACGGGCCTCGGATCGTCTACCCCCTAGACATTCTTTTGACAGGGGTAGCCCGGCGTAGCTCTCTCTTGTTTTGTGTTTGACTAGGTCATAGGATGATGTAAAACCATGTTGGTTCACAAGTTGGGGCACTATCCTACCCGGTTTCACCTGAACGGGGAGATTCCCCCTTATACAGGTCCAAATCCTTTCGCTTCTAGGTTAGAGCGCATGCATGCTAGTGGGGATACATGTAATCACCTATACCAACCTTGCACCACACTCACACACATATGCTAGGGACACATGGAAGTTTTCATCTGATTCCGACGTTCTCGTGGTCTTCCTCCGGCGAAACCCTGATCGGCGAGACTCGGATCGTCTACCCCCTAGACATTTTAGGTTAGAGCGCATGCATGCAAGTTCGTATAAGGGGACACATGCAAGTTTATGGTCTAGTGCAAAGTTTGTATTTCCATGGTCTCAATACTAACAAAAAGCCAAGAAAGATTTCACTTAAACATAAAATAAATACAAATGAAAGAAAAACAAAAAGAAAATTAGAAAATAGCAGAAGGCACACGGAAAAGGAGAAAACACATGGCAAAGTAGTCCTTTGCCGTTTGTCTATTTAGGGTACACGGCAAAGAATCTTTGCCATGTGTTTTTCCAGGAAGTACACGGCAAAGCCCTTTGCCGTGTTCCGCACGAGTTGGCACACGGCAAAGGCTTGCCAATAATTGACGGTGCGGGCCTGCCCCTGCCTTATCCTCTCCCAGCTCGAGCCCGCGCCTCCCCACCCCAGCTTGCACCCCAGCTTGACCCCGCGCCGCCACCGCCTCGATCTCGCGCCGTCGCTGCCGTTTACCTGCCTCGTGCCGCTGCTGCTGGCTCCTTCTCCACCCGGTCCAGCCCCCATCCGCCTCCGCGCCCATCCGCCCCGCCCCATCCGCCCCGGCCCGCCTCATCCGCCTCCGCGCCCAGCCACCGCCCCCGGCCCTGGGAGCTCGCCGGCGGCTCCACCTTCGCCCGGTCCAGCCCCCCCTCCACCCACCGCCGGCCTGCCCCATCACCATCGGTATGTGCCTATACATGTATATTTTTAGTATATATGTGTAGCTAGTATGTATGTGTAGCTAGTATGTATGTGTATGTGTAGCTAGTATGTAAGTGTAGTATATATATGTATGTGTAGCTAGTATATATATGTATGTGTAGCTAGTATATATGTGTATGTGTAGCTAGTATGTATGTGTATGTGTAGCTAGTATATATATGTATGTGTAGCTAGTATGTATGTGTAGTATATGTATGTGTAGTATATATTTGTAGTATATATTGTTAGATATATATAGCATGTATTTTTCCCATGTATTTGTTACATATATGTATAGTACTATGTATATATGTTGTTTCATATATGCATGTGTATAGTAGTAATTTAGGAATTATGTTGTTTCATATATTATGTGTAAATTTTTGGCATGTCTACAGTAGTAATTTAGTAATTTAGTAATTTTTCTTCGTGCAGGATATATGTCGAGTCTGAGGGTGGGGCTGTCGATGGCGTAGGTCATTTTGCGGGAGGGTCGTTGATCTTCTTCACCTCTCGATCACGCTTCTAGGGTAAAAATCTATTCTCCTATCTTGTATCTAGGGTTATTTTCGTGTGTAGATCACTAAGTCTGTCGCGTTACCTAGGCGTATCTTCCCAGCCGTAAGGGTTACGCGGATAAATATGCATTAGTGGTCTCGCATATTATGAAGTGTAACTCTTACAGCATTTATTGGGACAGCCGACGGATGCGTAGTTGGGTATGTTTTCCTTGTTCTACTCCGGTCCGAGATAGGATTTCGGCAGCGTCTCCCTGTTGTTCTTCGGATGCACATTCCTCTTGGCTTTTTGCCGAGACGTGTATCGGGAGAGTAGCGGGGAGGTGCTGCCGAAATTCTGTGTCGGATCGGGGTAGAGCAGGGAGAACATACTCAATCTACGGATCCGGCGGTTGATAGGACCCTCTTTACCTATTAGAGAGATAGGTGGATATATGTATGGCGTAAAATATATGTTTGCTAAAATTAACCGAACTAATACCGGATTTATTTGTATGGCATGATTAATTGAAAGCATTATATATGCCGTTTTTGGTACTGATTAGAGGATGGAGAATCGTGACTGGATGTATGATGGCTATGTCAGTAAGTGGGACTTTACCTAAGAATGGCAAGAAAAGGCCGAGGACTTTGTGAACCGGGAATTTGCATCCCCAAGCAGACCTGTAAGAATTTTTTCGCCTGCAAGATGCAAGAACCTGAATACACATTCGAAGGATGATGTGAGTACTCACCTGCTCAATTACGGGTTCACACCATCCTACAAGACTTGGACATTCCATGGTGGAAAGTTAGCGAAACGTTCTAGGAGGGAGTCACAGCAGGGTCAACAGCAGAGTCAGCCAAGGGGAGAATTTGATGCTGGTTTTGATAGGTGCATAGAAAACTTTGTGAATGTTAATGCACCTGAAAGCCCTCATGTAGAGGCGGAGACACCTCAGGAGGCGGAGACAAGTGAGGAGCCGGAGGAAAACACGACAAAGTACTACGAGACTTTGTTTGCCTCATAGAGACCCCTTCATGCACATACAGATGTTACCCAACTGGATCCTCTAGGTACTTTGAGGTCGATCCCAATGGTGATGGTCAGAAGAGGCAGACCGGGGTTGCCCAAAACATTCTTCCGTATCTTCCAATCATACCGAGGCTCCAGCGACTCTTCATGACCGAGGATACTGCCCGCCACAGATGCAAGAGAAGGGAACAGATACCTCGACAAGATGATACATCCGTCGGATGGTAGTGCATGGAAGAACTTTGTCAAGAAATATCCTGAGAAAGCCGGTGACAAGAGGAGCGTAGCAGTTGCCATATCAACCGGTGGGTTCAATCCATATGGCATGTCGGCTTCAGTATACAGTTGCTGGCCAGTGTTTGTTATTCCCCTGAACCCGCCCCCTGGCGTATGCATGAGATCAGAGAACATGTTTGTCTCGATGATAATCCCAGGGCCGAAATACCCGGGTAAGAACATGAATGTGTATGTAGAACCGCTGGTGGATGACTTGCTCCGTGGCTGGGAAGGTCGGGGGATCCAAACATTTGCCGCTTCAAACAACGAGCACTTCGATATGTATGTCTGGTACCATACCTCTCTGAATGACCTACCAGCACGTGCGTTGTTCTGGGCTGGTGTACACATGGGAAGTGGCCTTGCCCAGTGTGCATGCAATCTCTGACTTTCTTCTGGCTGTCGAAGGGAGGCAAGTATTCCTGCTTTGATGAACATCGACAGTGTCTTGAGCCGAATCATCCATATAGGAGTGACAAAAAGAGGTTCAAGAAAGGCCGTGTTGTCCATGATCCAAAGCCACGTCTAGAGACCGGAAAGGAAATCAAGGCTGAGTTAGAAGCTCTCCAGCCAAACTCTGATGGGAATGGTTTCATGGGATACGGGGATACGCACCAGTGGACCCACATTCCGTGCTTATGGAAGCTCCCTTACTTTGAGGATCTTGATCTCCCGCATAACATTGATGTAATGCACACCGAAAAGAATATCAGCGAGGCCCTTTGGAGCACCATAATGCAAACCGAGAAGACGAAAGATAACATCAAGGATCGAATTGATCAAGAAGCATTGTGCGATAGGCCAAAGTTGAACATGCAGCCACCCGGAGCCAAAGGCAGAAAAAGGTGGTCTAAGCCAAAGGCTCCTTTCTGCCCAACAAAGCCCCAAAGAAGGGAGATCTTCCAGTGGATCGTGCAAAGTTTGTTTTTCCCTCGATGGTTATGCGCCAACTAGATGAGGGTGTGAACATGGAAACGCTATAGTACAAGGGCTCAAGAGTCATGACTACCACGTATGGCTTGAGCGGATAATGCCGGTGATGATTCGAGGCTATGTCGATGAGGAGACTTGGCGAGTCTTTGTCGAGGTTGAGCTTTTTCTTCCGCCAGATTTGTGCTAGGGAGTTAGACCGTAAAGTGCTTGAGAAGCTACATGAACAGCACCCGAGTTGCTTGCGATCTAGAGATGCTCCTTCCGGGGGTTCTTCAATCCGATGCAACATATGATCTTGCATCTTGGACGAGGCTTTATAGGGGGACCTGTGGGCCCGTTAGCGCTTCGCCCGAGAGAGAAACAAAGAAGCTTCAGAAGAAAACAGTAATAAATGGAAGATCGAGGCATCCATAGCCGAGGCAACATTAACGAGGAGGTTGCAAACTTCACCACAAAGCACTATGATGCCAACATTCCCACAAAGCACAACCTCAGAGCCATATAATGCCGCCAACCTCAAGATGTACCCAATCTTAGCATCTTCGTTGGGCTAGGTGGCAAATCAAGTGGCACAAAGAGGTTCGCAATGAAAAACTTGAGCGGAGTTGATCCACTCGTATGTCTTGAACACCATGGAAGAAGTGAAGCCGTACATCGAGTAAGTGATCACCATTTAGTTTTCCGCAAACATTCACTGCTATGTCCGTGCCTAACTCTCCTTTAAATTGTTATAGACGATTTAAGAGTGCACATTGGAAGAATCCAAATAGGGAGCCTAACCCTCAAGAGGAGCAGGATATTTTCGATAAGGGTGGTGGTTTCGGTTTCGTCAGCTGGTTCTATGGTTTGGTACTATTCGAGCCAACTTGCTGTGCTACACTTCTTGTGATAAACTTCTTATGCTAAACTTCTCGTTCTAACTTGTAGGCAAGAACTGACAAAGAGATGCAGCCCGAGCTAAGAAATATTGCCAGGGGCTTTAACCATTCAGTCGACACGTTCAATGCTTATGACGTGAATGGGTATCGCTTCCATACCCATGAATACACAACTAGCCGGCCCAATCGGAAGACAACAAATAGCGGGGTATTTTGTGAAGGCTCAGATGGCCTCCAGTACTATGGAAGAGTCGAGGGTATATATGAGCTAAATTACGGTTTTGGCAAAGGGCTAAATCCCTTTGTATTCAAATGCCATTGGTTTGACCCACATAAGGTGAAACGGGATCCTGAAATTGGACTGGTCGAAGTTAAGAGAAACTCCGTTTATGCGGGAGATGATGTTTACATTTTGGCTACTCAGGCCTTCCAAGTATTCTATCTTCCGTACCCATGCCAAAACCCGACAAAACGTCTACAGGACTGGGATGTTGTGATGACGGTACCGACACGCAATAGGCCGCCCTTGCCAAACAAGGATGATTACCGCCGCCTAGACCCCTCAACAAATGATGGCGAGTTTTATCAGGAAGAAGGGCTCCCCGGGCAATTCACTATCGACTTGTCCGCCGATGGTGACATGGTCGTAGACGATGAGAAATAAGAAGCTGAGGAGGAAGACACTGCGCAAGATGAAGCTGAGGAGGTTCACAACCAACAAGATGTGAGTTTGCTCGAGGCGTTCCATGCAGGCCTTGACGTCAACGATCCACAGGGACCACCTCCAGGTTTCGTGGATGATTATTGGTGGCTGGAAAATGATAGCAATGACGAAACCTCTTGTCCAATTCATAATCCCGACTCAGGCTTCTGATCCATGTAGTAGTAATAATCTTTATAGTAGTGTTTGCTATGTAATCCCGCCGGGCTATGTAATAAAATTTCTTTCCTTTTGTCTTTGTATTTTTAAGAACTCTACTCTATGTAATAAAATTTCTTTCCTTTTGTCTTTGTATTTGTAGGAACTCGTAGCCCCAAAGTCGAGAGAGGACAAGTATTTTCGAGATTCATATAGCATGGCCATGTGACGGTGGCAGGCCCAGGAAAGGATTCTCGATCCACGACAACGGTTCCTTTCGAGGAGTCGTTGCCGTGGAGACCGAATCCTTTCCTTGGCTTGCCGCGTCTCATACCCATGCTATATGGATCATGGAAGTATTTCTCTTCTTTCGTCTTTGCCGATACGAATATAGATTAGCTAGCGTGACTTAAGTGGAATAGATTAGATAGCCCTAAAGTCAAAAGGAAAGACATTACTTCACTATTCGTATAGCATGGGCGACATTATTATATGAATCGTGAAATGGTTTCTTTCCTTTCGTCTTTGGAGAAACATAAGGAAGGCTTCATCTCGTAGCCCCAAAGTCGAGAGAGGACAGGTATTTTCGAGATTCATATAGCATGGGGATGTGACGGTGGCAAGCCCAGGAAAGGATTCTCGATCCACGACAACGATTCCTTTCGAGGAGTCGTTGCCGTGGAGACCGAATCCTTTCCTTGACTTGCCACGTCTCATACCCATGCTATATGGATCATGGAAGTATTTCTCTTCTTTCGTCTTTGCTGATACGAATATAGTGTGTGTTTAAAACTTGAGTATTATTGTACGGTTATGAATCTTGTGTCACTGATGTGTACTAATAAACTACTCTTTTCACTCTGTTTTGCAGGTGATTGAAAGATGCCGGGGGGAAAGGGAGTTACAAGAAAGCTGAAAATCTTGGCAAAACTTGTGACTGGTGGTTCAAAAGATGTCAGGGGGAAGCAGCCTACTAGTGCTCCACCGCGCACTTCACAGCGGTGGGGGCATGGGAGGCGTGCGAGGACTCCTAGTCCCCCTCTGGTCTTCGAGGAGGACGAGCAGGAGCAGGAGTAGGAGCAAGAGCAGGAGGGGGAGGACAAGGAGGAGGAGGAGGAGGAGCCAGTTCGGCGTCAGGAGGATGAGGGGACGCACTCAAATTCTGACGAGGAGCAGGAGCAGCAGCAGGAGGAGGAGGATGAGGGGTTGGGGTCTTTACCCTACGAGCTTGACACGTCCTTGAGGTGGCCGCCTCCGGAGGATGAGACGCAATACCTTGAGGAGTACGCGGCCATGGACTTGAGCCTGGTGCCGCGGGAGAAGGCTCCATATCGGCGTGGGGTTTCTAGACTCCCCGACCTACCTTATCCCTATGCGGACAAGGTACTCGTGCCCGCTGGGTCGAGGTACATGATTTGACCCTAAACCATACATTGTAATTTTTATCACATACTAACCATGTCTTTTCATTTTGTAGTGCCTTTCTATATGAGGATGGGATCAAGCCATATCGTGGCTACTCAAGCATCCTTGGAGCCTTGGTTAGAAAGTATTTTCCTGGGATTGTCACTCTCCCAAATGGTTCAAAGGATGTGGCTTAGACTTGGAAGCATTACCACTATACCGAAGATCCCGAAAAAAGTACACCACCATCGCGGAGAAGGTTCAGGTTTTGTTCAGGGTAAGTTTGTTTCGCTTGTGATAATTCAATCGCCTTGAGGATGAAATATACTTGAACTCGTGGCTTTGACCCCCCCTTTTTCCCTATGTGCATACTTGTAGAAGTTCTTCGACATGGATAGGACGCGCAAAAGGGAGTGTTTGATGATTATTCACGAGCTTGCCAAGAGGAAGGTGCAGGACATGCACTATGAGGCACGCGTGAACTGCGTCCGCAACTGGTTCGGCGATCGCAAGATTTGGATGAACAAGAGCCAAGCCCGGGAGATGCTCTTCGAGCCGTGGTAGTACCTACAGGTAGTTGCATTTTTGTTTTATTGATTTCTTGACCTTATTCTATTTTCTATTGTACTAATACGTGTGTCTTGTGGATGTAGAACCCTCCTCAGTTCGTGGGTAATGAAGAGCGGTGCTTCACGGCAATGGTAGTGTGGTGGACACACCCCAATTACCTCCAGAAACACGCCGATGCAAAGAAGCGGCGAGAGGAGATGGGGGGTGGATCACATCGCCAAGGCAGCATCCCCCTCGCCCTTCTTAGGAAAAAAGAGGTGAGAAAATGCTTTATTTGTTCTTGCTTGTAATGTTATTCTTTACTTCGCCCTTTGGAGTCCCCCTTCACTTAACTTCGTGCTCTTTTGTGCAGAAAATAAAGACAGGTCAAGAGCCGTCCGTGTTTGCCGTTTGGAAGAAGACACGCACGTTGGACGAGCCTAGGAACTGGAGCCTATGGATGAACGATGGAGCCAGGCTCCGGGGTGAGAAGTACCCTGAGAAGTACAAGGAGGTGCATGGAGAAGATTCTAACCCTGAGACCGCCCCCTTTGACCCCGAGGTCGCCATGCTTGCGGGAGAAGGCCAGAAGAATGGTCGCCTATGGATCGGTCATGGGTCCGTCGACCCTAAGACCTTTCCATCTATGCGCCAGGTCCGGCGTGGTAGGACGAGCGACCAGCCTGCTATAGAGACCCGCCCACGGCCTTCGGTTGTAGCTCTCGAGCAGTTACGGGTATGTTCTTCCTCGGTCATCTATGTTTTACTACATGTTTTGTGTTGCAATGTTCATCTAATCGTGGCGACACGACGTAGGAGGAGATGGCCGCTGATAGGGCACACAGAGAGGCGGCCGAGCAGCGGCAGCAGCAGCTGGAGCAGCAGATGGCCCATCAGCAGGGGTTGCTGGAGCAACAGGGGCAGATGATGCGGTGGATGACACAACAAATGCTCATCAATTCTCAACCAGGTACTCTTCCCACTCTTCCTTTTGCCTTCTCGTGGGTAAGTGATCAAGTGTCTTATTGTCCAATGCTCGTAATTTTCAATCTTGCCTTATTGTCTAATGCTCATAATTTCCAATGCTGCAGATGGACAATGCGATGCCTCCGCCTGGTGGGTTCGCGGGTGGATCGAATAACCAGGCGCCGCCGTCTTTCACCGTCAACAATCCGTCGGTCGTCCAGAGGCTGAATCAGAGTCCTCCAGGTTTGTTTTCTTATACTTGTCAAATTTAGCCATGCCATCGCATTTGTAGAAATTTTAGCCATGATATGACACTTGTATAAATTTTAGCCTTGGCATGATACTTATAGAAAATTTAGCAATTCCATGACACTTGTAGGAAATTTAGCCTTGCCATGATACTTATAGCAAATTTAGCAATTCCATGACACTTGTAGATAATTCTATGCCATTGTCAAAATTTTAGCCATGCTATGACACTTGTAGAAATTTTAGCCATGCCATGACACTTATAGAAATTCTAGCCTTGACATGGGACTTGTAGATATTCGTGATTTTACTTGTCATATTGATGTAATTTGCCATGAGACTCGTCAAAATCCCATGTTATTTCCATTTCCATCAACTTGCCTAGAAACTTGTACATATTAATGATTTTACTTGTCATATTTATGTACTTGTCTTCAACTTGTAGGATCTCACAATGGAGCATGAGCTTGTTGAGCACTCGGAGTTGATGGTCTTGTGGGTGGCAAGAATAAACTTGTAATATTTGTGTAGTTTAGGGATTGTGCACTTGTTGGTTATGCACTTGTGTAATAAACTTGGTCTTGTGTGATATTTGGTAGTGTTTGTGATGATATTATGATCATACTTGTGATATTTTGGTGTTGGCGATGCATTTTGGTGTTGGTGATGATTATATTATTGTTCTTCGATGCAATTTGGTGTTGCTGATGATCTATATGATCATATATATATTCTATGTTTTGAATTGTAGGAAATGAATGGAAACAATTTTTTTTGAAAAAACAGGGCTGCTTTGCCGTGTGTATACACACGGCAAAGAAATACGTAGCCCAATGTCTTGCTGAGGTTATAGACAGGGCCTTTGCCGTGTGCTATATGCCAAAGGCACACGGCAAAGGATGAACTTTGCCGTGTGTCACCCCTGAGAGGCACACGACACTTTGCCGTGTGTCACCCCTGAGAGGCACACGACAAAGGGGAAGACACAGCAAAGGAAAATGCACACGGCAAACCCTGAACACACGGCAAAAACCAAAGCACACGACAAAGGACATACACACGGCGAAGGCAAGACACACGGCAAAGATCGAAGGCACACGATAAAGGGAATACACGACACCGATCTGTTGGCTTCGTCAGACGGACGGAACCGTCAACTACTTTAGTGTGCCGTGTGTGATCAGAAAACACACGGCAAAGTCTTTGCCGTGTTCCGGGCGTCAAGACACACGGCAAAGAGCCTTTGCCGTCCCGATCGTTGCCGTGTTGATTTTGCCGTGTGCTTACACACGGCAAAGGGTTTGCCGTGTTCCGGGAGGCCTTTGCCGTGTGCGTACACCCACACGACAAAGAACCTTTCTCCCGTAGTGGAGGGCTCACGTGGAGCTCTGCCGGCCAGCCTCGTTGATCTTCGAGGCGATGACCCCTAGGCCATTTCCCATTACCATGCCCGGGGCAGCAGCAAGCCCAATGTATCGGCATTGACGTCTTGCCATCGCAGGATACGATGGCGACTCTAGTCCGAAGCGTCGTGATCCAGTCCGTTGACTATGTCGACCCAAAAGCTGCGCTAAGTCTCATTGGAGTGGGTGATGGCGGAGACTACAACCATGAGCAAAACACACATGCATGCATGTACAATTAAAGAATACTTCTACTTCTGTCTACTCTGTTCAACTAGGTACCATGCCGGAGATGGAGCCAGATGAGAGAAGCCTCACGCCTCACGATGCCATAGGTCGGCAGGCTCAGACGGAGCTGTACCGGTACCAAAGGCAGGCAACATCTACATCAACATCACCACTGTCGCGGAGACCCTCGAGGGGGAACATCAACACCTACATGGAGTCTGCCCAAAGGCGGGCGGCATCTACATCTACATCGCCACCATCACGGAGTCCCCGAGGGGGACGCCACTTACATGACACCCCCTGAGGCGGACGCCGTATACTCCGACACCTACACAGAGTTCCCCCAAGGAAGGATGCTGTACTCCGACACCTACATGGAGTCCCCTCGAGACGGGACACCGTCTACTCGGACATCTACAGGGAGTCCCCTCAAGGCGGGACGCTGTCTACACCAGCACCTACAATGTCTACACCGACCAAGCTATCTAGCGCCATCATGTACAATGTCGCCTCTAGCTTGGTGGCATCACCGAGTCTTCTCTGGTATCTACACCGACACCCATCATCGTCATCACCCATGCGCCAACAAGGCGTGGTTAGACTCCACCGACAAGTATTTTCCGATCAAGCTTCGCCGATGAGGCAAAGGCAAGTCACCCCGTCCGACATCGACAAGGCGTACACCCCTAGGCCTTGCACCGGCGAGGCGAAGGCCACCCACATCTTCATCATCGGACATCGACAAGCCGGAGGGATACGTCTATGTATCACAGGGGCAAGGGGCGTGCCGCTCCACCCTTCCACTTCATACACCACCACCGCCTACCTAGAAAAGACAAGACTTGAAGACGACGATCATTGCAACAGCTTAATCGGAGGTGGTACGTGGGCCTGACCCACAGGCATAATTAAGCAGGAGCTTTCCAAGGCCCCGTGAATCAGGACTCCACAATTGCCTTGTCTTTTTGGCCGCGCCAGCAGGCCACGGAGGGCATCCTATGGGATCTTGTAATTTTGTTTCTCCTGACGAGATTAAGAAAATGCATTCTTTCCTATTTTTTGTGTATTTAGGTACAATGGCACACCCGCGTATTTCGCTAATTTTCGTGTCAAACATCCGTCGGGCTGCGCAACCCGTACGCAGGATTCGTCCTGATCCATGATCGGCTGCCCTGTAAATCTTTTTTTCTGATCTCTTGATCGGTTTTGGTTGTCCTCTTCATGATATACACCGTGCCTGTGCGCCTGCCCTCTTCGATGCTGTGCCTGCCTCGGCAGGCTGTCGCGGCCTCATGGCAGGCTGCCTCGCACCGCAGACAACTGCAATGCCTTCCTTGGAAGACTGCCGTGGTCGTCCCCCCTCGGATAATCTTCATCGTCATCGTCCGGAACTTCATTGACAATGCCGCCATCGACTACGATCTACGCGTCGTCCACGCCATGGCACATACGTCACAACGTTGGTATGATCAACCGATCCCACACCTGTCTACGCCAAGCACGTCCCCGAGCACGCGCCTACCACCGATCGAGCTACAAGCTGCCGCTTCGTCACCCTTTCCGGCCTCTCAGCCTTTGGTCCATGCTATCGGCTTTCAACGCGCCTTCCTTGGTGTGTACGTCGCTGGTGGTCTCTCAGCCGCTGCACCGACTTGCGCCCTGCGGCTATGCCACCCTCTCGGGTTGTAGCATCGCTACACGCAGTCTATTTTGTCGTCTCCTCACACCGACATCCTCGTTTTCCACCGCGCCATCTCCTATGGCACGGATCACCGCCGTTTGCGCATGGTCTTCGTCATGCCGCAGATTTTTTCTTCGCCTACATCGAGTGTCGCCGCCACATCTCTCTAGGCATCCAACATGACCACTCCGGGTCGCCGCTGGTTTCGCTGCCCTCTACGTCTTCGTCCACTGCAACTTCGTCGTCAGCGTCATCGCCTTCCCCGACAACACCACCTGCTCCTCTACTCCGACAACCGCGGACAGCATCGGCATCTCTCCCTTTGTCGCTCTGCACCTCGCAACCGTTCTGGAGCTCGAGGCCTCCTCTGCTAGTCTCTCTGACATGGCGACAAGTTCATCATGGTCCTTGCCCCTCGCACGCCTGGTACTGGCAACACCGGGAGTGCCTTTGTCCCCGACGCGTTCCTGAGTCTGGAAAGCTTGGATCGGCACCTTGTCTTCATCGGCTTCGACGTGGTCTTCTTTGGCATTGCCCCCCTCCTATACGACTGCCTCGACCACGTCACCGACGAGTTCTTCTTTGCATACTCGGTTCTGGTAAAACCGGAGTGTGCATTCGTCCCTGACGTGCGTCTAGTTCTGGCAAATCTATGGCTGTACCTCGTCCTCGACGGCTCGGACTGCATCGACCCTCGGCAAGCATTCGCGGACCCTCGGCAAGCATCCTCGGCACGCCTCCGCGAACCCTCGGCAAGCCTCCTCGGCAAGCCTCCGCGGACCCTCGACGCGTCTCCATCATTATCACCACGACGCCCTCTCTGCGCCCGCGGTTACCTCGACACCGACATTCCTGACCACGACATCGACCATGGCGACCCCTTGCACGGTTACCTTGACCACGGCACCGCTCAATGCTCTCGGCTCCCTCGATATCGGCACAAGGGATACCATCTCGCTTGAGCATCATCAACTTCCTTTACAGTCCAAGCTACCGCGACGCGACACCGTCCGCGACGTTCCCGCTCCTACTGCGGGAGGATGTCAGCCCACTGGTTCTACTTCGGTTTATCTTCAGTCTGACCGTCCGTGATGTTCCAGTTGTTCACGACGCTACCGCTACGATTACGGGGATGTTAGAGTATAGTACGGATGTTATTATGGTAGTTTAAGATAGTTAGGACTCTAGTCTAACTTGACTTGTACTTTAAAATAATCTCCCGTACATCTATATATACTTACCTACGAGGATCAATAATATATCTAACATATTCCACCAATTCCTCTCTATCATTCTACAACAACCAAGAGGAAACACCGATGAAACTTTGGGTGTGTGCATATACCGATTGACAACAAGAAATGGAATATCATATCGAGCGTAGCCGCGTCACGACAAGAGCCCGTGCTAGCAAAGCGACAGAGTACCATTTGGTGCCAACAACATGTTTCCTCACCGTACGTGCTTTGGTTAAAGAAAGCATATGCTTCCTATCCAACTAGGGCTACTGCTGCATGACTTGTCAGCAGCTCAAGATCAACTTGTTTTTTCTTAACTAATAATTGTGTTACATATTAAATTATAATATACCAATTTAGTAACTAATACGTTGTGGATGGGATTTATTCCTTCTACTTTGGATGAAACTGAATTAAGAAAATATGGGGGGTTATTTTTTCCATTTTCTACATGTTGTGATATGATTTTTCTTTCTCCTATACGCAAGCAATATTCAAAAGATTATTATTTTTACCTCAAAACTAGCTCAAGATCGACTCGCGGTTATTACAAGTGAATTGTTACACTAGACAACTCAACCAAAAGTATAAACTTTTAGAAAGGACTAGCCAATATACCTTATTCTCAACATGCCCCTCGCGTCTAGATATTTTAATCCTTGGCAATGCGTCCAAGTTGGCATGGGTTAGATGTTGGTTGCATAATATTATTTTTAATATTGTGTGAGTAGAGTCTTGAACCGGTGCACTAGTCGACTCAAGCCAAAGTCCAAACTATTAAAAAGGACTAGCCAATATATTATATCCTTAACAGTTACAGAACTAACGTTTACAACTCAAGTCAATCTTGGTTAGACTGAGGAGACGGTCATGATGGGGGTGGTGGCGACGGCCGCGGTGGGAGCTTCACGGGCCTAATCTAGTGTCGGCCGGGCCTATGGCGCTGAGCAAAAGGGTAGCGGCGACGGTGACCTACGTGCTGCAGCATGGCAGGTGGGACATTATGGTCCCGGCCTGGGACTGGTCGGTCCTGCTCAGTCTGGTGTGTCCCTACGGCCACGTCCGGTCGGCATCCGCCAATGGTGGTGGATGACATCCTCGTTGTGCTATTGTCGCCCTCTGGTTTCCATTGTTGGCCTGGTGTGCTCATGCCGCTGCGTCTGGTCGGCTATAGTCCATGAAGGTGGAGGTTGCTCCATCCCTTCTGTCTGCGGTACTTCCACCCCTTCTCTATGACTGGCTTTCCTCTCGTTCCGGCCAGCTTCGCAGAGTCCGTCATGAAGAGACGATGATGGTGACCGCAAGACCGTGGTGGTGTATGTTGATGTGCGGAAAGTTTAGTGGATTGTTGACTTTATGGATTTTTAGGGGTCGAAAGAAATCCCTGTCGGCTTGGCTGTCACTGACGTGGTGATGCATGTGGGTGCCAAATTTTCTTTTTGAAGGGCGCTAGGTGTACCCCTTCCCCACTCTCCTCGGTGTACCAGGACAAATCATAGGACTTGTCCGGGCAATAGCGCTTCATTGTCGTTGCGTTCTTTTTAGGGTGTTGCTTGGTACACGGCGATTAAGAGCCATACGAGCATGGTGGAACTTCTTCGGAGGGGCAACCATAGACGGACCTAGCGCCCCTCCAGCCCGGGAAGCTGTCCAGGCTTGCCGACGGTGCAACCCTTGCGATTTGTGATTTTCTATAGCTATTTTATCCAAAATTTGGGCAGTTTAAACTCGTTTGTCCAGGCTTTCGAAAATTTCTAGGTTCGCCACTGGATGCAATCGGTTGCGGGTCTTCGTCGCTTTTTGTTGATCTGCGCGTTTTTGGCATTAGTTTCTCTTTGTTTGTCTTGTTTTTCTCTCGGGCTTGTGACGTTTGCCCATTAATGGTCTCGCAATTATATCGTGTGATCGCTATATTATCGTAGTAGGACGGAAGACTGTTTTGAGAAAGTATGAGTTGGAGCCGAGCCTACTCTACTCCAGTCAAGTCGTTTACACTCCTTTTCAGCGGTTTGGACCCGCAGCCGTGTGGTTTGAACGAGGAAGCTGAAAAGTAAATCTTCACCATGCAGCAGCAGCCCATGCGGAGAGTCCAAGAGATCAATTCAAGACCAACAAGCTGGCTAAGATTTTCATACGGAGCACACTGCTCAAGTAACTTGGAGTTGCACTGGATTACTTAGGACATCTCCATCGGATCGATCTAAACGGCCGACTAAAACAATATGTTTTTGTCCGTTTGAGTCGGGCTATGGTCGCTTTTGGATCGGGGTCCGATCTATTTGACTAGCGGCGTGACCCATTTGTCCGCGTCAGGCCAGTGCTGGCCAAAAAATTTATATGTTTGTAAAATTTGACACAAAGTACCTAGATAAATGTATATTTTGATAAGCAAATAAACTATATTAGGTAATCTAATAAAAATAGCATATGACTGGTTCACACTAACATGGTTCGATAAAAAAAATAACCAAACAACAAGAAACAAATAAGGGATTAACCGTTTAGATTTCCAGCACGAGCCCATATATGCTCAACCAAATCTAGTTAAAGCCGATCATGGGTTTGTCTATGACGTAAATTTTTATGTACTCGTATGAAATCTTTCCAAAACGCTAGACCTGGATCTGGCTCAACCAACTGATCCTAAAAGTCCTAGTCTTGGTCCAAGATGTCTTCATCACGCTCGTCCTTGACGATTATGTTATACATGATCACACAAGTAGTCATCATATCCCACATCCTCTCCGTGCTCTAGGGTCTAGAAGGGTATTGAACAGTAGCCCACCTTGATTGAAGCACACCAAATGCTAGCTCCACATCTTTCCTAGCGGCCTCTTGCTCTTTCGCAAACCTCTTGCATTTCTCATCTCCAGGATTGCAGATTGTCTTCACAAAGGTGACCCATGAGGGATAGATACCGTCATCTAGATAGTAACCCATATCATAATGATTGCCACTGATTTGATAGGAAACCTGTGGAGCATTGCCTTCTTCCATCTAGCAAACACCGGAGACCGTTGCAGCACACTATTGTCATTGTTTGATCTAGCCTATGGTATGATGGTGCACCCATCAACATGCCCTTTGAACTGCCCTTGCCAACTAAAAGGACAGTTCTTCCACTGCCAATGAATGTACTCGATGCTGCCAAGCATTCCAGGAAACCCTCTTCTCTTGTTGATGGACAAAAGGCGGGCAATGTCTTCGATGTTTGGCTCTCTCATGTAAACTTTGTCAAACACCACAATAACCGCGCTGCAAAACCGGTACATTTCCTCATGGCATGTGGACTCGATCATGCGCATGTAGTCGTCGAGGAGATCACCAGGCACTCCATATGCAAGCTGCTGAATGGCAGCGAAACATTTCTGGTAAGAGGAGAAGCCAATTTTACCAGTACAATCGTACTTGGCCTCGAAGTAGTCATCGTACTCTCTCACCCCATTGAAAATGTCCAAGAACAAGTTTCTAGACATCCGATAGCGGCGACGGAATGCCTTCTCTTTGAAGACCGAATTAGTTGGATGGAAGTAGTCTTGTCAAGGCGTATGTGGCCTTCTTCTCGGTCGCGCTCATGGTTGGCTTTGCGCCGCTTGGCCGAGCCACCTTTGCGGCGGTAGGCGGTAGTGGTCGTGCACCATCTATGCAGCTGCCAGCAGAATTTTGGTCTCACCGTCGGACTCCTCCTCGGACGATGACTCGATAAAATTCTTGTAAAAGAACTCGATTGCCCTCCGACTGGTACCCATCTGTAAAGTATAGGACCGTCAAAGGCGATACCAACTCCCGCAGCGGGGCAGATAACCTAGAGAGGACCGGCGAATGTACCTCAACCACGGTCAGGAAAACGACCGAGCAGGTTGTGTGCCACGCAGAGGCTGTCGCGTGTCCAGTGGCGGAGGCCGGGGCGGCGGGATTGCTTGCGACGCGTCCATACAACTCCGCCAACACGAGTGGCCTGTGGTGCTGCTCGATATCGCAGGGGGCGTCGGTAGTAGCGGGCAGTGGCGGAGGCAACGGTTGCGGCTGCTCTGATCGCGAGATATGGAGGGCGAGGGTTTGGAGGAGGGGTGTTGTGCCGCTAGCGAGAGGGCAAGGGAGAACTAGTGGGAGGACGATATGAGGACAAGCGCGCTGTCCGGGTCGACCCAAGCGAGGCCCAAATTTGGTGCATTGATGGGTCGGTCTGCGTGCATTTGTCCGAATGAGTCGCCTTGCTGGACTGCCGTGTACCTGTTCGTCAGTCCGCTCGAACGAGTTCATTAGCACAAGGACGGGTTAGGTTGGCCCGATGAAGATGCCCTTCTTCTCCAAATTCCAATGACTTGTTCTTTCCTGATGGCACTACAAAATTGACTTTAGTGTTCAGCAAGGCGGCACGTGCCGTAGTCTCTTCTTCCTTGTCTGAAGAACAATTCAGGCTGCTGGAAAATACTGCACCCTGAAAGCATGGACTCAGGGCACTCAGCCGAATATCATTGCCAATCTCAGGAGGAGGTCGCGGGTGTTGCCGCGATAGGGCTTTTGGATCACATTTCCCGATCTTAATTTTCTCGTGGTTAGCCGTGAGCGCACAGGGCCAGAGTGTGCGGTACGCAGCCGAATAACGACAAGCCCTTTCCTTCTTTGAAGGAGAAAAAATTAGAAGAAAACTGTTCAGTCCTTGGAACGTGGAGTGGCCGTGTGCAGAATTGTCATCGCGCAGCCGAATAACGACAGGCCCTTCCTTTTCTGTATGATAGCTGCAAGTCTGCAACCATCTTATTGAACAACGAAAATAATAAAAGAAGACTGTTCAGTCCTTGGACCATGGAGGATGCCACGGAGTACGACTTTTTTTTTGTTTTTTCTATAAAAGAAATCTGTTAATATCAGAAAAATACCAATTACATTTAGTATCTGCATCATCAAGATCTCTAAAGGCATCAAGAATGCATACAACTAAAAAAAGAAAAAGACCCAATGATAGTCACAAATCACTCGCAGTAGAAACACTCTACCTACCACAAAAAAAACACCCAGACTATAGAAGACGCTCTCCAAAAGCCTTCAAGAAGCAAACAATACACATGTGTTGATCCTGGAGAAAGAAACATCCTAAACACCACCAAAGACAACATCTAGACTATAGAAGACGCTCTCTAAAAGCCTTCAAAAAGGAAAGAACGCACATGCGTTGATCTCGGAGAAAATTTGCCTTGGGCTTTCATCTGAAAATCACGACAAGGTACTTAAGGAACACCACCGAAACTGAAGTGCCCAGTGCTACCACTCCAACTTCCTAAGGCCGCTGCTGCAAACCACCAATCACCAGGCTCGGAGGCACCGCGTGCAGGGCGGGGGCAAGGCAAGGGAGGTAAGCAGGGTCAGGCACCCTCCCACCAATGTTTGGCCCCCTCAAAGGAATTACAACAGGAACATTACTAGTAAGTGTATTTGTATTCCACTAATGTTCATACTAATCCGCTAATTAGTGTTACTTAAACCCAATTGGTTGTTATGCATGCCAGCGATGGTTGTCTCGTGGACGCCTGGTCTTTGCATCCCCTCTTGCCATCTCGTGTCTGTCCTGTCAACCACATCGATCGATTAATCTCGATGCCAAAGTATAGGACCACTATTGCCGCTCGCTCACTGTCGGGGGGATAACCCCCGGGTGGGGAAAGCCAGGCACAAGTAGGCCGGCTCCAGAAGGAACATGCCGTCTGGACCTCAAGAAGGACAACCCTAGCTGGTTGGCGAATACCGCCCGGCTGGGCTTATAACTTTCCCGGCTGGCCCGTCTAGCCGGCAGCCAGAAGAATCGGCCGGGTGGCCGCTTCCGCCCGGTGCACCTCGGATTCGATGGAGAGCACGGAAGGACTGACGCTCCTTGCGGGGTACGCCTCTGGCCCTCCTTCGTCAATGGGCAGGCTGGCGTGCCGTCACGACCAGCGCTACCCGACGAAGATAAAGCAAAGTGGTTGGCTGACTGGCGAAAGCAGTCCGGGTGACCGTTAAAGCAAGGGGTGACGCCCCAAAGGAAGCCCAGGTGACCGCTAAAGAAGAAGGTGACACTAAAAGAAGGGCGGATCGTCGGCCCACGGCTAGGCCTCGCACTGCCCCGCCACCGATAAACCCATATCCAAACAGTAAACCCTAGGGCCCGATTTGTAATCTGCCCCCCAGACCAGAATATAAGGGAGGGTAGAGTTGGGGTTCTAGGTAGGCAACAATAGAAGGAGAGAAGTGTTAGCAACTAGTTCTCATATTCCTCTAGATCTCGATAGTAGCTAAGGAAACAACTCCAGGAGCATCTCTACTGAGCATTTGCTCCCTCGTATATTTCATCTTGCAGTATTAGGGGTGTTACCTCACCAAGAGGGCCCCGAACCTGGGTATGTCGCTGTGTTTGCACTTTACCGTGCCCAACCCGTTGCGTGATCCGCCGATTGCATCCGAGTGTCCCTTCTTTGCCATCCCCGATGGCACTGCCGTGTTCCACACCACGACAGTTGGCGCCCACCGTGGGGCACAGTGCTTCGGCTGGGATCATCTTCCGCACGGGACTTCCGCTCGTCTCCGGTGAACGCGTGGCCTCCGTCCTCGTTCTCACGTTCGGCGCTTTCGACTGCGTCATCGATAACGCTGCGTGCTTCGTCGGGAACACCTTCCCCGCCAATGGCTCCATCATGCGTTTTGGAGACATCCACGTCTACGTTGCCACTATCGCTGAGGCTTTCCCTAGCATGGTCACCCCCATCCTCGACATGCCCCTCAGCCGCCTCGCCAACGGCCCGGCCACGGTGAGTGGTTGCGTCGAGGTCATTGTGGTAAATTCCCGCAAAAACCATCGCCCGCCTCAGGAGCGCTGATGGCGCCCACCACTTGTCATGGGACGCTTCATTGGAAACCCCAAGAGCAAGGTATGAAGCAACACAACACCAAGTTTCCCTCAGTAAGAAACCGAGGTTATCGAACCAGTAGGAGGAAGGAAACGTCACACAGGTGTTGCTAGCAATGCGGAGACCTGCACAACACAAACTCAAGACTTTGCCCCAACGAATCAGTGGGGTTGTCAAGCTCACCGTTTTGCTGTAACAAAGGATTAAACGTATGGTGTGGAAGGTAATGGTTTGCAGCAAGTAAACAGGTAACAGTGGAAGATGTATCAATGGTAAAGATTGGACCGGGTTCCATAGTTCACTAGAGGTACTCTCCTTAGATAAACAACATGGCATGAAGGGTAAACAAATTACAGCGGGGCAAATGACAGGAACTGAGCAAGGCATAACAATGCAATTACTAGTCAGAAAGATCCTATGAGGTTGATTGGGCAATACAAAAATATACATAGACCATCATCCAACTGCATCTGTGACTAGAAGTCCACCTTCAGGTTATCATCCGAACCCCCTCCAATATTAAGTTGCAAGCAACAGACAACTGCTTTAAACAAAGTGTGTAAGGTAAACAGTCCACATGTTCCATGAACAAGAGACCATTGTTTTCTCCCTAGTAGCAATAGCACATCTACAACCGAAGAGATTTCTGTCACTTCCCTTGGAAACTATAGGCATGAACCCACTATCGAGCATAAATACCCCCTCTTGGAGTCAATAGCAACTACTTGGCCAAGATAACCACTAGAAACAGAGAGCATGCAAGATCACAAACAACACATACATGATAGAATCATAAATATAAACCATTAATCAAACCAACATAATAATCTCAATATCCATCGGATCTTCGCAAACACAACATGCATGATTACAAATAGATTAGATCTTGATCATGAATGGAGCTCACAAGATCTATACATGTAAGCACAAAGGAGGAGATACAACCATCTAGCTACTACATGGACCCATAGTCCAAGGTGGAACTACTCACGAATCATATCAGAGAGAAGGCCTTCGGGATGATCTCCCCTCCGGCAGGGTGCCGGGAAGAACTTCAGATCCCCCCGATCTAGGGACGATGGTGGCGGTGGCTACAGACGGTTTTGTGAATTTCTGATCGGGTACTCAGGGTTTCTGCATCGGGGGCTTCTTATAGGAGAAGGGGCGAGACCGGGAGGCGGCCAGGGCCACCAAACCCTAGCCAGGCGCGGGCCCAACTGCCCCCACGCCTGGGGTGGGTCTGCCCCCCTGGCCGGCCCCTCCGGCTCTCCTCTGGACTTCTTGGTCCCCACGGAAATTAATTGACTTTGACGTTTGTCCTGTCCAATTCCGAGAATATTTCTTTACTAACTTTTCTGAAACCAAAAACAGCAGAAAAAAGGCATCTGGCACTGTTGCAGCTTGTTAATAGGTTAGTACCAGAAAACATGTAAAAACACCTCAAAGTGTGGACAAGTAAAGCAAAGTATATACTAAACAAGCATGGTACATCAAAAATTATAGATACGTTTCCAACGTATCAGCATCCCCAAGCTTAACTCCTGCTCATCCTCGAGTAGGTAAGTGATAAACAAAATAATTTTTGAGGTGACATGCACCCTCACAATAAAGATCCAACCATTTGCAAACATGAAAGATAGGATCAAAGAACTCTAAACATGTGCATGAAAGATGGAGTTCTAACAATAGGACATAGTAACTATGCATGCAACATGGCAAGCTACAAACAAAGATCATGAATAATGTGCATTGAAAAACATTTGTTTGTTTCACATGCAGAAAACATAGCATAGTGGCAATCAGCTTGTCCCTCATAGAGTAGCAATATAATGCATAGGACACTGCAAAGTTCACAAGGGTGAATAGAAACAAATAGCACAAGAACAAGTAATAACACAATATGCATCAATTAATAAGCTTTGGAACACTGCACACAGAATGGCAACTATGCTCTCTTAATGGTGCCTAAAGTTAGAAGGTGGAGACTTAATAAAGGTGGAAGAAAGGCCTTTTTGTAAAGGAAGCAGGGATTACAAGTTTCAAAAAGAGCTTCCAAAAATTATGGTACTAGTTAGCTTTCAGCCCTCATTGCCCCTATCATAAGCATCTTGAAGTGGTTAAGGTTAAAGTGGCAAAGCTAGAGTATATGCTTGACGAAGTATAAGTTGGCAATCTCATGCCCCTTGAATACGAGGGCCACACCTCATGCATACTCAACTTTGGGTCCAGGTAAGTTCTTGTCACTGTAAGTATTTGCAAATCATTGAGAACCGCCAAAGTGGTACCCCTTGCACATGGTACAGGAGCTTTCCCATAACCAAAGTGACAAGGCAAGCAGACAATGAGCATCTCAGCAATTCTTCTTATGTACCATGGGAATATGGTGCTTTTTTCTCTCTTCCCTCTTTTCTCAATGTGTCTCTTTTTTTATAAGAAGAATGCTTCATAGATGTCACTATGGTGATGCTGCAAGTTTCCACCATGATTAGGCATGGCTTAGGCTAGCGGCCCAGGCATTTCTCTAACACAGGATACAAACTCCATGGACTTATAAGTTCCCTCTTTATTTCACACCGGTGACATCCATAGAGAAAAGAACATGATATCAACTGAGTACAACAAGGTACAATTGCAATGTTGAAAACGTTCCCCGTGACAACACGGTTCTGCTAATTCCAACTTATAAGTGCAAGCATATACAAAAAAGTTGTCACAATGGTTCAAGTTTACTAGGGGCAAAGAATAAAGTGTGCCATCAAGTTCGTGAGGGCTTTAATCACTAAGTTTTCACATAACAAAATAGTTTTTTATTGGAAGATAGATGAAAACAAGAGTATACTTTGGAATGGTGTAACACACCATGCATTGGAGTTTATAGTGGACACTTTGGAATAACTTGGTTTCTTGGGAGTTGGAAGCATGAGTAGAACTTACTCATACAAGTGGAGGCTAGCAAAAGACTGGGAGCAACCAACTAAGAGAGCTATAATGGCCATAATTATGCAATGCAACAAAGCAAACTAATCAAAGAAAAGAGTGGTACTACAAGTCAAGGACTAAATGATCATAGAGGCTAATGGTGACTTGTCATAGTCATAACATGGTGTGAGCATGTGCCAAGTCAACCCAAGCAAAACATCAAAGGAGAATACCACAATATATGCTTTTGCATGCTAAAACAATGCATAATTTCTTCAAGGCACACTAAGCAATCCCAATTGTTCGGAACAAGACATGCTACAACAATAATCACTAAGCATAATGCTAAAACAACACCTAGCATGTCATGCTCAAGTCTAAGTCACAGTCAATGCAAGCTCCTCTTGCACTTCAAGCAAGAACTTACTACTCCTTTCCAAACACCAAGCAAACTTATTTGCAAAACAACACAACGAGAACGGGGGTCCAAACTACTAAATCAAACTAAACAAACTAAGCAAACCAAACGAAAACTAAGACGCTCCAAGAACAACACAACTGTGCATGAAACAATAAAAAACGAAGTGTCTAGACAAAGCTAAGCTTTTTATTGATGAAGAATGGGATGCATTGGGCATCCCCAAGCTTTGACGCTTGTATCTCTTGGATATTTCTTGGGGTGACACCATGGTGTCATCCCCAAGCTTGAGCTTTTGTCCATTCTTCATCTCATGGCATCATTCTCTCTCTACACTGAAATTTTTCCTTCATACTAAACTTCACACAATATTCATTAGCAACATTAGCTTATTCAAAAGATATTAGACCACTGGCAAAGCTTTGGAATAGCAAGGCTTTTCACTAAAAACACAAGCTACTGTAGTAACTCCTTCAAAAAGCTCAATTTATCTGAAGAGAACTCAAAAAAGGAATCAATAAGAAGCAAATGCAAATAATGGCAGAAATCTGTCAAAACAGACCAGCAGGTAGAAACCTATTTTTTCGAAAATCTTCTGTTGCTCAAATCAAAAAGTGTTGAACTAACGAAAGTTAGCTAACATACTGGGGGATTTATTCGTAAATTTGAGCTCAATCCAAGTTACAAAGCCTCCTCACGAATTGTTTTGGTGGAGGACATAAATCTGTTTCGGGACAACAACTCCCCAAATCTTACTTCCCTCTCATTAGAGGTCATTCTTGGCACAAAAAGCAAATAAAAAGGATAAGGAGAGGTCATTACAGAATTAATAACTTCCAAGACTCAAGGAAACTCTTGGGTTATCTCCCAACGAGTACTTTTCTTTAATGCCTTTAAGTTAGGCTTGATAGCTCGAGAAAATGCTCACATAAGAATTATGAATTGAAGTCAAAGAGAGCATCAAGAAGCAAATTCAAAACACATTTAAGTCTAACCCACTTCCTATGCATAGGAATCTTGTAAGAAAATAAATTCTCAAAGAACAAAGTGACATGCATAGGAAGATAAAACGAGAGTAACTTCAAAACTTTCAGCACATAGAGAGGTGTTTCAGTACCATGAAAACTTCTATAACCATATTTTCCTCTCTCATAATAATTTTCAGTAGCCTCATGAATAAACTCAACAATATAACTATCACATAAAGCAGGCTTTTCATGATCTACAAACACATAATTTCTACCAAGCTCAAAAATAGTGGGATTAAAACCTTCACAGGTTTTACCCAAAGTAGATATTTCATTAGGATCCACCGGAACATAACATTCATACTCCTTTGGTAAGCATGGGGGACAATCAAATAATGTAAGAGGTAAGGAGTTACTCTCATTAGAAGGTAGACATGGGTCGATCTATTCTTCCTCCCTTTGTTCATCTAATGAGATTTCAGTTTCAGCAATTTCTTCTTCCATAGGCTCCTGCAAAGCATTAGTCTCTTCCATGTGTGGAAAGCATCTATTAAAATATTCAAGGTTATAGCTATTTGCTTCCTTGTAATTATCAAAGCAAAATTTAAGTATCTCATAAACCTCATATTCATAAGGTGCATCATCAGTATTTTCAAACAAGCTGGCAAGTTCAAATGCACCCTTAAAAGCAATGAATTCTTCAATTTGTTCCACATCATAAAATTCATAATTTCCTTTAACATAAGAGGATATGGTAACATTATCATTATACTCACATTGAAAAGGGAGGTGTTTATACCTCCTACAGCAACAAGCTTTATCAAAGCAATAAGTAACATTATAAGTGGAGCACACCTCTCTAGCAATAGTATTCAACTTATCAATTTTTCTCCCATAAGTGTTTCCCTTTTTGTGACAAACGGTGTTCCTTATAATAATACTTTTGTTCTTCCGTAAACCCACCTTTCCAATAAGAACTAGTTTCAAAGAAACCATCCGTTGATAGAAAGCATGACCAAGCAAGGCAACAACAGACCAGCAACTAGAGCAGGAACTAATTTTTTTGTGTTTTTGAATAAAGCAAGCAAAAAAACTAGACTAGTTTTTTTGGGTTTTTTGGAAAGAGGCAAACAAAACCAAGGAAAAGAAACAAAGCAAACTAAAAAAAAAGTAAAGAGAAAGGAAGTGAAGGACTCCCCTAGTGAATACGTCCTTAGCCTCCCGGCAACGGCGCCAGAAAATAGCTGGTGCTTGACGGGGAGGAAAAAGTTTGATGGCCTATTAGTTCCCCGGCAACGGCGCCAGAAAATAGGTTGATGGCGCCCACCACTTGTCGTGGGACGCTTCGTTGGAAACCCCAAGAGCAAGGTATGAAGGAACACAGCAGCAAGTTTCCCTCTGTAAGAAACCGAGGTTATTGAACCAGTAGGAGGAAGGAAATGCCACACAAGTGTTGCTAGCAACACGGAGACCTGCAGAACACAAAGTCAAGACTTTGCCCCAACGAATCAGTGAGGTTGTCAATCTCACCGGTTTGCTGTAACAAAGGATTAAACGTATGGTGTGGAAGGTAATGGTTTGCAGCAAGTAAACATGTAACAGTGGAAGATGTATCAATGGTAAAGATTGGACCGGGGTCCATAGTTCACTAGAGGTGCTCTCCTTAGATAAACAACATGGCATGAAGGGTAAACAAATTACAGCGGGGCAATTGACAGGAACTGAGCAAGGCATAACAATGCAATTACTAGTCAGAAAGATCCTACGAGGTTGATTGGGCAATACAACAATATAAATAGACCGTCATACAACTGCATCTATGACTAGAAGTCCACCTTCAGGTTATCATCGAACCCCCTCTAGTATTAAGTTGCAAGCAACAGAGAACTGCTTTAAGAAAAGTGTGTAAGGTAAACAGTCCACATGTTCCATGAACAAGAGACCGTTGTTTTCTCCCTAGTAGCAACATCACATCTACAACCGAAGGGATTTCTGTCACTTCCCTTGGAAACTAGAGGCATGAAGGCACTATCGAGCATAAATACCCCCTCTTGGAGTCACTAGCAACTACTTGGCGAAGATAACCACTAGCAACGGAGAGCATGCAAGATCACAAACAACACAGACATGATAGAATCAAAAAGATAAAACCATTAATCAAACCAACATAATAATCTCAATATCCATTGGATCCCTGCAAACACAACATGCATGATTACAAATATATTAGATCTTGATCATGAATGGAGCTCACAAGATCTATACATGAAATCACAAAGGAGGAGATACAACCATCTAGCTACTACATGGACCCATAGTCCAAGGTGGAACTACTCACCAATCATATCAGAGAGAAGGCCTTCGGGATGATCTCCTCCCAAGGGTGTCGAAGAACTTGATCCCCGATCTAGGGACGATGGTGGCGGTGGCTACAGACGGTTTCGTGGATTTCTGATCGGGTACTCAGGGTTTTTGCATCAGGGGCTTCTTATAGGAGAAGGGGCGAGACCGGGAGGCGGCCAGGGCCACCAAACCCTAGCCAGGCGTGGGCCTAACTGCCCCCGCGCCTGGGATGGGTCTGGCCCCCTGGCCGACCCCTATCTCCTCTGGACTTCTTGTTCCCCATGGAAATTAATTGACTTTGACGTTTGTCCCGTCCAATTCCGAGAATATTTCTTTACTAACTTTTCTGAAACCAAAAACAGCAGAAAACAGGCATCTGACACTGTTGCAACTTGTTAATAGGTTAGTACCAGAAAACATGTAAAAAGCACCTCAAAGTGTGGACAAGTAAAGCAAAGTATATACTAAACAAGCATGGAACATCAAAAATTATAGATACGTTTCCAACGTATCAGCATCCCCAAGCTTAACTCCTGCTCATCCTGTAGGTAAGTGATAAACAGAATAATTTTTTAGGTGACATGCACCCTCACAATAAAGATCCAACCATTTGCAAACATTCAAAGCTGGGATCAAAGAACTCTAAACATGTGCATGAAAGATGGAGTTCTAACAATAGGACATAGTAACTATGCATGCAACATGGCAAGCTACAAACAAAGATCATGAATAATATCCATTGAAAAATGTTTGTTTGTTTCACATGCATAAAACATAGCATAGTGGCAATTAGCTTTTCCCTCATAGAGTATCAATATAATGCATAGGTACGATGCGTCCCATAGCTTCGTCAGGAAGATCCAGCATCGGGGGCGCGACCTAGCATTAGAGCTGGACCGTGTCGCCGATTCACATGCAGGTGTGGCGGAGCCCGTCTACAGCACCCCCGCGAAGAACATGAGGGCAGCGGAGGCGGTGGCCATGGAGCTGAAACACCTCGAGGGCGAGGAGCTTCATCGCCAGCAGGAGCGTGTCTAGCTCCTCGTCGCCACCGCTAAGAAGCAGCAAGCCAAGGGCACCCCTTGCTAGATGGGCAACTCCTGAGACATCGTTGTTCGCAAAGGCACGGATCAGATGGCGCACAGGGGAAGCAAGCATCAGCAGGCATCCTCCCCAGGAGGAGTTGGGAAAAATAGCCTCCCGCATGGAGAATCCGGCCACCGTGGCCGCCACAACCGAGACGCCGCTGCTTCTAGTGTAAGCCGCGCCCCGGTGATAGGAGCTTCCCAAGGGAAGAAGACACGCCCCCCGGATGAAGGAGAATACATGAACAAGAATCCGCCTGCATCACGCCTGAAGGGCCGGCTCGGCCCCCGAGAACCGGCTGATGCACGCGAGCGCATCGACCTCCTGGTGCAGTCGCTCATGCTGGAAGAGGAATGTTCGGCAGGCCCGAAGTGTTTTGGCCCGCGCATCCAGAACGAACCGTTTCCAAAGGGTTTTTCGCTCCCAAGGGATACGCCAAAATACGACGGCACGGTCAAGCCTGAGGATTGGTTGGTGGATTACACTACCGCAGTGGGAATCGCCAACGGAAACCTCCGCCTGGCTGTCTGCTACGTCCCCCTCACGCTCATCTATTCAGCAAGAACATGGCTCAACAGCCTACCCAACAACATTAACGCCTGGCTAGACTTTGAAGAAGCGTTCATTCGCAACTTCACCGGAACATACAAGCGACCGGGTTGACCTCGCGAGCTCACCCTCTGCGTGCAATGCAAGGATGCGTCCGACCGCACCTACCTCACCTGGTGGACTAGCATGCACAACTCGTGCGAAGGGGTGCGCGAGCACCAGGCGATAAACTTCTTCACCAACGGTTGCCGAGATGGCACCATGCTGAAGCATAAGCTCAGCCGTGCAGACCTGCAAACCATGGCCCAGGTCATGGCTATCGCGGACAAGTACGCCACCACCGACGCGGCTATGAAGAAGCCCATCGTGGTAGATGACCAAGGCCAAATCGTCACGGACGAGCAGGCGGAGCGCCGCCAGCCGGGCGACCATCACCCCAGGCGGCACGACCATGACAACCACCACGACAAGAGGAAAGACGACCAACCGGATAACAGGTACGCAACCAAGCAAGTGGCCGCCATGCATGAGGACCCGGCTGCAGGCGGCAGGCGGAGGCAGAGACCGGATGATAGGCCGCCTCGGCCCAAGTACACCATGGAGTCCATGCTCGATGGGCCGTGAAAGTTCCACAGCGGCGGCAACAAGCCCGCGAACCACACAACACGCTAGTGCAGCTGGACAAAGAAGATAGCTGAAGCCGGTGGGCTCCCACCACCACCTCTACCGCCAGCCGGAGGCCCACCGAACAACAGGGAGCGACGCAATCGCCGTGAGGACGACGAGGACGGTTACCCGCGACAAGTGGGCAATTACCACATATTCCTCATGGAGCCGGAAACAAAGCACTCCATGTGGAGGCGCGAGACGGAGGGGAACGCAATCGTCCCTCCCGTCCCCCAATACCTGCATTGGTCGGACTAGGTGATCACTTGGAGCAAGGAAGATCAGCCAGCCGTGTTACCAAACCCTGGCAGCTACGCTCTGGTCCTCGACCTTATCATCATCTCCGAAAAGCACTCGTGCCGTTTCTCTCGTGTGTTGATTGATGGCGGCAGCAGCATCAACCTCCTGTACCGCAGCAGCCTCGAGTGGCTCGGCATTAGTGAGTCCCAGTTGTAGCCCTCAAGTACCTCCTTTCATCGAGCGGTACCAGGTCTGTCGCACTCGCCAATCGGCAAGATCCGGCTAGACGCCATTTTTGGCAGCGGAACAACTTTCTCGTGAACCAATTTGGTTCGAGGTTGTGAACCTCTCCAGCACCTACCACACCATACTGGGGCGCCCATCCCTCACCAAGTTCATGGGAGTGCCGCACTACGCGTACCTCAAGATGAATCTGCCAGGCCCAAAGGGAGTGATCACCGTTGACGGCTGCTACAAGAGTTCGATCGAGTGCGCCTCAGATGGCTCCAAGCTAGCCGAAGCAATGATCATTGCTGAGGAGAAGCGCGTCATAATGCAGAATGTGGCGGCTCTGCAGAAGGATATGCCGGCTGGAGAACATAAACCGACTAGAGAATCACAGTTCAAGCCCTCGCAAGGCACAAGGAAGATCCTGCTAAACGAGGAGGACCCAAGCAAGTTCGTCCTGGTCGGAGACGGCCTGGACAGCAAATAGGAAAGCACACTCATCGACTTCCTCCATGAAAATCGGGACATTTTTGCATGGTGCCCCAAAGACATGCCAGGTGTCCCGAGGGAACTCGCCGAGCACTCTCTTCATGTTCGACTAGACGTGAAGCCAGTCAAGCAATCTTTACGCCTCTTCCCAGAAGAAAAAAGAACCATCGATGAGGAGATCACACGACTGCTTGCAGTCGGCTTCATTATGGAAGTCTTCCACCCGGAATGGCTCGCCAACCCGGTGTTGGTGATAAAGAAGAACAAGACATGGCGCATGTGCGTTGACTACACCAGACTCAACAAGGCATGCCCCAAGGATCCTTTCGGTTTACCGCGGATTGATCAAGTCATCGACTCCACCACCGGGTGTGATTTGTTGTATTTTCTGTACGCTTACTCGGGCTATCACCAGATCAAGCTCAATGCAACTGATCAAATAAAGACATCATTCATAACCCCGTATGGAGCTTACTGCTACACCACCATGCCCTTCGGCTTAAAGAATGCAGGAGCAACCTATCAGCGTTGTATGCAGAAATGCCTGCAGACGCAGATCAGGAAAAACGTGCATGCCTACTTTGACGACGACATCATCAAGACCAAGGAGAAACACACACTCCTCGAGAACCTAAAGGAAACATTTGACAACCTCCTCCGTTTCCAGATCAAGCTGAACCTGGAGAAGTGCGTGTTCGGTGTCCCAGCCAGCAAGCTCCTCGGTTTCCTCATCTTCGAGCGAGGAATCGAGGCGAACCCAGAGAAGATCGGAGCCATTGAGCGCATGGAGTTGCCGTAGATCCTGCGTGACGTACAGAAGTTCACCAGGTGCCTGGCCTCCCTCAGCCGGTTCATCAGCCAGCTGGGCGAAAAAGCCCTTCCCCTGTACTAGATGATGAAGAAGACAGACAAGTTCGTCTGGACAGCTCAGGCGGACGAAGCTTTCCGGGACCTCAAGCGCATGCTCACCTCACCGCCCATTCTGGCGGCGCCAGCAGCAAAGGAGCCTATGCTGATGTACATCGCTTCCACAAACAGAGTGGTCAGCGTGGTACTGGTAGTGGAAAGTCTAGAAGAGGGGAAGGCCCAGCCGGTCCAGTGCCCGTATAGTACCTAAGCGAGGTATTATCGCTCTCCAAGCAGAACTACCCCCACTACCAGAAGCTGGTGTATGGCGTGTACATGGCCGCTAAGAAACTCAAGCACTACTTCCAAGAGCACTCCATCCAGGTAGTGGCATTGGCCCCGCTTGCGGAGATTATCGGCAACAAGGACGCCACCGGACGCGTGGCAAAATGGGCCATCGAGCTCGCTGCGCATAACATCCAGTATGAGCCATGGACAACAATCAAGTCCCAAGCACTGGCCGATTTCATCGCCGATTGGGCGGAGACACAATACATGCCACCAGTACCTGATTCAACATACTGGAATCTACACTTTAACGGCTCCAAGATGCGTGGAGGACTCGGAGCTAGAATCATGATAACCTCGCCAAAAGGCGACCGACTGGAGTACGTCCTCCAGATCCACTTCAAGGCATCCAACAACGTCGCTGAATATGAAGCGCTCATCCATGGGCTAAAGATGGCCAAGCAGATAGGCATCCAGAGGATACTATGCTTTGGAGATTTGGACCTGGTGGTGCAGAAGGTATCCGGTGAGTGGGACGCAAGGGACGCAAAATTGGCTCTCTACCGTTCTTTGTTCAGTAGCTATGCGCCCGTTTCGAAGGATGCGATTTCCACCACGTACCTAGATCCAACAATGAAGCCGCTGATGCCTTGGCCAGGGTCGGCTCAACAAGACAAGCCATACCGCCAGGAGTCTCCCTTGAACACCTGCGCAAGCCTTCCATCACCCCGTCACCAGAATCCGACTCCATCGTACTCAACACAGATCCAGGAACAACCGGTGCCGCACTGCACCCCGGGACTGCCTCACCGCACCCAGGGACTGCCGCGCCACACCCGGGGACTGCCTCACCACACCCGAGGACTTCCGGGCCACACCCGGGGACTGCCGTGCCGCACACAGGGACTGCATTGCCATACCCAGGGACTGCCGTGCCACAGCCTGCGGTCGACACCAGCAAGCTACCACCTGACAAGCCTCCCGATGTTCAAGAGCCCGCCATCCGTGAGGAGATCAAACTCATCATGCAGACGGTGCACACCATTCGGGAAACACCAGACTGGGTGAAGCCGTTCATGAACTTCTTGGCCAAAGACGAGCTCCTGACGGAGGAAGTGGCAGCACGACAAGTGTGGCGAAGAGCAAGCGCATACACCATCATCAACAACGAGTTGTACAAGCGCAGTGTCGGGGGGCATATATCAGCGATGCGTAAGCCAAGAGGAGGGAACCAGGCTCCTAGCTGACATACACCAGGGCGAATGCGGCCACCACGCTTCATCAAGGGCAATAGCAGCCAAGGCTCTCCGCCACGGTTTATATTGGCCCACAGCGCTAAAGGACGCTAAGGAGTTGGTCAAAACATGCAACGGTTGTCAGCAATTCAGCCAGCGGAAGCACACACCATCTGCAGCACTAAAAACGCTACCAATCACCTGTCCATTTGCAGTCTGGGGGATAGACATGGTCGGGCCGTTCAAAACAGCTCGATCCGGCATGACGCACCTACTCGTAGCTGTAGACAAGTTTACCAAGTGGATCGAGGCAAAGCCCATCAAGAAGCTAGATGGGGCGATGGTGATCAAGTTCTTCATGGACATCATCATCCGATTCGGCTACCCGCATAGCATCATCACAGACAATGGAACCAATTTCGTGAAAGGAGTTTTCGCCCGCTTCTGCGGAGAGAAGGGCATCCGCCTGGACCTGGCATCGGTCACACACCGACAGTGCGAGCATGCTAATGGCCTGGTCCTAGCCGGAATCAAGCCAAGGCTGATCGAGCCACTCATCAGATCACCCGGATGCTGGATAGAGGAATTGCCGGCCGTGCTCTGGAGCCTACGCACCACCCCCAACCGCTCAACTGGCTTCACACCGTTCTTCCTTGTCTATGGGGCAGAGGCAGTTCTCCCTACGGACATCCAGTTCGACGCACCCCGCAAACAACTCTACACGGAGCAGGAGGACAAAGAAGCGCGAGAGGACAGTGTGGACCTGCTCGAGGAAGTGCGAGAGTTAGCTCTGTCTAGGTCAGCAATCTATTAGCAAGGCCTACGCCGCTACCACGCCAGCCGGATCCGGCCTACTTCTTTCCGCGAGGGAGATCTGGTCCTGCGCCTGGTCCAGAGCACAAAAGGAATGCACAAGCTTTCCCCACCATGGGAAGGCCCATTCATCGTCATCCGGGTGCTACACAACAATTCATATTATCTGATCGATGCCCAGAAACTAGTGAAGAACAAGGCAGACCGCTCAGACGAGGAGATGGAACACCCATGGAACGTGAGCCTACTCCGGCCATTTTACACTTGAGCAAGAAGTGTATGTATCTCCTCTTTCATGTAATAAATGAACAAGCTTGGAAGCCTCAGCACAGCACTGATGACTTTGTCCCAATTTCGCGTACTACATTCGCCCCCGTACCGGCTGGCCCGGACGCCCATGATTTCTACAAGCAGCATAGTATTGCACAACATGCCTAGAGCAAACTCTTCGGTTCTGTCTTCAGACCGCAAGCCGGCCGTCGACCCGGCAAGAGTGAAACTCAAAGCGCACACTACAATAAAATGTCAATGCAGAAGACAGGGGTGCCTGGGCGAACCGGTCACGCCTACACAAGTTAAGCCAACAACAACAGACCGAAGTATCGCGAGGCATGCCATCTCAGCCTTTCCTTCAGTTCCGGCTGCAGACCGCAACCTGGCTAGCAGCCGACAAGGGTAGCGCTCGAAAGTCCAATGCTCGCAGAGAAAAGGGGAGCTGCTAACAGCCTAGCTCAAAAGGGCACGTCTCCTTGTTTCTTTTTTCGTTCAGTCCTAACTATGAATGAATGCATGCATAATGAAACTAACCCAAAGCAACGCTGTTTCTCGCGCGACACGAGCCACAACTTGACAGGAAAATATGAAGGCAAAGAGCCTCTACTCGGCTGGCTACCCTAGCTGGCCCGAACTTCGGGGACTACACCCAGTGGGCGTGCTCCCGCGCACCCATCAACATAAGTTAAGGTGGCAAAGAGCTTCGACCCGGTTGGCTACCCCAGCCGGCCCGAACCTCGGGGACTACACCCAGTGGGAGGCCATCGATTCTGCAGCTGGTTAAATCCAGCCGGAAAGCAAAAGCTGCAGTTGGATGCGGTCAAGCAACTACATCGAGACAAAAAAAGAGCACGCAAGACCATACCCACCGGCCAAGTCCATACGCGCTCGGGGACTATTGTCAGGGGGATAACCCCCGGGTGGGGAAAGCCATGCACAAGTACGCCGGCTCCAGAAGGAATAGGCCGCCTGGCCCTCAAGAAGGACAACCCCAGTTGGTTGGAAAATACCGCCTGGCTGGGCTTATAACTTTCCCGGCTGGCCCGTCTAGCCGATAGCCAGAAGAATCAGCCGGGTGGCCGCTTCCACCCGGCGCACCTCGGATTCGATGTAGAGCACGGAAGGACTAACGATCCTTGCGGGGTACGCCTCTGGCCCTCCTTCGTCATCGGGCAGGCTAGCGTTCCGTCATGACCAGCGCTACCCGACAAAGATAAAGCAAAGTGGTCGGCTGACTAGCGAAAGCAGTCCGGGTGACCGTTAAAGCAAGGGTGACGCCCCAAAGGAAGCCCGAGTGACCGCTAGAGAAGAAGGTGACGCTAAAAGAAGGGCAGACTGGGTCCTAGCCCACCAGCTGGGCCCTGCAGCCGGCCCTATCCAGTAAACCCATATCCAATCAGTAAACCCTAGGGCCTGATTTGTAATCTGCCCCCATACCAGTATATAAGGGAGGGCAGAGCTGGGGTTCTAGGTAGGCAACAATAGAAGGAGAGAAGTGTTAGCAACTAGTTCTCATATTCCTCTAGATCTCGATAGTAGCTAAGGAAACAACTCCAGGAGCATCTCTACTGAGCATTTGCTCCCTCGTATATTTCATCTTGCAGTATTAGGGGTGTTACCTCACCAAGAGGGCCCCGAACCTGGGTATGTCGCTGTGTTTGCACTTTACCGTGCCCAACCCGTTGCGTGATCCGCCGATTGCATCCGAGTGTCCCTTCTTTGCCATCCCCGATGGCACTGCCGTGTTCCACACCACGACACTCACTCGAAGACGACGTATTGGCATCTTGTCTAGTGGTGACTTGTAGGACCCACCTTTATAAAGGTAAAGGTCCCTGTGTTTACAATGCTAGTCCCTGGATCAATAGCTAGCATCCATAGTTTAAGATGTAATATCAAGAAACAAAGGTCATAATACAACTTTATAACCAGGAATAAAATAATACATTACATCTTACATAGCTCATATGGCTATCTTATTACAATGCAGCAGAAATAACTATGTAGCATGGAGTCCTTCATCTTCAAAGTGCCACATGCAATCATGTTGGTTGTAGACTTGTAATCCTAATCAACACACTTCACTAACATCAAACAAACCTGCAACATAATAAGTTATAGCCACAAGGGTCAATACATTTGAATTGTATTGGCAAGTGATACTATGGTAGTATAGTGGAGTGTATCATCTATATGCATTTGGCTAAGTGGAGCTTAGGCTTGCTTTGCTCAAAATAGATTTTTCCTTATCATTTGAAAACACTAAGTTTTTGTTTGTCAAAATCACCCAAGGCATCTACCAATCATTGATTGAAGATCCTTTAACCCTTGTTCAACCACAAGTTTTTAACTTAGAAATTGGGATGAGGAGATTCTTGATAGCTTCCATGTCTTGATGCTCAAATTGTCCATTGTCGGGGACACGGCTAAGTACTTAGATTTTACTCTCTCGAGAGGTGGTGCACTTTCCCCACAAGACTCGACATGCATCAAGACAAGACCTTTCAGAAGCCTTCCCTTAGACCAAAATGGACGCGCTCCAAACCTATCACCCCAACCACCAACTGTCCATTTGGCTAAGTTATTGCAACCTATATGATCGAGGCAGGGCCCATAATGCCAAGTGGCTGCACCAGTGAGATACATCTCAAATCTCTTTGTTCCTGGGTGGCTTTCCACCAGTGAGATACACTAGGGTAGTCCATAAATATGGGCCCTGTGTAACCACTCAACATAACCCATTCACAACCATTCCACCCAGGTGATTCATTCACATAGTTGTTTTATTAAACAAAACACAAGTCATTTGACTTAGAAATATTTCATAGCATGAATATAATCCACCCTTGTTTTCTACTAGCTAAGCTAAGCATGTTAGTAGTAGGGAGCTTAACTTAGGGAAAATTCTACTAAGGTTTCATCTACTAGGATTTCCCATGGCATAGTATACTTAGTAAAAATTCCATGCAAGTCCTACTCAAAATATTACTAATGCATAGTGAAAATAATGGGACAAAAGTATGAAGCACCACTTGCCTTTTTGGTAGAGAATATAAGTTCACTCCTTGATCTTGAAATAGTCACACTCTTAAAAGTTCACTACAATTCAATCAAGCAAGGCACAAATTCAAAACTAGCATTCAAACAATTCATCACATAGAATGATAAAAACAAAGCAATGCATGCAAGTATGCCAAGGATTGTTTTATTTGGAAAAGTGGTTTCTAATAGGTTATAAACATTTTAAAACACCTATTGGTCATTTATAAATGTGGCAAAACCATTTGATATCACGTTAGTGAAAATGGCCATTTAAATCATTTTTGTTTTGCTGGAAATGATTTAAATCAAGTAATAATTTATAGTGTTTGCCAAATATATTTTTAAACACAAATGTTAGTGTTTTAAGGTCAAGGGTTTAATTTTAAACCATTTGCAAAAGGTTTCATCTAAAAACTATTTTTGAATCAAAGGAATATTTTATTTTGCTGGAAATTCCTTTAAACAGAGTAATAATTTTATAGGGTTCACCAAATATATTTTTAAATCCAAAAATTTGGTGTTTAGGGTCAGAGAGTTTAATTCAAATCATTTTCCAAACGTTTTACTCAAAAAGCATTTTTAAATCATAATATATTTTTATTTAACTAGAAATGATTTTATTCAAAGATTTAATTCCTAAGTGTCACAAATATACTTTTAAATTTACAAGTTGGTTTCTATGGTCAGTAGGTTCAAAACAATCCATTTACAAAATATTTTACCCTAAAATAATTTTTAGAATAATTTTTATACTCAAATTAGACCTACACATGTTTCTACAAAAACAACCATTTTATAGAAACAAATCACTAAACAAAGTAAATGGTTGGAAAGTAATCTTTTTGCTGATTCCATTGATATAAAACTTGTAAAATTTGGACGTGTAGATTTAAAGTTATGAATTTTTCAAATCTAACCTTCTAATAGAATGTTTCTCTCTATTTAATCAAAACTGTGCCACGCGTCTTAATCTTATTCGTCGGTACCGTTTCGCGTGGATCGACTAACATGGACTGTTGGATCTAATGAAATCGTGTGGCACATAAACGATCATACCCCTTCAGGTTAAGGTTCTACCGCATACATAGGATCAAGATCTAACGGTCCAGAGCGTATCGACCTTAGATGGGCGGCGCGACGACGGTGGCTGTCGGCGGAGCGCTCTGGCTATGGAGGTATCGGCGAAGCAGGAAGCAAGGGGGAGGATGGAGTAGCTCACAGGGTTCACAGGGGTGCGGAGAAGCTCGGCGTTGTTATAGTATTCCAAGGGGCACACGGTGGTGCCAAGGATTGCTCGCCGGAGACGATGACGGCGTCGGGCGTCTCCGTTTGTCGATGGGGGCGAAGCTGCAGGTCACGGGAAGACGAGTGGAGAGGGGCATTAAACGCGGGAGAGTGTGGCGAACACGTGTGTGTCATCAGGAGAGAGAGAGGGGAGGACGGGACTTATGGGGAGACATCGCCGGAATCGAAGCAGACGGCGGCGTGTTCTGTCAATGACGTTGCCGAGCCCACAGTGCTCGCGCGGGCAAGTGAGTGGTACTGGGAGGTTCACAAGATGATGGGGAGTAGGCTCGTGGAGGCCAGGGAGCAAGGGGAGGCGTAGGCTAGCCGGAATTGTCGCCGGAAGGTCGTTGGGGCAGGGGTGTTGCAAACATAAATCCAGGCAGCCTGGTGGCTCCGGTTGCGTGAGGTTTGAGGGGAAAGAAGGAGGGATCATGGGCGATTAAATGGGCGAGGTTACTGGGCTGATTCATCGCGGCAGTAAAGAGAATTTAATCCGCAGAGTTAGAATAAGAAACGGCGATGAGGGGGGAGGAACTGGTCACGGGGTAAGGAAGACGATGACGCGGCAGTGGGGTCGATTGGTCAGCGAGTGAGGGGGTTTCCAGTGTGGTCTAGGCATTAGTGAGCTGAGAGGGTGGGGGTTCTGGTGGGAATCGTTTTCTGCGGGGGAGAGAAGAAGTGGGCTTGCTGGGGTGGTCTGGGCCTGGGGCTTGTTGGGCTAGTTTGTTTTATTTTTTCTTTCCTGTTTCTTTTTCTTTTTCTGTTTTCATTTACTATTTTGAATTTGTTCAAATGATTTCAAACCTCTTTTTAATTCAAAACTTTTCCAAACTTTCAATATATTTTAGCACTGTTATAAATGTGTTTTTAAAGACCATTTTGGAATATTTCTTTTATTCATTTATGGTTTATTATTTATTTAAAATAGGTTCTTTCCTTTATTTAAATAAGATTTTAAATATAATTTCAAACTCTTATTTGAATTCTATTTTTCATCAATCCTTTTTTAGTAGGTTTTATTTATTCCTTAGTGCAAATAATTCACTTGAATTATTATTTAAAATATTTTAATAGGATTTATTAATCATTTAAATTGGGTAGTTGTCTTTATTCAAATAGAATATGGTTTTAATCCCATTTAAATTTTATTCAAATAATTCTTTGATTCCATTTAAGTTAATTAAATAACTTTAATTCCACTAGGGCAATTCCAATTTATTAATTTCTCATGATTTAATTAATCATTTCTATTAGGGATTTTGTCTTCAATCAAATAGAATTGAATTTTATCAATGCCATATAATTTTATCTGAATATTTCTTATCCCTTCATTTTATTTGGATTATTTTGATTCCATGTGCTTATGGATTTAACTCAAGGTTTAAATTGTCTTCTAAATAATTTTATTTGGATTTATTATTTATTTTAGGCATTTTATCTTTATTTAAATAAAACTGGATATTATTCAATCCATATGATTTTATTTAAATAATCTTTCATTCCTTTCTATTATTCAATAAACTTTTATTTGTAAAGGATTTAGCCAAGATTTAATTTGTCTTTTAAATATTACTTATTTATTTCTTTCTTTGTCTTATAAAATCCATATCTTTTTATTTATAGAACCAAAATTGGTGATTCCAATTTGTATAATTTTATTTAAAATTTGTTTATCCTTTTATATCTCTTTAGCATTAATTTTCTCACAATTTGGTATGGATTTTAGATAGGAGCTTTTATTATCTTTGGAAGTTAATTCCTTTTATCTAAATATATTCATAAGTTTTTTATCCATGGATCCAAATTAAGTGAAACCAATTTCTATGGTTTTATAATATTTTTGTTTTATCACTTTGATCTTTTATAAATGTTTGTTGCTAAATTTTATATGGATCAAATCCATAGTCTAGAAAGATATTGGAAATGATTTTCTTCCATTATTTAGGGTTTTGGTTTATTTTCCCAAGTTTAAATTTCAAGATACATTATTTGATAAATGCATTTCACTTGATTGAAATTTGTTGGATTCCTTTTATTCAAATTTTATTCAGGAAGGGTTTTGTTGTTTCCATTTTGAAACAAAAAGTTCCTTTTCTCCCTAAATTTCAACAATTATTTATTTTGTTTATTTATTTTTCACATTTCAAAATTTGGAAAATTTTGGGATGTGACAGGCTACCACCCTTAAAATAAATCTCGTCTCGAGATTTGGGAAGGCTAGAGGTTACAAGTTGGCTTCAAAACAACTAGGGTACTACCACCCTTAAAAAGGTTTTCAACTGGATTACATCTTGGCTTACTTGGGATCTTGATGTATCTTGTCTGGGCACTTGCTTTCATAATGGCCTAGCTCTTTGCATTTGAAACACATCACTTGACTAATATCCTTCTTTTCCTTTGGCATCATTGCCTCTTGGTTCCTCTTCTTTTTTGGGCAATCACTGGCATAGTGTCCCATCTCTTTGCAATTGTAACATTGCACTTGGCTTTTGTCCTTATTCTTCTATTTAGGTCTCTCCAAAGCTAGGAGTTCTTCTAGGTCATGCTCTTCATATCTCACCTCAAAGGTGGGAAATCTTTCTCTCTTCTTTGGGCAGTTACTAGAGATATGACCTTCTTCTTCACAAGAGTAGCAACACTTTGTGGTTACTTTGGATGTGGCTCTATGAGGCATGGTTCTGACTTTGCCTTCATCTTTCTTGGTAGAAGTTGTTCCCTTATGGAGGTTTCCAAACATTTGATGCATTCTATCTTGTTTCATTTGTTGAACTATAGGATAGATGGGCATTGGATAGGACATGATCATTTCCTTCACATAGGAAACAAGTCACTTGAGGTGTGAGTCATTGTTTAGTTGGATGTTTCTCTTCACAATTAGGGCATTGATCCTCATGCTCTTTGGAAGTGTGTTCCATGTCTCCACAAATATTTCAAGCTTGAATTCCTTCTATAATATCATCCTTGACATCATTGTTGTCACAATCTCCTTGGCAAGAGTTGCTTATCATGCTGATCATTTGATTGGTCATCCTTTGCAACAATTGGGGTTGGGTTTCCAAAAACTTTTGCATGGTTGGGTCTAACTCATTGTTGTTGGCTAAAAACTGAGTTGTCACTTGAGTCATTTGGGCTTGGGTTGCTAGAAGTTGTTCTCTCATGTGCATCTCTTGGTTGTTGTTGCTGTCACCATTCTTGATGTTGGAGTCTCTTGGAGAAGTCATCTGTTTGGGTTGGATTGGGATTAGAATAGGCAAAGATTTCTAGAGAAAGAATTCTAATCACACACAACAATTCACACAAGCAATGTGCAAACAATCACAAACAAACATTTCACTCAAACAACAAAGTTCAAGCACATTTTTAGGCAACAAAATATTTTTGCTACACCACACAAGTTGGTGTGTTTGATCTAGTCACTAGTATGGTGGTCCAACTATGGGATTTTCTTGAGATAATTTCATTCTTCTTGATTGTTTCTTCATGAATGAGATCATGGTTTCCTTGGAAAAATTCCTGTACCTTGGTCACAAAACTTCAAAGGTGATGATGGTTCCTTCTAAGTTGTGTTTCCTTAGTCTTCAAGTCTTGGGTATTCTTCTCATCTCATTTGTAGTCCTTAGTGATGTCCAAGTTGAAGTACTTGATGAAACTAAAGTTGGAGTCATTTGAGTTGGTGAAGTCCTTTGCTCAAGTTGAAGTCTTGTCCATCAAGTTGAAATATAAGAGATGTAGAATCAAAACCAAAGAGGTTGAGGAAAGAGTACACAAGATTGTTTGTAAATAAGTTTTTGAACAAATATAGCTCCTATTTTTCTAAGGGGTTTTGTCCAATCCTAGGGTTACAATCCTACAGGCAACACAGTGCTCTGATACCATATGTAGGACCCCACCTTTATAAAGGTAAAGGTCCCTGTGTTTACAATGCTAGTCCTTGGATCAATAGCTAGCATCCACAGTTTAAGATGTAATATCAAGAAACAAAGGTCATAATACAACTTTATAACCAGGAATAAAATAATACATTACATCTTACATAGCTCATATGGCTATCTTATTACAATGCAGCAGAAATAACTATGTAGCATGGAGTCCTTCATCTTCAAAGTGCCACAGGCAATCATGTTGGTTGTAGACTTGTAATCCTTATCAACACACTTCACAAACATCAAACAAACCTGCAACATAATAAGTTATAGCCATAAGGGTCAATACATTTGAATTGTATTGCAAAGTGATATTATGGTATTATAGTGGAGTCTATCATCTATATGCATTTGGCTAAGTGGAGCTTAGGCTTGCTTTGCTCAAAATAGATTTTTCCTTATCATTTGAAAACACTAAGTTTTTGTTTGTCAAAATCACCCAAGGCATCTACCAATCATTGGTTGAAGATCCTTTAACCCTTGTTCAACCACAATTTTTTAACTTAGAAATTGGGGTGAGGAGATTCTTGATAGCTTCCATGTCTTGATGCTCAAATTTTCCATTGCTGGGGACACGGCTAAGTACTTAGATTTTACTCTCTCGAGAGGTGGCGCACTTTCCCCACAAGACTTGACATGCATTGAGACAAGACCTTTCAGAAGCCTTCCCTTAGACCAAAATAGACGCGCTCCAAACCTATCATCCCTTACCACCAACTGTCCATTTGGCTAAGTTATTACAACCTATATTATCCAGGCAGAGCCCATAATGCCAAGTGGCTGCACTTGAAGCTTCTCAACATTTGACATCTCAAATCTCTTTGTTCCTGGGTTGCTTTCCACAAATGATATACACTAGGGTAGTCCATAAATATGGGCCCTGTGTAACCACTCAACATAACCCATTCACAACCTTTCCACCCAGGTGATTCATTCACAAAGTTGTTTTATTAAACAAAACACAAGTCATTTAACTTAGAAATATTTCATAGCATGAATATAATCCACCCTTGTTTTCTACTAGCTAAGCTAAGCATGATAGTAGTAGGGATCTTAACTTAGGGAAAATTCTACTAAGGTTTCATCTACTAGGGTTTCCCATGGCATAGTATACTTAGTAAAAATTCCATGCAAGTCCTACTCAAAATATCACTAATGCATAGTGAAAATAATGGGACAAAAGTATGAAGCACCACTTGCCTTTTTGGTAGAGAATATAAGTTCACTCCTTGATCTTGAAATAGTCACACTCTTCAAAGTTCACTACAATTCAATCAAGCAAGGAACAAATTCAAAACTAGCATTCAAACAATTCATCACATAGAATGATAAAAACAAAGCAATGCATGCAAGTATGCCAAGGATTGTTTTATTTGGAAAAGTGGTTTCTAATAGGTTATAAACATTTTAAAACACCTATTGGTCATTTATAAATGTGGGAAAACCATTTGATATCAAGTTAGTGAAAATGGCCATGTAAATCATTTTTGTTTTGCTAGAAATGATTTAGATCAAGTAATAATTTCTAGTTTTTGCCAAATATATTTTTAAACACAAATGTTAGTGTTTTAAGTTCAAGGGTTTAATTTTAAACCATTTCCAAAAGGTTTCATCTAAAAATTATTTTTGAATCAAAGCAATATTTTATTTTGTTGTAAATGCCTTTAAACAAAGTAATAATTTTATAGGGTTCACCAAATATATTTTTAAATCCAAAAACTTGGTGTTTAGGGTCACAGAGTTTAATTCAAATCATTTTCCAAAGGTTTTACTCAAAAAGCATTTTTAAATTATAATAAATATTTTTATTTAACTAGAAATGCTTTTATTCAAAGATTTAATTCCTAAGTGTCACAAAATATACTTTTAAATTTACAAGTTGGTTTCTATGGTCAGTAGGTTCAAAATAATCCATTTACAAAATATTTTATCCTAAAATCATTTTTAGAATAATTTTTATACTCAAATTAGACCTACACATGTTTCTGCAAAAACAACCACTTTTACATAAACAAATCACTAAACAAAGTACATGGTTGGAAAGTACTCTTTTTTCTGATTCCATTGATATAAAATTTGTAAAAGATGGACGTGTAGATTTAAAATTATGAATTTTTCAAATCTAACCTTCTAATAGAAATGTTTCTGTCTATTTAATCAAAATTGTGCCACGTGTCTTAATCTTATTCGTCGATACCGTTTTGCGTGGATCGACTAACGTGGATTGTTGGATCTAATGAAATCGTGTGTCACAGAAACGATCATACCCCTCGGGTTAAGGTTCTATCGCATACACAAGATCAAGATCTAACGGTCCAGAGCGTATCGACCTTAGATGGGCGGCGCGACGACGGTGGCTGGAAGCGGAGCACTCTGGATATGGCGGTTTCGGCGAAGCAGGAAGCAAGGGAGAGGATGGAGTAGCTCACAGGGTTCACAGGGGTGCGGAGAAGCTCGACATCATCGTAGTATTCCAAGGGGCGCACGGTGGTGCCAGGGATTGCTCACCGGAGACGACGACGGCGTCAGGCATCTCTGTTCGTCGACGGGGGCGAAGATGCAGGTCACAGGAAGACGAGTAGAGAGGGGCATTAGATGCGGGAGAGTGTGGTGAACACGTGTGTGTCATCGGGAGAGAGAGGGGATGATGGGACTTACGGGGAGACGTCGCCGGAGTCGAAGCAGACGACAGCGTGTTCTGTCAATGACGTTGCCGAGCCCACGGTGCTCGCGCGGGCGAGTGGGTAGTACTGGGAGGTTCGCAAGATGATGGGGAGTAGGCTCGTGGAGGCCAAGGAGCAAGGGGAGGCATAGGCTAGCCGGAATTGTCGTCGGAAGGTCGTCGGGGCAGGGGCGTTGCGAACTGAAATCCAGGAAGCCTTGTGGCTCCGTTCGCGTGAGGTTTGAGGGGAAAGAAGGAAGGAACATGGGCGAGGTTACTGGGCTGATTCATCGCGGCAGTAAAGCGAATTTAATCCGCGGAGTTAGAGGCAGAAACGGCGATGAGGGGGGAGGAACTGGTCGCGGGGTGAGGAAGACGATGACGCGGCAGTGGGGTCGATTGGTCAGCGAGTGAGGGGGTTTCCAGTGGGGTCCAGGCGTCAGTGAGCTGAGAGGGTGGGGGTTCTGGTGCTAATCGTTTTCTGCGGGGGAGAGAAGAAGTGGGCTTGTTGGGCTGGTCTGGGCCTGGGGCTTGTTGGGCTGGTTTGTTTTATTTCTTCTTTCCTGTTTCTTTTTCTTTTTCTGTTTAAATTTACTGTTTTGAATTTGTTCAAATGATTTCAAACCTCTTTTTAATTCAAAACTTTTCCAAACTTTCAAATATATTTTAGCACTGTTATAAATGTGTTTTTAAAGACCATTTTGGAATATTTATTTTATTCATTTATGGTTTATTATTTATTTAAAATAGGCTCTTGCCTTTATTTAAATAAGATTTTAAATATAATTTCAAACTCTTATTTGAATTCTATTTTTCATCAGACCTTTTTCAGTAGGTTTTATTTATTCCTTAGTGCAAATAATTCACTTGAATTATTATTTAAAATATTTTAATAGGATTTATTCATCATTTAAATTGGGTAGTTGTCTTTATTCAAATAGAATATGGTTTTAATCCCATTTAAATTTTATTCAAATAATTCTTTGATTCCATTTAAGTTAATTAAATAACTTTTATTCCACTTGGGCAATTCCAATTTATTATTTTCTCATGATTTAATTAATCATCTCTATTAGGGATTTTGTCTTCATTCAAATAGAATTGAATTTGATTAATGCCATATAATTTTATTTGAATATTTGTTATCCCTTTATTTTATTTGGATTATTTTGATTCCATGTGCTTATGGATTTAACTCAAGGTTTAAATTGTCTTCTAAATAATTTTATTGGGATTTATTATTTAGTTTAGGGATATTATATTTATTTAAATAAAATTGGATATTGTTCAATCCATATGATTTTATTTAAATAATCTTTCATTCCTTTTTATTATTCAATCAACTTTTATTTGTTAAGGATTTAGCCAAGATTTAATTTGGCTTTTAAATATTCCTTATTTATTTATTTCTTTGTCTTATAAAATCCATATCTTTTTATTTATAGAACCAAAATTGGTGATTCCAATTTGTATAATTTTATTTAATATTTGTTTATCCTTTTATATCTCTTTAGGATTAATTTGCTCACAATTTGGTATGGATTTTAGCTAGGAGCTTTTATTATCTTTGGAATTTAATTCCTTTTATCTAAATAAATTCATAATTTTTTATCCATGGCTCCAAATTAAGTGAAACCAATTTCTATGGTTTTATAATATTTTTGTTTTATCACTTTGATCTTTTATAAATGTTTGTTGCTAAATGTTATATGGATCAAAACCATAGTCTAGAGAGATCTTGGAAATGATTTTCTTCCATTAGGGTTTTAGGGTTTTGGTTTATTTTCCCAAGTTTAAATTTCAAGATACATTATTTGATAAATGCATTTCACTTGATTGAAATTTGTTGGATTCCTTTTATTCAAATTTTATTCAGGAAGGGTTTTGTTGTTTACATTTTGAAACAAAAAGTTTCTTTTCGCCCTAAATTTCAACAATTATTTAATTTGTTTATTTATTTTTCACATTTCAAAATTTGGAAAATTTTGGGATGTGACATGACTATGGTAGAATTGTGGCTACCACTATGATCTTTGTTGCTCGCTTGCTGTCGTTCGCATAATCAGATTATTAATCAAGGTGGATATAATAGATACTTGGGATTTCTATTTTGGTGTCCCTCATTCCTTAGTTTTACTCACTTTTATCTAGATGCTAAATTTTTTCTCACTTTTGGCCAATATCTTGTCTAAAACCCTCACAAAGTCTGAAACTCGCTATCCGTCAGTCTTACTGTTACGTGCTGACGAGTGGAGACGCGTTGGGTCGGGTCCTGTAGTGGACACCTTTTATCCACTTATCTAGACCAGCATGTGACCCATAGCTTATCCACGTGAGCGCCGAACCAACAACTTACTCAGGTTAGCATGGCAAGATGAGAGCCCGAGCCAGCCTGGCGCCCGTTCCCATGTCGTTGCCTCCCCTTTCTTCTTCTTCGGCGATGGCAATCCTTCTCCGGCCGGCGAGTTATGTCTAGCTTCACTTTGGCCTCCCGTTCATCATGGCCGCAATATGGTGTCGTGTCATTCACATATATGAAGGATGTCAATGGTAACCGTTACACGTGGGAAAGGTTAGATCTCACACCAAATTGTTCTGATTAGAGGGGGCTGCTTGCTATGGAGAATCAATTGGTGCAACTCGGGAGCTCAATTGGGGGGCGCTTGCTATAGAGAATGCGGACGACAGAGGAGCAGTTCCGATGATTATCAATGCAGAAGTGGTGGAACTGAAGAAAACTAACAAGCAATTAAGGCAGCTGATTGAAATTGAAGAAGCAAGCAAATCTAATGGTTGGGGGATTTTTTGTTGTTGTATAATTGCTATGGGATTCTTGTACTTACTGTTCCTGAGTTGAACTTTAATATTGTAGTACATTTAATTTCAAGGGATCCCTAAATTCAATTTGTTTATCGAGATAGTGTCTCAGTTGTAATCAAGTGAATCTATGAGGTAAAAGTCAAACTCTAAGAGAAAGAAGTATAAGAAATAAGAAAATGACACAACTCTTGAACACTTTCAAATTTAAAAAACTATACAACTCTTTATGTCAAAGGGAGTTTATCATTTTTAGAGGGTGAAAAGTAATGAATTCACTAAAATCTTTATGTCTCATGCACATACCAAAATTATACAACTCTTGAACATGTTTATATTTCACTTTGGACATGATAATGTTGTCCTAAGAAAATCTTGAGAGCTTACAATTTTTAGAGCGTGAAAAGTAATGCATAAACTAAAGGGATCCCTAAACTAAAATCTTTATGTCTCATGCATATACCAAAATTATACACCTTTGAACACTTTTAAATCACACTTAGGACATGATAATGTTGTCTAAGAAAATCTTGAGAGTTTATCATTTTCAAAGAGTGAAAAGTAATGCATAAACATGCATATACGAAAATTATACACCTTTGAACACTTTTACTTCAAATCACACTTAGGATATGATAATGCTGTGCTAAGAAAATCTTGAGAGTTTATCAATTTCAGAGAGTGAAAAGTAAGGCATAAACATGTGATAGCCTACAAGATCTCAGGTTCGTCAGAGCATGTTTTCGTAGAATTATTAATTCCATTTTTTATATCGATCACAATAAGGAGCTTAGGGAAGTTTCTTTCTGAGGCGTTTCTGTCGCACCCAAGGTGTCACTTTTTCTTGGGTGAATTGACTACAAGTGTTGAGAGTTGAAATGGATGAGTTAATAAGGGAGAATATTTAAGTAATGAACGATGCTAGAAGTAATTAACATAAAAGTAAAAGTAAGGAAGTTGTTCGGGATTCGTACAGATGATACGTTAGGCCCAAAGCAAAACGGTTCATGGCAATATTGAATGTTCTAGGTGGATAGAGTGGAATAAGTGATTTTAATACTTCTTATTCATACGTGAGTAGGCAAGCAACCCATATACTGACTAGGAGTCCACTTGTTATATTCTTCCCAATCCCAATGATCCATATACATGTTATCACAGTAATGGCCAGCATATTAATTAAGGTCTTCCGACCAGATCAAGGCTTTAAGCTTGGTGGTTCCTTGTTATCCTTGAGTAATACTAGCTCCTCTTTGATATCGTCCATGTCACTCAGGGGTCACCGATTCACTAGTAAACAAGTTCATACCTATGAGATCCCAGGATCATGTTATCCGGGCCCTTAAATTGGACAACAAGCATTAGGAAAACATAGACAGTCATTCTCACAATATAATAATCATGACAACAATCACAGATAGATGAAAGCACAGGAGGCACAACACATCTTATCAATCCCTACATCTCCCACGCCTATGGTGAATTCCCCAGACATGAGAGAAAGACAGATCAAAGGCAGAATAATATTGCAAATGGCAATCATCTCAACTTTACTATAGCAAGCCACAATATCGGTGGAGATCAAATCAAGTACAAACCAAAGTAGATCAAAGGTTCAAACCCTAATCTTACAAGTGTGAATCTCTATATGTAATTACAAGTAGAAATGATGGTAGAATGGGTGATTGAGAGATTAGGGATCGTCGAAGGAAGAGGTTGTGTTCTTATCCTTCTACAGATCTGATCTCCTCTCTTCTAGGACTATTTTCGGAGGCTTTGTTCGTATTTTCTCATCTCTTCCTTCACGAAACTTTCTTGTATTGATATAGCAAAGGAGGTCAATACCAAGTACGCCATCCTCCTCCTCTCTTTGCTGGCCAAGTGTGCTTAGAACTAAGCAATCCCCAAGGTTGTACGACCTGGTAAGTGTGTTTTGATTATCATGCGAAGTTTCAAAATGGAACAAGAATGCATTCATGATCAGTGGTTGCAGGCAGGATTTGAAGGGAATATGCCCTAGAGACAAATATTAAATGGCATGTTTCATAAAGTTTGTGATTAAGTTTTATATCATGCTATAACTATACTGATTAGAAAACATCAATACACGTGTGATATACAAACAACCAGTAGTTCCTAGTGAAACTCTAGTCACGGGTTCATTGGTCAACGGATGATCAAAGGTTTCCTCATCATGTTGGTGCTTCAGCCCCTAATTGACAATGGAGCCATTCCATTAGAGAATGAGATGGTGAACATACTATATCTATAGCATCATATCACGATCATGTCACAAGTTTATGTTACGATATTAGGAAACATAGTGACTCTATCCTTAGACCGTGAGACCATATCAAATCGCTGTCTCCCGAGGTTACTTTGATGGCACTTAACGTCACTCGGTAGAACGGTGATCATAAGGGTGTCATTAGGTGTCTAGAGGAACAGGTTGAGGTGACTGCATAAAGAACATGAGTTGTCCATCCATGTACAGAAGATACTTTGGGCCCACTTGGATAAGTTATATCCATAAGCTGCGCAGCATGTGACTAGGTCACGGGGATATTACTTATTGGATAGAGTAAAGAAGTTGTTGTTGGAAACGAGGTTAAACCCTGAAATGGAGATGTCATTTGATAAAACCTAGGACAATAAAGTATCATAGAGAAAAAAAGAATAAGACATAGTGTTTATAGTTCAACGACAAATTTCGTTGAGTACACATGTGGTCATCATGGGAATTGATGCAGCACTGAGTTGATGTAGGAGTGCTTCGTTGGGAACCCCAAGAGCAAGGTGTGTAGCGAGGGCCTCTTCGAGTGGTGCGGGAGCCGCGATGGCGATGTTCCCTCGCTTTGTAGCGAGGGCCTCCGCGGTGAGTGCATCGGTGGCATTGAGCCAATTACCCGAGGCCGCCGGCATGGAGGTCGAGCAGCATCGCGGGCGTACACCATTCGTGCTCCCATCGGTGGACGCAATGGAGCTTCACGGCATGCTAGGCGCCACCATCATTGTATGTCCAATCCCCGAGGATCGGGCCACTGAATTTCAGTGGTTGGATTCTTATTGTTTTTCGAGTCCAGTCCTCGAGTGGCTGGTCGCTGAATTTCAGCGGCTAGGCACTTAGGATTTTCGCTGCCCAGTCCCCGAGTGGCTAGTCGCTGAATTTCAGCAGCTAGGCACTTTGGAATTTTTTCGCTATCCAGTCCTTGAGTGACTAGTCGCTGAATTTTAGCGGCTGGGCACCTAGGAATTTCGTTGTTGACGCTTCCATTGTTGCGCAGGGCCTACAACACGAGTCGGCAGAGTGGCTTGCCGCCCGGGAGCGTGTGGAGAAGGAGCTCCTCATTGTTCGGGACATGAACGAGCAGCTTCAAACGAATGCGGGTGAGTGTTCGGGATACGAACGATCAGCTTCGAATGAATGCAGGTGAGTGTTTGTAATCATGGTGTTGTTCATGCAGAGGATAGCGCAACCGCGGTGGAGAAGGCTCGCCAGGGCCTTGTTCCGGAGAGTGAATTGATAGTTGCATAGTCGTCCTTGAGCACCACGGAGAAGCGAATCGCCAACCTGGAGCGTGAGCTCAAGGAGGCAAAGGCAGAGGCGACCTCGGAAGATGGGTGGGCCAAGGCAGCCATTGCTTGTGCTGCTGAGGAGCGGAAGATATCAGACGCGCTCGTCGCCGGGCTGCAGGACGATCTCTCCGGTGTTCAGGATTTCATCACGAAGCGTTGTCGCCCGTTGATTGGTGAGTTTTTCTTTGGCAAGTCCCCGAGTGTCTGGGTCGCGTTATCTTGCCGGAGCCTCCCTTATTATTTGCTTGTGTGTTGCAGGCCTGATTACTGATAATGCCAAGGAAGCGTAGTTGTACGACGCGCGGCAATGCGTCACCACTCTGGTTGATTCCGCCGCGCTGTCAGTGACCTGCATCCGGGCGTATCTGCAGGAGATATCGCCCACGGAGGTGATTCCCAGCGACCTCGTCGAGGTTTGGCGCTATCTGGAGAAGGCCCCGACGGTTGTGGAATTCATGACGCGGTCGGCCTTCCGTCGTGGTGCAGCGGCTGCGCTGATCCTTGGGCTCGCGCACTTTTCGGACGACTTAGACCTTGACGACATCACGAGAGGGTACCCTTCGTCGACGGGCGCAGTCGAGATCGCCGAAGTGCTGAAGCTGACCAAGCGAGCTGTGGTGTACGCCGACCGGGTGTGGGCGATGGGCGACCTCATTCCTTACTAGGAAACAGTCGTCGCCTCGAACGACCCCGAGCCGATGCACCGCGACTTCAAGGTGGAGCAGCCGTTCCGTGCGGCCATGGCGGGTGAGCTCACGACGTACCCATCGAATCCGTGGATTCCTTTTATCTGCAGTCGCAAGGGTGGTGGCGCCTCATCATCGAAGCCTGCGGAGTAGAATAGTTTTGCCGATCGGCATTAGTTAGGATAAGTATGTAACTACCATTGTAAGTGAACAAATTTTGCCACTTGAAGGAATGTGATCGTGCTTTTGCCAATGTTTTGTGTTTTGATTGTTGGTTGTGCGAGTCCCCGAGCGCTTCCACCCTTTTATGGGGTTAACCTCGTTTTTTGTGTTGTTTGAACTGTTAGTAAATTAAGTTCGACTCGCCATGGCTTGGAAAGCCAGTCGCGTGGCGACTCCAAGGGGTGCTTTATACTTAGCCGTTTTCCCGGGCGCGAACAGGGTCGGGTGGCCAAGTCCCCAAGCGTGGTACTTGCTAGTTCTAGTCGCATGCCCGAGGTAGGTGAGGACAGGGCGCGTTGAGTTAAGCACGTCACTCCACCTGATCCGTAGGACCAGTCGCGTGGCAAGTCCAGAACGCGCTCTCATACTTGGCGTTTTTCCCTGGTCGCTCCTGCTTGGACTGGCGTCGGTCCCCGAGCGTGGTACTTTGCCATTCGAGTCGCTGCGCCAAGGATGTGGAGGACTGAGTTGCTATGAGAATCGAATACAGTTTTCTTGGCTCGGAAAGCCAGTCGAGCGAGGCGACTACGATGGGGCTCCGGGTTGGCTTTTTTAGTGGATGATACGAGGCCTGAATTCTTCAGTGCCCTCGTGTCGCACCACTTGGCCGTGACGGTCGCGTCACCAAGGGTTGACTTCTGTGTGTAGCATAGCGCTGTTATTACGAGTGTGAGTGGCACAAGATACGGAGAGTGGACACACGTTGTGCGAATCGATCTGCTTTATTTCATACGGGTGAGAGGTACATGTCTGGAGTTCTAGGAGTAGAACTTCCGTAGGAGGTTTACATTCCATGGCCGCTTGACGTCGAGTTTTCCGTCGCGTCGGACGTCGACGAGGTAGTAGGCATCGTTGCCCAGGACTCGCCCGATGGCGAATGGTCCCTCCCAAGGGGGGAGAGTTTTTTGCATGCCCTTCTTGTCCTGGATCAGACGCAGTACCAGGTCGCCTTCCTGGAGGTGCGGGTCCGTACTCGCCGGCTGTGGTAGCGGTGTAGCCCTTTCTAGTAGATGGCGGTGCGGGAGCGAGCTAGGTCGCGTGCTTCGTCGAGCTGGTCGACTCCATCTTGGAGTGCGAGCTCGTTGTCAGCCTCTGCGTAGTTGACCACCCGAGGCGAGTCGTGCTTGAGGTCGGTTGGCATGACGGCCTCAGCACCGTACACCATGTAGAAGGGGGTGAACCCCGTCGACCTGTTGACAGAGGTGCGGATGCCCCAGATGACGGAGGGGAGCTCTTTGACCCAACACCCAGGAGTTCGCTCAAGTGGAACTTGTAGTCGCGGCTTCAGGCCATGGAGGATGCTCTGGTTGGCGCATTTCGCCTGGACGTTGGACTCCGGGTGGGCGACTGAGGCGAGGTCAAGTCGAATATTGTGCTCCTCGCAGAATTCGGCCATGGATCCTTTGGTGAAGTTGGTGTCGTTTTCCGTGATGATGCTGTTTGGGAACCCGTAGCAATAGATGAGCTCACATAGGAACTTTGTGGCGGTCTTCCCATCGCACTTGCGGAATGGCTTGGCCTCCACCCATTTTGTGAATTTGTCAAAAGCGACTAGGAGGTGGGTGAAGCCAGAGGGGGCCTTCTTGAAGGGGCCTACCATGTCCATGCCCCATACGGCAAATGGCCAGGCGATGGGGATGGTCTTGAGCGCCGAGCTCGGTACATGAGTCTGACTGGCGTACTTCTGGCACCCGACGCAGCATTGGACGATGTCGACCGCGTAGGCGTGTGCAGTGAGCCAGTAGAAGCCATGTCGCATGGCCTTGGTGACTAGGGAGCCGGCGCCAGCGTGGTGGCCGCAGTCGCCAGAGTGGATGTCCTGGAGGATCTTGCGTCCTTCTGCGGGTTGGATGCTGCGTTGGAACACACTGGTCACGCTACGCTTGTGGAGCTCGCCGTTGATGATGACGAAGGATTTGCAGTGGCGTGCTACCATCCGGGCCTCCGACTCGTCAGCGGGTAAGGTGCCTCCCTCCAGGTAGGCGACGTATGGCGCGGTCCAGTCGCTTGTCTTGGCGATCATTGTGACCAGGGCTGCGTCTGGTTGCAGCGGAATGCAGATGTTGATCTCCCTCGGGGGAGAGACGGAAGGCTTGGTGATGGTGTCGAGGAAGACGCCGGCAGGAGGTGCGAGTCGAGCCGAGCCAATGCAGGAGAGTGCGTCGGCCTCCTCGTTCTTCCGCCTGTTAATCCACTCAATGGAGTAGCCCGCAAAGTGGCCTCCCAGCTGGTCCATTGCTTGGCGGTATGCCGCCATGGTGGGGGAGACTGCATCGCAGGTGCCGGCGGCTTGCCCGACGACGAGGTCGGAGTCGCCGTAGCAGCGCAGACGATTGATGTTCATCTCCTTGGCTGCTCGCATGCCGTGGAGTAGTGCCTAGTACTCGGCCATATTGTTGGTGCAGGGGGTGAAGTCGAGGTACATGACGTAGCATAACTTGTCGCCCTTTGGAGATGTGAGTACGATCCCTGCCCCTGCACCATTTGCATTCTTGGAGCCGTCAAAGTGTAGGCTCCAGTAATGGAGGTACGGCAGTTTCTCTGGCTGCTGGGTCTCCTCCCAGTCGACGAGGAAATCTGCGAGAGCCTGCGACTTAATCGCCTTGCGCGGCTCGTACCTGATGTTGTGGACTCCAATCTCGACGGCCCACTTGGCGACTCGCCCGGTCGCCTCACGGTTGCAGATGATGTCCTGCAACGGTGCTGAGGAGACGACCATTATTGGGTGCTCCTAGAAGTAGTGCGACAATCGCCGCTGGGCTCTGAAGACCACATATACCAATTTTTGGTACTGCGGGTAGCGCTGGCATGACTCGGTGAGGACTTCGCTGATGTAGTATACAGGTCGCTGCACCGGGCGCTCCTTGGCTTCCTCTGGTCCTTCGACGACCATGACGGCGCTGACGACTCGCTCGGAGGCCGCAACGTATACGAGCATGGGCTCCTTGTCGACGGGGGCGGCGAGTAGCGATGCTACGAGTAGCACCTCCTTGAGAGCATGGAGCGTGTCGTCTACCTCCTTGTCCCACTAGAAAGTGGGGTTCTTGTGCATTAGGCGGTAGAGGGGCATCGCCTTCTCACCTAGCCGGGGGATGAAGCGACTGAGATCCGCGACTCGCCCGGCCAACTTCTGGACGTCGCGCAGGCACTCGGGTCTGCTGAGCCGGGCGATCGTGTTGATCTTGGCGAGGTTCGCCTCGATCCCGCGCTTGGAGACGACGTACCTCAGCAGCTGTCCAGTAGGTACACCGAAGGTGCACTTTCTTGGGTTTAGCTTTATCTTGTACCTCCGTAGGTTAGCGAAGGTTTCCACCAAGTCGGTGAGTAGATCGCCCTGGCGAGTGGAATTTATCGATGTAGACGCGGGTGTTGCGGCCGATTTGGCTCGCAGGGCACTCCTACATGCACCTCTGGTAGGTCGCCCCGACGTTCTTGAGGCCGAAGGTCATGGCGGTGTAGCAGAAGGCTCCGAATGGCGTGATGAACGCCATCTTCTCCTCGTCCTTGACTGCCATTTTGATCTGGTTGTACCCAGAGTAGGCGTCGAGGAAGCATAGCGACTCTGAGCCCGCGGTTGAGTCGATGATTTGGTCGATCCGTGGGAGGATGAACTGGTCCTTCGGGCAGGCGCTGTTGAGGTTTGTGTAGTCGATACACATTCTCTAGGTCCCATTTTTCTTCTCGACCAGGACTGGGCTTGCCAACCACTTGGAGTATTTGATTGACCGGATGAAGCCTGCAGCAAGTAGACGTTGCACCTCCTCGGTGATTGCTCGGCGGCGCTCTTCATTGAAGGGCCGCAACGACTGCTTGGCGGGTCGCTCTTTGGGGTCGGCGTTGAGTTTGTGCTCAGCGAGTTCCCTCGGGACACCAGGCATGTCGGATGGCTTCCATGTGAAGATGTCGTGATTCTCACGTAGGAACTCGATGAGCGCGCCTTCCTATGTTGGGCTCATGCCCGTCCCAATCGTCACCGTCTGGCTGGAGTCACTTGGGACCAGCTCGACGGTGTGAGTGTGCGTCGTTGCTTCGAAGGCGGTGGAGCCGCCACCCTCCGAGTTGGGCTTCTTGAGTATAGTGGGGTCGTCATTGTTGACCCCGCTCGCGTACTTGGCGAGCTACTCTGCGTGATTGGCTTCTGCCGCTATGATGGCGTCGGTGAGCTCGGCGCCTTTGGCCTCGCACTCGGCGGCCATGTCGGGGTCGCCGTGGACAGTGATGATGCCGCACGGCCCGGGAAGCTTCATCGTGTTGTACGCGTAGTGGGGCGCTGCCACGAATTTGGCGAACGCCCGACTCCCCAGGACACAGTGGTAGGGGCTGTTGAACGGCACCAGCTCGAAAACGATCCTCTCTGTGCGGAAGTTCGCTGCTGTGCCGAAGGTGACTGGCAGTGTCACCTTGCCGATCGGGTATGCCTTCCGACCGGGGACGATGCCATGGAAGGTGGTGTAGGTTGTCTCGATCATCGACTACGGGAGCCGCAGTCGCCTGAACGTGTCCAGGTACAGAATGTTGATGGAGCTGCCGCCGTCCATCAGTGTCTTGGGGAGCCAGTAGTCTCCCACCTTGGGCTTGACCACCAGGGCGACTCGGCCCGGATATTCAATCCGTGGTGAGTGGTCCTCGCGGCTACAGGTGATTTTTTGCTTGGACCAGTTGAGGAACTGGGGGATGTCGACCTAGGACACTGCGTTGACGGCGACAGCGCGGGCGATGACCTTCTTCTCGCGCTTCGTGTTGAAGATGGTGAAGGTGTGAAGCGAGCCGGCATCGTTGCCGAATTTCCCTCCATTTGGCGGGTGGTTGTTGGGGTCTTCCCTTGCGTGCCGTGCCTACTCGATCTCCTTCGGGGAGTGGCAGTCGGTGGTCGTGCACGTGGCGGGTTTCCCCTCCCTGTTGTGGAACACATAGGGCTGGTTGAGGAGAGCTGCAGGATCAAACCTCGGCTTCTCCTTGTAGTTGCCTCTGTCGTGGTGTTGGCCTCCGTCGCGGCGAAAGCTCTTGGGCTCGCGTGGAGCGTACCCGGCGTTGGCGACAAAGTCGACTCGCCCGTCACCGCGACGCTTGCCGGTGAGGCGAGTGTTGCTGTATCGTAGCTCGGGTCGTCTCCCGTTGTCGTGGCCACTCGTGTGGCGATTCCCTCCCGACTCGTCGTTGGTTTCTTGGTTTGGGTCCTCCTCTGCGTACCGCTTGGCAATCTCGAGGAGGTCCGGTATGTTGTCGAGTGTTTTGTACACCCGCTTGAGCTTGGAGACCAAGGGCTCGTAGCGGCACGAGGTCTTGAAGCAGTGGATTGCGGTGTCCGGGTGGATTCCGGCCGCATTGTACCACAGGTCATTCCACTGTTGGACCCAGCTGCGGGTCGACTCGCGGGGTCCCTGGATGCATCGCTCCAGGTCCTCGATGGTGGTGGCGTGGGTGTAGGAGCCCTCGAAGTGCCTAACGAAGGCGTCACGCATTTCCTCCCAAGAGTCGATGTTGTCCGCGGGGAGGGTGTTGATCCATTGCCAACACGCTCCCTCCATCATCAGGGGGAGATAGCGAGCGTCGAGCAGGTCAGTGTGGCCGGCTATTCCCATCGCCATGAGGTACGTGTCCAGCCACACGGAAGGGTCGTACGAGGGGTTGTATTTCTCGATCTCCTTCGGCGCCTTGAAGTTCGCCGGGTATCTTTCGCCTCAGATCATTGGTCTGAAGCACTGTGGTTCGACTCGGCTCATCGATCCCCTTGGTTCGCCGTCGTGGTGGTTGGTGAGGGTATTCCTCAAGTCGTCGGGCTGGAGTGTGCGCCAGCTCTGGTTGTTGATGATGTGGGTGCACGCGTCGACTGGCTGCCCGTTGGCGGCGACGAAGTTGTTCGTCGGTCGCGGGTCATTGGTGGAGAGTGCCACGTGCACGGGTCGGTGTTGGAGATGCAGGGGCTCAGGTGGTGGGCAGTTGAGGGTGTTTGCCACCATTGGGCGGCCGCTCGAGGCCGCCCGCTGCCTGACAAACGCGAGTACATGCGACCCTATGAGTTGGCTCCCGCGTTTTGCTTCTCCACGGCCTTGGCGAGCAGAGCCTTGGCATACTGGATCTGCAGGGCGCCTTCCCTGGTCACGGTGATGTTGTAGACCGTGGCTCGGCTCGCGACGAGTTGTCCATCGGGGTGGAGAACAGCGGGAGGCCGTTCGGGTCTCGCTCCCACGAGGATACCAGGATTCTTGGCTGATCCCGGGGGGCGTGCGGCCGGGTGGTGGTGGTGCGTCGTTGGCCGTCGCGCCTGGTGGTGGCCGGGAGCTCCCTCCTGGCGGTGAAGGGAATATGCCCTGAGATGCAATAATAAAGTGTTTATTATGTATATTCCAAGTATATGCTAGATTTTTATTTTGCATGCTATACTTGTATTAATGCGGAAACGTTAATACATATGTGTTTAATAAACAAACAGAAAGTTCCTAGTTATGCCTCTCTCATAAACTAGCTCGTTGATTAACAAGATGATCAAGGTTTCCTGATCATGGACATTGGATGTTGTTAATAACGGGATCACAACATTAGTGTAATGGTGTGATGAATATTCATCCGAAGTATAGAATTACGATCAAAGTCATTGAGTTTATATTGCTATAACGACTTACGAAGTAATCCTAATCCTTAGACCATGAGATCATGTCAAACACTAACACCAGAAGAGTTTCTTGATAACATCAAACGTCACACCATAACAGGGTGATTATAAAGATGGGTTCAGAACTAATAAAGTGTTATGTTGAGGCCCATGGCGAGAGTGCAATTTGTTCATCCCGATGACGGATAGATATACTCTGGGCCCTCTCGGTGATATCACATTGGTTAGCTTGCAAGCAAGTGATTTGATCACTAGAATGTTATATCACGGAAATGAGAAAAGAGTGCATGTCAGTAACAAGATCAAACTAGGTACGGAGATACGGATGATCGAATCTTGGACATGTAATATATCGCGAAACAAAAGGATTAAAATACTAGCGTACAAGGTTCCGACGATTACAAGAAAGTCATCGTTGAATGTGTGGGAGTCAGTATGGGTCTCCAGATCCCGCTTATGATTATTGATCTGAGAGGGGTCTCAATCATGTTCGCATTATTCACGAAATGTAGGGTGACACACTTAAGAGACATCGACATCCAATTGGCGCAAAATTTTCATGCCGGAAAGAGTAACAAGCGCAGGAATTTATTTCACTAGATACTGAAACAGGTTTTCAGGTGAAATTGCAGAAAGTGTTTTTGCATGTGAAATGAAATACTAGCAAGGGGTTATATGTGAATGTTTGTTATTAAAGTAATTGAAAAAATTCTGAATAAATAAAAGGAGTTTTATTTAATGAGAGTTTGCATTAAATTTGGTGGAAATTTAATGGCAATTTTGAGTGGGATTTTGAGTGGAGGGAATTGAAGAGATTTTTGTGAGTGGAGTGTCCACCCACATGAATGAAGGAGGGGAAGGGCAACCCCCATGTCCGGCGGCCACCCCCTTGGGTGCCCCCCTCCTCCTATAAAAGGCATCCCCTCTCCTCTCTCTCACTCACATCTCCTCGTGAAGGATCTCTCTCCCCCTCTAGAATTTATCCCCCATAGTCTCGGACTAGCGAGATACATGTTCCCGGTGGATATTCGGCAAGAAAGAGTTGTGCTTCCGCTGCATCGCTGGAGCGAGGAGGCGGAGGTTGCTCGGTGTCTCAGACGTGTGTGCGAGCACGGATGCGCTGCTGATTTGCGGCGCTAGGACTTCCTCCCGATCTTGAGATCGGCAAGAGATCGTCTACATCAACCACGAGTTTAACTCCTTAAGCTTTGTCGGGTTTTAAGGGTATGTTCTATACGGATATACATCCGCCCGTTGTTTGTATCTAGTAGATAGATCTTGGTACATAGTTGTTCCCATCGTAGGAAATTTTTTGTTTTCTATGCTGCGAACCCTACAGTGTTATCAGAGCCGGATCTATGCGTAGATGCTTTACACGGGTAGTACACATATGAGTATGTGGGCGATGATGATCATTTTATTGCTTATTAGTTGTAATTTTGGATATTGGTGGCATAGTGGGATGAAGCGGCCCGGACAAACTTTACATGTCCTCGCACATGAGACCTGTTTCACGCTTTACATGCAACTAGTTTGCATAAGTGGCTAGCGGGTGTTTGTCTCTCCTACTTTAGTCAATATCTATTTTGCAACGAGTTGTCAACAATTTGGTTATCCTCGTTGTGGTTCATGTTCTTAGGTAAGAACGGTTCTATCTTCGAAAGCCCTAAGCCACGTAAAACTTGCAATGGATAAATTAGAGGCGTCTAGTTTAGATTGTTGATGGGCTAGTGTTATGATATGGAGATGTTGTAAGTAGAAGTATGAGATGATACTCTTACAACACACATAACGTGTAAGTTCCATAGACCTTGGCCTTACACATAAAGGTATGATAGTGATCATACCACAGTGCACATGATAGAGATCATATGCGGGAACCATATCATTTCACTTATAAACATGTGATGTTTAATAGCATCTTATATTGCTTGTTTGGCGTTTTATTAGCATAATAAGATGATCCCTCATTTAAATATCAATATAAGAATGTGTTCTTCCATTAGTATGCACCGATTATGTTTTCGTCGCTCCAAGACATCACGTGATGATTGGGTGTTCTTGGATCCACGACCATATTTCGGGTGTAAGACAGTTACACACGTGAATACTAAGGTTCTTACTTGGAAATCCTAGCATGTAAAGACATGGCCTCAGAACACATACCGAAAGGTTAAGCATGAGTCATATAGTAGATATGATGCCCATTTGATGCTCGCCTTTGAAGCTACACAGACTCACATGATGATCGGACTTGGTGTAGTGTATTTGGTTCATGTAATCACCAAACAAGCACGAGGGATATCGTTTTAGAGTGGGAGTTCATTCATAATGTGAATTAGTTGAACTCAATCTATCATAAACTTAGTATAAACTTTACAAATTCTATTGTAGATGGCACCACCTGCTTTTAATTTCAATGTGTTCATGGAGAAAGAGAAACTTGCAATGAACGGTAGCAACTTTACTGAATGGGCCATGAATTTGAGGATTCTCCTCTCTGCTGCACAAAAGCAATATGTTCTAGAAGCGCCGCTAGGCCCTCCACCTTTTGATGATGCCCCTGGCGAGGAGAAGAATGTCTATTAGACTCTTCAGGAGGACCACAACTTAGTTCATTGCGGCATATTGTATGGGCTAGAGCCAGAACTTCGAAAGCGTTTCGAAAAAGGCAATGCATTTGATACAATGGGTGAGTTGAAAATGATTTTCGACACACATGCTGCTGTAGAGAGCTACAATGCTTCAGAAAAGTTCTTTAGCTGCATGATGGAAGAGCACAGCTCCGTTAGTGAGCATGTACTCAAGATGTCGGGTTACGCTGATAAGCTTGTGTCCTTGGGAATATCGATTCCCATTGACTTAGGCATCCATCGTGTTCTGCAGTCTCTGCCACCTAGCTATAAGAGCTTCGTGATGAACTATAATATGCAAGGCATGAAGAAGTCTCTCCCCGAGCTTCTGTCAATGCTTAAAACTGCAAAATTGGAGATCAAGAAGGAACATCAAGTGTTGATGATCAATAAGAACACTGGTTTCAAGAAAGACAAGAAGGATAAACGGAAGGGAAATAAGGGCCGCAAGCCTGTTGCCGTACCTGAAAAGAAACCTCGAGTTGGCCCTAAGTCTGATACCGAGTGCTACTATTGTAAGGGGACTGGCCACTGGAAGCACAACTGCCCCAAGTATTTGGAAGACAAGAAGGCCGGCAAGGCAAACAAAGGTATATATGATATACATGTTATTGATGTGTACTTGACTAGTGCTCGCAGTAGCACCTGGGTATTTGATACCGGTTCAGTTGCTAATATTTGTAACTCAAATCAGGGGCTACGGAACAAGCGACCTCTAGCAAGGGGTGAGGTCAAGATGCATGTCAGCAATGGATCAAGCGTTGATGTGATCGTCGTCAAAACGCTACCTCTCCACTTGCCGTCGGGATTAGTAATAAACTTGAATAATTGTTATCTGGTGCCAGCACTGAGCATGAACATTGTATCTGGATCGTGTTTGATGCGAAGTGGTTATTCATTTAAATCCGAGAACAATGGTTGTTCTATTTATATGAATGAAATCTTTTATGGTCATGCACCGATGATGAATGGTTTATTTCTTTTGGATCTCGATAATAGTGTTACACATATTCACAATGTTGATGCTAAAAGGACTAAACTTAATGATGATATATCCGCATATATGTGGCACTGCCATCTTGGTCATATTGGCGTTAAACGCATGAAGAAGCTCCATTCGGATGGACTTTTGGAATCACTTTATTTTGAATCATTTGATACATGTGAGCCATCCCTTATGGGCAAGATGACTAGAACGCCGTTTTCCGGTTCAATGGAACGGGCGACGGATTTATTGGAAATTATACATTCTGATGTATGTGGTCCAATGAGCATGTCGACGCGAGGTGGATATCGTTATTTTGTTACTTTCACGGATGATTTGAGTAGATACGGTTATATCTACTTGATGAAACACAAGTATGAAACCTTTGAAAAGTTCAAGGAATTTCAGAATGAAGTGGAAAATCATCATAATAGAAAGATCAAATTTCTACGGTCCGACCGTGGAGGTGAGTATCTAAGTTACGAGTTTAGCACTCACATGAAAGAGTGTGTAATTGTTTCACAACTCACACCTGCCGGAACACCACAACGTAATGGTGTGTCGGAACGTTGTAATCATACTTTATTGGATATGGTTCGATCTATGATGTCTCTGACGGACTTGCCGTTATCATTTTGGCGTTATGCACTAGAAACTGCTGCATTCACTTTAAATCGGGCACCATCTAAATCTATTGAAAAGACACCGTATGAATTATGGTTTGGAAACAAACCTAAGCTATCATTTCTTAAAGTTTGGGGATGCGATGTCTATGTGAAGAAACTTCAACCGGATAAACTCGAACCCAAAGCGGAAAAATGCGTCTTCATAGGATACCCTAAGGAAACAATTGGGTATTCCTTCTATCACAGATCTGAGGGCAAGGTTTTTGTTGCCAAGAATGGATCCTTTCTAGAGAAAGAGTTTCTCGCGAAAGGCATGAGTAGTCGGAAGGTAGAACTCAAAGAGGTTATTGAACCTTCTCTTCAAAGTATGGCAAGTAGCGCAGCGCCGGAAGTTGTTCCGGAGTTGGCTTCACCAGTTGAAGACGGAACTAATGATAGTGATCATGAAACTCCGAAAGAGAATACTACCAAACCTCGCAGGTCTAGCAGCACGCTTGCAGCTCCCGAGCTGTACGGAAACCATGTTATGAATTTCATGGTTGATGAAATTGATGACCCTACGACGTATGAAGAAGCGATGATGAGCCCGGATTCCAACAAATGGTTAGAAGCCATGAAATCCGAGATGGAATCCATGTATGAAAATCAAGTTTGGAACTTGGTGGACTTACCTCACGATCGAAAGGCCGTGAAGAATAAATGGATTTTCAAAAGGAAAACCGATGCTGATGGTAATCTGACTGTCTATAAAGCTCGACTTGTCGCAAAGGGGTTTCGACAAATTCAAGGAGTTGACTATGACGAGACATTCTCTCCCGTAGCGATGCTAAAGTCAGCTAGGATTATGTTAGCAGTTGCTGCATATTTCGATTATGAGATATGGCAGATGGATGTCAAAACCGTGTTCCTCAATGGCAATATTGAAGAAGAGTTGTATATGATACAACCAAAGGGTTTTGTCGATCCTAAGGATGCTAACAAGGTGTGCAAGCTTCAGCGATCCATATATGGATTGAAGCAAGCATCATGAAGTTGGAATCTCCGCTTTGATGTGATCAAAGAGATTGGATTTGTCCAAACTTATGGAGAATCTTGTATTTACAAGAAAGTGAGTGGGAGCAATGTGGCATTTCTGATATTATATGTGGATGAAACATTATTGATCGGAAATGATATAGATCTTTTAAACAATGTTAAAAGTTATCTAAACAGCAAATTTTCAATGAAGGACCTAGGTGAAGCGTCATACATATTAGGCATAAAGATCTATAGAGATAGATCTAGGAGCCTAATAGGGCTATCGCAAAGTACATACGTTGATAAGATTTTAAAGAAGTTTAAAATGGACGGAAGTAAGAAGGGGTTCTTACCAATGTTGCAAGGCAAGACATTGAGTAAGACTCAAAGTCCGGCTACGGCGGAAGAAAGAGAGATAATGGACAAAGTCCCCTATGCTTCAGCCATAGGCTCTATAATGTACGCCATGCTATGTACAAGACCGGATGTGGCACATGCTATTAGTTTGACTAGTAGGTACCAATCGGATCCAGGTTCGGAACACTAGATAGCGGTCAAGAATATCCTTAAGTACTTGCGAAGAACTAAGGATATGTTTCTTGTGTACGGAGGTGAAGAAGAGCTCATCGCTAAGTGTTATGTTGATGCAAGCTTTGATACCGATCCGGATGACTCTAAGTCTCAATCCGGATACGTATTTCTCATGAATGGAGGAGCGGTTAGTTGGAGGAGTTCCAAACAACCTGTGGTGGCGGGATCAACAACGGAGGCCGAATATGTTGCTGCTTCGGAAGCGGCTCAGGAAGCGGTTTGGATGAAGGAGTTCATATCCGAACTAGGTGTGGTTGCGAGCGCGTTCGACCCAATGGTGATCTATTGTGACAACAATGGTGCCATTGCCAATGCCAAAGAACCAAGGTCTCACAAGAATTCCAAGCATATTAAGCGCCGGTTTGACTCCATCCGCAAGCATGTCAAGGACGGAGATATAAAGATGTGTAAAGTACATACAGATCTCAATGTAGGAGATCCGTTGACTAAAACTCTCCCTAGAGCAAAACATGATCAACACCAGAACTCCATGGGTGTTAGATTCATTACTATGTAACTAGATTATTGTCTCTAGTGCAAGTTGGAGACTGAAGGGAATATGCCCTGAGCGGAAATAATAAAGTGTTTATTATGTATATTCCAAGTATATGATAGATGTTTATTTTGCATGATATAATTGTATTAATACGGAAACGTTAATACATGTGTGTTTAATAAACAAACAGAAAGTTCATAGTTATGCCTCTCTCATAAACTAGCTCGTTGATTAACAAGATGATCAAGGTTTCCTGATCGTGGACATTGGATGTTGTTAATAACGGGATCACAACATTAGTGTAATGGTGTGATGAACATTCATCCGAAGTATAGCATTACGATCAAAGTCATTGTGTTTATATTGCTATAATAACTTACGAAGTAATCCTAATCCTTAGACCATGAGATCATGTCAATCACTAACACCGGAAGAGTTTCATGATAACATCAAACATCACACCATAACAGGGTGATTATAAAGATGGGTTCAGAACTAATAGAGTGTTATGTTGAGGCCCATGGATCGAGAGTGGAATTTGTTCATCCTGATGACGGATAGATATACTCTGGGCCCTCTCGGTAATATCACATTGGTTAGCTTGCAAGCAAGTGATTTGATCACTAGAATGTTATATCACGGGAACGAGAAAAGAGTGCATGTCAGTAACGAGATCAAACTAGGTATGGAGATACCGATGATCGAATCTCGGACATGTAATATATCATGAAACAAAGGGATTAAGATACTGTCACATCCCAAGATTTTCCAAATCTTGTAATGTGAAAAATAAAATAAACAAAATAAATTATTGTTGAATTTTAGGGTGAAAAGAAACTTTTGTTTCTAAGTGGAAACTTAAAAATCCCATCTTGGAAAAAATTTAATTAAAGTTTGAATCCAACACAATCCAAATCAAGAGAAATGCATTCCTCATAAATGCATCTGGAAATTTAAACACTTGGAAAATAAATCCAAACTTTAAACCCTAATGGAATAAAATCATTTCCAAGTATCTCCAAGCCTATGGATTTGATCCATATAAAAATTGGGCAAACAAATGTTTTCAAAATGATCAAGAATGACAAATAGAAATATTATAAAGCCATATAAATTGGTTTCACTTAATTTGGAACCATAGATAAAATCTTATGAATTTAATAAGATAAGGATATTTAATTCCCAAAGCTAATAAAGCATCTATCTAAAAATCCATACCAAATGGTGAGCAAATAATCCTTAAGATATTAAAAAGGATAAATAAATCTCAAATAAGATTTTACAAATTGGAATCACCAAGTTTGGATCCCTAAAAAAAAGATATGAATTTTATAAGATGAAGAAAGAAATATTAAATAAGGAATATTTAAAGACCAAATTAAATCTTGGCCAAATCCATAAGCAAATGGAATGAATATAATCCCAATCCAAATAAAATAAAGGGATAAAGAATACTCCAAATAAAATAAAATGACTTTGACCAAATCCTATTTTATTGGAATAAAGATAAAAATCCCTATTAGAAATAATTGATTAAATCTTGGGAAAATAGTATTTTGGGATTTACCCAAGTGAAATAAAAGTTGTTTAATTCAACTTAATTAAGATTAAAGAAATCTTCCAAATAAACATTAGGAAATTAAAACTATATTTTATTCCATTGGAATTAAAACAAATCATTTTTAAATGATTAATAAATCATATTAAAAACTTTCCAAATAGTTCAAGATGAATTATTTTGACACCCAATTAAACAAATAGAAACCTACTGAAAAGATTTGGAAAGATTTAGAAATTTAAATGGTGTTTGAAATTATTATTAAATCCTATTTGAATTAAAACAAGGGCCTTTTTGAATAATTAAAAGACCGCAAAAAGAATAAAATTTTATTCCAAAATTAACTTCAGATTATATTACTAATCAGTATTTAAACCTACACAAAATTAGGCAAAGGTTTGAATTCAAATGAGTGTATGAATTGCTTATTCAAAATCAAAACAGAATTAAAGAAATGGAAAAATAAAAACAATTAGTTCAAAAAAAAATGAATAGGTGCAACCCAGCCCAGCTAGCCCACTAAGCCCAACACAACCCATTGCTTCTCTCCCGCGGAAAAACGCTTCACACCTGAGTCCTTACCCGCTGAGTCACCGACGCGTGGACCCCATCTCCCCACTCCCTCTATCGCTGACGAAACGACCCCACCGCCCCGTCATCGTCTTCCTCGCATGAAACCCGCCCCCTCTTTCCTCCTCGCCGTTTCTGGCCGTTGAAGCCGGCGTCAATACACTTTACTGCCTATGTTACTCCACCCCACGACCATGCAATCTTAAGCGCCTGCGTTTCCTCTCTCTTTCCCCTCCGTCGTCTCACCCTAGCGTGCCCCCAGGCTGCTCAATTTCTCTCTGCACCGCCCTCTGCTCCGGCGAGCTCCACCAGCAATTCCGGCCAGCCTCCTCGACCACGCTCACCTGCTCCCCACCTCCTGGCGAACCTCCCCGTAGCGCCCATTTCGTCCCCAGAACCACGGCAAGCAGCGGCGACCATCGCCGCCACCGTCTGCTTTCTCTCCGGCGAAGCCTCTGGTAAGGATCTGACCACCCCTCTCTTTCTCTTTCACGCACGCATCCTCGCCACGTCCTTGCACATCTAACCATGCTTTCCATTTTCTCTGGCATGCTGTGAAGCCTCGTCTTCAACCTCGCTTGAGCACGCCCGACGCCTCCACGAACTCCGGCGAGCAATTGTCGTGAACCCCGTGCGCCCCCTGCCCTATGACAACCACGTTGAGTACCAGTACGTCGCTGCGAACCCGGTGAGCACATCCTCCCCCCTCGCTTCCTGTAGCCGACGCTTGCGTGAGCCGAAAGGCCGCCGCCGCCGAAGGCCACGACTTTTGGTCACATGCCCTGAGCCGCTAGATCTTGATCTGATGGTTGTGATAGAATGTGAACGAAAGGGTAAATAGTGCCTCTGTGCCGTGCGATGTAACTTAAATCCAACGGCCCTCAGTGCATGATCCGAACGAACCGGTACCAGCCAGTAGCAAGCAGCCACGTGTCCCTGTTCGTTTGATTAAAAACAGAATTGATCTATTAGATGTTCTAATTTGAAAAATTCATAACTTTCAAACCACACGTCCAAATTTTGCAAATTTTATATCAATGGAATCAGCAAGACAAGTACTTTCTGACCTTGCCCTTTATTTAGTAAGTTGCTTCTGTTAAATTGACTGTTTTTGCAGAAACTTGTGTATGCATGATTAGAATATAAAAATTGTTCTAAAATGATTTTGGGGATAAAATCTTTGGCAAATGGTTTGTTTTGAACCTACTGACCCTAGGAATCAATTGGTGGTTTCAAAAGTGTATTTGGTGAAGAAAAAGAATGAGACTTTGATCTAAACCATTTCTAGTCAAATAAAAGTAATGTTTATTTATTAAAAATGCTTTTGGGAGAAAATCTTTGGGAAATGTTTTGGAATAAACTCTCTGACCCCAAACACCAAGTTTTATGATTTGAAAATGTATTTGGTGAACCCTATAAAAATTATTACTTTGCTAAATACATTTTCAACCACATGAAATAATGATTTGGTTTAAAAATGGTTTATGAGGTGAAAACTTTTGCAAATAGTTTTGCCACTTTACGAAATGACCAATAAAGTGTTTTAGAATGTTTATAACCTATTATAAACCACTTTTGTAAATAAAACAAAGTTTGGCATGCTTCCATGCATTATTTTGTTTCTATTATTTTTTGTGATGTTGTGTAACATCCCAAAAATACCAAACTTAGATCATCAAACACTAATCATCAAGATTAGGGTTAACAAAAACTTTTCTAAATAAACTCATGAATACATGTATATGTGTATGCATGGATTTTGAATTTCTTTAAAAACCACCTTGTTTGTGTGATCCATTGCTTGTAAAATGTTTCTTAGGTGAATTGAACATCATATTAAACATTTCCCACACTTTTCTTAAAGACAAGTAAATCAAAACAAATATATTAAGTGAATGGTCATTTTGACCAATTTAACTCCCATGCCTACTTTGGCTGTCTCAAACTTTCAGAACCTAACAGAAACTTTTCTGGATCTTTGCACCCCTTGAATGTACTCATAACAAAGTATCAAGGCCCACCTTGTGATCATCCAGAAACTTTCAAATGCATAATTTAAATGACAATTCAAAATTGAATCTTCTTCATATGGGAAGATCCCACTTTTTCAAAACCCACTCAAACAAGCTCAACTTTCAAAACCCAAGCATCTGCAGACTCACCAGCACCAATCTAGCAAACCCACCAAAAATCATTTCAAAATTCAAAACTTGATTTCATGCGGCCATTTCATTAAACAGGTTGCAGACACAAATCAAACAAAACATCAAACACTATAGTGTGCAGTGATTCTTGCCTAACTGGTTCCCTAGTTATCTCACACACAGCTCAGTAGATCATCTAGATAGATTAGCGCAACACTAGCACCCCTGTGAGCTTTCCATTGCCATTAATGGTGAACAGCCGAGCACCCCAATGTCACCCCATTGTGGACAACAAGCTAGAGGAAGAACTAGCCGTGGCAACCTTGTCTAGGAGGCAGCCCACCATCCACCGCCACTCACTGTCCCAGCCGCAAGCGTTGCCAAGCCCTGGACCACGCGCACAAGCCGCGCCCAGACCATGCCGAGCGTGCGCCAGAGCGCCACCCTCGACCAGCACCCACAGACCACGCGCCGCCCTCGCCGCGTGCATACACGATCGCCATCAACCCAGGAGACCGTCAGACATCCCCACTTTCTGCCCTGTGCCGCACAGCCACCGCCCGCCGTCGAAGACGCCGCCTCTGCCGCGCAGAGCACCGGCCGTTCCAGACCAAACCACACCGCCCCATGCCTCGCGACCATGTCGTTGAGCATCGCCAGGAGACACAGCACCGTCCCCTACCCTTGCCCATGCCAATAGCCGCCTGTAACGTTGCCCCCGACGAGCTCACCGTGCGCCCCGACGGTCCCCTCGCTCGACTATAAATAGAGGCCACCCCCGCTCGATTTCTTCACACCATCTCACTCCCCTCTCCTCACTGATCGTGCCACACCATTCTAAGAGCAAGGCGAGCACCACCTCGCCAGAATTTCAATGGAGCCTGCCGCTGCCGGAGAAGAAAGGAGCCAGTGATTGGAGCCGCCCCAGGAGCTGCCGTGACCACCCCTGAGTTCACCGTCGTCGACTTCGTCGTTCGCCCTCCTCGCCGACCCTCGCCAGTACCCCGGTGAGCCCCCAGCGACCCTCACTGGCCGCGCTAGGTTATGTTCTCGCCGGAGTTGTCTCGCGTCGACGATGACTCCCAACCGTTAGATTAGAACTAAATCGAACGATCCACGTTGCCCCATACCGCTTCGCCCAGCCCCGTGTCACTGACGAGTGGGGACACCCACTTAAGCAGCTCGCAGAAGCACTGCGCTTAGCAGGCCGGCCCGTTAAAATTTCCCGCGCAGCCCAGGTATTCAAATTAAATCTTTTTCTATTTCAATTCAAACACACTTCTGTACTCAACTTCAAAAATCAACCCAGATCGATTCAGTGCACCAGTTTGAATGAAACCAATTTTGTTGGAAAGGTCTGTGAATGCTGAATCCAAGCCCGTTGGATTCAAGTCATTTGGATCTATAGATCACCCCTGGTAAAAATAACAAGGCAGAAGCTTTTCTACATTCAAACATTTTTCAAATTTAAACCATAATAGCTTTTGAGTTGTTTCCAACTCTCAAAAATCAAATTTAACCATACCTTTCAGAATATATAAAAATATATAGGTTTACTTGCAGAAATATTGTTCAAGTAATAAAAGAATGCTCCATAAGCATTTCTAGCCACTTTAATTAATTAAAATAAAAGGGTAAAACCTTATTAAATTGTGACACCACTTTAAATCACATTCCCTTGGACTACAATATGTGGTGATGACATGTGTCAACATGATCCCATGTTTAGTTTGGAGAATATTAAATCTTAAGTAATTTTTCAATGAGTAGAGATTACTTTTCTAAAAATAAAAAGATTTAAACCAAGCCTTAACCTTGTAATGTTAGAGATGATGCTAGATCATCTATAGGACCCTTGTGTGTGATGATTGCAAGTAGTTAAGTATTGTTTAGTGATTGTGTACCTCGTATTTATTCATAGACGCTAGTACCGACCAAGGATACGAGGAGGAAGGAGGATACTACGAAGAGGAAGCCGAGGAGAACTTCAACCACTGCTCTGCACGAGGCAAGCCTAATACTACTAGTTGATTGAGCAAGCTAGTAACTATGCAAGCTTATATTGACACTGATGCAAGCTAGTAACTATGCAAGCTTATACTGATATTGATGCAAGCTAACTCTTGCAAGATACCCTACTGATGCCACAAACCCATACTTGTGATATGACTACTATATGCCTTAAGCATATGTGATCATACCCACTTGATAAACCAAATCCTAGTTTTATGTGCAAGCTTCTTAATTTACTTCTTTATCAAAGCTTACTTAGAGTCTACCTGAGAGTTTGGTAGATACTAGACAGTTGTGCTGAAGGTTGCATAAAGAGCATAAAATTTGGCCTAAGCTAGATAACCTTGATGTCATCCTAAGGCATGAGTTTGAACCTAGTTAAAACCCCACTAGTTTACCACCCCTCATCAGTGCTTACCCCCACCTTTAGATGCTAGTGCTAAGCATAAAACTTGATCAACTTTAGATGGGAATACTTGGTGGAAAAGTGTTTATGAAAACCTTGGAATAATGGATCATTATATTGAAATGTTTTGGACATGTGTTTCCAAACACTTGATGATTTTGGTGATGAGAATGTTGAGGCATGAGCCTTAGCCCTTTATAAAACCGATGGTTGTCTGGATGCGATACCATTCCAATTTTACCGTACAACCATAATACCCGAAGATTGGGTAGGGCTTGACTGGAAACTTATATTCCTTAGTATTAGTTCCCTCACGGCCAAGGTCTGAGCTGAGGCTACCTTGTGAAGATTGTCCACCTGTGCAGTACCTAAGATGACAGTTGGTCATGGTTGGGAGGCCAAAATCACAGGAGAGGTGCTTATACTAGGGCGTGTAATCGAAAGGTTAGGATTGATTATCCGCATACTGAGTATGGTGAATTCAGGATTTGTTCCTGACGGATATATCGAATGTTGTGGTGAAAGTGTACAATCTCTGCAGAGTGTCAAACTATTCGAATAGCCGCGTCCGCGGTTATGGACAGTTGGAGTGGCCATACTGTTCCCCCGTCAGACTTTTCAAAATGACTTGTGAAACAAATTGAGACTTGGACTTGACCACAACAGAGTTGTGACCTGAATTACAAGATCCCACTTAGGAGTTATAAAATTGTGACTAGTTTCAGAATTGAGTAGAGATAAACCTGGCTTTTTGCAAAACAACCCTAGAGCCTAGTGTCCTATTATCCAAAAACCCCTTACCTGTTAGTATTCGTTTGCGAGTACTTAAAGAGTACTCATGGCTTTGTCCCTGGCTATTCCCATGGCTAGACTATGAGGAGGAGTACCTGGAAGATGGACCCCAGGAAGGTTACGACAACTAGGATCATCTCCCATCGTCAGCATTGCATGTGATCCTGAAGATGGAGCTTCGCCTATGCTACCGTTATTATTACGTATTCCGCTGCTTGAAGTTGTATTAAGAACTGGATCATGAGATCCCTATTTGTGTAAGAACTTATGTATCGTTGTAACGGATGATGTACTATGGTATCCAATTCTGTTATGTCTCGCAAAAATGGTAATCCTAGGATTGCGATGTATGGCATAATAAGCATCTAGGATTGAAAAATCCGGGTGTTGACATGTTGCTTGAATGGTAGATTGAAATATTGCTTGCTTGATTGAATTGTAGTGATTTGAAGTGTGTGAACATTGCAAGATCAAGGAGTGAAACTATACTCTCTACCAAAAAGGCAAGTGATGCTTCATACTTTTGTCCCATTATTTTCACTATGCATTAGTGATATTTCTAAGTAGGACTTGCATGGAATTTTTGCTAAGTATAAACCATGCTATGGGAAATACTAGTAGATGAAACCTTAGTAGAAATTTCCTAAGTTAAGATTCCTACTACTATCATGCTTAGCTTAGCTAATAGAAGACAAGGGTGGAATATATATTCATACTATGGAATATTTCCAAGTCAAGGACTTGTGTTTTGTTTAATAAAACAACTAAGTGAATGAATCACCTGGGTGGAATGGAAGGAATGGTTTGTGTTGAGTGGTTCACAAGGCCCATTTCTATGGTTTACCTTGTGTATCTCACTTGTGGATGGCCACCCAGGAACAAAGAGATTTGAGATGTCAAATGTTGAGAAGCTTCAAGTGCAGCCACTTGGCATTATGGGCTCTGCCTGGATCATATAGGTTGCAATAACTTAGCCAAATGGACAGTTGGTGGTAGGGGTTTGATAGGTTGGAACGCGTCCATTCTGGTCTAAGGAAGGCTTCGAAGATCTTGTCTTGGTGAAACCAAGTCTTGTGGGGAAAGTGCACCACCTCTGCAGAGTGAAAAATCTAAGTACTTAGCCATGTCCCTGGAAAAGGACAATTTGAGCATCAAGACATGGAAGCTATCAAGAATCTCCTCATCCCAATTTCTAAGTTAAAATCTTGTGGTTGAACAAGGGTTGAAGGATCACCAACTTCTATTGGGAGATGCCTTGGGTGATTTTTATCAAGCAAAAACTTAGTGTTTTCAAATGATAAGGAAAATCTATTTTGAGAAAAGCAAGCCTAAAGCTCCACTTAGCCAAATTCATATAGATGATAGACTCCACTATACTACCATAGTATCACTTGCCAATACAATTCAAATGTATTGACCCTTGTGGCTATAACTTGTTATGTTGTAGGTATTGTTTGATATTAGTGAAGTTTAATGATTAGGATTACAAGTCTAAAACCAACATGTCTGCCTGTGGCACTTTGAAGATGAAGGACCCCATGCTATTGTTATATTCTGCTGCATTGTAATGAGATAGCCAAATGAGCTATGTAAGATGTAATAAATTATTTTATTCCTGGTTATAAAGTTGTATTATGACCTTTGTTTCTTGATATTACATCTTAACTGTGGATGCTAGCTATTGATCCAGGGACTAGCATTGTAAACACAGGGATCTCTACCTTATTAAAGGTTGGGAACCTTACAGATACTAGCGTAAAAGGTTCCGACGATCACAAGAAAGTCATCGTTGAATGTGTGGGAGTCAGTATGGGTCTCTAGATCCCGCTTCTGATTATTGATCTAAGAGGGGTATCAATCATGTCCGCATTATTCATGAACCGTAGGGTGACAAACTTAAGAGACACCGACATCCAATTGGAGCAAAAGTTTCATGCCGGAAAGAATAACAAGCGTAGGAATTTATTTCACTAGATACCAAAACAGGTTTTCGGGTGAAATTGCAGAACGTGTTATTGCATGTGAAATGAAATACTAGCAAGGGGTTATATGTGAATGTTTGTCATTAAAGTAATTGACAAAATTCTGAATAAATAAAAGGAGTTTTATATAATGAGAGTTTGCATGAAATTTCGTGGAAATTTAATAGCAATTTTGAGTGGGATTTTGAGTGGAGGGAATTGAAGAGATTTTTGTGAGTGGAGTGTCCACCCACATGAATGAAGGAGGGGAGGGGGCAGCCCCCATGGCCGGCGGCCACCCCCTTGGGTGACCCCCTCCTCCTATAAAAGGCACCCCCTCTCCTCTCTCTCACTCACACCTCCTCGTGAAGGATCTCTCTCCCCCTCTAGAATTTATCCCCCATGGTCTCGGACTAGCGAGATACATGTTCCCGGTGGCTATTCGGCAAGAAAGAGTTGTGCTTCCGCTGCATCGCTGGAGCGAGGAGGCGGAGGTTGTTCGGTGTCTCCGACGTGTGTGCGAGCACGGATGCGCTGCTGATTTGCAGCGCTAGAACTTCCTCTCAATCTTGAGATCGGCAAGAGATCGTCTACATCAACCACGAGTTTAACTTGTTAAGCTTTGTCGGTCTTCAAGGGTATGTTCTCTACGGATATACATCCGCCCATTGTTTCTATCTAGTAGATAGATCTTGGTACATAGTTGTTCCCATCGTAGGATTTTTTTGTTTTCTATGTTGCGAACCCTACAGGTGGCGCGTTCTCGCAGATCGCGCGCTCGGCTATGTGGGCCGGGTCGTTTGCATCGTTGAAGTTTAGGGCGCGGCCCTGAACGGTGGGGTTCAGGCGCGACCTGATGAGGAGTTGGTGGTAGCGCGAAAGCTCCTGTGCCATCACCTGCTCGAGGCAGAATTTTTCGCGCTCGGCCTGTTCCTTGTGGACCGTCTCCTCCAGCCGCAGGCGGAGTTCCTCGACCTCCGTCATCGTCGCGGTCGGCAGGATCGGCGTGGAGAAGGGGTCTGGCAGGGCGTCCGTGCCATTCTCCATGTAGGCCGCACTGTTGCGGCCAGATCTGACATGGAGGTCACCGGAGTTCTCCGACCCGGAGTTGAAGTCGAAGATCCCAAGGATGGAGGGGTCCTCGAAGTGTCCCACGTTGGAGACCTAGGTGATGGAGCCCGCGGGTGACGCGGTGACGATATATCCGGCGGCCGACGCCGGGGTCGCCAAGTCGGCGTCGTCGTTGAGGGCCGCGTCGTCTGCGACAATGGTGGTTTAGGCCAGGTTGCTGTTGGCCGAGTCGTACTTGGAGGCGAGGCGGTGGATGGTGCGGACCTGAGTCTCAGAGAGCCGGTAGCATGGTGGGAACTCGCGGATGCTAGACGAGTCCTCCGAGACGATGACGTCGGTGAAGCCGACGAAGAGACTGATCGTGCCGACCGGCATGATCATGCTCTGCGTGACGGGGTGCGCTGCTGGGACGTAGCTGCTCGGCAAGATCTGGAGGATCTCGCCGATCGCGATCATGCGGCCGGTGGCGATCGTCTCATTGATGGGAAGATTGGATCTCGCCGCAGAACGCCGGCCTGACCGGCCAGGCCCCAAGGTGGGTGCCACTATCATGAGAATGGCCACGACAGATGCTGCAGTCGGTAGCGAGTGGTAGAACAAAGGGCAAGGGCGGCCAGCCATATGAGGTGCGAGATGAGGGCGGAGATACAAGGATTTACCCAGGTTCGGCCCCCCGGAGGGTAAAGACCTACTCCTGCAAATTGTATTATGGAGAGAGTACAAGGGCGAGCTCGACGAGTAGGCGGCGAGTCGCTAGGGTGTATGATGGAACGTGTCCTCTATGCGTACCCTAGGGAGGTTTATATAGACTCACCTCGCTAGGGTTACAGATTTACAACCGAATTAGTTAAGGATTCGAAGGGTTCTTGACCTAATCCGACTAGGCCTAGCTACACTTCTGGGCCTCCAGCTTCCAGTCGCCTGGGTCCTTGCCAAGTCTCGATCCAGTCGCCGTCCTGCAGGCCCGCTCGCTGGCAGCTTGGGCTAGTTGGAAACGTCCTGCTGGGTATACCCCGGTCGGCATATACCCATCAAGGTATATTCAACTGAGAATAATCCTGTCATGTTGCTAGTGCGATAATTCTTTAGTATGATTGCAATCCTGAACACTACCAAGAGTTTTAAATCTATGTGACTGATGATAATTTCTTATCTACAGTTCTACATGGCACCTCGATATCCACCCCATAATGTTCAAGTGATGAACATGACGTTAATGACTATGGAGGGGATTGGACAGATAACCTCCGACAACTTCTATGGAGTTTGGATTGTGAATCAAGAGTTTTGGTCAAGATCTACAGTTACTATGATGGACAGGTATTAGCTAAATACTGTATCATGATCATGTTACCCAAGAAGTTAGGACTTAAGGGAGAAATGCCATCAGGAGAGGCTAGGTGCATGACATAAGCATATCAGATTGCCGTAGCAGCAGCCATAACCATGATCCGAGAACAGAAATCCCAAGCTCTAGAAGGTAGTACTCACACCGTTATACCCCATGAAACCTCCAACCCAGAGCATGAGTTAGATCACTCTACTCTAGTCCAAACTGAACCTACTCGAGCAGTAGAGTATATGGATCGTTACCGGTCTTACTAAACACTTACCATAATACTCACCAAGTCTTAGTTCAAGAACTAGATATGGTCATTGAGGATTTTACTGATCCTGATAAAGCAATGGCACGTAGGAAGAAGTTAGATAAAGAAGCTAGGCATCCCAAACACATCTCTTTAGGAGAAGTGTATGAGGAAACCGAGTTTGATGATGCACACTCAGAAAACTATGCCTACTACCAAAATAAACCCCAGCCACCTGAAGATCTATCGACCAAGTATATCTTTGAACAAAAGGAATGGGCGGGAGCTATTCCAAATAACCCTGAGCAAAACCAGTATGAATGGGAGTAGAATCTCAAGGTGGAACTATAGGAAATCCTATACCTTGTGATACAAGTATCAGAGAAGAGACCAACTATAACCATAGAGAACCTTATGGACCATATGGGGGTAATACCAATCCAATCGACTTAGAAGATTATTCCGGTAGTTACTATACCAATATGTACGAATGGATCCAAGAAAAGGCGAAAGTACCCTCTTACTTTGAGGAAGCGTTGCCAGAAACACAGGTATATCCTGTAGAAGACTATGCCAACTCTAGTGATTTTCAATGACTAATCTCATTCTAGGTACTTCTAATCAAGAATACGCACCTCCTGGATGCTCTTACGCTCCAGAAGGCAGTCATAGGACTTCACATCATCATGGACGGAACTCCAGGAAGCACTAGAGGAAGATGAAAGTAAGAATGGAAAGAAGTCCTAAGGGATGAGTGCTTGAATAATGTACATAGAGGGTAATGCGTATTGTAGTTTGAAGGGTTTGCTGAAATAAGTGAGGATATACTCAGGGTTTAGGGTTTATGGTTTAGGGTTTAGAGCCTTACTTAGAAGTTCTTGTAAGATAGTGGTGTGATGTATATGAGAGTCAAACCGTTGGAACGGTCAGTTCGTCTGTAAATTATTTAAAACCTATGTATAATACATGGTATATGTTTTGTTGTTTTTCGACTTTTGGATTTTCTTGAATCTTCTTGATTGGCTAGATCTGTACATGAAGTTTGACTTGGTGTGCAAATGCATGATGTAACATCCAGTCATTACTTGATGTTATAGACCTAGATAGAAAAAGGGAATTCAAGTAAGGGAGTGACGAGTTTTGAAGACCAAGATGAAGAATTACATGAATAATGAAGCAAATATAAGGAGTATCAACACAATTTGAAGGATGGATCAAGTTTAGATCATTTGTTTGCCAGCAATAAGAAGGAAAATTAGTGTAGAAAATGTATGGAGCAACAAGAAGTGATTAAATTAATATCACCTAAAATAGGTGATGTGGTTAAGAAGTTAATGATGTAATAGTATTTAGTTCATGGAAGCATCATGAATTAATACAAATAAGAAGCTTTGGAACCAAAATGGTATTCAAACTCGAAAAAGTTAGAGTGAATGCCAGAAATATGTCGAAAATCATAGAGTAATACATACACCCTAGGATGGTTCGCAGCTGGTATCTTGTCCATAGCTGGTAATTGGTTGACCTAGTTGACCAGATCATCTTGATTGTTGCATAAAGAGCATAAAACTTGGCCTAAGTTAGAGAAGACATAAAGAAGTATAATAATTAAACAACAGTTTTCTAAAACACTTCGCGAAGTCCGACCTATCAAAGCGAAAATGTCTAAACTATAGGTAAGACAAAGAATCTTGGAAGGTCTATTTCGGAGATCCACAATTGTGTGGGTATACCGTAAGTTCTTTCATGAGACCTTAAAGAGGTATAGTATAAGCTAAACAGAGACCATAAAAGCCAATGGTTAGCAAATTTTTAGTTTAGAGACCATTAGTAAACCCTAAGGGGGAGAGTAAACAAAAGTGGAAGTATTGTTATCTGACTTTCCAAGTAAAGGTTGGAAAAGAAGTACTTAAGGTAATAACAAAAGATTATCTAAAGCTTGATAAGGTAAAAGTTTGAAGGAGATAAAATAGATTAATCTTAAAAGACTAATTCTAGAGGAAATAACTCATAAGTTATCCATTAGAGATAATAAAGCACATCCAATTGTACAAGTGTAGAGGAACAAGAAATTCCAATGGGTATGGACTAAATGAGTTCAAATCCAATTTTGGAAGGATTACCAGTACAACCCATACAGTGATAAATCAAAGATTAGTCTTTTAGCCTCAATTATTGTCTAATAGAATTTTAAAAAAATCATGTTTAGTGAGAATTCCTAGACCCTATATAGAATAATAAGGAAGTTCGATGATCAAGTAAAGGAGTTGGATTAGGATACCTAATTAGGAAAATGAACTAAAGAAAAGACCCCTACTTAAGGAGTTCATGATAAGGAAAAATCCCTAATGGAGTAAAGTAAAAGGAACTTTGGAGTAGTGGAGCTTGCCAAGAATGATGAGAATTCAAGGAAAAGATTCGGATATGGAATAATACAATTATTTCCATTGAGGTTATCATGGAGCTGAAAAGGGTCGTAACCAATACATGACAATTCTTCATTCCAAAATATGAGAGTTTACGAACTTCGAGGAAGAAGTTTATTTTAAGGGGAAGGGTCTGTAACATCCCAGCATTAGAGATTAGAAATAAGCTGAACACAGTTGTGTGCATTGCATTCATGCATAGAAACTCTGAATAATTTTCGCGCTTTTGAACAAAACTTGTCAAAGTGATTGAAGCTTCTCTCAACTTGATGGAATTGAAGTAGATCATCAAGTTGATTGCGATAAGTTTCAATATGACCTTTGACAAAACATTATTTTGGGTAATCATGATTTGATCTAAGGGTAAATCAAATGTACTAAAACTAGACCACCACATATTACTTAATGTTTGATGTTAATCCTTAAGAAATTATATCCTAGTACTCATTACACAACTCATGAATACCAAGTTATAAATATAACTTAAGTAATAGGAATGTAACAATGAAATCTTGATCTATCTTAATCTCATATATTTCTACCATGAGTATCATGGTAATACCTAACCTTAATTATTTAAGTAGGATTGAGTAGGAAAGAAACCAAGGCAAGATCATTCACATATATCTTCCTTCCCATATCAATCTTTAGCATCTCTATTGAACCTTATTCTCATATTTGTTGTTCATCAATGTTGAGTAATCAACTATTGATGCACCAACTCTTAACCTATCAATTCTTGATCTATCAACTCTTGTCCTTATCTTAGCATTCACCTAAGTCCTATAAAGAAAGAAGTAAGATGTCGTGGTGGTCGCACGGCAGATGCCATGGGTAGGCTTAAGTTGGGGGCCGAATGGGTGCTTGTGGTCACCGGGGAGGGAGTGCACGGTCGATCCATGCACGAAGAACAAGAATAACTCTCCAGACTTAGCAATTTGATTGACACCCAAAGATTACAAGTTCTCCTTGAGCTGTATGAACTAGGGTTCAGTGCACTAGTTCACTACTTGGTCAAACCTCCCTCTACTATAGCTATGCCCTCCCTTATATAGGCAGTGCTAGCTAGCTCATACCCCTTTGGGTTCTAGGTTTTACTGTTTGGATCTTGGTCCCTATGATGTGGGCCAGGTCATGGGCTCGCCCTAAGCCCAATGGCCCAGTCCTCAAAGCTTGACAGCTAACGGTCTTCTGGTACGCTGCTTCCTGTTGCCTTTTGACGTCACGCTGTAACTTTGTATGTCAGCGTATGCTTTGGGCGTCACCCGGCTCCTTTTGTGTCACCCAGCATCGCCCTTCTCTTTTGACCACGCTTTACCATGGTCCCTCCTGAACCTTATTCAGAAATGTGCCACGCGTCCTACTTGACTCGGCCCTTCCTCTGTAGACTCGGCTCGTTGGTTCCTGCAAGAGTTACACCTTTGTCTTATGCATGCCGACATAGTTCATATGTCGGCCGCTCATGCTTCTCTTACCCGAGCGCTCTTTCCTGGCCTGGTTCTTCCTTTACTCGGAGCTAGCCAAGTTGCGCTATGTTTCACCTCTTGTGACCCTACCAGGGGTTATCCCCCCGACATTAGTCCCCAAAGCTGGTGAGGTCTAGCAGTTCAAACTGTTAGGCGTCTCCAAGTTCCTTTTATGTGATTGGAACTTAGCTTTTGTTTTCGTCTGTCGCAATCTTGCACCTTGCCGGGTCTGTCTAACAGTTTCTGGGTCGACTCTTTGACTTCTTGGCTCATTTTTGCCTCGAGCCGAGTCATTTTCGGCGCACTTCAGTCACTAACAGCTGGTAATCATGATTACTTGCCTCAATTTTTGTTCCAAGCTCTAGCGGCACAGTGACGGCTGCGCAGTTATTCCCCATCACTATGGCAGTCCCATCGGCCTACGCCTCTTGTCCTTCCTTCCATGACGTGGCACGGGATTTTTCGTGTATCTCTGGATACGTGGCGCCTGCTGATTGGCTTACTCGGCCCGGTACACGGCCACATGCTGGCTGCACGGCGCAGATGGATCCCACGACCGGGGTTTTTACTGCCCTTAAGTAGGGGTTGGGGGTTTCCACTTCCCCCACGCCCGTTCAGTTTCCCTTGCCTCTTATTTTTCCTTGTGCCTGCAAGATCAAACCGCCCCCTTTGCGGTTTCCTCTTCCTCCTGTTCTTGTCCTGCAATTTCTCCTCTCTTCTTTCCATTCCACCATGGGTCCACGTTGTTAGAAACCTCTTCCAACTGCGGAGGAGACTGAATCTGTGAAACTCATGGATGCTCGCGACGATGCTGATGGTGCTGAGGAGCAGGAGGTTCCCGCCGGCGAGCGCGGCGTCTGGGAAGGCTAAGAGTTCTCCATCGAGGAGTTGGAATGGCTCCGCTCCACTAGGAGCATTCCACTGCAAGCCCGATGCTAACGAGCGGGTGGTTTTCCTCTCTCACTTTGAGCGTGGTTTTGCTCTTCCAGTGAGCACCTTCTTTTCCTCGTTTCTCTCCACCTTCCATCTGCAAACCCATCATCTCCCTGCCAACGCCATTGGCTCTCTTTCTTGCTTTATTTCTGCCTGCGAGGCTTACCTCGGGATTTGGCCTACAGTTCTTATGTGGGCCAAATATTTTAGCTTTAAGGTTCAAGTTGTTCCCCAGCCTGGTGCTCCTTGATCCGAGAAGAGGTCGACCCAGTGTGGCGCTGCTAGTATCACGCCCAGGAGAGATTCCATCTTCCCTCGGGTTACTGGTATTGATTCCTACTATAAATGGCATAGGAATTTCTTTTGTCAAAAACAGCGAGTCCACCGATAACATCCGGCTCCCCCCTTTCTCGGACGAGGTCCCGAACAAGAAGCTCTGGCAGCTTGACCCGCGTGACCAAGACGCTGCGGTAAACGAGGCTAACGCAATCCTGGAAAGGTTGCTGTCGCCGGATGAGCATTTTCATCTTGCTGAGAGGGACCTCATGTGCACCTTCATCTCACGTCGGGTAAGCCCCATCCAAGCGAGGAGCCATAAGATGTGCTTCATGAGTGGCTCCCATGATCCCACTCGGCACTCCACTAAGGATCTCACCCATGACTCCATTGCCCGCCGAGTAAGCTCAATCTTTAAATTGAACTTGGCAGATGATTGGGCTTGGAGTTGCCCTCCGTTTAGCCGGGTCAGGCCTATCCCCTGGGTAAGTTTTCCGATTCATTTTTCTTGTCGAGTAGGCTTTAGCTCTTTTGCCACTCCCTGCCTAGTTTTTAATTTTTGTTACTCATTATGTTTGTCTTTCGTAGAATCTTCTTCACCAGGTTAATGACAGTAGTGTCCCTCCCTGCGGTTATAACAGGGATCGCTCCGACTCTGATGAAGTCGAGTATGACCTGGAGTGCTTCATGCCTATCCCGCACGCTGCAGCTGCTTCAGCTTCGGGTAAGAGTCGATCTCGCAATCCCTTACAAGATTGGTCTAATGATGATGAGGATGATGATTGTACGGTTTTGGAGGTACATGCCTTGCGACCTCAGTTCCCCAACTTATCCGAGTAAGCCCGTTATTTACTTATGCAGCTGGCCAGGTACATGACACTCCTCCTCTCGCCGTGGGCGGAGTCGGCAAGATCCCCGTCGCCAAGCCGAAGCAACGTGGAGCCTCCTCCAGCACTCAGCCGGCCAAGAAGAGCAAGCCCACTCTGGCAGCTCTTGTTGCCTCTGCTGCTGCCAGCCTGGCTGAGACTCGCCAAGCCGCTGGGCGCCGAGTCACATGCCGAGTCGTCCGTTACCCGGTTGTCACCGGGTAAGTTTTTGTACTCTTCTTTTTTTTGTTCTTTTCTTTTTCGTCACTGATGTTCTCTTATATATGTCTCGTTGTTTCAGTGTCGCACCTTTGTCGGTGAACCAAGCTTCTTCTAGCATTGCCTCGCCGCTAAGGCTTGCGCCTCCTCCAGCTGACTCGGCGGCGCCGAGTCCCGTCCGAGTCGAGGCTCCCACTATTGAGGCTCACGCCTCTCAGTGTCAGTTAGACCCGGTGGGTCATTCGGCTGGCGCCCCTGGCCCTGGCCAGGAACAATTTTCTGATCTTTGTGCCAGTGATTCTGGCACCGATAAACCTTTCGCCACTAGTTCCTTTGGCATCAGCCCTCAGGATGATGTGAATGAACAACTTCCTGATATTGGAGCCAGCAAAACTGCTGAGCCCAGTCAGGCGGCTCCACTTTCTTCTTTGAATCCCCCTGCTCACTCTTCAATTCTGTCAAAGATCCAGACCCAACCTAAGGCTTCTGGCTTTGCTTGCCCTTTACCCGGCAAATCTACCTCCTCCAAGTAGACGACGTTGGTCTGCGCTCCGGATTCTGCTCCTCAGATCCGGCCTTCGACGTTGGCGACAATGCTCGCTTCAACGGGCAAGGCGGGCGAGTCCGTGGCTGCCGGGTCAGGTGATGGCTCTAAGGCTGTTACCCTCCATGCTAGTGCCGCAGTGACCCGTTCCAATGTGGGAACCATCCTGAAAACGGGTCAAGTTCTCACTCGGACGCTCAGCGGGAAAAGCCTTGGTTCGGCTGAGCCTTATGCTGTGGCATGGAATGCAGCTGGCGGCGGAGGTCGATGCCGGCAAGAAGCTGAAGCTGGGCCCTAAGGCCGTCTCTGACATGACCCAGCATGCCATTACTCTAATGGCCCGTGCCGACGAAGTGAACGAGGTAAAGTAACTTCTTACTCTTTTGTATTGTTGAGTATTTCCTTTATACATATCACCTAGTCCCCGAGGTTACTGTCGAGTAAGGAACTTACTCGGCTGTAAGCTCTCAATAATCACTTAGTCTCTTCAACTTCACATCAATCTTGCATTATAGAGCTTTAATCCCTAGCCCTCGAGGTTACTGTTGAGTGAGGAACTCACTCGGCTGTAAGATCTTAAGCTTTTTATTTCCTTACACCAAATTCATATGTTAAAGCTTCGATCCCTAGACCTCGAGGTTACTGTCGAGTAAGAAACTTACTCTGTTGTAAGCCCTTAAGCTTTTTAATCCGGCAAGCTGCTTAACTTTACCTTTCCTTACTGTCTGTTTTCTTTGTCCAGCTTACGCATAATGAGCGCACCAAGGTGCACCAAGCTCTCGTCCTGGCGCATCGCAAGCTTGAACTTGCGGATGAGAAGCTGCAGACTGACACCCAAGGCTAAGGTAATATCTTTGCTCTTCCTTTTTTCTATTCGGTGTAATTTTCTTTGGTTCATTTTCTCAATTTTCTCTCACTCTTCTTCCACAGCCTCTGCTCAGTCTACCATCGATGCTCTTCACTCGCAAATCAGCGAGGCCAAGAGTAAATTTCTTGCCTCCCTAAGCCAATATCTGAAAGTTTTCTGTTGGTACTGACAAATATTTGTTATGAATATGCAGAGAAGCACCAAGCTGAACTCCAGAAGGAGCGCGATGAGGTGAATCGGCTGAAGAAACTGATGGCCGAGACGGAGCAGAAGCACTTGGCCGAGGTGAAAGGGATGAAGGAAGAGCTTGCCGAGAAGAATGAGCAGCAGGCCGCCAGCGCCGAGAAGACCAAGAGCTGCTCGACGAGGTCGAGTCATCGGTTGAGTCGGCAAATCTGAACTGTGACGCCCTCCAAACCAAAGCCAAAACTTGGCATAACAAGATCGCCGCTATCAACTTCTTTCTCGGTAGTGAGCCCTTACTCTTTTTGCACTATATAAGTCGCTCTGAACTTCTTCCATTTACTTTTGTTATTTTGCTAACTTTCTCTTTTTGCTTGCAAAGAATTTTCCTGAGGCCAATATGTTTGCCATTCGAGCCATGAATAAAGTGAGGGCCGAATATGGTGCTCCGGCCAACGGTGAGGTGTCCATGGAGGAGCTTCTCGAAGCGGTGTCGGAACGGGTCAAGACTCTCAAGTCTTGCAGAGTGGACATTCTTAAGTCGGCTATTCATGCGTTTCGCATGCTTTGGCCGGATGAAGACGCACCCAAACTCATCGAGCCACTTGCCGAAAGATTGCTCCTTATTGAGGACCGGCTGGATCAATGGCGCGAATCGGTCAGTTGAGCTACAGCGGACAAGGCTCTCTCCTTCGTGCTTTCATGGTACGAGGACATAAACCTTGATGTTCTTGCTCGCATAAGGGGGGATGGAAAATGGCTAAATGATCTAGAGCTGATCAAGAAACGCCAGGAGCGAGCTTACGCCATGATTGAATATACCATGGTGCACGCTTGGTGTGATGGGCCCAGCTTCCTCGACCTTGGCGACCCGCTCGTCGAAGCTACTGATGACGAGGGTGGCGATAGCAAAGCAACTGAGTCAGATGGTCCGGATGACCCGGCCAGAGATGCTCCTCACTCGGCCGATGCTCCAAGCAATGCCCTAGCTCCGAGAGTGCTCCTCCGAGTCCTTCTGCTTCTTAGGCTAGCAAATACTCGAACTTTGATTAGATCCCTGGTATGCCGAGTACTGATGTAACATACATTGCAATTTATGTTTGATTATGCGCCTGTTGATAAGCTTTATCTATTTGCATTATGTTCTAAGTGTGAATCATTCCAGGGCAAGTCCACCAGATTCATTTTGCCGTGTCACCTTTCCTTGACTTTGGCCCATGTCTACCTTTTTCGGTGTTCAACATTAGAGTCTCAAAGTACTAAGGATATAGTTAGCAGGTATGAAACTTGGATCACTTGGCTGAGATTACTCGACACGTAGTATAACATGACCTGCAGAGAGTTAGGCAAAAATCTAAAGCCGGCTCGCGTTTCTCCTTTGCACTTATTCGGCGTTAGTGTTTACCCGTCATACATCTTTTCCTCTTGCTTGCCATGAAGCCGTGTTTTCGGACAACAACATAGTCGAAGAGTTGATTTCTTCCGAGTAAACACTACTTGTTCCGAGATAAATTTCACGTGTCACGCCAGCCGACATAAAATAATCGAGATGGAAAACTTAAGGGGTAGTCCCCGAGTCAGTTTTTCGAATCATACCATTTATTATCATAACATAGCCGGAACACACATCCAACATATGAGAGTTCGAGTGATACATGTATTGCTTCTCCTAAGTATAGAAAGGACGAAGTAGCGCCACATTCCATGGCCTTTTGGTCTCATCTCCTGACCTGTCTGCCTTGTTCTTTTGCTCTTCATGGGCATCTATGAGATAATAGGAATCATTGTGCAAGGCTTTGATCACAATGAATGGACCTTCCCATGGGGGTGATAATTTATGCATTCGGCTGTATACCAGCCTCAAAGACCATATCCTTCTCGAAAAACACAAGGTTGCACTTTCTGGCTATGGTAGCGTCGGAGATTTTGTTGATATATAGCGGATCTAGATAATGCCAGTTCCCTTGCTTCTTCGAGTAAGTCCACTCCATATTCTCGAGCCTCCTTTACCTCGGCTTCCGAGTATTGCCTTATTCTTGGCGAGTCATATTCTATGTCGGCAGGCAAAACTGCTTCTGCCCCATACACGAGGAAAAATGGCGTATAACCAGTTGACCGATTCGGAGTTGTTCTTAGACTCCATAGCACTGAGGGTAGTTCCTCTATCCAACAACCAGGTGACCTCTGGAGTGGTTCCATTAAGCGGGGTTTTATCCCTGACAGAAATAAGCCATTAGCCTGTTCAACTTGTCCATTTGATTCTGGATGGGCGACTGATGCTACATCGAGTCTTATTCGGTGTTTCCCACAGAAGCGAGCAAAAGCTCCTTCGGCAATGTACGTGCCATTATCAGTGATCACACTGTGTGGGTAACCATATCTGAGAATTATATCCCTTAATAATGTGACAGCTATTTTACCGTCCAAATTTTTGATTGGTTTCACTTCTATCCACTTGGTGAACTTATCAATAATGACCAAGATATGAGTCATGCCTCCCCTTGCTAGTTTGAATGGTCCTACCATATATAGGCACCACATTGCAAAAGGCCAAGTGATTGGTATAGTCTTTAATTCAGATGCTGGTAAATGTGACTTGGATGCATAGTGTTGACAACCACTGCATCTTCCGACTAACTCTTGCGCTTGGGACAATGCGCTTGGCCAGTAGAATCCATGTCGGAATGCCTTAGCCACCAACGCTCTTGATGACGCATGGTGCCCGCATTCTCCTTGATGAATATCCAATAAGATCTCCTGGCCTTTCTCTGGGCTGATACAACATTGCAGTACACTCGTCACACTTCGCTTGTATAGTTCCTTGTTGATTATGGTGTACGCTTTTGCTCTTCGTGCTATTTTATTTGCCAAAGTTTCATCATTCGGCAAGGTCTCGTCTTTTAAGTAGTCGAATATTGGCTGTGCCCATGTTGGTATCAGTGGTTCCGGGTCCGCTTCAACATCAATGTCCATTGGCTCCGCTGACATATGCTCTGCCGACATGACCTGAGGAGTCCCCGAGTGTGATTCCGCGAGCCCTGAGTTGAGCGGATCAGTCCCCGAGTGACTCGAACCTAGCCCTGAGTCGATATCCATTGGTACCACGTCCGAATCTTGAATCGCCGGGGTAACCCTGATCAAGTCGGATTCTGGTAACGGCTTGATCAATGGTTTCCTAAGGTGCTCCAGCGCAACCCCTGGTGGTATTCCTTGCCGAGATGATCCTAGTTTGGATAGTACATCAGTTGCCTCATTTTCTGCTCTAGGAACATGATGGAATTCACAACCATCGAAATATCCCGAAATTTGTTGCACATGGAAACGATATAATGCCATGTTTGCGTCCAGCGCATCCCAATGTCCAGACACTTGCCGAATCACCAAATCCGAATCGCCAAAACACATGATCATTTTGATACCAATTTCCTTGGCTACTTTGATGCCATGGACAAGTGCTTCATACTCGGCAATGTTGTTGAAAGCAACAAAGTGAATCTGTAACACGTACCTCAGTTGATCCCTCTTTGGAGATGTGAGCACTATACCGGCGCCCAGACCCATTTTAGTCTTGGACCCGTCAAAATGCATTTTGCAGTAGTTCGGATCTAGCAGTGGTGGTTCGTACTGCATTTCCATCCAGTCTACAAAGAAATATACAACAGCCTGAGACTTTATTGCATCTCGCCTATCATATTGTGGAGTATATGGTGCCAGTTCTATGGCCCATTTTGCGACTCGGCCGCTGGCATCTTTGCTTCCCAATATATCCGAGATAGGTGCCTCGCATATTACCCAGATTGGGTGTTCTTCAAAATAATGTTTCAGCTTCTTTGCTGCCATATATACCCCATATGTCATCTTCTGATAATGCGGGTAATTCTGTTTCAAGACAGAGAGCACTTCGCTCAAGTAATACACCGGTCTTTTGGACTGATTTCCCCCTTCTTCATGTTCAACCACTATTACTGCACTTACAACTCTGTTGGTTGCGGCGACATAGAGCAACATTGGCTCTTTGGATAGTGGTCATGCTAATATTGGTGTTGTTGCCAACATTTTCTTTAATTCATGGAAAGCGCTATTAGCTTGCTGCGTCCACGTGAATTTGTCTGATTTCTTCATCATTTGATATAGTGGTAGGGATTTTTCACCTAGCCAACTAACAAACCTGCTCAACGAGGCCAGGCATCCAGTAAACTTCTGGACATCGTTGAGGGTTTTTGGCAATTCCATTCTTTTGATGGCCCTGATCTTTGTCGGGTTGGCTTCAATTCCTCGGCTGGATACAAGGAATCCGAGTAACTTGCTAGCCGGGACACCAAATGTACATTTTTCCAGGTTAAGCTTCATCCGGAATCTTCTCAAGTTTGCGAATGTTTGACGCAAGTCCTCAATTAGAGTATGACTTTGTTTGGTTTTTATTACCACATCATCAACGTATACTTGAATGTTTTTGTCCAATTGATCTTGCAAGCATTTTTGCATGCATCTTTGATATGTTGCGCCTGCATTTCTCAATCCGAATGGCATGGTACGATAGCAATAAGCCCCGAACGGGGTGATAAAAGCTGTCTTTATTTGATCATCCGAATTCAGTGGTATCTGATGGAATCCTGAATACACATCCACAAACGACAACAACTCACACCCTGCAGTAGAATCTATGACTTGATCGATCCGTGGCAGGGAAATGGATCTTTTTGACACGCCTTATTGAGGTTCGTGTAATCAATACACATGCGCCATACCACTGCCACGTTCGGGTCATCTTTTTTCTACTCGACCAAGACTGGATTTGACAACCAGTCTGGGTGCAGTACTTCCATGATGAATCCAGCAGCTAAAAGTCTGGCAATCTCGATAGCTATCACTTTCCTCCTATCTTCAGTGAAGCGGCGGAGCGGTTGCTTCACCGGCTTGGCATCTGGTCTTACATGAAGAGAGTGCTCAGCCAGCTCCCTCGTAACTCCTTGCAGATCTTGAGTGGACCATGCAAAGTTATCCCGATTCTCACGGAGGAACCTGGTGAGCTCTCTTTCCTATTTGTCTGTGAGGCCAGCCCCAATGGTAACTGTGCGCTCTGGGAAAGTCTCATCTACCTGTACCTTCTTGGTTTCTTTGGTAGCTTGAAATGACACATTGCCATGCGGGTTGGTGAGTGCCGGCATGGACATTTGTGTTGCTTTGGCCAATGCTGCCACTTCCAATATTTGACTTTTTTATTGTGCTATGACGAGCGACTCGGCCAGTGAAGATCCGGCTGAGGCACACGCAATAGATCTTATGTAGTCCCCTTCAACTGTAATCACCCCACATGGGCCTGGCAGCTTAATCTTTAAGTAAGCAATGTGGGTAGTAGCCATGAATCTTGCCATAGCCGTCCTACCAAGGAAGGCGTGATATGAGCTGACCAAATCCACTACCTCAAACTCTATGGCCTCAGTGCGACAGTTCTCTCTGTTGCTGAATAATACGTCGACCCAGATCTTGCCAATTGGCTCACAGGACAATCCCGACACAATACCGTGGAAAGTGGTCTTAGTCGGCTCCAGCATGTTCATGGTAATGCCTAACTTGAGTATTGTATCCGATCCTTGTACATGATGTTGATGCTACTGCCACCATCAATCAGCACTTTTGAAAACTTTACGTTGATATCTGGGCCCATGAATGTTGGATCCAAAACTAGAGCATATCCTCATGGGGTTAGCATGATCTTGGGGTGATCTTTTATACTCCAAGTTATTTCTTGCTCAGACCAATGCATGTACTTGGGGATTGCCGGCATCGTGGCATTCACCTCCATCATTCGTCACTGTTGTCTCTTTTTGTCATTTGGCTCTGTGACAAAAACAACATAGCTCTGGTGATGTTCTCTGTACTCATTTCTAGTTCTGTGACCGCCATGAGCGTCATCACCTCTTGGATTGTGCACCTGGTGCACAGCTTCTCTTCTTTCTTGATTCTGATACCTTGGCTGCCTGTTTTCGTATTTGTTGTCTGCTCCCACTTTCTGATCATTTCCTCCTGTAAGTGGTGGAGGGGGGGTGGTGGAAGCTGCTTATTCAGCGCATCCACTCTATCTCCTTTCTGAAACCAAGTGCATTGCCTTGTTGTGTGATTGGCCGGTTTACTCGGACTAGGCGTGTTGAACTTACACGGCTGGTCCAGCATAATCTATAAGTATATTTCTGCCGGTCCTAATATTGCTTCCTCTGATCGTATGGCCTTTTGCCGTCATTCTTTGGCATCCATTGTTGTTGTCCACTTATCCTTTAACGCTGACTGCTTCCAGCATCTAGATGATCCTGACTCACGGCCGCAACCTGAGTCGAACCATATCTGTAATCTGGCCTTTCGTCTCTTCTCTTGCTTCTATATTCGGAACTTTCCTGGCGCCTTTGCGACCCGACAGCATCATAGATCTGAGTCTCAGTCATCTCGTCTGCCGACATGAGAAGCGGCTGAGTCGGATCTCCTAACGCATATGAATCAGCAATTCTTATCGTCTCTGCCAGGCTTGCCGGCATATCTCTTTGTAACCTTTGCCATAGCACACTTCCATGTCTACATCCTTGTGCAAACCATGCGATTGCCTGTGACTCGATTACCCCTTCACAAGAGTTACGCATCGTACACCACCTTGCGAGGAATTCCCAGTCTGTTTCATTCGGTCTTTGATTGCACATCGCTAGTTGTTGTGGGCGATTTGGCCTCTAGTAAGTGCTCGTGAAATTGCTCACAAAAGCATCGTGAAAACTGATCCAGCTGTTAATGCTTCCTGGTGGAAAATTATTCAACCATACCCGAGCTGGTCCTTCCAGCATCTGCGGCACATAACGTACTGCCCATCTCAAATTTCCCTGCGCGATATTCACAGCAGTTCCATAATCTATGAGCCAGTCCTCTGGCTTAGTGCTTCCATCATATGTTTTTGTCCCTCTGGCCAGCTGGAAATTTGGCACTGGTGGCTCCCTCATGATCCTTGGGCCAAAGCACGGTGGACCCTATGGACCTTGCGATTCAATTATCTCTGCCATTTTTATTCAGTCAAGCTTCAGCCTTGCATCATCCGGCTGAAGGTTCCTGTCTCCGAGTCTTGCTCCCATTGCTTGATATGCGTGATCCGGCAGTTCATATCCGTCATTCACCATAGCCGAGTAACCATCATTATACTTATTTGCGTTCGGGTCAGCAAGTTGTTGAGTTGCCTTTCCCGCGCTTTGCTGTCTTCTTTCAGGCTGAGCTGGTGCATTATTCGGAGCTAGATTTCCTCCTCCTGCCGAGTGAGTTCCATGCCTAGCTCGAGGCACAAAATTCTGCCCTCCGTTGTCATTTCTTTGCCCTTCTTGCCTTTCTCAGCCTGCATTCTCCTAGTTTTCATTTCCTTGGGCATTATTCCTTCTCGCCCCCTGCGCATGTGCCGGGTTTCCTTGAACCACTGCTGGATCATAGGCGACCATCTGCTTGTTTCTTCCAGAATCCACACTTTTTTCTTTTCTCGGCCTGGGTGCCGCTCCGGATGAGGATGCTGTATGCCCAGCCAATCTTGCCGGGATAGGAGTCGCCGAGTGAACCAGCTGTGACCTTCCTGCTATACCCGGATTGGCTCTGTAATACGCCTCATTCAGCATGCTAGTTGCTTTTACTAGTTCATTGACTCGTTCTTGTTGCCTTTTCTTTGCTTCTCCCTCCAAGTGGGGTAATTATGCCATTGCTGCTTCTGCTGCTCGTAGATTAGCTGTTGCTGTGTTATATGTTGGCTGCATGGATGTTTCGTTGCTGTTCTTTGGCGTTATTTTTGATGTTGAATCTGCCAGCTCCTCGTTGAGGTTCCTTCCACTCAATATTGTTGCATCAAGCCGGGTCTTTGCGCCCTTGACTCGATTTGCCGAGTTAAGCTCTCGGATGGTGATATCCACGTCCTGCTGTAACTGTGCTAATTCCTTTGCTTTCTCCAAAACCTTTATCCTGGCTTCCTCCAACTCGGCTTGCACATCGCAGCGGTCAGCTTGCTCGTACATCGCTCTGCCAACTTGTTTATCGCTTCCTGCAGTTCCTTATCCCTTTTACTCCTAGCTATGTTTTCTGTTTTTTCCAGTGGTGCCTTTGTTGTCCTTGCAGCCCTTGGCGTTTCCTCATGATTTCCTCCCTGAGCATCCTCATTCACTACTGGAACTATTGGGGGAGCTGCGGGGTTTGGGGTTGTCATATTACCTCCATGGAGACGAGTGGGTGAAGCTTCCCAGCGACAGGAATCGCTGGCGGATCCAGTGCCAGAACGACGCGTTCGGGATATGCGCATTCCACGCGCACCGTGACGTAGACCAGGTGCTTGCCGAACTTGATGAAGTGACCGCCCCTAGGGAACGGCTGGGTCCCAAAGCAGCTTGCGTTGTTGCTGACGAAGTTGAGCGCTCCAAACCTCTGGATGAGGCCGGAGTAGACGCGCTCGCCGGTCCTGGCGATGATGTTGCTCGTCCGGATGAAGACTCCATCAAGCAGCTGCTTCTGCCCCATGGTGGGCGCCAACTATCGTGGTGGTGGCACGGCAGATGCCATGGGTAGGCTTAAGTTGGGGGCCGAATGGGTGCTTGTGGTCACCGGGGAGGGAGTGCACAGTCGAGCCATGCACGAAGAACAAGAAGAACTATCCAGACTTAGCAATTTGATTGACACCCAAAGATTACAAGTGCTCCTTGAGCTGTATGAACTAGGGTTCAGTGCACTAGTTCACTACTTGGTCCAACCTCCCTCTACTACAGCTATGCCCTCCCTTATATAGGCAGTGCTAGCTAGCTCGTACCCCTTTGGGTTCTAGGGTTTACTGTTTGGATCTTGGTCCCTATGATGTGGGCCGGGTAATGGGCTCGCCCTAAGCCCAATTGCCCAGTCCTCAAAGATTGACAGCTAATGGTGTTCTGGTACGCTGCTTCCTATTCCCTTTTGGCGTCACGCTGTAACTTTGTATGTCAGCGTATGCTTTGGGCGTCACCCGACTCCTTTTGTGTCACCCAACGTCGCCCTTCTCTTTTGACCACTCTTTACCATGGTCCCTCCTGAACCTTACTCGGAAACGTGCCACGCGTCCTACTTGACTTGGCCCTTCCTCTATAGACTCGGCTCATTGGTTCCTGCAAAAGTTACAACTTTGTCTTATGCGTGCCGACATAGTTCATATGCCGGCCGCTCATTCTTCTCTTATTGGGCCGTTCTTTCCTGGCCTGGTTCTTCCTTTACTCGGAGCTAGCCAAGCTGCGCTATGTTTCACCTCTTGTGACCCTACCGGGGGTTATCCCCCCGACATAAGAAGAGGTAAATAGTAATGCTAGCTTTAGATATCATATATATGATGGGAGTGTTGGAAGAGAATAGGATCAATATGATAATTGATGGAGTTAACTCACTCCTGAGTGGATAGAAGAGTTATCTGGAATATATATTTTTATGGTAACCAAGAAGATTACAAGGATGAATATTGAAGATAGTTACGAAGGAGTAATCCTATTGGATTAAGTAGGCATAATCAATGAATAATATTTCTTAGTCAGGTAGAGATACTAAGAAGATAATTAGAATACAACTGTAATGTTGTATTGATGAAGGTCTTGATGGGCCAACTGGAAACCTAAACCATAAAGGATCAAAGGATTATAATGATCATGCTTTATTCACCAATATTGAATGCTTATATCAAGTATAAGTGACATTGGTGGATAGAACATGATTGAACCCTAGTATAGATATGTTATTCTAGGTTAGCCATGATAAGTCACCATGTTATAATGCGAAGTTGAGTATGAGATATTGGAGTCAAGTAGAGATAAGATAGTATAATTAAGCTGAAGCTAGAGTAGCATGGAGTTATTGAAGAAGTGTTATTCCTCTTAAAGAATAGTAAGCTTTTGAGGAGAGTAGTTTGATATATCCATCTACTGGAGTAATATTAGTGGTGGATGATTATGGAAGAGTATGAATGGAGTTAGGATTAATTACTTGTTGGATTGGAAGTTATCAGCAGTAGAGTAGTTGATATAACCAAGTATGGATATGAAAGATTAGGAAAGCTTTAGTGTCAAGCTCATTGGATTTATAAATGGATTTAGAAGAATAAAAGGGTGGATAGAATATTCTTGTGAAGTAAAGCTCATCATGTTAGCACATGATGATGAATATGAAGGAGTAGTATATCTAGGAAAGGAATTCTTTAAGAAGAAGTCAAGAATTACGAAATATGGAAGATAGGAATTCTTGGTAAACATGCAACCTTAATTCTATAACCAAACCTAATATCCATTGCAAATGATGGATTTATCATCTTATTCCCACAATGCTTTATAGGACTATTTTCCTATAGAAAATCACTTAAGCACATCTTTGGCATTTCCAATTATCATAACCATATGTGCTTAGGAGTTATCTTTATCAATTCTTTTCCTTAAGCCACTCCAGAAAATAATTTTCTATTTTAAAAAGGTGATATCATTCTTGATCACCAACATAAAAACAATATGTCTTAACCAATAATATTTATTCATATAAATAAAAGAAATATGGGAATATTAAATCTCCTAAGAACTTATGGTAAGCATTTACAATTCAAACCTAATTACTATGTTAGTTATAATAAAATATATACATTGCTATTTCCTAAATTCATAGGAATAATATTAACCCTATTAGTTTCTTAAAACTTTATGTATCAAATAATATTGAAGGATATATATATATAAAAAAGTTTCTTTAATATTATAAGTTAATAAGAATCAAATCTCATGAGTTAATAGTCATGCATTCTTTAATAAGTTTATGGGTATTAGATAAAAATAAATTCATATGAAAAGACCCAACCATTACTAAAAGGAAAGATATATATATATAAATAAGAAAATAAAGAAATAATAACATTATACTATAAAAATTCACAAAATGATACTAAACACATTTTAGTATTACTACAATTATCCAGCAAATAAATTCTATAAATAAAACCTAAATCAATTGTGCAAATTCAAATCTGAAAACAAAACAGAATATAGAAAAGGGAAAGAAACAAAAAAACAGAAGGAGATCAGATCTGTCCAACGGCCCATTTCCTCTTCGCCCAATTCTTCAATCGCGAGCCGCAGCCAAACTTCTCCGCTTCCGCATCATCCCACGTCGGCCCAAAACCAGCCCACATACCCCTTCATTCTTTTTCCTCCTTTCTTCTTCCTCTCGCTAGAAAGCAACACCAGCGAAGCAGCTGCCTGGTACCACGTCGGCCGTCCACTGTCGTCGCGATGATCGCTCCGCCAAGATTCGAGTCGTCGTTGTTCGTTGCCTACAAGAAGACCATCGACGCGCCAGAGATCCTTATCCTCATTCTTCCTCCCCAATTTCCTCTCTGACCGAAAACCTAGCTCACCGGAGCTGCACACCACCGTCGATCCCAAGCTTCCATGTCCTCCTTGGGGGTGCCGTTGGACTCGCCTCATTGTCCTCGTTCTCCCAAGCCAGTCCATGTAAGCCCGAACGCTCTCTGACCAATCAATCGACACCTCACTACCGCCGCCAGTCACCGTCGTTCGTCGCCGATTCCGAGCTCGCCTCCCTACACCGACACCTCTGCGAGCCTCCTGGTGAGTCACTGATTCTTCTAGTATCCTTCATGCTATTTCCATTGCTCTGTAACACCGTCTCCACGCTCGCCGGTAACCACCGCCGCTGGTCGCCGTCGCCCACTATGCTCCGGCGGCCAAATACGGGCGGCGCTACCACCACTAGAGTCGCCTCTGCCTCCTCTTTCCGATAAGCCCAAGCACCAACCCGCGCACGCACTCGATTCGCGGATTCAACCATGATCTGAGGATCATCCAGGGGGTGATGTTAGCGTGCCATCACGCTGATGTCATATTTCTATTTTTATCATTTAAAAAAATTGTGTTAATATTTTCTGTAATAAATCAAAACATTAGATATGACGTGGCATAGATCCCACTAGTCAGTGACTCGGGGTAAGAATAGACCTGGTGAGAAAAACCTTTCACCCGATGCTGACATCAACATTACATCATAAACTATTTAGTTTATTAATTCTAGAAATTAAATAAAATGATTCAATCTTATAAAATCAATAACTTTTGTTTTACATTTCAGAAAAATATGCTTTATATATGAAATTTTTTAGAAAAATAAAATCTATAACATTAAACTATTATCAAACATTATTATGTTAATTATTTAAATAAACATTATTTAATAAAGGTTTTATAAGTAATAAAACTTTGATCATTCATATTTTAATTATGATAAATGATAAAAATATAAAAAAATACCAAAAATATTAGAAAAATAAAAACTATAATTTAAAACTATAATCATGCATTATTATTTCACCTAATTAAATATTTCTTATTTATTAAGTATTTATAAAATAATAAATCTTATAAAAATCATATCTTATTATTTATAAATCACAAAAATAAATGTAATATATCAAAATGATCAAAAAAATAATACCTACATGTTAAAAATATAATATTCTATTTTTAGGTAAATAAAAATTTAAAACACTTTAACAACTTGAAGTTAAACTTATTTCCTTAGTTAATAATTTACATAAGGGTAAATAAAAATTGCTAATATTTATAACATTATCCAATTGAGTCTAGTAAATAGTATTAGTCTTAAAAATTTATTTTATGAAGTCAAAATGGTTCAACACATTCTAAATATAATTTTATTAAATTATCATTCAATCATAAGTGTAGATTATTTTATAAAAGGATCCTTATCCAATATAAAATCTCCAAGAATAATTTGTAGTGAAATAAAACCTATTCCTTTACTTTAACCATAAGTTTACATACTAAAACACTATAGTGAATTCATAAGTAGTTAAGTAATATTATTACCTTGATTACAAACCATAACCACTCATTTATAAAAACATAAATGATTCTATTCCATATAAAAGTAATACCATTCCTAGTTAACTTTTGTAACATCCCTAAAATCATGTTTTCAAAGTTTGCATATCATCCATGCATGCATAATCATTTGGGGATCAATTTCAAAGTCATTACAAAACAGAAGCATTTGGGTGCTTGTTATTTTATGTAAACAAGCATTGATCCAATGCTACTCTCTAGTGAGAGAATATTTGTTTCAAACCAAGTGTTATTTGCTCATGATTTGGTTAGTTGAGTTCCAATCTTGGACAAAATTTTCCAAAACAAATTTTGGTATTAAAACCATTTTCAAATCTTTATCAAATCTTGTGCTAAGGCACTGTTTATTTTAAATTTCAAAGGAAACAAGCAAGTCCAGCAAGACAGCATGGTTTTATGCTCAAAATTATGAAGTCTTCACTTCATAAAAGTCCAGAAAGATTTGGAATTCAAATGCATTTGAATTCATTTGAAATGGTTTACTGAAAATCAATTTAGAAAAAGAAAAAGAATTAGAAAACAGAGCTGGGCCGGCGTCACTCATTCGGCCCAACAGACAAAGCAGCCCACCCGGGCCACTCCTCCCTCTGCCTCTCCTCACCCGCGCAGAACCTACCCCCCAGCCACTGATCGATGGCCCCCTCCACGTCATCATCATCTTCCCCAAATCCCGCGCAAGAACACGTCGCCGCCGGCCGTTTCTTCCTCTTCACTACCTCGATCAATTGCATTGATACATCGTCTAATATTTGCCCCTGCTCTGGCTATAAAATCACCACCTCGCCGCGGTCCTTTCCCCCCAAACACCCACACCCAGTCACCCCTAGGCTGCGCGTATTCGAGCTCACTCCGCCGCTGCACAGACGAACTCCGGCGGTGAATTCCGGTGAGCACACTTTGCCCCTTGCCTTTTTAACTTTCCAGAATGATCTTCGCAACCGTGCGCATCATTTAACCCCATTGCTGCATGCTAGGGCCATCCAGAGCCTCGCCAGCGTCAACACCAGAATGCCACCGACGACCGCGTCCACTCCGCCGAGTTCTCCCCGTAAGATCCGACCGCCCCTTCCCTCTCTTTGATGCTCACGTGTTCGCCAGGCTTGTGCGCGTCTAATGACACCATCCGTTTTGCCAGGAGCGGTCTATATCTTCGCCAACGACGATGAACGACCGTAACCGATGGCAGTAGGTTCTCCGGCGAGCAATAGCGGTCGAGTCCGTGCGCCCCTGTCCCTCCCTCGACCACCTCGAGCACCACAGCAACCACGCGAACCCAGTAAGCATCCCCACTCCTCCCCGCGCGACCTAAATCGCCGGCAACTTCTCTGACAGAGCCGCGCCGCCGCACCGCCGCCGCCCATCCTTGGTCGCATGCTTAGCAGCCGTAGGATCTAGATCCGGCGCTCTAGATTAGATCTGAGCGAAGCGGTAAGTGACGATCTGAGTCGTGCGTGTTAAGTTAGATCTAACAGTCCGTGAGTGTGATCCGATGCGAAGAGGTATCAGCCAATCAGACGCTGCCGCGTGCCTAGTTCTTTGTTTTAAAAATCTGAATTAGATCTATTTGTGTTTCAACCTTGTAAAATTCATAACTTTTGATCCCCACGTTCAAATTTTGCAAATTTTATATCATTGGAATCAGGAGAGAAAATCCTATCTGTTTATGCAATGTGTTTAATGTTTTGCCTCTGTAAAAATGGTTGTTTTTGCAGAAACATTTGTAGACTTATTTTGGATATAGAAATTATTTGAAAAATGTTTTAAAGATCAAATAAAGTTTATGTTGAGTATCTTGGTCTTGTTTATGTTTTAGTACTGTACACTTGTCTTGTTTGTTGTAGAAAAACCATCACATGGCATTTGCATGCATTCATATATTCTGGTTTGTATATTTTGTTATGTGATTTTGGTGCCATTATTTTATGTGTAGATTTTGGTGCAAATAGTGATTGTGGTTGTGAAGATTGTTGCGAATCCCCAAACTACCAAGGAAAGTGGTGCTTCATGTTTTTATCCCTATATTTTCACCTATGCATTAGAAATATTTTTGTGTAGGACTTGCATGAATGTTTTGCTAAGTATCTATATGCTATGCTTGGGAAATCCTAGTAGTTGTAGAATTGTTAGAATTTACTCTAAGTTAAGATGCTTACTTTTTCCATGCTTAGCCTAGCTAGTAGAAAACAAGGGTGGATTATATTCATGCTATGTGAAATATTGCTAAGTCTATGACTTGTGTTTTTGTTTAATAAAACAACTAAGTGAATGAAACACCTGGGTGGAATGGAAAGAATGGTTTGTGTTGAGTGGTTACACAAGGCCCATTTCTATGGTTTACCTTGTGTATGTCACTTGTGGATGGCCACCTAGGAACAAAGGGATTTGAGATGCCAAATGTTAAGAAGCTTCTAGTGCAGCCACATGGCATTATGGGCTCTGCCTGGATCATATAGGTTGCAATAACTTAGCCATTTGGACAGTTGGTGGTAGTGGGATGATAGGTTGGAACGCGTCCATTTGGTCTAAGGGAAGGCTTTTGAAAGGTCCTGTCTTGGTGAAAATCAAGTCTTGTGGGGAAAGTGCACAACCTCTGCAGATGGAAGAATCTAAGTACTTAGCCATGTCCCTGGTATTGGACAACTTGAGCATCAAGACATGGAAGCTATCAAGAATCTCCTCATCCCATTTTCTAAGTTAAAACTTGTGGTTGAACAAGGGTGAAGGATCACCAATGTCTATTGGTGATTCCTTGGGAAAGTTTTGTCAAAGAAAAACTTAGTGTTTTAAACTGATAGGTAAAATCTATTTTGAGCAAAGCAAGCCTAAGCTACACTTAGCCAAATGCATGTAGTATCTAGATGCTAATATTCTACTAAAGTATCACTTGCCAATACTATTCCAAATGTATTGACCCATTGTGGCTGTAACTTGTGATGTTGCAGGTTACTCTGATGATGATTAGGGGTTATGAGTCTACACTCAACATGCTTGCCTGTGGCACATGAAGATGAAGACTTGTTTATATTATTCTATATTTGAACTCTTGTATTAGGCCAGTGGCCATGGAGTTGTAAAAGACTATGTTTGTCTCTGGAATGATATGTAATAATGACCTTTGTATCTATGTACTTAATCTTAAACTCTGGATGCTAGCATTGATCCAGGGACTAGCATTGCAATCACAGGGATCTCTACCTTTATAAAGGTGGGATCTTATAGATGGTATCAGAGCACTATGTTGCCTGTAGGATTATGACCCTAGGATTGGATTAGAAACCACTAAGGAAAAAAAATCAACAATTCTTCTTTCTCGTCTCTATTTGTAGATGAACTCCATCAACAAAGTTGTAAGGTAGGGACCACTCATGACCATGACCCTAGAGTGTGAGACTGAATTTCCAAAGGCCCTCAAAAACCTTATGGTTACCATGGGGATATATGGTGCAGCTGTGTACAAAGGTTTCCCTGTGATGGATGAAGGAGAAGAATATTGGTGGGTGCAACTTCACTTATACAAAAATAAGGAAGACAACCACAAAGAATCAGGATTCTGCATGGTCACCAACTCAGTGATGCACACCACATTCCTTGATTCTGCAAGGGATGCAGCTTGGAAGGCCATCAAAGAGCTTGGTGATAGACTCAAGTGCAGGATGCTCAACACCCAAAATGACCTTAGGGAAGAAAAGAAGCATACCCAAGAGTTTGACACTACCAACCAACAACTAAGGGAAGACATCATAGACTTGATTTGGGAATCGTGTGAACAAGATAGGCAGATGGCTACTAAGGATGCTTTGATAGCCATTTTGTCTAGTGAGTGAGAGTTGTAACGTACTTCGTTAGTTGGACCACCACACTTATCATTTTATTTCCAATTTTTTTTCTAAAGTTATGTTGAACCTTGGATGCTTGTAATGGATTTATGTATGCCATGACTTGTGTGTTTGTTTGCAAATGATATGTTTGTTCTACCTTGTCTTGTGTATTTTTGTTGATGTTGTTCTAACTTTTCTCTCTTATAAAATAGATGCCTAATGTTACTATCAGCACGGCTGAAGAGTTCAAGGGAACTCGTTTTGGCACTCGTCTTATTGAGCTCACTAGTGTGATCAATCTTCCGCTTCCTAGCATCATGATGCTTGCCCTCACCAAGTTTGAGAGGAAGGACCTTTGGGGCTTCAAGGTTACTCAGCCAGGACGCCAGACTGAGCCAGCCACGGAGGCTATCACCTTCAAGCTCATGCATGACGACAAGGAGAGAGGCCGAGAGGTAGTCATGCAGGATTTACTTGGGCGTTTGTTAGGGAGACACTCTTGGGAGATTAGAGGTACTCACTTCCACGCCTTCGGTAGACGTGACGAGGATGGTGAGGCTATTGAGTTCGAGGATGCTGCTAGAGAGACGGCAGAGCCGATTCGTCTGTACCTTCAGGACTTAGAGGTTCTTCTTAGGCACCTAGATACTGATAGGACCAACGTCATGCTTAGCAATGACGAAGTCCAGGTGCAGCTTCCTGAGAAGGACAAGCTCTTCGCGGAGCAAGATGAGATAGTCAAGGAAATGGAGGCCAAGTTTGAAAGTCAGGATAGAAAGTTCAAGAGTCAAGAGAAAAGAGTCCAAGATAGGAACAAGAGGATTCAAGAGATGACTGTAGAACTAGAGGCCAAGGACTTCGAGCTTGAGCATCAACAGGGTGTGATTGAGAGGATTCGTTCACAGAAGAGGGCTCTCAAAGCCAAAGTAGAGGCCTTGACTACCAATGTCGAGGAATACAAGACCGCTATGGAGAATGCAGGTCTTACACTTGTTGATGAGGAGGTTGATGCAGAGGAGTAGTGATGACTACTCATTTACCTTCTATTTACCTTGCTTTTGATTATTGAGTCGCAATGACCATCCAACTTGTGGATGGCTTGCTATTGGTGTGTTTGTTTTTCAAAACTTGATATCTATGTTGTTGAACTTTTGTTATTATGATGCTTGTTTGGTGTTTGGCTATGTGTTATATTGTGCATGTTAAGCATCTACGGGTATCTCATTCTTATCCTTATTGAAAACCATAGATGCCTCCTCGACGTGCCAACCCCAACCCGAACAACAACAATGTCACCCCCGAGATGCAGCAGCTGATGACAGCTCTAGCACAGCTGATGCAGATGATGACTACATTTATGCAGAATCAGAACAACAACAATAACAACAACAACAATCAGAACAATCCACCAGGTTTTGACATGCTCACCAGATTCCTAAGACTGAGACCAGCAAAGTTCTCAGAAACTACTGATCCCATGGTGGCCAATGATTGGCTACGCTTAGTGAACAAGGATTTGGTAACTGTTGGATGTACTGATGAGGAGAAAGTTAGGTTTGCAGCACACTTATTGGAAGGACCAGCAGCTACATGGTGGGATAACTTCCAGATCACCACTCCCATTGAGGATGTGACATGGGCTATCTTTGAAGATGGTTTCCGTACAGCTCACATATCATCCGGAGTGATGAGCTTGAAGAAGAAGGAATTTCATAACTTGAAGCAGCGCCACCGCAGCGTGGCTGAATATATAGAGGAGTTCAACAATCTGGCGCGTTATGCACCGGATGAAGTTGACACTAATGCTAAGAGGAAAGAGAAGTTCCTCGAAGGACTGAATGATGAACTGAATCTGCAACTATCTGTGGCATATGTCCCCACGTATCAATCTCTTTGTGACAAGGCTGCCATCTTGGAGAGCAAGATGAAACAGGTTGAAAGCAGAAAGAGGAAACACAATTCTGACAAGCACAGCTCGGGATCATCTCACAAGCGTTCCCATTATGATGATAGTGGGAGTTGTGGATCCCACACGCATGGAAAGTACAACAGCCACCACAACCACAACCGTCATCATGACAACAAGCATCACCGTAGTCATGACAATGACAAGTACAAGAATCACAAGAGTGGATACAAAAGCCACCACAATGGAAGTGGAAGTGGTAGTGGAAGCCAGCCTGTCAAGAAGGATCTTAGTCAGGTTGAATGTTTCAATTGCAAGAAGATGGGGCATTATGAAAATGAATGCCCGGAAAAGAAAGTTGAAGGACCCAACAAGCCCAACCCTTTCCAAAAGGGACAAGTGAACCACATCAATGTGGAAGAAATCTATGAGGAACCTGATGTCTTTGGTAAGTTCAAACTCAATTGTTCCAAAGATTTGTTCTCTTTGATACTGGTGCATCTCATTCATTCATATCAAGAGCATTTGTTGAAAGAAATGAACTACCAGTAGAAACTATTGGGTGTCCTATAAAAGTAAGTTCTCCTGGCGGAGAAATGATAGTGAACTCGGGATGTCATGATCTAGTCATAGAGTTTGGAAAGTATAAGTTTCCCGTTAATCTGATAACCCTAAATTCCCAAGGACTGGATGTCATTATGGGAATGGACTGGATGACCAAGAAAAAGGGAGTGCTAGATTGTGCCAACCATACTGTCACACTCACAACTCCAGAAAACAAAAGGATTAGATTCAAGACTAACTTTGAACCAAAAGGGAGTAAGCTAAATTCTCTTAAGGGGGTTAGCATAGATAGTGTGCCAATTGTGAGCGAATATCTGGATGTGTTTCCGGAAGAATTACCGGGAATGCCACCAGATAGAGATGTGGAATTTCTGATTGATTTGCTACTAGGGTCAGGACCAATAGCAAAGAGACCTTACAAGATGTCAGTTGATGAGTTGAAAGAACTCAAGAAACAACTTGGAGAACAGTTGCAGAAAGGATTTATTCAACCAAGTTCTTCGTCTTGGGGAGCACCAGTTTTGTTTGTGGAAAAGAAAGATAGAAGTCAAAGGTTATGCATAGATTACCGTTCACTCAATGAGGTGACTATCAAGAACAAATACCCTTTACCTAGAATCAATGAATTGTTTGATCAGTTAGAAGGAGCCTGTGTGTTCTCAAAGATTGATCTCCGATCAGGTTATTTCTAGCTCAAGATAAGGGAACAAGACATACCTAAGACAGCTTTCACCACTAGGTATGGATTGTATGAGTATACCGTGATGCCATTTGGTTTGACCAATGCACCAGCTTACTTCATGAATATGATGAACAAGGTGTTCATGGAGTTCCTTGATAAGTTTGTTGTCATTTTCATCGATGACATCTTGATCTACTCCAAGAGCAAAGAAGAGCATGAGGGACATTTGCGTTTGATACTTGAGAAGCTTAGAGAGCATAAGATGTATGCCAAATTCAGCAAGTGTGAATTTTGGTTAAATGAAGTTGGATTTCTTGGACACATTGTGTCAGGAGATGGTGTAGCAGTTGATCCTGCTAAAGTGTCAGCTGTAACTGAATGGGAATCTCCTAAGTCAGTAAAAGAGGTTCATATTTTCCTTGGCTTGGCAGGATACTACAGAAGATTTATTGAGAATTTCTCCAAGGTAGCTAAACTAATGACAAAGTTACTAAAGAAAGACAAGAAATTCTCTTGGTCTGAAGGATGTGAACTCAGTTTCCAAGAATTGAAGAAGAGACTAGTGACAGCACCAATCTTATGTCTGCCAGATTTGGAGACGGATTTCCAAGTATATTGTGATGCATCTCATCATGGATTAGGTGCAGTGCTAATGCAAGAAGGGAAAGTTGTGGCTTATGCCTCGAGACAACTCAAAACTCATGAGGTAAATTACCCTACTCATGATTTAGAGTTAGCCTCTGTTGTCCATGCACTCAAAACATGGAGACATTATCTTTTGGGAAAGCGATGTGAAGTGTTCACATATCACAAAAGTTTGAAGTATATCTTCACCCAGAAAGAAATGAACATGAGACAAAGAAGATGGCTAGAACTCATCAAGGATTATGACTTGAGTTTGCAATACCATCCCGGTAAAGCAAATGTGGTAGCGGATGCTCTAAGCCGTAAGGTATTTGTGAATGGCCTTACTAAGGGAGAGTTGCCAGATGATTTGTGTGCCCAATTTAGAGATCTCAGATTGGATATTGTACCTGAAGGACATCTCATGTCATTGGATGTTCAACCCACTTTGTTGGACAAAATCAAAGAAGCCCAAAAGACAGACAAGGAAATTGAAGAGATCAAGGAAAAGATTGGCAAAGGAAAAGCCAAAGGATTCCATGAAGACGAACAGGGTACTTTATGGTATGGAAAACGTATCTGTGTTCCACAAGATCCGGAGCTTCGGAAACTGATTTTACAAGAAGCACACAATTCACCATATTCCATTCATCCGGGTAACACCAAAATGTACATGGATATGAAAGAAAGATTTTGGTGGAATAATCTCAAGAAAGACATCACCGAACATATTCCTTTGTGTGATGTATGTAGTAGAGTGAAAGCGGAACATCAGAAACCAGCAGGATTGCTACAACCACTACCTATTCCTGATTGGAAGTGGGACAAGATTGGCATGGATTTCATCACAGGATTGCCAAGGACCAGGTCAGGATATGATTCTATTTGGGTAGTAGTGGATCGTCTAACTAAAGTGGCTCATTTCATACCCGTGAAAACAACCTATACAAGTGCTAAATTAGCCAAGATATATATGAGTAGGATTGTATGTTTGCATGGACTAGCCAAGAGTATTGTGTCTGATAGGGGAACTCAATTCACTTCTCATTTTTGGAGGCAACTACATGAGTCATTGGGAACAAGGTTGGAATTCAGCACTGCTTTTCATCCTCAGACTGATGGACAAACAGAAAGGACCAACCAGATTCTTGAAGATATGTTGAGGGCATGTGCCCTAGACTATGGAGCCAGTTGGGATGAAAGTATGCCTTACGCAGAATTCTCTTACAATAACAGCTATCAAGCCAGTATTGAAATGGCACCGTTTGAGTTTCTCTATGGGAGAAAATGTACCACCCCATTATTATGGAATGGTGTGGGAGAAAGAAATTTGTTTGGACCAGAACTAATCAAAGAGGCTGAAGAGAAAGTCAAGCTTGTAAAGGACAGGTTGAAGATAGCACAGTCCCGTCAGAAAAGCTACACAGATCCTAAGCGTAGAGAAGTCACCTATGAAGTGGGTGATATAGCTTATCTTAGAGTGTCACCACTTCGCGGAGTGAAGAGATTCGGAGTCAAAGGAAAATTGTCCCCAAGATATGTTGGACCATTCAAGATTCTGAGTCGTAAAGGAGAAGTAGCTTATGAGATTGATTTGCCAGAATCATTGTCTGCCGTTCACAATGTGTTTCATGTGAGTCAACTTAAGAAATGCCATCCAGAGATGGAAGAGACTTCTTTAAAGGATACTATACCTTTGGAGGAGGTTTAGTTGAAAAGTGATCTCACCTATGAGGAAAAACCTATCAAGATTCTTGAGACAGCAGAAAGAGTTACTCGGACTAAGACTATCAAATTCTGCAAAGTTCAATGGAACCATCATTCCGAAGAAGAAGCAACATGGGAAAGAGAAGATGATCTTCGGAAAGACCACCCTAACCTATTTAGTAGCCAATCCGAATCTCGAGGGCGAGATTCACCTTAAGGGGGTTAGATTTGTAACATCCCTAAAATCATGTTTTCAAAGTTTGCATATCATCCATGCATGCATAATCATTTAGAGATCAATTTCAAAGTCATTACAAAAACAAAAGCATTTGGGTGCTTGTTATTTTATGTAAATAAGCATTGATCCAATGCTACTCTCTAGTGAGAGAATATTTGTTTCAAACCAAGTGTTGTTTGCTCATGAGTTGGTTAGTTGAGTTCCGAGATTGGACAAAATTTTCCAAAACAAATTTTGGTATTAAAACCATTTTCAAATCTTTATCAAATCTTGTGCTAAGGCACTGTTTATTTTAAATTTCAAAGGAAACAAGCAAGTCCAGCAAGACAACATGGTTTTATGCTCAAAATTATGAAGTCTTCACTTCATAAAAGTCCAGAAAGATTTGGAATTCAAATGCATTTGAATTCATTTGAAATGGTTTCCTGAAAATCAATTTAGAAAAAGAAAAAGAATTAGAAAACAAAGCTGGGCCGGCGTCACTCATTCGGCCCAACAGACAAAGCAGCCCAACCGGGCCACTCCTCCCTCTGCCTCTCCTCACCCACGCAGAACCTACCCCCAACCACTGATCGATGGGCCCCCTCCATGTCATCATCATCATCCCCAAATCCCACGCAAGAACACGTCGCCGCCGGCCGTTTCTTCCTCTTCACTGCCTCGATCAATTGCATTGATACAGCGCGTAATCTTCGCCACTGCTCTGGCTATAAAATCACCACCTCGCCGTGGTCCTTTCCCCCAAACACCCACAACCAGTCGCCCCCAGGCTGCGCGTATTCGAGCTCACTCCGCCGCTGCACAGACGAACTCCGGCGGTGAATTCCGGTGAGCACACTTTGCCCCTTGCCTTTTTAACTTGCCAGAATGATCTTCGCAACCGTGCGCATCATTTAACCCCATTGGTGCATGCTAGGGCCATCCAGAGCCTCGCCAGCGTCAACACCAGAACGCCACCGACGACCGCGTCCACTCCGGCGAGTTCTCCCCGTAAGCTCCGACGCCCCCTTCCCTCTCTTTGATGCTCACGTGTTCGCCAGGCTTGTGCGCGTCTAATGACACCATCCGTTTTGCCAGGTGCGGTCTATATCTTTGCCAACAATGACGAACGACCGTAACCGACGGCAGTAGGTTCTCCGGCGAGCAATAGCGGTTGAGTCCGTGCGCCCCTGTCCCTCCCTCGACCACCTCGAGCACCGCAGCAACCACGCGAACCCAGTAAGCATCCCCACTCCTCCCCGCGCGACCTAAATTGCCGGCAACTTCTCTGACAGAGCTGCACCGCCACACCGCCGCCGCTGGCGCCGCCCATCCTTGGTCGCATGCTTAGCAGCTGTAGGATCTAGATCCGGCGCTCTAGATTATATCTAGGCGAAGCGGTAAGTGACGATCTGAGCCGTGCGTGTTAAGTTAGATCTAACGGTTCATGAGTGTGATCCGATGCGAAGCGGTATCAGTCAATCAGACGCTGCTGCGTGGCTAGTTCTTTGTTTTAAAAATCTGAATTAGATCTATTTGTGTTTCAAACTTGTAAAATTCATAACTTTTGATCCCCATGTTCAAATTTTGCAAATTTTATATCATTGGAATCAGGAGAGAAAATCCTATCTTTCTACGCAATGTGTTTAATATTTTGCCTCTGTAAAAATGGATGTTTTTGCATAAACATTTGTAGACTTATTTTGGATATAGAAATTATTTGAAAAATGTTTTAAAGATCAAATAAAGTTTATGTTGAGTATCTTGGTCTTGTTTATGTTTTAGTACTGTACACTTGTCTTGTTTGGTGTAGAAAAACCATCACATGGCATTTGCATGCATTCATATATTCTGGTTTGTATATTTTGTTATGTGATTTGGGTGCCATTATTTTATGTGTAGATTTTGGTGCAAATAGTGATTGTGGTTGTGAAGATTGTTGCTACTCCCCAAACTACCAAGGCAAGTGGTGCTTCATGTTTTTATCCCGATATTTTCACTTATGCATTAGAAATATTTTTGTGTAGGACTTGCATGAATGTTTTGCTAAGTATCTATATGCTATGCTTAGGAAATCCTAGTAGTTGTAGAATTGTTAGAATTTCCTCTAAGTTAAGATGCTTACTTTTCCATGCTTAGCCTAGCTAGTAGCAAACAAGGGTGGATTATATTAATGCTATGTGAAATATTGCTAAGTCTATGACTTGTGTTTTTGCTTAATAAAACAACTAAGTGAATGAAACACCTGGGTGGAATGGAAAGAATGGTTTGTGTTGAGTGGTTACACAAGGCCCATTTCTATGGTTTACCTTGTGTATCTCACTTGTGGATGGCCACCCAGGAACAAAGGGATTTGAGATGCCAAATGTTAAGAAGCTTCTAGTGCAGCCACATGGCATTATGGGCTTTGCCTGGATCATATAGGTTGCAATAACTTAGCCATTTGGAAAGTTGGTGGTAGTGGGATGATAGGTTGGAACGCGTCCATTTGTTCTAAGGGAAGGCTTCTGAAAGGTCTTGTCTTGGTAAAAATCAAGTCTTGTGGGGAAAGTGCACAACCTCTGCAGATGGAAGAATCTAAGTACTTAGCCATGTCCCTGGTATTGGACAACTTGAGCATCAAGACATGGAAGCTATCAAGAATCTCCTTATCCCAATTTCTAAGTTAAAACTTGTGGTTGAACAAGGGTGAAGGATCACCAATGTCTATTGGTGATTCCTTGGGAAAGTTTTGTCAAAGAAAAACTTAGTGTTTTCAACTGATAGGTAAAACCTATTTTGAGCAAAGCAAGCCTAAGCTACACTTAGCCAAATGCATGTAGTATCTAGATGCTAATATTCTACTAAGGTATCACTTGCCAATACTATTCCAAATGTATTGACCCACTGTGGCTGTAACTTGTGATGTTGCAGGTTACTCTGATGATGATTAGGGGTTATGAGTCTACACTCAACATGCTTGCCTATGGCACATGAATATGAAGACTTGTTTATATTATTATATATTTGAACTCTTGTATTAGGCCTGTGGCCATGGAGTTGTAAAAGACTATGTTTGTCTCTGGAATGATATGTAATAATGACCTTTGTATCTGTATACTTCATCTTAAACTGTGGATGCTAGCATTGATCCAGGGACTACACTAGTGGAAACGAGGCCTTTTGTTGAGCCTGGAAATGGGCTTTAACACCGGTTCTTCTATGAACCGGTGTTAAAGGGGGTGCATCAGCGTGGCCGTGCAAAAAAGGAGCCCCTTTAAGACCGGTTCGTGGCACCAACCGGTGTTAAAGGCCCCTGCACTGGTTACAGTAGCCCTTTTAACACCGGTTCGTGGCTTGAACCGGTGTTAAAGGGGGGGCTATATAAGACACCGCAGCCCACACCCCACTCTTCCATTTTTTCACTATCTCATTTTGGAGCCTAGCAAGAGGGTGTGAAGTGTGCTAGTTTGTGTTTTTTTCGTATGCACAATAGGTGTTCAGTGAAATGCCCGAGAGCTCAAAATAAGTTTTCTCGTTGCTCTTTCCTTCTCGGTCGAGGTCGGCAACTATACTTTCATGTGTCATTGATGTACTATATGTATAAATGGTCATCTCCCTATTATTTTTTGATACATACTATATATTAATGCAGATGAACCGGCAATGGATGTACGGTGACCGCCGCACTTCCGAGTACATTACGGGCCTCCAAAATTTCATCGTTGTGGCTAATGCAAACCGTGGTCACAATGGTTTTATGTGTTGTCCGTGTGTTCACTGTCAGAACAAGAAAGACTACTCAAATACCAGAACCATTCACGCCCACCTGCTTCGATCCGGTTTCATGCCTAGCTATAATTGTTGGACCAAGCACGGAGAAAAATGGGTTGTGATGGAAGACAATGAAGAATAAGAGGATGATGACAACTATCATAATATGTATCCTTAATATGATGATATTGCAATGGGGGTAGATAATGAAGATCAAGAGGCAGCAGATGGGCCCGCTGATGACGATCTTGGTCGGGCCATTACTGATGCAAAGGAAGAATGTGAAACTGAAAAGGAGGAGAAGATGGAGTAGATGTTAAAGGATCACAAAACATTGTTGTACCCAACTTGCGAAGATGGCCACAAAAAGCTAGGTACCACACTGGATTTGCTGCAATGGAAGGCAGAGAACGGTGTGACTGACAGCGCATTTTCAAAGTTGTTGGTAAAAATGAAGAATCTTCTTCCAAGAAATAATGAGTTGCCCGACAATAAATACCAAGCAAAGAAGGTTGTCTGCCCTCTAGGATTAGACGTGTAGAAGATACATGCCTGCATTAATGATTGCATCCTCTACCGTGGTGAGAAATACGAGAATTTGGATGCATGCCAGGTATGCACTACACTGCGGTATAAGATCAGACGAGACGATCCTGGCGATGTTGAGGGCGAGGCCCCTAGGAAGAAGGTTCCTGCTAAGGTTATGTGGTATGCTCCTATAATACCACAGTTAAAACGTCTCTTCAGAAAAAAGAGCATGCCAAGTTGTTGCGATGGCACATGGAAGACCGTAAGAAAGACGCGATGTTGAGACACTCCTCTGATGGGTCACAGTGGAGAAAAGTCGAGCGAGAGTACCCGGACTTTGCACGTGACGCAAGGAACTTAAGGTTTGGTCTAAGTACAGATGGCATGAATCCTTTTGGTGAGCAGAGCTGCAGTCACAAAGCACGGCCCGGACTCTATGTATCTATAACCTTCCTCCTTGGTTGTGTATGAAGAGGAAGTTCATTATGATGCCAGTGCTCATCCAAGGCCCGAGGCAACCCGGCAACGACATTGATGTGTACCTAAGGCCATTAGTTGAAGAACTTTTATAGCTGTGGGCCAATCCAGGTGTACGTATGTGGGATGAGCACAAAGGGGAGCCATTTGACCTACGAGCATTGCTTTTTGTAACCATCAATGATTGGCCTGCTCTTAGTAACATTTCAGGGCAGACAAACAAGGGATACAATGCATGCACACACTGTTTAGATAAGACTGAAAGTGTATATTTGGATAAATGTAAGAAGGTTGTGTACCTAGGGTATTGTCGATTTCTTCCAACTCGCATCCAAGAAGAAAGAAAGGCAAGCATTTCAAACGCCCGCGAACCCCTGGGAAGCCTGTCCTCCGCATCGTGAGGAGGTATTTGGTATGGTCAAGGACCTAGAAGTAATCTTTGGAAAAGGTCCGGAAGTCTATCTGTTCAATGACGATGCGGACACGCCCATGTGGAAGAAGCAATCTATATTTTGGGACCTACCCTATTGGAAAGTCTTAGAGGTCCGCTCTTCAATCGACGTGATGCACGTGACGAAGAATGTTTGCGTGAACCTGCTAGGCTTCCTAGGAGTGTATGGGAAGACAAAAGATACACCGGAAGCATGGCAAGACCAGCAACGTCTGAAAGACCCTGAAGAGCCTATGCATCCTGAGAACGAGAAGGGTAAACGATGCCACTTAACTCCTGCCAGCTACGCTCTTACCAAGGAGAGAAGGAAATCTTTTTTGAATGCCTGAGCAGTATCAAGGTCCCGTCTGGCTTCTCGTCGAATATAAAGGGAATAATAAATATGGCAGAGAAAAAATTCCAAAACCTGAAGTCTCATGACTGCCACGTGATTATGACACGATTGCTTCCGATTACATTGAGGGGGCTTCTACCTGAAAATGTTCGAGTACCCATTGTGAAACTATGTGCATTCCTCAATGCAATATCTCAAAAGGTAATCGATCCAGAAAGCCTACCAGGGTTACAGACAGATGTGGCCCAATGTCTTGTCAGCTTTGAGTTGGTGTTCCCACCATCCTTCTTCAATATTATGACGCATCTCCTGGTTCACCTAGTAGAAGAGATTGCCATTCTCGGTCCTGTATTACTACACAATATGTTCCCCTTTGAGAGGTACATGGGAGTCTTAAAGAAATATGTTCACAACCGTGCTAGGCCAGAAGGAAGCATCTCCAAGGGCTATGTAACAGAGGAGGTCATTGAGTTCTATGTTGATTTTATTCCTGACCTTAAGGCGATTGGTGTTCCAGAATCACGACATAAGGGGAGACTACGTGGAAAAGGCACCCTAGGATGTAAAGCAATGATACGTAGGGACGGGCATTCTCTCAATCAAGCACACTACATGGTTTTACAAAGATCTATCTTGGTTGCCCCTTATATCAATGAACACAAGAATTTAATACGCCTCAAACACCCGGGGCAGTCTGATGAATGGATTATAAGTGAACACATGGCGAGTTTTGGCGGCTGGCTGCAAAGACTTCTCACGAATAACACCACTATTGGGGATCAGCTGTACTTGTTGGCCAGGACACCATCTTTGACTGTATGTACTTTCCAAGGGTACGAGATAAATGGGAATACATTTTACACGATAGGCCAAGATAAAAAGAGCACCAACCAAAATAGTGGTGTCCGCTTCGATGCAGCAGAAGACAATGGGCAAAAGACCATGTATTATGGGTTCATAGAGGAGATATGGGAACTTGACTATGGACCTAATTTTAAGGTCCCCTTGTTTCGACGCAAATGGGTCAAGCTAACAGGAGGAGGGGTTGAGGTAGACAAGAAGTACGGAATTACAACGGTGGATCTCAACAATCTTATGAAGGTAGACAAGAACTTAGACGAACCATTCATCTTAGACAATGATGTGGCTCAGGTTTTCTATGTGAAGGACATGTCTACCAAACCGAACAAAAGAAAAAATAAGCAAACAGATACATCACACGATGAGCCAAAGCGTCACATAGTTCTTTCAGGGAAAAGAAACATCATGGGAGTGGAGGACAAGACAGACATGTCAGAAGATTATAATAAGTTTGATGAAATTCCGCCCTTCAGAGTGAAGACTAACCCAACCATCCTGTTAAACCGTGTTGATACTCCATGGTTACGGCCGACGCGATCATAAGATTGACTATATGTATTAATTGAGCCATTTTTGGCACACATATGTATCTCAACATGGAAATCAATGTCATATTTCTTCTGTTAACAGTATATGTATTAAATGAGCCATTTTTCTTCCTTCTATTTCTTCCCTCCATTTTTCTTCCCGCCATTTTTCTTCCCGCCATTTTTCTTCCCGCCAGTTCTTCCCTCCAGTTCTTCCCGCCAGTTCTTCACTATATATATATGTAGGGTTGGCCTCCATTGTCATTGCACATCTCTAGACTCATATATGCAACCTCATTACTCTTTCCCATGGCTTCCACCATAGCACTAACCCCCAGGGAGGCGGAGGCGCTTTGCGCCTTGAACTACCCCTGCCTGCCGGGCTACTGTGTCCCTGTCGTCTGGATGCTGAGCGCCGGAGGCGTGCCGGTTCCTCCTGTCCCTCTAGCTGTGGCGCGCCGGATGTCCATCACGAACCACTACTACTTCGAGCTCACGCCGGAGCAGCGGAGGAATCCCAGATGGCATCCCGACTATTTCCCTACTTGGGAAGCCTTCTTCGTGGATCGGCGTGAGAGGGCGCTCGCCAGGCACGAGGAGGACGGCCCACCTCCTCCGAACTTCAACGAGGCCGGCCATCGGCTATGGTGGCGCGGTCGGACTCTCCAGAGCATCATGGCCTATGACACTGCCGCCGACTCTAACCCCCGTCTGCGCTACCCTCAAGTCTAGCCCACGCGTACTCAGCCTTCAAGGTTCAATTACGGCGACCCCGACGACGACAGCGATGATGGCGGTGGCGAGTACGACGACTACAGTGGCGAGTATTACAGGTGTAGGCAGGAGCATGACTGAATCACTCCAACATTCCGAAACAAGTTCGGCCGATTGTTACTTAATCTGGCCATGTATCTTAATTTTCAGTTCTTTTATGTATCTTAATTTTCAGTCGTGCTTCCTATTAGTTGCATTCTGTATTTTAATTCCAGTTCTATCTCCTTCACAAAATGACCAATCTCATTCGAGGTTTCTTGGCTTTCGGGTCAAAAGACAAATTCTTGCCGAATCGGCAGGAAGTGGGTCAGATATGAACTACAGGTACATGATACGAAGCTCATGATTTTTTACAAAAATCATTTTTAGGTTCACAATATGCTATTTTATCAAAAATCCAATGCAAGTTGAGCGAGGCTTGGCCCCGAGCTAAGAATCTTCATGCCCGTTGTTCGACAAAATTTGACGAAAGTTTAAAACAGGGATAAAAAATAAATCAAGATCAAAAAAGTGCGAAACCTTCACGTGGTGTTATATTATGTGACATAGTTAGAAGGAAAAATCTCAAACTTGGTATATTGATTATGTCTCAAAAAAACCTTCACAAAATGACCTATCCCATTCGAGGTTTCTTGGCTTTCGGGTCAAATGACCAATGTGATGGCTAGAATTAAGGCATGGTTTGTGATAATATGGCCATATAGTGCATACATGTGCATCGTGGCATGGCAAACAATGTTGCAAGAGGAAGTTTTCCTTTTTATCGCACCAAAAAGGCATTTTCCATTTTCCGAGCATAAAAAAAGGACGGTTTTGTGAAGCAACCACCAAATGGCTAATTCAAAAAACCACCACCACATTTTACAAAAATACTAGACCACCTTATATGGACAATGTACCAACAGGGGGATCTGAAACCTTTTCGTCCACCTCTGGTGAAAAAGACAAATTCCTGTCGAATCGATAGGAAGTGGGTCAGATATGAACTACAGGTACATGATACGATGCTCATGATTTTTTACAAAAATCATTTTTAGGTTCACAATATGCTATTTTATCAAAAATCCAATGCAAGTTGAGCGAGGCTTGGCCTCGAGCTAAGAATCTTCATGCCCGTTGTTCGACAAAGTTTGACGATAGTTTAAAATGGGGATAAAAAAATAAAAAAAGATCGAAACAGTGCGAAACCTTCGCGTGGTGTTATATTATGTGACATAGTTATAAGAAAAAATCTCAAACTTGGTATATTGATTATGTCTCAAAAAAACCTTCACAAAATAACCTATCTCATTCGAGGTTTCTTGGCTTTTGGGTCAAATGACCAATGTTATGGCTAGAATCAACGCATAGTTTGTGATAATATGGCCATATGTGCATACATGTGCATCATGGCATGGAAAACAATGTTGCAAGAGGAAGTTTTCCTTTTTATCGCACCAAAAAGGCATTTTCCATTTTCCGAGCATAAAAAACGGACGGTTTTGTGAAGCAACCACCAAATGGCTAATTCAAAAAACCACCACCACATTTTACAAAAATACTAGACCACCTTATATGGACAATGTACCAACAGGGGGATCTGAAACCTTTCCGTCCACCTCTGGTGAAAAAGACAAATTTCTGCCGAATCGGTAGGAAGTGGGTCAGATATGAACTACAGGTACATGATACGATGCTCATGATTTTTTACAAAAACCATTTTTAGGTTCGCAATATGCTATTTTATCAAAAATCCAATGCAAGTTGAGCGAGGCTTGGCCACGAGCTAAGAATCTTCATGCCCGTTGTTCGACAAAGTTTGACGATAGTTTAAAACGGGGATAAAAAAATAAAAAAGATCGAAACAGTGCGAAACCTTCGCGTGGTGTTATATTATGTGACATAGTTAGAAGGAAAAATCTCAAACTTGGTATATTGATTATGTCTCAAAAAAGACCTTCACAAAATGACCTATCTCATTCGAGGTTTCTTGGCTTTCGGGTCAAATGACCAATGTTATGGCTAGAATCAAGGCATAGTTTGTGATAATATGGCCATATTGTGCATACATGTGCATCATGGCATGGAAAACAATGTTGCCAGAGGAATTTTTCCTTTTTATCGCACCAAAAAGGCATTTTCCATTTTCCAAGCATAAAAAACGGACGGTTTTGTGAAGCAACCACCAAATGGCTAATTCAAAAAACCACCACCACATTTTACAAAAATACTAGACCACCTTATATGGACAATGTACCAACAGGGAGATCTGAAACCTTTCCGTCCACCTCTGGTGAAAAACACAAATTCCTGCCGAATCGGTAGGAAGTGGGTCAGATATGAACTACAGGTACATGATACGATGCTCATGATTTTTTATAAAAATCATTTTTAGGTTCACAATATGCTATTTTATCAAAAATCCAATGCAAGTTGAGCGAGGCTTTGTTAGATTCAAGTGTATACAAAAGATGCGGCATTTAAATATCCAATCAATTCAAAAATGGTAATACAAAATAAAATATGATTTGCTCTAATAAAATAGGGTTAGATTCCTTTTTAGATGCTTAATATTTCTTATGTTCAAAGTTTTAGGATTTGACAATTTATTTTTGTTTGAATTGAATAATCAAAATTTATATGTAAGTGTTTTAATCATTTTGAAAAATTTCATCTAAAGTAAATATAAAATGTTTTTACATGAATGGATGGATATTATTTTTCTAAAAATTATGATATATTATTCATATTTTTCTGAGTTGAAATGAACAAGATATGAATTTTCTAAATTCATATCCTATTTTTTGAATTATAAATGCCCCCACCCCTTTAATGCATGAAATAAATGCCCCCCTTTAACACTGGTTCCAGCCACGAACCGGTGTTAGAGGGGGGCGCATTTATTTCATTTCGCGCGCACACCCCCCCCCTTTAACACCGGTTCGTGGCTGGAACCGGTGTTAAGGGGGGATGCGGGCGCAGAACAAATTCCCCCCTTTAACACCGGTTCCAGCCACAAACCGGTGTTAAAGGGGGGGTATAACGCGCGCCTTCCCCTTCCTTCTTCCCCCAGCCAGATCAAAAGCGCGCGCAGAGAAAAGCAGAGGAGAGACGGCGCCGTCCAGCCCTCGCCGCGCCCGCTGGAGCACCGCCGCCTCGCCACACGCCGCCGCTTGCGCAATCGACGCCTCCGCCATCATCGTCTCGCCATCACAGCGCCGCCGGCTGCCGCCACCCCCATCGCCGCCGCTCGGATCCGCCGTGTGCCAACACCGAAGCCTCCGCCAACTCGGAGCCGCCGCCAACCTCAAGGCCCACGATCAGCCACGACCCCTGTTCAAGGAAGTTGCTGCCACCGACGGTGAACTCTCTGTTTGTGTTTTGGAGATATTGGATATTGGTGATAAATGTTATTTGTGTGTATATTGGATAAATGTTGCATATATGTATATATATTGTTGTGTATGAATAATTTTATTTGTGTGTAATTGCATATATATTGTTGCATATATGTTGTATATATTGTTGCATATATGTATATAATTAGTTATTAGTATTTTATAAGTGTGTAGTTTAGTGTGTATTATTAGTAGTTTAGTGTTAGTATTAGTTTAGGGTTTATTTAGTTTAGGGTTTATTTAGTTTAGGGTTATTAGTTTAGGGTTTATTTAGTTTAGGGTTATTAGTTTAGGGTTTATTTAGTTTAGGGTTATTAGTTTAGGGTTATTAGTTTAGGGTTATTTAGTTTAGGGTTATTTATTTAGTTTAGGGTTATTTAGTTTAGGGTTATTTATTTAGTGTAGTTTAGTGTATTTAGTTTAGGGTTATTTAGTGTATTTTATAGTTAGTATTAGTTTAGGGTCGTCACCTCGCGTCAAGCGCCACTGGCTTGTCAGCCGTCGTTAACGTCACTCTGGTGACCCCTAGGTAGTGGCTCCGCCCATTTTAGGTAGGCTGCATCACGCTGAGGCGAACCCTCTACCTCGCGCGCCCTAGGTCGCTCTCTAGTGCCGCCAGCCGCCGCTTTCTGGAGCATCCTCCGGTCAGCCACTGTACCTAGCCTCTCTCATATGCATCCGGATATCTCCGAATTAGGGTTTAGACCCCTCGGAACTCGTTTAAAATGATCAAGCATCCTTAGGGTTTTAATTTCATTTGTGTATTTATTTGTGTATTTTTGTATGAATAATATGTATATTTGTGTATGAATCCAAGTCCACTTGAATGTTTACTCTCTTACTCTAGATAATATTATTGTTTTAGAAACTATGGATCCACTTAGTAGAAACCTTGAAGAAGAAGAAATAATGGAGAACATTATCCATGAGGACACCTCACAATATCTGAACTTGGAGGGACATGATGACAGCTCAAGTAGTCATGGAGAAGATGAAGACTCTGGTGAACGCAATTTAGTGATTACAAAGTCCGGCGAGGTATATGCATTGATTAAGCCTCTGCTGACTTCCACCAACAACCTTCTTCTACATGTATTAATTAACGCTTCTTTCTTCTTTTAGCCCTCTGGATTGACCAGCCAGCAACCATCTTCTTCTACGAAAAAGAGAAAGCGAGGCGCGAGCCATCGGTTGAAAGATCGTGCAAAGTTCACGATCGAAGCAGTCCGTGTTGATGGCAGGCCGATGGAGCCCAAGAAGGCCGCAGACAAATTTATACGTCAGGCTGGAGTTCTTGTTAGGGACCAAATCCCAATCATAATTGAATATTGGAATAAGCCAAAGAAGGGCGACGGTACCTTTGTCGATGAAAGATCCAAAGAAACGCTTTGAATTCGTTGTTGGTAAATTTCACCCTTCCGCCAGAGGAGGATGAAAACAAACCGGTTATAAAGTAAAAGGTCAAAGAGTGGACTCTAAAGAAGATGGCTGACGCTTTCCGCAACTGGAAGACAAAATTGAACAAATTTGTCAAAGCTCGCGAGACTCCAAATTTCGAAGACGCATATTATGCGAAGATAAGACCTCACTGGCCCAAATTTGTGGCATATAAAAAAGGTGCTATAGCTAAAAAGAGGTTAGAAACCAATACGCTAAATGCCCAGAAGAAGGAATATCACCAGAGGACGGGGTCAGGTGGCTACATATCTCAGAGGCCTAAGTGGGAGGAAGCTGAGAAGGCCCTGCGCGCTAGAGGGATCACACCCCAGACAGATGGGTAGGACCTACGTGCAAAGACTTAGTTCTACGGAATCGGGGCAAGGTTGGACCCAGAAACAGGATTGTGTATCTTCCTAACCCTCCTTGCCAAACCCGTCATTGAACTCATCACGGCATACGAGGAAACTGCCGCCAGGACCTTCCATCCCGACAGAGAGAATGACCAGCTCACACGCGCCATCGGTAAAAAATAACACCCTGGACATGCACGAGGCACATGGGGTATGACGTGGAAGGATGGGTTTGCCGAGTGGAGCGACTCTTACAGATGGCGCGGCAGAAAAGAAAAAGAGCGGATGACATAGATAGAACATGCACTTGTGGCGCTGCAGGCGCAAGTGAATGTACAACAGATCCATCAAGCTACCGGCCCATCTCAGCAGCACGAAGAGCCTGCATTGGAAGCTGCTGGTGGCCCAGCCTCTGCGCGGAAAAGCAGCATGGTTTCCACGGAGAATGTGCAGCCCACGCTTGAAATGGAGGGTCCTCGATACCCCGTGGATGAGATCATGGAGAGCGAACACGCTGAGCTGCATGTTATATTAATGGGATTATCCATTAAGGTGGCCGTCGGCTATGCCTTACCTCCTGTAGCTGGTGGAACTTACCACTGCCGACCGATTCCAGATGGCTATGCTATTGTCGGGGTGGATGAGGTTGTGAAGGAATATGAGGAAGCACAGCTTGACCATGCTACAGGTGAAGGGGAAACTCAACTCAAATTTGCAGTGAATACAACCATTCTTTGGAAGAAGGAACACATTGTGCTTCCAAATTGGAGGCCACTAGCACCCCGTCTCCCCCAGCCATCTCCTGACAGCCGCTTCAGCCATCTCTGTGGCAGCCATCTCCGGCGCGCCAGCCATCTCCTGCCCGTCAGCCATCTCCGGCGCTTCAGCCCTCTCCTCAGCGTAAGCGGAAGAGCACTGCCACGAAGAGCATCACTAGCACTACCACAAAGAAATCCGCAGGAAACCGTATGCCAAAGAGTTCAAAAAACTACGTCCCGCGGCCTTCCGCCAAGCCATTGCCGGTTTTACCGTGGAATCGCAGCGACGAGGAGACCAATAGGATCTCGGAAGAAGAGGTCAAGAAATTCTTTGCACCTAGACGGGCCGAGGAAAAGGAGAAAATAGATCCGGCGGTGGTGGAAAAGTTTTACAAAAATCTTTTGAAACCTGAAACCCCACTTGTGCCGGACTACGAGTGCCAGATTTTGAAGGCGGATGCAAGGCGCCATAGGGAGACTAAAAGTAGCAGTCGTGAGGCACCCCAGAAAACAGTTCCCATGCTCGGAGAGCAGGAAAACCAATCATGCGCCCCGCTCCAAGTGTTTGACACACGGGACGCTCCTCCCGTAAATGATTACGAGGCAGAGCTACAAAGAAAGGCCAATGAGATGGGGATGACTTACATTGCATACTTGAACATCATGGGAGACAACTTGCCCAAATGCGATGCCAACCCCATACAGCCATGGAAGTATGGGAAGAATCTCGTCAAGAAAGAGGAGCTCAAGAATCTACCAATAAAGATGCGAAGATTGCACAAGTGGTACCTTGATTTCTGCAAGACGAGAAAGGAAGAATGGATCACGGCGCATATAAGAGATCAGATTTTCTTGTGCGGAGACAACGAGATCGACTTCAACATTTAAGACTTGCATTTTCTATTCAATCAGAAGGAACTCGATAAAGCTGCCATCAGCCTTTATTGTGTGTAAGTACTATTTCTGTAATTTCTATCTCATCTCATTCACTTCATTAATTGCATGTATATATATATGCTCACCATATATGTATATACTATTATGCAGGAAAAAGGTTATGGAATGCATGAAAGGAGGACCTTTTGACATTGGGTTCGTTGACCCAAATAGAGTTCATCAAGAAGTGGTAAGAACAAAACCCGGGCAAATAGAAGATTTATTGCTAAGGTCTTTACTGAGACAACAAACCAAAAGGGAAATACTATTGCCTTATAACTTCTCGTGAGTACTGTTACCCTCTCTTGTACACATTCTGTTTTGGCTTACTCGATGTTAAGTGTAACTGATGATGAGTTATGCGTGCGTAGCTTCCACTTTATGCTGCTAGTCATTCAACCTGACTCAGGAAAAGTCCTTGTCATGGACTCACATTTAAAAGAAAAGAGCTATGGGCAGACTTTAGAGAGATGCTCTAGAGGTAATTCCAATCATATTATCGCACTAGATCGGCAACTTTCGTGACAACAAGTAATTAATTACTCCTTTATCCATTTTCTTTGCCGGACAGGGTTTGGAAAAGGTTCACGGGCAGGGCCATGGGTGAATGGTCAGAAGAACTAAAATTTGTAGACCAAAATGTAAGTAATACTAGCTAGCGATGTCTGCGTATCTCTTTGATTCTGCTTCCAATTCCATTATATCATGCATTATTGATTATTATTTTGATTGAACTCTCTATTCTCGTAAAGTGCGCGCATCAGGGACACGGCAATAACTTATGTGGGTACTATGTTTGCGAGTTCATTCGCAACACGATATGTGCGACGGGCCAAGCCGCACTAGAACAACTTAGAGTAAGTAAACAAAGTACACAACATTATTTTATTACCATCAATTGTGTTGAGTTTTATTCTTATATATATTGACCCCATTCTTCATATATATTCAGATCGAACTGATGCGGGACCAACTCCTACCATTTGACCGCATACGAGCCATTCAAGAGGAATTGGCGGGGTTCATACTTGATGAGGTCGTCACGCCTGGCGGAGAACTCTTTAGATATCCACCAAAATGAACGTTGTATATATGCTTGAACGTGTTTGTCTTGTAGTTGATGCTTCAACGTTTACGATGAATACCACACAATGATGATGTTGTGTATAATAATAGTTGCTTAATTATTCATGTACTCGTATGTACCGATGACGATGTATGTGTATACCGCTCCCGATCGATTCCCCTCCCCTCCCCTCGTCCCTTGGCGCAGAAATACGCCGAACGGGCAGGGGCAGAAATCTCTTTTCCTGGTAGCAGAATTTAACACCGGTTCGTGTTACGAACCGGTGTTAAAGGGGCTGAGCTGGCAGCCCCATCGCCACCTTTAACACCGGTTCGTATAAGAACCGGTGTTAAAGGGGGGGCCCCTCTAACACCGAACCCTCAACAGCGGTTCTACAACCGCTGTTAGAGGGCCCTAAAAACCGGTGTTAGAGGGGGGTGCGCACTAGTGCTAGCATTGCAATCACAGGGATCTCTACCTTTATAAAGGTGGGATCTTACAACTTTAAATGAACCTTATGAAGTGAACAAAGTACAATTATCATAAGCAATATACCTTAAATCTGTCTATGTCTTTAAAGTTAACTTTAGTCTACAATACTCTAAATATTATACTAAAGACTTTGTTATGTGTTTTATAGTTAACTTTGGTATGTTATAATTAAGTTATAAAGCATCTCAAGTCCAGAGTATTCAAGCAAGCATAAACAATATCAATCACATTCTATCAACCATATTCTAAAAACTATCAGAATTGTTTAAACCTTAATACAGAAATCTTTTCTTCAAAACTTATTCGTTTTGCCACTTCAGTAAACATATGACAATTAATCGTAATCACATTACTTTATACTTTACTTATATACTTAGGATTGATAACACTTAAGTTCTTTATAAGTGACATTACTTGTAAAGTAAAAATTTGAAGATAAACAATTATAATATAAGCAATCTTGAGTAGCATTTCACATTTGTGTGTATCTCATTGTTTTATGATATTGTAATTACATATTGTTTCACACACACTCACAAGCCTTAATAAGAAGCACAAATAAGAAACTAATCTAAAAGGGAAACACATTCTAAAGAAACCAATTCCAATATCCAAACCCTAGAACAACGTTATCCCCGGGATTCGAGTTTATCAGATGCATTACATTACTTATGCATAAAAGCATCCTGCTTCTTTAAACATTAGTCCTAATGATGCTGATTTCAGATATTGGATCTTATATTGTCTCGAAGACCGTGAGTGCATAATATTGCAATCACAAAAGGCAAGTTCACACTTGCTCATGTCCTTGATTATTTTCTGTAAAGTATTTTGCAAATCCAGTGTTGTCATCACCTGCATTTCAAAAAAAGGTCAGAAAACACTATTTTTGATGATAATGTGAATTATTGGTTACTGATCCAGGGTGATCAGCTAATCTATTAAGTCTGGCAGTTGGAATACCACTGCACATGACTATATCACCTAGGATTTAACAACCAATATCGTCAGTGATTCTTGCGCCGTATATTACGTGTTAACCATGAGATTTGGAATGGGACGGAGAAGTCAGCTGTATCTTTTCCCTCTCGCATGGATCCGGACGTGCGGGTCGTGGCTGTTATCACTCGTAGCGTGCATATTAATTGGTAATTCGTAGAGGATATGCAGCATATGGGTGGGAACCCTCAACGTCCCACGATAGTTCCTAAGATCTGAAGCATTCATCGCCAATTGCCGTAATTCAATAGGTGGGCTGGCGTACACCAAGGAGACATGCGGGGTCGCTGAGAAGGTAGTGATTGGCTTGGATCTTAGTCTAGGCCTCACACCAAGGAAGTGTTAATGATCCTATAACTCGGATGCGCAACAAAGCTAAGATCTCTCATGGGTAAAGTGACGCATTTCTGTAGAGTGTAAGAACTATAACTTGTTACTCACTATTCCGGGAAGGAGCTACGAACGCAGCGGGAAAGGAACTCCATGAAAGTTCTAGTAAACCCGTGAAGGCTGACGAACATAGCTTTTCATAATAAAAGTAAACTTTGAAGAAATGTTTACGAAAACTTGCATTGCCTACGACCTCTGGTCTGTGGCTATAGATATAGTGCATCAAACACTTCTTTTCTAGTGAACTTGCTGAGTACGCTCGTACTCAACGTATATTTTTAACCCTTGCTAGATCCTGAAGCCATTAAGACAACATCTACATCATGATATGCTCCAGGAATCATCATCAAAAGCTAAAGCTCTTCAATGAAATCGAGGACGTCAACATATACATCAACTCAAGTGAAGACGAAATTACTGATTAGATAGCAATATAATATCTAGCCATAGAACCCATTTCTGTAGCGTATTGCAATAGCAGCAATGCCAGACCATTAGTTAAAATACTAGTCTTAATAGTATGATAGTTTTTGAGTTGTTTATTTCTGATTCTTCTTTGTAAGAAGTTTCTTTCTCTCTCTTTAACTTAGAGTGTTCTTTGGATTTTGTGTACAAAGTGAGTTGTAACATTAGCCATGTTTTGGACCTGCTGTGTTTCTGTTGTACCACTCTGAGGGATGTAATACTGGTGAATGGTGCTTCATTAGTGTTATGTCAATGACTATAGTATACTACATCATGCAGTGGTATGCTGGGTCATCGCAGATATTTCTTGGGGTGACACCATGGTGGTGTAGGGATTCGTAGCATGGAAAACAAAAAAATTCTATCGCATACAAACAAACAAGCCAAGATCTATCTACTAGATTGTAGCAACGAGTCGATGGAATAACTCACCCTCGAAGATTCCAAAGTGTTTAACGAGAGCAGATTCTCGTGGGTGATGTAGTCGTACTCTTCCCGATCTCAAGATCGCGTAGACGATCCTTCCGCTGCTCCGTTCGGCAGCTTCCCTTGATCGGTCACATCGTTAAATTTTCGACGAAGACCTTCCTCTCCTTGTTCCAGCAGCGTGGAGGTTGTAGCACTCTCCTCGCGATTCCGGCAGCACAACGGCATGGTACCGGAAGTAGAGGGGAGATCTCGCAGGGCTTCGCCTTAAGCCAGAGCGAGTATGGTGGAGTATGAGAGAGTCCCTCGGCGATCTAGGGTCTAGACACGTCGAGGAGGGGGCTAGGCCGGCGGCTAGGGTTTCACCTAGGTGGCGGCGAGTGCCCTAGGGCCGGCGGCGGCTATGGAGGCGGCGGCTTGGAGCTAGGGTTTAGAGGTGTAGGAACTTGTGTCTAGGAGGGGAGCCCTGCCCCTCCTTTTATAGGTGGAGGGGGCCAGCCAAGGGGAGGGGAGTCACTCCCCAACTCGGCTTGGTGGTGCCATGTGGGAGGAACTCCTCCCCCAAGTCGGTTACCACCTCCCTCTCCACTTCCCAAAAATAGTCGTTTGACTTTCAAACTTGGCGTTTGACTTTTCAAACTAGGATTTGAATAAACCCTCTATTTTGTTCAGCGATGACACCGATTACATGATGCAATCATACCAACTTGATATAACACATTCATGTACCCTTCCCCTCCGGAGTGCTGGACATTCCGGAACCTTCTAGAACATTCCTGATGAAAACACCGGAACCATTCTCCAACTCCGAAACGGGACTTTCCTTATATGAATCTTATTCTCCGGACCATTCCGGATCTCCTCGTGATATCCCGAATCCCATTCGAGACTCCGAACAACATTCGGACTCTTTCTCATCATTCCATAACTACTCAAACAACGTCGAATCCTTAAGTGTGTCTCCCTACGGTTCGTGAATTATGCGGACATGATCGAGACACTTCTCCAAACAATAACCAATAGAGGAATCTGGAAATTCATATGGCTCCCACATATTTCTAGGATTACTTTGCGATCGAATGAACCACTTACATACGATACCAATTTCCCTTTGTCTCACGATAGTTTACTTATCCGAGGTTATGATCGTCGGTATCTCTGCATACCTAGTTCAACCTCGTTACCGATAAGTACTCTTTTCTCGTTCCGTGATATGTGATCCCTTGTGAGCCAGTCACATGCTTGCAAGATAATTGGATGACATTTCCGAGAGGGCCGAGTATATCTATCTCATATGGATGGACAAATCCCACTCTTGATCCATGTGTTTCAACCAATACTTTTCAACACTCAATGCCACCTTTATAGCCACCCGATTCACGGTGTGGTGTTTGATGTCATCAAAGCATCCATCCGGTAAAGGTGATATGCATGATCTCATGGTCGAAGGAATTAGGTTACTATGTATCAGAAAGCATATAGCAATTGAACTATTAAAATGACTTGATCTTTATGCTACGCTTATCTATAGGAGTATGTCCACCATATCATTCTCCTAACGATATGATCTTGTTGTTAATAACATCTCAATGTTCATGACAGGGAAACCACAATCATTCATTAACCAACAAGCTAGTGATGTATAGAGGCTTTACTAGGGACTTCAAATTAAGTTTACAAATCACACAAGTATTAATGTTTCCTTGTTAATACTATTATAGCATGAATGTAAACATTTATCATAAACATAAAGATATAATAATAACTATATTTATTATTGCCTCTAGGGCATATCTCCAACAGTCTCCCACTTGCACTAGAGTCATCTAATCTAGATTACATGGTAATATACTGAACACCCATGGCAGTTTGGTGCTGGTCATGTTTTGCCCTCGGGAGAGGTTTAGTCAACGGATCCGCCACATTCAGATCTGTGTGTACTTTGAAAATCTTTATGTCCCCATCTTGGACATGTTCTCGAATAGCGTGAAAACGTAGCTTGATGTGCTTCAGATTCTTGTGTGACCTTGGTTCTTGCGCATTGGCTATGGCACCCATGTTATCATAGTAGATAGACATTGGGTCCAGCGCACTAGGAACCACACCCAGCTCTGTAATGAACTCTTTCATCCATATCGCTTCTTGTGAAGCCTCCGGCGACCATGTATTCCGATTCAGTTGAAGATCTCGCCACAATGCTTTGCTTTGCACTCCTCCAGCTAAGCTGCACCATTCAAAATAAATACGTATCAGTTGTGATTTAGAATCATCCGGATCGGTGTTCCAACTAGCATCGGTGTAACCATTAACAACAAGCTGTTCATCACCTCCATAAGAAAGAACCATATCCTTAGTTCTTCTCAAGTACTTAAGGATGTTTTTGACCGCTGTCCAATGATCCACTCCTGGATCACTTTGATATCTGCTAGTTAAATTAACAGCATACGCAATGTCGGGTCTAGTACATAGCATGGCATACATTAGAGATCCTATGGCTGAGGCATAGGGAGTCTTACTCATCCTTTCTCTATCTTCTGCCGTTGTCGGACTTTGAGTTTTACTCAAGGTCGTATTGGGCAACATGGGCAAGAACCCTTTCTTGCTATCTTCCATTCCAAACCTCTTTAGAACTTTGTCCAAATATGTACTTTGTGACAATGATATTTGGCGTCTCGATCTATCTCTATAAATCTTTATGCCTAATATGTAAGCTACTTCGCCAAGATCCTTCATTGAAAAACTATTATTCAAATATTCCTTGACACTATTAAGAAGGTCTACATCATTCCCAATCAACAATATGTCATCTACATATAGTATTAAGAATGCTACAGAGCTCCCACTCACTTTCTTGTAAATACAAGCTTCTCCATAAGTTTGTACAAAACCAAAACTTTTGATCACCTTATCAAAACGTTGATTCCAACTTCGGGATGCTTGCTTCAATCCATAGATGGACCGTTGAAGTTTGCATACCTTGTTAGCATCTTTAGGATCGACAAAACCTTTGGGTTGCATCATATACAACTCTTCATCAATGTCTCCATTGAGGAATGCTGTTTTGACATCCATCTGCCATATCTCATAATCATAATATGCAGCGATTGCTAACATAATCCTCACAGACTTTAGCTTTGCTACTAGTGAGAAAGTCTCATCGTAGTCAACTCCTTGAATTTGTCGAAACCCCTTTGCGACAAGTCGAGCTTTATAGACAGTAACATTACCATCAGCATCTGTTTTCTTCTTGAAAATCCATTTGTTCTCGACAGCCTTCCGGCCATCCGGTAAGTCCACCAAAGTCCATACTTGGTTTTCGTACATGGATCCAATCTCGGATTTCATGGCTTCTTGCCATTTATTGGAATCTGGTCTCATCATTGCTTCCTCATATGTCTCAGGGTCATCGGTGTTGTCCACCAACATGACACTCATAACGGGATCATACCAATGCAGGTGGTACGAGTTCTCGTTGACCTGCGAGGCTCTGTAGCAACTTCAACCGAAGTTTCATGATCATCATCATTAGCTTCCTCTCTAATCGGTGCAGGCACCACAGGAACTTCTTCCGGTGCTGCGCTACTCGCAATTTCGAGAGAAGGTTCGACAACCTCGTCGAGTTCTACTTTCCTTCCAGTCACTTCTTTCGAGAGAAATTCCTTCTCTAGAAAGGATCCATTCTTGGCAACGAAGATTTTGCCTTCGGATCTATGATAGAAGGTATACCCAATAGTTTCCTTCGGGTATCCAATGAAGACGCATTTTTCCGATTTGGGTTCAAGCTTGTCCGGCTGTAACTTCTTTACATAGGCTTCACAACCCCAAACTTTAAGGAACGACAATCTAGGTTTCTTCCCAAACCATAATTCATACGGTGTCGTTTCAACGGATTTAGATGGTGCCCTATTTAAAGTGAATGCGGCTGTTTCTAATGCATAAACCCAAAATGATAGCGGTAAATCTGTAAGTGACATCATAGAACGAACCATATCTAAGAGAGTTCGATTACGACGTTCGGACACACCATTATGTTGTGGTGTTCCCGGCGGTGTCAATTGTGAAAGTATTCCGCATTTCTTCAAATGCTCGCCAAACTCGTAACTTAGATATTCACCTCCACGATCAAGACGTAGAAATTTAATCTTCTTGTTACGTTGATTCTCTACCTCACTTTGAAATTCCTTAAACTTCTCGAAAGTTTCGGACTTATGTTTCATGAAATAGATATACCCATATCTACTCAAGTCATCCGTGAAGGTAAGAACATAACGATAACCACCGCGCGATGCTACACTCATTGGACCACACACATCGGTATGTATGATTTCCAATAAGTCCGTAGCTCGCTCCATCATACCAGAAAATGGAGTCTTAGTCATTTTACCCATCAGACATGCTTCGCATCTTTCAAGTGATTCGAAATCAAGTGATTCAAGAAGTCCATCGGAATGGAGTTTCTTCATACGCTTCACTCCAATGTGACCAAGACGACGATTACATATAGGTCGAGTTATCGCTCGATTTCAAACGTTTAGCCTCAATGTTATTAATATGTGTATTTCCACTATCGAGATTCAATAAGAATAGACCATCTATCAAAGGTGCATGTGCATAAAACATATTACTCATATAAATCGAACAACCATTATTCTCGGACTTAAACAAGTAACAGTCTCGCAATAAACAAGATCTCGATATAATGTTCATGCTTAACGCAGGCACCAAATAACAATTATTTAAGTATAAAACTAATCCCGATGGTAGATGAAGGGGTAGCGTGCCGACCGCGATCACATCAACCTTTGATCCGTTTCCCACGCGCATCGTCACCTTGTTCTTCGCTAGCTTCCGTTTATTCTGCAGCACCTGTTTCGAGTTACAAATATGAGCAACCGAACCAGTATCAAATACCCAGGCACTACTACGAGTACTAGTGAGATACACATCAATAACATGTATATAAAATATACCTTTCTTCTTGATGTTGCCGTTCTTCAAATCCTCCAAGTACTTTGGGCAATTCCGCTTCTAGTGACCTTCTCCCTTGCAGTAAAAGCACTTAGTATCAGGCTTAGGTCCAGCCTTGGTCTTCTTCGTTGGCGTGGTAACTTTCTTACCACCCTTCTTGAAGTGTCCCTTCTGCTTAGACTTGCCTTTCTTGAATTTGGTGGTCTTATTGACCAACAACACTTGGTGCTCTTTCTTGATCTCCACTTCTGCAGATTTCAACATGGCAAAGAGTTCTGGCAACGTCTTGTTCATGTTTTGCATGTTGTAGTTCATCACAAAGTTCTTGTAACTTGGTGGTAGTGATTGGAGGACGCGGTAAATCCCCAAAGCATTAGGAATCACTATACCCAAGCTTTGAAGTTTGTTTGCGTGCGGACATCTTAAGCACATGCTCACCGACGGAGCCCTCTTCCATCTTGCAGTTAAAGAACTTTTCAGAAGCCTCATAGCTTTCAATTGCCGCATGAGTCTCAAAGATCAATTTGAGATCCTCGACAATATCATATGGGTCTGAATTCTCAAACCTTTTCTGAAGCTCCGATTCTAAACCATACAAGATAGCACCTGAATTGTGGAGTCTTGAGTCTTCCGTGAGGTAAACATTCTTTACTTCATCGGCAAGATCACCGCAGTGGGTCACCCAGATGCATCCAGCACATAGGTCAAATTACCAGTGAGGACAATCCTCAAATTGCGGAACCAATCCGAAGTTGCTTCCATTGTTTTTCAACTTTTCTTTCTCTAGGAACGCATTAAAATTGATGGTAGGGGCTGCCATTGATCTACAACATATTTGCAATAGTTTAGACTAAGTTTATGACAAATTGAGTTCAAATTAATAATAAAATTAATCTAGGTGAACTCCCAAAACAATATCCCTCACATTGTTTTAGTGATCACACGAACCAAATCCACCACATCAACACCGATCATCACGAGAGTTGATATAGTTTCAATGGCGAACAATCGACATGTTCATCATATCTACTATATGATTCATGCTTTACCTTTCGGTGATCCGTGTTCTGAGACCATGTCTGTACATGCTAGGCTCGTCAAGATCAAACCTTAGTTTCCGCATGGGGAAATCTGGCTTGCTCACGTTGTATACACTTGCGGAATCTAACACACCCGATCATCACGTGGTGCTTCGAAACAACAAGCTTTAGCAACGGTGCTAACTAAGGGTGAACACTTTATGACTTGAAATTCATGTGCATGAGGGATCATCTTATAATGCTACCGTCTACTAAGCAATACAAGATGCATAAAGGATTAACATCACATGCAATTCATAATATGTGATATGATATGGCCTTTCTTCTTTGTGCTTCCGATCTCCATCTTCAAGCACGAACATGATCTCCATCATCACCGGCATTGCATCAAGGTCAATGACGCTTCTTCATGGTTGTCGTCCACCGGCTTCAACTATTACAACTACTTTGAATAGACACGCGGGTCTTAACATAAATTAAAGACAACCATATGGCTTCCCGTTGCCAACTTACAATAAGGAACATTGCATACATCAAATATAATCACAATCATGGCCATATCACATCACAGCACACCCCTGCAAAACAAAGTTAGACGCCTCTACTTTCTTTGCATATTTTACGTGGTTTGGGGCTTTCAATAATTGTCGTTCTAACTTACGAACAAGAACCACAACATTGATACTAGCATTGTTAATCAGCCGTTGTAAATTGAATCTTAACTATGCTAGGAGAAACAGCACCATAAAGCCACTTATGCAATACAAGTTGCATGTCAAGCGTGGAGCAAGTCTCATGAACGATGTCATGTAAGGTTAGCTGCTTCATCCCAACATCCCGCAAGATGCAAAGTACACAAGAAGCAATCGACAATAAAAGCATCAACGCCCACAATGACCATTGTGTTCTACTCGTGCAACAAATCTACATATAGACACGGCTCTGATACCACTGTAGGGATTCGTAGCATGGAAAACAAAAATTTTATCGCATACAAACAAACAAGCCAATATCTATCTACTAGATTGTAGCAACGAGTCAATGGAATAACTCACCCTTGAAGATTCCAAAGTGTTTAACGAGAGCGGATTCTCGTGGGTGATGTAGTCGTACTCTTCCCGATCTCAAGATCGCGTAGACGATCCTTCCGGCGTTGCGTTCCGGCAGCACTCCCGCAGTCGGTCACACGTTCGGTACTCGACGAAGACCTTTCTCTCCCTTGTTCCAGCAGGCAGTGGAGGTCGTATCACTCTCCTCGCGATTCCGGCAGCACAACGGCGTGGTACCAGAAGTAGAGGGGAGATCTCGCAGGGCTTCGCCTTAAGCCGGAGCGAGTATGGTGGAGTATGAGAGAGTCCCTCGGCGATCTAGGGTTTAGACACGCCGAGGAGGGGGCTAGGCCGGCGGCTAGGGTTTCACCTAGGCGGCGGCGAGTGCCCTAGGGCCGGCGGCGGCTATGGAGGCGGCGGCTTGGGGCTAGGGTTTAGAGGTGTAGGAACTTGTGTCTAGGAGGGGAGCCCTGCCCCTCCTTTTATAGGTGGAGGGGGCCGGCCAAGGGGAGGGGAGTCCCTCCCTAACTCGGCTTGGTGGTGCACCGACGGTGGGAGGAGGAACTCCTCCCCCAAGTCGGTTTCCACCTCCCTCTCCACTTCCCAAAAATAGCCGTTTGACTTTCAAACTTGGCGTTTGACTTCTCAAACTAGGATTTGAATAAACCCTCTATTTTGGTCAGCGATGACACCGAGTACATGATGCAATCATACCAACTTGATATAACACATTCATGTACCCTTCCCCTCCGGAGTGCCGGACATTCCGGAACCTTCTAGAACATTCCCGATGAAAACACCGGAACCATTCTCCAACTCCGAAACGGGACTTTCCTTATATGAATCTTATTCTCCGGACCATTCCGGATCTCCTCGTGATATCCCAAATCCCATTCGAGACTCCGAACAACATTCGGACTCTTTCTCATCATTCCATAACTACTCAAACAACGTCGAATCCTTAAGTGTGTCTCCCTACGGTTCATGAATTATGCGGACATGATCGAGACACTTCTCCGAACAATAACCAATAGAGGAATCTGGAAATTCATATGGCTCCCACATATTTCTACGATTACTTTGCGATCGAATGAACCACTTACATACAATACCAATTTCCCTTTGTCTCACGATAGTTTACTTATCCGAGGTTATGATCGTCGGTATCTCTGCATACCTAGTTCAACCTCGTTACCGATAAGTACTCTTTTCTCATTCCCGTGATATGTGATCCCTTGTGAGCCATTCACATGCTTGCAAGCTAATTGGATGATATTTCACCGAGAGGGCCCTGAGTATATCTATCCGTCATATGGTTGGACAAATCCCACTCTTGATCCATGTGTTTCAACCAATACTTTCCGAACACTCAATGCCACCTTTATAGCCACCCAGTTACGGTGTGGTGTTTGATGTCATCAAAGCATCCATCCGGTAAAGGTGATATGCATGATCTCATGGTCGAAGAAATTAGGTTACTATGTATCAGAAAGCATATAGCAATTGAACTATTAAAATGACTTGATCTTTATGCTACGCTTATCTATAGGAGTATGTCCACCATATCATTCTCCTAACGATATGATCTTGTTGTTAATAACATCTCAATGTTCATGACAGGGAAACCACAATCATTCATTAACCAACAAGCTAGTGATGTATAGAGGCTTTACTAGGGACTTCAAATTAAGTTTACAAATCACACAAGTATTAATTTTTCCTTGTTAATACTATTATAGCATGAATGTAAACATTTATCATAAACACAAAGATATAATAATAACTATATTTATTATTGCCTCTAGGGCATATCTCCAACAGGTGGTATCCCCAAGCTTGAGCTTTTGTCCATTCATCATCTCATTGCATTATTCTCTCTCTACACCTGAAATTTTCCTTCATACAAAACTTCACACAATCTTCTTTAGCAACATTAGTGTATTCAAAAGATATTAGACCTCTGGAAAAGCTTTGGAACAGCAAGGATTTTCAATAAAAACACAAGCTACTGTAGCAACTCCTTCAAAAAGCTTTATTCACCTAAAGAGAACTCAAAAAGGAATCAATAAGAAGCAAATGCAAATAATGGCAGAAATCTGTCAAAAAGACCAGCAGGTAGAAACCGATTTTTTCAAACATCTTCTGTTGCTCAAATCGAAAAGTGTTGAACTAACTAAAGTTAGCTAACATACCGGGGGATGAATTCGTAAATTTTGAGCTTAATCCGAGTTATAGAGACTCCTCATGAATTTTTTTGGTGGAGGACAGAAATCTGTTTCGGGACAACAACTCCCCAAATCTTACTTCCCTCTCATTAGAGGTCATTCTTGGCACAAAAAGCAAATAAAAGGATAAGGAGAGGTCATTACTGAATTATAACGTCCAAGACTCAAGGAAACTCTTGGGTTACAAGTAATTTTCTTTAACGCCTGTAAGTTAGGCACAAGAAGCAAGAAGAATCAAGTATTTTCAAATGAAGAAGCATTAACATTAAATCTTGCTTTTAAAGGAGGAGAAAAAAACAACTTCTCTCTTCTCATTGGGAAGTGTTCAATACCTTTCTTGAATGTACAATGATATTTAATGGTGCCTTCTTTCATATCAATGATGGCACCAACTGTTCTAAGAAAAGGTCTTCCCAAAGTAATAGGACAAGACGCATAGAAATCAACAGGGACATAAGCATTGTTAACCATGATGAGAACATCATTAATACTCCCCATGAGTTTCTTCTTAGCATTATCATTGAGCGCGACATCCAAATAACAATCCTCCAAAGGTGGCAAATCAAGCATTTCATAAATCTTCCTAGGCATAATAGAGACACTAGAACCAAGATCACATGAAACTTTGAGGTCAAAGTCATTCACTTGCATATTAATAATGGGTTCCCAACTATCTTCTACTTTCCTAGGAATAGAATCTTTGTGTTTTAGCTTTTCTTCCTTAATCTTAACAAGAGCTTATGTAATGTGTTTGGTAAAGGCAACATGCATATCACTAGCATTAGTACTTCTAGCAAGCTTTTGCAAGAACATAATCACTTTAGAAATATTGCAACCATCAATATCAAAATCAAACTTGGCATCACTAGTAGTAGGATCAATAGTCTTAGGCATAGTAGGAGTAGGAATAGGGACTACTTGTGGTTTAGTGGTGATAGTGCACACACTATTGTTTCTATCAATTTCAGCTTCCCTTTCCCACTTAGCATGAAGTTGAGCTAACAACCTAACATTTTCATCAATAGTAACTTGTATGGCATGAGCAGTAGCAAAGGTGTTTTCCATAGTTTCAGGTTTAGCAGCCATTTTATTAACCAAGGAAGACTGAGCTTCAGACAAAGAGGATATATTTTTCTCAGCACTCAATTTTTTTGACTATAAACTAGGAATTTCTCTATTCAGATTCTCAAGCTGATGGCTAATGTTTTTCAAGATGATAGACTATTCCTCCATAGTTTTAGTGAAAATCTTATTTTGCTCATATTGCATCTATATAAAATTCTTAGTGGATCTCTCTACTTCTAGAATCCTTTCTTCACTAGGCATTCCAGATCTACCATGATAAACATTTCCACTAGGAGGATAAGGCCTGTAGAGGTCCCAACCTTTAATAAGGTAGAGATCCCTGTGTTTACAATGCTAGTCCCTGGATCAATAGCTATCATCCACAGTTAAGATGTAATATCAAGAAACAAAGGTCATAATACAACTTTATAACTAGGAATAAATTAATTCATTACATTTTACATAGCTCATTTGGCTATCTCATTACAATGCAGCAGAAATAATTATATAGCATGGAGTCCTTCATCTTCAAAGTGCCACTGTAAGATCCCTCCTTTATAAAGGAAAAGATCCATGTGATTGCAATGCTAGTCCCTAGATCAATGCTAGCATCCACAATTTAAGATGAAGTACACAGAAACAAAGGTCATTATTACATATCATTCCAGAGACAAACATAGTCTTTTACAAAATCCATGGACACATGCCTAATACAAGAGTTCAAATATATAATAAGATAAATAAGTCTTCATCTTCATGTGCCATAGGCAAGCATGTTGAGTGTAGACTCATGACCCCTAATCACCATCATAATAACCTGCAACATCACAAGTTACAGCCACAGTGGGTCAATACATTAGAATAGTATTGGCAAGTGATACCTTAGTATAATATTGGCATCTAGATACTATATGCATTTGGCTAAGTGTAGCCTAGGCTTGCTTTGCTCAAAATAGGTTTTGCCTATTAGTTGAAAACACTAAGTATTTCTTTGATAAAACTATCCCAAGGAAACACCAATAGAAATTGGTGTACCTTCACCCTTGTTCAACCACAAGTTTTTACTTAGAAATTGGGATGAGGGGATTCTTGATAGCTTCCATGTCTTGATGCTCAAGTTGTCCAATACTAGGGACATGGCTAAGTACTTAGATTCTTCCATCTGCAGAGGTTGTGCACTTTCCCCACAAGACTTGATTTTCACCAAGACAGGATCTTTCAGAAACCTTCCCTTAGACCAAATGGACGCGCTCCAACCTATCATCCCACTACCACCAACTGTCCAAATGGCTAAGTTGTTGCAACCTATATGATCCAGGCAGAGCCCATAATGCCATGTGGCTGCACTAGAAGCTTCTTAACATTTGGAATCTCAAATCCCTTTGTTCCTGGGTGGCTTCCCACAACTGAGATACACAAGGTAAACCATAGAAATGGGCCTTGTGTAACCACTCAACACAAACCATTCTTTCCATTCCACCCAGGTGTTTCATTCACTTAATTGTTTTATTAAGCAAAAACATAAGTCCAAAGACTTAGAAATATTTTCTCATAGCATGAATATATAACCACCCTTGGTTGCTACTTGCTAGGCTAAGCATGGCATTGATAAGCATCTTAACTTATAAATTTCTAGCAATTCTACAACTACTAGGATTTCCCAAGCATAGCATATAGTTCATGCAAGTCCTATACAAAATATTTCTAGTGCATAGTTGAAAAACATAGGAATAAATTCATGAAGCACCACTTGCCTTGGTAGTTTGGGGAGTAGCAACAATCCTCACAATCACAATCACTATTTGCACCAAAATCTACACATAAAATAATGGCACCAAATCACATACAAAATATATACAAACAAAAAATATATGAATGCATGCAAAATGCCATGTGATGAGTTCCTACACCAAACAAGACAAGTATACAGTACTGAATCATAAACAAGTTCAAATCATGCCAAATAAACTTCATTTGAACAACAAAACATTTTTCAAATAATTACTATACACAAAATATGCCTACAAATGTTTCTATAAAAACAACCATTTTTACAGAGGCAAAACATTAAACACATTGCATAAATGGAAAGTATTTTCTCTCCTGATTCCAGTGATATAAAATTTGGACGTGTGGTTTGAAAGTTATGAATTTTGCAAGTTTACAAATCCAATAGATCAAATTCTGTTTTTAAAACCAGAGTCTGGCCACGTGGCATGTTTCTATTCGCCCATACCGCTTCGTGGGGATCGACTGACGTGAACCGCATGATCTAAATGAAATTGCACGGCCAGATCTGTCCCGTACCCCTTCGCTAAGTGATTCTATCAGATTCGTTGGATCTAGATCTAACGGTCCTGGACCATGCGACCAAAGTTCGGCGGCGCTGGCGACGGTGGCGCGGCGGCGGCGCTCTATCAGCGATGCTCCAGCGAATACAGAGAGGGCTAGGGTGTGTGCGTGGCTTACCAGTTTCGCAAGAACACGAGGAAGCTCAACGTGGTCTTTGCTTGGACAGGGGCGCACTGGCACGGCCGGAAATCCTCGTCGGAGTTTGCTTTCGCGTTGGGTGCTCACTGCCGGAGATGGAGGCGACGTTCTACGGCACAATAAGATGCACGAAAAGAATTAGGAGATGCACAGAGGCCAGGCGAACACGATCGTGTGAACTAGGGATCAAGGGGCGGTCTGTTCTTACCGTGATTGCTCGTCGGAGTTGGACGGCGCTTCGGTTGTTTACGGCCTTCGACGGAGACGATGACCTGGGGCGATATAGAGTAAACAGAATGTGTGAGAATATGCGCACGGGCAAGACAGGCAAGCTCGTATGGATGAGAGGCGGAGGCGAGCACGGGGTTCACCAGAATAGGTCGCCGGAGTGCGTCGGGAAGCGAAGTTGCAGCTCGAATTGCCGGTAGCCTGGTGGCGGAGTGGAGGTGCTGTGTGAGGGGAAAGGCTCGCGGTGCAGAGGGGTTTAAGTAGGCAGGGGGCTCGACAGGAAACGCCTGCAGATTCAATGGCAATTACGCCGCGTGATCAACGCCAGCAACGGCCAGCGGCGACGTGTTCTTCGCGAGATTTGGGGAAGATGACGGTGACGTGGACGGGGCCCAGTAGTCAGTGAGGGGGGGTGGGTTCTGCGTGGGTGAGAAAATAGAGGGAAAGGGAGGACCCGGGTGGGTTGTTTCGCTTGCTGGGCTGGAATGGTAGCGCCAGGCCCAGTTGGGTTTTCTAATTCTTTTTCTTTTTTCCAGAATGAATTTCAGGATTCATTTTCAAACAATTCAAAAGCATTTGAAATCCAAACCTTTTCTGAATTTTTGTAAAGTGTAAACTTCATAATATTGGACACTAAACCTTGCTGTCTCATTGGACTATCTTGGTCTCTTTGAAAAATCAAAATAAACAGTGCCTTAGCACTTGAATTGAATAGGTTTTAAAAATGGTTTAAAACCATATTTGTTTTGTAAATTTTTTTCTAACATTCAACCAAATCAACATGAGAGCAAACAAAGCTTGGTTTAAAACAATTATACGCTCATTTGAGAGGGGCATTAGATCAATGCTTTCTCACATAAAATAATAGCACTCAGTGCTTCTGTTTTTTTGAAATGAGTTTGAAATTGTCCCCTAAATGATATGTATGCATGAATGATATGCAATCTTTGAAAACATGATTTTAGGGATGTTAAAAATCTAACCCCCTTAAGGTGAATCTCTCCCTCGAGATTTGGGTTGGCTAGCAAATAGGTGAGGGTGGTCTTTCCGAAGATCATCTTCTGTTTCCCATGTTGCTTCTTCTTCAGAATGATGGTTCCATTGAACTTTGCAGAATTTGATAGTCTTAGTCCGAGTCACTCTTTCTGCAGTCTCAAGAATCTTTATAGGCTTTTCCTCATAAGTGAGATCACTTCCCAATTGGACCTCCTCCAATGGTATAGTATCCTTCAAAGAAGTCTCTTCCATTTCTGGATGGCATTTCTTTAGCTGACTCACGTGAAACACGTTGTGAACGGCAGACAATGATTCTGGCAATTCAATCTCATAAGCTACTTCTCCTTTACGACTCAGGATCTTGAATAGTCCAACATGTCTTGGGGCCTATTTTCCTTTGACTCCAAACCTCTTTACTCCACAGAGTGGTGACACTCTAAGATAAGCTCTATCACCTACCTCATAGGTGACTTCTCTATGCTTAGGATCCGCGTACCTCTTTTGTCGGGACTGTGCTATCTTCAATCTGTCCTTAACTAGTTTGACTTTCTCTTCAGCCTCTTTGATTAGTTCTGGTCCGAACAGATTTCTTTCTCCCACACCATTCCATAGCAATGGGGTGGTACACTTTCTCCCATAGAGAAATTCAAAAGGCGCCATCTCAATACTGGCTTGATAGCTGTTATTGTAAGAGAATTCTGCGTAAGGCAGACTTTCATCCCAACTAGCTCCATAATCTAGAGCACATGCTGTCAACATATCTTCAAGTATCTGATTGGTCCTTTCTGTTTGTCCATCGGTCTGAGGATGAAAAGCAGTGTTGAATTCCATCCTTGTTCCCAATGACTCATGTAGGTGCCTCCAAAAATGAGAAGTGAATTGAGTTCCCCTATCAGACACAATACTCTTGGGTACTCCATGTAGACATACAATTCTACTCATGTAGATCTTGGCTAACTTCGCACTTGTATAGGTTGTCTTCACGGGTATGAAATGAGCCACTTTAGTTAAGTGATCTACTACTACCCAAATAGAATCATATCATGACCTGGTCCTTGGCAATCCGGTGATGAAATCCATGCCAATCTTGTCCCACTTCCAATCAGGAATAAGTAGTGGTTGTAACAACCCTGCTGTTTTCTGATGTTCCGCTTTCACTCTACTACATACATCACACAAAGCAATATGTACGGCGATGTCCTTCTTGAGATTATTCCACCAAAATCTTTCCTTCAAATCCATGTACATTTTGGTGTTACCCGGATGAATGGAATATGGTGAGTTATGTGCTTCTTGTAATATCAGTTTCCGAAGCTCCGGATCTTGTGGAACACAGATACGTTTTCCATACCATAAGGTACCCTGCTCGTCTTCATGGAATCCTTTGGCTTTTCCTTTGCCAATCTTTTCCTTGATCTCTTAAATTTCCTTGTCTGTCTTTTGGACTTCTTTGATTTTGTCCAACAAAGTGGGTTGAACATCCAAAGTCATGAGATGTCCTTCAGGCACAATCTCCAATCTGAGATCTCTAAATTGGGCACACAAATCATCTGGCAATTCTCCCTTCGTAAGGCCATTTACAAAAACCTTATGGCTTAGAGCATCTGCTACAACATTTGATTTACCGGGGTGGTATTGCAAACTCAAGTCATAGTCCTTGATGAGTTATAGACATCTTCTTTGTCTCATATTGATTTCTTTCTGGGTGAAGATATACTTCAAACTTTTGTGATCTGTGAACACTTCACATCGCTTTCCCAAAAGATAATGTATCCATGTTTTGAGTGCATGGACAACATAGGCCAACTCTAAATCATGAGTTGGGTAATTTACCTCATGAGTTTTGAGTTGTCTCGAGTCATAAGCCACAACTTTCCCTTCTTGAATTAGTACTGCACCTAATCCATGATGAGATGCATCACAATACAATTGGAAATCTTTCTCCAAATCTGGAAGACATAAGACTGGTGCTGTCACTAGTCTCTTCTTCAATTCTTGGAAACTGAGTTCGCATCCTTCAGACCAAGCAAAATTCTTGTCTTTCTTTAGCAATTCTGTCATAGGCTTAGCTACCTTGGAGAAATTCTCAATATATCTTCTGTAGTATCCTGCCAAGCCAAGGAAACTACAAACTTATTTTACTGACTTAGGAGATTCCCATTCAGTTACAGCTGACACTTTAGCAGGATCAACTGCTACACCATCTCCTGACACAATGTGTCCAAGAAATCCAACTTCATTTAACCAAAATTCACACTTGCTGAATTTGGCATACAACTTATGCTCCCTAAGCTTCTCAAGTATTAAACGCAAATGACCTTCATGCTCCTCTTTGCTCTTGGAGTATATCAAAATGTCATCGATGAAAACGACAACAAACTTGTCAAGGAACTCCATGAACACCTTGTTCATCATATTCATAAAGTATGCTGGTGCATTGGTCAAATCAAATGGCATCACGGTATACTCGTACAATCCATACCTAGTGGTGAAAGCTGTCTTAGGTATGTCTTGTTCCCTTATCTTAAGTTGAAAATAACCTGATCGGAGATCAATCTTTGAGAACACACAAGCTCCTTCTAACTGATCAAACAAGTCATTGATTCTAGGCAAAGGGTATTTGTTCTTGATAGTCACCTCATTGAGTGAACGGTAATCTATGCATAACCTTTGACTTCTATCTTTCTTTTCCACAAACAAAACTGGTTCTCCCCAAGATGAAGAACTTGGTTTGATAAAACCTTTCTGCAACTATTCTCCAAGTTATTTCTTGAGTTCTTTCAATTCATCAACTGACATCTTGTACGGTCTCTTTGCTATTAGTCCAGATCCTGGTAGCAAGTCAATAAGAAACTCCACATCTCTATCTGGTGGCATTCCCGGCAATTCTTTCGGAAACACATCTAGATATTCACTCACAATAGGAACACTGTCTATGTTAACCCCCTTAAGAGAATTTAGCTTACTCCCTTTTGATTCAAAGTTAGATTTGAATCTTATCCGCTTCTTTTCCGGGGTTGTGAGTGCGACAGTACGATTGGCACAATCCAGTACTCCTTCATACTTGGTCATCCAATCCATTCCCAAAATTACATCCAGTCCTTGGGAATCCAGGATTATCAGACTCACTGAAAATTTATGCTTTCCAAACTCTATCACTAGATCCCGGCATCCCAGACTTACTATCATATCTCCACCGGGAGAACTTACTTTTATTGGACACCCATTATTTTCAGTTGGAAACCCATTTCTATCAACAAATGCTTTTGATATGAATGAATTTGATGCACCAGTATCAAAAAGAACATGTGCCGGAATAGAATTGAGTTTGAACTTACCGGCAACAGCATCAGGTTCCTCATAGATTTCCTCCACATTGATGTGGTTCACTTGTCCCTTTTGGAAAGTGTTGGGCTTGTTGGGTCCTTCAACTTTCTTTTCTGGGCATTCATTTGCATAATGCCCCATCTTCTTGCACTTGAAACATTCAACCTGACTAAGATCTTTCTTGACAGGCTGGCTTCCACTACCACTTCCATTGTGGTGGCTTTTATATCCACTCTTGTGATTCTTGTACTTGTCATTGTCATGACTACGGTGATGCTTGTTGTCATGATGACGGTTGTGGTTGTGGTGGTTATTGTACTTTCCATGCTTGTGGGGTCCAGAATTCCCACTATCATCATAATGGGAACGCTTGTGAGACGATCCCGAGTTGTGCTTATCAGAGTTGTGCTTTCTCTTCCTGCTTTCAACCTGTTTCATCTTGCTCACCAAGATGGCAGCCTTGTCACAAAGAGACTGGTTAGTGGGGACATAGGCCACAGATAGCTGCAGGTTCAGTTCATTGTTCAGTCCTTCGAGGAACTTCTCTTTCCTCTTAGCATCAGTGTCAACCTCATCCGGTGCATAACGCGCCAGATTGTTGAACTCCTCAATATACTCAGCCACGCTGCGGTGGCGCTGCTTCAAATTATGAAATTCCTTCTTCTTCAAACTCATCACTCCGGATGAGATGTGAGCAGTACGAAAACCATCTTCAAAGATATCCCATGTCACATCCGCAATGGGAGTGGTGATCTGGAAGTTATCCCACCATGTAGCTGCGGGTCCTTCCAACAAGTGTGCTGCAAATCTGACTTTCTCTTCATCAGTACAGCCAACGGTTACCAAATCCTTGTTCACAGAGCGTAACCAATTATTGGCCACCATGGGATCAATAGTTCCTGAGAACTTTGTTGGCCTCAGTCTTAAGAATCTGGTAAGCATGTCAAAACCCGGTGGATTGTTCTGATTGTTGTTGTTATTATTATTATTGTTGTTGTTGTTCTAATTCTGTATGAACGTGGTCATCATTTGCATTAGCTGCGTCTGAGCTGTCATCATCTGCTGCATCTCAAGGGTGATATTGTTGTTGGGGTTGGGATTGGCACGTCGGGGAGGCATCTGTGGTTTTCAATAAGGATAAGAATGAGATACCCATACTTGCTAACATGCACAATACATCACATAACAATCACCAAACATGCATCATAAAAGTTCAACAACATAGACAACAAGTTTTGAAAAGTAAACACACAAATAGAAAGCCATCCACATGTTGGATGGTCATTGCGACGCAATAATCAGAAGCATGGTAAATAAAAGGTAGATGAATAATCATCACTGCTCCTCTGCATCAACCTCCTCATCAACAAGTGTAAGACCTGCATTCTCCATAGCGGTCTTGTATTCCTCGACATTGGTGGTCAAGGCCTCTACTTTGGCTTTGAGATCCATCTTCTATGAACGAAGTCTCTCAATCACACCTTGCTGATGCTCGAGCTCGAAGTTCTTGGCCTCTAGTTCTGTAGTCATGTCTTGAATCCTCTTGTTCCTATCTTGGACTCTCTTCTCTTGACTCTTGAACTTTCTATCTTGACTCTCAAACTTGGCCTCCATTTCCTTGACTATCTCATCTTGCTCCGCGAAGAGCTTGTCCTTCTCACGAAGCTGCACCTGGAGTCCGTCATTGCTAAGCATGACGTTGGTCCTATCAGTGTCTAGGTGCCTAATAAGAACCTCTAAGTCCTGGAGGTACAGACGAATCGGCTCTGCCGTCTCTCTAGCGGTATCCTCGAACTCAACAGCCTCACCATCCTCGTCACGTCTACCGAAGGCGTGGAAGTGAGTACCTCTAACCTCCCGAGAGTGTCTCCCTAACAAGCGTCCAAGCAAATCCTACATGACTACCTCTAGGCCTCTCTCCTTGTCATCATGCATGAGCTTGAAGGTGATGGCCTCTGTGGTACGCTCGATGGCGTCTGGCTGAGTAACCTTGAAGCCCCAAAGGTCCTTCCTCTCGAACTTGGTGAGGGGAAGCATCATGATGGTAGGAAGTGGGAGATTGAGCACACTAGTGAGCTCAATAAGACGAGTGCCAAAACGAGTTCCCTTGAACTCTTCAGCCGTGCTGATAGTAACATTAGGCATCTAGTTTATAAGATAGAAAAAGTTAGAATCAACATACATAGTGATGAATCACAATACAAGGCATCACATGCATATCTTTGACAATCAAAACACTCAAGTCATGGCATACAAAATTCCATTACAAGCATCCAAGGTTCAACTTATTTTAAACAACATTTTTTGGAAAATATAAAGATAAGTGTGGTGGTCCAACTAACGAAGTATGTTACAATCCCATCTCACTTTCCAAGTTGGCTAACAGGGCATCTCTAGAGGCAATATGTCGATCCTGATCACATGACTCCATTGCTAAGTCTATGATGTCTTCTCTTAAACGTTGGTTGGTAGTCTCTAATTCTTGGGTATGCTTCTTTTCCTCCCTAAGGTCATTCTGGGTGTTGAGCATTCTGCACTTGATTCTATCACCAAGCTCTTTGATGGCCTTCCAAGCTGCATCCCTTGCTGAATCAAAGAATGTGGTGTGCATCACTGAGTTGGTGACCATGCAGAATCCTGATTCCTTGTGGTTGTCTTCCTTGTTTTTATACAAGTGAAGTTGCACCCACGAGTATTCAACTCCTTCATCCATCACGGGAAAACCTTTGTACACAGCTGCACCATGTATTCCCATAGCAACCATGAGGTCCTTGAGAGCCTTGGGAAATTCTGTCTCACATTCCAAAGTCATAGTCATGAGTGGTCAGTTCCTTACGACTTCGTTGATGGAGTTCATCTACAAATAGAGATGAGAAAGAAGATTAGAAAAGTTTACGAGAAGAAAAATACAAGTGTGGAAATTGTTGAAAATTTTCCTTAGTGGTTTCCAATCCTAGGGTCATAATCCTACAGGCAACACAGTGCTCTGATACCATCTGTAAGATCCCTCCTTTATAAAGCAAAAGATCCCTGTGATTGCAACGCTAGTTCCTCTATCAATGCTAGCATCCACAGTTTAAGATGAAGTACACAGAAACAAAGGTCATTATTACATATCATTCCAGAGACAAACATAGTCTTTTACAAACTCCATGGCCATAGGCCTAATACAAGAGTTCAAATATATAATAAGATAAATAAGTCTTCATCTTCATGTGCCACAGGCAAGCATGTTGAGTGTAGACTCATGACCCCTAATCACCATCAGAATAACCTGCAACATCACAAGTTACAGCCACAGTGGGTCAATACATTGGAATAGTATTGGCAAGTGATACCTTAGTATAATATTGGCATCTAGATACTATATGCATTTGGCTAAGTGTATCTTAGGCTTGCTTTGCTCAAAATAGGTTTTGCCTATTAGTTGAAAACACTAAGTATTTCTTTGATAAAACTATCCCAAGGAAACACCAATAGAAATTGGTGTACCTTCACCCTTGTTCAACCACAAGTTTTTACTTAGAAATTGGGATGAGGGGATTATTGATAGCTTCCATGTCTTGATGCTCAAGTTGTCCAATACCAGGGACATGGCTAAGTACTTAGATTCTTCCATCTGCAGAGGTTGTGCACTTTCCCCACAAGACTTGATTTTCACCAAGACAGGATCTTTTAGAAGCCTTCCCTTAGACCAAATGGACGCGCTCCAACCTATCATCCCACTACCACCAACTGTCCAAATGCCTAAGTTGTTGCAACCTATATGATCCAGGCAGAGCCCATAATGCCATGTGGCTGCACTAGAAGCTTCTTAACATTTGGCATCTCAAATCCCTTTGTTCCTGAGTGGCTTCCCACAAGTGAGATACATAAGGTAAACCATAGAAATGGGCCTTGTGTAACCACTCAACACAAACCATTCTTTCCATTCCACCCAGGTGTTTCATTTACTTAATTGTTTTATTAAGCAAAAACATAAGTCCAAAGACTTAGAAATATTTTCTCATAGCATGAATATATAACCACCCTTGGTTGCTACTTGCTAGGCTAAGCATGGCATTGATAAGCATCTTAACTTAGAAATTTCTAGCAATTCTACAACTACTAGGATTTCCCAAGCATAGCATATAGATCAAATATTCATGCAAGTCCTATAAAAAATATTTCTACTGCATAGTTGAAAAACATAGGAATAAATTCATGAAGCACCAATTGTCTTGGTAATTTGGGGAGTAGCAACAATCCTCACAATCACAATCACTATTTGCACCAAAATCTACACATAAAATAATGGCACCAAATCACATACAAAATATATACAAACAAAAAATATATGAATGCATGCAAAATGCCATGTGATGAATTCCTACACCAAACAAGACAAGTATACAGTACTGAATCATAAACAAGTTCAAAATATGCCAAATAAACTTTATTTGAACAACAAAACATTTTTCAAATAATTACTATACACAAAATATGCCTACAAATGTTTCTGTAAAAACAACCATTTTTACAGAGGCAAAACATTAAACACACTGCATAAATGGAAAGGATTTTCTCTCCTGATTCCAATGATATAAAATTTGTAAAATTTGGACGTGTGGTTTGAAAGTTATGAATTTTGCAAGTTTACAAATCCAATAGATCAAATTCTGTTTTTAAAACCAGAGTCTGGCCACGTGCAATGTTTCTATTCGCCCATACCGCTTCGCGTGGATCGACTGACGTGAACCGCATGATCGAAATGAAATCGCACGGCTAGATCTGTCCCGTACCCCTTTGCTAAGTGATTCTATCAGATTCGTTGGATCTAGATCTAACGGTCCTGGACCATGCGACCAAAGTTCGGCGGCCTGGCGACGGTGGTGTGGCGGTGGCGCTCTGTCAGCGATGCTCCGGCGAATACAAAGAGGGCTGGGGTGTGTGGCGTGGCTTACCAGTTTCGCAAGAACACGAGGAAGCTCAACGTGGTCTTTGATTGGACAGGGGCGCACTGGCACAGCCGAAAATCCTCGTCGGAGTTTGCTTTCGCGTCGGGTGCTCACTGCCGGAGATGGAGGCGACGTTCTATGGCGTAATAAGATGCACGAAAAGCATTAGGAGATGCACAGAGGCCAGGCGAACACGGTCGTGTGAACTAGGGATGAAGGGGCGGTCTGTTCTTACCATGATTGCTCGTCGGATTTGGACGACGCTTCGGTTGTTTGCGGCCTTCGACGGAGACGACGACCTTGGGCGATATAGAGTAAACATAATGTGTGAGAAGATGCGCACGGGCAAGATAGGCAAGCTCGTATGGACGAGAGGTGGAGGGGAGCACGGGGTTCACCGGAATAGGTCACCGGAGTGCGTCGGGCAGCGAAGTTGCAGCTCGAATTGCCGGCAGCCTGGTGGCGGAGTGGAGGTGCTGTGTGAGGGGAAAGGCTCGCGGTGTAGAGGGGTTTAAGTGGGCAGGGGGCTCGACAGGAAACGCCTGCAGATTCAATGGCAATTACGCCGCGTGATCAACGCCAGCAACGTCCAGCGGCGACGTGTTCTTTGCGAGATTTCGGGAAGACGACGGTGACGTGGACGGGGCCCAGTAGTCAGTGAGGGGGGTGGGTTCTGTGTGGGTGAGAAAACAGAGGGAAAGGGAGGACCCGGGTGGGCTGTTTTGCTTGCTGGGCTGGAATGGTGGCGCCAGGCCCAGTTGGATTTTCCAATTCTTTTTCTTTTTCCAGAATGAATTTCAGGATTCATTTTCAAACAATTCAAAAGCATTTGAAATCCAAACCTTTTCTGAATTTTTGTAAAGTGTAAACTTCATAATATTGGACACAAAACCTTGCTGTCTCATTGGACTAGCTTGGTCTCTTTGAAAAATCAAAATAAACAGTGCCTTAGCACTTGATTTGAATAGGTTTTGAAAATGGTTTAAAACCATATTTGTTTTGTAAATTTTTGTCTAACATTAAACCAAATCAACATGAGAGCAAACAAAGCTTGGTTTAAAACAATTATACTCTCATTTGAGAGGGGCATTAGATCAATGCTTGCTCACATAAAATAATAGCACTCAGTGCTTCTGTTTTCTTGAAATGAGTTTGAAATTGTCCCCTAAATGATATGTATGTATGAATAATATGCAATCTTTGAAAACATGATTTTAGGGATGTTACAGCCACAGGCAATCATGTTGGTTGTAGACTTGAAATCCTAATCAACACACTTCACTAACATCAAACAAACCTACAACACAATAAGTTACAGCCACAAGGGTCAATAAATTTGAATTGTATTGGCAAGTGATACTATGGTAGTATAGTGGTAACTATCATCTATATGCATTTGGCTAAGTGGAGCTTAGGCTTGCTTTGCTCAAAATAGATTTTCCTTATCATTTGATAACACTAAGTTTTTGTTTCGCAAAAATCACCCAAGGCATCTCCCAATAGAAATTGGTGATCCTTTAACCCTTGTTCAACCACAAGAGTTTAACTTAGAAATCGGGATGAGGAGATTCTTGATATCTTCCATGTCTTGATGCTCAAATTGTCCTTTGCCAGGGACATGGCTAAGTACTTAGATTTTACACTATGCAGAGGTGGTGCACTTTCCCCACAAGACTTGATTTTCACCAAGACAAGATCGTTCATAAGCCTTCCCTTAGACCAAAATGGACGCGCTCCAAACATATCAAACCCCTACCACCAACTGTACATTTGGCTAAGTTATTGCAACCTATATGATCCAGGCAGAGCCCATAATGCCAAGTGGTTGCACTTGAAGCTTCTCAACATTTGACATCTAAAATATCTTTGTTCCTGGGTGGCATTCCACAAGTGAGATACAAAAGGTAAACCATAGAAATGGTCCTTGTGTAACCACTCAACAAAAAACCTTCCAAGCAATACCATTCCACCCAGGTGATTCATTCACTTAGTTGTTTTATTAAACAAAACACAAGTCCTTGACTTAGAAATATTCCATAGCATGAATATAATCCACCCTTGTTTTCTACTAGCTAAGCTAAGCATGATAGTAGTAGGAATCTTAACTTAGGAAAGTTCTACTAAGGTTTCATCTACTAGGATTTCCCATGGCATAGTTTATACTTAGCAAAAATTCCATGCAAGTCCTACTTAGAAATATCACTAATGCATAGTGAAAATAATGGGACAAAAAGTATGTAGCACCACTTGCCTTTTTGGTAGAGAATTATAAGTTCACTCCTTGATCTTGCAATAGTCACACTCTTCAAATTCCACTACAATTCAATCAAGCAAGAAAATATTCAATCTACCATTCAAGCAATTCATCACATAGAATAATAAAAACAAAGCAATGCATGCAAGCATGCCAAAGGTTGTTTTATTTGGAAAAGTGGTTTATAATAGGTTATAAGCATTTTAAAACACGTATTGGTCATTTATAAAGGTGTCAAAACCATTTGATAACAAGTTAGTGAAAATGGCCATTTTAAGTCATTTTTGTTTTGCTAGAATGGTTCAAATCAAAGTAACATTTCTAGTGTTTACCAAATATATTTTTAAACACAAATGTCAGTGTTTTAAGGTTAAGTCTTTAATATTGAAACCATTTGCAAAAGGTTTTACCTATAAACCATTTTTATACCAAAGTAATATTTTATGTTGTTGGAAATGCTTTTTAGCAAAGTAGTAATTTATAGGGTTCATCAAATATATTTTTAAATCCTAAAACTTGGTGTTTAGGGTCAGAGAGTTTAAACCAAATCATTTTCCAAAGGTTTTACCCTAAACCCTAAAACATATTCAACCATTTTTATTTAGCTAGAAATGCTTTTATTCAAAGATTTATTCTTTAGCTTCACAAAATACACTTTTAAGTCCATAAGTTGGTTTCTATGGTCAGTAGGTTCAAAACAATCCATTTGCCAAAGATTTTACCATAAAAATATTGCTAGATTAATTTTTATATTCAAAACATACCTACACATGTTTATGCAAAAACAACCAAGTTTACATAAGAAATTCATTAAACAAAGGGCATGATTGGAAATTACTTGTTTTTCTGATTCCACCGATATAAAATTTGCAAAATTTGGACGTGTGGATCAAAAGTTATGAATTATACAAGTTTGAATATCTAATAGATTAATTTTGTTTTTAAAACAATAGTCAGGGCCACGTGTTGTGTTCTGATTGGCCGAAAAAGGTTCGTGCGGATCGTGCTGTGTGGTGCGTTGGATTAAAACAGATCGAGCGGCACAGGATCACTCGTACCCCTTCGTTAAGTGGTTCTATCCTATCCACGCGATCTAGATCCAATGGCTGCTGTGAGTTTGACCATGAATGAGCGGTGCTAGCGGCGGCGAGTGGCGGCGGCGCGGTCAGACGGTGCACTTGCCAGTGATTCAGGAGGCTAGAGAGAGAGGAGTCTCTTACAGTGATCGCAGGAGTGTGGCGAAGCTCAAGGCGTGCTTGGTTTTTGAAGGGGCGCACGGAGTTGATCTTAATCGCTCGCGGGAGATGTCCCAGGCGTCGGGCACGCTCTGTCGTTGACGGAGACGAGGCTACAAGGCTCGGGAAAGTAAGCGGAGGGTACTATTATCTTCGTACGCGAGTGGAAAACAAGTGAGCATCAAAAAGAGGGCAAGGGGGGTCTATGCTCACCAGGGAATCTTGCCGGAGTCGAGGCGCACGGCGGTGCTTTCGAGCGTCGTTAAACACCTTGTGGGTCAGCGCGGCAAGCCGAGGTTACTGGGATGTTCAGGGGGCGATGGGGAATGCTCTAGTGGGATCTAGGAGGCAAGGGGCGACGGTGGCTGGCCGGAATTGGAGAGAAGCTTCGCCGGAGCAGTGGGAGTTCTCGAGCAAAATCTGAGCGGCCTGGTGGCCGAGGGTGGGTGGCTTCTAGGGGGAAATGGAGAGGGGAAGCAGGATATTAATCGAGCGTGGTCGTGGGTGGGATTAACTGAGCTATCAACGCAAATTTAACACCGCAAATTCATCACAGAAATGCTCGGGAGGAACGGTCGTGGGGATGACGATGACTGCGTGGCAGTGGGGCCAGGCGTGAGCGAGGTAAAGGAAATGCACGTGGGGTCCAAACGTCAGTGGCTGAGTGGGTTATTCGTGCGGTGTGAAACGTTTTCTGGAGGGAGAAAGAGAGAGGCCGGTGGTGGGATTAGTGGGTTGGTTAGGTTGGGCTGGCTTCTTTCATTTTTTTTGTTTTGTTTCTTTTTATTTTTCCATTTTCATTTCTGTTTTGAATTTGTTTAAACTTTTCAAACAACCATTTTAATTCAAAACCTTCCAAACTTTTTAGTAAGTTTTTAATATGTTTTAAACATGTATTTAAATTCCTTTTTAGGAATAATTCCTTTATTTATTTATGGTTTATATTTTATTTTAAAAAGGGTACTTTCCTTTATTAAATAAGATTTAATTAAATTCTCAAACCTTATTTTGAAATCAAAATTTCACCAAACCTTTTCAGTAGGTTTTATTTATTTAAATGGGGTGTTAATAATTTACCTTGAATTATTTAAAGTATTTTAATATGATTATTAATCATTTAATTTGGGCAATTGTCTTTATTCCAATGAAAACAAATATCGTTTTAATTCCACAAATTTTATTTAAATGATTTCTTTGATTCACTTTAAGTTAAATAACTTTTATTCCACTTGGGTAAATTCCAATGATTATTTTCCCATGATTTAATTAATCATTTCTATGAGGGATTTTGTCTTTATTCAAATAGAAATAGAATTTGGTTAAGGCCATTTTATTTTATTTGAATATTATTTATCCATTTATTTTATTTGGACTTGGATTATATTTATTCCATTTGCTCATGGATTAGGCCAAGATTTAATTTGGTTTTTAAGTATTCCCTATTAATTAATTCTTTCTTTATCTTATAAAATCCATATCTTTTTATTTATAGATCCAAAGTTGGTGATTCCAATTTGTATAATTTTATTTAATATTTGTTTATCCTTTTAAATCTCTTTAGGATTATTTGCTCACCATTTGGTATGGATTTTTAGATAGGTGCTTTATTAGCTTTGGAAATTCAATTTCCTTATCTTCTAAATTCATAAGATTTTATCTCTGGTTCCAAATTAAATGAAACCAATTTCCATGGTTTTATATTATTTTTATTTATCATTCTTGATCATTTATAAATATTTGTTGACCAATTTCTATATGGTTCAAATCCATAGTCTTAGAGAGATCTTGGAAATGATTTCCTTCCATTAAGGTTTTAGAGTTTTGGTTTATTTCCCAAGTTTTTAAATTTCAAGATGCATTTATGAAGAATGCATTGCACTTGATTTGAACTTAGTTGCATTCAAACTTTAATCAAAGTTTGTTCAAGATGGGTTTTGATGTTTCCATTTCAAAACAAAAAGTTTCTTTTCACCCTAAATTTCAACAATTATTTATTTTGTTTATTTATTTTTCACATTACAAAATTTGGAAAATTTTGGGATGTGACAAGGCCTATAATTACCATAAGTATTGTTTCCAAAAAATTTGTTTCTAATGAAGTTCAAATCAACTTGCTCTTCTTGAGCAACCAAAGAGGCTAAGGGAACACTATTAGGATCTAGAGGAGCTTTCCCATTAACAAGCATAGCCATAATAACATCAATCTTTTCACTCAAAGAGGAAGTTTCCTCAACAGAATTTACCTTCTTACCATGTGGAGCTCTCTCAACATGCCATTCAGAGTAGTTAACCATCATATTATCAAGGATCCTTGTTGCAGCACCCAAAGTTAGGCCCATAAAGGTACCTCCAGCAGCTGAACCCAATAGATTTCTTGAGGAGAAGTTCAAACCTGCATAAAAGTCTGGATAATCATCCAAGCAGTGAGTCCATGAGTAGGGCAATTTTTAACCAAAGATTTCATTCTTTCCCAAGCTAGAGCAACATGTTCACTATCAAGCTATTTAAATTTCATAATATCACTTCTCATAGATATAATCTTAGCAGGAGGATAGTACTTTCCAATAAAAGCATCTTTGCACTTAGTCCAAGAATCAATACTATTTTTGGCAAGGAAAGCAACCATTCTTTAGCTTTTCCCCTCAAGGAGAAAGGAAAAATCTTGAGCTTAATAATATCTCCATCTACATCCTTATACTTTTGCATCTCACAAAGTTCAACAAAGCTATTTAGGATCGGGATCATCAGCACCATCGGAAAATTGCTCTCTCATCACAAGATTCAACAAAGCAGGCTTAATTTCATAAAAGGTAGCATCAGGAGCAGGTGGAGCAATAGGAGTGCTTAGGAAATCATTGTTGTTGGTGCTAGTGAAGTCACACAACTTGGTGTTCTCAGCAGAGTTCATTTTGGCAAAGGTGGGCAAGCCAAAAACAGCAGCAGCAGCTAGAGCAGGAACTAATTTTTTTGTGTTTTTGAATAAAGCAAGCAAACCAAACTAGACTAATTTTTTGTGTTTTTTGAAAAGAGGCAAACAAAACCAAGCAAAAGAAACAAAGCAAACTAAAAACAAAGTAAAGAGAAAGGAAGTGAAGGACTCCCCTAGTGAAGACAGCCTTAGCGTCCCCAGCAATGGCGCCAGAAAAGCTTGATGCAGCACTGAGTTGATGTAGGAGTGCTTCGTTGGGAACCCCAAGAGCAAGGTGTGAAGCAACACAGCAGAAAGTTTTCCCTCAGTAAGAAACCGAGGTAATCGAACCAGTAGGAGGAAGGAAACGTCACAAAGGTGTTGCAAGCAACGCAGATACCTGCACAACACAAACTCAAGACTTTGCGCCAATGAATCAGTGAGGTTGTCAAGATCACCGGTTTGCTGAAACAAAGGATTAAACGTATGGTGTGGAAGGTAATGGTTTGCAGCAAGTAATCAAGTAATAGTGGAAGATGTATCAATGGTAAAGATTGGACCGGGGTCCATAGTTCACTAGAGGTGCTCTCCTTAGATAAACAACATGGCATGAAGGGTAAACAAATTACAGCAGGGCAACTGACAGGAACTGAGCAAGGCATAACAATGCAATTACTAGTCAGAAAGATCCTATGCGATTCGATTGGATAATACAACAAGATAAATATACCTCCATACAACTGCATCTATGACTAGAAGTCCACCTTCAGGTTATCATCCGAACCCCCTCCAGTATTAAGTTGCAAGCAAGAGACAACTGCTTTAAGCAAAGTGTGTAAGGTAAACAGTCCACATGTTCCATGAACAAGAGGTCGTTGTTTTCTCCCTAGTGGCAACATCACATCTACAACTAGAGGCATGAACCCACTATCGAGCATAAATACCCCCTCTTGGAGTCACTAGCAACTACTTGGCCAATATAGCTACTAACAACGAAGAGCATGCAAGATCACAAACAACATAGACATGATAGAATCATAAAGACAAAACCATTAATCAAACCAACATAATAATCTCAATATCCATCGGATCCCGCAAACACAACATGCATGATTACAAATAGATTAGATCTTGATCATGAACAGAGCTTACAAGATCTATACATGAAAGAATAAAGGAGGAGATACAGCCATCTAGCTACTACATGGGCCCATAGTCCAAGGTGGAACTACTCATGCATCATACCGAAGAGAAGGACTCCGGGATGATCTCCCCTCTGGCAGGGTGCCGAGAATAACTTCAGATCCCCCCGATCTAGGGATGATGGTGGCAGCGGCTACAAACGGTTTCATGGAGATTTGATCGGGTGCTTAGGGTTTCTGCATCAGGGGCTTCTTATAGGCGAAGGGGGAGACCGAGGCGGCGGCCAGGGGCGCCAAACCCTAACCAGGCGCGAGGTGGGGCCCACCCGCACCTGGGGTGGGTCTGGCCCCTCCGGCTCTTCTTTGGACTTCTTGTTCCCCATGGAAATTAATTGACTTTGACGTTTGTCCCGTACAATTCCAAGAATATTTCTTTACTAACTTTTCTGAAACCAAAAACAGCAGAAAACAGGAATCTGGCACTGTTGCAACTTGTTAATAGGTTAGTACCATAAAACATGTAAAAAGCACCTCAAAGTGTAGACAATTAAAGCAAAGTAGATACTAAACAAGCATGGAGCATAAAAAATGATAGATACGTTTCCAACGTATCAGGCATCCAGGTCTTGCTGTTGATCATTGGTCAGAGAGAAGTCTTGACCATGTCTAGTATTCTTGAACTGTTTGGTAGCAAGATTAAGGGCTTGATGAAGCTTAGAGATCATTAATGGCTAGTTTGAAATCACTGAAGAAGTGAGAAGAGAGAAACTAGAAAAGTTCTGGGAGATCCGAAGGTGTCCGGAGAAAGGAATAAGGAAAAAGGACCGAAAAGGGTTTTCGGATAATTGGTGATTTAAATATATGTTTATTATATATTAATTGTGAATTAATATATTATAAATAGAGATTTATAAAGGCGTCTTATTTGTTAGGCAAGGCAAAGGGAAGACTGCATTTGAAACAACCCACGTGAGCAATGACGCCGGAGGTAGTCCACCGCTTTGGCAGGAGGGTGCCCTCGCCTGGGTCGCAGCCCACCCGGGGCCACGCAGCTGGCTGGCGCACGGGCAGGTGAGCACACGCGCATGGGACATAGGCCAGCCCACCCGAGGCCTGGCGTTGGGCGCCGCCACGAAGGCTTCCGCCTCGCAGGCTGCTGGCCACAACCGGCCCGCCCGAACCCTTTTCCTCCACCGCCTTTGCCCTGCTGGGCCACGCGCGGGTCGGTAGGCGACCCACCCGGCCAGCGGCGGGGTTTCCTCCTTTTTCTTTGTTTATTTAGTCCCACATAGAAACCCTAAGGTTTACGGACCCCCTCCCTCCGCCTATATAAAGAGGTGCCAATGGGAGAATTAAAATCACTGTTCAAAAAATCGGCCGAATCAACAATTAATAGGCCAATTAATCGCTACTAGGGAACTGACCGTGGTAATTACCACTAATCGGTTGTGTTAATCATTTAGCCCGATTAATAGCTCTGACATTCTGATTACTAGGTATGTTCGTGATTAACTACTACACTTGGTCAGAAAAGTTGCAAAATTGTCAACACATATCGTCCATCGATCCACTAGCCCGCCCCAATGAAGTAGGTTTTGCGAAGCTCTCGCTTAATCCCTGCCTCCAGGAGCTCAATTCCCGCCATCACCAACCAGTTCCTTGTTGTTGTTGACTAGTTCCTCGTAGTTGCCGACCAGACCTCAGATACAAGAGCTCGAGCGTCTTGAGGATCTCATCCGGGAGCTCGAGGCTGCCTTTAAAAGGGTAGGTGGTTAAGATGCAAGAGGAGTCATACATGTTTTGGTGCTAATTTTTGTAGGTCGCACCGATTAATAGCCGACCGATTAAATCAGTTAATCGCTCGAATTCCAATTAGTCGCTACTCCCAAGCCAACCGAGCATTTAACGATTACCGATTTCTTTACCATTAAAATACACCAATTTCCACTTAGAAATAAATAAAAGGCCGGTGTTGCCTATCTCTTCTCTATCTCTATATCTCTTGCAACTGTGGCCCCCCTTATCAGGGTTGTGCAAGCAAGGAGTTCTGCACCACGGAGCACCGTCGCGTTGCGGGATTCGAATCTAGGAGATCTACTTCCCCAATATCGGCTAGAGAGAGAAGCGGGGGTTATCGTTGATCATCGTGCGTGTGTGATTCCCTCTGGCGGCACCATGCTTTCAGTGCTAGGAGTTGTCGGAGCCACAGGACTTCATGACCTCGAGGTCAGCGTCAGGGCATGTTCTTTTTCCACGTTGAAAGGATCGTATGGGCACCTAGAGGAGGGTGAATAGGGGCTACTTCAAATTTTACTCTTTTTCAATTTAGGGTTTGATACAAAAAGGTAAATTCTCTAGATTATGCAACTATGGTGAATTTACCTATATGCAACACTAATACAAATAACTAAGAAAGAACAAGATAAGTAAGGTGCCGTAAAGGATAGAAGTAACCAATATGGAGCACGCGGAGACACAAGGATTATTTCCCGCGGTTCCTTCCTTTTGAGGGGAAGTACGTCTGCGTTTGGAGAGGTGGTGGTTTCAAACCACCAATGCCATGAGAGGCCTCCCTTGTTCTCCAGTGAACTTCACCCAAAGGGTTCGATTCACTTCCACTATATTGACAACCTTCGAGGTGGAAGCCGACACCTTTACAACAAATTCGAGGCACACATCCACAACTGAATTGGAGGCTCCCAAATGCAAGCAAGCTATCACACAATCAAAGACAAGCTTGTAAGAACCAAATGAAGAACTAGGGTTTCCAATGAAACACTAGAGCAAGGGTCCCTCAAGTGAATGAGGGGGAAATGAAGATCTCTTTTGGTGAAGGTGTAGATCAAGGCCTCCTCCTTAGATTCTCCAAAGTTCAAGAGCTTTGGATGGTTGTAGGGGGAGATCTCTTTGATTTGGTGGCTCAGCTTTAGGGTTCTTGAGAGTAGGAACGAGAATCCTCCAAAGGTAGAAGAAGGGGCCTTTATATATGCCCCTTGGAAATGTAGTCGTTGGAATTCACTTAACCCATACAGGACGGCAGAAATGACCCGGACAGTCTGGTTGGGCCAGACACTCCGGAAGCAACACACTGGACACTCCGGCCTGGCAAAGAATCCGGCTAGTGTCCGGGTAGTGTCCGATCAGGGACACATACTGTTTGCATGCTTTGACGAAATCTTGACAAAATCCCCTGGCCGGACTCTCCAGCTGAAACTAGTCGGACATTCCGGCTGGGCCAGATACTCCGGTGGACATCGGCCGGACAGTCCGACACAATCTTGTTTAGCTAATACAAAAGTTCATGGGAACCTCTTTTCCCTTAGAGACAATTAATAACAATATTCAGCTGATAGTATAGATATGTCCTGAAACATTTAGTAGCTGATTAAACCATCCTTGTGTTGTCAACAAACATCAAAAAAATTATGAGGGGCACAAATGCCCTTTCAATCTCCCCCTTTGTGGTGTTTGATGACAACCCAAGGATTTGCATAGATGCTACACAATAAGCAATAACCATAGCATAAAAAAGGTTTATAAAATATAGGAAGGCTCCCCTTGTTGGGATATGCCCAAGAGGCAATAATAAAATGGTTATTATTATATCTTTGTGTTTATGATAAATGTTTATATCCCATGCTATAATTGTATTAACTAGAAAAATTAATACTTATGTGTTTTGTAAACATAAAAGAGTCCCTAGTAAGCCTCTTGTTGAACTAGCTTGTTGATTAATAGATGATCATGGTTTCCTGATCATGGACATTAGATGTTATTAATAACAAGATCATATCATTAGGAGAATGATGTGATGGACACACTCCTATAGTTAGCGTAGCATAAGATCAAGTCATTTAGAGGTCATTTGCTACAAGCTTTCAAATACATAGTAACCTAATCCTTTGACCATGAGATCATGTTAATCACCATCACCGGATGGATGCTTTGATGACATCAAACACCACTTTGTAACTGGGTGGTTATAAAGGTGGAATTAGGTATTCTGAAAGTATGTGTTGAAGCACATGGATCAAGAGTGGGATTTGTCCATCCATATGACGGATAGATATACTCTAGGCCCTCTTGGTGGAATGTCATCCAATTGGCTTGTAAGAATGTGACTAGGGATGTCATATCACAGAACGAGTAAAGAGTACTTATTGGGTAACAATGTTGAACTAGGTATAGAGATACCGATAATCAAACCTCGGATAAGTAAAGTATCGCGCGACAAAGGGAATCAGTATCATATGTAAATGGTTCATTCAATCACAAAGTCATCATAGAAATATATGGGAGCCATTATGGATTTCCAGATCCCGCTAATGGTTATTGATCGGAGAGGTGTCTCGATCATGTCTACATAGTTCACGAATCGTAGGGAGACACACTTAAAGATTCGATGTTGTTTGAGTAGATATGGAATGCGAGTTGGAGACTGAATGTTGTTCGGAGTCTCGGATTGGATCTAGGACACCACAAGGAGATCCGGATAATAAGATTCATATAAGGAAAGTCAATTTCTGGGGTTCGGAAATGTTTTCGGTGTTTTGACCGGAAGATTCTAGAATGTTCTGGAAGGTCCACCACACCGGGAGGGGGTACTTGGAATGCACCATACCCTGGTGGTATGGGCACATCATACCCTAGGCCAACTTGGCCAAGGACTATTAAGAGAGAAACAAAGTCTAGTTTGAAAAGTCAAATCCTAGTTTGAAAAGTCAAATCCTAGTTAGGGAAGGAAAGGGAAACCTTGAGGGACAAATTCTCCCTCTCCCCTTCCTTACCGCCGGCCTAGAGGAGTTGGGGAAGACTCGTCCAGGGGTGGGAACCCTGGCTGCAGCCCCCCACCCATATAAGGAGCGGTGAGGGCGCGCCATAGACCCTCACCCCAAACCCTAGCTACCGGCACCTCCCCTCTCTCCTCCATACACTGCTCCAGCTTAGGCGAAGCCCTGCAGTAATCTCTTATCCTCCACCACCACCACTCCGTCGTGCTATTGGGATTCTGAGGAGATCTAGAACACTCTAAACTCATATTTTCATAAACTTAGTCTGAAACCTTTTTGCAAACTTTAAATATAGATCATGGCCGACCACATATCCTATTTCAATGTTGGTGAGTGGGTAGTTGCTGAGAAACTCAAGTTAGATGGATCCAACTTCCCAGACTAGCTAGTGCGTCTTAACTCTCTCCTTGCCAAGCATGACATGGTATACTACATACGCTATGTCATGGATTTGGAGTCGCCAAAGGATGGAATATAAACCCGACGGTAGCGGATAGACCGCTATTTTTGTCGTGACATGTCACTATTCATCCACTTAGTTATGGTCTATGGGATGGTTGACGAACTGAAACCACTCATGGGTGATATTGACCCAAATGAGATGGTGGATTTTCTAAGAGCACAGTTCAAATACCAAGTTCGCCTATGTAAGCATGAGTTAGTTGAATATTTCCTTGCCATACAGATGGGGGAAAACACCTGCCTGGAGAGACACCTGATACGCATACATGATGCTTGTATGAGGATGGTTAATTTTGTGGACTACTGGATAGATGATGCTTTTTCTAATGGGGAACTTCTATGATCTCTACCCCCATCTACCAGGAGTATGCCAAGGGGTGCATCAAGAAAGGTGACTGATACGTCTGAAACGTATCTATAATTTTTGATGTTCCATGATTGTTTAGTATCTACTTTGATTTGCTTTGTCTACACTTTGAGGTATTTTTATATGTTTTCTGGGACTAACCTATTAACAAGATGACATAGTGCCAGTTGCTTGTTTTCTTCTGTTTTTGGTTCCAGAAAAGGCACAAAATCAATATTCTCAGAATTGGAAGGGACAAAAGCCAGTCAATATTTTATTATGGGGAACACGGAGCCAGAAGACGAGACGGAGGGGAGCCACCAGGGGGGCACACCCCCTGGACGCGCGGCCAAGCCTGGCCCGCGCCTGGGGGGTGCGGCCACCCTGGGTGCCCCCTGCCTTGCCTCTTCGCATATAAGAAATCCCCCGATACCAAAACCCTAAGTACCCGATCAATCTTCCACGAAACAGTCCATAGCCGCCGCCAACATTGTCCCTAGATACGGGAGGATCTAAAGTTCTTCTCGGCACCCTGTCGGAGGGGAGATCATCCCAGAGGCCTTCTTCATCATCATGCCAGCCTCCGGTATGAAGCGTGAGTAGTTCCACCTTGGACTACGGGTCCATGTAGTAGCTAGATGGTTGTTTCTCCTCCTTTGTGCTACCATGTTTAGATCTTGTGAGCTCCATTCATGATAAGATCATCTATTTGTAATCATGCATGTTGTGTTTGCGAGGATACGATGGATATTGATATTAATATGTCAGATTGGTTAATGATTCTATCTTATTGATTCTATCATGTCTGTATTGTTTGTGATCTTGCATGCTCTCCATTTCTAGTAGCTATCTTGGCCAAGTAGATGCTAATGACTCCAAAAGGGAGTATTTATGCTCGATAGTGGGTTCATGCCTCTATTTAATCTGGGTAAGTGACAGAAATCTCTAAGGTTGTAGATGTGCTGTTTCTACTAGGGAGAAAACAACTGTCTCTTGTTCATGGAACAAGTGGATTGTATACCTTACACACTTTGCTTAAAGCAGTTATCCGTTGCTTGCAACTTAATACTGGAGGGGGTTTGGATGATAACCTGAAGGTGGATAACTAGTCATAGATGAAGTTGGATGGCGGTCTATGTATCTTGTTGTATTGCCCAATCGAATATCATAGTATCTTTCTGACTAGTAATTGCATTGTTATGCCTTGCTCAGTTCCTGTCAATTGTCCTGCTGTAATTTGTTTACCCTTCATGCCATGTTGTTTATCTTAAGGAGAACACCTCTAGTGAACTATGGACCCCGGTCCAATCTTTACCATTGATACATCTTCCAATGTTACTGTTGATTTTCTGCAAACCACCATTACCGTCCACACCATACGGTTAATCCTTTGTTTTCAGCAAACCGGTGAGATTGACAACCTCACTGTTCGTTGGGGCAAAGTCTTGAGTTTGTGTTGTGCAGGTTTCCAGTTGCTAGCAACACCTTTGAGTCGTTTCCTTCCTCCTACTGGTTCGATAAACTTGGTTTCTTACTGAGGGAAAAACTTGCTGATGTACTCATCATACCTTCCTCTTGGGGTCTCCCAACGAATCTCTACAGTGATCTGAGCCGCATCAAGCCTTTTTCTGGCGCCGTTGCCAGGGAGGCTAAGGACGGCTTCACAAGGGGAGTCCTTCACAACCTTTCTCTTTACTTTGTTTTTGTTTTGTTTAGTTTCTTTTTCTTGGTTTTGTTTGCCTCTTTTTATCAAAAATCCAAAAAGTTAGTTTCGTTTGGTTTGCTTTCTTTTGTCAAAAACACAAAAAAATTAGTTCCTACTCTAGTTGTTGCAGTTGTTGGTTTGCTGCACTTTTGCCAAAATGAACTCTGCTGAGAACACCAAGTTGTGTGACTTAACTAGCACAAACAACAATGATTTCCTAAGTACACCTATTGCTCCACCTGCTCCTGATGCTACCTTTTATGAAATTAAGCCTGCTTTGTTGAATCATGTGATGAAAGAGCAATTTTCTGGTGTTAGTTCTGATGATCCTGCTGCCCACCTCAATAACTTTGTTGAACTTTGTGAGATGCAAAAATATAAGGATGTAGATGGAGATATTATTAAGCTCAAGTTGTTTACTTTCTCCTTGAGAGAAAAAGCTAAAGAATGGTTGCTATCCTTGCCTAGAAATAGTATTGATTCTTGGATTAAGTGCAAAGATGCTTTTATTGGAAAATACTATCCTCATGCTAAGATCATATCTATGAGAAGTGAAATAATGAAATTTAAACAACTTTATAATGAACATGTTGCTCAAGCTTGGGAAAGAATGAAATATTTGGTTAAGAATTGTCCCACTCATGGACTTACTGCTTAGACGATTATTCACACTTTTTATGCAGGTTTAAACTTCTCTTCAAGAAACCTGTTAGATTCAGCTGCTGGAGGTACCTTTATGACCATTACCTTGGGTGCTGCAACAAAGCTCCTTGATAATATGATGGTCAACTATTCTGAATGGCACACTGAGAGAGCTCCATATGGTAAGAAGGTAAATTCTATTTAAAATACCTCCTCTTTGAGTGATACGATTGATGTTATCATGGCTATGCTTGTTAATGGAAAAGCTCCAATTGATCCAAATAATGTTTCCTTAGCCTCTTTGGTTGCTCAACAAGAGCAAGTTGATGTGAACTTCATTAGAAACAACAATTTCAACAACAATGCCTATAGGAATAATTTTGGTAGTAACAATAATTATAGGCCTTATCCTCCTAATAATGGCAATACCTATGGAAACTCCTACAACAACAATGCTATAGTGCTCCCTCTGAACTTGAAGTCATGCTTAAAGACTTTATTAGTAAACAAACCACTTTCAACAAGACTGTGGAGGAAAAGCTTTTGAATGTTGAGAAAAATATTTCATCCTTGTCTGAAGCACAATCCTCTTTGATTAATAAAATGGCTGGTAAACCTGAAACTTTGGAAAGTACCTTTGCTGCTACTCTTGCTATAAAAGTTACTATTGATGAAAATGTTAGACTGTTAGCCCAACTACATGCTAAGTGGGAAAAAGAAGCTGAAATTGCTAGAAACAATAGTGTGTGCACTATTACCACCACCAATATGGATGCCACCAAACCACAAGAAGTCCCTATTCCTCCTACCACAATGCCTAAACCCAATGAATCTACTATCAGTGATGCAAAGTTTGATTTTGATCTTGATGGTTGCAATATTTCTAAAGTGATTATGTTCCTACAAAATCTTGCTAGAAGTCGAGATGCTAGTGATATGAATGTGGCTTTCACAAAGCACATTACATATGCTCTTATTAAAATTAAGGAAGAAAAGTTGAAACACAAAGCCTCTATTCCTAGGAAAGTAGAAGATAGTTGGGAACCCATCATTACTATGCAAGTGAATGACTTTGATCTCAAAGCTTCATGTGACCTTGGTTCTAGTGTCTCTATTATGCCTACAAAAATTTATGAAATGCTTGATTTGACACCTTTGGAAGATTGCTATTTGGATGTCCCACTTGAAGATAATGCTAATAATAAACTCATGGGGAGTGTTAATGATGTTCTTATTATGGTTAACAATGCCTATGTGCATGTTGATTTCTATTTTTTGGATGTTGAATACAATGCTTCTTGTCCTATTACTTTGGGAAGACCTTTTCTTAGAACTGTTGGTGCCATCATTGATATGAAAGAAGGCACCATTAAATATAAATTTCCATTCAAGAAAGGTATTTAACACTTCCCTATGAGGATAGAGGAGTTGCTTTTTGCTCCTCCTTTTAAAGCAAGGTTTGATGTTAATGCTTCTTTATTTGAAAATACATGATACTTGCTTCTTGTGCCTAACTTAAAGGCGTTAAAGGAAAGTACTTATTGGGAGATAACCCAATAGTTTTCTTGAGTCTTAGAAGTTATTACTTCAGTAATGACCTCTCGTTATCCTTTTTATTTGCTTTTTGTTCCAAGAATAACCTCTAATGAGAGGGAAGTAAGATTTGGGGAGTTGCTGCCCCAAAACAGATTTTTGTGCTCTACTGTAAAAATTCGTGTAAAATACCTGTAATTCGGATTGAGTTGTAATTGTAGGATTAAATCCCCCAGGTTGTTATATAACTTTCTTTAGTTCAGCACTTTGTGATTTGAGCAACAGAAGGTCTTCGAAAAAATAAGTTTCTACATGCTGGTCTGTTTTGACAGTTTTCTGCCATTATTTGCATTTGCTTCTTATTGATTCCTTTTTGGGTTCTTTTTGGGAAATTGAGCTTTTTGAGGGATTTGCTACAGTAGCTTGTGTTTTTAGTGAAAGTTTTTCTGTTTTGAAACGAAACCCAAAGGTCTATTATCTTTTGAATACACTAATGTTGCTAATGAAGATTGTGTGAAGTTTTATATGAAGGGAAATTTGCAGGTGTAGAGAAACAATGATGTAATGAGATGAATAATGGAAAAAAGCTCAAGCTTTGGGATGCCACCCCGTGTCACCCCAAGAAATATTAAATAGGTACAAGCTTCAAAGCTTGGGGATGCCCAAGGCATCCCCTTCTTCATCAATAAAAATCTTAGGTCTTTCTAGACACTTCGTTTTTATTGTTTCATGTACTATTGTGTTGTTCTTGGAGCGTCTTAGTTTTTTTTTTGTTTTTTTGTTTTATTATTTTTCTTGAATAAAGTAGTTTGTACCCCTATTCTCGCTGTGTTGTTTCAAATAAGTTGATTGGTGTTGGAGAGGAGTAGAAAGTTCTTGCTTGAGTAGTACAAGAGGAGCTTGCTTTGACTGTGACTTAGACTTTATCATGTCATGCTAGATGTTGTTTTGACCATATGCTTTGTGATTATAACTGTAGCATGACTTGTTCCAAACAATTAGGATTGCTTAATATGCCTTGAAGGAATCATGCGTTGTTTTAGCATACGAAAGCATAGTGTTGTGGTATTCTCCTTTGATGATTTGTTTGGGTTGACTTGGCACATGTTCACACCATTTTATGACTATGAATAAGTCACCTTAGCCTCTATGACCATTAGTTTTTGACTTGTGGTACCACTTTATGCTTTGATTAGTAATGTTTTGTCGCTCTGCATGATTATGGCCATTATTGCTCTCTTAGTTAGTCGCTCCCGGTCTTTTGCTAGCCTCCACTTGTATGAGTAAGCTCTACTCATGCATCCAAATCCCAAGAAACCAAGTTATTCCAAAGTGTCCACTATAAATTCCTATGCATGGTGTGTTAAACTATTTCAAGTATATTCTTGTTTCATCTACCTTCCAATTAAAAAGTCTCTTTGTTATGTGAAAACTTAGTGATTAAAGCTCTCACAAACTTGATGGCACACTTTATTTTTCTAGCCCCTAAATAAACTTGAAACATTGTGTCATATATGTTGTATATGCTTGCACTTATACGTTGGAATTATCAGAACCATACTGACATGGGGAATGCTTTCAACATTGCACTTGTACATTGTACCCAGTTGATATCATGCTCTTTTGTTTATGGATGTCGTCGGTGTGAAATGAAAGGGGAGCTTGTAAGTCCATGGAGTTATGTATGTGTGTTAGAGAAACGCCTGGGCCTCTAGCCTAAGCCATGCCTAATCATGGTGGAAACTTGCAGCATTACCATAGTGAGCAATCTATGAAGCTTTCTTCTTATAAAAAGAGAGACATATTGAAAAGAGGAAAGAGAGAAAAAAGCACCATTTTCCCATGGTAAATAAGAAGATTGCTGCGATACTCATTGTATGCTTGCCTTATCATTTTGATTATGGGATAGATCCTGTATCATGTGCAAGGGGTACCCCGTTGGCGGTTCTCTATGATACACATGTACTTACTATGACAAGAACCTACCGGTGACTAAAGTTGAGTATCATGAGGAGCGGCTCTGTATTCAAGGGACATGAGATTGACAACTTATACTTTGTCAAGCATATAATCCATAGTTTGTTCATTTTAACCTTAATCACTTCAAGATGCTTATGATAGGGGCAATGAGAGATGAAAGCTAACAAGTACCATAATTTTTGGAAGCTCTTTATAAGACTTGAAATCCCTGGTTCCCTTTATGAAGGGCCTTTCTTCCACTATTATATTGAGTCTCCAGCTTCTATCCTTAGGCACCAATTAAGAGAGCATAGTTGCCATTCTTAGTTCTATGTGCATTGTCCCAAAACTTATTGATTGATGCATATTATTGATATTTCTTGCTCATGAACTATTTGTATCTAGTCACTCTTATGAACTTTGAAGGTGTCCTATGCATTTATTTGCTACTCCATGAGGGACAAGCTAAATGCCACTATGTTGTGTTTTCTATATGTGAAACAAACAAACCTTTTTCAATGCATTGTTATTCATGAATCTTTGTTTGTAACCTTTCATGTTGCATGCATAGTTACTTTGTCTTATTGTTAGAACTTCTTCTTTCATGCTCATGTTTAGAGTACTTTGATCCCAGCTTCCAATGCTTGAAAATGGTTTGACTTTATTTTGATGGTGCATGTCACCTACAAAATTATTCCTTTTATCACTTACCTACTCGAGGACGAGCAGGAGTTAAGCTTGGGGATGCTTGATTCGTCTGAAACGTATCTATAATTTTTGATGTTCCATGCTTATTTAGTATCTACTTTGCTTTGCTTTTTCTACACTTCGAGGTATTTTTATATGTTTTCCGGGACTAAACTATTAACAAGACGCCACACTGCCAGTTGCATGTTTTCTGCTGTTTTTGGTTCCAGAAAAGGCAGAAAATCAATATTCTCGGAATTGGACGGGACAAAAGCCAAAGTCAATATTTTACCGTGGGGAACACGGAGCCAGAATACGAGACGGAGGGGAGCCACCAAGGGGCCACACCCACGTGGCACGTGGCGCTTGGCCACACACCGGGTTCCCACACTCGCCTCTTCGCCTATAAGAAGCCCTCGATACCAAAACCCTAAGTACCCGATCAATCTTCCACGAAACAGTCCATAGCTGTCGCCACCATCATCCCTAGATCAAGGGGGATCTGAAGTTCTTCCCGGCACCGGAGGGGAGATCATCCCGGAGGCCTTCTTCATCATCGTGCCAGCCTCCGGTATGAAGCGTGAGTAGTTCCACCTTGGACTATGGGTCCATGTAGTAGCTATATGGTTGTTTCTCCTCCTTTGTGCTACCATGTTTAGATCTTGTGAGCTCCATTCATGATCAAGATCATCTATTTGTAATCATGCCTGTTGTGTTTGCGGGGATCCGATGGATATTGAGATTACTATGTTAGATTGGTTAATGATGCTATCTTATTGATTATATCATGTCTGTGTTGTTTGTGATCTTGCATGCTCTCTGTTTCTAGTAGCTATATTGGCCAAGTAGATGCTAGTGACTCCAAGAGGGAGTATTTATGCTCGATAGTGTGTTCATGCCTCTATTTAATATGGGGAAGTGACATAAATCTCTAAGGTTGTAGTTGTGATGTTGCTACTAGGGAGAAAACAACGGTCTCTTATTCATGGAACAAGTAGATTGTTTACCTTACACACTTTTCTTAAAGCAGTTATCCGTTGCTTGTAACTTAATACTGGAGGGGGTTTGGATGATAACCTGAAGGTGGATTAATAGTCATAATGCAGCTGGATAGCGGTCTATGTATCTTGTTGTATTTCCCAATCAAATCTCATAAGATCATGAATGTATAGTATTGCATTATTATGCCTTGCTCTGTCCTGTCAATTGCCCTGCTGTAATTTGTTTACCCAACATGCCATGTTGTTTACCTTAAGGAGAACACCTCTAGTGAACTATGGACCCCGGTCAAATCTTTACCATTGATACATCGTCCACTGTTACTATTTACTTTCTTCAAACCACCATTACCCTCCACACCATACGGTTAATCCTTTGTTTTCAGCAAACCGGTGAGATTGGCAACCTCACTGTTCGTTGGGGAAAAGTCTAGAGTTTGTGTTGTGCAGGTTTCCAGTTGCTAGCAACACCTTTGAGTCGTTTTCTTCCTCCTACTAGTTCGATAACCTTGGTTTCTTACAGATGGAAAAACTTGCTGCTATACTCATCATACCTTCCTCTTGGGGTCTCCCAACGAAGCTCTATAGTGATCTGAGCCGCATCAGTGACGTGGAAACATTCAATTTCCATGATTTCATATCACGCTTGAGAAGTGTGAAGGTTGAACCTATTGCTAGAAAAGTCATCGACAACAAAGGTATATATGATATACAAAGTTTATAAATGTTATAATCTTGCAAACACTTGTTGCAGTTTTAAAGTATCTAATACTTGTTCTGTTTTATGAAAACAGGTCCATCTGCATGAGAGTTGCTTACGAGAGAGTAGGTGACGTTGTCTGTTGATGGAAAGCATGATGATGATGGCCGACGACACTGTCCCTCAAGATTTGTCATTTAGTTTATTACTTTTTGAATAATTATTGTAATCGGTGGAATATGAAACTTTTATAGTGTGTCTTACATTTTGTGAGGCGGTTATTCACACAAGTTTGTAACAAGTCAGTTGTTCTGCTTTTATGAATCATTTTTTCTATGTTCATATGTTGTTTTCAATTATGACTGAATTATTCGAATTAAAGGAACCAATTGATGATACATGAACATTTGTAAAATGCCTGAATGTCATAAAGTGGGAAATACATCTGGCAATAAACCAAATAGTACTTAGTGGCGTTAGTAATAAACCATTGATTGGAAATGACAAACACTCATCTAGAATAAATTAAACCGTCTAGAATTTGTGAAAGCTTTTGGGTTCATGTGATAAAACCAAAGTAATAATGAATAAGTCCTTGGAAACTTGTAAGACAAATTTCATGACAAGAACCAAAGAAGGGCAAAGTTAGTGTTGCTAAAAGTTTGGTACATTCTCGAGAAAGTGCGGTTCTCAACAATGGTGTTAATGAAGTAAAGTAAGAGCATGATGAAGGTCTGCGACCATGCGTCGGAATGATTGAGAAACGTATCGGAATATGTTTCAGGACGTGACTCTTCATGTTAAATGAAAAGAGATCAATTATTGTGATCATTGTGTTTCCCTAGTTATGCTTTTACATAAAGTAGTAGGATTCACAAATATGCCCTACACTAGGTGTGGAGATAAGCGTGAATTGATTGTTAGGTTATTGGAAGAAGACACACCTACGAACTACAAGGAAATTGATGGTAAACTAAAATTTATAAGGAATCCTGAAATTAAAACTTCACTTGAGATTAGAAAGTAAATCTGTTACTTGATCTCATCGAGTAAAATAGTTACTTGATATTTCTAAAGGACCGCATGGTTATAAGAAATAAGTGGAATTCTTAAAAGACAAAGCGCGTTTTGTCAAGAAGAGTCTTGGGCGAATTCAAATGAATTTGATTCAATGTGCTAAATGTCGGTGGATCATATAATATTGTAAAAGAAAATATCGAAATGATAGTTGATCAAGAGTTTTTGAATTGTTCAAAATGCCGAGAATATATGCAGAGTGCATAAAGTTGAGTGGGAGATAAGGAGTCTTCCTAGAATAATATGTGATTGACATATTTTTGAGTAGGAGCATCTAGCACCCCAGATAAAACCACTACTAAAAAATCGCTTGCTGTTATTGTTTTGTGCATCATCATGACGTCATGCTCATTTCATCATGCCATATTGCATCTGAGCATCTTTATGTCATCATGCATATTATCTTCCTAAAACTATTTTCTAAAAGAATATTTTTTTCTAAATAACCCCCCTTATTTCAAATATAAAACTCTCGGTCCGTCCGAATCTTGTATTTGTTTTAAACTATTTACAAAATCTTTTGAAAGAAAATAATTAAAAAAACAATTTTTGTTGTGGGGGAGTCAGCCAGCCGTCAGGCCCAAAAGCCCACCAACCAGCCAACTACCACCCCACCAACCGAAACCCTAGTTTCCCAAACCCTAGACACACCCTCACCCCACCCCTACCGCTCCCAACCACCAAACACCACACGCCACCATGCTGCCGCTGGGCACTCTCGCATAGCACACACGCGATGGTGGCCACACAACCCACTCACTAGCTACATAACTCACACACCCGACACGACCAAGGCAACCACGCACGCACCCAGGAAACGCAAAACCACACGCCACCTCCCGCACGCGGCCCACCCCATCTCTCCTTCCACAATCCCCATCCCCGACGCCTACCCTGCTTCCTCCCTCTTGCTCCTGACCCCGCCAATGCCGCCTTCTCCTCCTGTAGGCCCCACCGTTGCCCTGCAAGATTGCCACGCCGCCAAGCTCCCCTTCTGCCGCGGCCCTCCTGCCGCGGTTGCCCTTCCTCGCCCTCGCTGCTAGGCCTCGTGAACCCTCCCTGCCATTGGAGCCCATGCCTCGCCCTCGACCTCCCCGCGTCTGCCTCCCGCCCTTGATCCCCCCGTGAAGCTCGCCCCACCGCCCGCAGCATCGGCCTTGGCCGCTTCTGCAGCACCTTGTCGAATGAGCCCCGTCGCCTCTCCACCTTGTCTGCCACCACCGGTGTCTCTCTCCGGCGGCCTTCCTCCCATACCGAGCACCGCCCTCCTCTGCCTCGTGCCTTTGTCGAGCACCCCCTACCCGACGCGGAGCTCCCCCGGCCGCCCTCCTCTCCACCTCGACCTCGCTGGCCAGCTCCATCTTCGCGGGCGCGCATCGGCGTCGAGCCTCTGCTTCCACCGATCGACATTGGCCATCTCTGTACCAAAATCATCTGCCGCTGCAGTCCTCACTGGACGCTTCTATCGTCCTGTTCCTTGTCTGGCTGACAAGGAAGAACCAGTCGTGTATTCCCTTGCTCCTCCGTGCGCGTGCTGTTGGTCTATCCTGATCCAAGGTGGGTGGCGTTAGCTACTACTGTGAAGTGATCCATGCAAATCGACTACATAATGGTGTGGTGATACGAGGGTGGTATTGGTTTGGTTGTCTCCGGATCAGACGCCCTAAACCGACATCTAGGACTCCAAGATCTTCGCTACGGACGACAAGACCGCTAACATGGAAACCTCAAGACCCCCTTCACGGAACCCTGAGTCCGCTGATATGGAACCTAGAGTTAATGATGCCAGATTGACAAGATCTCCTTCAAGGACCCGAAGACCCCGATCCTCAGACCCGAAGATGCGAAGACCAAAAGCTGAAACCCCGAGACACCGGATCGGAACCCCCCCAAATGTGTGACCCCTATCCGCGGCCCATATTTTTATAATATATGATATCTACCTATTGCATATAGTTATACATTATTGCATACATATCATATGGTTTGGGGGATTTTAGCCGATTTACCTTATAATTAAATATGGAGACCATATGCGGGCTTTTTTAGTCTTATAATGGCTCCATTTAAATTTGTATAGCGAACTGATGTCATGTTTTTCCTTGTTAAGTCAACATTTAAATTGCGGGGTATCTAAATAACACGAACCATCTAATTAATTTTCGGGACCCTAGTTCCGCTTAAGATTGCCTAATTGCATCTCATCTTTGCCATGTCATACATCATGCCCGATCTTCTACCGTAGTATTAAATAGTGCATCTGGTGTTTCTTTTAATGTGTCGCTTCTTCACGGATTAGGTTGATGAGTTAATGCGAGTGTCGACCTGATCTTTGGATGAACCTTCAGCAGTGTTTCTCAGACGAGCATTCTTCCCCTTTCTACCTATTTTACATTTATAGTTTTTACTTCCTCCTATTGATCTATTGCTACCCGTGTTGTGATGATTTAGTCTTTTTGTACCCGTTATACCACTTGCATCCTATATTGTCTTGGACACCTTCTATTGCCTGTTGTTTGGGTAGAAAGTTGGCCATGTGTGTCGTAGTCACTTGCTTAGGTGCTGCTTTGCATCGTCGAGTACCACTGATGTTGGGGGTTGGCATATTACTAATAGTGGAGATAATCATGGGTTTAATTACAGTTTAATAACTAATATTGAAAGTAGATATAAATAATGCAGAGGAAGAGAGGGGTAATAGTTGAGATATGGTTATTATCTCGCCCCCTGTCCACCTAGGACCCGAGTTCTTGACACCTGTTCCGAGACTGGGCGTGCTAACCACATCTGGGGTGTATGAGCACCCCTATCGGCTTAGGACCTGATTCCAAAGTACTGTTCTGGGGTCCATAAACTAGTTCGGACTTTCTATGTTACTACTGTACTTATGTTATGTATGAGATGTTTATTACATGTTGCTCGATGAGCATTTATTACTGTTGCGTAGGTGTGACACTCTGTCACGGGAATATATTTTCTATGACCTCTGCTTGTGTGACAAGTCCATGCAACCTCAGGGTTCGTATGAGGAGGATTATATATATCTCGTACGGGTAGCTCTTTCGGGTGGCCCCCATGTACTTGCTTTGGGTATAGGAAAGCATCATGTCCTAGACCCCACCGACATACCGATGGGTGTATATTAATTGATCTGGCAACAAGGGTCGAAGTGCGTGTGGAAACTATGATGCACCCCTACAGGATTAAATCTTTTTAAAAAGTCGTGTCCACGGTTATGAACGACTTGGAGAACATTATCTCGATCATAGACAACTATAACTAAAGTTTACTATTATAATTTGACTTGTATCTGATATTACTAGTAAGTTGGATAACCACCATGGAAAGAATGAATAAAATTGCCAACTGTGTGAGTTTCCTCGGCATGACTTCCTCGTTTGGTCTCGAGGGGGAAATATCAGGATGGGTATGATTGGTGCTACTATCAGATTGGTTCCGCATATGTCTTTCTTACCTCTCTCTTATAGCCGACAGTTATCCTAGGTCTCTATAGGTTGTTTAGTGCATGTTGTGATGCCGCTTCAATCCACCATACCTATGTAGGCGATAACCGCCGAATTCTAAGTCTTGCCATGTACTGGCCTCAGTACTCACCGCTCTCTTTTTCCTTTGCCCTTTGTCGGCACCCCTTTTGTTTAAGCAGGTTTGAGATCAACGTCGTTAGAAGGGTTACCCTTCCGGATTGTCCTGGGCAGGGTTATGGACGCCATTGGTTATTCTTCAGGGCTCTTAGCCCAATTTGCATTTTATCCGTACTCGGATGTTGTATAGTTTTCAAGGTGATTTGATTCTTTGTACTGTATATATGTATTCTTGACTCATGGAGTCATTGTTGTATATCTGTTCTGTGGATTCCATCGTGGACTATTGTGTAATATATTACTTCATTTCCACCCGCACGCAAGTGCCTGGTGGGCACCTTTGAATCATTTCTATGCGGGTTTGGCGGGAATCGCCAAAACTTGCCTAGGGTCGATACGAGGGTGTTACCGAGCATGACAAGATTCATGTGTGTATGACACATTATGAATAAGGACCAAAATACAACAAATTAATAAATATTGATTTATGGGAAAATAGTTGAGAGTATATATGACATTGAAATCTTGGAGATTGAGATATGTCCCATAGGATTATGTTGAAACAAAATTCCTAAAGGAGATTCTGAAGGGTTCAGAATATGAATTGATTCAGGAAGAGTCCTAAACAATTCAAAAGTTAGGAAAATTATTAATTATAAAAGTCTATGATTTAATAAAATAATAGGATGTTCACACATTCACTATGTTATGACATAGGATTCTAATTTGAAATCATGACAAATACTTAACATAATATGATCCATGTTCTTAGTTAGAAGAACAAATTCGTAGATGATTATAGTTTAAATCATTGAATAGTGAGTTTGGATTGTCCACATGATCTAGTGAGATCTATAGACATGTTTCCGGATCTATAAAGATGACATACTTAAAGTATAAAATGTTGTAGTGGAAAGGTTATATGTTGAATTTAAGAATATCGGAAATCTCTTCATTAAAAGATTACCTAAGGAGCAGTTGAAGAGTGGTGGCAAACATTCCAAATTGCACATGGTGTATTTTGAATTGGAAGTCTATATTTCTAACATAGTATGTGATTACTACCATGTGTTGTATAAGTGTTAAATCTTTGAGAAACATTTTTCTCACAGACTGTGTTCCAATACTTAGTGCCGATGAGAAAGTCCGCGAGACCTATCTAAAGTCACTGCTGGTATATGGAACCTGAGACCCCATTCTGTTGCCAAAACATTGTACATACACAAGAAATTATCATAGAGATGATAAAAGGCATTACTATCATGCAGGATGACATTAGTAAGTTGCAAAGGATACATAAGGAATTAAATGTTCATTTCCTAGACTTAGAACTCTTCCATGAGAAAGCATAATCAGAAGCACCAAGGAGTACGGTACTGATGATTGTATAACAAATGCAACTAGTTTATTTGTATTCTAATGCAAGTGGGAGACTGAAGGGAATATGACCTAGAGACAAATATTAAATGGAATATTTCATATAGTTTGTGATTAAGTTTTATATCATGATATAACTGTATTGATTAGCAAACGTCAATACACATGTGATATACAAACAACCAGTAGTTCCAAGTGAAACTCTAGTCACTAGTTCGTTGGTCAATGGATGATCAAAGGTTTCCTGATCATGTTAGTGCCTCAGACTCTAATTGACAATGAAGTCATTTCATTAGAGAATGAGATGATGAACATACCCTATCTATAACATTGTATCATGATCATGCAACAAGTTTAGGTTACGATATTAGAAACATAGTGACTCTTTCCTTAGATCATGACACCATATCAAATCACTGTCTCCTAAGGTTACTTTGATGTCACTTAACATCAACTCGGTAGTACGATGATCATAAGGGTGTCCGGAGGAACAGTGTAACATCCCAAAAATATTGAACAAGGATTATCCAATTCCAATCACCAAAATTAGGGTCAACAAAAACTTTTGTTAATCAACATCATATGAATGCATCTGTGTATGTGATGATTGTATGAATGCATTAATGGACTTGTGTGATTGTTGTAAATAGCAAGGAATGGTTTAAATATGAAAACAACATCATCTAAAACATTTCCAAGTAGAAACAAATCAAGAGAAATATCAAAAACAAACAAAACAAGCAAATGGTCATTTTTGCCAATCTTGCTCACTAGGCCACTTTGAGTGTTTCTAGTCCAAGATTTCAAACAGAAAAAATTCCATTTCTTTTTCACACCTTGCTAGACCAAGTAAAAGTGAACCCAAGCCCACCTTTCAAATTTACAAAAACATTGGGCAACTTGATTCAAATGACAATTCAAAATTGAATCTTTAACATATGTGAAGATCACCAATTCTCAAAAACAAACCAAACCAATTCACCTTGACCTTTCCAACTAACCAGAGACCACCTAGTATGTAACTAGTGCACCCACCAAGTTTGAACCAAAAATTCAAATTCAAATCTCTTTCGGCCATTTCATCAAACACCTTGCAAACACAAAACAAACAAACATCAAACACTATAGTGAGCAGTGATTTGGCCAACCTTTTCCCCTCTCAGGCTCACAACAGGCTATTAGTAGATCATCTAGCTTAGTTATCAAGCTCTACCACCACTATGAGCTTGACTTTGCCATCAATGGTGACCATGCAGAGCCTCATCTTGCCACCCCTTGGTCGACATCAAGCTAGGAGCAGCACCCAACCTAGCCACCTTGTCTGAGGCATTGACCACCATCCATCGCCAACGATCAGCAAGCCACCGGACCACTCTAGAATCGCCGGGCCCTATGCCTCTACGCCATGCCGAGACCGCACCAGAGCGCCACTCTCGACACGCGCCCACAGACCGCGCGCCTCCCTCGCCGCGTGCAAGCATGATCACCCCCATCCCAGGAGACCACCAGACAACGCCATTCGCCGCCACGCGACCCGTAGCCGCGGTGCGCCATTAAAATGCCCGTCGGACCCGCCCAGAGCACCGCAGCATTCCGACCGTCTCGCACTGCCACACGCCTCAAGACCATGCCGTTGAGATTTTACAGGGAGCACATCACCGCCCCCTAACATCACCCATGCCATTAGCCCACTGTGTCGACGACCACGACGAGCTCCACCCGCGCCCTTCGGTCCCCTCTTGGCACTATAAATAGAGGCACCCCCGCTTGATTTCTTCACACAAACACCCTCAACTCTCTCTCAGAACCACCCACCTCACCCCCGGAGCAAGGCGAGCAGCAGGTCGCCGGAATTTGGCTGGTGTCTGCCACGGAGGAGGAAGAAAGGAGCCAGCGATTGGAGCTGCCCCAGGAGAAGCCGCCGGTACCAGGAGGTTTGTCGTCGTCAACTTCGTTGTTCACCCCCATCGCCGACCTACGCCGAGCCCCATGAGCCCGTGAGACCCCACTGGGCCGCTAGGGTTACCTCATTGGAGCTGGCCGGAGATGATAAGTCACATCCGTTAGATTAGATGTGGATCGCACGGTCTAGATCACCCCGTACCGCTTCGCACCCCCTGTCTCGCTGACTGGTGGGGACACCCACTTAAACTCATCTGCGCGCGCTGTGCGTCGTGGGCCGGCCCATTTACATTCCCGCGTGACCCAGTAGTTTGAATTTAGGTTTATTCTTTTTAGTTTCAAACTCAGTTCTGTACCTAGATTCAAATATCAACCCAGGTTGATTCACTAAACCAAAATGCATGAAACCAATTTTGTTACAAAAGGTACTTGAATTCTTAATCCAAGCCCGTTGGATTCAAACCATTTAGATTTGTAGAACACCTATAGTAAAAATAACAAGGCAGAAGCTTTTCTGCATGCAAACATTTTTCAAAATTCAACCACAAAAGCTTTTGAGTTGATTCCAACTCTCAAAAATCACATTTCACTAGACCTTTCTGAATATATAAAAATATCTAGGGTTACTTGCAGATATAATGGACAAGTAATAAAAGAATGCCTCATAGGCATTTCTAGTCATTTTAATTAATTAAAATAAAAAGGTTGAACCTTATTAAATTGTGACACCACTTTAAATCACATTCCCAAGTACTGAAATATGTGGTGATGACATGTGTCAACATGATCCCATGTTTTATTTGGAGAATATTAAATCTTAAGTAGTTTTTCAATGAGTAGAAATTACTTTCCAAAATAAAATAAATAAGACAAGTGCTTTGATGATTGTAAGGTTTGTGATGATTCTAGATCATCTAGTGAAAACCATGGTGTGATAAATAAAAGTAGTTAAGTATTGTTTGGTGATTGTGTACCTCGTATTTATTTATAGACGCTAGTACCGACCAAGGATACGAGGAGGAAGGAGAATACTATGAGGAAGAAGCCGAGGAGAACTTCAACCTATACTTGCAACCTTTCCAGCCTCGCTATACAAGTTGACTTAGCAAGCTAATCCTTGCAAGCTTGCACTACTTGATACCCAATCCTAGTTTTACTTGCAAGCTTAGTATTTTTTTCTTTATCAAAGCTTTCTAGTAAAGTTTACTTGGTAAATTGTAGAGCTTAGAAAGATTATTAAAGGTAGCATAAAGATCATAAAACTTGGCCTAAGTTAGGTAATCTTGATGTCATCCTGAGGCATGAGATTGAACTTAGATCATTCACACTTTATTACCACCCACTTCTTAGTGTTCACCCTCACCTATAGATGCTAGTGCTAAGAATAAAACTTGATCACTTTATATGGGAATACTTGGTGAAAATGGTTATGAAAACCTTAGAATGATGAGTCATTCTACTGAAATGTTTTGACATGTGTTCTTGAACACCAGATGATTTTGATGATGAAAATGTTAAGGCATGAGCCTCAGCCCTTTATAAAACTGATGGTTGTCTGGATGCGATACCATTCCAATTTTACCGTATAACCACAATACCCAAAAATTGGGTAGGGCTTGACTGGAAATTTATATACCTTAGTACGGTTCCCTTGCAGCCAAGGTTTGAGATGAGGTTACCTTGTGAAGATTGTCCACCTGTGCAGTTCCCAAGATGACAGTTGATCATGGTTGGGAGGCCAAACTCACAGGAGAGGTGCCTATACTAGGGCGTGTAATTGAAAGGTTAGGATTGATTATCCACATACTAAGTATGGTGAATTCAGGATTGTTCCTGAAGGATGTATAAAATGTTGTGGTGAAAGTGTACCACCTCTGCAGAGTGTCAAACTATTCGAATAGCCGTGTCCGCGGTTATGGACAGTTGGAGTGGCCATACTGTTCCGTCGTCAGATGTTTTCAAAATGACTTGTGAAATGAATCATGACTTTGACTTGACCACAACAGGGTTGTAATATGTAAATTCAAGTTCCCACTTAGGTGTTATAAAACTTTCAACTAGCTTTCTTTGCTTCTAAACTCAGTAGAGGTAAATCTGGCTTTTTGCAAAACAACCTAGACCTTAGTATTTCCTACTCAAAACCACTTCACATGTTAGTATTATTTGCGAGTACTTAAAGAGTACTCATGGCTTTGTCCCTGGCTATTCCCTTGGCTAGACTATGAAGAGGACTATCAGGAGGATGGACCGCATGAAGGTTACGAGAAATAGGAGCATCTCCCATTGTCAAAATTGCCTGTCACCATGAAGATGGAGCTTCGCCCATGCTATCGGTATGATTACGTTATTTTGCTGCTATGATTGTATTAAGACTGGATCATGTGATCCTTTATCTGCTGTAATACCTTATGTATGGTTTGTAATGGATGATGTACTGTGATATCCAATCTATTATGTCTCGCAAAAATGGTAATCCTGGGATTGCGATGTATGGCATAACAGGCATCTAGGATTAAAAATCCGGGTGTTGACAAATTGGTATCAGATCCATCCTGACCATAGGAGACCCTAGTTTAGAATGGACGTTGGAATAGTTTCAAAACCAAAAGAAGTGAGTATTTATGAAAACTTATTCTCATTCTTACCACTTAGACTCCTTCATGAAAATTCATGTTCCTCAAAAATTCTTGCAAACTTACTTAAAATTTGACACACTTGATCACTCTACTAACTTAACTCATCCTATATTCTTATAGATGGACATGAAGTATAGCAAGTTCTATCAGTTGGGGAATGGAGGAGACCTCATCTTTGAGCGTGACTTGGACCAGCTGTTGGAAATGCTGGAGCGTCCGCACCCTGAGTTCTTCAGAGCTCAGCTTAACGACCAGGAAGGAGAGGAGTTGCAATGGTTGATTGTTGCAAGTCTCCGAGGAAAGATCGAAGCCCCCACCTCAGAGGGAATTCAGTTCACCATCAGAGAGAACAACTAGCTCGATGGACTTGCCAGGGCAATGCAAGAAGCTCTCTCCCGTCTGTGTGGGCAGAGTATCAATCAGATCAAGGGTACCTGCTTTGAGTTCTATCCAAGGCGTGATGTTATGGGACAGCCCCTAGAGGCCCCGTATCAACATGAGCTGAAGACTCAATTGGACCACCTCAGCTTCATGATGTATGACCGGCAGAAGGAGTTAGACAATGCCCGCTCCTACGCCAACCACAAGTACGCCATCACCGCGCAGAAGGATCATACCACTGCCATGCTAGTCAAGGATCGTCAGTCTCATCGCCGTCAGGTTGACAAGAAGGAGCATATCATTGCCCGTCTCCGCCAAAGGATCACGGAGTTGGAGGAGACAGTCCATGAGAGGGACATGCAGCTTGAGGAGAGGGGGAACATAGGAGAAGACCTTCGTAGAGACCCCTACTCCTATCTCAGTGATGATGATGACTTTCTGGAGGATTAGGCCATGGACTTCTTCACCGATGAGGATGACTTCGTCTTCATTGATGATGATGATGAGGAGGAGGAGGATGATGCGGACACCGACTCCGAGGAGTAGTAGAACTTGAGCACTAGCATTAGTGAGTTTTATACGGTCCCACTGTATCGTAGTTTCCCAGAATGGTTCTTAAAACCATATGTTTTCTTTGTTGTGGTGTGTGTTTGTATCGTGTGCTATGAATGAATGAAAATCAAGTTGCTAGGAAAACCTAAGTCAAACTTTGAAAACTTTTCAAAACCCTGAACCTTAGAAATTTCCCTCTTTTCTCACGATCTATCTCAATCTTCAGATGCCTCGCGGAGGAAGAAGTTCATCCCTGGACCCGATGTTGCAAATCTTGCAAATGTTGGTTTCTGACCGCGAAGCTGAAAGAGCCGAACGTCAAGCCAACTTAGCCACCCTTTAGCACATCGCTCAGATGTCCAACAACAATCAAGGCCATGGAAATCATGACAACCATAGATCCAAGCTCAAGAACTTCCAGAACACCAACCCACCCATTTCACTAAGTCTGAAGAGCCCCTCGATGCCGATGATTGGCTACAAACCATGGAGAACAACTTAGAAGTTGTAGGAGTGGAAGCTACGAGAAGGTACTGTTCGCCACCCACTATCTGGCTGGAGATGCAAGAGCATGGTGGAACAGCGTTCGTGCCACGAATGGAGGTCAAATGATGACTTGGGAAGAATTTAAAAGTCAAGTTTAGCAGAACACATGTGCCATCGGGTTTGATCAAGAGGATGAGAGATGAATTCAGATAAATGAAGCAAGGGAGAATGACAGTGGTTGAGTACCATGACAAATTTTTGTCATTGGCTAGGTATGCACCGGATGAGATAGATACCAAAGCTAAGAAGAAGGAGAGATTCTTGAATGGTCTGCATGTTGAGATGTAGATGGTGTTGGCCAATATACCATTTGCTGATATTGAAGCCTTAGTGGATTCCGCCATTCAGATGGAAGGCAAGATCAACCAAGCCAATGAGAACCGCAAGCGTTGCATGATGCATCAACCAGGAACCCACCATACCCCAAAATATCGCCCCAACCCATCTCCAGGATTTGCCCCAAGAAACAACAGACCCCCGATGAACCGTCCGACCTATCCCAACCATGGAGGAGGAAACCCAAGGCCCGGAGGAAATCACAACAACCCCAACAACTCCATCAATTTCAACCGTGCACCGCCTAAGTTCAACAACAACAATGTCGCCACCAACACCAACACTGCCCCGAGGACTGGAAGCAAAGATGTGCCTGTTGCAGCAAAGGACAAGTCTCAGGTGACTTGTTATGAATGTGGAACCAAGGGGCACTATTCCAATGAGTGCCCCAAGAAGATTGCCGCAGCCACCAATGCAACTTCCCCAGCTCAGCAACAACATCGTGTTCATCCTGGAAGAAGGTTTGCCACAGGGAACTCGCTCAACCGCAACGGTCGTATCTTTCTCATGCATGCTGAAGAAGCCCAAGAAGCGCCAGATGTCGTGCTAGGTATTTTTTCTGTTAACTCAATACTTGCAAGAGTGTTGTTTGATTATGGAGCATCGCACTTGTTTTTTACCGAAGAATTTGCATGCACTAGTAAGATTCAACCAACAAAATTGAAGCATGTTATGATAGTTCAAATACCTGGTTCAATCACCAAAGCTAGACAGATTTGCAAGGCCGTACCTATTCGAATCCATGGAATAGATTTCTATGCTAATATAATAGTACTTGGAACAAAAGGTTTGGAGGTAGTACTAGGAATGGATTGGATGTCGAAACATAAAGGATTAATCGACTATGCCAAGAACGCCATAACCATGACCAGTACAGCCGGAATATCAGTAGAGCATGTATCTGAAACCTTGTCCCGTGTAGCATCCCAATTGTCTAACAATTGCAATGCTACTAGCCTAGTCTATATATAATGCTACCTTCCTACATATAATTGTTGCATCATAATTATATCATGCTCATGTCATCATGCCACCTTGCATTTGAGCATCATATAAAACCCTTTTTGTTTTGGTTCTTCTCTCATATGCATTATTAATTGTATTTGCCTCTTGATATTGTATTTGGTTATTGATATATTGTTTAAATGCCCAAGTTGAGTTGGGGGCATATCTTTTATTAACTCCACCACCTTTCTTGTCCTCACCCCATCATTCCACCATTCCACCAAATATGAGCTTTGCACTTTATTGGGTTTTACCTCTAGCTCATGTGGGTTGGGATGGATCCAATTCTTTTTTCCTCATGCTCTCATATTAGCATCATGTTGTTTTCACATTATTGATATGTGGAGCCACCTTTGCATGCATTATGAGTAGTGCTCCTTTTCCTAGCCTTCATATGGATTATTATGGAGTTATGCTCCTGTTGAAATATTTTTGGGACTATTAAACATCTAGTGGAATATACACACTAGCAAGTTCCAATTATAATCCAATGTGATCATCTCCATCTACTCCATCTGGAATTTTCCTTGAAAACCTTTTGCTTGGCTTTATTCCACTTTTGGGAATGCATAGGAATAATGCCATGTTAATATCATTGTTTTCACAAAAATAAACATGGCATTAATTATTTTGCATGGGCCATGCAAGTACCACCACATTCTAGTCTTTTGGGTTTTTATTTGAATCTTGAGTGGATCATCTCTCATCTCTCTCTTCCTCCTTTTGGCTTGGTCTTATTTGATCTTGCTTAAACCCCATCACCACCTTTTATCTCTTCCTCTCTTTGGTCTAGCTCTTGTTTGATCTAGTTTTGTTCTTGCTTGAGCTTGCCAAAAGAAAACACATCACCCAATCCTCTATCACCACCCTACCTCCTCTCTCTCTCATCTCACCCTCTCTCTTCATCCTCTCACCTAAACCCTAGTTCCTCCATAAACCCTACACCGAGCCTCCCTAGCTCCCTTCCTCTCTCTCGGCCTCTCTCCTCTCCCTGTCATGCAGGCCCACCTGGCTACCCCTCTCCCTGGCCCCACACCCCATCTACTCTCTCTCTCTCTACCCCAACCCTAAACCAACCCTAACCGAGGCTAACCATCCTAGCCCGAGCCTCCCCTCTCCTCTCTCCTTCTCTTCTCTCTGCCGTGCGTGCCCACACCGAGCCTACCCCCTCTGGCCTCACCCTGACCCCACCTGGAAGCCCCTACCTGCTCGCCCGGCCAAGAGCAGCATCGCAGCCGAGGAGGGAGGAAAAGGTGGGCCACCTTTATCTCCAACCTGCTCCCACACGGCACCCACGCCTCTCCCTCACTTTCCCTCCCCTCCCACGCCTCCTCTGGCCTCTCCAGATCCGCCCGAGCCTGCCTCCTCTCCTCCCTTTCTTCTCCACCGCCACCGGCTACACCATCGCCGGCCACCGTCGGCCTCCACCACCTCCCGTCGAACCAGTCATGCAGCGCGTCCGTGCAGCGGCCTGGGAGGTCGAGGACGCTCCTCTGCTTCACCCTCTACCCGCTGTCGAGGAGGAGAAGGGCTGGAGCCGAAGATCACCGACGAGCCCGACGCCAAACCCTAACTCTGGTCCGTCTGCGTCCTCGCCGTTTCCCTGCGCTCCGACACGATCCGACACCACCGACCCACTCCCGGTGAGCGCCTCGACCTCTCTGACATGCTCCGCCTCGCCATCGTCGACTAGATCCGCCGGCCCTTTCGACGAACGCCCTCTGCGCGCCGCCGCTCGCTTCTGTCTGCTCGCTCTCGCACCGCATAGCCCCCTTTTTGCTTTTCTGCTCAACTCAGCCCAGCCAGCCCACTAGTCGTGTCGATACTGCTTACAAAAGGTACCTGCACTCTGTTTTCATCAACCCATGTCTGCTCGCTCGGCTCAGCTCACGCCCATTGTCACGTGGACCCCGGTGGCCCCACCTTCTTGTCAGGCTAGACTAGCTCATGTGAGAAAAACATTTCTGTGCGCGGGTTGTCCCAGTCAGCAGTGAGCCCCACCCGTCGTTCGGGTCTCAGATTCTGTCTGAGTAACAAAAGTATTTCTGCTTTTCTGTTTTAACTCAAACTTTTCCAAATTAAATTAAATTCAAATTTAAATCTGTTTCAAATAACTTTTAAAATATAAATCCAAATAATACAAATAATATATGTTTTGAAGTCAGAAAATTATGGGAAATTCAAATATGCCCTCCAAAATATATTTTGAACACTTTAATTTTCAAGTTGATTAAAATTACAATAAAATGCCCTTTTTCCTTAATTAAATAATAACTTTGTTTTATAACTCCAAATTTAACAAATAATATGTCTAAAATGATTAGCTCGACGAGACCTTTCTGTTTATGCATTCCATTACCTGTTTTGCAGCATGCATCATATAAATATAAAGTATACAGCAACTTATTTGAGGCTAAAATATGATTAAAACTCCACAAAATGTTTATTTCTTGTATTCCACACCTCACCCATGCCATGCTACTTTATTGCCATGCAAATTGTGCATCATTCATCATGGCATGATTTTTTGCTTGTCGCATTTTAACTCATATGCTTGTGCACGTTATTTATGTTGGCCCTTGTTTGTTTGGTTCTTCTTCGAATAGACGCTGAGCAGGGGATATATCAAGAGAACCAGGAGCACTACCCAGATCCTTCTCTCGCTTCGACTGAGCTGCCAGGCAAGCACTACCACATGCTTGCATACATATAGTACCTATTGCCTCTATCTTATTCTTGCATCATTGAGTCGCGATTGCATTAAATTGAATCCCAAGTACTGCATAGCCTTTACTTTTAAACCCCACCGAATCTTGTTCCTCCATCCCATGAGCCGTTACTACAGGAGTTGTTTGAGCCATGCGAGTCGTAGAACAGCATGTGTAGGGTATGTGAGTGTCTGATGGCTAACGAGGTACCTAAACAACTTAACCTGAGTAGTAATGGGATAACTAATGAAAGTGGCACCGGTGAGCAATATCTGCTATTTGGTTTTTCATGCTCACTTGTGTCCCGTAGGACCCCGAGTACTTGATTCCTGTTCCTTGAATATTCGCGCTATCCACATCCGGGAGGCTTATGAACCCCCCTGAGCCAGAGCTTGATTCATTCTTATTTCTTGGGGCCACAAAGTAGTTTGGGGCTTTATTACTATACTGTACTTATGCCATGTTTTACTGCTTAATTTGAAATTGTGCGAGGAATGCACCTGTACTGTTTAGGGAAGCGGAGTGTTTTCGCGGTATCGACAAGCCCAGTCACCTTTTCGGGTTCCCAGTCGTTTACAGCCATTGACGCAAACCTTGAGTCCGTCTCGGAGTCGGCCAACTTCGTCGCGGGTAGCTTAATGGGGTGGCCCCACAAATATTTCTGAATCCTGTGATCGCTTTGTCGTGACTGCCTCGTTGGGTTTTGATTTGGTTTTTCCGAGGTTGATCGAGTGTGTGTTGCTATTTGTGCACCCCTGCAGGGTAAAACTTTCTGAAAGCCGTGTCCACGGTTATGGATGACTTGGAGCACAGTTTCTCGATCATAGACAAGTATAACTAAAGTACCGCTTTTAATTTGACTAAGTACCTGACTAGTAAATAGTACAACACTCATGGAATGGATAATAAAACTGCCAACGGATGGGGGGTTGTTCGTCCGCTTCCTTGTCGGTAAGCGAGGAGGAGGATGGATCAGTTAATATTACTGTTATAACTGTTTTTATCAACTCACGGACATCCGTCTATCTGTGGTTAGGCGGATGGTTAGCGAGTATCTATAGAATTGTTAGGGTTTATCTTTTGCTGCAATTGCGTCACCCCAGGTTGTGTCCCCTTTAGAGGCATAAAGACTTGCTGAGTACCCCTAGGGTCTCACACGATAAATTGTTTGATTCAGATGAACAGGTAAACTCGCAAGATGGATACTGGGTGGAGGAGACGAACGATGTGGGCAACGATCATTCGGTGTAGAGATTCCGGGAACGGGGATCCGTGAGATCTGTGGGCGGGATGTGTTTATTTATGGGGCTTCTTATGCCGATTTGCTTCTTATCCGTACTCGGATCTTGTTTTCCGCTTCCGCTTGATACTCTGATGTTTGATGTATGAGGAGATATCCTAAACTATTATATCTATCTAGGATATTTGGATTTTGCCGTATGGCGTTGCAATATTTCCTTTCTTTTTAGATGGAATGACTCTGAGAACCATTGTATGGTGGCTTGCATACATACTCATTTGTGTATGTAGTTGATCCCTTCGCCTGCCGATTACGCCGCCCGTTCTTGTCCCGATGTTCGGAAATGGTTAGGACGGCCGAAAGGTCTACCTGTGAGTGGCATTTGGGCCCCACCGTACTATTTTAACCATTTCCGCTCATCTAGGCTTGTAACTAGGAGCGTAATTCACCGAGGTAGTTACAATTGGTATCAGAGCCATCCCGCCCTTCAGGGTCTCAGCCAAATGGTCGTTGTCAGTCTAGCAAATATTTTTGGTAGCTATGTATACTAGGGAAAAACAAAACGCGAGAGTAGGACTGCTTCCATTTTTTCTTCTTACCCACCCACCACCCTTTTCTGGTAAGGAAGTGTAATGTTTTCAATCCTCTTCTTAAAATTCAAACTAGGATTCACGTGTTCTGGGTTTCCGTAGTACCATAGAAAGTGTGTGTGTGTGTGTGTGTGTGTGTGTGTGTGTGTGTGTAATTCCTTGTCTATCTGTTGTATCCTTTTGTTATCACAATCTGCATTTGGTTATCAACTGTTGGTACATTCCATACTGACAGGCTTTTGGAAACCGGCGTGATCTATCTGACTCCTTGTTAACCGGCGCCATCTTCTTAAGGGTGTTCTTCCTTCTAGCAACTCCTCATTCTGTGTAAGCATCAGTTGCTAATCTCTATCTGCTAAGTGATTTTGCGCATCTATTGGTATTTTAATGCCGAAAAATGCGGAAAATCTTTTCTTTGATACATCTGTGTTTCCACACTCCTTTCCAGTCGTGTGTGAAACATTATCTATCTTCCTTTTATCGGCATGTCCATGCTAACTCATTCTTTTGTCACCGGCGCTTAATCCTAGAGTTTCATTTCATCTCCTTTTTCTCTTGGGCTAATTACATAACATGTGTCGATCCGATGCTGGTGATTGTAATTTGGTTCTCGGCATAGCTATATGACACTTATCATGAGTGGAATATGGAAAATGCTATCAACTCTATCCTCCAAATGGTGACGGTTATCTCCTGTGATTTTGAGTACACCGTGATCATATCTATGCATATTCAAGCATCTTTGGCAATCCGGAGTTTCTCAAGGCACTACGGATTATCATCATCCATCATCTTGCATCTTTTTGAACTCCATATCTGCAAAATTCTCTTTGAGACGAGGGAATTGCATCTTTTCGTCTCTGGTAGCTTTGCTTAAGGTATGAGCTATCATCGTTTCTTTATCCAAGATCTCTTTATCTTTGTAACCGGTGATCCAATCGACAATGTGAACCAGGCGACATCTCTTTTTCTTCCGAAGGACCAGATAACCTATTCTTCCAGTGCATCTTCTTCAACACGGACCCGTGCTCTTAATATTGATCTTTCTAAGAGCGTTGAGCTCAGGAAGTGTTCGAGCATTTGTTCGTTCCTCTCGCCTTTTGAACTTGATATTCTGAGAATATCCTGTTAATCCATGGTGGTATATGTTGATAATATGCTTGCCTATTCCATATCAATGGAAGGACATGGAAGATCATCTGTGTCTCTTTCTCTCAAGCTTCGTGAAACCTTTTGTGTGCAAAGTCTCAAAGTGAGAATTCTGACTTTTTGAAGTCACCTATCTCGGCCACGTCCTTCTGCTAAATAGATCGCTTCAATTCTGGAATTAGCAAGTCCATTGTTAATTCCATCCTCCATCTTCAACCAATATGGAGTTATTCCTTGTTGGCAAGTTATCATCGTCGTTCCGCCGAAGGTTTCCTCAAGACTGCTAAATCTCTCTCAATCATTTCAAGAACAACATGGAGTTCTTTTCACCTCAGTCTCGTTAAGCAATCTCTTGAAACCCTCTCGCTCTATCGTCTATGCTCAATCCACCGGAGGCCATGAAGACCTTCCAGATCTTGTAATCCTTATGTTCAAGTGGTGCTATCTTTTTCTTTATCTGTGGAATCTTCCAGTTATCTCCGTGATCTTCCTTTATATCTTTCCGGTGGCTGATTACTTATGACATGACGACAACATCATCACCTCTATCTATCTATTAATCCGGCGAATCGTTTGCATCTATCCTTGTTTTCTAACGAAGTTCCACGACTTATTGTCTATACCTTCAGTCTGTTTCGTTAGTTGGGTTGCATGGTTTTCTTATTCATGTGCGGAGTAATGTTTTGAGTGCGGGATGGAGTAGCTACCATACCACTACTCTTATCATTCGCTCTTGTACATTGAATTGGTGAATTAATGCGATTTCACTCATTCCACGGAAGTTAGAAGTGGCCTTTATCCCTCGATACTTTTACTTCCATCTTTGTTTTTCCGGAGTGCTCTCTCGAAGAAAGTAATCAATAATCTCTTGTTGGTGATCTCACCCTTTCTACACGGAGCAAAATCCTCAATTATCTGGTGGAAACAAACGCAAACTCTTTTCTATCCTCGTCTTTCTACCGGTGCTTGACATCCCCAAACAAGATGAAAGGAAACTATCTCTCTCTTTGTTTCATCAATTCTTTTTCTGTGGTAAAGCCAATTATGGGTGATGCCATCAGCCGCAAATCTATTGCGTTAGCCTCAAGGCTAAAGAAAGCAATAAGTATCTCTATAATAAACTCCAGATCCTCCATATTCGTTGCGTCTCAGGATTCCACCATGATCTGGCTTCACATCCGTCTCTGGAAGTTATATCCGCGCACCTCAATTGCGTGATCCTTTGGTTCTTACCGGCGCAACAAGAATCTAATCCGACGATGTCTAACTAAATCTTTCCGTTGATATCAAGGGTCTCTATTGTTTGAAGGCAATATTGTTTCCGAACTTCATTTCTCAAATCCGAGAGAAGATACGATGCTATTGTCATAGTGGTTCAAAACCTCTCTAATCTAGCTCTTTTCTTCCGGCGAGACAAAGTTTTCAACCTCTCTAGTAGCGGTAAATCTTTAATCTTTATGGTGTGTCCTTCTTTATCCATGATACATCATCTTGTCCTTTCTTTCACAAGTGGTTCTTTTTCTCTTATCATGTTTCTTGAGAAAACCGGAGCTATGTCCATCCTATCCTTCTTGTCTCACGACAATCCTTCAACTCTTCTAATCCGTTGTTCTTGAAGCAAAACGCAAGACTCGCAACAAGTCTAGCAATTTTTGCAAGGTGTAGTGGTCGCACCATTCCGTTCTTCATCATCTTGGGAACACAAGGATCACCTTCGTTCCGAACACCTGCCTCTCCTTGTGTTGTTTTCCTTTTTCCTAGGAATCTCGGGGCGAGATTCTTGTTTAGTGGGGGAGAGTTGTAGCATCCCAATTGTCTAACAATTGCAATGCTACTAGCCTAGTCTATATATAATGCTACCTTCCTACATATAATTGTTTCATCATAATTATATCATGCTCATGTCATCATGCCACCTTGCATTTGAGCATCATATAAAACCCTTTTTGTTTTGGTTCTTCTCTCATATGCATTATTAATTGTATTTGCTTCTTGATATTGTATTTGGTTATTGATATATTGTTTAAATGCCCAAGTTGAGTTGGGGGCATATCTTTTATTAACTCCACCACCTTTCTTGTCCTCACCCCATCATTCCACCATTCCACCAAATATGAGCTTTGCACTTTATTGGGTTTTACCTCTAGCTCATGTGGGTTGGGATGGATCCAATTCTTTTTTCCTCATGCTCTCATATTAGCATCATGTTGTTTTCACATTATTGATATGTGGAGCTGTAGGGGTTCGTAGCATGGAAAACAAAAATTTTCTATCGCATACAAACAAACAAGCCAAGATCTATCTACTAGATTGTAGCAACGAGTCGATGGAATAACTCACCCTCGAAGATTCCAAAGTGTTTAACGAGAGCAGATTCTCGTGGGTGATGTAGTCGTACTCTTTCCGATCTCAAGATCGCGTAGACGATCCTTCCGGCGCCGCGTTCCCAGGCGCTCCATGATCGGTCACACGTTCGATTTTCGAGACCTTCCTCTCCCTTGTTCCAAAGAGCGGAGGTTGTAGCACTCTCCTCGCGATTCCAAAGACAATTGTGGCAGTAATGGGAGGTAGAGGGAGATCCCATGAGGCTTCGCCTTAAGCCGTCTGAGTATGGTGGAGCTTATGAGAGAGGCTATTAGTGGTCTAGTAATTAGACACACCAATTAGAGGGCTCTAAACCAATTAGAAGGCTCTAAACCGAAACAGCTCTAAACCGGGGTCTAGGTCTAGTTTCTAGTTTAGAGGATAGGAACTTGTGTGTCTCTAGATGGGAGGCCCTGCCCTCCTTTATAGGTGGGAGGCTGGCCGGGGAGGGAGGAGTCCCTCCCCAACTCGGCCTAGGGCTGGCCGCACGGCTTGGGAGGAGGACTCCCCAAGTCGGTTTCAACTTCTCCTCTTTCGAAAAAGCTGGCGGTTTGACTTTTCCAATTTAGGAATTAAATAAACCCTTTATTTTGGACAGCGAGAACACTTAGTACATGATGCAATCATTCCATCTTGCAATGACACATTCATGTACCCTTCCCCCAGTGCTTGGGACATTCGGGACCTTCTAGAATGTTCCGATGAAAACACCGAACCATTCCCCAACGCCAAACCGGGACTTTCCTTATATGAATCTTATTCTCCGGACCATTCCGGATCACCTCGTGATATCCCGGATCCCATCCGAGACTCCGAACAACATTCGGTCTCTTTCTCATAATACCATAACTACTCAAACAACGTCGAATCCTTAAGTGTGTCTCCCTACGGTTCGTGAATTATGCGGACATGATCGAGACACTTCTCCGAACAATAACCAATAGAGGAATCTGGAAATTCATATGGCTCCCACATATTTCTACGATTACTTTGCAATCGAATGAACCACTTACATACGATACCAATTTCCCTTTATCTCACGATATGTTACTTATCCGAGGTCATGATCGTCGGTATCTCTGCATACCTAGTTCAACCTCGTTACTGATAAGTACTCTTTTCTCGTTCCCGTGATATGTGATCCCTTGTGACCAAGTCACATGCTTGCAAGCTAATTGGATGACATTTCACCGAGAGGGCCCAGAGAATATCTATCCGTCATGTGGATGGACAAATCCCACTCTTGATCCATGTGTTTCAACCAATACTTTCCGAACACCCAATGCCACTTTTATAGCCACCCTGTTACGGTGTGGTGTTTGATGACATCAAAGCATCCATCCAGTAAAGGCAATATGCATGATCTCATGGTCGAAGGAATTAGGTTACTATGTATCAGAAAGCATATAGCAATTGAACTATTGAAATGACTTGATCTTTATGCTACGCTTGTCTATAGGAGTATGTCCACCATATCATTCTCCTAACGATATGATCTTGTTGTTGATAACATCTCAATGTTCATGACAAAGAAACCACATTATCAATCAACCAACAAGCTAGTGAAGTATAGAGGCCATACTAGGGACTTCAAATTAAGTTTACAAATCACACAAGTATTAATGGTTTCCTTGTTAATACTATTATAGCATGAATGTAAACATTTATCATAAACACAAAGATATATAATAATAACTACATTTATTATTACCTCTAGGGCATATCTCCAAGTCTCCCACTTGCACTAGAGTCATCTAATCTAGATTACATGGTAATATACCTAACACCCATGGCGGTTTGGTGTTGGTCATGTTTTGCCCTTGGGAGAGGTTTAGTCAGCGGATCCGCCACATTCAGATCTGTGTGTACTTTGCAAATCTTTATATCCCCATCCGGATATGTTCTCGAATAGCGTGAAAACGCAGCTTGATATGCTTCACTTCTTGTGTGACCTTGGTTCTTGCGCATTGGCTATGGCGCCCATGTTATCACAAAGAGATAGACATTGGGTCCAGCGACTAGGAACCACACCCAGCTCTGTAATGAACTCTTTCATCCATATCGCTTCTTGTGAAGCCTCCGGCAACCATGTATTCCGATTCAGTTGAAGATCTCACCACAACGCTTTGCTTTGCACTCCTCCAGCTAAGCTGCACCATTCAAAATAAATACGTATCCAGTTGTGATTTAGAATCATCGGATCGGTGTTCCAACTAGCATCGGTGTAACCATTAACAACGAGCTGTTCATCACCTCCATAAGAAAGAACCATATCCTTAGTTCTTCTCAAGTACTTAAGGATGTTTTGATCATTGTCCAATGATCCACTCTGGATCACTTTGATATCTGCTAGTTAG